>OZ010795.1:512782950-514270450 GCA_963932465.1 Maratus speciosus
ATACTTTTTTTCAATCTGCTATTTTATTCTGCACTACATTTTCCCTATTTGCTTATGCAATTAACTCTGATATATGCTTAAACGACACTGATATATACTTATGCAATGAATGTATATACTATATATATACATATACTTGAAACTGTGCTTAATTTGTGTATATGTGTTATTGCTGTGCAGTTAATAATAGGCAGCATTTCTTCTCAACTGAAGCTTTAACTCCTTTTTTGTAAATAGACTTTTAATAAAGTACATTAAAAATACTGAGGAGCCTGGATGTTATGTAATAAAGTGCATGCTTGTATAATGTAGTTTTAAGAATATTTATTGTTAAACAAAAAATGTTTAGTAGTATTTTTCTATTACAATTGCTGTGTATGAATTTTATTTTCAAGAATGTATTTATTTACTAGACATAATGTGCTTTAAATTTTCATAATAGTCTTTGAATTAGTTATCATTCTTTGACTAGAAAATTAGAAGGTATATTTTTTCTTACATTCATATCTCGTTATCTTACATTTTAGGACTGATAATCAATTGACCTGAATGCTTTGAATTCATTTGTTATATTAATAAAAATAATTTTTCTTTTTTCCCCTTTTATTTTTATAAATTGTGTTAATGAAAGCAATCTCATGTTTGAAGAATGATTGTAGCATGTTTGTCATTTTTCTTTGCATATCAATATTATTCTCGTTAAAAATAAAAAATGCATTAAACTACATATATTTGAGCAAAAAAAAATTGCACCATTTTAAGAGATGCTTTACAACCTAATGAAGAATCAGCATAATTTTTTGACTGGAAACATATATAGTTCTGATATAATTTTGTTGACAAAAAGTATTCATATAAATGCTTGTACCTCAGTAAATAATTTTCTATCTTTTTTTAAAATAAAGTTATTTAAAATTTACATTTTCTGAATTTAAAAACTATCTGAATCGTTTATTTCTTGTGTAGAATAGAAAAAGAATATAAGCAGGCTAACATAAATTTTCATCCTTGTAATATTTTATGATAAGATTTCTCTTTAGTCATTAAAGATTTTTATTAATCATGAAAATTTAAGTGATAATATTTAAAATTACTGAAAAAAAGAACTCTATAACAAAAGATTAAAAAATAGTTTTAAAATTTTAAGTTAATGGAAATCTTCCCAAAATAGAGGGTACACAAAATTTACATTTATGAAACTTTTTATGAAGTTCTTTACGAGTACTCGCCACCAAAAGTTAAAAACATATTTTGGCATTCTGTGATGATTGCACATAAATGGGGCCAACGGATTCAAATATTACATTATTAGTTTTTAATTAACAAATGGATAGTACTACAACTTTAAATTTGTGCATTAGAAAAAAAGAAATGAATAGTCCCCCATGATTTGTATTGTTTTGATATGAAGAAAATATTATTTTTAAATTAAAATGTTAAAACTATTTAAATATATATATATTCCACAACTTTTGTATTCAGTCAAACCTCGGTATATGGTCATGCTGATATAGTGTCCCTTTGCTTGTAGTGCCATGTTTTATAATTTCTTGTTTAATTTCAAGCACACAATTTTACATTGTTTATTGGGTCACTAGTATAGAAGATCACTTTTGCACTGTCCTATACTGAGATTTGGCTATATCCTTAAAGTAATTGTAGAAAAATGGCAAACATTTGTGTTGCTATTAGACGAATAAAGTTTAGTGTTTTTTTCTTCCCTATATACATATTAGTTCACTTGTTAAATGATTTGCTATGCCTTTATGAACAGGATATGTTATTGTATATATATATTCTGTTGCATTGTATATAATATTATGCTGTTTTGTATGAGAATATGACAGACATCTTTATATTCTTTTCCAAGGATATTTTATTTATTCTTTTCCAGTGATATAATTTATGTTTTCATAAGTTTCTTGCTAAAGAATCAGTATTTAGTCTTTGTAAGTTATTAGCATTAGTCTTTTAGATTCATAGTTATTACTGTAATGTTGAAAGTACATGTATGTATTTTCTGTTTTAAACTTTTAGTAAGGTAGTGTAGGCTAATTTTATAAACATAAATTTTAAGTTTTATCTGACATATAAATTTTGAATTAGCAACTATTTTGTAGATCAAAACCTGAAATAAACTCAAACATATCATTGTTTAGCTAAGATAGCCACTTTTGTTTTAAAAAAATAATTATAAGTATGAAATTAAAAAAAAAATTTATACATTGACATTACCCTAAAAAAAAAATTGAATACAGGTCTGCCAGGTCAGGGATCCGTGTAGGAAGAATTTGGGTCCTTTTAGGAAGTCTTAACAATTTTTATCATCTTAAAACAGAATGCTTCACAAATTTTTTTATCTTAATACAAGGTCCTTTACAAAATTCTGTGTCTCAAAAAGGACATTTCGCAAAATTTTTTCATCTCTAAAATGGATTCTTCACAAATTTAATCATCTTAGAATAAAATTAGAAGTGCTGGAATCACCAAAGAACCTATTATCTAGCTCCATATATATATATATATATAAAATATGTATCATATAAATTTATATATTGAGATGTACTGCATTTATATTTATATATCATAGATATTAAATGAACAAGCAATTTTGGGTATCTGGACGATCTTGAAAAATGCTTTAACAATTTTCACAAAACATGCCTCTTATACCAATTCAAGCACAAGAAAACAATCTAGCTAGGTTCCGAATTTAAGAAAATTCACTTGGTGGTTGAAATAAAATTAGAAAAAATGATGCTATATAAACCAAAACTATTCTGGTGATTTTCATGAAATAAGTCTTATGAACTATTTCAAATACAAGAAAACCATCTAACTAGGTCTCAACTTCAGAGATATTCATTTGATAGGTTTAAAAAATTTTGTCATTAAACCTTTGTAATCAGAATTCTCGGCAATACTTACTATCATTGATCATCAATACGGTTATGGATGATCTCAAACATTGCACTAACAATTTTCAGGAAACTTACCTCCTATACTAGTTTGAGCAAAAGTAAACAAAACAGCTAGATCCCAAACTCTGGAAAATTCATTTTGACAAGTTTAAACAAATTCAACACCGAAAATTCTGCTATAAATTAAAAAAAATGGTCTGACGATGAATTAAACTTCATGCACTTATTAAAGCCGAAACCCCATTAACTATGTTTTGACATCTGAAAAAGCCAATAGTTTTTTAAAAAATGACCACTAATAAAATTACTACTACTGACCACTAATGAAATTTCCCAGATTTGCCTTTTACCCATGGGACACAAGCCCATACAATAATTTGCTCTTCAAATTATTGTATGGGATATTTGCTCTTCAAATTATTGTATGGGATATTTGCTCTTCAAATTATCTTTGTTACCCCATTATTTTTCAATTTCGCAACATATTAAAAAATTTTGTGTCATATCATATTTTGATTGGTAATATTGGCACATAGCCATTAGTAAATTTTTGATTTGTCACAATTTTGGTGGTAGAAAGTTTTCTTTCTCATCATTATTGTCACTGACAATTTCTTGATCAGGGTTCATTCTCATTTTCCAAGAAAATATGCCCTGATATATTTACCGGGATGAATAATTTCCCATGTCAACAACTAACAACACTTTTTAAACTAGTCTCATGACCCCCCTCCCTCCCCCCACATACACACACAAATAAATAAAATAAAAACAAGGTACTCTCAAAAATAAAATTTATAGACCACCTATATAAAGAACATGAACCATTTAACCATTTATGCCCCGATGGTACTTTAAAGTACCACTGTTTTCTATCCCTATTAAAGCACACTCGCTGAATGCATTTGCAATGGTGATTTTAGGAAACAATATTTCCCTTGACCACCACTAGAATTGTTTAGGAAGCTATTTTGAAGTGTGTGTGTTACAATTTTGCTTCCATTTTGTTGTCTGACATGGTACCCCTAACTTTTGCTTGGAAACATCTGAAATTTTAAACATCAGGCTTATCATATTTTTTTTCTTGTTTTAAATAGGTCACTTGACAATATGTTATGCTAAAAAATTTAAATTTTCAGTTTGTTTATTTAACGAGGCCCTTTTCAAAGCAGTACTTTTGATTACCATCGGGATTACGTTGAACAGATTATGTTTTACTTAGGTTTTTAACTTTTGAATACATATAGTGCATAAAACATAATATTTATAAAGGATGCATGATTGCTGGATTTTCATACATTCTATTGGAAGATATTGCATGATTTATGTATGACATTGATGAATAATAAAGCAAAAAATATGTTATTTTTATTTTTAGAAAAAATATTATATTTTTACAAAATAAAATAGAAAAAATTACAAATTAGAAAAAAAATATTCTAAAAATATCTTTCAGCATTTTTATGAATCCTTTTGAGTTTTCTACAACTAAAAGTTTAGAAATTTCTTTCAGATATGCTTTCCATCGGACGATAGTGTTACAACTGTAGAATATTCTTCTGGCGGTGAAATGCTCACTGATGATGCACCAACAGTATCATAATCTAGTCATATATACATCATATATATATACACTAGATATATGCTTAACAAGTCACATTAAAATAATAAGAAAAATCCCTGTTACCTCGGCCTACAGGCGCAGGTAGATTTCGAAGTTAAGTATTAATTTCACGAACAAAAAGTAAATCAAGATTAGAGATAAACCCATTTTAACAATTTTATCTGGCTGCTCTTGATAAGTTTTTAATTTTATTTTTCTGTAAGAGCTGGTTTTATCAGAACCATGTTAAAGCGGTATTAAAAAAGATATTTTTCCACACTCAACAACTTGAAATTTTCTGACTCATTTTTAAAACTAAAAGCATGAAACTTTCTGACGTGATTTTTAAAGTGACCTGTATAATTTATTTTTTATTCAGTTAATTAGAACTTGATTTATAAACAATTATTTTCTCAGAATGACCATTTTTATTGTTTCCGGCACTATCGCTTTGGGAAATTTGGTTAAAAATGCCCACTTTGACAGCATTTTTTGAAATATATTGTACCTTTATCAAAAAATCAACCAATACAGCACATTATATAGTTTCTGAGTAAGAGAACCTGCTAACTGGATGTGTTTGAGAACAAAAATGAGTCAGAAAATAAGCAGTTTGGATTTGAGCACATCCTTAATATAATTTTTTTTTCAGCCGCTATGTATTTTTAATTTATTTCCCTGTAAGATTTGGTCCTATCAAAAACTCGTCAATATAAAAGTTGTAGATAATATTAAGAAGATTTATAGTAAATTTAAGCGGATTGTTTGTCTTGTGAATTGACAAAATTATGAATTTTTTTCTTCTTCACCTCTCCCCCCCCCCCCCCTTTTTTTTTTTTCTTTTTAATTTTTTTGCAATAAGAATTAGTCCTATCAAAAATTAGTCAATATAAAAGTTGTAGATAATATTAAGAAGATTTATAATAAAGTTAAGTGGATATCTTAAGAACTGACAAAGTTATGAATTTTTTTCTCCCTAAAACCCTATTTTTTTCGTCCCTTGAGCCCATTTTTAATTTTATCAAAAATCTGTCATACATAAATTTTTGGCCTTTTTTCTAGAAGTAATAATAACTTTAAACTGATTTGATATGTATTATAATTAAGAAGTTATGGGTTTTTTTCTGTATTCCCAACCCCCTGCCTATTTCCACCCCCTTGGTCCGATTTTGCCCATTAACGAACTTGACCGAGATTTTCTGCTTCTTGTTTTATGTATCAGTTTGGAAGAGATTTACGCAGAATTATGCAAGTTATCGTGTCCATAAAAAGTGATATATATATATATGTTAGATTATCCTAACATTGGAAGGTTTTTCTTGTAAACGGAATAACTGGTTGTTATGTTACCAGTAGTGCAATGTTGAAATTAATAGCATCACAGGTAGAGTTGAATCCTCGTCGACTAATATAACATTACTCATCCTGTCGACTAATATAACGATATTACATTATATGGTCCTTCGAAAGTGTGGTTAGCTTCGATGTCATAGTAGATGAATAATCAATCTGGAAGCTGTACATTAGATTAATCTGAAATAGAATGTTTCATAGTAAATCAACATGGATATTGGAAGGTAGTTGCAGTCATCGAGTGGTAGGCCAGGTAACACATTTATCCAGTGTAGGTTTCTCTGGAATAATTGAGACGATGCGTAATTTAACTCAGAGTTTTATTTAAAGAGCTTTCAGCGGTGCAGTTTCCAGCAATTCAATTTAAATCAAGCCATCGCTACGTAGTATTTAATCATAGGTAAGCAATTATAGATAATAGAAAATATCAGACAGCGACCAGGGGAAGTTATCAAAGTAAAAATGTGACAAATTCTGCTGAAACACAGCGAGTATCGACCTTTTGTTCCTCCAATGTAAGGATACAAATATGACGTAGATCGTGCTCTCAACCAATGAATAATTAAGAATGTCACGTCATATAAAGAGTGCGGACAGAGCAAGCGGATGAATTTGAAGGGAAAGAAAAAGGATAACCTCAGAAATGCGCGGGAAAGTAAAAATGGAAGCTAAAAGAATATTCTTGAAAGAAAAAAGCACGGAAATGGAACATTTAATTTAAGAATACTAAAAGCGTAATATTTAAGCGATTTAGACAAGTGAGACATTAAATTAAAGGGAATTTAACAGAGTTAACGATAGAGATTATTTAAGGATAAGGATTTAGTGAATATAAAGTAGTAATTTAGAATAAGATAAGGAAATCACGGAATTAGATCTAATAATGTAACATATATAAAGTTTTTAACTGGGGATGGTTTTGGGTTCTAGGGGTCATGATTGGCGTAGACCTGTAAATTTTTTTCAGAAATTCCAACATAGGGGAGAATGTTACAGGTAGTATTTCTTATGAAATCTACCTAAAAATTGGATATAGATTTTTTTTAATTCCCGATATTTGACCAAGCATTATGACCAAAGGGTACTTTGAAGTACCACATCAAGTAATTAGCTGCAATTAACAAAATAAATAAATATTATTTTTAAATGCATAAATCTTCAAATGTATCATAGTAATGCAAGTAAAAAAGTTTCAAGGAGATAGTTTTTTAAATTCATAATTTGGGATATAAAGGGTTAAAGCGAAAAGATTGTGTGCAACAGAGATGAAATCTGCATTTCTTGTTGGACTATTCTTAAAAATTCGATAGATTACTCCAAGAATTTAATGTCATTTTATTACCTCTTTGAAAAGCATTATGAATAATATAAAGGCTAAAACTGACAATATCAATTTTAAAATGTCCCTTATTTTTCTTAAGTTCCTCATGAACAGTTTTCAAGAATTTCAAATTAACATTAGGCCCATCAAGGATAATTTGCAACTGATTTGATAAATCGAAATCAACAGAACCGTTCAAAGAATGTCTTGAAAGAGGGAGATACATGTTTAGTTTCATGACTTCATGATGGTAGAAGGTGTGTCTAGTGACTGAATGGATGCTGCCACATGTTAGAAGGAGCATAGATTAACTATATCCTTTGTTATATTTAAACTGTAAGAAAGAGTGGCTACTTTCCAATTTTATATCTCGTGATGTTAGAAGGCATGTCTTAATTTGATTTCATTATGACATCACAAAGCACACAAATAGTGATTGCCCTCAATTTTCCAGAGTAACCAATCATTTTGCCAGATTTGGGGAGTTTTTTGCATTATCTCCAGATTCTCCTGATTTTTTACAACCAAAATTTATCCACTGATTTTTCTCTGAATCTCATAATCCCCTGATGAGTATTAACCCTGTTGATCTCTCAGTAACTTAAATTACATCAAAGTTGCTTTTGAAAAAAAAAAAATATACAAAAAGTATTTTGATTCTACTTGGTCAGTTTGTGAAAAAATTGTCAACATCCACTTAAGTAGAGTTGTTAACATTAATTGCAAATAGGAAATGATGGAGAAAAAAGAAAATTGCCCTCATTAACCAGAGATATTTTAACAAGAGTCCATTGTATTTTCTAACAAAATACAATGAACTCCAATTAGAATTTCCAAGAGACAGGGATGAGAATTCTCCGACCCAAATGGTTGATTTTCACCAATAAATTTTAATAATATTCTTTGCTTTATTAAAACTCAAAATTGAGATTTAATAAAGCAAAGAATACTATTAAAATTTATTGGTGAAAATCAACCATTTCGGGTGAGAGAATTCTCATCCCTGAAGAGAGTTCATTTTTTCCTTCACTAACTGAAGTCTGCATTAAATGATCTCCTTAAAATTAATTAGAATATGATAGGGGAAACAAAATTTCCTACATTAACCAGAGATATGTTTTAGTGGGGACATATTAACTAGATACCACTATTTTGAACCAATTTATTTTTTATTTTAAGCATCATAACTATCAGAAAAAGAGCCATTTCTTTAATTACTCTTGATTTTTCCACAAAAGAAAATTTAACATCAATAAATTACTTTTATAAAAATTCCTGTATTTTATGCACTGTTTACTTTTGGCATCTAAGAAATAGGAAAAAAAGTATGCAAAAGGCAAGTACATATGGTACTGTCTTTGCTCACTATTAAATCTCCTGAATTGAATATTGAATGTCTAAATGCCATTTGAGATATATCTAGAATTTGAATCAGAATTTGCTGACAAAACTATTTACATCCCTGTAATTTATGATATACCAAAAAGGGAACATTCCACTCGAAGTATGGTTCATAGTCATATTTATAATTAAATGTTATTGTGACATTAATTAATATAATTATTAAAAATATAACAGTTTAAACAACTAATACTGAAAAACAACTAGTTTCACATTTTATTTTTTTACCTGAAGTAATAAAATTTCTTTATGAAAATCTAGGTTGTTCATTTGAAATGCTAGAAAAAAGAATGAACTAGGGCACCATCAATTTAATTTTTGTTTGTTTGCATTAAAAAACATTTTGTTGAAATTGTCGGTTTCAATAATTTGGCAGGAAGGGCTGTGTGTTCATCTCATAAATATGTCACTGATATGAATGTATCTTCCACTATGTTTCAAGAAGGGATCTAAAAAATATTTGCCTTAATAACAACTTGGATACTATTCTTTAGGAAATAGCTAAATTGATACAGTATTGTTAGGATTAATTTAAAAAAAATATGTATATATATATATAAAAAAAATTCAAAATCTAGCTTTTCAAAAAAATCTCTTATTTTTAATATAAAATATTGGTATTTTTTTTTATGAAACTAAATTAGCACTTGATCAATATGTTTTCAGCTGACTCTCGTATTTATTTATTAACAAGATAATTCACAATTGCGAGAGCTGCTTTGAAAATGCTGAACCACCAGAAGTATATATTTTTTCAATAAATGGTGCTTCCAATATGTGTTCATTGTGCATACTGATAAAACATGTACTTTTACATTATTAAGTATTTCTTATTTTTCTAATGTATTACATTAGAACAAAAATTTTTATAAAAATTAACTCATTTATAATTTCTTTTTATTTAATAATTGTAATTTGTTTGGTAACATGTGTAATGATTGTATTCTAAAAATGTGTGATTTGTTTTGGATATTTTTAAATTAAATTGCTTTATCACAATTATAAATTTTATTGGATTTATTTGATATTTAATCCCTTTGCCTTAAATGCCTCTGTGATTATGGTTATTAAACTTACTATGAATAAATTACAATCTTTTAATAAAGTACAAAACTCCTTAAAAACATCATAAAAGCATGGAAAAATCAACGCATTCAGAAAGATCTTTGGTTTTTGCTGTTGCACAAGGATCATAACATCTTCCTTTTTACTACCACTATTTCCAAACAGTTATCTTTGTGATAGAGTTCTTTAACATATGCAAAGAAGCCTACCATAAGGATTGTTTGGAAATGGTGGTAGAAAAAGTAATTTTTTCTAGTGCTGCAAGATCTACTTGTAGTGCTTTATAACCTGAAACATTCAGTATTTTGGTATATTGGAAGTTAGAATTTGCATCTTCTATTTTGCCTGAATTTTTAAAATTTCAAAATTATTAAGTAAAATCCCAATCATTTCTGTTTTCCTGTGCTTTTATAATGTTTTGAAGATTTTTTGTATATTGTTAAGTGTGTTTTGCACCGATATTTTATACTTTTGTTGCTGAATTACAATGTTGTATTAATTTTGAATTTTGTCATTTTTTATCCTGTTTTATTCATGTCTAAACATTGAAATAAGCATGCTTTCTTTCTGAAAGTAACCTATAACACCGTAAGAAAGGAAAACTATACTTAAGGAAAATTTAGTTAACCAAATTATTTATATGAATTTTGAATGTGTTATGAAGTTTACCAACAACTGAAAATATGAGTTTTGATTAGTATTTATTTTTTATAAATTATAATAGAAGGAAATTTTGTGCCCTATCTGTACTCTATTTATGCTCATTTATTTAAAGGAAAGAAAAATAATTACTTTTCATTTATTCAATTGTTTTAGTTTATTTAAAAACAATTAAAGTTAATTAGTTGGACAATAATTATGATTGTTTTATATTAAAGCTTTATCTGAAAACATCAGTTGGCTTTTTGGTGTATAATGTTAAAACAGCATTGTTTTTTCAATATTGAATAAAACTGAAACATGTGTATTTTGCATGTCTTGTTATTTATTCTCTTTACACAAAAGTTTTTTCCTTTTGAATTACGATCTGTATTTATCATTGTAAATAAAACCACAATTTAAAGAAGTTTTATGGAAAAAAAAAAAAAAAAAAAAAAAAAAAATGTTCCTTAAACTATACCTATTAAAGCATGGGAGAAAATAAGTACATTAAGAACTTAGGTCATCATATTAGACAATAATAAGATTTCAGACTGAAAAAAGAAATAACCCAGTTGTCCATAGACTTTGTGAAAGCACATGATGGAAGTAAGCATGATAGACAATGAAAGAGTGTCGTGATTTTAGTGCATGTTATGCTTACCACTATCGCATAATCTTGCAAATCTCATGGAAATGATTTTTATTCTTAAATATTTACCATTGTTTTATATTTTATTATATAATATCAAAAAAATCTAGAACTCAGAGCAAACTGTTACAACCTTATGTATAAATTAAAGCCTTCTACTAAACGAAAATAGTCAGATTATGATGTTGAAATATTATGTATACATTTTGGCCAGTAAAAATAGACTAAATGAAACCTAAAGAGATCAAGAAAAAATATACAGGGATATCTGATTTGTGTTTTAATATTAGGTGCAATACTAGAACCCTAGGTCATAGATGGCTTGTGTTCAGAAAAAGCTTTCATTACCATGGAGTCCATAAAAACACTTAATGATTTTTTTTAAACAACTTTGATGCTAATTATTTTGACAACCATGCTAAATGAAAAAGTTTTAATTGAAAACATAAGTAGTTCATAACAGGCATAATATATATATATTTTAAAGTCATTTGTTACGAGGGTTGTAAATGAAGTAGTGTCTATGTAGTCTAGAAAGTCGCAGAAGATCAGGCATACACAAACAGGATATGGTAGCAGTAATATGGTGCTGTTGTCGATGTGCAGAATGAATAAAACAGTCGATCAGTTAGAAGAAGTTGCTCCTTAGGATTGAAGTGGATGGTGTCATTTCTACCGCTCTAAAGAATGTTTACAAAAGATGATCAGTGGTCGTGGATTAAAATAAACTTGGCAAAAATGCATCTGAATGTTAACGAGGATTACGTGAAGGCTGTGGCAAGAATGCACTACTGTATAGGGTGTTTGCATGATGGGTCAAGGCGTTTTGTGTGGGTCGGAATGAGACTGTCGATTTGCACCCCGCAGGTCAGCCATCCATTCGTCAAGATCAGATACTGCAATGATGGAGATGCATTTTTGCAGCGTATTATCGCCATTGATGAGAAGTGAGCATGAGTCTATGAGTCTGAATTAAAACACCAATCGAATGAATGGTTTGCCATGTCCACAGAAATTACGTCAGGAACCCAGTCGGGTGAAAGTTATGCTGATTGTGGTATACGACTGTGAGGGTGTTATTCTTATGCATGCTGTGCCTGCAGGAAAAACTATTATTGCTGATTTCTACAGCACCATCTGCACCCAGCTATGTGGTGCAAACATTCATCTTTATTGCAAGACAATCTCCGTATCTTGTGGCATGACTCGCACATGAAATAACCAATCTATTGTGACAATGGCATTGGGGTTTTTTTGAAAACCCTCTGTACTCTCATGACATAAGTCCTTGTGACTTCGACCTGTTTCCTAAGTTGAAGGAACCCCACCGAGGGATCCGATTTCCTGATCTGGTCTCTGTGTTCCAAGCAGTAAATCGCTACATCGCTGTCATCAACAACAAACATTTTGACAAAAATATCCTACGGCTTCACAACATTTCACAAAAGGCATTAAACTTTGCTGGTAATTATATTGAATGAATGGAAATTAAAAATTGTTTTCTGTCTATGTTGCCACTACTTTATTTACAACCCTCGTATATCATAAAATTTCACTTTAGATTACTGTTTAAGTATTAATATTTTTCATTTAGACGCAAGCAATTTGAAAATTATATTTTATATCAAATAATTATACAATTATTTCGATTTTACATATGGGCTGTTTTTTTTTCTCATGCAAAGAAGGAGTATATAGCTAATTAAATAAAATTGATTAGATATTTATATTTGTTTTAAATAGCATAAATGACTCTTTTTTTTTTTTTTTTTTTTTAGATTATGACATCTGTTAAAAATAAAATGCAAATAAATCTTAATTCCTTTTTATTTAACTAATGGCAAATGTTTGAAATTTCTAGGTATATTTTATAAAATAACAAAATCCGAATAGAAAGTTTTCTGTAAGAAAAAAAGTACCAACTTCTCCTTAATGTTTCGGCCAGAAAAAGTAGCGATATCTGAAGTTCACACAAGTTAAAAGCCAAACATCCCAAATCTTTCATTGAAAATGGCTGGGTGTGAATATGTATCTGGGTGCAAATCTCCTCAATAGCATTTTGGTTTTTCGCCAATAGCATTTTTTCATTTTTCACATGTTTAAATTGGAAACAATGCTTTGATTTTCAAATAAAATATTTTGATTTATGTTATTTCTTATTTATTTCTATGTTTTAAATAAAATGAGTGAAAGGTATCTATTTTAAATGAGATGACTGAAATGTTTATATTTTTTAATGAAATGAATGCAGTATAAACAATGGCGATAACAGTATAAACAATGCAGTATTTGGCGATTTGCCACTTGCGCCCGGCTAACATAAAAATACCTAAATTTATTTTATTAAGCTTTACAAATTTATACTTTATTTCTTTTTATATTAAAGTATTAGCCACCTCTAGCAAGCAGTTTTGTCTACCTTAAATGGATGTTAAGTATTGCATCATGTTACTGTTACTCATAATTTAATTTACTTGCCCATTCTTTCGCCAAATCGGGAGCTTTTGATCGAGAAATCAAGAATTCTTTACCATCATGGATGCACATCATATAATATCTGTTATGTATTTCATCTTTTGGGACAAATAACTCTTAACTCACTTATGCTTAATGTACATTTGCTTATCAGTTGCAATACGTTCTCTAATGCAGAGATTTTTAATCCTATTAAGTAATCTTTTCTTATTGGGTTCACTGCAAATTGTATTTTAACTGATACGATTTGGTGCAAGTGAAATGGTTCTTATGAAATCCCCAGTGGCAGAAAGTTTTGTAGCTGTCTGCAACAAGCTTTTAAAATTTCATAATCTGCTTGCAAATTTTGCATGTCATTTTAATGAGTAAATAATAAATTAAACTAGGAATTTTTTATCATTTTATTTAAAACATGGTAAGCATGATGCATTCTCATTAATTTTGCTTATAACTTTTCATCATCTAACTTCTTGTAGAATTTCTAAAGTGTGAAAGGATAAGTAGAACGACACATGGGCAATAACGATGCTTTTAAAAACCTTCGGAAGCTTCAGAGGCCTCAAGCGCAAAAAGCACTGAGTTTTTTCTAAAACCCTTGAATGAAACTAGTTTTTTTTTTCCAAGCCTTTGACAAAATTCGTGTTTTTTCATGCACTTCTGATGAAATTTGCATTTTTTCACCGACCCTTTGACGAGTTTTGCATTTTTTTTCGCGATCCCTTGACAAAATTCGCATTTTTCTTTTCTGCAGCCTTTTGAGGAAATTATTTTTTTGTAATTCTTTAGTGATATTCACATTTTTTGCAGGCTTTTTGACGAATTTCTCATTTTTGCCACAATTTTTGGACGAAATTTGCGTTTTTTTTTCCGTGATCCCTTGACAAAATTCGAATTTTCATTTTCTGCGTCCTTTTGAAGAAATTATTTTTTTTGTAGCTAATTCTTCGATGAAATTCACATTTTTTCCATGGCTTTTTGACAAATTTCACGTTTTTCCCGCAATTTTTGGACGAAATTTGTGGGGTTTTTTTTGAGATCTTTTGACAATATTCGCGTTTTCTCCACAATCCTATGACGAAATTTGCGTTTGTTCCGCGATCCTTTGATGAAATTTGCATTTTTTCATGATCCTCTGACGTAATTCGTATTTTCCGGATGAAATTTGTGTTTTGTTCGCGATCCTTTGACAAAATTCGCGTTTGTTTCACGATCCCTTGACGAAATTGTTGTTTATTTCACGATTCTTTGACGAAATTTGCATTTATTTCACGATCCTTTGCCAAAATTTGCACTTTTATCGCTATTTTTTGCTGAAATTCGCGATTTTTCGCCAAAATTCACGCTTTTTACCCGATCTTTTGCCGAAATTAAAGCTTTTAACGCGACCTTTTGCCGAAATTAAAGCTTTTAACGCGATCTTTTGCCGAAATTCACGCCATTAACACGATGTTTTGCCGAAATTCACGCTTTTTATGTTACCTTTTGCCGAAACTCGCGCTTTTTAGCAAAATTCACGTTTTTTACCCGATCCTTTGCCCAAATTCACGTCTTTTACGCGATCTTTTGCCGAAATTAAAGCTTTTAACGCGATCTTTTGCCGAAATTCACGTTTTTAATAAGATCTTTTGCCGAAATTTGCGCTTTTTACGCGATCTTTTACCAAAATTCGTGCTTTTTATGCGATCTATTGCCGAATTTCACGCTTTTTACGCGATCTTTTTCTAAAATTCATGTTTTCATCTGATCTTTTGCCGAAATTCACACGTTTTACGCGATCTTTTGCCGAAATTCGCGCTTTTTACGCGATATGTTGCAAAAATTCGCGTTTTTTTCGCGGGAAAAAATTGTCCAAAAGTTGCTGACAATTTTTTAAATTGATTTCATTAGTGCAGACAGTAATTGTCCGCAAAAGATTTTTTTGTCCGCGACTATGTAGCCGTGTCGCGGTGTTTCTGCCACTGGGATGAAATCCTTTAATAATATCTGCATTTACATTAAACCATATTGACGGTAATATCTTTTTGTTTCATGCTAACGTTTTCAGTAGATTCGATTATGGAAGAATAAAAAATATATGGGCGCACTGCCATGATCCATTAGAAAATCTATCATTCCTCTCATCTAATCATCTTGAACAATGTGCTGCGGTTTTAAGCTTTTAGTTAATTATACTTGAAACCTGAAAAATAAAATGCGAGGAACCCGATTATAGAAGATTCATTCTAACGTACATATTGATAAATAGGTTACAAATTATAGAATTATAATAATCATAAGAAGAACTGGCAGTTTAAGTGTTTTAATAATTTCTGTAAATCTTTATACATAAAAGAAAACCTGGATTTGGGATTAATCAATGCACAGCCCAAACTACTGAACCTAAAATCTTGAAAATTGGGATAAAAATACTTCTTATGACGTAGAGTGTCACTAAGAAAGGATTTTTTTTAATTTGACCTCTAAGGAGGGTAAAAAAGAGAACTTTTAAAAAATTCCTTAAAAATCTGATTTTATAGTTATTTTTCAACTGATATGGAAAAATATTCAAAAATATGGAAACATCTCCCACAAACCATATAACCTTCGACTAATATAATGTAGGACCACCTTGCTTGTAGAATTCTCTTTGTACTGTTTCGGTGCTAATAGGGATTGTGAGCATGGTATTTACACTACTGTGCGAATTAATTTGGACAAACATGTTTTTTAAGAAAATTGTTCCTTTCCCGGGGATTTTCTGCCACAAACCAATTTCAACTACATACCTGCCAACATGTCAATTTTGAAATTCTTACAATTTTTATGACATATTCTTGCGTGCTTAAAAATACATAACATATGCACATGCAATAAAAAAAGTATTATTTTATAACATTTTCTATGCTATATTCATGTATAGTCTTTTTTTTTTTTTTTCCAAAATAAAAACATTATAGATTGCATAAGAAAATATCAATAAGAAAATCAATAGATTTCATAAAAAAAAAAATTTTGCATGGGAAATTCTAAGTAAAAAAAAAAGAAAAAAAAAATTTTAATTCACAGCAAATTTTCTGAAAGGTTACAGCAAAGGGATTGGGGAGGAAAGGGGGGGATTCCCTGCATGTGCTAATTATTTCGAGGCCTTTAATTATTTCGAGGTTTTTCGAGGCCCTTTGACGAAATTCACATTTTTGCCATGATACTGTGAAAAATTCGCGTTTTTTCCGCGATCTTTTGACGAATTTTGCGTTTTTTTCGCGATCTTTTGACGAAATTTGCGATCTGTTGACGAAATTTGCGTTCTTTTCGCGATCTTTTGACGAAATTTGCGTTGTTCCGCGATCTTTGTCAATATTCGCGGTTTTTTCGCGATCCTTTGAGAAAATTAGCGTTTTTTTCTGCGATCTTTGACGAAATACGCATTTTTCTCGCGATCTTTTGACAAAATTTGTGTTTTTTACGCGACCTTTGACAAAATTCGCGTTTTTTACCCGATCCTTGACAAAATTCACGCTATTTTCCGCGATCTTTGACGATATTCTCGTTTCTTTCACGATCCCTTGACAATATTCGCATTTTTTACGAATTTTCTGACAAAATTCGCGTTTTTCCCGCGAACTTTGACGAAATTCGCTTTCTTTTCCCGATCCCTTGACGAAATGCATGTTCTTTCCCCGCGATCTTTGCGTTCTTTTCACGATCCTTTGCTGAAATTAGTGTTTCTCCTGCGATTTTTGATAAAATTCGCGTTCTTTTCACGATCCTTTGCTGAAATTAGGGTTTCTCCTGCGATTTTTGACAAAATTCGCTTTCTTTTCACGATCCTTCGACAAAAATAGTGTTTTTCTGCGCGATTTTTAATGAAATGCGCGTTTCTTTCGCGATCCATTGACAAAATTAGCTTTTTTTTTTTTTTCAAATATCTTTGATAAAATTCGTGTTTTTTCTCGCGATGTTTGACGATATTCACGGGGTTTTTTTTGCGATTCATTGACAAAATTAGCGTTTTTTTCGCCATCTTTTGACGAAATTCGCGTTTTCCCCGCGAACTTTGATGAAATTCGCGTTTTATCCCCACGATTTATGACGAATTTCGCGTACTTTTGACAATCCCCTGACAAAATTAGTGTTTTTTCCCTCGATCTTTGACGAAATTCCCTTTTTTTCACGAACCTTCAACGAAATTAAGTGTTTTTCTCCGCGATTTTTAACGAAATTCGCGTTTCTTTCGCAATCACTTTGACAAAATTAGCGTTTTGTTAGCGATCCTTTGAAGAAATTAGCTTTTTTTCGCGATCCTTTGTCAAAGTTAGCATTTTTTTCGCGATCCTTCGAAGAAATTAGCGTTTTTTCGCGACCCTTTGAAGAAATTAGCATTTTTTCCGCGATCTTTGACGAAATTCGCGTTTTTCCGCGATCGTTTTTTCCGTGCGCAAAACCGTACAATCGTACTGTTCCCCCGTACAACCGTACACTTAGAGCAAAATCTGTACATTGTACGGCCAATCCGTACAAGTTGGCAACTATGCAACTACATTTTCTAACAATGTACGACTGCCCTTGACTAGTCAAAACTGGTTTGACCACATAATCATGACATGTCGAAAATATTTCCCTTCAGTTGCTGTAAGAAGTGGTTGATTGTGTGAATTGTTTGCTTCTGACGTGTATTTTAAAAATGGATATCACTCCCAGGAAAAAGACTAGAATTGTTACCCTTAGACAGCATACCTTTATGACTGTGAGGGATATTGCTGCAGCAGTTGGAGTTGGAAAATCCAATGTTTCTAGCATTATTAATGAGCAAAAGAATTTTGGGACAGTGTCTTCAAAACAAAAGAGTAAATGTGGATGCAAATGCAAGATCACACCTTGAACAGACAAATTTCTTGAACGTAATAGTAAAATGCATTCTCGCAAAACAAGTACAGATCTTCAGAGAGAATTTTTAGCTACTGGTTTGAGCATGGATTCATCGACAGTTCGAAAGCTTATTGAAGCTGGGAGATTTGCAAGAAAACCAATCAAAAAACAGTTTTTAACCTGTGCAATGAAGAGAAAACGTTTGGATTGGGTCAGGAAATATCAATCCTGGACTGCACAAGACTGGAAAAAGGTTGTATTCAGCAACAAAATGCATTTTTTTGTACAAGGGTTTTGACCAAGATTTGTCAGGCGAAGTGATGGAGAACCCATCAGGGAACAACATCTTACACAAACAGTTAAGCACCCTCAGAAACAGATGTTTTGGGGTTATTTTACTTCTGGAGGACCTGGCAACTTAGAACCAGTTGAAGGGATCATGACAGGGGAAAATTTTAGGTCCTTTAAAGGACCCTTCACAAAATTTTTTATCACCAAACAGGACCCTTCACAAAACATTTTATCCCAAAACAGGACCTTCACAAAATTATTTGTCTCTTAAATGGACCTTTCACAGTATTTTTTCACCTTCAAATTGAATTTTTCACAAATTTAGTCATTTAAAAATAAAATCTGGCCTGTAAGTAAGCAGTTAAACTCACCAAAGAGCATATTACTTAGCTTTTTATATATGAAGGAGAGAACATGAAGACATCGATAATTTGAAATTCACAAAATTATGACTAGAATTTTCACAAAAATAAGAAAAACTTCACAATTTCACAAAAACAGGACCCTGTGAGAAAAGTCTGGACAGACTCCTGCATGAACTCTAAAAAATACATCTCTGTAATAGAAAGAAAAACTGTGCCTGTGATGCAAACGTTCGCTGGTGGTGTCGGTATCTTTCAACAAGATCTTGCTCCACGCCATAATTCTAAGCTAGCAAAGAAATTTTTTCAAGAACAGAAATTAACGTTTTTGGATTGGCCTGGTAATTCTCTGGATTTAAATCCCATCGAAAATTTGCGGAGCATTGTAAAGAGATGTGTGAGTAAAATGGACTGCTCAACAAAGAAAAGAATGATTGAGAATGTTATAAAAGTTTGATTTCGTGATGACAAGATCAAAAATATATGTTCTAATTTAGTGGAATTTATGCCAAAGCGTGCACAGGATCTCATTCAAGCTAGAGAAGGACATATTTTATATTAGATTGCTATACAGTGCATGTAAGTTAACCTATACCAATTAAACAACATTTGTGAAAAATTTTGTGTTTGTCCCAATTAATTCGCACAGTAGTGTAGCTTAGTAGTCAGTTTTGCAGCAACAGACTTCTTATTTTTTATCACGAACCTATGCAATGGTAATTTGTCTCTGTGAATCAACATGCATTTCAGTCCCCACTGATGTTTGACATGTGCAATTTTCCAGTCTTCCTATATTCAGTAATAATCTTGGATACTGTGAATTGTGATACACCAAATTCAGCTAACTTGCTTACACAGAAGCACCCAATATACGAATCCAACAATTTGGCCACACTGGAATTCCGTCAGCTCTGACATGATTCACTCACAACTGCACAGAATGCTGTCTTAACAAGTGATACTTTCAACATATAGAAGAGCTTATGTAGATAGTCACATTATGCAAAAACTGTAGCACAACCTCCACCTACAAACTTTGCTATAATTTTGCATTGTAATTTAAGGCATTTTTTTTTTTTGCAAGATATTTCCAGATTTTGGTCCACCCTCCTGTACATATCTTATACAGTAGAGCGTCGATTATTATCGGAACTCCAATTAACTGAACAGCCATATTCTCTCAAAAAAAATTTTTTTTAACCGAACTTTCAGTTATCCAAACAGTCTATTTCTCCTCAAAAATTTTTTAAACGAACTTCCAATTATCCATTGGCTTGGAATAAAATTTTAAATAAAGAAAAAAACTGAAAGTGGATAAGAAAATGGGGAATGTAAAACAATAAATGAGATGGGAAGAATCCTAAGCTATGAAGAAAATGAAATTAATGAGTGGTTAAAGAGTTAAAGTACATGCACTGAGCTCGACAACAGAACGGAGGGCTAACTCCCTATTCTGCTACATTGAATCCAGCGGTCCGCCCATGAATACAATGCCCAAGATTTTCCGAGGAAAATTTTTGGCAAAACGTAGATTTCCTCCCACAGAGTAGTATGGGGTAGATATTTTCAAATTGGATTTTCTTTTATAATTTTGACGAAGTTGCTACAATTTTCACTTATATTTTTTATTGAAAAAACTATAGATTTTATTTAAATTAATCACAATTTTTTAGTTTTATATTAGTTAAAAATGAAGTTTTAGGTAAGCTCAACGAAAAGAATTGAAAAACAAATTAAATATTGCTCATAAAAATATCAAAAAGATGTAGAAAACACCAAAATTGACAAAAAATATGCGAAAAAGTTTGAAAAAATGCTTGTAATATTAAGAAAAGTGCAGCACTCATTACTTGCGCGCATTGAAAGTGTGATGCGGTCGTGGCAGAAAGTGGATTGGTGAGTTGGCTCTCCGTATTATTGTAGAGTTCAGTGAGTACATGACCCTGGATATCATATTTTAAATAATGACAAAATTGTGGATGAGATTCAGGATGCAAAAGAAAATTAAGAAAATGAAAACGTATGCTATGAAAATAATCCAGGTTCATCATATAACGAAGCCTTTGAATGTTTGGAAACAGCTATGAAACTGCTCGAACGGCAGAAGAATGTTGATCCTATTCAACTAACATATTTAAGAAGAATTACAGATATGGCAGCATTGAAAAAAAATGTCTTCGTTGAAGCAAGCAACAATCAAAAGCTGTTTTGCTTAAATTATAATATCTGGAGTTGATAGATAATAAATAAATGATAATAAATAGATGATAAATAGAGAAAAAAAAATTAATAATAAAAATTAAATCGACAAAAAAAAAAAAAAAAAAAAAAAAAAAAATTAAACATACTGCACTAACTGGTGTCACCAGTCCTAAGCTTAGATAATGTGTAAAGGTTTTAGTATAGTCAAAAACATCCCTTAAATTGTCTGTTCATTTATCCGAACTAAGGTCGGTCCCGACTTGTTCGGATAATCGGCGCTCTACTGTAAATGAACATGACAACCACTTGTTGCTCAGTAAACTTTGAAATCACCAATTCTTTTTGAGTCGCTCTATATTGTTATACATGGCCAATACGTAAGAATCTGACTTGCACAATGTTGTAGGCAATGATATATTTATACAGATTTAAATATAAAACATGTAACAAATTTATTGAATATCAATTATTTATAGCATGCCAAACACTTTCTTAAGTAATGAAGATTGCCTCTCAGCTGATGATACTTTTTGACCTGGTGATCCTTCTACTGTTTCAGATATCTGTGATACATTTGTAGACCTAGTCTCTAAATCATTTTCAGATAATTTAGAATTCTTCATTTTTTTCAGTCTTTTCATCCTTTCAAAACCGCGAGTATATACATCAATTTCTTTCTTAACTTTAGCAATCTCTGCTTGCATTTTCTGTTCCTTTCTGATTTTTTCATGTGCCTTGGCTTCACTTATTTGTCCCCACTGAAACCTGCAAATTTGAATTAATCAACAAAATTATTGTTACATCATAGCTAAATATTAAATATGCAATAAATATTCTATTTAGAAGCAGGAATTTCTTTCAGAAGAACTTGGCTCTTTTAAAAGATCCTCAAAAAATTTTCATATTAAAATAGAGCCTTTCACACATGGTTTTAATTTTGACTGATCAAAACTAATTTTAACTAAAACAGTGGCCAAAACTAGTTTTAACCATTTAGAACTGGTCAAAATTCATTTTAACTTCTCAAAAAGGGTCGAAACTCTATTAAACAATTTTAGACTACATAAATTACTCAAACCGTATATTTATGCAAATATTATCATTTATATATATATTTCATAATAATTATTAGCATTTTAATAATTATTAAATAGAGATGGAACCTTTTTGCGTTATGTAATAGCATTTCAAACAGAAACATATATATTTCCTAAATGTTGTTTTTCTTAAAATATAAACTAATACATTATATGACTTGAAATTTGGTACATAGTAAATTATAAATAAGAAATCATCTTAGATAAATACAACAAAACTTGTTACTTGTAATCATATTTTTCAATTCTAAGTAAAATTTTAAAATGTTTCTCTTGTTTAATGAGGTTTATTATCTTTCGCTCTTTATATAAATTATATAATACGTAATTAAATTATAAAAAATATTTCAATACTTACAATAACTGCTTATCGTTAGAAAGTTTTATGCTGTTAAATTATAAAATAATAAAAATTATACTATAATCAGTGATGTTTCTGGATTTTTGAAATCTGGGGAACCAGGCACTTAAAAAAAACAAAAACAAAACTGGGTCTTTTTAGAAATGAGTCAGATTTAATGTATTTTACACAAAATATGCCTCTTTTGCTATCTTTTAACAAAAAAATTATGCATCCTGAAGAACTATTAAAAATTATATTGATGCACCCTTTCTCCAATGTTTTGCTTAAATGATGTCCTATAGCATATCCCCGGCATCACTGATAATACTGAGTAAATTATTTGCAATTCTTTCCAAATGTTGTAGTAAATAATGCTAAATGTTATTTTGACAAATCCTTTCAAATGTTGTACTAAATTTACCATTTAACAAAATAAATTTTAATCTTTCTTCCACTGTCAAAATGAGTTCCGATCAAGATGGTTAAAACCAGTTTATTCCATGTTTACTACCCCACACTCCTTCCTTCCCTGTTTAAAACCAATACAGCCCAGCTTGGACCTTGTTAAAAATATTTAAAGAACTTCAATATAACAATAATTTCAAATTATATTTTTAACAAACATAAAAAGACATTTACAATTTCATAAAAAAGGGACTTTATGAAACAAGTCTGGACAGACCTCTGAACGAACTACTCTTAATATTTTGAGCTTTCAGTAAGGCCTGATTAAAATATTGAATGTACAGTCGTGGAAAAAAAAAAGTAAACACCCCCCAACTAATTCTGAAAAAAATTATTGTAGAAGAAAGTAACTGGTACCAAACGATTGAAAATAAAGTTTACTTTTAAATGATGTATATAAAATTTGCTTAGGGGGCAATCTACATATCAAAACAAAGCCAAACTTTTTTTTTTTTTTTTTTCAATAGTAATATCCAAATTTGACACCATAAATGAATTCTACACCCTTCAACTAGCCAAAATAAAAAAATTCATGAAATTTGTACGATTAGTTTCAGAGAAATTATTTTAAAACGAGCATATTTTAGGGGCTGTATCCAAATTGAAATTCAGTACTCGATGGTTGAAATGCTACAGAATGACTATGTCACTTCTATTAATGTATTATTTCTTGCCAATATGATCATTTCACTCGCTTAATATGTTTCGACTATTGTCAGCCCAAAAGTTTCAATAAAATGAGTAAAATATATTCTTTTCTGCACATTATAGATGGCCCCTTAAACCATCATTTTGAGGGTTTTTTAAATCATAAATTGAAAACTACTTGGTAGAAAAATTTGAAATTGAGAATTTGCATAAAGTAGGACATAATAAATATAAATCCATCAAAAAAATTGTAGGTTGCAATTCATATGTTTTTTTAATATTAGTTTCATAATTCATAATATATTATAAAAGTGTTAAAATTACAAATTCAATGTATTTATGTTTGGCTTTTTTAGTATTATAACCACACACGATATATTAATAAAAATAGAAAATGTAATTTAACATTAGAAGCTTTACAGTATTCATTTCAAATTTCTAATCAATATTATTCTATGACAGATGGTTTAGCAATGGGTAATCCCTTTAGTCCTTTTTTAGCAGATTTATATATGCATTACTTTGAGGTTAAAATGTTTAACCTTATCAACTTCCCATTTTACTGTAGATATGTAAATGATTCTTTTGCACTCTTAGACCTTTCTCTATTTTCTGTTGACAATATATTAACAATTTTAAACTCAATAGATTCAGTCATTCAATTTACTAATGAAGTTGAAATAGATAATAGATTGCCATTTCTGGATGTGTTGGTTACACGTCAGCTTAACACCTTTGACACTTGCATTTACCGTAAACCTTTTGCTGTCACACTCCCCTCCCCCCCATTTCAATTCATGTCACCCTCCTTCTCAAAAAGCTTCGGCTTTTCTTTATTTGATTAATAGAGCTTGCTTAATTTGTTCAGATAATAATTCACTTATTACAGAATTAAATTACATTAGATCTGTGGCTATTGATCGAGGTTTTGGTTTATCTTATATCAATAATTTAATTTCTCATAGTCTTAATAAATGTGTTAATAATCTTGATTCTCCTGTTACTGCGATTTCCATTTCTAACCTTATCATTTTACAATAGCATTAGCTTTAAGATGGCTAATGTCTTGCGACATTATGATTTTAATGTGGTTTTTAAACCGGTTAATAAATTAACTTTTTCGCAACTTAAGGATCAAATTCCTCCTCATAATTATTGGGGAGTTTACAACATTCAATGCCAATGTGGTTTGTCCTACATTGGACAAACTAAATGAAAACTCCATTACAGAGCCAATGAACACAGAAACTATGTAAAGAAAAAAGAATTACAGAAATCCTCTATTGCCTCTCATTGCTGGGAGGAGGGACATAATTTTAATTTTGACTCAGCTACCATTATTAACAAATGCATTACTCCTCTGGATTAAGACTTTTTTGAGACTGTTCATATCCATAAATTTAAAGACTCCTTGGTTAATGATTTATCTAGTACACCATACATCTCAACTTTCTGGGTAGATTTCTTGTGTCATGACACTTCGCTTCTGCATTAATTTCATTGGCTGTTAGAACTTGATGGTCTTTTGGGTATTTTGTTTTGACATTTGGGTTTTCACCGTTCATGTAGTTGGGGGGATATTGTTTTTAAAGTTTTTTACACTGAGGATGTGAGTCCTAGTACTCACGAAACATATACGTATGATCAAATCAACTTGTTTTATTGTGTGTTTACACTAGGGATGCACAACCTGTGGCCCCCGATGGGTTAACGTGTGGCCCGCGAATCTCGACAATTCTGGAAAAAATTGCAAATTTTGTCCAAAGGTCGCAGGGAAAAATCAGGAATTTCGTCAATTTGCCGTGGGAAAATAAAACATTTCATCAGTCAGTTAAGAATCGCGAATTTCGTTGATCGGGTGCAGAAAAACGGGGAATTTTCCCGATAAGGCTCAGAAAAATCACGAATTTGGTTGATCGGACACAAAAAAATTGCCAATTTTGTCGATCAGGTGCGGAAAAATCACAAATTTCCTTAATCAAGCTCGGAACAATCACGAATTTTGTAAGATGAGGCGCCGAAAAAATTGCTAACATCGCCGATCGAGCACAGAAAATCACGAGTTTTGTGATCGAGCTCGGAAAAATCGTGAATTTCGTTGGTCGGGCACGAAAAGTCTTAATTTTGTTAATGATGCATGAAAAAATTGCTAATTTTGTTGATCGGCTGTGGAAAAATCGTGAGTTTCGTCAGTCGCGAGAAAAAAATCGCGAATTTCGTTAATTTGCTACGGCAAAAAAAAAAAAAAAAAAAAAAAAAAAAAAAATTACAAATTCTGTCAGTCAGTTAAAAATCAAGAATTTCGTCGATCGGGTACGGAAAAATCGCAAATTTTGTCTATTAGGAGTGGGAAAATGTCAAATTTCGTTGATTGGCTTTGTCAATTTGCTGCGGTAAAATTTGCAAATTTCGTCAGAGTCAGTTAAGAAACGCGAATTTCGTTGGTCGGGTACGAAAAAATCGCGAATTTTGTCGAACAGGCGCGGAAAAATAGCAAATTTCGTTAATCAGGTACGGGAAAATCACGAATTTTCTCTATGTTACGCGTAAATATTGAAAATTTCGTTGATCGACTGCGAAAAAATCGCGAGATTCATAAGTTTATCGCGAAAAAAATCGCGAATTTTGTCAAATTGCCGTGGGAAAAAAATGCAAATTTCCTCAGTCAGTTAAGAACAGCAAATTTGGTTGATCGTACGCAGAAAAATCGCGAATTTCGACGTTCAGGGGCAGAAAAATCGCAAATTTCATCGATCCGGCGCTGAAAAATCGCAAGTTTTGTCGGCCAGGCTCCGAAAAATAGCAAATTTCGTCAGTCGGGCACGGAAAAATCGCGAATGTTGTCAATCAAATGTGGAAAATCGCGATTTTCGTCGAACAGGCGCAAATTTCGTTAATCGAGCAGGGAAAAATCGCGAATTTCGTTGATCAAGCGCAAAAAATCTCAAATTTAGTTGATTGTGTCCTCCACCTCTTTTCGATCATAAAGTTCACATTTTTTTTCGGCACTAGTCACTTTCATGCCGATGTTTGTTTTTTAGCACTATTAATAAAACAAAATTTACTCCCCGAATGAAGTAAAGGAATATTATATTTCCTTCTATCCTTGCTATATCTCTGTTATATATACAAACGTAACTGTTAATATATCCTTGCCAACTGAATAGTATATAATGACTGGGTAGAGACATCTAGAGGGATAAAACTCTCCCCCTCCCTCCCGCCCCGTAACCATATTTTTTATCTGATTATAGGCCACAGATCAGCTCCTTAAAATAGATTCTCTCCTTATTACTGATGTGGCCCTCGACAACGCAGAAATTTTTGTAAGTGGCCCTTCTCTGAAAAAGGTTGTGCATCCCTAGTTTACACGTTGTTTTTAAATAATTTAGCAGCTTTATATTTTGAATGATTATAATTCAAAAACTCATCATCCAAATGACTTGGAATTTTGTTTCTAGGCATAGTATGAACCGAAGATTTACAAAAAATTGTCAAAATGGTGTGTTGCCATTAGAAAACACAAAGTTTGATCTGGCTTTGATTTGTAGATGACCCCCCTAAGCAAATTTTATATACATCATTTAAAAGTATACTTTATTTCCAATCGTTTGGTACCAGTAACTTTCTTAGTATACAAAATTTAATTAATTAGTTGCAGAGTTAGTAGGGGGTGTTTACTTTTTTTCCCCCTTGAGTGTACCAATGGATCTGTGGTACTAGGTAGAGGTGTGCCAAGTACTCAGTATATACTCAGTTAATTTGCCAAGTACTAGGTATTCAGCTAAATTTTGACTATGCACTTGGGCAATACTGAGTAGTTGTAAAATTTTGCTTTCAGCATTGTGAAAAAAAAAAAAAATATATATATGCATTGTAGAAATAGATTCAAATATAGCAACATATAATATAATGCAATAATTCATAAAAACTATTATCAGATACATAAAAATGTCTCTACACAAAAGTTTTTTAAAAAAAATGTAGAATTAATATATAACAAATTTGTATTGATTAGATTAATACAAATAATCATTGTTTTTGAAACAGTAGTGAAAGATTGACGATTTTGGATTAAAAAAAAAAAAAAAAAAAAAATCATAGAAATAGAACATATAATAAATATAGAATATGTAGATGTAGTAAGCATATGAGAGTTGGAATAATGGTTACAATAATGAAAAAAAATTTGTGAGACCACATTTACTAAAACTTATAAATTGAACCTGTTTATGGAAGAAATCCTTATTCTTAATCTGTTATCTTGCTTCAAAATGTCAGACACCCTAGAATTTCAAAGTGCTATATCTCAGCCATTTTTTAAAATAGAGGCAAAACAAAAAATGCTCTTGAATCCTTGTATCGAGGACAAACACTAAAGAGAAAAACATTTAGGATTTCAAAGTTCTTAATTTGAAATCTTTAAACAGGGGTCGATCTGCAGGCAAAATTTGGGGCTTATTTAGGGTCCTTTCACAAAAATCTATTTAATAAAATAGGCCCCTTCACAAAAATAAATTTAATAAAATGGGCCCCTTGACAAAAATAAATTTAATAAATGGGCCCCTTCACAAAAATCAACTTAATAAAACAGGCCCCTTCACAAAATTCCTTTTAATAAAATAGGCCCCTTTGTAAAATTCTTTTTCATAAAAACGGTTTTAAAATGTGTAATTTGTAAGTCGCGAAAAACAAAAATTTTAGCAAGAGGATTTAAAGAAGATTTTGTTAATAAATGCTTTGTTCGAATTGAAGTAACTGGATTTCAACTTTTGTTACAAAATGTTATTTTTCACAAAAATAGAAAAAAAATTCCCAAAAATAACTTTTACTTTTCACAAAATGGGCTCCAAGAATAAAAACCTGCATCGACCTCTGTTAAAGGGCACCATTTTGAAACAAGATGACAGATGAAGCTGGCCAAGGATCCTGGTCAAGACCTTGGTAAGTCCAGGGATAAATCCACACATGCTCAACTACATCATAATCGGTTCATAAAAACGAGTGCTATAGCATGAAAAAAATCAGATATAGATATATACATAAATCAACATTTGAACTGGAGGTGTTTTTTTTTTTTTTTTTTTTTCATGATTGGTAAAAAGATATTGAATTGCTTTTCTCCAGACAGCTGCAATAGGTAACTTTTTACTCTTTGTAATAGAAGGTACGTAAAAAATCATTTTCTAAAGTCTGTTCAAAATCAAGACAGACTCAGAGTAAATAAAAGCATGTGTGATTTGGTGATATAAATAATGCCTTGACTACAATCCATTCATACAAGCCAAGCTGAGTTTGTTAAAATTTTTGTTTGTTATGCTGTTTAAAATGAAAAAAGTAAGAAATTACCAAGAGAAAATGACCAACAAATATCTTTTAAACTTTTTTCTTAATAGAATTTTCTAAGAAAACAAAAAACTTATATTAAAACAAAAAACTTATATTAAAAAAAAAAAAAAAAAAAATCCTTTTTGTGAAGAAAGCACAAAAATAGAACTCATTGGCATAAAGGCTAGCCAATTTGACTGAAAAAAAGTCCTTCCGGCCAGTGCCGGGAGGAAGAGGTAGCTTTCATAATCCTTATTTAAAAAAGCCAACTTATATCATGCAAACACACGAAGCTCAATTTAGTGGAAACCGAATATAGGAGATTCAATACTAATTTTTATCAATATAATGAATGAGAATTTCGCGAAATTAGTCAGCTTTATCCAAGCTGCTTTTCTTTAAAGTAACTTATATTTGGCTGCCAAATTCGGCAATTTCTTAAAGTGCCTGTCATTTTAAGACAACATGGTGGATGAGGCTAAGCAGTGAACTTGGTCGAGACCTTAGTAATTGCTGTGCACATGCTCACTCACATCGGAATCGGTTAATATATAGGAGTGCTGTCGCATGCAAAAAATCAGATTTTCAAAATGTCACCCACAATAGAAATTGAAACTGCTCTATCTGAGCCATTTTTTAAGGTAAAGACAAACAAAAAATGCTCCTGAATCCTTATATCAAGATCAAATACTTAAGAAAGAAACCTTTTTCAATTTCTAATTTTTTTGCACCTCACTTTAAATATATATATATTTTTTAATTTAATGGCCGCCATTTTGAAACAAGATGGCTGATGAATCTGGCCAGCGAACTTGGTCGAGGTGTTGATGTATACTATCCACATGCCTTCTTACATCGAAATAGGCGAATACGTGTGTTATCGCGTGACAAATACAAGATCGTTTCAAAATGTTAGCCATGCTAGAAATTCAAAGTGCTATAAATCAACCATTTTTTAAGATATCAACAAAAGAACAAATTTTCAGAAACAAAAACTGCTCCGGAATCTTTGTATCAAGGCCAAACACATAAAAAAAATCTTTTTCATTTTCCAATTTTTTAATACCTCATTTTGAATTTTAAATTTAATTTTTTTTAAATGGCAACCCTTTTGAAACAAGATGGCGAATGGAGCTGGCCAACGAACTCGGTCGAGACATTGGTATGTACTATGTACAAACCAAGTTACATCCAAATAGGTTCATAAATACGCCTGTTATCGCGTGACAAAAATCAGGTCGTTTTAAAATGTCAGCCACAAGAGAAATTCAAAATGCTATTACTCAGCCATTTTTTTTTTTAGATATAGACGAAAGAAAAACTGTTCCGGAATCTTTGTATTATGGTCAAACACATACAAAAAAAAATCTTTTTCATTTTCCAATTTTTTGGTATCTCATTTAAATTTTTTAATTTTTTAATTTTTTTAAATGGCCGCCATTTTGAAACAAGATGGCGGATGAAGCTGGCCAACGGACTCGGTCGAGATATTTGTATGTACTATGTACACACCAAGGTACATCCAAGTCGGTTCATAAATACGCCTGTTATTACGTGAGAAAAATCAGGACGTTTCAAAATGTCAGCCACGCTAGAAATTCAAAATGCTATAACTCAGCCATTTCTTAAGATATAGACGAAACAAAAACTGCTCCCGAATCTTTTTATCAAGGTCAAACACATAAGAAGAAAATATTTTTTTCAATTTTCAATTTTTGGTACCACATTTCAAATTTAAATTTTTCTTAAAAATTTAAATGGCCGCCATTTTTAAACAAGATGGCGGGTGAAGCTGACCAACGAACCCGGTCGAGACATTGGTATGTACTATGTAAAAACGAAGTTACATCCAAATCGGTTCATAAATACGCCTTTCATCGCGTGACAAAATTCAGGACGTTTCAAAATGTCAGCCACGCTAGAAATTCAAAATGCTATAATTCAGCCATTTTTTAAGATATAGACGAAACAAAAACTGCTCCGAAATCTTTGTATAAAGGTCAAATACATAAGAAAAAAATATTTTTCCATTTTCAATTTTTTGGTACCACATTTCAAATTTTAAAAATTAAAAAAAATTTTAAATGGCCGCCATTTTGAAACAAAATGGCGGATGAAGCTGGCCAACGAACTCTGTCGAGAGATTGGTATGTACTATGTACACACCGAATTACATCCAAATCGGTTCATAAATACGCCTTTTATCGCGTGACAAAATTCAGGACGTTTCAAAATGTCAGCCACGCTAGAAATTCAAAATGCTATAACTCAGCCATTTTTTAAGATATAGACGAAACAAAAACTGCTCCGGAATCTTTGTATAAAGGTCAAATACATAAGAAAAAAATATTTTTCCTTTTTTAATTTTTTGGTACCACATTTCAAGTTTTAATTTTTCTTTTAAATTTTAAATGGCCGCCATTTTGAAACAAAACGGCGGATGAAGCTGGCCAACGAACTCGGTCGAGACATTGGTATGTACTATGTACACACCGAATTACATCGAAATCGGTTTATAATTACGGGAGTTACAGTGTGACATAGGTCAGATATATATATATATCAATTTTGAACGGAGGGTGGTTTCGGGGTCTGGGGGTCATGATCGATGAAAATATACCAAAATTTTTTGAAATCGCTTTCCTCCGAACGGCTGCAATAGGTAGCTTTTTTGTAAAGAAAGCTACCTAAAAAAGATTGAGTGCAAACCACGAAGCTTTTACTGTGTTAACAGTAGCTTGATATACAGAGTTTAATATATCCTTAAAGCTTAAAGAGGTTTCAAATTCAAGATTCAGATTATTATCCACCCTCAATGTTTTTAGAAAAGATAACAAAATCACTTGAAGCAAAAAAAAAAAAAAAAAAAGTGGAAAGCGACGAGTTGCAAAGTAGTAAATAACAAACTAATTTTTGTAAAACTGCTGATTTTCGTAAATTTTTAGAGAATTTACATTTAATTATCAACTTCAGCATCTAATCTATCAAACAGATCTTTCCTTGTTTTGAACTAGTTTGATCAAGACTATGATGTGATACTACAAAAAAATTAATTTTTGTATATAGATCTTTAAAGTCATCAAAAGGAGTAGAAAAAGATTGATAACTATAAAAAAAAAAAAAAAAAAAATTATCGTAGATCAATGTTTACATATAAGTCATGTTTATTGTATACGGGGGAAAAATTAATAACAATTTAATAACATGTTTTTGTTTAGAATATTACATATTGAATTTAGTTTCATGCTATAAATTTTAATATTTTAAATATCAAAATACTCTTGTCTACAGTTTTTTAGATTACCTTGAACTTGAACACAGCCATTTTCTTCATATTGACAAACAATGCTGATTTTCAGTTGTTTATATAATTTTTTCAATTTTTTTTGTTTAAATAAAATAAAATGATTGCTTTTTTCCCGAATAAGTTTTTGTTCTGTAGACAGTGATCTGCTTAAGAAAAATCTGACTCTTTTAAATGATCATTTACAAAATTTTTCTTCTTGAAAATGGACCCTTCACTAAAGTTTTCACCTTAAAACAAGACTCAACACAAAATTCTTTGTCTTAAAAATAGACATTTAATGAAACTTTGCCATCTTCAAACTGGAGACTTTTCATGAATTTAATCATTTTAAAATAAAATTTAACCTGTCCCAGAACAGCTGATGTCGCCAAAGAACCTACTGCTTTTGCATGCATAAAGGATCTTTTTTTAAATGTATAAGCAAAGACCTGAATATAATGATAATTTCAGATTCACAAAACTGTGGCTGGTTTTTCACAAATATAAAAAAGCTGTTCACAATTTAAAAAATATATAAACCATGTGAGAAAAGTCTGGACAGATCCCTAGTAGAGCAGAGTTGAGTCTCCCCAGTATTTTTGAAAACTCTATGTCAATGATATAATGTGCACATTGTTTGGTTTAAATTAATGTGTTTATTATATTAGTTAGATAAGTGCAATTTTAAATCAGGATTTTGTAAAAAAACACCAGAGTTTTTTCAGGTTGAGCAATATGAACCTAACCTTAAATACAATATTGTATAATCCTAGCTATCATTTACAACATCTACTAATAAAAGAAAGCTTTGCTCACTGTGTATGTGTCTGTCTGCGATAGCTTGGAAAATCAACAATGTGAACAGAGGTCTGAAAATTTGTATGAGTATGGTCCAAGGTAGGTCCTGGTGTATCTGAGGCTCAGATTTTTAATTTTTTTTTATAATTAGCTGAGATATTAATTAAAAACTCATAAAAAAAGCGATCCTTTTTTGCATATCAGTAAAGGAAAACTCGCACATGCTCAGTCACTTCTTTCCCGAGCACATATTAGAGAAAAACCAAATGCTGCATTTTTTTGTCTGTTTGTCTCAATGGACTATGGCTCAACCATCTGGGATATAGAAAAAAGGAAGACATATTCTTAAATTTAGTACTTTTGCATCTTAAATTCCGCAATTAGTTTGAAAAAATATTGTTGTTAACCCTTTGAAAAACAAATTTTTAAAATGTGTTGCTTTCATGATTGACTTTTTTGCCTTTACAGCAATGCTCCCCCAAGTCTCAATTTTGGAGGTGCTGATTAACAAAAAATATGCATTTAAAGCTGAGATTTTCTTTCTTTTGACAGTAATTGGCTTTCAAAAATATGAATTTTAACCATTTTAAAAAATTTGCAATCGCAGGTTACTTCATGCTTCACAGAGACTATCTTCCTTTCTATGCTAAAAGTAACTAAACATCTGTATTTCAACACAATCTTTTTAAAGCATCTCAGGAGACTGGATTTACATTAGGGATTGACCGAATACCGAATAGTCAATTCGGTATTCGGTGGTTCGGCATCTAAATCGAATATTCGGCTTCGGCCGAATACTTTTAAGTATTCGGCTGAATAATTGTAGATAAGTATTTTCTTAAAAGTAAAAGAATTCTCTTTTACTTAGAAGTAAAATAGGCTAAACAATGAGTTTTTTTTAATATTATGTGCATGATTTCAGAGTTCAGCTGCACTACAAAAAACCAAGTCAAAGGCCATTTTTAATTTAAAAAAAAAACTTTTTCCTTTCCAAAATAGTCTACGTAGCGGTAAAATCAAAACAACTGTCTACAATAGAAAAGAAAAAGTAAGGAAGATAAGCATCTTTCCCTTATTTAATTTTAATTATTTCTACATTAGTTTTCTTAATTTAAATTTGTTTAATGTGTATTTTCTTTAATATACACATTAAATAAGTATATCAGAGTTCATCTCTGTATATCTAAGGTGTATATTAAAAAAAATCCACACATCAAATAAGTACCAGCTATGCCTGTCCTATAGCTTTTATAATCATTAAATTAAAATCACTCAAATTTGTTATCTTCATCGCCACAATGTTAAAATATTAATCAAAATATAAATATGTATCAGTAATTTGACAGAAAATATAGTTAAATGTACATATTGATATAATACCTTTTGTATTTGAAAACATTCCTATTCAATATGTTTATAATTAGACTTAAACAATCAGTAAATCAGCTTTGACAACATTGTTTCTTTTCATTTGAATGAACTTTTGTTTTTCTGACAATTCTTATCCTTAATAATAGCATGTATAGTTTAATATTTTCATAGGTTCTTTAGGGTATTGACTAGTGATAAAATAACAAAAAATAAGTGATGGGTTAATGAATTTGTGAGTGGAAAGAAATCATTAAATTTTTTTGTGTAATTAGATTTAAGAATAAAAATGTAACTGAATTAAATTATTAAGAATTTAATGTTAATTAAAAAAAGCTAATATATGCAAAAATGTGTATTGTAAATTTTTAAGTATTCAGTTGCCGAATACCGAATATTCGGTGTACACTTTGCCGAAGCTTTGGTATTCGGTAAATTTGCTGCTTCGGTCAATCCCTAATTTACATCATCTATAAATATTTTGAAACATTCTGACAAGTAGAAAAAAAAACGAAATCTGAGAAAATTTTGTTGAAAACGCCAAAAAATGAGGTGTTTCGTTTGGCTTTGGTTTTCGCTACTAAGAATGCATATTTTTTCATGAAATTTTAAAGATGTTTGGATACAGTTATATTTATAATCGATTAAAATTTCAGAGAGTTTGGAGAATAAGAGGTTATGTTAAAGGACCCAATGTAAAAAAAATAAAACATATTTCTTTTACAATCAATTTTTCATTAATTTTTTAAATGGGCTAGAAAACCGTTATATTTATAATAACAAATTTAAAAGACTTCAGGCAACAAGAACTTTTTTTAAAAACTATGAAATTACTTGAAAAAACAAAAAAATTTCTTTTTACAAGCACTTTTACCAGTAAAAATCAATATTTTTTCACAATTTTTTCATTTAAAAATATAAATTTAAATAAAATTGGGTTAAAGATATAAAATTATACAAAACTGACACTTATTTAAGGTTATTATTATGGTCCGTTCAAAGCCGCTAGTATAGTATAATAAAATCAACGAAAAGTAACAAATAATAATAATAATATGCAAACTTAGTGATTAAATAGTACATACAATCTTAATATGCATGCAAATAGCATTAAATATTTTAAACAGTCATAAAAATATTAGTTTGTGAAGGCATAATTAAGTTAATATTAATGAAAAAATTTACTTTTTTAGATATTTGATACACCAGATGGAATCATAGTATGGAGTATGCCGTTTTCCACCAACTTGTGTTCCATTTAAACAATCAGCAACTTGCTTGGCAATCCTTCTCTTTGAAAATTCTACCCACCCTTCAGTAAAAAATTTACTGGGTTTTCCACTCTTAGTCTTTTCTGAAAGAAAACATCAATTAAATTGTAAAATTATACATTAATGATAGATACATTAAAGCTCTATATGTTTTTGTAAAATTATGAGGCTTTATATCCTGAAACTTTTATAAAGGGATCTCAATGTGATTGAGAGATATGACAAAAACTTATATAAAACTAACTTTTATAAAGCAATCTCAATGGGATTGAGATATATGGCAAAAACTTATATAGAACTAACGTTTTAAACACTGATTAGGGTTACATCTACCTTTAACAGTTGTAAGGTAAAAAGGTATTTTGGCAATGTTTATTGCCATGACCTGATCTTATTGAGATACCAAATTCCAGGATTTAAAGTTTATTAAAATAAATAATTAAAGCATCAGTCAAGTAGCATACCAAATTAAAACATTACACTTAACAGCACATGCATACGTCGAAATTACACATTTTTAAGAATAATTTAATAATACACTATTGAAAAAAAGAAGAAAAAAGCTTACCAGGTTTAATTTAATAATACACTATTGAAAAAATGAAGAAAAAAGCTTACCAGGTTTCAAAAATAATCTGGTTACTTCTCCGAATTCTGAAAAATATTCCCTAACTTTTTTTACAGTCATGTATCGAGGTATATAACTTATATAAATTATTCCATGTTTTTTCTTCTTAAAATTTGCAACTGCAGTCGGCAAATTATTTTTATTTTCTGAGTTGATTAACGAATTGCTTTCAACCTCAACTTCCATGTTTACATACAGACGTCAACAAAAACAAACACATGCTGCAAGAACGTGGCGGTGACAGTTAAAATTTAAAATGAAAATAGTAATTAAACATATTACTATTTTATTGGATTATTCGTTTTTAGTTTGTATTATTGGGAAATTAAATTAATTTATTGGTAAATATGTTTAATGGAAGTATGGTAACATTTTTATTAATTCGTATGAAAAAAATTTAATGAGTATATCGAATTGATTGAATCGAGAAATCGGTTTTATTATATTGCAAATGCAAAGTTTGTTTACAGTAAAAGAATTAAGATTTCATGCATAATTATTTTATTTAGGGTGTATAAAACTCACTGTTACATATGTTATAATTTATTTTCTATTAATTAGTAAACATACGTTTCCCATTGTTTAATTTATCAGTGATGGCTCGCTGTAAAGTGTAATCTTCTGCACTGTATGTATTAGCTATTTTTCAGATCAAATCCAATATTTATTTGTTAATTTTCTTATCAAATACTTATTTATAAGACGGTTATTTAGCATTAAATTTCCTTTCTTTCCTGTTATCAACCGCCATTGTTGACAACTACCTCGACAACTACAATCTGCTTATATGTGACTTTTATCATATAATGTTTGTCTAAATTTAGGGACTCAGATTTCTTATGATATGTACATATGTAGATGCATAGGACATTTTCATAATTATGAATGTAACCAGTTGCTGTGTTTTATTAAAGACAGCTTGTCGCAAATTTAATGTCCTTATTGTAAGCTGGTTTGTTTTTCATGTGATAAAATATTAAATATAAATTGCAATCTTTAAATTCGCAACATGTTTTAGTGCATACGGTTTTTTTTTTTGGGGGGGGGGGAGCTAAAAATTAGATTATTTGATTAATTTAAACATTGTGTACATACTTCCTAAAAATTCTGTAAATATGCAAATATTTCTTGATCTAGATCTCTCATACTCTTTTCTTGCCAAGCTTGGTAACATACCCACTTATAGAACTTTAACTGATGCATCACATATATTCTTTGTTTTGTCTGAGAGAGCTAAACAAAAATTAAAGGTTATGTAATTGTAAATGTGTATGTGTATACAGTAATTGTGAAACAATAAAACTATTTTAATCATAATCTAGAATCTAAATAATAAGTTATCAAAAAAGCAGTGGCGTAGCTACGTTTTTTGGTGCCTGGGGCAGGACGAAATTTTGCACCCCCCTTTAGTTATGTGATTATCTTGCATCTGGGTCATTCCATGTCAAATCACCCAGGGCATGGCACCCACTATCACCAATTTTGATAAAATTCAGCGAATTTGCAGAGTTTTTAATGCTGATTCCAAAAATGTCAATCATATTGAAATTGATCAAACAGTTTGTCAGATATGAGCTTTTAAATGTCTTCCAAGATGGCCGATTTGCCGCCATTTTGAATGGCACATGTGACAACATAAAGGTCTATAACTTCTTTCAGGTTTAACATAGAACTTTCAAATTTTTTTTGCTCTGTTCAGAATAAAGTAAACTTTCATCTAAACAGATTTTTAAGCATTTTATTCCATTAAAATGCTGTCAGAAAATGACTTTTTGCCACTTTTTAAATTAAAAAAAGGTATAACTTCAATGGCCGATTTCCCCCATTGTTCCCCCTTCAATTTTCATCTAATTGCATAAATAGACAGCTCAAAGTGTGTTTTGATGCCTGATAAAAAAATTTTAATGGGCAGTTTATAGGTTTTTTGTTTAAAGAAGAATTTCAATTTTACCGACTTTCATAAGTAACGGAAAGTACAAGATAATGTTGATATTTCTTTTATTACCAGAAGTATCATACATATTTACATCTAAAAGTTTGGTAAGGTTTTATCTTTCATAAACACATATATTTTTTTAATATGGCTAAAAAGAAGGGGAATTCCTCAGGAATTATAAATAGGAATGCTAATAATGAATTCCTGCAAGACATAGAAGTATTTTCATGACAAATTGAAATCTATTGCAAAGTTTCAGTAAATTTTAAATAAAAAAGAAATGAAGGAAAAAATTCTACAAATTGTCACATTTTATAGCAAAATCATACTTGTATATTATACAAAATGATAAAATTACAATTGTTAACTAAATACAATAAGTAAAAATTATCGTACTTCAAAATTATACAAAATAGCATTTAGCACATACATAATAAAAATACTATTAAAAATATATCTACATTCTAAACAAATATAATTAGTTAAAAAATTAACTCTGTTGTATTAATATTGCAGCTCAAAGTGTGTTTTGATACCTGTTAAAAAATTTTTAATGGGCAATTTAAAATTTAGTTCAAAATAAAAAAAATATATACTTTATTTCACTTTGGTTAATTTTTTAAATGTAAATAACATTAAAGCTGTAATTATTGTTGAATTACAAATCGAAAATTGCTGTCCAAAATATGAAATTTCTAATTAATTAATTGCTAAAATTATCTGATTGGGTTAATTTATTACCAGAACTTTCCAGAAGACAGAATTTTAACCAATAATATCACTTTGGTTTGCCAGAAGGGGTTTTTTCAACCAACCAGATAGATGTACTTACCAGAAAGAGATTTTCAACAAATCGGACTAAAATTACTTCCCAAAAGATTTTTTTAACCAACCAGATTAAGCAGAATTTTACAACTTGTTATGTCAATCTGTTAAAAATGATTAAAGTTACTCTTTTGATCTTATAACTATAAATGATGCTGCTTTGTTTTATTAAGTTAGATGTTTTCTTATGGATAAACAAAAAATGCACAATATTAGTTTAAATATTAATAATCCAAATTGTGATTTAAATAATCCTCAAGCTATCCACCATTGCAATGAGTTATCCACCAAAAATAAAGAACTTCTTGCATTAAGATGTAATTTAGAAGATAGCGAAAACTCAACAATATGCTTTGCTCACAGAGAACACTTTCTGCATATGTAAATTCAGCAAAAGAAATGTTTTCATTTATTTAATCTTCATCCTAACAAGACCAAGAAAAGTATTCTTACATGTGATAAGTGTGGATCAAGCTAAGAATTACAGGCATAAGCTACATAATGATGCCATTCCTGGTGAGAAATTATGTTCAACCTGTAGGGAAAAAAGCAAGTGCTTTGCTGGAAGTATATGTGAAAGAACAGAAAGACTTGTGTCAGTCCACTGATTTTTCTGAAGAAATAATTACATCAAACATGGATCAGAAAGAAAAATATCACGTAAAGCTTTAATGTAAGTTCACCACTAAGGTTACATACAATTTCTGCACACAGGAAAGTGTCTGCTGGAGAAAGAAAATTACAGCAAATGAAAATTGCCTTGCGAAAGAAGGTTGCTTGCACCCTTGATTTGGAAGAGAACGTTCTTCAGAGTGAAAACAGTAGCTCTGATGAAGATAATGTGAATCAAAAGAAAAGCTTCAGGATTCAAAAGATTAATGGAGATGGTGAAAGAAAAGTTTCCACAAATTAGTCCCAGAGAAAAAATTCAGTTGCTAACTTTGATTCCTGAGTCATGATGGTCAAGAAAGAAAATAATTGAAACCTTTAGTGTAACTGGGTATCAAGTATAGACTTTATACTTGGGAAGACACTATAAAATCTGTGAAAGAATTACATGAAGATAATGAATTTTCATGTCTCATACCTGGTCAGGGAGATACGGTCAGCATAAAAAAAATGTTCGCCCGTGTTCAAAAAAGGTTTCTTCTTTGTAATCTGAATTAACTGTATATCCAATTTCGATTGAAATTTCCTGCCAATAATAAAATTGGGTTTTCAAAATTTGCTGACCTGCGACCTAAGCACTGTGTCTTAGTTGGAAGTTCTGGTACACATTCTGTCTGCATGTATACAATACATCAGAAAGTTCAACTGCTTATTGCAGCAACAGGGATTGAAGAAAAATATGAAGATTTAATCCAGAAATTGGTTTGCAGTTCTAACAATACAAATTGTATGTTACATATATGCAGCAAATGTCCCAAGAAAGATGTTCTTGAATATTTTTTTTAAGTTAAAATTTCCGAATTTTGATCCTGAAGACACAATTGAACATAAACAGTGGGTATCAACTGACAGAGTACGATTAACATCACATACATCTACTCTGTACAATTTCATCCATCTTATTCTTAAAAAGATTGAAAAGCTCGTACCCCCATAGACACATATCCAAGTTCCAAAGCATTTATTTGAAAAAAAGATCTTACTAGTCATGAGGCTCTCATACAAATGGATTTTAGTGAGAACTTCTCTTTTGTATTGTAAGACGAAGCGCAACAGCTACCATTGGACGCCTGGTTGCTGTACTTTACATACAGTTGCATTCTATGTAAAGCAAAAAAAAATGGAAGCAGCTTAAAAGAGAAAGCCTTTGCATGCTTTCAGATGATATAGACCATGTGATCATGATATACCAATGGTTTATCAGACTCAAAAATTAATCTTGCAGCATTTAAATAATAAGTATATCTTAGCTACAAATGTAGAATATTTTACTGGTGGCTCTGCTGCCCAATATTGAAATTGAAAAACATTTTTGAACCCATGAACATGTTTTTGGTGGAATAAAAGCAAAATGGAGCTTTTTTGCTACAAGTTGTGGAAAATCTGTTTGCGATGGGGGGGGGGGGGGGGGGGACTGTTAAAAGACTTGTGACAAAAGCAAGTCTGCAAAGGCTGTTGAATGGCATGATCAAATTGCAAATGTGGCTATGATGTATGAATATTGCAGACAAAACATTGATGGTATAACATTTTTTATAATCACAAAAAGTGACATGCCAAAACTGCGCAACAACATGTCTCATCAGATGCAACTTGCTACGACAATTCCTGGAACATGCAGTATGCATTATTATGGATGTATAGAAAACTTATTAATAAGTGGAAAAAGAATAAATACTGATGAAAATTTTTCTGTTTGTTCATCTTTTGATATGAATATTAAAGAGACTTTGGATATTCCATCTCTTAAAAAGTATGTAGCATGTATGTATGAATGGAATTGGTATATAGGCTTAGTGTCAAAAGTCCACAAAAAAGAAGGAGATGCAACTGTTAAATTCATGCGTCCACAATGGCCCATCACTATATAATTATTGGACAGAAAATGACAGTTGTATTGTGCCTTTCAGTCATATTCTTTGTGCATGTGACATCAATACTACAAATGGTAGAATATATAAACTTGGTGATGCATCCAGTGCTTTAATAAGCACCAAGTGGGCAAAACATAAAATTAGAAGGAAATAAAATTGAAATATAAAGAGAACAAGTTTTATTAATTATCTTTATTTTTAATTGTTATTGATGTAGATATATTTTCAATAGCATTTTTACTGTGTATGTGCTAAATGTTATTTTGTATAATTTTAAAGTACAATAATATTTCTATTTACTTAATGTATTTTTTTTTTAATTATATTTTGTATTATATACAAGTATGAGTTTGCTATAAAATGTGACTATTTGTAGAATTTTTCCATTATTTCTTTTTTACTTATAATTTACTGAAACTTTGCAATAGATTTCATTTTTTTAGGAAAATACTTCCATGTCTTGCAGGAATTCATTATTAACATTCCTATTTATTCCTGTGGGATTCTCCTTCTTTATAGCCACATTAAAAAATATGTATATGTTTATGTAAGATAAAGCCTTATCAAACTTTTAGATGTAAATATGTATGATATTTCTGGTAATAAAAGAAATATCAACATTATCTTGTACTTTCCGTTACTTATGGAAGGTCAGCTAAATTGAAATTCTTCTTTAAACAAAACACCTGTGAACTGCCCATTAAAATTTTCTTATCAGGCCTCAAAACACACTTTGAGCTGCCTATTTATGCAATTAGATGGAAATTGAAGGGGGAACAATGGGGGAAATCAGCCATTAAAGTTACGCCTTTTTTTAATTTAAAAAATGACAAAAAGTCATTTTCTGACAGCATTTTAATGGAATAAGCTGCACAAAAATCAGTTTTAATGAAAGTATACTTTATTTTGAACAGAACAAAAAAAAATTGAAAGTTCTAGCTTAAATCTGATAGAAGTTACAGACATTTACGTTGTCACATGTGCTATTCAAAATGGCAGCAAATCGGCCATCTTGGAAGACATTTAAAAGCTCATAACTCACAAACCGTTTGATCAATTTCAATATGATTGGCATTTTTGGAATCAGCATTAAAAATTCTACAAATACACCAAAGTTTATCAAAATTGAAGATGGTGGTTGCCATTTTAAAAAAATTCTGGGTGATTTGACATGGAATGACCCATCTGTTAACTGCAGTGGCCTAGTGTGGAGCCATTCTAGGTCAGGAAATTGATGTAAATGGCTCGAGGGACATCCAATCAAACTCGCGAAAATGATACTTAAGATGCGGAGAAGAAATAAACGGTTTCAGTTCATATTGAGGTTCCCCAGTCAAATTCACAGGGGTGATTCTGTTCCGAACTTTCCGAAAAATTAAGGCAGTCATTTCCGAAAATTAAAAAAAATCAGCCATAAATCCAAAAATTTGGACAAAAAATATATCACGAATTTAAACAAATAGTCGCCAAAAAAAACATCAATTTCATCAATCGTTCAAAGAAAAATCGGCAATTTCGTCAAAGGATCGCGAGAAAAATGTGGATTTCATCACAGGAAAAAAAACGGCGAATTCCATCAAAGAATCGTGGAAAAAACGGCAAATTCCGACAATAGATCGTGAAAAAAATGGCAAATTTCGACAATAGATCGTGAGAAAACGGCAAATTTTGTCAATATATCACAAGAAAATGACAAATTTCGTCAATAGATCATAAGGAAACGGCAAATTTGGGCAACAGATCGTGACAAACGGCAAGTTCGGCAAAAGATTGTGAAAAAACGGCAAATATCGTCAAAGGGGAATGAAAAACACATAGTTAGTGCCGGGAGTGAATTCCCCCCTCCCCCTCTGTTGTAACCTTTCAGAAAATTTGCTGTGGATTTCAGCAGAATACCGGAGCTGCAGCTGGAGCGTCCCGGAGCTGTGTTTTTCCTGGAGCTGGAGCTCTAAATTTTCCCCAGCTCCAGGGCTCCTTTAGTTTTTAATATTCTTTTAAATCTTTTTATTTTTTTTTTTCAGTCTTTTAAATTTCTAGGCTTAAAATATTTTAATTACATCATTATTCAGTATTTCAATTATATCGTTTTTTAGGTTTTTATTATTATTATTATTATTAGGGAAGGAAAACTTCTCAAAAAATGGCAACACTACTTTACTTCTACTTTCTACTTGAACTAAGTGACAACACTATTTGAAAACAAATATGGCTGCCTGTTGTTTACATGTGTAGTCGTACAATTTTGGCTGTTCGAAAAGTGTAGAAGAAATTTAAGATTTTTGTGTTTAAAATTCTACCAAACTTTCTATTTTAAAAGCAAAAGCTAAAAGATGTCATATTTTCTGAACAAGCATTTCAAGTTTGATGAGAAGAAAAATGCATTTTGTCAGATCTTTAATGAAGATAGAAAGTATTTGTGAGCAAAAAATTAAACGTGTAAATTAAAATCTGCAACTTAAAAGCGCGAAGTCGGAGCCGAGTTGGAGCCGGAGCTGGAGCTGGAGCATCAAAAATTGTTCGGCTCTGGGTCACTGGTTTCAGAATTTTTTTTTTTACTCGGAATCACCTCCTTCTTTTCTCCCATTAATCTCCCAGTTATTCCTTACATAGATAAACATAGCTTTCTCTAATGCATATGTGCTGAATTTAAGTATATATGAAATACATTTAACTTTTAAAATGACAAAAACAGCATTTGTACTGGTCATTCTAGGAAGACTGAAAAGACCTGCTTTGTTTTTTATACGATGCAAGAAGGGAAAGTTTGGGGGTAGGTCGCCCACATTTTCTTATTTGACTTTTCTCAATACCAATTTGACGGAAAAATCCGATAAAGAAGAAATAGTTTACTCCATTTTGCATTGGTTCACAGAAGACCCCATTACATGAAAATGTACGGATTTCGTCACAGGATCGCAAAAAATATGCAAATGTTGTCAGAGGATCGTGAAAAAACGCGATTTCATCCAGGGATCGTGGAAAAAAACCGGCGAATTCCGACAATAGATCGTGAAAAAAATGGCAAATTTCGACAATAGATCGCGAGAAAACAGCAAATTTTGTCAATATATCACAAGAAAATGACAAATTTCGTCAATAGATCGTAAGGAAGCGGCAAATTTGGGCAACAGATCGTGACAAACGGCAAGTTCGGCAAAAGATCATGAAAAAACAGCAAATATCGTCAAAGGGGAATAAAAAACACATAGTTAGTGCCGGGAGTGAATTCCCCCCTCCCCCTCTGTTGTAACCTTTCAGAAAATTTGCTGTGGATTTCAGCAGAATACCGGAGCTGGAGCCCGGAGCCGGAGCGCTCCGGAGCTGTGTTTTTTCTGGAGCTGGAGCTCTAAATTTTCCCCAGCTCCAGGGCTCCTTTAGTTTTTAATATTCTTTTAAATCTTTTTTTTTTTTTTTTTCAGTCTTTTAAATTTCTAGGCTTAAAATATTTTAATTACATCATTATTCAGTATTTCAATTATATCGTTTTTTAGGTTTTTATTATTATTATTATTATTAGGGAAGGAAAACTTCTCAAAAAATGGCAACACTACTTTACTTCTACTTTCTACTTGAACTAAGTGACAACACTATTTGAAAACAAATATGGCTGCCTGTTGTTTACATGTGTAGTCGTACAATTTTGGCTGTTCGAAAAGTGTAGAAGAAATTTAAGATTTTTGTGTTTAAAATTCTACCAAACTTTCTATTTTAAAAGCAAAAGCTAAAAGATGTCATATTTTCTGAACAAGCATTTCAAGTTTGATGAGAAGAAAAATGCATTTTGTCAGATCTTTAATGAAGATAGAAAGTATTTGTGAGCAAAAAATTAAACGTGTAAATTAAAATCTGCAACTTAAAAGCGCGAAGTCGGAGCCGAGTTGGAGCCGGAGCTGGAGCCATGGTATTTTCTCTAGGAGCGGAGCTGGACCTGGAGCATCAAAAATTGTTCGGCTCTGGGTCACTGGTTTTAGAATTTTTTTTTTTACTCGGAATCTGTTAAAATAAATAAAAAGGCAGACATAAAGACGTGGATCGAAGTGAGTATATTTGATATTAACAAGAACAATTACACAAACATACTGAAAGAAAACAGAAAATTTACAGGTATTTATAGATTTTGCAAGGCCCATGGCAGAGAATTGGCGGCCGTGAAAGAAAGCTACATTAAACAACCAATCACAATAAACATAGTTGTACAAAAAGAAATTAATAAGAATTTAATGTAATGCTGTGATTATTTTCAACACCCGCCCATAATCTAGCATTACATCAGAAAACAAAGAAATTTCTTGAAATCAATCATTAAAAATAATATGACACAATTTAAACATTACTTGTACAAACAACAAAGAAATAATAGTTCATAAAATTTAACTTTAGGTAATGCCTTTGTAAATAAATCAGCAATTTGCATATTCGTAGGAACATATTCAATTTTGATGTTATTTTCTTTTATAATATTGCGAACGAATTTCAATTTAAATAAATGTGTTTCATTCTACCATAATTACTCTCATTACTGATACATTTTATACATGATTGATTATCCTCAAAAATTACTAAATCCTTAATATTTACAATTTCACTAGCAATATTTTTAAACCATAACAAGTCTTGCAAACTTTTAGTTAAAGCAATGACTTCAGCTTCAGTTGACGATAAGGCAACTGATTTTTGTTTATTACAACACCACAGAACAGGCATGTTACAAAACATTAAAATATAACCTGTTACTGATTTGCGGTCATTTGTGTTAGCCCCCCAATCAGCATCAACATACATGGATAATTTAGGATCAGAATTTTGCTTTTTATACACAAGTTTTAAAGACAATGTTTCTTTTAAATATCTTAAGATTTTCTTAAGTGCTTTCCAAGCAATTTCAGTAGGATTTTCTTGCAATTGACTTAAACAGTTAATAGCATACAAAATATCAGGCCGAGAAATATAAGCTAAATATAATAAACAACCTACAAATTCACGATATGGGCCATTAAAAGGTTTACCATTTTTGAAATCAGATGGGGTGGACTTAGGAGAAATAGGAATGTCACTGGGTTTACAATCTAGCATATTAAACTTACTTAACAATTTAATTATGTAAGACTCTTGATCCATTATTAAACTATCAGAATTGAATTTCATTTGAATACCTAGAAATTCTGAAACACTTTGTGATTTTGACATGTGAAACTCGTTATGTAATAGGGAAATAACTACATTAGTTTCATTTACATCTGAACCTGCAATTAACATATCATCTACATACAAAGCAATAATTATTTTATGATCATTATTATACCGAATAAAAATACAAGGTTCATTATCACAAGATTTAAAATTTAACTTTGCAATAAATTCATGAAACCTTTCAAACCATTGTCGTGGGGCTTGTTTTAAACCTTATAAACTTCTTTTAAGTTTACACTTTCGCCCACTTTTATCATCATAGCCTTGCGGCTGATCCATAAAAACAAGTTCATTTAACTTACCATTCAGGAACGCTGTTTTAACATCTAACACAAATGCATATAAGTCTTCATTTAAAATCAAAATAAGAACCAAACGTAAAGCTGGCATACTTATTACAGGGGAAAAGGTTTCACTATAGTCTAGCCCTTCTTTTTGCATAAATCCACGAGCTACGAGTCTCGCCTTATGTCGACCATCTCTTTTGATGGTAAATACCCATTTGCAGGAAATAGGTCGTTTGTCAGGTGGTAATTTTTCAAGATCCCAGACATCGTTGATTTTCATACTTTCAATCTCCGCGTCCATAGCTTCTTTCCACAAGCGTTGTTCATCACTAGGGAGGGATTTGATATCATCAAACGTTAATGTTTCTTGTTGGCAAAGTAATGCTTCATAAACTTCAGGATCTGGATACCGTACAGGTTGCTTTTTAAATCTTTCAGATTTTCTTGTTTTGTCTTCTTTCTCTTCAGGATCATCTAATTCATCACTCGTATTTTCTAGAACATCTGGATCAATTTCATTATCGACTGGTTCTGAATTTTCTAGAATGTATTGTTTCGACTGAACATTTTCCTTTTTCTCTTCGTCGAATTTCACATTTCTTGATACAGTTATGCGTTTCGTTTCAGGATCTAGTAATCTATATCCCATTGAAGAATAACCAATGAAGATCATTTGTTTAGACCTATCGTCAAGTTTCTTTCGATGAACGGAAGGAATTAACATGTAAGCACTGCATCCAAAAACACGTATGTGCTTGAAATCGGCTTCTTCTCCATATTTCAGGAAGTACGGAGTTTTGTTCTCAATAGTGCTGCTTGGCATTCGGTTTTTCAAGTAAGCTGCTGAAAGGATAGCTTGACCCCAAAAAGTCTTTGGTAAATTTGATTCAGCAATCAAAGCACGTCCTATATTCAGAAGCGACCTATTGCAGCGTTCAGCTACTCCATTCAAAGATTGCGTGTATGGAGGAGCGGGATCGATCACTATACCAAGATCTCTAGTAAAATTCACTAAATCATTAGAAAAATATTCCTTCCCGTTATCACATCTAATTTTCTTCACTGTAGGGTTGGATTTTAAGAACATTTTTAATTCTTCTGAGACTTCACTTTTATGTTTCAGTAAACGTACTTCAGTAAAACGAGAAAAATCATCGATAAGAGTCATAAAATAGCACTCGCCAGAAAAGGTTGTCGGAAAAATAGGTCCACAAATGTCACTATGAATCAAAGTCATTGGCTTGGTTTCTCTTTTTCTTGGTCCTATTCCCATTGGTGTTGCACTCTGTTTTGCCCGAGCACAAATATCACAAAAAGAGTCAGGTACCGGAAGCTTCATATCTTTCAATACTTTGTCACTCGGATGACCAAGTCTGCGATGCCAGATATCACAATGATTTTTCTTTGAAGTAAGAACGGTTTCGTAAACAGGGACAAAGTCACTTACGTATTGTCCATTCAAATCCCGTTCACCGAAGTAAAAACGGTTTCTCCCTTTTTCGATAAATACTTTTTGGTTCTTGAAAATAACTGTATAATTTGCACTTTCAATTTTCCTAACGGAAATGAGTTGCCCGTTTAAGTCTGGAACATAAAGGACATCCTTTAAAGTAATTTCCATTCCATTTGACAGTTTTCCATTAATATTTCCAATACCTTTGATTTCTAGATTCGTTGTTTTTGATGCGCATTTAATAGTTCCTGAAGAAGGTACTAAGGATGCGAAATAATTCTCATTAGAACACATATGGGAAGTTGCTCCGGAATCTACTATAAATTCATTCCTTTTCCTGGAAGCATTTCCAGCAATGAAAGAAACAGCTGAAGAGGCAAATTTTTCTTCATTTGAATTTTTAGCAGCTTTACAGTTACGTTTTATGTGTCCGAATTTTCCACAAGAATGGCAAGTAATTTTCTTTCTACAATATTTCGCTGTATGCCCTTTAGAGTTGCAAATTTTACAAAAGAATTCTTTGCGAGTCGACACAAATGCAGTATTATCAAGAGCAGCCTTAGTATATACTTTTTCTTTCTTTGAGTCCAAAAGAAGTGCTTCAGCATCTAATAATCTTTGTGTCACGAAATCTAATGTCAAAACAGAATTCGGTTGGTTTTCTAAAGCAATCTTAACATTTTCAAATTCCTGAGGCAATGACATCAAAATATAAACAATAGTATCCGTTTCATTAACTTCTGCCCCAGACAGCTTAAGATCCGAAATTAATTTATTTATTTCATCAATGTGATTTCTCATAGAAACTGTACGATCTTTCTTAATCGTTGCCAATCTCTTCCGAATTAAAATTTGATTCACTGCACGCTTTGTATCATAAGTGCGTTCTAATTTAGTCCATATTTTATGAGCTGTATTTTCATCTTGAAGTGATGCAAAAACATTATCACTTAATAATGATAATAATAAAGCGTAAGCCTTTTTTGCTTTCACGACATCGGCGGCATTGTCTAGAGCGGCTTCATTTTCCAGGAATTTTTCCAATTCTTTAGCAGCAAAAATTGCCGTTACTCTTCGTTTCCATACCGAAAAAACTTTTCCATCACCTTCAAAAAGAGAGATACCGTAAACATCTTTTGAAGAATCCATTCTGCTCGATAAAATATATAAAAAGAAAGATAAAATCTTTTTCACTCAAAATCCCAGCAGAAATGAAAAACAGAAAGATAACGGCGTCAGTATGTCTCGCAGCTCATTTCAACACTTGTTAGAACCAACGCTCTGCTGTTAAAATAAATAAAAAGGCAGACATAAAGACGTGGATCGAAGTGAGTATATTTGATATTAACAAGAACAATTACACAAACATACTGAAAGAAAACAGAAAATTTACAGGTATTTATAGATTTTGCAAGGCCCATGGCAGAGAATTGGCGGCCGTGAAAGAAAGCTACATTAAACAACCAATCACAATAAACATAGTTGTACAAAAAGAAATTAATAAGAATTTAATGTAATGCTGTGATTATTTTCAACAGAATCACATCTGTAAATTCTTTTCTCCCATTAATCTCCCAGTTATTCCTTACATAGATAAACATAGCTTTCTCTAATGCATATGTGCTGAATTTAAGTATATATGAAATACATTTAACTTTTAAAATGACAAAAACAGCATTTGTACTGGTCATTCTAGGAAGACTGAAAAGACCTGCTTTGTTTTTTATACGATGCAAGAAGGGAAAGTTTGGGGGTAGGTCGCCCACATTTTCTTATTTGACTTTTCTCAATACCAATTTGACGGAAAAATCCGATAAAGAAGAAATAGTTTACTCCATTTTGCATACACTCCATTTTGCATTGGTTCACAGAAGACCCCATTACATGAAAATGTACGGATTTCGTCACAGGATCGCAAAAAATATGCAAATGTTGTCAGAGGATCGTGAAAAAACGCGATTTCATCCAGGGATCGTGGAAAAAAACCGGCGAATTCCGACAATAGATCGTGAAAAAAATGGCAAATTTCGACAATAGATCGCGAGAAAACGGCAAATTTTGTCAATATATCACAAGAAAATGACAAATTTCGTCAATAGATCGTAAGGAAGCGGCAAATTTGGGCAACAGATCGTGACAAACGGCAAGTTCGGCAAAAGATCATGAAAAAACAGCAAATATCGTCAAAGGGGAATAAAAAACACATAGTTAGTGCCGGGAGTGAATTCCCCCCTCCCCCTCTGTTGTAACCTTTCAGAAAATTTGCTGTGGATTTCAGCAGAATACCGGAGCTGGAGCCCGGAGCCGTGTTTTTCCTGGAGCTGGAGCTCTAAATTTTCCCCAGCTCCAGGGCTCCTTTAGTTTTTAATATTCTTTTAAATCTTTTTTTTTTTCAGTCTTTTAAATTTCTAGGCTTAAAATATTTTAATTACATCATTATTCAGTATTTTAATTATATCGTTTTTTAGGTTTTTATTATTATTATTAGGGAAGGAAAACTTCTCAAAAAATGGCAACACTACTTTACTTCTACTTTCTACTTGAACTAAGTGACAACACTATTTGAAAACAAATATGGCTGCCTGTTGTTAACATGTGTAGTCGTACAATTTTGGCTGTTCGAAAAGTGTAGAAGAAATTTAAGATTTTTGTGTTTAAAATTCTACCAAACTTTCTATTTTAAAAGCAAAAGCTAAAAGATGTCATATTTTCTGAACAAGCATTTCAAGTTTGATGAGAAGAAAAATGCATTTTGTCAGATCTTTAATGAAGATAGAAAGTATTTGTGAGCAAAAAATTAAACGTGTAAATTAAAATCTGCACCTTAAAAGCGCGAAGTCGGTGCCGAGTTGGAGCCGGAGCTGGAGCCACGGTATTTTCTCTAGGAGCGGAGCTGGAGCTGGAGTATCAAAAATTGTTCGGCTCCGGGTCACTGGTTTCAGAATTTTTTTTTTTACTTGGAATCACCTCTGTAAATTCTTTTCTCTCATTAATCTCCCAGTTATTCCTTACATAGATAAACATAGATATAGCTTTCTCTAATGCATATGTGCTGAATTTAAGTATATATGAAATACATTTAACTTTTAAAACGGCAAAAACAGCATTTGTACTGGTCATGCTAGGAAGACTGAAAAGACCTGCTTTGTTTTTTATACGATGCAAGAAGGGAAAGTTTGGGGGTAGATCGCCCACATTTTCTTATTTGACTTTTCTCAATACCAATTTAATAGAAAAATCCAATAAAGAAGAAATAGTTTACTCCATTTTGCATACACTCCATTTTGCATTGGTTCACAGAAGACCCCATTACATGAAAATGTTCATATGGAATGTTAAGAACACGAAAATCAGCATCAAAACCAATCTGTGTATGTGTGTATGCGACGGAGATGGCTAGAAATATCTACCGCACATGCAAATCTGAAAATTTGGGTGAGGGTAGTCCAAGGCAGGTCCTGCTCCTGATGCACATGAGGCTCAGATTTCTAATTTTTTGACAATTAGCTAAGAATTTTAATTAAAAACTCATTGAAAACGTGATTTATTTTCACAAAATGTCAAAATCGCAGGCTCGTCTGAGCCTGATTCCACACCGAAGAATTTTCACAATCAGCGAAAATTAAGAAACCAATTAAGATATCGATTTAAAACTTTCAAACCACACAAAGAAAAATATTTTATACTTGTGCATAAAATTTTTAGGTCGGTAATTTTTCTTAATTTTTTCAAAAAATTGATGGCGACAGTACAAAAGTTCGGAGAAAGAACCATACAGGGACGAACACTTATTAAAAACCTAACTAAAAAGAAATCTTTTTCCGGCCGACCTCTTTGTTTAATGTCAGAAAATCGATGGATCGGAGATTACATGACATGTAGACAATCCTCTTAAATATTAAACGTTGTCAAATGCTAAAAACATAATTTAAAAGCATTTTATCAATTTAATCGAAGATTATTAATGTATTCTGTGGCAAAAGTCCCATGATATGAATTAAGAGTTTCTCTACGAGGGTTTTTCTCCTTTATTTACATTTATAAGTATGTTTTCCAAAATTTAGATTTCTTTTACCACTATTAACGAAAATTAACGCCGCTTTTTTTCTCAGATTTTATGAGCCAGATTTAAATGGGAATAGGTTCTCATTCAACTTAGCTTATGATTTTCTTGCAGTTTTAAACTCCACCTTCCAGTGCATGGTGCGCACTCTTATCTTGGGTTGTATGGGCCCAATTTCAACTGGATTTTGCTCATTTAACTTGGTTTACGATTGTCTTACATTTTTTACCTCTGCCTTCAACCGCCAGGGCGCATTTTTATCCGAGGTTCCATGGCCCTGATTTCTGCAGATTTTTTTTTTTCAACTCGTCTTACGATTCTCTTTTGATTTTCCAGTGTGTGCACAGCACGTCTGCTATACAGGGATGCAGAAAGCGGGGATCCGTGCCGGAGATTAATTTTGAAAGAGATAAATTTGAATGTAAGTTTTTAGTGGTTAGAGATTGCGTAGCTGGTCTGGACTAGAACAGTGCGGATCTATCCCAGAGGTTCATTTAGAGAGACTCGTTATTATTTTTTTAAATTTTAATATGAATAGAAGACTCGTGATTCATTTAGAAAAGTCTACGGGCTGGTCAGCTAGAATACAAATGATCAGTGTTCTTTTAATATCAGAATTGTGACTCCACGTCGCCTATAAGCCTTTTGATTGATAAACTGTACAGATTTATAGACAGTTACAAACCTCCATCAGCGATTGACAATTATGGATCTCTCCATTCTCCACACCTTCACTGGATTTCTCAAAACATTCGCATACACACACACAACAGAAAATATCAACAATTCTTATTTATTTTCAAAGTATTTGAAATAATTTCGGTTTAAAGCTCCTCTCAATTTGGAGCTCCCTATTTAATCACTTTGCGCTTCAATTTAGGTACATAATTTCTTATGTACCAAGTTGTTGACCCCACAGACTTCTCATATAACTATATATGAGAGATGATCATATATATATCTTTTTTCTGAGGTTGAGCCATCCCTAGAAACATTTAACAGAAGCTTTTCCTTTCTTCATTATTTGTATATAACAAAATATCTTACTAAAGAAAACATTCACACACAGACGCACATACAAAAAAAAAAAAAAAAAAAAAAAAAAAAATAGAAACTCAACAGGGTTGGGTTTAAGCCGTCAAAAACCAGTTTTTGACGTGACATAGGTTTAAACCGCGTTTTAAGCGGTTTTAACCGTCAAAAACACCAATATTTAAATATGGTCAGGACAACTACAACAAAAAAATGCTGTTATAGCAAGATACAACATTGCTTTTATTTAATGATTGTGCACTTTAGTTTTAGCATTTATTTTACTGTAATCAAATATTAAATTATAATTTATTTCTTTGTTTATGACTAAATTGCCAAATTTTTTATATGTATTTTTATTGTGGCTTTTCAGCATACTTGGTTGCATTTCTTATTTAAAAAACAATATATATATATATAGACAAACGTTTTGTAATAATAAGCCATTATAACAAACGAAATCAATCATGATAGTTTAATATAATATTGAAAAAACTGGAATATAATAACTATTAATTAAAAAACAATTTTTAAAGAAATTCCTTAATGGTGTCCATTACTGGCACATCTGCCCTATATACAGTCTTTAACAGAAATATTTTCTCTGCAGCATTTTCTTTTACAAACGCAGAACAATAAAAATAACATTTATTTTACAAATGAGAAAAGAATGAAATGTTACGATAAAATGATAAAATATGATATTTTAATTAGAGATGCAACGAATATTCGGCCGAAGCCGAATATTCGGCCCATTCGGCTTGTCTGCCGAATATTCGGCTTCGGCCGAATATCAAGTTCATTATTCGGCCTTGGCTGAATACTAATACTGTAATAAATGTTTTTATATTTACACAGTATAACTTTTTAATTTGACAATTTATATTCATTATGTAAATGAAAACTTTATTTGAAATTAACAAACACTTTTTTTCCCATTAACTTTCATACCTCGAATGGGTTTTATCTACCCATTTTTATATAAGAGGCTAATTTAGGAATCATGTTAAAAAAATTTTATGCTGTATCAGTAAGTACAAAAAGTATCTGTAATAAGCTAACATAATTTGTTAAATTCAAAATTAATCAATAGAGTCAAAACACTGTATTAAACACTAGTGTCGTGAAGGAAATTTTCACCTTGTTAATAATAAACTTTATAACATACAAACATAGTTATAACTACTTAAAAGGTGACAGAAACATATCTCGTAGATCTCAGTGTTGCATTAAATACTATTTTTTATATGTTTATGTCACCTTTTAAGTAGTTTGAACTACACACGTTGAAATAATTTTTTCTTAGGAATTTTTAACTCATTAATTTGTATATCAGTTAATCTTGAACACGCTAACGGCGAATGATTAAAATGTGTAAACGATTTTTTTACCTGCAACAATGAAATCATTTATTGATCTGTGGTATGTTAGAGCATCAGATACTGTTAAATGCAATGAATGTAATTTGCTTTTCCTTACAGATATTTCTTTCCTCTGAATCTGAAAACATTCACTATACACTTAATAGTGCTATCTGCTGACAGCAAAAAAAAAGAAAAAAAAAAATTGTTAATTATGAGCTTTATAAAGTCTTCAATGATCTCTTTCCACTATTTTAGAGGATATTCCTTTCATCCTTTCTATCAGTGGTTTTTCTTAAGATATTAAGATTTCTTATTTTTTATTTTATTTCACCTGAAAGCTGAAACTTATGTTTCCTAGCACTTTTAAAATTTTGTCATTATTTTAAAATGTAACAACAACACACATAATATCTATTAAAATGTAACTAGACAGTACCTGATGATGAACTTCTGCTAAGAATTTCTTTTTTTGGCTGAATTATATTATTGAGGTAATTTTTAGGCCGAACATAGCCGAATATTTTTTTCAGAGTAAAATAATGCTTTCAAAAATTAAAAATTTGTATATAAATAATTTTTTAAAAGAAAATACATTTTAATTGTGAAATATACAAGAATAGTGCATACTATATTTTGTTTTTAGGCAAAAATAAGTTCATTATTCAGCGGCCGAATAGGCCGAATATTCGGCTGTAACTTGGCCGAATATTCGGTATTCGGTTATTCGGCCAAACCACTATTCGTTGCATCACTAATTTTAATCCTTTTATCCCAATATTAATTTTTGTTAGTGACTGACCTCTTACTGATGAAATTATCTTATTTGTGGAATTTCTCCTAAAATTAGGGACAAATGAATAATTCGGCATACCAATAAGAAAAAAAAATGCTTAACTTAGTTTGAAACCTGTTCCAAAAGTGAAAGTATCCTAATAACAAAAATAACTGCAAGCAAAATCGAAAATTTAAAAATCGGTCTTTGTAGAGATCGACATTAGTTATCCAATGCAAAAAACATTTTAAAATATTGAAATATTAAACAAAATTTCTATCATAGAATTGACGTTATTGAATGGGGTTTTCATTTCTACTTTGAAAAAAATCATTTAAAAGTATGAAATTTCGAACAAGATATTAAAAAAATATATATATCCTGTAGGATTAACATTAGCAGGCGTGTGTTTTAACTTTAGTGAAGGTAGCTCCTTAAACAACCCCATCCATAAGAACATAATAATAGGGGGAAAGCAAGAAAAATTGGTTTTGTTGCAACAGCAATACTGTTTTGTACTGGAAGGGAATCTTTGAATTTGCTCTATCTTAAGGAAAAGTAAATACCCTCATTACATACCAATTGTGATAGATTACTCTGTGCTTCTAGCCATGAAAAAATCTAAACAATTTATTTATCTCTGCAAAATTTAGATTAAACCTATCTAGTTTTAATGATTACAAATAATTAAGGATTTATTAACTGTTCATCTTAAAAGCATACATTAATGATAAACTAAATCATTAAATAACAGTTAGGTAATTTTTATTCACAAATAATAATAAAAAAAAAATCATACAACAATCAATTTGCAGTTTACCATATCCTATGCAAATAGGTTTCAAGAATGTATTTCTGCAGTTTATACCACACAGTTTTAATGTATTTATGCAGTTTTACTTAGAATTTATTGTTTAAAGCCCATCTAACTCTGCTAAATAATTCTTTTGGTATGATTTTTATTAAAACTAGGTTTTTGACACTTTTGGACATTTTTGACAGAAAGGTTTTTGACACGACGGTTTTAACCATGGTTAAAATCGGTTTAAACCGTCGCATGTCAAAAACTTGCCAACCCTGAAACTCAACACTATTTATTTATTGTCAAAATATGTGAGATAATTTCGGTTTAAACCTCTCTCAATTTGGTGCCCCTTAGCCTCGACGCCTAAGGCGGCCGCCCCTCTTGACCCCCTTAGCTACGCCACTGCAAAAAAGTAATTCTAAACTTTGATAAACAAAGATATATCTAATCGTAGTCTGTTTCTAGAAATAAAAAATAATCTACTCAGTGATGATTGTTTGTAATCAATTCCAAGTTAGAATCCTGTGTAACATGAAAATATTCTTTTTAAAGTCAACTCAACTTTAACTGGAACAAAAAAATTTTCTGCAACTTGAAAATAATAACATTGTTAAAACAGCAGTAGTATGTAGAAAAACTGTCCCACATGTGTCATGAACTGGCTCTTCACTTCATTTTTATCAGGAAGTCAATTAGCTTTATTTCTTTCTTGAATTTTTATATCATTTTGCAGATATCTTAGCACATTGTCTTTTCATTGTATCTGTTTTTCCTTCCATCATATGGGAACAGATTTTACCTTTAGCCTTAGACTTATTTGGGGTCCTCAATGGGGATCTTTATGTGAAACTCCTTTTTTTTATATTAAATATAATTCATTAAAAATACATACTCTTGAATTAATAGGTCTAGCTAATTAAGATTCCTTTTGCAACTAACTAAACAAATTTTTTACTTGACTTTTAAATCTTATACAGAAAATTTGTGCACCTGCTATTTTAAAAGTAAAATTCTTGTATAATGCATCTGTCTCTAGGTTCATTTGGATAGATTTTCTGTTAAAAATATAAAATCATATAAATTTGAGGTTTGTTTGCAACAACAGGTTGGAGTGTGTGGTGCACTTCCTGTGTACACTGCTAAAAGATTTCGGGCCTCCAACTCAAGATTCATTTGGTTAGATTTTCATGTAAAAATATAAAATCATACAAATTTTGGGGTGCATGCTGCTGAAGATAGTGGGATTAACAACGTTAGGTTTGTTTGGAATGATTTTCGTTTAAAAATATAAAATCATTCAGCACTAATTTGAGGTATATTTAAGGTTATTATTAAGGGTCTGGGCAACGTCGGTTGGGTCAGCTAGTAAGGATATACTTCTGTTTTTAAAAATATTTAAAATGTTATTTTTTCTAATTTGGAGAAAAAGAAGAAGAAATGTATTGTAAACTTACTAAAATGTGCCAAATTGTTCTACTGAATTTGGTAATTTTACAATTTTCTTAAGGCACAAAGAAGTATTTTTTTCTTTACGACTGCTAGTCACTCAGCTTCTGAATTCCCCTCAGTAATGTTAAGTCTATGGATGTTTGATGTATTTTTATATTTAAAATATCTCTCCAGGAAATCAATATTTTTAATTTCTTCTTTCAATGTTCTCTTCTTAAAGGATGTCACATTTTTTTCTTACAAGGGAACCACTTTTGGTGTTGCTCGCACCTAGCATCGAGACCTGGTGCGTTTTGTAGCCCTATACATAAAAATTAGAGAACTGATGAAATTTCTCTGTTAAAATCATATTTTATATACTTTTTTATACTTTTAATTTTTTATTATTACATTTTTATTCGTTTAATATCATGCCAAAAGTGAGTTAAGTCGTCAAATATGGCGCTACAAATTTTCCACCTGCTTTATCCAGAGAGTAAATATACAGTACATATTACTAGTATATCAGATTGCGATTTTTTTTAAAATAATTGATAGCATAAGAAACAAGTATTAGGTTTTTATTTCTTTTTCTATGCAGACGATAAATATATAAGTAATAAATATAATTCTATAAAAGCTTCGAAGATCTTTGAAAACTATTTTTTAGTGAAATAGAAAATAAGCAAACTACTTTCTTTTGAAATCGAATGGAATAAAGTTATGAATGTTTAAAATGAAATGTTGCTATATTAAATGATCCTTCGGTAAAAGTAATCATAAAGTAAATTAATATTTTTACACAATTTAGAAAAATAACTGTTGCTAAATATATCGGACCTTACAATTTCTAGCCATTACAAATTCAGCTATAACATTTGGCTAGGGTTGCTAGAAAGCTCTACTTTTGAAAATAAACGCCAACTGTTTCCCCGCCAAAAATATTAATATAATGTTGCAATTTTTCAAAATCAAATTCATGAGTTTTTAAAGGAATTTTCGAACTTTTTTTAATATTTATACTTATTATTAACTAATTTTTATTTTTAAAGGCTTTTCTTTAAAAAAATTCAGTGTTGTTAATAGTCCGATAAGTGGTCTTTAAAATTGCATTTTCCGGAAGTTATGCTGCTTGTAAAATCAAGAAATATTATTTTAACAGAAAAATTTTATCGATTCTCAAACTTCATAATATAGGGCTTTAAAATGCTCCAGGTCTCAATGGTAGGTGCGAGCAACACCAAAAGTGGTTCCCTTGTTAGTTCTCAAAATATTTATAAAATCTATGCTTAATTTAATATTTTATGTTTTAAAAACTGACGAACTGGGATTAAGATTTTAACACTTCATATAAAATTAAGCATAGATTTTAGAAATATTTTGAAAACTAATAAAAAAAGAGATATCCTTTAAGAAGAGAAAATAGAAAAAAGAAGTTAAAAATATTGATTTCTGTAGGATATATTTTAAATATAAGAATGCATCAAATGCCCACAGACTTAGGATATTACCAAGTTGAATTCAGAGCTGGGTGACTAGCAGCCTTAAGGCAAAAAATTCTTCACAATTTTTTTTGCTTTTTCTTGTGAAGACTTAGAATTAATCTGATTTGGAATTGTCAGAATAGCATCAAGGTATTTGAATGATACTTCCATGTAACTCATCTGTTCCACTACTAAAATATAAATAGAAAAATCTGAAAGTTTGTTTCTTTCTCAGTTTTATCAATGAAAATGAGTACTATATCCTTTTGTTATTTATTTACTTGTTCAATATACTTCTATAGACTATTTTTATAGTAATTTCCATGGTCCTGAATTTTTTGCATTAATGAGTGGTATATTTGTATGTATCATACAAGATTAATATGTGGTTAAATGACATTGAAAACTAGATTTTATTTTTGAAATTTTGAATAAATAGTTGAGTGAATATGAATCTTTTTCCTCTCCCTACCCTCCTAAAACATATTTCCCTGTTATAGCAACCCCTGAGAATGAATCGCTAAGAGACTGAGAGGTATTGCCAAGTTATATGAGTCATGTAGGATATATGTATATGGTATATATAGGATATGCATATATGATGTATGTAGGATATATGTATATGGTATATATAGGATATGCATATATGATGTATGTATGACATATAAGATGTAAATATTACATATGTTTGGTATGTATATATGATGTATATATAATCTTGGCAAAATCGTAACTTCAAAATGATTTTATCATAATTGCAGGGGTCACTATAACAAGTAAGCACCAAAAAAAAAAATATATATATATATACAGTACAGAACCATTTATCCGGAATGCTTGGGGTCAGATGTATTCCGGATAACTGGTTTTTCCGGTTAACTGGATGTGCATTAAAGCAGCATCCATTTGATAAGTTTTGTGGAATATGTGTGGTTGTGACATTATTTCTGACTTTAAATTATTAGATTACTACTTGGATTAAAAATCAATGCAAGAAAGATCAAAAGTTAACCAGAGTTTAAAAGAAGCTAATTTATGGGAATCCCTTAGGAACAAAAATTCTCCTGTTTCTTTTGCATAAAAATTAAAACATCTAAAATACAACTAAATATGTTTTTATTTCAAATACTAGATGTTGTCATCAAATTATACAGTTGTTTTAAGCAAAGCCTATGTCAAACTGGCAGTGTATGACACCTTTTTCTGCAAAAATTCTGAAATCAGTCTATCAGAAATATCATTCCGGATAACTGGTTTTCTGGTTAACTGGTTTCCGGATAAATGGTTCCATACTGTATATATTGCAAGAAGACAAGACAATAGATGGAGCACAAACACCCTACAGTGGTATCCCAGAGATGTAAAACGGCCAAGAAGACGACCTCAAGTAAGATGGAATGATGAAATCAGAAAAGTAGCTGATGTAAATTGGATGACTAAAGCAGTAGACAGGAAACATTGGAAAAATCTGGGAGGAGACCTACATCCAGCAGTGGATTAAAAACGGTTGATGATGATGATATATATACACACACTTAATTGTAAAGTGGTAACAATTAAAATAAATATTTTTCAAAAAATACAAAAAAGGTTTCTAAGCAAAGTAAATTTTATTTTATGTAAGCAGTATCGGGAATTTAAATGTTGATATTGAGGTCAAAAGTAATTCATTTCTATTAGCCAAGTTATGATAAATTTTCTGAAGATTTTTAAATAAAAATACTATTTTACACTTAGTGGTGAATTAAGGAGATTGATCAGGATGTACTTCTATTCCAAGAACTTTATAATGTTCCTGCCTCCTAAACTGCTGGAATGCCTACCAGTGAAAGATATTTGAACTCAATACTGTATAGTGCTAGACACAAAAAACAATAAAACGTCTCCGATTCAGTTTGTTATTAAAAACTCGTTTTTATATTTTTTGAACATGATTGGAAAGGTTTTTTGTAATTTACTCGTTTTAATGTCTTTGTAATTAATGAATTTTAACTAACATTTTTAGAGTTTTGTTTCTACAAATATGTAATGCAATATGATTTTTTTCTCTAAAAATGTGATACATTTAGCATGCATTTGATATTATTATTTTTAAAGATAAACTGTCAGTTTTAAATTTAAAGGTACTCGCAGTGTTTAGATTGATGTAATACATGCATAAGTTTAATATATGCTATTTTTTGAAATTTCCAGGTTTTGGTGCAAGAGTTGTGTGATGGCTAATGGACAGTACAGTTGTGGTGAAAAGCAGTTCAAGTTTCTACTTATTGGAAATGAAGCTGTTGGAAAAGTAAAATATTGCATTTATTTATTACCATTATTATTATTATTATTTCATAGCAGTTTTATTTAATTAATTTATTTATTGCATGTGTAATTGTATATTCAGAATAATTAAATGATATATTTTTTTTTCTCATTTTGTTTGTTGAACCTCTATATTCAGAATTATTATCTTTAATTACTTTCTGTTTGTTAAAATATATGGTGGTTTTAAGATAATAATGTGATGTCACCTGTAGTGAGTTAAATAAGAAAGATCATGTGAATTCTTCTCCCATGTAATTTTACCAATATCTTAGCATAATGTATCTATGTTCTTCTCAAGTCAACACAATCATTGTTTCTAGTAATATTATTGTATATATAAAATTTACAGTTCCTTTCATTCAGAGAATCATTCTGAAAAAAAAAAATTGGTCAGTTTCTTATAAAAGTATTTAAAAAAATACTGTGAATGTTGATATTTTAAATAATTTACAGGGCATATCACAGAAAGACATCACACAGACATATCACAAAAAAATGGTTATCATATATAATAATTTTTAACAATGACTTACGCCCAAGAAATCTAAATTTAATTACGTGAATTTTTATTCACATTGCTAACAAGGCGTAAAACCAACAGAGTGAAAAAGAAGTATCCAGGCCAGGCAAATTGAGCCCTGGCTGGATACTGTTTCACTCTGTTGGTTTTACGCCCTGTTAGCAATGTGAATAAAAATTCATGTAATTAAATTTAGGTGGTTATTAATTTCATATAGGTGGTTATGCATATTTATACATAAAAAGAGTTTGACTCTCTGATATGAAAATGCTGGGTATGTTAAGATGAAAATAATTTTGTAATTGTGTTAATAAAAATTGTTTAACTGGTGTAAGGTGTAAGAAAATTTTAAAAGCAAAATATTTCAGTCAAAAAAAAATTCGTTAAAGATTTTTTGTATTAGTATTCTATATTGTAAATAGTTTTCTTTACTACTGTTATAGTTAATTTTTCCTGCAAAATAATGTATATTTATTTATATATTTTTTTCATATGAACTTTGAAAATCAAAATTCTAAACTCTATAATTTTTTTTTCTTTCATTCAATTTGTCATACTCAATTACAACTTTTCGCTGTTCGAATTTGAGAAATACTTTATATATAAACTAGCAAAATCCGCGGCTTCACTCACATAATAGTTGAAGTATGCGAAGTGATATTTATATGCCTAATTTTTATTAGACGAAATTATACTTTTAGGAATAATTTAAAAAATACAAATTGAGTCACAGTTTGAATAAACTTCATTATAACACTGCATTAGGCAGAAATTAGACTTAATAAGAAGAACTAAAAATAATTCTAATTAATTGATAATTTAGGAATTATTTTGAAGCTTTTATGCTCATTTCATACAATCATTTCAGTATTCAGTTTTGAATTTTTTAGAAACCGTTTTTAGTATGCATTTACATCTTAAAATTAAACAACATGTCACATTCCAATCTTCTTGTCTAACAGTCTACCATCTCTCTAGTGGTAGTGGCATCAACATAAAATACCTGAGTTGAAACAGAGACTGTCACCATTAATTCGCCAACATTAATTTTGAAATCAGTTTGATATTTTCTAATATTTCATAGAAAATGTAATTTAGAAATTTTTAAAGGCTTGTTTAGAACATTTGTTGTTCCTGCAAACCCCAGGTGGTAGTGGCACCACCATGAAATATAGCCTGTGTAGGATCATAGGCTGTCACCATTGATTCACAACCATTACTTTTGTAATTGGTTTATTACTTCCTGAGATTGTATACAAATCATAATTTAGGACTTTTATAGAATGCTTTTCGTTCCTTCCCTTCACTTTATCCCTTTTAAATTTCGAATTTATTTTCGACAGTTCTTAGTGGCATTTATATTTTATAAGTAACTACCATGTCATATTTAAAGTTTCTAGCCTCTTCAGTATCCCAGATATTGCAATTTAGAACGTTTTTTGCTCCTGCAACTCTCTGGTGGTAGTGGCTCCAACATGAAATATAACTTATGTTTGAGCAGGTTCTATCACCAGCAATTTGCAACCATTACTTTTGAAATAGGTTGGTATTTCATAAGATTGCATAAAAATTGTATTTAGAATGTTTTTAGAACTCTTTTCGCTCATTTCATCTTTTTAAATTTGGAATTTTCTTTCAACAATTCTTAGAAAGCATTTGCATCTTTTAAATAATTACCATGCCAAATTTCAAAATCTTAGACCCCTTACTATCACAAAAAACATGATTTAGAACATTTTTAGCTCTCGCAATTCCCAAGTGGTAGTGACAACAACATAAAACATAGCCTATGTTGGAGCAGGGACTGTCACCATCAATTTGCAACCATTACTTTGGAAGTAGGTTTGACATTTCCTGAGATTGCATAGAAATTGCAATTTAGAATGTTTTTAGAAAGCTTTTCGCACCTTTACACCCTTTTTTAATTTCAAAAATTTTTTAAAACTGTTTTTAGAGAGCATTTACATCTTATAAGTAATTTCCATGCCAAATTTCAAGTTGCTAGCCATTGCAGTTTTTTGCTCTTGCAGTCCCCAAGGTGGTAGCAACAACGACATGAAATAGAGCCTATGTTGGAGCAAGGGCTGTCACCATCAATTTCCAACCACCACATTTGAAATTGGTTTGGTACTTCATGAGATTGCGTAGAAATCGCAATTTAGAATGCTTTTTGCCTATTTTCACCCCTTTTTAAATTTTGAATTTTTTTAGGAAATGTTCTTAGGGATATTTACATCTTATAAGTAACTACCATGCCTAATTTCAAATTGTTAGCCCCAACAGTATCACAAAAATCGCAATTTAGAATGTTTTTTGCTCCTGCAACCCCAAGGTGGTAGTGATACCAACATGAAATAGAATTATGTTAGAGCAAGGGCTGTCACTATCAATTTCCAATCATTATTTTTGAAATCAGTTTGATACTTCCTGAGATTGTGTAGAAATTGCCATTTAGAATGTTTTTTAGAATGCCTTTCGTGCATTATCACCCTTTTTAAATTTTGATTTTTTAAAGAAATGTTCTTAGAGAGCATTTATGTCTTATAAGTAACTACCATGCCAAATTTCATGTTTCTAGGTCCTTCAATAACACGAAAATCGCATTTTTAGAAAGTTTTTTGCTCTTGCACCCCTTTTGGAGTTGTGCACCAACATAAAATACAGTAATACCCAGACTTACGTCACTCCACATTTATGTCGTCTGGCCTGGAAAAAAAAAGTTTCTTAATTTAGACACATCGTGAACTTTTTGGAAAACTTTTGGAAGAAATTTAACATCTCAGATGCAGTCACAGTCATAAGGTCATTTATAAGGTAAAGTTCAGCCAAAAACAATGAGAGATGCTTGGAAAGACCGTGCCCTTTTTCTTCGCAGAGACTAAGAAAACATATGAAAATTGTGATTCTGTGTCTCTCGTAATTGATGAAATTGTCGAAAAGGGAAGAGAACTCAACTTAGAGATGGATGCTGAAGAACATGCTGAACTCATTAATTCTCCTGATCTGGAATTAACCATCAACGAACTTATCGAATTAAAGAAACAAAATACTGTCTAAGAAATAGATGAAGATTTTGAACCTAATGGATGAGCCTAAGGTTATGACGGTTGCAAAATTAACCTAAGGACTAAACATTATTAAAGATGGGATGACGGTTATTGAAAATATTGATTCAGATGAGCAAAGTGTAGCAACAAGTAGAAAAAGCTTAGAAAACTCATTCTGTTGTTACAAAGAACTTCTGAGAGAAAATAAAATAAAATTTTCGATTCAAACATCATTGCAAGATTTTTTCACATGCTCAAAGACTCAAACCAGGCTAGAAAAACAATAAATTATAAGGTAACAACTTAGTGATTTATTTCAAATTCTTGTATTGCAAATACATTTTTTTCCTAATGCAAAATGCATGTAACATAATCCCTAAGTACAATAGAATATGTTCATTAGATTTTGGTGAATTTTTATTACTTATCCTTTTTTGATCATCTAAATGTACCTTGACTTGTGTCGCTAGCTTTGGAACGAATTGCTGACGTAAGCCGAGGTATTACTGTATAGCCTATGTTGGAACAAGGGCTGTCACCATCATTTTGACACTATTATTTTTGAAATCGGTTCAGTACTTCCTGAGACTGTGTAGAAATCGCCATTTAAAATGTTTTTTAGAATGTGTTTTGCACATTTTCACCCCTTTTAAATTTTGAATTTTTTAAGAAATGTTCTTGGAAATCTTTTATATAAGTAACTACCATTCCTAATTTCATGTTTCTAAGCCCTTCAGTAACACAAAAATCACATTTTTAAAATGTTTTTTGCTCCTGCACCCCTTTGGGGTAGTGGCATGGACATAAGATATAGTCTATGTTCGAACAGGGACTAACACCATCATTTTGATACCATTACTTTTGAAATCAGTTCAGAAGTTCCAGAGATTACCTCCTAAAAATAAACAAACAAACTTTATTTCTTTATAGTTTTAGCATAGATTACAGTACATTTGGAGATTGTGTCAACATTAAAACATGCATTTGAAGATTCGGTGAGATTGTGACTATAACTATTAAAATATGGTTATAACAATTATTTGTTAATGAGAATAATAATGCTTATCTGAAAGGAAATCCATAAATATATCATTAACGTATTAGAATTTAGTATATGTAATATGTCTGGAAATAGCTTTATCTTTAACCTAAAGTACAAAATCTTAAAGTTTCTAATTTTATGTATTTTCCCCTAATTTGACAACTAATTCGCCGGGAAAGGGTTGAAATATACTTATTTTAAAATAAAATAAAATATATAATATGGGTTTCTTTTTTTTATGAAAAATTGCATTATTGATTAACAAATATTTCAAAGGTAATTTAATTCAAAATGAGGTATTATGTTTGGGCTTTTATTAAGTATCATTTAAAAATAAAAACTGGACAGATATATAAATTTTTGTTTAAATTATGTCTGTAGAATTTGTTTCTTTTAACAATAGTTTTTAATTAACCAGGTATTTGAAGATCAGTAGAAAAATTAACAAAATTTTTCATAGCAGGTGCCACATGAATTCATATAGATTTATTGTGGGACCATCTTCTATAATATATTATTAGTATACATACATATATTTCTATTACAGACTTGTCTAGCTTTAAAATTCACTCAAGATAAATTTGACAAGCTCTATAAGCCAACTGTTGGAGTAGATTTCTTTCTAAAAAGAATCATGTTACCTGGTAATATATTTTTCTAATTTAAATTACTATTATGTAAATTTTAAATAGATGCATAAAACTTCTATCTAAATTTAAATTTGATATTTATACATGTTTATCAAAATAAATAAAGAATGAATAACAGTAATTATTAAATCAAACATAATATTTAATTTGATCCTGATAATTTTTTAATAATTATTTTTTGTGAAAGTTGGTTCATTTAAAACACAAGTCACAAATGTTAAAAGTGATTTTTAAAAAAGACATTAAAAGTCATAAAATATACCAAGTAGTTTCAACACATGGTGTCAAAGTTTCAAACCAAGGAAAACTCTTTTTTTTTTTTTTCCCCCACTAACACACACATGAATTGATACCTAATAAACATATAAAAAGCGCAATTTATTGTCACTGTGTGTACACCAACAATGATTCCCATTCTTCATATAACTTATTTCATACATTTATTTTTGAATTTATGAAACATTTCTTGTAATATCTTAAGTAATTTGAAAGATGATATCAGGTAAATACTCTTTCTTTGTAGTTTTGAATGGTCTTGTCATATCCATATAGCATTGAATTGAGCTGTCAGCTCTAGTGAACAGAATTTCATATACACCTAAAAGGGTTTTAGTTAGTGCATTTTCTTGCAAACAATATCTTTCTGTTTGAGAAGGGGGTGGGTAGCAGTTCCACAGTTATGGAATTGGTTTAGTTTGTTAGAAAGAAAGAGCTGACTAGAAACAAAGAGCATTTAGTTAATATTAAATGCAATAGAAAAACTACTGCTTTAGCCAGATTAAGCAACGGGGAGCCTTTACAAACTAATTTTATTTATCGTAGAGTAATTCATTCCTCATAATTTTCTTTTGATCTATTATTCAGTAATTAATTAATTTTTTTATACGTAAAGAAAATATCTGCAATGAGTCAGGATCTTTCTAATTAACCTAAGATATGGTAAGCTTCATAAACTCAAAAGTAAATGTTTACACCTTTACTTTTGAGTTTATTAGTAGTTAGTAAAGTGATTATTATTAATAAGTTAGTAATTAGTGAGTAAAATTAGTTATATGAATAATGGAAATTATTATTGGTGTATGGTAGCAGTAGATGACACTTTTTAGGTGTTTATATTTTATGCAATTCACATAGCAAAAATGGTTTTTATTTTTTTAGTTTAAAACTTTTATAACAATACTGTTTGTGTTGAAACTAATTGGTATATTTTATTAATTAAAAATTTTTTACAGCACTTTTAGCATTGTTGACTTGTGTTTTAACTATATGTGGTTCTTAATATATTATGTGGAAGTTCATTTAAATATGAAAATAAGGAATATTGCTTTGTAGCCACTGGCCGGTTGGTTGATTTTTTTTTTTTTAGTAGCCAATTACTGGCTAGTGAGAGTAATTTCTTTAGTAATCGGTAAGTACATTTATGTCACTGAATATTCAATTCAAAAATATATGAGTTTAGAGTAAATAAGTAATTTATATACTAAATAAAAGTATTTTAATTCATATTGTTTTGAATAAACTTGAGTAGAGATAGTAATTTCCAATCTATTTTAAATTAACAGCAAAGTTATATGCAACATGCTATTAGCTAATGCCATAAGTACCCTACCCTCCTTTTTTAAATTATTTGTTTAGAATTAAGATCTGACAATAAAAAAAAATGGGTATTTTTATTCACTAACTAACAAGTGCAATAAAAAAGAAAAAAACTGAAATTTACTTGGGGGGGGGGGGGGGGGGTCCATCCTTCTACTAATTATGTGTTTTTTCCCCGATCCTTTAACGATATTCTTGTTTTTCCGCAATCTATTGCCGATGTTTGCATTTCTTCTACAATCCTTTGACGAAATGTGAGGTTTTTTTTTTTTTTTTTTGCAATCTTTTGACAAAATTCGCTTTTTTTTTTTTTGCGATTCTTTGACAGAATTTGCATTTTTTCTGCGATATATTGACGAAATTTGCATTTTTTCTGCAATCCATTGATGATATTTGAATTTTTCCCCCAATTCTTTGATGAAATTTTTGTTTTTTAGCAAACCTTTAAAGAAATTTGGGTTTTTCCATGATCCTTTGACAAAATGTGTGTTTTTTATTTATTTTTTTTTTATTTATTTTTTTTTTTTGCACTCTTTTGACAAAATTTTTGTTTTTGCGATTCTTTGATGAAATCCACAAGTTTTTTTTTTTGTGATCTATTGACAGTATTTGTGTTTTTTCTGTGATCCATTGACGATATTTGCATTTTTTCCGCAATCCTTTGACAAAATTTGGGTTTCTTGGCGAACCTTTGACAAAATGTGCAGTTTTTTTACGATCTTTTGACAAAATTCTCTTTTTTTTTTGCAATTCTTTGATGAAATTACATTTTTTTTCGGGATCTATTGACGATATTTGGATTATTTTTGCAATCCTTTGACGAAATTTACAGTTTTTTCCATAATCCTTTGACGAAATGTTCATTTTTTCGCTATCTTTTGACAAAAATTTTAGTTTTTTTTCTGCGATTCTTTGATGAAATCCCTTTTGGAAAATCCTATATTTGGCCGATGCTTTCCATATTTTTAATCGCCAGTTTTTCACATTTAATCGCCAAGTGCTTATTTTCATCTTTAAGGTCATTTGCTACCTTCATATGACAGCTCCTAAAAATAGTGACTTATTCATACTTGCTAACTCTGGTTTTGCCAGAAGACTACTGTTTTTTGTTTTTATACATATTTTCTTTCTTCTATGCAAAAAATAAAATCTGCTTTTTTAGTTTTTTATCTACACTTCCCAAGGTAAATAATTAAAATGGTTTTAAATATCAAAATAAAAATAATTTCAACTAACAATAGTAAATTTTTTTGCAAAATTAGCAATATAAAGTTATACATTCTCTTTGCTCACTTTTTTAACTTTCCTATTAATGTGTATGTTGCTACCTTTTTTTTACAAATCACAGTTCACAATGCTATCTTACTTATCTTGTTAATAGTACTATGCATAAATCTGCTTAATTCTATGTGATTTTTAACTATGCTTAAAATATTATATAGAAAATTAACCTAAACTCAAGGTGTTCCCAGACCTGGAAAATATGGAATTGTCAGGGAATTTTGTAAATAAGGGAATGTTGGTGAGAACCAGGAAAGAAAGCCTTTTTCCATTATTTACCAATCATGGTAATTTGGGTAAAAAAGACACAAAATTATACAAAGGTATGATTCATCAAAAAGTGTTTTGATCGTTTTCAGTGACTCACTGGATTCTTGGCATCTTTTTGCAGTTGGAAGGTTTCTAATTCAAAATAACTTTACATCTTGAATATAGCCCTTTGTTATTTCTAACACTGAAATAACGAGGTGACCAAAATTTACCTCCTTTCTCCAGATAATTTAGATCTGTCTGAAGCTATAGCCTGGGAAAACATTTAAAGAATTCCACCCCTGAAATTTTACTAATCTATATTTATTTATCTAAAATTTTTGCATTATTTTTATGAAATTTTCACTATATTAAATACACCTTTTTTTCAATTATTATTGTGTTTATGTATAAATACAATATTAACCATATTGAATACACGATATTGAAATTGAAAATTGAACTGCTTGCATTATCTGGATAGTACAATTGGCAAAAAAAAAAAGGAAACATCCCATACTAACTCTGCTGCAAATCATCTTTTAAAAATGTGACTAGTACCAATTGTTTAGCAATAACATTTACAGGGCTTCCAAATGGTCCCCTTTTAAGAAAAAGTTCCCTTTAATCCACTTTTATGGGTTTTGGTTATCTCGGTCCCCTTTCAACGGCTGGAAAAAAAATTTCAGAACATTTATTAATGTGGAAAAATCACCGTAAAAAGCACAAAAACTCTAAAAATTGCTAAAAGTTCAAAAATTGCAGAGGACAAGTTTGATTATAGTGGGCTAAAGCATTGTAACTGGAATTCTTCCATGAATGTTTAAAACATTGCCGTAAATGCAAAAATAGCATTTAAATTACTAAAAATTCAAAAAACGCAGAGAACAAAATTTACTACATTCAGATAAAATTTTGACACCAAATGTCAAAAAATAACTGTAAAATGCAAAAAAAAACCTTAAAAATTGCATAAAAAACTCAAATTGCATAATTTTTTTTACAAAAGATTAAAAAATCAGTGTAGGAATTAAAAATAAATTTTATTGAAAAGAAGACAAAATTTATAAAATTGGGCTAAAACACTGAAATCAGATTCCTTTTATGTATGTCAAAAAATTGTTGCAAAACATTAAAAAACTCTAAAAATTGCAAAAAATTCAAAAATTGTTCTATGAATTCCAAATAAACTTTATTAAAAAGAGGACAGCATTTACTTCTAGGTCTAAAAAATTGAAATCAGGTTCATTTCACTAATGTGCAAAAATCACTAGAAATTATAAATTGCAGAAGACGAAATTTACTATAGTAGGCTTGTAACTGGAATTTTTTCACAAATGTCAAAAAATTACTGCAGAACACACATACAAAGAAGATAAATACAAAAAAAAAAAAAAAAAGCTAAAAGCCACTAAAAATTTATATCGGAAGATGCAATAGCAGGAGGACAAAATTTATTACATCAGAGCTAAAAGTTTGAAACCAATTTCCTTTTATGAATGTCAAAAAATCATCTCAAAATGCAGAAATTCTCATAAAAAAAATTCAAGAAAATTTAAACATCGCTGTACAAATTCCGAATAAACTTTTTTGAAAAGATGACAAAAATTAAATTTAAAATTTGTAATAAAAAACTAAAAAACTGGCTTCAAGGTGCAGAGTTTTAGTGATAGAGGCACATTCCAACCAAATTTTGCAGCTCTATGTGCAGCGAGTCTGTTCAGCACACAGACAAATTTCTATCTTTATTATTATAGATTTAGTTTTGTTTTCTATTTTAATGGAGAAGTATATCCCAGCTATTATAGGAAATATTAGTTACAGTTTCTTGTTTATTTTTATACTTTCTTTGATGTATCTTTATAAGAAGAAAATATTGGAATAATAAAAATGGTTTCCATTTTTTGATGGATTTACATGTTTTATGTTGACATGAATATGATTTAACAGCTTTTGAAAATCTCTCTCTCTATGTGATAAAAATTTTGCAGCCATTCTATTTCAAAAACTAAAGCATGTAATCTCATCAAATGCCATATTTAATTTAACCTTAGTACAAAAAGTTGTTGGTTAGGTTTTGGCATGTATAGAACAGCAGTTGGTGCAGCTATGGTGCATTTTTCACAGCTTACATCATAACTATATCTCAGCAACTCTGGGATGAAATTTCTTTAAACTTCATTCTCGTAACCCTTGACATAAATTGATGCTGATTAGACTTTGGTTATTTTGTTTAATAGGTGGTGCTACTGGGTCGCATTTTTAACAATTTCCATGATAACCAGTTTTCGGCAGTTTTGAGATAGAATTTCATGAGATGTAATATATAAGATGAATAACTGTTGATTCAATATTGGTTTTGATCATTCTCCAGATGGTGTTGCCATACTATCCTTTTTTCAATGAACATTATAGCCTATTGCAGCTTCTATTGTGTAGAAAGGAACTAAATTTTATGTTTGAAGTTAATAATTAATAACATATGTGTCAATCTAATTTTAAGTTTTAATACTCAATGGGAGGCACTTTTATGCTATGCATTTTTATTCATTGATCACTTTTACTCAGTGTTAAATTCTAATAAATCGTAATTGTTAATGTGTAACCACCAACAATTGATTTAATATTTTCTTGTATGTATTAAATTTTAGTATTTGTATTTTATTACAGATCTGTTTTTGCTGTTCTAAATATTAATAAATCAATTTGAACAATTTAAATTAAAAGTGCAGGCTCCTTTAAGAAAAATGTGGCCGAGAGGTTCTGCTCTCGAAGCTGGTAGATGGGAGGTGCTGAGTTTGAACCCGTTCGAACCCGTCAGCCTAATTGTTCAGAGTTTTCCATGGTTTTCTATGAACCTTGGATTTCCATGCGTAAATACAGGTTAGGTTCCCTTAGAAAGACCCTATGGAGGGCATCCCCCTTGGGCCTATATTCCTTGTACAGATAATCGACTGTCATAAAACACCACCTTTAAGGAGAATTATCAAGATGTGTCGTATATTGAATTCTTTTTATCTTCATGCAGTAGAATACTTAACTGTGTTTAAATAAAGCTGTGTACATTGTTTAATGACCATTATAACCAATTAACATGTTTTCTGGGGTAATTTTTTTAAATTTGCATACATATTTTGGAAAATACAGTGCAGTATTTTTAGGCAAATGGTCTCTTTTTATTCCCCCTTTTTAATAATAAATGGTTTCCTGAAGTCCCCCTTTTAAATAAAAGTGGAGCCCTTTTCCCCTTTTGGGAGACTAAAATATGCTGGCATTTATTAATTAGGGGGCCAACCAAATTTTTAAATTCTTAATACTAACAATTAATTTTGACATATTTGTATTTTTCTGTAAATTTTATCTTAGGATATGAAATAGGAAATCATTTAGTCAAAATGTTTTAGGAATTGTTTAGCTTTAAAATTTGGAACTCCCAATGTTGAATTCATTTTTAAATGTTCCAAAACACATCGTAATGCTGGTAGGTTTTTAAGTATAATTTAAAAACTACTTGGCAGAGTGAGCTGTAATTTTGGATTCCCATATTTGAAAATTTAAAGATCTTTTCTGTTGAAAAATTCATATCTTACAATTCGTATATTTTTAAAAATTAATTTTAATGTACATATAGGTATATTTTTTTATTTAAATTTTGAAAAAAAAAAAAAAATACAAATTGTAACATATATTTTAACAGAAATCTATCTCTGCAAGTTTTAAATACACAAATTTCCAAATTACATTTCTTTATGCTAAGTAGTTTTTGAGTTATGCTTGAAAATCTACTTGTATTACCATCTGCTTTACAACAATTAAAAATCAATTTAATGTTAGGAGTTCCCAATGGCAGATCCAAGGGAGTGGTCATGGGGGTCATGATTCTCCTTTTTTCTCTCTGAATTCTGTCCTATTTTCTGTCTGAACAGTAGCATAAAATGTACGGAAAAAAATTATAAAATAAATTCGAATGATTTTCAAGATTCAGCACTAAAATATTTTTTTATTTAACACTATTCTCAAATTCAAACTGGCTAATTTCTGACACATTCCTGAATTAATTATTTGTACAGTGTGTGAAATTGGCAGGTAAAAATATGTAATCGAATAGCGTTTTCCAGTTTTGAATAAAAGCAGAAAATTTTTCAGAAAATGCTGTGAAAGTGGCTATTTTGAATTTTGGACACATCAGTGCCATGAGACAACAATCACTTATAACCCAAGATGTAATTAAAGAAAAAAAAATGCTATTCTGCTCCAAATCACTTTAACAGTCAATTCCTTCTTATTTTAAGCTTTGATATTTAAAAATGAGTCCTTGAATGTGTCAGAAAGTATTTAGAAATATATATATAAATTTTCTTTCTGAAATAATAGATACTTGGGCATTTCCACCTTAATATAGTAAACACCATTTAACCTCTTCAATCTCTGGGGCCCCAAATGGGGACTTTTTTTAAAAATTCGTAAAAAATAATAAATAGCATTTATCTGTTTTAAAAAACAAAGATTCCATTTGGGAAAGGTGTATTTTTTAGAATTCCAGACAGTTGGCAGTACGATACTGTGACTGAAAAGATAAAAACACTTTCAAAATGGCAGAAAAGCGGGAAAGTTCATCTCGGCCTACTAGAGGTGAGAATTTTCCCTTGTTTTCTTCAAATTAAAAAAATATTTTAATTGATTCTTTCATTTTTTGGTTTAAGGATAATCATTTAATATCCTTGTTGTTATATGATGTTAATTTTAATCTAACATTACATATTATGTCCAAAAATTTTAACTTTGAAAATGAAGTACCCAATCGGGGACCTTGAAATTCAAAACACCATTCAGCCCCTTAAAATTTTCTTTTCAGTGCGCTACTTGACTCAAGAAGAAATTGAAGCTCTTCTTGCCGAAATTGATGGGAATCTTTCGGATCTTCGCGATCCAGAATTTGACAATGAAAAATATTCCGAGAGTGATCCAAATGAGGAATTGACAGGAAGTTATGATGAATCGAATAATATCCCTAGATTTTTTGAGCTTAGGAACACATTGCATTTTGTTGATAAGTCAATTCAAATGGAGGAACAGAAAAGGTACATACTTTTTTTAGTCAGGTCATTCCTAGATTATTTTAGAAAGCGCTGTTTACATTTATCCCGAACCCAATGTTTGTCCGTTGATGAACAGGTGATTCAGTATAGTGGAAGATGCCCAGCAAGACAATATGTTCCCTCGAAACCGAATCATGTTGGGTTAAAAAATTTTGTTCTTACTGCACAAGATGGACTTGTACTAGACTTTGTAATATACACTTGAAAGATTACTGTTCTGGAAATGGATAGAAATTTTTATGGTCTAGGAGGCTCGTAGTGAAGCATTTAGTTGATACAGTCCCTATTGTATTCAAGCCAACCCTACTATTCACTGACAGATACTTTATTGGTCTGAAAATACGGGACTATCTGATAAATAGAAATAACTTTTTGACAGGGACGATGATGACCAACAGAACAGAAGGAGTGGCTGCTATTTTACCGAAAGATAAGGAAATAACAAGAGGGACATCAGCTTCCAGAACAAGAAAAGATAATAAAGCCTGTTTGGTCAAATGGAAAGATAAAAAAATCTGTAGTACTTTTATCCAGTGCATTTGGAGTAAAGCTGGAATCTTCTTGTAAAAGTTGATCAAAAGAAGATAAATGCAAGATAAATGTTCAACAACCATCCATAGTTAAGTCCTATAATAAATATATGGGGAAGAGTTGATTTGATGGATCGATTAATTTCTTACTATAGAATTTTGGCGAGGACAAAGAAGTGGTCCCCACTTCTTGGTTATAGCAACCTCCAATTCCTGGATTTCATACACCAGGCATTCCAGAAAAAATGATATCCCTCAAAAAAAAAAGATACATTGACTTTGCTTGATTTTAAATTGTCCATAGCGGAGAGTTTAAATTGAGCTGTCAACTCCCGCCGAGAATATACAAGTGAGAGCCCTCATGTATATCAAAAGGTTATTCCCATTCCTATGAATGACATGAGGTTGTATAAAGTTGGAAATTTTCCTGAGCATACAAAAATTAAAAACTACATGAAATGTTGCAATCCGGGTTTAAAGTTAAATCCCGTGTCAGATGCATGAAGTACAATTTGTTCTTGTATCTCCAAAATCGAAATTGTTTTTATGAATTTCATACTAAACAAATTTGAATTATATTTTTCATATGTAAATAAAAATAATATTCTATCTCTGAGTAGTGTAATGTTATTTTTTAACAATATTACTACATTAAAATCTAAATCTGCATTTTAATTTTGGTGTTTTAGTTCCAAGGTATCCTATTGTGTACTTTATCATTTTTTGACATTCAGTACCAAGGTCCCCGATTGGGTACCACCTAATTTGCATATTTAAAATTTCTGAAGGAGAAAATTTCCTGCATATATTTTTTTTATACCTAAATTACAATAAGAAAAATCCTAAATTGTTAGAGAAAAGTTTGTTTTAAAAGCTGGGAACTGAAGAGGTTATGTAAATCATGTTTGACATAGCCAGCAGCTGATTCCAATGTATGAAAAACTACATTATGATTTCATAAATAAAAAAAAATTCTATTAACCTGTGATTCAAATAAATAAAACTACTGGATTAACTGTAATCATCTCTATCCCCCCCCCCCCCCTTATACACACACACACATACCAGAACCAAATTCTGGCTGTGCCACTTGTGAAGGAGATAGCTACGTTCAGAGGATTTGGTGGTTCACAGGTTCGATGAAATGGTGATGCTATCCCACAGATCTAGATAAGTCTTAGAATTGAAAATGAGGAAATGAGGGAATTCATAAAGTTCATTCTTTTTAATGAGGAAATTTTCTGGTCACCCTATATCCATTGGCCACTGTATGAAGTTGTTGGACTAAATTTTGAGTTCGGATTTGTAAAACTGTCAACCAGTACTTAATGAATATTATGGAATTTTTATGTTTTTTCTCGTTATTCCTCCCAAATGAGATATCAGCAAGCTGGATAAGTGTGTTATACAAGAAATCAGCATACATGAAAAAGTACCATATGTGTATTGTTAATAAAATTGAAATCAGGGAAGTCTGATAAATATAGTCAGGGAAATCATGGTAAAATCAGGGACCTTTTTTTACAATTTCTGTAGACACCCTGTATACTGAATGGGAAAAAGTGCAATAACCCCACAACCAACTTTCTCAAAAATCCAATATTACATAAATAGACAATGTACTATGATGTTGTTTTTGATTAGAAACTATTATTGTTAGAAAATACATATTAGCAATCAATTTAACAAATATTTATGTAAAACATATTTACACAATAATGGCATTCTCTTCAGCTAAGCACAACATCACCTTTTTGGTTTATTTGTTCAAGTTTGACTGACATTGACCAGAATGATCAGAAATCAAATTTTATAAAACAGGATCCCAAAAATAAATTTTGGAAAACTTTAAAATCATACACTGAAAAATGAAAATAATGGTTTGCGAAAACTAATATGCTGAAAATGCATTACATGATCCGTGCTATGATCAGCCATGCACATCATTGCTAGCATACAGGAGCAGTGACTCAACTGGTACTTCAGAAATAGCATATCACTACAACATTGAATGAAAATAAGGAGTGCCAATTGCGAGATCAGAAATTATGTGAGAAACCTCACAGCATTGATGAATTACTAGTATGGGTCCTGTTTATAATAATGTTGTTTTCCAGGTTATTGTGAAAAGCATTGTTCAAACAAAAATACTTTTAACTATTAGTGTTGTATCATTTAATTCAAATTTGTGAAATTAAAAAAAAACTTTTGTTATTTTGTTTACAAATTTTAATTTTTCTGTAGGCAATGTTAATGTTACAATCCAGCTTTGGGATGTCGGAGGTCAGTCTTTAAATGGTGAAATGGTTGATAAATATTTATATGGAGCTCATGTAAGTTGATGGTTAAATTATATTAATTAATTTTCTACTTATTTTTAAATAAATGTTTATTTAGTTTTTTTTTTTTTAATTCATTGAAATTTTTGCGTAATTTTTAAGCTACATAAATCATAAATTGAGAAGGCTTTTTTCGTTACTTGTAATATCATGCTTTTCTGTTCAAATTCATTTCAGTATGTAATGTACTTAATCTGCTATTTTTATAGGCATAATGGTTAAATTACTTAGATTTATTCTGATCTTCACAACTTTATTTTCATACTAGTTGACCCACCCGGCGTTGCCTGGGCCCGTAATAATATTCTTAAATGAACCTGAAATTTGTGCTACAAAATTTCATAAAAAAGACCCAATCTCAAACCGGGTCCCCACAGCCTACAGGACTGTTTTAGCAGGCGTGCTATGCACGCACTGTAAAATCTTGCAAAAAAACCCAATCTCGAATCTTTTATTTCCACATTCCACCACGAGGGGCAAACTCTATTCGTAACAAAACTCCATTAAACAACCTACCCGTAGATATATTACTCAAGGGGGTGGCGGACTTAAGCAAGAATTTTAAGATATTTGCTGAAATTACTATTCAAAAATAGTGGGAAGTACACTTTTGAAATTGTTATGTTAAATACGTAATATTTATCCCAGGGCTTCGTCAAAAAACTGTAGAAAACCAACGGTATGGTTTTAAATATTTGTCCCCCTCCCCCCCCCCCCCCAAAAAAAAAAAAAAAAAATGTATGTATATATATATATATATATTATGGCCTCCCCTTTCCCTATCCCAAAATATTATGCCTCCTACTTTTTAAAATGTTTATTATGTGTTATAAACTATCTGAAAGTTCCAAATCGATTGGTTCATCAGTTTTCTGAATTATAACAAATTTGCATTTCAACAAGGCATTTCTTTTCCTTTTGAAAAATCAATTTTTTTATAAAACAAAAACTTGCGGATTGATTTTTATAAAATTTAGGTATTATTAAACAGCATTTAAAGATAGGGCTGGATGCATAACTTTAAAATCTCTTAATGGTGTATTTAAAAATTTGAGGGCTTCCAAAGAATCCTAGTATAAAAATCATGTATGGTTTAGGGTAGGGATGCACAACCTGTGGCCTGTGGCACAGACCAAAAGTGGCCTGCGATGGGTTACCGTGTGGCCCGCGAATTCCAATTTATTACTGGAAAATATTGCAATTTTTGTCCATATGGCAGTAGGAAAAAATCGTGAATTTCGTCGATCGGGTGCGGAAAAATCTTGAATTTCGTTGGTCGGGCACGGAAAAATCTTGAATTTTGTTGGTCGGGCATGAAAAAATCTTGAATTCCGTTGCTCGGGCACAAAAATTGCGAATTTCGTTGCTCGGGCAAAAAAATCGCGAATTTCGATGGTCGGGAACAGAAGAATCGTCAATTTTGTTAATCGTCTGCGAAAAAAATCTAGAGTTTCGTCAGTCGTGAGAAAAAAGCGTGAATTTCTACAATTTGCCGAGGAAAAATTGAAAATTTCGTTAGTCATTTAAGAATCGTGAATTTCGTTAATCGGTTGCAGAAAAACCACAAATTTCCTTGATGAGTTACGGAAAAATAGTGAATTTCGTCGATGAGGGTTGGAAAAATCATGAATTTTGTTGATCGGACACGGAAAAATCGCGAATTTTGTCAATAAAGAACGGAAAAATAGCAAATTTCGTTGATCGTGCACGGAAAAATTGCGAATTTTGTCAATGAAGCGCGGAAAAAATCTGAAATTTTGCCGATTGGGCTCGTAAAAATCGCGAGTTTTGTTGATCGGGCTCGGGAAAATCTCAAGTTTCGTTGGTAGGGCTAGAAAAATGTGAATTTTCTCGATCAGGCACGGAAAATTCACAAAATTCATTGTTCAGCCACAAAATAATCGCAAGTTTCGTCAACCGGGCATGGAAAAATCGCGAGTTTTGTCAATCGGGCTCTGAAAAATTGCGAATTTCGTTGGTCGGGTAAGAAAAAATCACGAATTTTGTCGGTCAGGAGCAGAAAAATTGAAAATTTCATTGATCCACTGCAGAAAAATCGCAAGATTTGCCCGTTTATCGCGAGAAAAAATCGCGAATTTCGTCAATTTGCCTCAGGAAAAAATTGCAAATTTCGTCAGAGTCGGTTAAGAATTGTGAATTTCATTGTTCGGGCATGGAACAATTTCAAAATTCGAAGATCAGGGAATAAAAATCGCAAATTTTGTCAATCGAAACAGAAAAGTCGTGAGTTTTGTCAATGGAGATCGGAAAAATTGCAAATTTCGTTGGTCAAACACGAAAAATCGTGAATTTTTTCGTTTAGGAGTGCAAAAACCTCAAATTTCGTTGATCAGCCTTGGAAGAATCACTTGTTTCGTCTGTTTATCGCGAGAAAAAATTGCGAATTTTGTTGGTCAGGAGCAGAAAAAATCGCAAAATTCGTCGTTTAGGTGCAAAATAATTGCAATTTCGTCGATCGGGCACGGAAAAATCGCATGTTTTCTCAATTGGGTTCTGAAAAATTGCGAATTTCGTTGATCGGATACAGAAAAATCACGAATTTTGTCAATCAGGAGTGGAAAAATTGAAAAATTCATTGATCCGCTGCAGAAAAATCGTAAGATTCGCTCATTTATCGCGAGGAAAAAGTTGCAAATTTCATCAGAGTCAGTTAAGAATCGCGAATTTCGTTGATCGGGAACGGAAAAATCATGTTTTGTCGATCGGGCTCGGAAAAATCACAAATTTCGTTGGTCAAACACGAAAAAATCTTGAATTTTGTCAACGCAGAAAAATCGCGAATTTTGTCAATCGGCCTCGGAAAAATTGCGAATTTTGTTGATCAAGCGCGGTAAAATGTCAAATTTCGTTGATCGGCTCCTCCTCTCCCCTTCATTCACAAAGTTCACATTTTTTTACTAGCCACTTTCATGTCTATGTTTGTTTTTAGCAGTTTTAATAAAACAAAATTTACTCCCTAGAGTAAAGTCGAGGAGTATTATCATTCCTTGAAAATAATTATTGCAATATCTCTGTTATATATACAAATGTAAACTGTTGATATATTCTTGTCAACTGAATTGAACATGTTAACTGTGTAGGGGAGCCTAGAGGAGTAACTGCCCCCCTCTAAAACCATAGTCTTTGTCTGATTATAGGCCACAGATAACCTCACCGAAATAGAATTCTCTCTGTGTTACTGATGTGGCCCTCGACAACCCAGACATTTTTATAAATGGCCCTTCTCTTAAAAAGGTTGTGCACCCCTAGTTTAGTGAGACCCTGGCTTTTAAAATGAGAATTTGAGGGGAATCATCTAATTAATGAAATAATAATTAATATCTAAGGTTGTAATTGAGCAGTCATGAAGAAATTTATATATCTGAAATCAGCAAAAAATTCTACATCTGGATGCATACAAATTAAAGCTATAAATTTAATATTTTATTTTTTTTATATTTGTTCGAAAATATCCACTAATGTAAGGCATTGGTTGTCGAACGGAATTTGCTGGTCAGTTTCATATTCAATTGTAAACTGAATAGTGAATAGTGAATTCCGTTTTTGGATATTCTGATTCATAGATGCATGGGCTCCACTTCGCAAACCCTTGAAACTTCAGTTTACAGAAAAACAACATTCTCTGGACAATATCTCAATTTTAATTTTTGAATCTCCTAAATCCCATAAGATGGCAGTTGTGAAGACTTTATTTACCAGAGCTATACGATATTGCAGCACAGAAGAGCTCTTTAATATAGAAATACAAAAAATTTTATACGATTTAAAGTTGAATAGTTACCCTGAAAAGTTTTGTTTTCGCATTTTTATGGAACTTCTTCGTGCACACATGGATATTCCTCCACCCTTCCAACGTATGAAAGTTAATAAATTCGCAAGCATTCCGTATTACAAAGGTATTTCAGAGAAGATTTCGCATTTTTTGAAACCACTTGGCATTCACACGTCTTTCATCCCACAGAAAACCACTTAAGCATCTTTTAAGCAATTTTAAGCATCAATATCCAATCTCACAGTTTAAAGATGTTATTTATGGAATTTCGTGCAAACAGTGTAATGCAATCTACATAGGTGAAACCAGCCGTACACTTGAAACAAGACTTAAGGAGCATAAACATGCTTTTAGAAATAAAAATTTAAATCCTAAAATTGTTGACTACGCCATGAAAACTGATCATTTTCCGAGTTTTGAGAATGCTTATATAATTAGATCAGGCTGCAGCATTTATGCATGTCATATGTTTTTGGAAGCTTTGTACACGAGAACTGCTGATTTAGCAATTAACAAGGCTGCATCTCTACCAATAGAATATTCAGTTTTGTTTTAACTATAATTTTTTGACAACTTGATGTAATGTTTTTCTACTTGTTGAACTTTAAAATCTAGTATGACTTTTACGTTAGGAATTAGCTGATGAGGGATTCAGAATGAATCCGAAACGTCCTTTTATATTGTTTTTAGTGTTTTTATCTTGTAATGTAATGTAATGTCTGTTATTTTGAAAAATTTTAATAAATATGAATGAATTCAGACGTAGTCCTTTCGTTTATATCAAAGTAATATATTGTATGTTATCTGTTAATGTACTACTCATACATACTTCAAATTTATATTCAGGGGCAGGGTTTTTTTTCTAAGTGGGTGTTGGAGGAAGTGTCCTCCTAAACATTAATTTAAGATGTAAATTTAAAAAGAAAATACAAAATAAATAAAATAATAATAATAATTTGGATAATCTATAATAATAAGGAAAGAAGTTTGTGTGTGAGTGAGTTTGTCGACGGTGTTCTGAAGGGACCGCTGCATGTAGAGCTACAAAATTTGGGGAAAAGGTATGTCTATATATGAAGTTTTGCACCTCGAAGCCCGATTTTAGATTTTTTTTTAATTTAAATTTTTATGCGATTTTTAGCACTTTTTTAAGTTTTGAGGCGATTTTTCCACATTAGTGAAAAGAATACGATTTCTTTCTCTTAACCCAATATAGTAAATTTTGTTCTCTTTTCAAAAAAGTTTATTCAGAATTCGTACAGCGATTTTTGAACTTTTAGCACATTTTTTATGCGATTACTGAACAGCAGTTAATGTGTCTTCATACCTATAAAGGGTGTTACCGTAGGGGACACACAGTTCTGTCACCAAATACCACCAAGTTTGTTGCCAACTTGGTGGTATTTGGATATATCGCCATATTTAGCGACCAAAGTTAGTCCCCAAAAGTGACGCCAACTTGGCGATATCTCTAATATTTCTCCAAATTCCCATAGACTTCCATTGTAAACCAATAGTGATTACTTGCTTACAGAAAATCAACAAATTGAGATATTTTAATTTTAATACAACAAAAACTAATATTAACTTAAGGGGTTATATTAATTATATTTAAGGGAATCCAGGTAAATTAAACCTATAATAATAAGGAAAGAAGTTTGTGTGTGAGTGTGTCGATGATGTTCTGAAGAGACCACTGCACATAGAGCTACAAAATTTGGGGGAAAGGTCCGTCTATATATGAAGTTTTGCAACTCAAAGCCCGATATTTGATTTTTTTTATTAGTTTTTTTTAATTTAATTTTTAATGCGATTTTTAACGCTTTTTTAAATTTAGAGGCGATATTGCCACATTAGTGAAAAGAATACGGTTTCTTTCTTTTAACCCAATATAGTAAATTTTGTTCTTTTTTCAAAAAAAGTTTATTTGGAATTCATACAGCGATTTTTGAATTTTTAGCGAATTTATTATGCGATTATTGAACAGCATTTAATGCATCTTCATACCTATAATAGGGTTACCGTAAGGGGGGGGGGGACACAGTTCTGTCGCCAAGTTTGTCGCCAACTTGGCAATATATCCCCAAATTTGGCGACCAAAATTAGTTGCCAAAAGTGACGCCAACTTGGCGATATCGCTAATATTTCGCCAAATTCCCATAGACTTCCATTGTAAGGCAGTAGGGATTACTTGCTTACAGAAAATGAACAAATTGAGATATTTTATTACAACAAAATCTAATATTAACTTAAGGGGTTACATTAATTATATTTAAGGGAATGCAAGTAAATTAAATTGTGAATAAAAGTAACATGATACAATGCTTAGCATGCTTTCTTAAACATAAATTTTAAGAGAGCCTGCAGGTCAAAGGAATTAGATTTGAAACTTTTACAGTACCCAATTGCAGTAAATTTTGACTTTCGTGATTTTTGAACTTTTTGTGATTTTTAATTCGATTTCTATGTTTCTTCGCGATCTGCTGAAATTTTTTGACATTCCATTTTTGGCCTATAATACTAAAGTAATTTCTGCCCTCATTTCAATAAAGTTTATTCGAATTTCGTATAGAAATTTTCGAATTTTTCGGGAATTTTGTATGTGATTTTTAGTGTATTTTAGCGATTTCCTACCGTTTTCCACATTAGTGAAAGGAATCAACTCTCAATCTTCGAACACAATATATAATTTTTTTCTCTTTTCGAAATTTGTGCAGCAATTTAAAATTTTTTCGCGGTATCTTATTGTGATTTTCAGAGCTTTTTCGCAATTCGAACTGTTTTTTGACGTACCCGGGCAACGCCGGGCAAGCTAACTAGTTTTTAATAAACTTTGATGTTTATTTATTTTTTACTCTTATTGTTAAATAACCTTTTGCTTATGAATAATTCATGAACTGTTTGTCTATTTATCTTCTCTTTTTTGTGGGGGGGGGGGGGGAGACTTTTAATTAAATGATGTTTTATGTGATTAAATTCTTAAATGATGAACTAAATTACGTAAGGATGATATGAACATTAAGTGTAGGTATTTGAGTGAAATTCCATTTGTAAACTTGTGATCTAACTGTTCAAAATTTGTATGATGCAAAAAACATAGTTCTTAATCAAAATGTCAGCTTGCATTTGAATCATATTTCTAAAAAATAACACATATGTATATATTTAATATTTTCCAAGGGGCAATCGGAATATAATTATGAAAGTTATTATGTATTCACAGAATTTAAATAATTTCCATTAGGATCTAATTATTTAAAATACTTAGATATTTCAACTTGAAGATTGCTTATGGTTTTATCGTGCTGAACTATTTTTTTCTATGGTTTATTATTTTCCAGCTTTCTTATGCAAATTATTTGAAAAAAAAAAAAAAAAAAAACCCTACATTGATTAGCATGTAATATTTATATTTGGAAAGAGCTCCCTGTTCCCCCCCCCCCCTTACACACACACACACACACACACACACTGTAAAATCTGTATAAATGGTTTACATCTGGTTATATTCATTTTCTGTTTCATTTCTCTTTTTCTGCTTCATTTATTAAATATGCATAGCAAAAGCCTTTCAATAAATAATGGGGGATACAATCTCTTTACATGCTAAATAAAGACCAGTGAATATGTTTTTATAGTACAATCATAGTAAGCAACTATGACATTATTAATTTAAAAAAAATAAACTGTGTCTATTTATTTTTACTAGTAACAATAAATCAAAAACAAGTAATCTTTGCTAAAAAGATGCATTTAAAGATGTCATAATTTGTAAAAGTTGTTATTACATTTAAAACAGTTTTAAAAACTTAAAACTCAATGCCATATGCCGAGTACTTTCGATCAGAACTTGATTGTCTTAACAAATTTTACATATTGTGACATCTTCAAAATGCATCTTTTTAGCAAAGATTACTTGTTTTTGATTTCCTCCTAGGTGAATGTGATATTCCAGTGATATATATTTCCTGTATACATTTTGTGAGTATCAATAAAGTTAGATAAGAAATATAATCGCCAATGTCCTACTAATTATTATTTAAGTTATACAAGAAATAATTGTAAAATAAGAAAACTTAAAATTTTTTTTCATTATTTTAGACAATACAGTAGAAGATCTTTATAACACAAACCTAAAACACAAAGTTGTGTGTTATATAGAATTTTGCGTTATATGGATCACATCATTAAATTCACCTTGTATACATGGCCAAATATGTCTGAAACATATCAAAATACATTAGAATATCTTGTTACCAAGAGTTATCCAAATTATAAATTTTTGCATAATATAGGTCAGACATTGTTAAATTTACTTTATAAACATGATCCAAATACAGTAGCCTCCCCCTTAACCAGAACTCTGCTGTAACCGGCTGACTTTTTTTTCCCCAACATCAGGCAAAATTCATAAAGGAGAATTTCGGTTCTAAATGAATACGCGTTGATCTTCACAGCATAGAATACTGGAATGACGGGATTATCTCATTCGACAGGGACATTGAGTTTGGAGGAATACCTTTATAAGTAGCTGGACTTGAAAAGACGAATAGGACAGTAGCATCCCCCCCTCATTCAGGGAGCAGAATATAATCGGCTCTGGTTCAAATTTTCTTTCTGCCACCTCATGAAAAGTCATTTTTCCTCACTCCTGGTGTTTTCAATTTTTGTTTGAGATGGATAGTTGCAGGGAAAAGAGGAAACGAGTTGTTTTGTCGATGCAGAAACGATTAGGTGACTTAAAAAGCTGACAGAAACGCTCGAAAATCTAATACAGAAAAACAGTTTAAAAGAAGAACAGATTTCCAATGTAAATGAAACTGGTCTGTACTACAAAATGTTACCATCCAAAACTCTAGCTTCTAAAAATGAAGCTGCTGCACCAGGCTTCAAGAAAAGCAAACACAGAGTAACTAGTAATGCTACTGGGACCCATAATCTACCACTCATGTGAATCAGCTAAATCCAGGAAATTTAAAAATGTAAATATGAAATCTCTTCCTGTCTATTGCTCCTCAAGAACTGCATGGATGAACCAAGAGCTATTGAAAGAGTGGTTTCATTCTCAGTTTGTACCATTTGTCACAAATCAAAAAATTTGCCGAAAAAGGCACTTCTGCTAGGCAATGCACAGTCTCATCAAAGTGAAGATGAACTTAAAAGTGGAAAAATTGAAGCAGTCTTTCTTCCACCAAATGTAACGTCACTTGTATAGCCAATGGATCAAGGCATTATAGAAAGTTTCAAAACAATATAGGAGAAAGGATTGACTTCTTTCAGCTTGGAAGATGATACCAATGATTGCCTTGTAGATTCTCTGAAAGCTATCTCTATAAAATATATTGTCTACATGGCAGCTGCAACGTGAATAGAGATCGCTGAATCAGCACTAATAAAGTCTTAAAGAAAACTTCTTATTCAGGAACGATTTGAAATTGAAGGAACTCTGGTGGAACCTGAGAAAACTGAAGAAATTTCTATTTGATCCTGATCTATCTGCAAACTGTTTTGTACAAACATTTGAAAATCTTGAGGGATGCAAACAGATCACCATAGAAGATGTAAAAGAGTGGTTTGAATACGACAAAGATCTCAAGCATGAAACATTATTTGACGAGGATATAATTGGGACTGTAACTGATTTTGTTTAACATGCAGGCAATCCCAATGTTGATCCAGATGAATTTCACACTGATAAAGTTCCTCATATGGAAGGGGTAAAAGTATTAGAGTTGACGGTATGCGATGTTGAGCAGCAGCCAACAGCTTCCTTGGTTAACCCTTTCCGGCACGGAATAATTCTGTTTAAAAAATTATGAAATGATGGGCTGACACCAGAATTTGCAAGTGAATTTATTAGAAAATAAAAACTTGCTTATTTTCCCGTACTTTATAAAAGGAAAATTTTAATTAAATATTCTTGGTGCTAGTACTCTTAAAATTAGGTGTCCTTTTTTGTAGACACCGCCCGCTAAAGGGTTAAATTTATGATATTACAGAGATGGAGAGATTATACTGTAAAATGTCGGGCTTCTCACCTTCAACAGAAGAAGGTTACTGACTTCTTTATGGTTGATTAATTCAAATTTACTTAAAGTAGAATAATTTCAACTTCTTATAAAGGTATGTGACACAATTTTCAACAATTTAATTTGTATTAAATATTTTTTATTATTTGTTATTAGTGATAATTTTTCTTTCAATTCAGTTAATTACAACTAGTATTCATTTCACAAAATATAGAAAATATGTACTTTTTTAAAACCAGTACATAAATTAAAAAACTAAATGCATCCTACCCATTTAATAATTAAATATGCAGTTACTTATTTAATTTTTTTTACTTCTCTGGTTTAACTGGTTTTTCTCTTAACCAGCTAACCCTCAGACCCGTTTAGGCCGGTTAAGTGGGAGGCTACAGTATAACTGACACAACCATCTCTTATACTAGACATTTTCAAAAGTGTTTATTGTAAATCATTTTTTTCAGTAAAAAGGTCTTAAATTAGAAGATAAAGTTCAACTAATGTATCAAATTTAATCATCTAGAGAGTAGCAATATTTTACAATGTGAAAATACAGATGCTTTTTAACTTAAAAAATCATTGTTTACATCTGAGAAGTTGTGCGTTATATGGAGAATTGCGTTATATAGAACTGTGTTATAAAGATCTTCTGTTGTAATATGTGTTATTGTTGCTTTTTTCTGTTTTAAATGATTAATACATTATTTGAACATTAAAAATTTTATGGCTGGAATCTTAACAGCTTATTTTATAGGCTATTGTTTTTGTGTATGACATCACAAATGAAGCTAGTTTCTCAGATCTTGAGGAATGGATGAAAATTGTGCATGAACTGTTTAAAGAAGAATGCATTATGCCACATCTTGCACTGGTTAGCAATAAAGGTGAGGATAATTAAGATGTTTTTTCTTTTCTACTTTCTGAATTGTCAAGGTATCAAGTCTTTAAAATAGAATAATGAACACTTTTTTTAGCAGCATTTTTCCCTAATTCTATGTATTATTTTTAATTGATTTCTTTATTTTTAAGAATTTGTTGCTATTGAGTTATATATAAAAAAAGTTATTTAATATTTGTAGTACATAAAAAAGGAGGAAAACAATTTTAGTTTAGCAGTTAAGAAAAAAAATAATTTGGATGCATGTTTGGTAAAGACAGAAATTTAATAAAATTTGCATGCTTTATTTTTAAAACTTATTTCTTAATAATAATGTTGTTATTTTTTTTTAAATATGCTTGTTAAATTTAAATCTATACTGAACTATATAAAGTATATAATATCTTCCTTCTTGAAAAAATACACTGGTTGATTTCAATGTATCTTCTTATTTTATCTGAGTATTTTATAGTATAATTTTTGACATAGTAAAAAATAGTTTTCCTCCAGCTTTATGAACATATCTAATGCTCTTATTAGCCTAGCTTTTATTACAATATGATGACAAAAATATGTATCTTTATTCATACTCTGATCAAGTGGTCAACCTGACATAGAAATCCCAGGCTTTAATTTTCCAAGCTAGAGATGTAAATTTTCCAGAAAAATTGAAGTGTCAGAAAAAAAAACATTTTTTTTTTTCTGGATTTCTTCAGAAAAAATTGGAAAAATTGATCTTTTACAAATGTTCTCCCAAATAAATTATATTTTCTTAGAGAATATTAAATAATAAACATTTTTTTTCATTTATTCACACTAAAAGAAAATTATTTTCTCTTTATAACGACTACATTACAAAAGAAAAGAAAAAGCAAAACCTGCTTTTAAAAGTTTAGCTTTTCAGTGTCAGAATTTTCATAGTAGCATTTATGCTTTATTTAATGCTATTGTTTATTATATCATGTCTCTGTTGAAATGATTTTTCAGTTACATTTGTTTAGTTACCAATTGAAGTAATATAAAAACCGCAGCCAATATCTCTGCAGTTTGAAATCAAATATATTATGCATCCCATTTACATAGTATTGATTTTTAAGTATATAAATGATGCTAGTTTAAAGAAACAAATTGTTGCAGTTCTGTCAGTATTATAAATATCAGTATTCAAATCTTCCATTGTTTAAAAAATGTATATTTTTACAATATTACATTTTTCTTTCTACAATTATAATTTTTATTTCCTGTAAAAAAATATATTTAGTTTTGGTATAACTTTCCAGTCTAAATCTAAACTGAAACCAAAACTAAGTTTTAGTTTGGATTATTCAGGGGTCTGTTTAGGAAAAAAATGGGTCCTTTAAAGGACCCTTCACAAAATTTTTCATTTCAAAACAGGACCCTTCACAAAATTTTTCATCTCGAAACAGGACCTTTCACAAAACTTTTCACATTAAAAAAGGACCCTTCACAAAATTCTTTGTCTTAAAAATAGGCCTTTTGGGTCATTCCATGTCAAATCAACCAGTGACTCAACCTGACCATTTCAGATTTCAATGAAACTCTCAGGAATAATTCTCCCTGATGATATAAATGAGAATATATTTAAATTTTTTTTTTTTTTTTATCACATTAAATTTTCATACAATTATTTATTTAAATTTTGAAAAATCCTCATTTTTTGGGTTGCATAAATTTTTCAATTTTGAATTTCTCAAGTTCTATCAGGCATACAGAATTTTATGACCCCTCCTCATTTTAAAGAGAAATTTATAAGGTTTAATTTTATACCCAAGTTGACTATGCTCAGTTTAAAAAAAAAAATTAGATGGTATTTTTTAAAAATTTTGAAAAAAATGTATGTATGTTGTAATATTATAAGTTTAAATTTCTGAAATTTTTAGAGTGGGATCACATCAAGAGTTATGAAATAAAAACTGAAAATTACCATTCATTCTAGCTATTTTGTTATTTATGTATTATTTGAATGGTAATTTTCAGTTTTTATTTCATAATTCTTGGTCCCATTGAGATCCCACTCTAAAAATTTCAGAAATTTTCAGAAAAAGTTAATCCATCACATCAAGTTTTCCTGCAAAAATGATGTTTTTAGTTTAATTAAGCACAAAATTTCTCTTCTTAGCCTGAAATCTGTTACCCTGTTCTTGAGTAAAAAACCATATCCAATAAATGTTTCCATATGCTAATTTCACATTTCTAAGACTTACACTCAAGAGATATCAACTACAAAACACAGTATTACAAATAGAAAATGCGAGGAATTTGAGGAACGAACAGAAGCTGCTACTATGATTCATACAACTACTGAAATGCAAAGTGTAGTCAAGAGGGAAAGTATAATTTGGAACATAGTTGCTTGTAATAAAATATTGATTTTTTTTCATTGCAGTTGTGCTTTTCTAGTGTAAACTCCCCATGTTTTGCAACAATACTGTATGTGATGGAGGGAAATGGAGGTCGTTTTTGGATTCAGCGCTCTAAAAAAACCACACAATTAACCAAAAATATCCCATACAGCTGAAAAAATTTATTTTTTTCCAGACCTGTGTTATAAAACTGAACCAAAACTTTATACATACTCTCCACACATTTAGTTCAGACTTCAGACAGACAGTGTTAGCAGCAGGGCTGCGGAGTCAGGCCCATTTTTGAGCGAAAGAGTCGGAGTCAGATCTGTTAAAATTCCTGGAGTCGGAGTCGTCCATTTTACAAGCAGGTCTGCGTTGTCAGATTCGTCCATTTTACAAGTAGGTCTGTGTTGTCGGAGTCGGACCATTTTTGAGCGAAAGAGTCAGAGTCGTCAGATCTGTTAAGATTCCTGGAGTCGGAGTCGTCCATTTTTCCCACCGACTCTGCAGCCCTGGTTAGCAGTGCAGAATCAGCTAATTCAGATTCTGACTCAGAATAAAGACTTATAAAATTAACTATAAATTTTGTAATAAGTTTGAAAAAAATGAAAACTAAAAAATTTGTTTTTCTTCTCTTCAATATGAAAGTAATATAAATTTTTTTTTTAGGTAACGTTATAAAAACAGATGGTAATTTTTAATAAGTATAAAAATTTCCTTCAACACAATTTTGTACAGGAAGTTGTGTACATTTTCTTTGAAAAGTTTATTTAATCTACATTTATATATAAAAAAATATGTATAATTAGATAGGTCTGAGAATCTGTATTTAAGGAAAAGAGTAATTAATGTCAAATGCATGCTGTTATTTTTTTAATTAGTTATTTTTTTTAATTACTGATTACATGATTAACTGCAGCTATGGCATTAAAAATAAATGCATGTTTCAAATTTTCAATTTTACCATTTCCATTAATCGGCATATTATTGAAATAATTATAATTTTGCACATGAATTCATTTTTAAAGTTCTTCATACATACATATATACATACAGCTTGATAAGATACAGCTGTTGTATGACATGAGGTTTTTTTTTTCCTTCAATCATTGCATTTGTGAAAGATTCAATTTTGAGATTAATTTTTTTTTTTTTTTTTGGAAATGCTATTTTTAAGAGAAATTTTTTGAAAGGTCTTGTGTTTCAAAATATAAAAAAATATGAAGGATCCTTTAAAGGATCTTTTCAAGTCTTCTTACAGATCAGATTTCTCACATTAATGTTTTCATGTGAGACACTTAACATAAATATAAATAAAATAAAAAGTATCAGAATGTAGTTATTACAAAATTTTGAATACATTATTTTATAAATCAAATTTCAATTTTTCCAGTTTGGAAAAATTGGAAAATAGCCTTCGGTAGAAAAACTGAAAATTAAAATGGTTTTTTCCCAGTTTTTCTGGGGTTTTTCCAAGCATTCCCATCTCTATTCCAAGCATACTTGAAGATTCTCAAAATGTTAAATTATTTAGTGCAAAACAATTAACCAAATAAGCAGTCATTAAAAGAAGGAATTCTCTTATAATACAAATGATTTACATAAATAAATATTGTTATGCTAGTCACCAAATACACTTAGTTTATGAACAGTGTTCGAAATTAGCAGCCGTTGGTCATGGCTGTCAAATGCAACTTAATTATTGTATTTGATGACTACAAAATTATTCCTGGTCATCAAATTTAAAATCTAGTTTTAAAAATCTACCCTATACATGTAAAATCCTAATTAAATGAATTTATGAAACTACTGAAATGAAACGATTTTATGAAACGACTGAATAAACAACTGATTATGTTTCACGGCGATTTCTCCTAAAATATGGAATATTTTGCTATGTAATTAATACCAAAAATACGTATTGATCCGCAGATCTCAAAACTGGTATTAGAAGTTTTAAATTCGAATTAGTTTTCGAACTATTATTTTTTTTCTAATTTTAAATACTTTTCTCTAATGATGGCAACTCAAATTTTAATCATAACAGATATTTTTTTTATCATATTTTAGAAAAGGTTATTATTTAAAACTAATTTGGTGACCAGTTTGGCCTCCGTTAAATGTATGCTAAGACATGTATCATGTTACTTTTATTCATAATTCAATTTGTATTTCATTATCATTTTATTTAATACAAAACTTTCATTTAAAACTGAAACATTTAAAATAAATGGCTTTCACTTCTTTCTTTTTTTTTTTTAAATGAAACTAAAAGAAAAATATTAGGCACAGATGTCATATACGCAACAGGTACCTAATTGGTGCCAAAATGGCATTATTTTGCCTGACATGGTAACCTGGCTATTGTTGCTTATTTATTAATTAATGTTTATCTATATATTTAAAATGCTAAGCGTTTTCTTTCGACAGTCCATGAGAAGAAACTACTGCATCAAATTACACCAATCTTTTTTTAAATGAAAGATATTTGGCCACAGATTTGTTAGTGCACATTCGTTTGTTGAAATGTTGTATTATTTAGCCATAATTTTAAATTAAAATTCTACAATTGAGCATGCACAGTACATAAGTACAAGTCTGCCTTTGGAGTGACGCACTGCACATGCGCAAAGATGCTCGCTCAGTTGAACTATCACATCACAAGTAGAAGTTGTTTTACGTTCGTCTGCTATTCGATCTTACTGTAAACTAGCTTTTCTTTCTTTCACAAAGTTGATATTATTTGGTTCTTTCAGCATTATTAACAATTCAAAAATTTACTGTGTTGATATTAAGAGTTGGATATGGGTTATTTCGTGATTGCCATATTGTTTTGGTCATATTACATACAGAAGATAAACACATTGATTTGAGGGAGGCTAAAAGTTATATCCGTCTTATGAATTGCCAATGGTTACACACAAAGATTGGGAAATTAGCATGTTAAATTGTAGCTGCTTCTTTGACAATTTAGAAGGAATGACAGTGAGTTCCCGCTGGCGTAGTGGGTTAACACAACAGTCTAAAGCTCAGAATTTTTGTAGCAGGCGCAGGTTCGAACCCAAGCCTGGCAAAATGTGTAATATTTTTGTCGATAATTCATTTCTGTAATGACATATTTTCATGACATCTACATGAGAAGTTTCAGAATTTTAATTTTATTATTATTTGAATGCTTTATAGTTAAATAAAATTTAACACTCAATAATAATTTGAAAAAATAATAATTTTATATTTAAAATATTTAAGCTAAAATATTTTGCATGTAATTATCAATTAAATAAATTGAGCTGATCTACAATTTTCGTTATATTTTCTGACCATTATCAAAAATATATATGTATGTCAGAAAGAAAAGTTTGTCATTCTTTTCTGAAAAAAATAAAACGGAAAAAAAAGAAAAATATTCGTATAAGAGCTCTAAGAGAAATTGCCTTAATATCCAGGTTTAATATTATAAAAATGTAAAATAAAATTCAAGTAATAAAAAATATATATTATAAATCGTTAGCTGCATCAAGTTTCAAATTTAGGTTTTTAGTGAATGAGACAAAAATAAAATTCATGGGCAGCTTTTAATCGTCATATTGTTTTTTTTTTAAAAATAAATATTGTTATTTTTTTTTTTTCAAAAAAAAAAAAAAAAAAAAAAAAAAAAAAAAAGAGGCCATAGCAAGTAAAAATAAATTCTCTACCTGGCATTTTTAGGTAAATATCTGATAAAAAGCAAACATAATTGATTGTAAATTGTAAACTTAAAATTCTTTCACTTCATTGAATAGGTTAGACTGACAGCACCATCTATTGCCTTAAAGAAAATGGAATCACTTATGCAATAAATTCATCACATAATTTGCCATTTAATAATTAATTTAAAAGCAACTAATTAAAAATTCAAGAATTTTTCTGAAGAAACCTTCAAGTTACTTACGCCAAATCTTCACGGGCACTATCTAGTTTGAATTTATTTTCTTTTTATTTACAAAAAGTGTTATAAATTGTTTTGTTCTACAGTTATTAATTAAACTTTTTTTTATTTATTGTTATTTCATTTTAAAAATAATAGAAAATAATTTAAAAATATATATGTAACTGGTATTCGAAAATGAGGTTTTCACCAAATTGACGTAAAAAAAAAATCACGCCAAACCTGGTGCTTATATGACAATTCAACAAATTATGACATTTAATTTCAACTTCAAAGCAATGTTTTAATGGTACTACTTCTCCCGTCTACCAATTTTACCGAATTATATAAATCACCAAATTATACAAATTGACATAATTTTTTATTTTAAATAACGAAAGAATAAATAAATTAGTATAACATTAATAAAAATACAAATAAAACGTCGAAATAAAAATCACTTGATGGTGTAAACACATGTAACTTCCTTAAAGTCAAGTGAATGTGACATTTATGATCAACCATTATTGGCATTTAATCTTATAGTTTGGCGACAGATTTTTGGTTGATGGGATAACCAAGTAGCACCTTTTTAATTTACCATTCGAAAAATAAAAAAATTAGTTTTAAATTTAGTTTAAAATTAGTTTTAAAATGAGTTTTAAAAAAAGCTATTGGTGAGATTCGCACCCAGCTAACATAAAAGTTGCCATGATCGCAAAGAATTTCTGGCACTTTTATGTTAGCTGGGTGCATAAAAGTGCCAGAAATTCTTTGCGATCATGGCAACTTTTATGTAGCTTTATTCGAAAAAATAATTTTGATTCTTTAATCAAAATGGAAACCTTTCTCATGAAAAACGAAGGGATCAGCCCGTAATTTTTTATGGCATTTGCATGACTTGGACTATCATAATATAAGTGAAATAATGGCGATAGAATAATATGGTGACTTATCACACCTGTGGCTGGCTAACATTAAAGTACCAAAATGGCCGCCTGGAATATAAAAAGTGAAGAGATCCGCCCAGAACTGTTGATGATAGCCATATGACTTAGGCTATTATTATAGAGATTGTTTTCAATTCTTAAAAACATCGCAAAGAATAATATTTCCTAACGATTAAAAATTTATTTAACTATTAAACACAGAAAAAAAACCTTTAAAATTACTATTAAATGAGTACGTGCTAAAAGCAGGAAAATATTGAAAATTATGTCTTGAACATTACATTTACACATGAATATTAAAAGAGAAAGGAAACTTTAAAATAATAAATACATTAATATGTGTTTAACCCTTTCAGGGGGAAGGTACTTTATTTGTAAAATCTTAAAATCAGTGAATGGCACCAGAATTTACAAACAAATTTCGAAATACAAAAATGCTTTTGTTCACTTACTTAATAAAAGGAAAATTTTCATCCCAATATTCTGGTGCCAATGTGGCATTTAAGAAGTAAAATTAAGTGGTCCAAAAATGAACCCCTGCCCTTGAAGGGGTTAAAGCAGTAAATTTTAGTAATTGTAGTAAATTGTATTGTGTCAATCATTTTATAATGCTGTTAAAAAAGTACCGGGAGGCAAAGACTCTGTTTACTTAATTCATTTTATTTTAGCTTCTTTTCAAATATTTAACTGATCTTCTTTAACCAAACACAGAAACAACCATTGGATATCTTAACAGCAACTGATTCTGCCTTAAATTTTTGCAATCAAAGGGAATTGAATGGAAACCCATTTACAGGGAGATCGATGCAGGTTTTTTCAGTATTATTCAATCTTCTCTCATCTTTTTAAAACCGATCAGATTAGCATGCTTTTAGATTCTGCAGTGTCTGAACAGGGGTTGGTAAGCGTAGCTTGCGGGGGGCAGAGCCGTAGTATATATATATGTAACGAATTCGTCGCTACTCCAGTTATGGATCTTCTGTCGTGTCGTCGGCCAAGGCCCGACCGCTGGGGGCAGGGGCGCGAACCGCGGACGCGTGCGTGCCGATTTCTGAGCGAATCCTCGGAACTTCTATCATCTTTAGGTAGTCGCAGGCCGCGAGTGGTATCCGGGAAATCAAAGTCAGATTCAGACAGTAGTTATTCCAATAAAGACACAGTTTTTCCGGGGACCTGATTTATTGTTCCTTTGTTACATCCTTTTGAGAAATCAGGCCCCTTTTGGCTTGAGAGCTGCTAATTTACTTTATGGACATCGGGCTTGGGAATTATGTGTACCGCTAAGCGATACTTAGAGAGCCGAGTGTCGTGGAGTTAGGGCATTCGTTTGATGGTCAAAAGCTCTGTCCGGGGACCTGTGCATCGGTATAAATATGCTGTATTTCGCATTATTCCAGCTAGGGGCCGTTGAAGTCAAAGGAGGCGTCTTTAAACTATAATTGGTCGTTAGCTGAATGATTGACTGCCCGGGATACAGGCTGTGGTTTGAGTTGGCCGATCGAATGCAGCAAGACTTATAAATTGCACTTATTCAGCAAAAGTATTCTTATGAGATGTGCCAAAACGATCTCTAAAAGTTATAAAATGCGATGCGGGAAAACTGACTTAACAGGGGCAACCTCTTCAATCAACTGAGACACAATTACAAAAGCATTTTAAAAGTTTTAATTTTAATTTCTAAATTTAAATTTTAAAAAGGGACAAAAAAGGGGATTTTAAAAAGGGGCTTTTTTATCATTTCATATCCCCCCCCACTAAAACAAGAGCCACAGGGCTCGCCTGCAAGACCTGTGGGTCTTATCTCGTAAATTTAACCCAGGGTGTTTTTTTGCTCCAGCTCTCAAGTCAATTGGACCTATTTTTACATTCATATCAAGTTACATAAAAATATTGGTTACACTAAAACATTGGAATTCTTTAAATGGTGCTGCAGCAAAATAATAAGGGGACAGTCTCGAGACATGGGACCTTTAATTACACCAAACTGTCTCTAAAGCAAGTCTTTTGGATGTTTTTTGTAAATGTCTCTGGGTATTGTCCATTGAGAAACATCCTTTTTTGGTGTAAAATTGTAACATTAACATATACAGAATATATAACATATACTAAAATACTCAAAGATAAACCTACTGAAAACTATATAACATATTCAAATGTAAAAAATATTTACAAATACAAAATATTCAAAATTATAAAATATTCATTAATACAAAATGTTCAAAAATATAAAATATTCAATAATACACAGTATTCAAAAATATAAAATATTCAATACTACAAAATGTTCAAAAGTATAAAATATTCAATAACATAAAATGTTCAAAAATATAAAATATGCACTAATACTATCAACACAAATATACTGTCTACCAAAATGCACTTTGGCAAGTTTGCATTTCTAAAAATACTGAATTTTCACACTGAGCTAACATAAAAGTAAAATACACTGTAATACTAACAACAACAAACACATTCCTTCTTATTCTACCTTTCTGTTTCGGTAGGGACTTTACTACTTCTTTGATGCAGCCAAGGGTTATTTTTATGAAAAACAAACTAAGTTGTCTTAAAAAAAAAAGGAAAACTATAGCTAAAAAATTATAAATATGCGTTTGCTATAATTTTCACCATGCCCAGGGTCAGTGTGACATGGATTTTAATACTCTGAGGTGAATATCCTCCCAAAAAATGTGCCTCTTGCACAACTGAAAAAGGAAGGTGGGCAATCGACATTCACCTACAGAGGGGAAGCGAAGCAGTTTTGCCAGATTCTCCGTTCAACCTGGAAAGAGAATCTGGGAAAACAGTCCGGCTAAAGATGGGTGGCCACGGAGCGGAGGACCCCTTCATAGGTCACAAAATTATCATAATAATATAGTTATAAAAAAAACAAAAATTCTAACAGTACTTTTAAACTGTCATCATCATTCTACGCCGCCGGGGAGTTACGTTACACGCCCAGCTGGGTCCTCGTCCAAATGCTACGAGCAAGGGGGACGATAGGAAAGCAAAAATAAAAAATTGAAAGATGAAAGAGATAGATTGGGTTTTATTCATGGTTGAGCTTAAGGTTTTGAGGTGGGTGGTAGTATCTTAACTTGGAGGAATGGACAATTTCAGAATTTCTCGTAAAATGTGGACTGGGTTTATCAATTTCAAAGGATACATCAGAAAGTTGTTTTAAAATGGTGTATGGGCCAGAGTATGGCGAAGTCAGTTTACGGGTATTAGGATAATGAAATTCTTCATACATTACAATGTCACCAACTTTAAATTTTACAGGAAGGAAACGAGCATCATAACGGACTTTATTCTTTTTATGGTAAGCAATTGTTCTCTCTTTAGCCAATTTTCTAGCTTCCTCCACAGGGGGATAATAACTATTATTTGGTAAAGGAGGATCATATGGTAATTTTCCTAACAATAAATAACTAGGGGTGAACTGGGTTACAGAATGGGGAGTATTATTATATTCATATAAGACTTCATCTAAAAGCTTAGTCCAGGGTATTTTCTTGGTTGTGGAATTGACTTTACATTTTAATCTAGTGACAATAGTCTGATTTAGGCGTTCAATTTTCCCATTCGTTTCTGGGTGATGGCTGCTTGTTAATCTGTGTTTTACATTGTAAGTACGAAGAAATCTTTTAAACCTGGAAGCTGTAAATGCTCCATTTCTGTCGGTTAACAATCTATTTGGTACTTGTATCTGAAATAATTGTTTCAAAATGTTTGTATAAGTTTCGGTGGTTACACTTTTTGAAGGAAAACCCCACACATAGCGAGTTGCATGGTCAACGACTAAATGCAAATATTTTTTTGTAGAATTGTAATAATTAAATCCGCCAACAGAGTCTACTGCTAAACATTCAAAAGGTATATCTGTTGGGGGCATTAATTGCAATAAGCCAAATCTTTTTTGCCTACATTTTTTGTTTATCTGACAAGTGTGACAGTGTTTTACAAAATTTTCAATGTCCTGATTAATGTTAGGCCAATAATACTGCAGAGAGATTAAATTTATCATCTTATAAATTCCAGGATGGCCAAATTGTGTGTGGGTTTTTTCTAAGAGGGGTAGACGTAAAGACATGGGGACCACAATCTTATACAAACTTTTCTTTCTAATTACAACAACATCATTTATCTCAGTGTATTTTTTACCATCAACTGTTACATTTTCTTTTCTCTGATTGTCTCTTACTTCATTCAAGTCAAGGAGATGTATAATATGGGGTAAATTTTCTGAAACAGGCTGTCTAGATAGCATATCAGCTTCAACATTAGTGGAGCCTTTTTGGTATTTAATTTCATAGTCAAACATACTAAGTTTTAGGGACCAGCGGAAAAGACGTCCTCTTAAATTTTTAACACTTTTGAGCCAGGTAAGTGCCGCATGGTCTGTATGTATGACAAATTTTTGACCGTGTAAATAATGATAAAATTTATCTAAAGCATCCACAATCGCCAAACATTCTAACTCAGTAATTGCATAATTTTTTTCATAATCGCGAAGATTTCTAGAGTGATATGCTATAGGATGTAATGTTCCTTTTTCATCAACTTGTTTCACAACACATCCCACTCCATGACTTGATGCATCTACAAACAAATGACAAGATGTTTTGGGATCAAACAACTTTAATATAGGTTTTTCAATTAAAGAATTTTTTAACTTTTCGAAAGAATTTTGACAATTTTGGTCCCATACATAGGGGACATTTTTCTTCAACAAATTGTTGAGAGGGTATCGAATGTTAGCATATTTTGGAATAAATTTGTGATAAACGTTTATAGATCCCAAAAAACGTTGTAATTCTTTTACATTCGTAGGTGGTGTTAATTTCTTAATTGTCTCTATATTAGGGTTGTCAGGTGTGATACAACCATTCGAGACTTCATATCCTAGGAAATTAATTTTGGATTTAACAAAATTACACTTTGACAATTTTAGTTTAAGGTTTTCTTGGACACAGATATTAAATAAGGTCTCTAAATGACACAAATGTTCTTCTTCATTTTGGGAGAATACAATAACATCATCAAAGTAACTACAGGCAAAGTCAATTTTGTATTTATTAAGGATTCTTCTGAGGGTACGGTTAAACCAAGCAGGCGCGTTTTTCCATCCGAATGGTAAACGATTCCACTCATATAATCCAAAGGTAGTGGCAAACGCCAGCTTCTCCGTATCTTGAGGGTGGATAGGGATGTGCCAATATCCACTGGCCAAATCAAGAGTGGAAAAAACTTTAGCATGTGCCAATTTATCTAACAGGGTGTCTATTCTAGGTAAGGGTTCTGCATCTGTTTTTGTAATGGCATTCAATTTTCGAAAGTCAATACATAACCGGGTTTTCTTCCCTTCTTCACGTTTATACACCAAAGTTACGGGTGATGAATAAGGGGAATAGCTTTCTTTAATGATACCGGCTCGCAATAAATTCTGAATTTGGTCTTTAATTTCTTCTTCTTCCTTAGGGGAAGTGCGATATGCTCTTAAAGAAACGGGGAGGTCTGATGTTAACTGTATTCTCTGGGGTTCAATGTTTACACAACCTACATCATATTTATCTTTAGCAAAAATACAGACATATTTGGCTAGAAGAGCAGGTAATTGTTCCTTGACAGTCTGAACATTTGGCACATGTTCAGTGGTCTCGAACAACTCCGGCTCACAATTTTCTTCGAATATCTCTGCATTTTTAACTGTATTTTCCATTTCTGGCTGGTTAGTATATGTTTCTGATAAATGTAAGGTATGATGGGATGAATTTGTTGAAATACTGTCCATGAGAGGTACTTTCTTTTTCTCTTGCGTGATTTGCATTTTAACACAGTCAATATTCAATTTAAACAGTTTACAGTGGGGTAGCCCAATCAAAGCATAAGGTAAGTGATTATTAATTATAAAAAGTTCAACATTCTTAGAGATATGTCCTAATTTCAAACTAACAAGGCATTTTTCTTTCAAAGCTAGAACACCTTGTGTTTGTGTGACCGATATACTCTGCTGAACTTTACATATTTTTAGGTTAAGTTTGTGGGCTAAATGATAAGGAATAACACTGATAGAACTCCCTGTATCGATCAAACAAGGTAGTGAGCCTTCACTTTTTACATCAGTAATTTTTTGACAATTTCTATTTGATTTTTTGTAGCTAGCTTTTTCTTTTTGTACATGTCCGGACATAAGAAACCGTCATTGATTACTAGATATATTTTCAGATGACTCATTAGCTCTCTGATCTGGGTTGGGGTTCGCAAAATTCATATTGGGACTAGGGGTTGGAACTGCTAAGACTTGTTGTCGAAAAGGGCAGTATTCCACCCAATGATACGCATTTGGTATTCCTATATTAAAACAAACTTTGCATGGGGAGGGTGGCACAGTGGTCTGGTGATGTACATTTGGTCTCGGTTGACCATTTGTCGTCGGTCTAACTGTATTTTGGGGATTTCGTGCTTGATTAGAAGCAAAAGGTCGAGTTGGGGGGTTTTGATAGGGAACTCTGTAGTTCCACTGCCGGTTATAATTCTGTCCTGTCTCATATGGGGGGCGAAACGGTCGCCATTGTCGATACTGATTGGGGTTTTGTGGGCTTGCATCTATTTTGCTCTCATTTCCTTTTCTGTCCAGTTGCAGCTTGCAAATTCTGAATACTAATTCACGCCATGAATGTGTATTTGAGGGGTTGCTTGCAATAACTAGCTTTTGTATTTCTAACGGCAAGCCCTCCGTTAATCCTTCCAAGATAAGCTTCTGGTCTAACCCTAAGGTTCTCCCTATTTTAGTCTTTTTCTGATAGTATTCGTTCAGGTCCTCTCCAATCTTGTATCCAATACGGGAAAAATCAGTTAAAGAAAGAGTGTCGGGAATTTCGTAATGTTCATTGAACAAAGTGACAAATTCGGACCAATGCAGCACATTTAAACAATTATTAATGTACAACGTAAGTGCACTGTCTTTTAAGTATTTCTGTATGTGCCTAATTTTCCAGAAGTCGTCTTTTTCCTGTTCTACACAAACACTCTCAAAATAGGCCAGCCAAGCGGTCCAATTCATATTTGAATTAGGCGAAAACGCAATAATATCAGGTTCTATGGACATTTTCGGGCTAGCGGTTACTGAGTTGTGACCAGACCCAGCTTGAGCTGACAGGGTCTGTTCACCTAATGTTGTTACATTATGTGTCTGTGTGGCAATCTCGGACTTCTGAGTATCTTTCTCTTTATCTGATTTGTTTTCTAAGTCATTCTTTTCAGGAGGGGGAGTGACACTCATCTTGAAATACAAAATATTACAAGATTACACAAAAATATAAGGCACAATTTAAAACAAATAAAAATGGAATATTTTTCAAAAAAATTGCAACACAATATTTGTAACAAAAATGGGCTTAACTCTAAATAAAATTCAAATTTAATACATCATTTTTTTTTTTTTTCAAATAAAAATGGAATATTTTTCAAAAAAATTGCAACACAATATTTGTAACAAAAATGGGCTTAAATCTAAATAAAATTCAAATTTAATACATCATTTTTTTTTTCTTTCAAATTGAGATTTAAAAAAAACGAACTTTGAACTAAAATTTTAAAATTCCAAAGATTTAAATACTGTCTAAATTTCAGAAAATTACTCTTATAGCAAAAATAAATAAAATAAACGTTGTCTTATTCTAATTTTGGCTATTAAAATGACAAACAATTAAAAAACTACCTTTTAAAACTGTATTCTTTTTCTCTTTTTTAATTCAAGAATAGATTAAAATGGTCTTACCTTCAACAAATCTATTCAAGGACAGCCTTACATATCCACAAACAAAACAACAACAACAACAAAAAAAAAACGATCTTCATAAAAATTTCCAGGATTAAATTTACTCCCTGCATAAAAAAAAAGAAATCATTTTCTCTTTTTCTTCTTAACACAAATCAGTGAGTTATCTGCCGGTAGAAAATTCGCTTTTCAACACGGTTCTTCATTTTGACCTGGTGACCCACTTTCTCAGCTGATAACGTCCATGGCTGGGCTGGGAGGAGAGAGTTTTATTTTTCTTTCTTGCAAAGACTGTTTCAGAGGCTTGTTCGTTGGAGAAATAATTGATTTTCAGTAACAGATAATTTTTTCTTGATTGCTAGGCAGATGAATGTTTTTCCCGTTCTTTTTGACCAGTCTTTTCCTTTTAATGACCAGATTTTTTTCTTTTTAATTAATTGCTAGGGACGACACTTTTTTTTTTTTTTTTTCGTTTTCTTTTTCACTCATGGAAGGCAGAAAGAGGATTTGAAAACTGTTCTTTTTAGAGATTTCTTTCGTCACTTGTTACACACCTCTTGAGTTTTGTTGGAATTAATTGCTGGTTAAATAAACAGTAGATACGTCATTTTTTAGGACTTCATTACACATCTCGTTGTTGTTCTTGCTAGAATTAATTGCTGGAACTCTGGGATGTGAGCCGCGCAAATAAACCGTCGTGCCGACTTTTCAATGTAACGAATTCGTCGCTACTCCAGTTATGGATCTTCTGTCGTGTCGTCGGCCAAGGCCCGACCGCTGGGGGCAGGGGCGCGAACCGCGGACGCGTGCGTGCCGATTTCTGAGCGAATCCTCGGAACTTCTATCATCTTTAGGTAGTCGCAGGCCGCGAGTGGTATCCGGGAAATCAAAGTCAGATTCAGACAGTAGTTATTCCAATAAAGACACAGTTTTTCCGGGGACCTGATTTATTGTTCCTTTGTTACATCCTTTTGAGAAATCAGGCCCCTTTTGGCTTGAGAGCTGCTAATTTACTTTATGGACATCGGGCTTGGGAATTATGTGTACCGCTAAGCGATACTTAGAGAGCCGAGTGTCGTGGAGTTAGGGCATTCGTTTGATGGTCAAAAGCTCTGTCCGGGGACCTGTGCATCGGTATAAATATGCTGTATTTCGCATTATTCCAGCTAGGGGCCGTTGAAGTCAAAGGAGGCGTCTTTAAACTATAATTGGTCGTTAGCTGAATGATTGACTGCCCGGGATACAGGCTGTGGTTTGAGTTGGCCGATCGAATGCAGCAAGACTTATAAATTGCACTTATTCAGCAAAAGTATTCTTATGAGATGTGCCAAAACGATCTCTAAAAGTTATAAAATGCGATGCGGGAAAACTGACTTAACAGGGGCAACCTCTTCAATCAACTGAGACACAATTACAAAAGCATTTTAAAAGTTTTAATTTTAATTTCTAAATTTAAATTTTAAAAAGGGACAAAAAAGGGGATTTTAAAAAGGGGCTTTTTTATCATTTCATATATATATATTTATTAACTACTTTTTTAATGGTTAACACACACACAATTCATGTCACAAGATTCAAATGTAAATGCATTATGTTTTTTTATTTTTACTAAATTCAGTTGTAATTATCAACACTGAATAAAATGTTGTTGTTGTTTTTTTTGCTATGAAGTTATCAAGTTTTAATATTGTTTTACATAATTAAGTGCATTTTTCTATTAATTTCTAAATGTAGCAATAATTAAAAAGGCTTTGCATCAATTTTACAGTTGCTTCAATTATTATAATCTTGGAGATTAAGAAGTTCAATTTTAAATGAAAACAAGTATTTGTGCTTTTCTGAAAAGTAGCATACAATATTACAATAATATTAACCTTCTGTTGGTCGCAACTCTGAGACTTCCGAGTTCTTTAAAATCATTCAGTATAATTATATGCATTAAAAGTGTTTTTTTTTTTAATGTTTTCTTTTAATAAAAATAGCAAATTTTGAGCTAAAAAATAGTTATTGATCTTTACACTGAATTTTTATAGAGTTACTTGGAGTGAAATTCAATTTTTATTTATGAAATAATCCATTTTTTGTTACAGGAGATATGGAGCATAATAGGATTGTTAAATTAGACAGACATCTGAAATATGCATTGGACAATGGAATGTCTTCCCATGCTGTCAGTGCTAAAACTGGAGAATCTGTAAGTTAATGATAATAAATGACAGTAAGTTTCTGATAATAATATTCCCTATTATCGTTATAACACTTGTCCAAATTCTAGTTTGAATGAAGGTCTATGTAACTACAAAGATTGTTATGACTTTTTATTGTAATTCATAATTGTAAAACAATGTGTGAATAATACAAGTGTCCCCTGCTTTACTTGATTAATTAATTCCAAGAAATCATTGCTTAATATGAAAATGTGTTAAGTGAATTTATTTTAAAATGCATAATATAAAAATATGTGTAGATTGAAAGGGAGAAAAATATATCTTAAGTACAGTTGGATGATATCGGAAATTTAATATCACAATTTTTCTACAAGTCAATATTGATATTGGTGATATATTGTGATGCTAATTATTTTAAAATTCTGGAGGGAATTTCTACAATCATTTGTAAACATAAAACTTAAATCATTCTTGGGGTGGGGGAGCATTTACCATATACCCTTCATTTAAGCTTGGCATAAACAATTCAATCAAACCAGAAAAACTTCATTTTATCAATGAGCTATATCGTTTCTTATTTTTAATTTAATGAAGGATTTTGTACCTTTGATGGCTAAAAATATGAATTTGAGAAATTTCAAAACTGTTGCATATTTTGAGAAGCTTATAATTTACTGCAAAAATTATTCCTGGCTATTATTATTATTTTAAGGTTAACTGATACCCAAATTCACTAGAATAAGCAATAAGTTAATTTCAATGATCCATTGAAATTCATCAAAAAAAATTTTCAATGCATTTAATGTATTTTTCAATGTATTATCACCAGGGCAATAAAAAAAATACTGAATCTATATGATTCCAGATTCTCATTTTAAGTGCAGATATAAATTCATTACAAAGAAATTTTAAATCTTACATCATTAAGGCGGCTGGTCACTCAGCTTCGAAATTCTCCTTCGTAATGTTAAGTCTATGGACTTTTGATGCATTTGTATAGTTAAAATATCTTTTTGGGAAATTCATATTTTTAACATCTTTTTTCTGTGTACTCTTCTTAAAGGATGTCTCTTTTTTTTTTTAGTTTTCAAAATATTTCTAAAATGTATGCTGAATGTAATATTTTATGTGTTAAAAGCGGGTGAACTGTGAGTAAGATTTTAACACTTCCAATAAAATTAAGTCTATACTTTAGAAATATTTTGTTACCTAAGAAAAAAAGAGACATCTTTTAGGAAGTGTACACAGAAAATGGATTTCCCGAGGAGATATTTTAAATATACAAATGCATCAAATGCCTGTAGACTTAACATTATGGAGAAGAATTCCGAAGCTGAGTAACCAGACCCCCTTAATGATTGGATTAGACATTCAATTTACCATTCGGAAACCAGATGCTCTTCAACGAGCTTGCTGGATGGCAAAAGCCATTTATCCTTTGAAAATGAAGTTATTGTTTAATGGGAATGAAAACACAATGGTATTAACTTCTCGAGAGTTTCAAGGTATACAATGATTTAATCAGTTTGTTGTGTGTGTATATTTGTAGTCTTGGTTTACTTGCCGATCTGTGCTGATGCTCCTCCTAATGATGTTTCACTGATTCAAAGTTTGAAAGAATATGATGACAAACAATTAAACAATATTGGGCAATGATGTTACGTCATTCATGGTATGTGAGTGGGGAACTGCAACACTTAGCTTGTTTTCAGATCTTCTTTCTGATGAGCAAAAATCAAAGATAGTTTTGAACATGAAAAAAAGAAAGGAGTTCTAATTCACATCTATTAGAAATAGTTTCTCTCAAATTGGATGATTTGTGTATTTCTAATAGTCTCTTTGAAACGGCTGAAACTGAAGATTGCTTCCTCAGTGTACCAGTCTAAGATTGGCCAAAAACGCCATCCTATAAAACTGAAGATTGCTTCCTTAGTGTACCAGTCAAAGATTGGCTAAAAACACCATCCTATAAAAAAGTTGCAATGTTTGCTAAAAACTTGCCTTGTGTAAATGATGTGGCTGAACAAGCTGTTGTATTCATACATGACTTTAGTTGTTCAACAAAGAACAAGAACAGTTTTTTTCACAAGTCATAGAGATAGGGATGCACAGAAAAACTTTTTTAAAGTGAAAATGCCAAAATCCTTTTGAAATGTAGTTCATAAAAAATGCGTAAATGTATAAATAAATATGTGATAGCTTTAAAACATTCTTCTTCATTGATTTTATTTACCAATTGTAAGATAATTGTTTACCCAAGTTCACTTTTTGTGCATAATTATATAGAAGGTAGAAATGTCTGCAAAATCACATTTTTCTTGATTTCAGTAACATATTATGTCTCTTCCTACCAGAGCAAAAACATAATTTATACAAAATTTGTTTGAAACAATATATAAGAAGCTTTCATAAATGAAAAAAAAAATGTCATTTGAACAGCAATAATTTTTAAAGTAGCTAATAAAAAAAATGCCACATTTCACATTATTTTGTCCATTTTTATATAAATTCAGTGACCTTGAAAGACCTCAAAATACATTTTTTTTTTTTTTTTTTTTTTTTTTTTTTTTAATTTTGAAACTATTTAAGGTGTTTTATATTCACAAGTAGAACATTTTTGGAAGGTGAAAGTTCACAATTTTAAAAGTTGATTTTTTTTTTTTTTTTTTTTTTGGGGGGGGGGGGGGGAGGGGGGGTGGCACCCTAATGAGAGTTCAGAATTTTAAAAGTTGATTTTTTGGGAGCACTCTAGTGAGAGTTCACAATTTTAAAAGTTGATTTTTTTGAGACACTCTACTCTACATCCATCGATGGACAGCATGGACCCATGACCGTATTCCTTGCCTATAGAGAATAAAAAGAAGTTTTGTTTCAAGTAATAGAATGTTATTTATCTGATATTTCCAGCTAGTAAAGGTAAACCTTTTCTTATTTATTTCAAAATGACGTCCCAAACCACAACAAATACGATCACACAGTTTGCGTCTTTTTCAAGTGACTTTCTCTTCAATACACTATACAACAAACAATACCTCTCTACAATAAACAATACCTTAGAACTTTAACATCTCCTTTAAAATTAAATAAAGTAATTAAGAAATCCTCTTAACATCAATATTAATCTCTAACAATGAGTAGATTTTCTGGGATATGAACAAACATCACAAGTGAATGTATTGTGATACATTGGGACATCTCTGAGTTGGAGATCTTAATGAAAGAGAAATAATTAGCAGAGGTAGACTTTCTATTTTGGATGAAGCAGGCATCCAGATGAAAAAAGGGATTGAAGAAGATAATGGTACTAGGTATTCAATGCTGTTTTTCGGGGTACGAAATCGTGATGAGTGCAAAACAATATTATTTTTATTGGGATATATGAGCATAGTCAGAGTTTAGATTATTGCGATATTTAAAAAAATATCAATATTTGACTAATATACTGATAAATAACCCAGCCTAATCTTAAGTATGTGAAAAGCATGTCATTTTCAGTTTTCCATCAGTTATTCATTTTATATAATTTGCTTAACTATTTTAATTTTTTAACATTCCAATGTCATTGAATGTATCCATGATGTCATCATTTCAACAGCTTTTGAAAATAAGTCGTTTTACAAATGGAGATTAATTTTTTTCTTGTCTGTGAATAAAATGTTTTACACAAGCTTTTATTTGTGCCTTTAAGTCAAAAAATCATCTCTATCTCATTTAAATATTTTTAGTTATAGAAAAATAGTTTTATTTATTTATTTATTTATTTTTGGTGAGAAAAAATATATTTATCAAAAATAACAGAAAATTAGGATTTCTAATCTGAGAATGTATGAAATGTCAGTTTCTGAAAATGACATAATAATCATTTAAGAACATCAACTTTTATAAAACTAAAATTTTGTATTGTCCATCGCCATTTTTATATTACCTAAATCACTACTTCTCCAACTATAGCCCATGAACCACTATAGTCCTAAAAGTTTCCCCTTCTGTTCCTCTCAGATTTTCAAAAAAGTAAAAAAAAAAAAAAAAAAAAAAAAAAAAAAAAATCAAATGAATTGTGTATTAAACACTATGGATGAAAATTTCAGACTAATAAAAGAGGTAGAAGTGGTCCCCAGATTACTCAGAGTATAACAGTTTCCACTGCTCGAAAAATGTTCAAGAAATGTTGCCCTAAATCAAGTTATCAAAAGAAACCAATAAACAAAAAAGTAAATATAAGGATTTTGATCAAATTAATTTGTTTAATTATTTCAATTGAAAAAAATTTAATTCCTACTAAGGCTATTCACATAAAACAAACTGAAGTTTTTGTCTTGAAAGTTTTTCTTGCTAACTACAAGATTTCATTAAAAGAAAAAAAAAAAAAAAAAAAGCCAACTTGCCTCAGACAAACAGAAAACAAAACTTTAATTATTTTTTTAAACTTATTTTAATGTAAAAAAATTTTTATTCCTTGTCGGAACTCGCAACCTGTAGCATGGCAGATAGGCACTACGCTGCTGAGCTTCACATTTTTACTTTATTTTTATAAACATTCTCTCATATGTGGAATAGTTTTTCATTCTATTTGTTAGTAAACATAAGAAAAAATAAAAGTTTTTTTTGCTCTTGTAGGAAAAGTGTTGTCACAAACCATGCTTTTACATCGCTAATTTTGTTACATGCATTTTCATTTTATAATATTTAAATATTTTTTTTATAGGTTGCCCTGTGTTTTCAAAAAATTGCTGGTGAATTGTTAGGGATTCGCTTAACACGCTCTGAACAAGAAACTGTGCAACCAGTAGTAAAAGCTGAAATTGTCCAAACTCTTCCTTCAAATTCTGAAAGTGCAACTTCCATACCACCTTCTAATTCTACTAAAAATAGCAGTGTTTGCACAATACAATAACAATACAATTGTACTTTCAAAATATATAGATCTGAGGATATTTCCGTCCAAGCACAGCAATAATTTTTTTCTTTTTATGTTTGATACAAAAGTGAACATTGTATTTTTGCATTATTTGATGTGGTGCAATATATGTTTTAGAAAAGTAACACTGTCCTTTCAAATGGAAGTGTAATTCACCGCCATACAAATGTAAATTTCTCGAGCAAATTCATTTTTGCTTTCTGAATAAATTTGCTGTTTTGATCTGAGCACAAGTAATGTTCTAAATACTGGTGTAGAGCGCCATACCGATGAAAGAAATTTCTAAATGCACCATAAAATGTGAAGAAGACTCGGTGCTTTTAAAAATAATTAATCTTTCGTGGGCTGGTTCATAAAGACATGCTACTATTAAAAGAGCAAAAGCAATTCGCTGTAAATTGTCAGCCTTGCTTCTGTTCTCATAGCAATGCAGGATCTGCACTGATAAAAGGGCTTGCTCTCTGCCATCACTAAAGAATGAGTGTAATCAGAATTGGGCAAAAAGGGATAGATAGCTTATTAAATTATTTGGATACTTCTCCATTATCCTGTAAACTACTTTCCAACCTTGAAAAAAAAAAAAAAAAACTATTCATTATAGCGTAACGCCCAATAAATAAATGGAAAAATGTTGCCATTGGAATCTTAAAAAAAGAAAAAAAAAAGAAATTCGAAAAAGTCTATTTACTAAAGTGTTAACTATCAGTAACATTAAAGAATAAATTTTACAGTATATTAATGAAAACAGAAAAAAAAATCTTGGATAGTTATTTATTTATATTATTTTTCTTAATTATCCCTCTCAGTTGGTGAATGTTTGTGATGTCAGTTGAAACTCATCTGTTGTATGTAACTATGCATCGCAACATTTTTTCAGTGTTTTGTTTTTTCCCATTTAATATTATGGCGTCTCTGATTAAGAATGTAATTGTTATTTTAATTAATAAAATAACTAATAAATAAGTATATCATCATTAAAAATGCAAATAAACTCTGAATTAAAAATCACTTGATGACAACAAACACGTGTAATGCATTTGATGTCAAGATTATGATGCCACAATCAAGCAATTTTGGTGTTAAATCTTATTGTTCGGCAGTAGTTTTAGGTAGATTTCATAAGAAATACTCCCTGTGAATATTCTCCTTTATGTTGAAATTCATGAAAAAGTTTTGCATATCTACACCGATCATGACCCCTAGAAGCCAAAACCACCCCCAGTTAAAAACTTTATATCTCTCTCTCTCTCTCTCTCTCTATATATATATATATATATCACTCTTTTATGGACATGCCAACTTCCATAATTCTGCACAAATTTCTTCCAAACTGATACATAAAATCAAAAGGCAAAAATCTCGGTCAAGTTCGTTAATGGGCAAATCGAACCAAGGGGGTGGAAATTGGGAAGGGTTTTGTAAAAACCGAAAAAAACCCATAACTTCTTAATTATAATATATATCAAATCAGTTGAAACTTATTATTACTTCTAGGAAATTTATGCAGGGTAGAGTTTTGATAAAATTAAAAATGGGCTCAAGGGGTGAAAAAAATAGGGTTGTAGGGAGAAAATTGTCAATTCTCAAGATAATCAAATCCACTTAAATTTATTATTAATCTTCTTACTATTATCTACAACTTTTATATTGACAAGTTCTTGATAGGACCAACTCTTACTGAAAAAAAAGGGGGGGGGGGGGGGGAATTCATAACTTCATCAATTCACAAAATATCAAATCCGCTTAAATTTATTATAAATCTTCTTAATATTACCTACAACTTTTATACTGACAAGTTTTTGGTAGAATCAACTTTTACAGCAAAAAAAAAATTAAAAAAAATAAGGGTTGAAGAAAAAATTATAGTATTAAAATGATTCTGATAAAAGCAGTTTTTGTGTTAAAATGAAATTAAAAACTTTTCCAAAACAGCCAGATAAAATTGTTAAACTGGGTTTATCTCCAATCTTTATTTAGTTTTTGTTGGTCAAATTAGTACTTAACTTCGAAATCTACCTGCACCTGTAGGCCGAAATGGCAGGGATTGTTTTTAAGGGAAAGTGGTCAACGAGATAATAGAGAAGTACTATTATTTGTTTGTGTATGTTTAAAGTATATGAATGAGAAATTGCAAAAATTTTAAATAAGATAACAGAGTAGGTTGTTGTATATATTTTCATGTATGTCAATTATTTTTATAATTATTTTTTTTTTTCAAAACTGAAGGCAATTTATTTTCAAGAAATGTTAAGAGATATTTACTCATGCACATGTTTACTTATTTGGATCAATTCTGGTCTAGTCATTTTTGCATGCGTTTAAAAGTATTTTACAATGTTATTTTTTACATATGTATTATTTTAATACTTTTGTATTTCTCGCAAAGTTTAAATAAATGCAATTTTCTGAGAAATGAAACTGTATTTAGTTGTATTTTATTATTAACAAAATTATATATGCAATTTAACCTGGCTAAGTGAAAAACTTCTATTATTGGAACTACTTCAGTCCTAGCACTTTTACACTGAAAATCTTTTGTTAGCGAGACCACCAAACCGCTGTAATTGAGATTACTTTCTCTCTGTATTAAGTCATAATAAATTCCTAATAATAATATTTTTTAACCGATACAGATATGTTTTTCTACTAGTAATAATAACTCTATTAATTTAAGTGCCACTATTAGTGAGACAAGCACAAACAAGTGAGAAACTTTGATTGAGATTGAATGGATCATCACATCATCTGGAGTCCCCACTTATCCAGGTTCAACTATATTTATTTATATAACTAGGGGGCTTTGCTCCCTACAAGCTACCCTCACTCCCAGAAGCAAAATTTTCTATATCAGTCTACAGCATACTAAAATTTATCTGCGATCCGATAGTGCTAGACTAAGCCTACAAAACAACAATATCCCATAAAACAACAAAAATTTGGCTTTATAAAGAAAATATAATAAAATTATGAAACAAATACCATAAATCTGTAAATTTCAGCTTTTTTCTAAGCCCAGCCTTTCTTTTTAAGCTGTGGATTAATCTGCGGCGCCCGCTGCCGTGCTGGACATTTTCTGCTCCTCACCAACCCTTATTCAAACTTTGTATCATCTAAAAACATGTCAGTGTATCCTATTTTAAAGAGATTACACTGTTACCAGCGCTGTGGAATAAATAGCAGTGATGGAACAGCTGTGCCAATTGCGCCAAATCGATAATGCTGCGCATTTCTGCGCCAAAACGATCATTTTTCAACGAAATTGCGCCCAACTGCGCAAATTCAATAATAATTCTTGAGCCAAATCGATCATTTTCCACCCGAATTTCGCCAAAAGATTGCGAAAAACGTGAATTTGGTCAAAAGATCGCGAAAAACACGCAATGTTTCTCAAATGATCACGAAAAAAAAGTGAATTATAACAAAGGACCGCTAATTTCGTCAAAAAACGAAAAAACTTGGGCAAAAGATTCCGAAAAAACGTGATTTCGTTAAAAGATCGTGAATAAAACGCAAATTTTGTCGAAAGATCGGGAAAAACATGCGAATTTTGTCAAAAGATCTCGAAAAACACGCGAATTTCGTCAAAAGATCGTGAAAAACACGCGAATTTCGTGAAAGGATCGTGAGAAAAGGGTGAATTTTGTCTAAAGATCGCCAATTCCGTCAAAAAACGAACAAAACACAGTCAAAAGATCGTAAAAAAAAATTGCTAATTTATTTAAAAAATAGAAAAAAACCCCGCAAATTTCATCAAAAGGCTTCAAATTTTGATAAAAGATCGTGAAAAACACGAAATTTTAGTCAAAAGATCGCGAAAAACACGCGAATTTCATCAAAAGATCGCTAAAAACACGCAAATTTCGTCAAAAGATCGCGAATAACATGCGAATTTCGTCAAAGGATTGCGAAAAAAACGTGAATTTAGTCAAAAGAGCGCTAACTTCATCAAAACACTGTCAAACGATCGCGAAAAAATGCTACTTCCGTTAAAAGGTCGCAAAAAACACACGAATTTCGTCAAAAGATCGCGAAAAACAAACAAATTTTGTCAAAGGATCGGGAGAAAAAACGTGAATTTTGTCAAACGATCGCTAATTTCGTCAAAAAATGAATAAAACGGGGTCAAAAGATCATGAAAAAACGCTTTTTGGTTAAAATAACACTGGAAAAAAATCCCGCAAATTTCATCAAAAGAGCGCGAATGAAACGCAAATTTCGTCAAAAGATCGCGAAAAACATGCGAATTTCGTCAAAGGATCACGAAAAAAAAAAACGTGAATTTTGCCAAAGGATAGCTAACTTCGTCAAAAAACGAACAAAACACTGTCAAAAGATGGTGAAAACGCTACTTTCGTTAAAATATCGCTAAAAAAACGCAAATTTCATCAAAAGGTCGCAAAGAACACGCGAATTTCGTCAAAAAACGAACAAAACTGGTCAAAAGATTGTGAAAAAACGCGAATTTCATTAAAAGATCGCAGGAAAAACCACAAATTTCCTCAAAAGATCGCAAAAAACCGCAAATTTTGTCAAAAGATCGCGAAAAACTGCAAATTTCGTCATAAGATTTCGAAAATCACGCTAATTTCGTCAAAGGATAGCGAAAAACCGCAAATTTCGTCAAAAGATTTCGAAAATCACGCTGATTTCAACAAAGGGTCCAAAAAAAAAATGCGAATTTCATCAAAGGATTGCGAAATAATGCAAATTTTGTGAAAGAGTTGTGGATAAAACGCGACTTTCGTCAAATAATTCCAGAAAAAAACGCGACTTTCATCAAAGAATTGCAGAAAAAACGTGAATTTCGTCAAAGAATACCAAAATGATGTTTTGAGGCTCCAAAATGAGCCTTTTTGTTGCTCTAAAATAGATATTTTCTGCTCCAAAGTAGCTTTTTGCTGCTCCAAAATAATTATTTTCTGCTCCAAAATGGCTTTTTTCTGCTCCAAAATGAGGTCCATGCTGTTCCATCACTGAAATAGGACTCCAGGCTGGCAACACTAGTACCCGGGCTGGGGGTACTAGTGGGTTGCCTGTTGGTTAAAATAATGATGTAATATCAGAAAAATAAAGCTAAAATCTTACTATTTAGGAATTGATTATCTTTTTAGGGTTTCAAAAATAATTATATTTTCCACTTTATTCATTTTACAATTTTGTACCCGCAAATACGAAAAATCTAACTATCGAATTCTAAAGAACACAAAATGGAAATTTTACTATTTTGTATCTACTAACTGAGAAGGAAAAGCAAAATTGTTACAATTTAGTTGTTATTTTGCTGTGTCCTCCAGACTCTAAAAATTTCTATGGAAAGGAGGAAAAGTAAAGATGAAAATTTTATTATTTTGGAAATAATTCAGATTCTGTGGATTCTAATGGAAAAATAAAAAAAAATTACATTTTTTGAATTAATTTTACAATTTTGGGTTCTGCAGACCTGAAAAATGTGAATTTTAAAAGGTGTAAGATAACAAAATTTCACTATTTTATAGTTATTTTGGGTACAGCCAATTCAGAAAAAAAGAATTACAATTTCATCTTATTTTGACTCCTGTACACAAAAATAAATAAAAAAAGGAAGGGTATCTCAGAATTTTGGTCATACATAAAGGGAAAAGGCTTCTATTACAATGCTATACTGAGTTCTTAGTTCTTTTGTCTCTGAAAATAACACAAATTTGAGTCAAGGAAAAGCATTCTTCTTATGTTCTCACCACGAACATAAAATACAGCCGGACATTTAACGAAATATGAAATAGTATTAATATCAAGTTGCAATTTTTGAACAAATAAGGCAGGCGGCGTTAAACCATGGACTGACAGCGCCTTTAGCCGACAACGTTCATTGACTGACTCTCAATGATTAAGAAGATGATTGGTGGAAGCAGACGAACCGTTCTACATTAGTGTCCTTATTTCAACAAATTTTTGAGTACGATTTTCTTCTTTAAAAGCCTGTTTTGTTAGAGGTGCTACTTATGTTCATATGAGAGGGGCGACATATGCCTGACTTTTCAAAAATCATTAGAAAAATGTTTTTTGGCTTCCATTTTTTAAATAAATCATGGGAAAAATACTTTTAAAAATTATATTTTATTTTAAGTGTGGTTTACGGCTAAAAAACTGTTTGTTACTATTCGGCAATACTGGTCTTTAATCGAAAAAATACTTTTCCTTGATAAAATTCTATAATATTAAACACACAAGAATTTTAAGAACTATGATAAGAAATAAATTTTACTTGCTCACTGCAGAACAAAGTAGGGTATTTCGCAAGCTTCCAAACAAAACAAAAAGAACACGTAGGAACAATTGAAAAAATAAATAATATCTTTATTTTTAAACAACACAAGTGTTGCCATCTGAATGCTGAAAATCAATTTAATAATATTTTCAGAATGTATTTTATTGGCAACATTAGGCATCATAGCTTAAATATTATTCTAATAGTATTTTAGAAGCCAAAACTGGGTATGTTGCCGAAAAGCAACACTCGGCATTTAAGGGTTAAAATATGTTATTTAATTGTATTTTTCAATTTGTGATTCATAAAATTATTAAAAATTAAGGACACTTTATTTATCACTAAAAATTATTATTTTTTTCTTATATCATAACTAAACACATTTCTAATATATTTCTTCATGAAATAGTACTTCTTTTTATTTATTTATTTTTTTTTTTTGGAACTAGCATCCTGTCCCTTTTTCCTTTTAAAATGAACTCTACATCATTATCATTTTAATAATTAAGGCTTAAAAATGTATAATATGTTCTTAATTAGAGAGTTAATTGTTTAATAATTATTAATTTGAAGTAGTGATAACTATTTAATATAAAATGCAGTTAACAATTTTAATAAATGTTAAATATCTTTAGTATTTATAAAGTTTTACATAATTATTACAATATTAATGTATATAACATTACTGTATGATACTACCTAATGAAACTACTAATTTGCAGTTTTTATAATTTCAGTAATTACTAACTAATAATTATAATTTTATTAATTAAAGTGTAAAAACATAGATTATGTTAGCAATTAGTGGTTTAATTGTTTTGGAAACCTAAAACTCTTGGTAGCTATTCGGTATTTGAACGCTGGGAAAAAAAAAAAAAAAAATCTGATTTAAATCAAAAATATCGGATTTTTTTTTTTTTTTTTTGTAATCATGATTTTTTTACACTCTAATTGTCTATGTGTTTTAGCCTTACAAGCAGTGGTGTAGTCATTACAAAAAACAGGGTGAACAGTCATGGACATTCGCTACAAAGTATATGTTAAAGCTTTATTTGAGAATCAAAGACAAAGAATACACGAAATTTCTTTAAAAAACCCAGGAGGTATACGGCGTTATACCCTTCACTACATCCCTGCTTATAAGGATTGTTAATGGATAGGGAAATTCAATGAGATCCAACATTGGTGTGGAGATAGAATTAAATATTGACCAAATCGGAATTAAATAAAAAAAAAAAGAAATTATATTGCTTGTTCTCCTGTGTTGTACACACACATAAAAGATTAATATTATTTCTTACTATTTTGTAATAGATCAACCATACTACAGAATGGAGTGGATACAAGAAAATAAAATTTTTATCCAATACTTATACATACAATAATTATATTTCTTTTTACGTAGTCTTTATATTATGTTTATTTAATAATAAATTATCAATAAATGTGATTTTTCTCTATAAAATAACAATAAATTTACCCTATAAAATCAACTGATACATTCGACATGAAATTTGATATGGATTGTGTGATTTGTATTAAAAAATATTTTGAATTTAATACAAAATGATTTTTACAAAACATTCTTTTTTGTGGTAACTAACCAAATACTAATAAAAGATATGTTATTAGATATGAGTCGACAAATCTCAAGTATATTCATATTAATTTTATACATTGCAATTCAAAGCATAATCTTGAATAGCTTAAGATGACAGAATTTAAAAATCGACAAACAAAATGTCTTTGACCATACTTTTTATAATCAATGGCCAACATGTCGATAATGAAATAATTTTTGGTTGATCATAAAACAGCTTCATTCAAAAATGAATCATGGTGCTTGTTAAACATGAAATGAATGGTAAATACACGAGACAAGTCAAGTACTCTTATTTATAGTTAAGCAAAAATTCCATATGTAACGATACAGCATCATTCAGCATACCAAAGTTATGGCTCGAACTACTCAAGGTTTACGAAAATAAAATAAGTATCAAAGTAAAATAAAAATAACGTGCATAATATGAAAGAATACGTTAAAAATTGAATGATGGTGTTTCATAGACTGTGAAATTTTAAAATATTTTTATTTGTTTTGAAAATGACTCGGGAAGAGTTGAAACATGTAACCAGTCAAAATAAATATACTTTTACTGGTTTTAAAGCAGGATTGCCAGCTTTTAGTCAGGCTCAAAAAAAGCCGGACTTTTTTTTTTGTTTTAACCACTTAAAAAAAGCCGGTTTTTATTTTTTAAAGTTGGTTTACAGTTAATTAGTTTTAGATTTGGATCAATTAATTTTTAATACACTTATAAATATTTTCTACTAAAAAAAATTATTAAATTTTGTCAAATAAATAAGTTTTTATAACTTCTAGAAGGCAACTGTGTGAAGGCATTATGTCTGAAAAAAAAAGTTATTAAACATTGTAAAGAATATAAGTTAGGCTCCAAACTGGTGTTTGAAATTCTACATTACATAGCTCCACATATACTACACATTTTAAAGATTATATTTAATTAATGACAAAATGTAGCACATCAAAATGGTCCATATGGAGAGATTAAGTTATAAATGTTAAAAGAGAAATTAGAAAGGATGTAATTTTTGAGGAGAGTGGTACACAAGTGTATAAAAAAATAGAGCATTTAAACAAGGAAAAGAAAAAAAATTCTCTAAATGAAATTTTGAAAAGCTTGTTGCTAAGCATATTCATGCATATGCTATTCCTAATGTTTTTAATAGTGAGAAATGGTGTTTTTATTAATGACTACATATAATTTTAAATGTTTACTAGAAATAAAATAAGACTTGTATATTAATAGCTCTTAAAATTAAGTAATAAAACATGTAACTAAGTAAACATTGTCCTCTTTAATTTTATAAAGCAGTAAAAAGGAAAAAATTGGCAGTTGGTATGGCCCTTTTAAAATTTAGCTGATATATTTGCAATTCTGATTACAAATTACTAGCAAAACCATCTAAGTTTTGTTCCAGTATTAATATCCTCATTATTGAGAAATTGGGTTATTTATTAAACTCTAAATCAATTAAATGTCATTAAAACTAATTAAAAACACTTTAAAATGTGTATTTTATAATTACAATGCTTCATTGTATAAAAGCCAATTATGACCAAAAAAGGCCAATTTTGGCCAAAAAAAGCCGGTTAAAACCAATAAAAGCCACCGGCCTGGCTTTTTAAAATTTTAGCCGGCTTTTTTGCAACCCTGTTTTAAAGTGTTAAATTTATACCTTTTAGCAATTGAAATTAATGTAATACAGTAGACTCCCTCAAATCCGCACAGCTTGGGACCAGAGGTTGTGTGGATTTTAGAATTTTTAGGATTTCTAGTCATTGATTTGTTTACACTTTTTAAATAGTAATTTCAATGTAATAATGCAACCAAAATTATAAAGAATCCTTGCAGTATAGTAAAATAATTGATTAAATTATTAAAAGTAAAGGTCAGGTAAATAATTAATAATGTATAATTAAATCTGCGTAATAAAGATAAGATGCATTTTCCTTGAATTATTGAATGAAACTTGCCTCATAAAGGTAGCCTATTAATTCACATAAAAATTATAAAATAAGGAAGTTTCATTTCAGGTTCAGCCAGTCTTAATAACCAAAAAATCTCGATTAATACATAAAAAGATTTAGTAAAAATATTGTGATTACCAAAGATATCAGCTTTTTTTTTTCCAGAAATAAATTGTACCTTCTTCATGAAAAACCATCAGTTCAGTCATATTATAGAGAATTAATTACATATTAAAATACAAACAGAATGATGTAAAACTAAAAAATTCTGTAATTTTGTACCTACATCTGAATTGAAAGTTTCATTGTTTACATCTGCGATGATGTGCGGATTTCAGGCGTTTGTGGATTTGAGGGAGTCTACTGTATTACAAGGTGTTAATGTGCTATACATTATAACTTGAATTAAAGTTAGAGAAAAAAAAAGAATGATTTGGTATCTTCCATCTACAGAACTTGATTTGATAAATTATTTTCAAGATTATGAGATTCTATCATTGAAAAAAGCGTACATTAAAGAACATGAAATGAGACCACCTGCAAGTGGATAAACAATGGTGGTGTAATGCTAAAAACTGTGATAAGTGAATATCTATTAAAAAGTAACGTGGCTCAATGGCTCATTTTTTTTTTTTTTTTTGGCTCATGGCTTTATTTAATTTTATGTACATTTTAAATATTATCTGTTATTTATGATTGTTATAATGTTACTATACCTGTTTACATTTTCTGACTAAATAAAGAGCAATCTGCTCTTTCCAAATTTCCATTATTATTGCTGTTTATTACATTTTTGCAGAAAATTACAACAGTAGTATACAAAACCATACACAAGGAATTATGATGTTAACAGCTTTATCATGCAGCTTTTAGAACAGGAGTCATGCCTAATATTTTTTATATTTTCAGTGGGTACCTTCTTGATAATCTTCCATAGTTGGAATATATGGGAGAGGCATTTTTTTACCACAGTTATTGGTCGAAAATCTTGAATGTATAGTGAATGTGATGTCACTCTTATGCATTTTTGGCATTAAATCACATTGTTTTGTGATAATTATTTTTTTTATAGAAAGTGGTTAACGGGAAAATTGACAAATACCCAAATTTCAAACTGAAAAGCAAGTTTTCAAAGCCTACAATGACTAAAGATACAGTGGAAGCATAGTTCTAATAATTTACAAATGTTTAATAAAATGATTGAAATAAAAATAAATTATAAATAAACAAAAAGATAGTATATCACAAATGAACTACAAAATGATTAGGAAATGAATTGCTCTTTAGCCTAGCATTTAGTTTAACATGTTGAAATTAACCGCAGATCGCAAAGAATCGTTGAAAGAATTTACATCAACAATTCAGAAAATTTTAACCAAATGTTATGTATCTTTAATAATTGGATTTCTTCCAGTTTTTGTGGTATTGATTCTAAAGCAGTTGTTTCTATCAAAAATCTGACATTTCTTGGAGACAAGGTTCCCCACCTGCAAAATTTTCTTGGACACTAATTTAAAATTTTGGAGATAATCTCACATTGAATCTCTGAAATGGTACATTTTTTTTTTTTTTTTTTTTTTTTGGATACATTTTTAAAACTTAAGAGTTAAAACCGAAAATTGCACCTTTGAAGGTTAAACACAAGTTTTGCTGTTAAATCTAGCATCACAGAATGAGCTAAACTTTAACTACAAAAATTATGGAATTTAAAAGCAAGATACAACAAAGCAGAAAATGAATGCAATATCAAGAAAATAATTTCAAAAAGTAAGAAAATGCAATAATATAAAAAATAATAATTAGAATAACAGATCTATGTCAACACATAATTAAGGGTCATGCTAGAAAAATTCAGAATTTAAATTTGTTTATGTCTGACCTTTCACTAGTTTACAAATAAAATATTAAGGATTTTTGTTTTAATTTTATTCCTTAAAGCACTCTTAAAAGTATTTTGTTTGCTAAAGTCCCTTTAAATATTTTTGACAAGTAAAATCTATAGTTGCTATAGAATATTTTGAATTCTGTGAAGTTGTGGAGATTTGTATTTGAAAATATACAGGGGGGTAATCAAGGCAAAATTTGGTGCCTATTTAGGTCCCTCCACTAATGTCCAATTAATAAAACAGGCTTCTTCACAAAAAATCCATTTAATAAAACAGGCTCCTTCACAAAATTCCATTCCATAAAAACATACTATCATTATTTACTTTATTTTGTTAATTTTCAAATGTGTAATTTGAAAAACAAAACAAGTTCACCGGAAAGGAAAAGTTTAGCAGAAAGACTTAAAGAAGTTATTATTAATAAATGTTTGCTTCGAATGAGTAACTGGATTTCATTTTTTGTTACAAAATGTCATTTTTCACAAAAATGATGAGTTGACTTTTCACAAAATGGGCTTGGAAAAAAAAAAAAAAAAAACCTAGCATCAACCCTCAATGTGTCCATGAGTTGCTGCTTGATTACTCTTGAATTTTAGCTTGCTTCCTTTTGCTTATTAAAAAGAATAATATTGAATAAATTTTAATGACACTGATTTGTAACTCTCAAGGCAATCAACAGCAAAATAATCATTCTCCAAATGCTTAGTGCTCACCCTGCATATTAATTTGTTGCAACATAATTTCTATTTATTGACAGAACAAAATATTTTCGGTACTTTTTAACTATAGGGGACTCTGGGGATTTCTTTAAAGCTTGTTGTAATTTGTGCTTCAGAAACAGATTTATTATCAAATGATATAAGCAGCTATGAAAACAAATCTAATGAACTTTTATGCTTGTTTATATATGTATTTATATAGCATAAACATTTTATTTATACATATAGCAGCATCAGAATTGATTAAAAAAAAAAAGGTCATTGGTGTCAGGGACCAGTAAGCATGAGAGTTTACTGGTCCGCTACATAAAATACTATTAAATCCCTTTGAATGACACCCCCCTCCCCCCTAGAATATAAACCAAACTTACTTTGCAGTTATCCAAAATTTTCAGCATAATGAAATGTAAAATTATAATTTGTTAAAAATAAAATAGTGATTTGCAATCGGTTGCAGTTTTATCAGGACTGAGAAAATTTATGTTTGCCTGTCAGAGAAAGCAAAGGTGTTGCTGGTCCTGCAGACTACAAAATTTTTTTAATTAGTGGTTCGATTGAATTTTCGGTGGTCTTGGACCAGCAGACCACCAAAGATTTCGAATACTGTATAGTATATGATTTTTATATATTATTATTGTTTTATACACAATTTACTTCAGTTTGTATATAAAAATAGATAAACCATTTCTTTATATTAAACAAATTGTATAAATATTGAAAAAATTGCTTCTGTATATAAATCACTGAATTGGCTGCCAGAATTGCCAAATTTCCTTCTCTCACCAAGGCTATGATGGAAAAGTACCATATTTCCATTATTTTTTTTTCCTTCTTTTTGGGATATATAGCTTAGCGATAACATAACACATAAGCATAAACAAATATAGATACACTGTCCAATACACTGTTGTAAAGTTTTCTATATACTACTTACTTTCACTTTAAAAGGCATTTTTGTTTATCATAAAAGAAAGGGTGGATTTTTAAGTTTCATACTTATGATTTCTACACAGATTTTTTGCTTTGGTGGAGCTGGTTTGTTACAATTTAGTTTTAAACTATTTATTGACTGTAATATTATACCATAATTAATGCATATTTTTAAATATTAGCTAAGTTGGTATCCACTGATTATGTTTCGCTTTAAAGGGAATCAGCTAAGGACAGGGAGAGGGAGTTAGGTTCATACGTGATGCCCAGTGTTACAAATTAGTGGTTGTTAGTTGTCAAATGCAACTAAATTATTGCATTTGACAACTACAAAATTATTCTTGGTCGTCAAATTTAGCGCTTATTTATTTTTTTTAAAGGTCTATTTAACGGTTAGCAAAAAAAAATAAAAAATAAATAAATAAAAAAGTAACACCTTTTCATTTCATGTTATGAGATTCAAATAAAGATGCATGATACTTTTTTTTTTTAAATACTAAATTCTATTTATCAACATTGGATAAAATTTTATATTTGATTTGCTGTCAAGTTTTAATTTTGTTTTACATGACTAAGTGCATTTTTCTATTAATTTCTAAATATAGTAATAATTAAAATGCTTTATACCAGTACAGTTTCTTTAATTATTATAATCTTGAAGGTTAAGAGCTTCAATAATTTTAAATAAAAACAAGTATTTGTGCTTTTCTAAAAAGTAGCATACAATATTACAGTTATGTTAAAAATGAATTTTAGAGATTGTAACTAAAAGTTTTAACTTGATGCCTGAGATATTTACAGTAGTCGTTATTTAACGCCTACCTTTTATTTCACAATTTCCATCACTGGTGATGTGACATCTAAAACATGAAAACAATGAGGTGGGCATTATTTGCAAGTAGCATAATAAAGTTCAATAAACAAATACATGTATTGTTATTCAGGTACAGTAGAATCTATTGTAATTGGCATTGATGAAACCTCACTTTTTCCAGATATGAGTAATATACACACTATATGCCAGTAATCACCGGACACTTTCAATTTTAGACATTTTGTCGAATATTTAAGGATATATTTGTCATATTTTTCTGGAACTTCAGGATTATGAAGAATATGTTTCGTTTGACTTCATATTTATCAACTGCGATTTGTTCAGAAGGACAATTAAGTAGCCAACAAAAAATCAAAGAAAAATAATAATGTTTGGGATCACCCTGTAAAATAAAATGCACAAAATGATATAACGCTATAGCTTACGAATGTATGGATATTGCACAATATATGCATTCAATTGTGGAAGAATAGAACGTTTATTCATGGAGATACCGATTTTTTTTTTAAGTTAAAAAAATTCTTGCATGCGTTTTGTTTATATCATGCAGGGTTTGTTTTTTTTTACCAAATTTAATGCGTTTCAAAAAATTTGACAAAATGTAGTAGAAATAATATAGCGTAATTCGAATGTAAATAGTATATTAAATATTTGATGAAATATGAGTAGTTGTATAAAATATTTTTTATCTGTGCATGCACGCACAATAAAAAATGTTTTTCTTCATGATTTGATAGTCAACTCTATGGAGCAACTCATAAAAAAAAAAGGCCAGTCAAATATCGTGAAAATTCAGAAAGATATCGGCGATAGACTGAGCTGATCTTTTAGTTTTCTAAAAACAGCTAAATGATAAAGGGTTTTCCATAAATAGTCGCTTTTAATTTTTAGTCATTTTAATTTTCAATTTTTATTGATGCTTTAGTTCATCTTGGAAAACTACCAGAACAAGCCTACTACAAGAAAAGAAGGAGTATCAAAATCTAAGCATTTCTTCTAAATCTACTCGTTGACATTCATTACATACAAACTCCTTTCCTGAAAGCCAGATAATAAACAGGGTTCATACTCATCAGGGGATTATGGGATTCCTGGGATAATCAGGGGATAAATTTTGGCCCTAAAAAATCAGGGGAATCTCAGGGGATATTGCAAAAGATTCTCCAAACCTGGGAAAACCTGGCTAAATGATTGGTTACTCTGGGAAATTGAGGGCAATTGCTGCTGTTTGCGTGTTTTGTGTAGTCTTAATGAAATCAAACTAAGACGTTTTTTCTAACATCGTGATATGTAGAATTGGAAATTAGCCACCCCTTCTTACAGATTAGATATAACATATGTTATATTTAATCTGTACTACTAACGTCTGGCGACATCCATTCAGTCACTAGACATGCCTTCTAACATCGTGAGGTTTGAAAACCGTTAAAGAAGAACTTAAGAAAAATAAAGGACATTTTAAAATTGATATTGACACTTGAGCCTTCATATTATTCATAATGCTTTTCAAAAAGGTAATAAAATCCCTAAGTGGAAATTAAATTCTTACTGCAATCTACCAAGTTTTTTAAGGAGAGTCCCACAAGGCTTGCAGACTTCATCTCTGTTATACACAAATTAATGTTTTTCCTTTAAAGTTCTATTCATATTGTTTATATAGGTGATATATAAACTGTATTTTTATGCATGTGTAGATTATCTAGTTTGTATTTTTTTTAAAGGAGAAGGGGGTGAGGGGTCGTGATACTGGTTTAAAAAATGTCATTAATTGTTGACATGGAAAAATTATGCATCCCTGAAAATACATCAGGGGATTCTCAGGGGATTTTTTCTTGGAAAATCAGTATGAACCCTGATAAAAAATGACAATTTATGGAAAATCCCTTATCATTCAGCAGCTTTTAGAGAGCAATTAAAAATTCGCTCACTATATTGCCGATATCTTTCTGAATTTTCACGATATTTGACTGGCTTTTTTTTATGAGTTGCTCCATAGAGTTAACTATCAAATTATGGAAAAAAAAAAAAAAATCATACAACTGCTCATATATATAAAATTTTTAATATATTTACATTCCAATTGTACTATATTTTGTCAAATTTTCTGAAACTGGCATTAAATTTGGTAAAAAGCCCTGCATAATATAAACAAAAAATATGCAAAAATTTTAAAACTTGTTATACTCTGTTTGCCGAGTCAAGAGAATGAAAGTAAACAGTTTCGAGTGTAATAATTTTAAAGTTTTTTATTTCCTCTTTTAAGATTTGTATGTAAATATATTATTAAACTTAAAAGCGTTTGGGAGTATTATTATTTGAGATTGACCTAATTTTCACAATAAAAAAATTTTCATGCGTAATACAGTAATCCCTTAACATTCGCAAGTTTTGATTATTCGCGAAATGAAAAATGAACATTTCAACATTTTTTGTTTTATAAAGAATATTTTTTATAAAGTAAATGCTTTGTTTTACCAATTCCATAAACTATTTTACACTGGACAGCTGCATTGTACTATATAACTGTAGTTCCATCTTCAACCTTTATATTGAGGTAAAACATAGATCAGTAATTCCGAGAAACCCAAAGCATGACTTGATGCTAAAAATAAAAAAAAATCCCAAATTTTCTAAAGTTCAAAATTGTATTACAAGTGAAAATTTTTCTACAAAAATTGAATGTGAAATTTTAAAACTTCAATAACAACTTGTTGAGAAAGCAGTAGAATACGATCCTTAACTGGTGAGGAGTCTTAAATTTAAAAGAGAAATGAGAAATCAAGACGGCATCTTTTCCTTATACGGAAATTCATAAACAAAAGATCTGTTCTTCCAAGCAATCTTGTATCAATAAATTTTTTCAGCCATCAACTAGCAAATAAACTTTGTGCAATATGTTTATACTATATATTAAAATTTATTTACAGCATGTACTTTTTAATGTTTAATAAATATACAGTAGACTATCAGATCCGCACAGATTGGGAACAGAGGTTGTGCGTATTTTAGAATTTTGCAGATTTCTGGTCATTGCTTTGTTTACATTTTTTAAACAGTAATTTGAATGTATATGTAATAATGCAATCAAAATTATAATGAATGCTTGCTATATAGTAAAATATTAAAATAATTAAGTAATGTAATAAACCAAAATCATAAAAATAAGGATAATTTTTAAAATGATTAAATTATTAAAAGTAAATGTCAAGTAAATAATAATTATGTATAATTAAATATGCACAATAAAGATAAGATATATTTTCCTCGAATTATTCAATGAAACTTTCCCCATAAAGGTACCCTATTAATTCACAACAAAATCATACAGTAAGGAAGTTTTATTTCAGGTTTAGCTTTGCATAAATATATTTGATAAAAAGCTTGCGATTACCAGTGATATCATCAATAACTTGATTTTTTTCAGTAATAAATTTATACATTCCTTCATGAAAAATTACAAGTTCAGTCATATTATTGAGAATTAGGGGAAGACGGGGTACAATGAAACAAAATTTACTAATTTTTTTTTCCTATCCACAATTTTGCATACACAAAAATATAATTAATGCCTATTTTTAATCTTGTATTTTCCCCATCTAAATAAATTTTTATTAGGTTCTAAACAATATCTTTATGCTTGGAAAATAACAAAAAATAAATGCCTTACAGTGTTTCATTGTACCCCGGCATACGGGGTACAATGAAACACATACTGGGGTACAATAAAATACTCCAAATGATGGAAGCAGTTTTCACCCAGTGTAGTTTATTTTATGAAAAATGAGATAAATACAAAAACAACATTTGATTAATAAGAAACTTGATAAAAATATTATAGTCTAAGATGAAAAATAAGAAAATTCTATTAGTTTAAGAAATACCTTTCATTTTATATTAAATTGGCTCAAGTCAGTTTCAAAAATTAGCATTTCTGCTTATATTTCAGTTGCTCCTGAAGGAATATGGGGTGGTAGTTTAAACACAATGAGTTTTTTTTTTAAATGTAAGTTTCTTAAAAAAAAAAAAAAAAAAAAAAAAAAAAAGTTAAAACTAGGTTAGAGTTTTTTTTATATTCTTTATTTATTATATTTTTATATTTACTTCACATTTGACTTCATTTAAATGTATGATTTCTCCAACGGTATATATTTCCTTATGTTTCCATTTATATGGATATTGCTTGTGGCATACATGTTGTGTGTGGATATCTCATTCTTAGTACCTCGATGACCAGCTGGGCCTGGAAAAAAAACCTGGATCATCATCAGAGTCTGTAACAGGCAGAGTTTGTTTTCAAAACAATCCCTTCTTAGCTTTTTTTTCTCTTTCTATTTTTTAATTGCTTAACAAGAGCATTTTTTACTGTCCTGGTTAGAACAAAACTCTTTTTTTTTTCTGTTTTCCTACTCTTACTTCTAATATATTATATTTACTACCTTTATTACTATAATAAAACATGCTTCATTGTACCCCGTCTGCAAGTGTTTCATTGTACCCCGCACTGAGGTTACTAAATAAAAATTTATTTTCAAACTTCTAATATTTATTTTTTTTAGTTTGGTTTTGGAGGTATGAAGACAACAACCCAAAGATAACAATGTATAGAAAAAATAATTATTACATATAACAACAAGGAAAAAGAAACAAAATTACTTTTAGTAAAGAAAGTTACTTTCAATGGTGTAAAAGCAATAATCTTCTATTGCTACTGTTGTAAAAGTGTGAATGTATCCAAATCACATCAGTAATTGGAACATATAGTTGTATAACATATATGTAAACTGCAACTCTCTATGACAAATTTGATTGATTTTACAAGTAATGTTTCATTGTACCCCGTCTTCCCCTACATATTAAAATAAATACGGAATGATATAAAACTAAAAATTGTCTGTAATTTTGCCCCTACATCTGAACTGAAAGTTTTATTATTACTTTCTTCTATCTTCAATAGAAGAAAGTATTGTAATTGAAATTTTTTTCGACTTCCGGTTTTCGACGGATTTGCGTGTTTTAGGGGTCAGAGATTCCAAAAAACATGTTTATAGAAAATGTCTGTCTGTCTGTGTGTCCGTCTGTCTGTCGCCATTGTACCATCAAAAAGGGCACTGTAACAGCGATTTTTGTACAATTTTTGTGCCATTTTGAATATTGTACCGCCGAAAAGTGTATGAAATTATGCATAGAATTGAACCAAATTTTATGTGTTTATTTTTGGTCATGTCACGAAGGAATTTGGAAAAATTCTGCCGGAAGGGAGCACTATAATTGCGATGTCTGTACCATTTTCATTATTGTACCATCGAAAAGTGTATGAAGTTATCCATATAATTGAACCAAATTTTTTGTGCATGTTTCTGGCTATGGCAAACAAGTCCTCCCTGAACTTGAAAAAATTCTGAAAAAAGGGGGCGCTATAATTCCGATCTCTATGCCATTTTCATTATTGTACCATCGAACAGCGTATAAAATTATGCATACAATTGAACCAAAATGTTTGTGCTTGTTTTTGGCTTTGGCCAACAGGTTCTCCTTGAATTTGGAAATATTGCGCGGTAAAGGGGCTCCGTGCTAGCGATTTTTGTATACTTTTCTTGATTTTTCGTAGTTCTATTGTGCATCGGCGGCTCATGCAGCGGCGGGAACTCGTTTCCTGCTATGCCGGCTATTCACAAACAGCTGATAACGACAGAATAAGGAAAAATTAATAATTTTAACAAATATCATGATATAGATTAACTCGTTTTTAGTCCGTTTAATTGACTTGAACAGAAATTTAAGATGAAAATCAAAGTTGGTATAGTATTGAACTAATAATATTGAAGTATTAACATGTGTAACTAGGTTTTGAAATATTAAGATGTATAAGATAGAAGAAAGTTTTGGGATTGGCACATCCAACTAGTTTACATCTGCGATGATGCGTGGATTTTAGGATTGCAGATTTGAGGGAGTCTACTGTATTTTTACTTTCTTCTATCTTCAATAGAAGAAAGTATTGTAATTGAAATTTTTTTCGACTTCCGGTTTTCGACGGATTTGCGTGTTTTAGGGGTCAGAGATTCCAAAAAACATGTTTATAGAAAATGTCTGTCTGTCTGTGTGTCCGTCTGTCTGTCGCCATTGTACCATCAAAAAGTGCATGAAGTTATGTATAAAATTAAACCAAAATTTTATTATAAGTTTTTGGCTATGACAAGCAGGTCCTCCCTGAATTTGGAAAAAATTCGCCGCTAGGGGGCGCTGTAAATGCGTTTTTTGTGCGATTTTGAATATTGTACCATCGAAAAGTGTATGAAGTTATGCATAGAATTGAACCAAATTTTTATTTTAAGTTTTTGGCTATGGCAAGCAGATCCTCCCTGAATTTGGAAAAAATTCGCCGGTAGGGGGCGCTGTAATAGCGATTTTGAATATTGTACCGTCCAAAAGTGTATGAAGTTATGCATAGAATTAAACCAAATTTTTATTTTAAGTTTTTGGATATAGCAAGCAGGTCCTCCATGAATTTGGAAAAAATTCGCCGTTAGGGGGTGCTGTAATATCGATTTTTGTGCGATTTTGAATATTGCACCATCGAAAAGTGTATGAAGTTATGCATAGAATTGAACCAAAAAAAATTTTAAGTTCTTGGCTATGGCAAGGTTGTCCTCCCTTAATTTGTAAAAAAATCGCTCGTAGAGGGCACTGTAATAGCGATTTTTGTACAATTTTTGTGCCATTTTGAATATTGTACCGCCGAAAAGTGTATGAAATTATGCATAGAATTGAACCAAATTTTATGTGTTTATTTTTGGTCATGTCACGAAGGTCCTCCCTGAATTTGGAAAAATTCTGCCGGAAGGGAGCACTATAATTGCGATGTCTGTACCATTTTCATTATTGTACCATCGAAAAGTGTATGAAGTTATCCATATAACTGAACCAAATTTTTTGTGCATGTTTCTGGCTATGGCAAACAAGTCCTCCCTGAACTTGAAAAAATTCCGAAAAAAGGGGGCGCTATAATTCCGATCTCTATGCCATTTTCATTATTGTACCATCGAACAGCGTATAAAATTATGCATACAATTGAACCAAAATGTTTGTGCTTGTTTTTGGCTTTGGCCAACAGGTTCTCCTTGAATTTGGAAATATTGCGCGGTAAAGGGGCTCCGTGCTAGCGATTTTTGTATACTTTTCTTGATTTTTCGTAGTTCTATTGTGCATCGGCGGCTCATGCAGCGGCGGGAACTCGTTTCCTGCTATGCCGGCTGTTCACAAACAGCTGATAACGACAGAATAAGGAAAAATTAATAATTTTAACAAATATCATGATATAGATTAACTCGCTTTTAGTCCGTTTAATTGACTTGAACAGAAATTTAAGATGAAAATCAAAGTTGGTATAGTATTGAACTAATAATATTGAAGTATTAACATGTGTAACTAGGTTTTGAAATATTAAGATGTATAAGATAGAAGAAAGTTTTGGGATTGGCACATCCAACTAGTTTACATCTGCGATGATGCGTGGATTTTAGGATTGCAGATTTGAGGGAGTCTACTGTATTTTTACTTTCTTCTATCTTCAATAGAAGAAAGTATTGTAATCGAAATTTTTTTCGACTTCCGGTTTTCGACGGATTTGCATGTTTTAGAGGTCAGAGATTCCAAAAAACATATTTATAGAAAATGTCTGTCTGTCTGTGTGTCCGTCTGTCTGTCGCCATTGTACCATCAAAAAGTGTATGAAGTTATGTATAGAATTAAACCAAAATTTTATTATAAGTTTTTGGCTATGGCAAGCAGGTCCTCCCGGAATTTGGAAAAAATTCGCCGGTAGGGGGGGCTGTAATAGCGATTTTGAATATTGTACCGTCCAAAAGTGTATGAAGTTATGCATAGAATTAAACCAAATTTTTATTTTAAGTTTTTGGCTATGGCAAGCAGGTCCTGCCTGAATTTGGAAAAAATTCGCCGGTAGGGGGGGCTGTAATAGCGATTTTGAATATTGTACCGTCCAAAAGTGTATGAAGTTATGCATAGAATTAAACCAAATTTTTATTTTAAGTTTTTGGATATGGCAAGCAGGTCCTCCATGAATTTGTAAAAAATTCGCCGTTAGGGGGCGCTGTAATAGCGATTTTTGTGCGATTTTGAATATTGCACCATCGAAAAGTGTATGAAGTTATGCATAGAATTGAACCAAAAAAAAATTTTAAGTTCTTGGCTATGGCAAGGAGGTCCTCCCTTAATTTGTAAAAAAATCGCTCGTAGAAGGCGCTGTAATAGCGATTTTTGTACAATTTTTGTGCCATTTTGAATATTGTACCGCCGAAAAGCGTATGAAGTTATGCATAGAATTGAACCAAATTTTATGTGTTTATTTTTGGTCATGTCACGAAGGTCCTCCCTGAATTTAGAAAAATTCTGCCGGAAGGGGGCACTATAATTGCGATGTCTGTACCATTTTCATTATTGTACCATCGAAAAGTGTATGAAGTTATCCATATAATTGAACTAAATTTTTTGTGCATGTTTCTGGCTATGGCAAACAAGTCCTCCCTGAACTTGAAAAAATTCCGAAAGAAGGGGGCACTATAATTCCGATCTCTGTGCCATTTTCATTATTGTACCATCGAACAGCGTATAAAATTATGCATACAATTGAACCAAAATGTTTGTGCTTGTTTTTGGCTTTGGCCAACAGGTTCTCCTTGAATTTGGAAATATTGCGCGGTAAAGGGGCTCCGTGCTAGCGATTTTTGTATACTTTTCTTGATTTTTCGTAGTTCTATTGTGCATCGGAGCCTCATGCAGCGGCGGGAACTCGCTTCCTGCTATGCCGGCTATTCGCAAACAGCTGATAACGACAGAATAAGGAAAAATTAATAATTTTAACAAATATCATGATATAGATTAACTCGTTTTTAGTCCGTTTAATTGACTTGAGCAGAAATTTAAGATGAAAATCAAAGTTGGTATAGTATTGAACTAATAATATTGAAGTATTAAGATGTGTAACTAGGTTTTGAAATATTAAGATGTATAAGATAGAAGAAAGTTTTGGGATTGGCACATCCAACTAGTTATATTTCAACTGCTTCCATTAAAACAAAATCTTAAAACCTAACTCCCTTTTATTCATGGGAAGATAGTCTAAACATTCATCTGTGGTTTCCACGAACATAACCCTCTTGAATGTTAAGAGATTACTGCAGTTTAATTATTTTAAATATATTTGACATAGGCTGTAATTGTCCTGATTAAATGTATTGCGCATATAATAATTTAATTATTTTAAGTAGGGATGCACTGAATACTGATTTTGGCCGAATACCGAATATTCGACCAACAGGTGAACCTAATACCGAATATTCGGCTAGCCAAATAGTAACTGCTAGGCCGAATAGTAATTATTCGGCCGAATACCGAATATTTGGCTTGTCGAATACTTTTATATTTCAAAGTTTAAAGGCATTAAAATGTTAAATTTTAAAACAATTTTACATAATATTTAAAACAGAAACTTTTATTCTAATAAACAAGAGTTTTCTTCAAGTAAACTTTATACTGAAAAAAATCTGCTTTGAGTTATTTAAGAAGAGGATAGTTATAAAATTTTTTTAATTAATAAAATTTTGAATTTCATGGCTTTTTCTGAGAATTAAAACAAATAAATAAAATTTTCTTAAATTCTAAAACAAATATTTTAAAATCAAAGAGAAATTGTGAAAAAATTGGAAGAATAATTGTACAGGATCATATATTATTTGTTTGTCAGGAAGAGACTAAAATGAAAGTAAATAAATAATACAACCTATTCAAATTTTATATGGTGGCAACTTAACAAGAATAACTGTTCTACTCCCTTTGATTAGTAAGCAAGGTAGTTTTTAAATGCATCCTAGCTCGGTGTCTGGAGTGGGCAATCATTTTCAGAGATTGTAAACATTGTTCTTAAAATCTTAGCAAGAAACAGCTTATTTACTGGACAATGTTCAGGAGCTTGCATTTGTACATAATTAATTAATTTGTATTATGAAAATCCTCGTGATTGGTTAATTTTCTTAAATAATGTTTAACAAACAGCAAATAAAAAATGTAAAAACATTCTCTTTTATTTAAATATGATTCTGTTTCTAATTATTCTGAATATCTTTATAAGTTGACTGTTAAACATAGAAGCTATATAAGGTTTTTAAAAATATGTTTTAAAAGTTTTTTTTCAGTATTCGGTCTGGCCGAATATTTCGATATTCGGCCAAGTTGAATATTCGGTATACCGAATAACTTGATATTTGGCCAAACCAAATATTCGGTAACATGGCCGAATACCGAATATTCGACGCATCCCTAATTTTAAGACTTTACTTTTTTTTAATATTACAATTTTTAAGTAATTTTCCCTATTTCCTGCTTTTAATATGTGACCATTTAATTATTGTTTTAAATTTTAATAATCACATGTAAATACATTTATTTGATAGAAAATATAATTCTTTACGCTGTTTTACAAATTGGCATCAATATTTTAAAAAAAAAGGGGGGGGAGTCAAATGCGAGTATCAGACATGGTATGGGCTCAGCAAAAAAAAAAAAAAAAAAAAAAGCTGAGCTTTCACGGCCTCACAGATTTTTGACAAAATTCTTATTTTCTGCAGCGTTTTGACGAAATTTGCATTTTTTCTGTGATCCTTTGACGAAATTTGTGGTTTTTCTCACAATCCTTCGACGAAATTAACATTTTTTCCACAAAATTCATGGATTTTCTACGATCTTTTTACGAAATTAGAGTATTTTCCACGATCCTTTGACAAAATTCAAGTTTTTTTGCGATTTTTCGACGAAATTCGTGGTTTTTAGATAATCCTTCAACAAAATTTGCGTTTTTTCCCCACAATCTTTCAACAAAATTTGCATATTTTCCACGATCTTTTGATGAAATTAGAGTATTTTCTACAATCCTTTGACGAAATTCACGTTTTTTTCTGCGATCATGTGACAAAAATCAGGGGTTTTTGCAATTGTTTGACAAAATTTGCATTTTTTTTGCGATCCTTTCACGAAATTAGAGTTTTTCCACAATCCTTTTGACAAAAATCGCATTCTTAATGCAATCCTTTGCCGAAAATAGTGTTTTCCCGTGATTTTTTTACGTTAATCACGTTTTTTTCTGCGATCCTTTGCAGAAATTTGCTCAATTTGGCGCAGTTCGTACTCACGTTTTGTGTTTCATCCGCTACTGCTACCCCCCCCCCTATAAAAATGTTAATGCATATTTGCATCGATCCCAGGGATAATAAAATTCACTGCCAAAAAAGTAACATGCCTGGGGTACTACTCGCGCTCAGAGGGTTTCGTACAATAAATATAGGAATTATTAACTGTATTATTATTCTTTTAGCAACAATTTTTTTTAATAAGACTTTGTAAAACACTATACAACGTAGGTTTGGCTATAGCTGTATATACTAGAAAAGTATAAATGGATATGCCATGAAAGTTCAGAGCGATATGAAGCCTAAATAGTATCAAATATTGCTATTCTGTATAACTCTTTTTTTAATCTTATCCTAACCTGTTTATGATGAACTTAAATCAGTATTGACAATAAAAGTAGTGCATACTTAAACTTCATTTGGCATTTCATAAAACTAAATTCAGCGTAGAAATAACATTTTCTTTGCACAGTGTAGCTAAACCAAAGCACTTGTTCAAAGTTTAAACTTGGCATTGTACTAAGCGCGCTTCGAAAGGAGGTGGCAAAGTTGCAACGCCGCCTTAGCCTGTGCCTAGTTTTTCCAGATAGGTTTTTAATTAACTTTTAAAGACATGGGACGCATATTGACGCAGGGTTCATTGATATATATCAATCGATATATATCTTGATATATATCATGATATATATCCGATATTTATTTTGAAAATATCAAGATTTTTTATATTTTCATATTACTTCCATATTTATTTTCAAAATATCAAGATGTGTGCTATTTTCAATATTTTTCTATATTTAATATTTATTTTCAAAATATCACTGTGCAAGATATTTTTGATATTTTCAGTCAAAATAAGTGCAAATGAAATTTCTAACTGTGTTGTTCTGTAAATAAAGAATTTTTGTCTCTGATAGTGACTTTTTTAGCCGAAGAAGAAAACAAATATCTTTTCCAAGCGTTATGTTTGAATTTTTTACTTTTAACTGTAGATTATGGGGGAGATTATTAATTCAGAACAGACACTGAATAATAAACTGTCTAATTTAAATACTCAGTTTTATATATATACAGCTTCATTAGAAAATAATCTCTTCTGGTATTGATTTAGTTCAGTTTAAACTGTACAGCATGTTACGGAATAAAAAATTTTCAGTTAAAACAATATTATGTATTTAAAATTTTGTTTTATAAATTTCTGATTTCTTGATGATACTGAATCCTATAGCTTTATTTTATTTACTTTTTTTTTTTTTTTTTTTTTTTTTTATGTAAGTGCATAAAGCAAATTGTTTCGGTTTTCATGTTTTCAATTAGTTGATCTTCAATTTTATTCTAAGTAAAAAAAAAAAAGAAAAATGTGCTTTTAGTATATTGTTTAAGTGTTCATGTTAAGTGCAGTATGTTTTAGTTTCTAATGTATATTATGCTTGAAAATATTTATTATCAGCAAAGTTGACTATTTTGATAATATCGGATATATATCAAAATATCGAATATTTTTGATATTTTCGAAAATACAGTAGAAAGCCTCTAATCCGCAAAGCTTTGTTCCAAGGGTTGTGCAGATGAGAGACTTTTTGCAGATTACAGGTCATGTCTATTTAATCTTTGTTTACATTTTTTAAATTCATATTTTGAACAAATTTAGATTGTTAATTCATTAAAATAAATAAATTACACATTTTAATGTATAAATATAGTAAAAACTATTTAATAATAATAATAATTTATTATTTTTTAAATATGGCATCAATAGTTGTTTGTTTTAAGACATTTTGTTTATATTGTTGAATTTTAACTTGAAGTCTATATATAGTAATAAGTTCTTGTTGAATTACAAAGCTTTGATGCTTTAAAAAAATCAAATAATTCTGGCCTGATGAAATGAGCAATGACTTTCATAAGATTTTTTTTTTTTAATTCAATTTTCTTTCTAAAATAATTTAACTATTGCAGTGTATTATTTTGCTATAATAAATTAATAATTTTAAATAATCTATTTATGAATAACACTTAGGAAAAAAAAAATAGAAGACACCAAAATTTTTATTGTCAATTCTCTCTGCAGCAAAATTTGTGCAGCAGATGTCTGGTTTCGCCATCTATTATTACCAATGAGTACTAAAAGTTTTATATTTGGTAATTCAAGATGCTATGAAAACAATCCTAATAATATTAGTCTTTCAAAAGCTTACAAATTTCTATTCATAATTTTGTAGTGTTGAAGGGTAGGAATTAAAATCCTTAGTAAATTTAAGATTAAAGGATCTGGTAACTTTTGTTAACAAAAGAATCGGGATTTTTTAAAAATAAAAGAGCAAATATCAGAAATAAGGAAAATAAAAATCAGTAATCATAATAATATCATGAAGATAGTAGAAAAAAAAAAACTTGATTTTATCGTTTTAGTTACCATTTTAATACTACTTTCATAATTACTCTGCGAAAAAAGATCAATATTATAGAATTATTATTTGATACATATGTGGTTGTGCCATCTATTAGAGAAAACCAGTTATAGGTGTTTAAGATTTTTCACATTGTAATACACCATTTATAAGAGTTCAAATGTAACAAATGTATTTTTTTAAATGTTTTTCACTATCTTATAATTATGATTTCATGAAAAAAATAATAAATTATGAAAAACATTGTCTAAGAAAGCATCTTCTGTCATTAAAAGTAAATACTTTTTCATAAGAGCTCTAATTTTATTTTCCAAGTACTGCATGAATAAATAGAAATAAATAAAATAATATAATAATTAAATGTACTATTAATTTAATCTTTCAAGAAAAATGTTATATATTATATAATATTAAATACACAGGCAAATAAAATGTGAAATTTGGCTTAAAAATTTTTCAAATTTGAAAATTTTGTCACTACTGAAACATTTTACAAGAATTCAATTTCTTTGTTTACATTCATAAATTGTTCGCGGATTACAGGCCTTTGCGGATTACAAGTTCGCGGATTAGCGGCGCTCTACTGTATCATGATATTTACGAACCCTGAATTGAGAAATCCACTCAATGCAAACTTGTTGCAAATCCCATAGTATTTATGTGATTAATTCTAATTAAATTAGTCTGTTTTTAACAATTTGATGTTTATTGCTTTTACACTGTTACTGGGCATTGCATTACACAAATATATCATTAAAAGTTATTATCTAGGCTTTAAAATCCGATGGCACATAGAGTACACTGGCCTTGTCATTATGAATGTCCAAACCATCCGTGTCTTTAAGGGTTAATATCTCGGCTAATTACCGACGATTTTTAAAAAAAATCATTATCAACAATGTTTTTATACTTCTGCTACAATCAGTACCTCCAGCGCTCCTCAACACCTTTGTTGAATGCCCACATGTTGAAATTTGTGTGTAACTTAAAAATGTTTTTCTCAAAAACTGTGACCTAGGGTAATCGCTATAATTTTCCTGCAAGATTTAAATTAATCTGTACTACTTCTAATTTTTTTTTGTAATTTTAGTTTCAGTAGATTTGGAAATAGAGGGAGGGGGGGGGGGGGCATTTTTGCACTACATTTTCAACAATATTTCTGAAAATATACCTAAAATTAAAAGAAACATTTTTGAGTTCAGCGTTAAGAAAACTTTCACATGATACTCTACACGATAAACAACAAAAAGTTTTTTTTTTTTCAAGTAACTTAATTAACCCTCTACATTTGTCCTAAATAAATTTGTGAATGTTTAATAATCTGGGTCAATATCAAGTCCATTATTCGGCCTTGGCCGAATAATACTGTGGGAAATGTTTTTATATTTATACAGTAAAACTTTTTAATTGGGCAATTTATTTTCGTCATGTATAATGAAAATTTTATTTGAAATTCACTAACAATTTTTTCCCCCTTAACTTTCATACCCTGAATGGGTTTTATCTATGCATTTTTATATAAGATCAATCATGTTAAAATTTTTATGCTGTATCAATAAGTACACAAAGTATCTGTAATAAGCTAACGTAATCTATTAAATTTAAAGTTAGTCTATTCGAAATTTTCCTAATAGAGCAATACAAGTAAATTTTAATTTGTTAAAGCCTAATGGGAAATTTAATATTTATCCTTTGTTGCATAAAAAAATCTTTCTTTTAATGATATCTTTAATTAGACCCATAAAGAACATAAATATGTAAGTCGCATGTGCTGCAATAATTAAAGTTTTTATTTTTTTAGTAAAATGCACTTAAAAGTCAAATATAATTCAAGTAATTATTTTAAGTGTGTTACTAATTCTTATTAAATAATAAAAGAAATGAATGTATTAAATTTTTTTTAATTAGTATATATGTTTTGCATCACTATTTAATTTAGATTTTCTTTCATCTGAAACTTGAAATTTATGTTGTCTAGTACTTTTAAAATTTTGTGATTATTTTAAAATGTAAGAGAAACATAATGTCTATTAAATTGTAACAATACAGTACCTAAGATACTACATAGTCAATATTTGTGAAATTTATTTTCCTTTCAGATATTTCCATCCTCTAAATCTAAAACATTTACTATACACTTCTTAATAGTGCTTGCTGTCTGCTGGCATAGCAAAAAAAAAAAAAAAAAAAACTTTTTTGTTAATTGTGAGCTTTATAAAGTCTACACTTATTTCTTTCCACCATTTTAGAGGATATTCCTTTCTATCAGTGATTATTTTTAAGATTGAGATTTCTTATTTTTTATTTTCTTCCATCTGAAAATTGAAATTTATATTTTCTAGTACTTTTTAAAATTTGTCATTTTAAAATGTAACAATATACATAATATCTACTAAAATATAGCTAGACAGCAACTTATGAGGAACTTTTGCTAAGATTTTTTTTTTTTTTGGGGGGGGGGGGGGGATTATATTTCAGATGCAATTTTAAGCCAAATATTTTTCAGATCAAAATAATGCTTTAAAAAATTAAATTTGCACATAAATAATTTTTTGAAAAGAAAATAATAGATTTTAATTGTGAAATATACAAGAATTGTACATATAGTGGATACTATATTTTGTTTTTAGACAAAAATGAGTTCACTATTCGGCGGCCGAATAATTGGTATTTGGCCAAACCATTATTCGTTGCATCACTAGTTTTTACTTTTTATGTACGGAATCCTAAAAATGACCTTTTCTAAATAAAAAAAAAAAAATATTTCTTGAAATGATGAAAATTTAAAAAAAAAAAAAAAAAGGTCAAAAAGTCCTATTCCTATGTATAATTTTTGCTCTTATAAAACTTTTTTAATGGAACAATTTTTAACCAAGTTTAACATTAAATAGCTCTTAAAATAATTCTTTGGTTTAAAAACTGTCTGCTTCAGCAAGTTTATCATTTTTTTTTTTTTTTTTTAAACTACAGTCGAACTTGCTTTATAACGAGGAAATCATAAATACTTGGTACAAGTCTATGGCAGCATAACTCACTTTTAACGAGCAAACCCCGGTAATAGTGAGCAATATTTTTGCGATTCATAAAATTTCTACTGACTTCTGCCTCTCCAGCTCAGATATCGTTTCTTGGAATAATTCCTCTAACATTCCGAAATTAACAGAAATTGAGTGTGCAGAAAAACTTTAAACTGTTTTCGAAGCCAGGGGTTCAAATGACGATGTTTTTTGGGCCAAGATCCTCTTCGAAGAACAATAACACAAGAAAGAGTCAATAAGACAGTTCAAAGCAAATTAACCAACTTCATTTGTACTGTACAGAAATAAATAAATAAAGTATGTATAGTAAAGTAAGTATGCATGAATGTGTGTAATTTTTTACGAGCACCCTGTTACAATGAGGAAATATCACGGCTCTGTTCACGCTCGCTATAACCGAGTTCGATTGTATCAATTTTCATAGTTTTGTATACAGTAGCTTTCTTAATATTAGCAAAGAAAGACCTACGCCTACGGCCAGAAAAATTTACTTGCGGTGACAGTGTTAGTCACTTCTTTTTAGAATAGAGAGATTAAATGTTACATCTGTCAGACACTATTTCAACTAAACTCCTTGTCTGAAAGTTTGAAATGTGATAATACAAAAAATCAATGATTCTGTCAGAAAGAAATATGCTAAAGAACATGCTAACTATTATATAAAGAAAATACTGACTTTTTTGATAAACTGAATGTCATGTATAATAGATAATCAAGGTTTCGCTGAAATATTTCAATTTCAACAAAGTTTTATTAGAAAATAGCTAGCTCACTTCTCAAATTAAAAATAGTCTTATGAAAAATTATAAATGAACTATTTTCAAAATATTAAAATTTCTTGTATGAAATTACATTATTTTAAAACTACAGAATAAAAAATATCTACAACTTTTAGAAAATTTTGAAACTTTAAAAAAGTTTAATGTCCCGGAGTGTGATACAATTTTTAATTTTAAACTGTAAAAAAAATTGTTTTTGGTGTAGCAAATATATTTAATGGTGTCTGTGGTGATTATTTTATTGTTAATGTTTGACACTAACTTGAGGTAGGAATATTAATTTTCAAATACAATGCTAGATGAAATACTAGGATTAAAACATTTTAAGAATTAAGGGTTCAATTCTGAACGCTGTTCACATGTAAAAACGTTATATAACCATGGCAACAGTATCTATTTTCTTTCAATAATAATCATTGATATTAGTGCATTGAGAAAATTAAAACAAAAAATAATAATGGAGTTGGGTACTTTTATGATAGCTGTGTGCCAGTTATTGCCAATTTTTTTTTTTCTTTTTAATTTCACCAACCCTTTTTTCATTTTCACGCCAATATCTTAACAATGCAATAACAGACATATAACTTTCTGTGAATGAATGAATAAATGAAAATATTTTTACAAAAAATAATTAAGATTAGTTATAAAAGTTTGATAATTTCTATTAATATCTTAAAAAACTTAGATAAAAAATAATGATAAAGTATATAAACACAAACATATATACAAATAAAAAAATTGCATGTAATCGGGTCTATTAATGATTAGTCATTAACATGAATATTTAAATAAGAGAACATAAGCTAGAAACATCTTGCTTTATAATAAAAGCATCGTATCTAATTTTATATACACAAAAATAGAAGCTTATGTGGTATCAAAGATTTTTAATGTAATTTAGAATTTTAAAAATGGGTCGTTAGTTTCTTTTCTTCACATGAATTCAGCCAAGGATTGCAATTCAAATGATGCCAATTTAAACGAGATTTGGCGAGTTATCACTGGCACCCAACTAACATAAAAGTACCAGGAGAATCGGGCCCTGAATTACAATATGAAATTTTTATGACACAAGAAAATTTTTTAGCATTTCATAAGGTCTGATCTTGGCACAGATGTCATATACGCACCAGGTACCTAATTTGTGCCAAAATGGCATTTTGCCTGACATGGTAAACCGGCTATTTTATTGAATGCAATTATTAAACATTATAACCTCCAAATACTTTCATATTTTCTTTAGCAATAGTTAAATTATTTATATTTATAATTGTTTATGTATTGTTTCAACTGTTTATTATTATTTTTTTAATTATATAAATTGTTTTGTTCTAATTGTTTATTTTTATTTCCTTTTCAAAATAATAAATGTTTTGTTTATCCCTTTAGGGATGAGTTCCATATCCTGTGCCGGAAGATTTTTGGTGAAAAAAAATCTCGCCAAAATGCTGTTTTGGCGACATGAAAATTTTTCCAAGATTGCAGAAAAATATCATTTTTAAATCTTTATATTAATTATAAATCAATGATTTTGCACCATTTTTAAAGATAGAAAATGATATAAAAACATGGATTTATAAATTACACAAAGATTTAAAAACGAAGTTTTTGCGCCATCTTGGAAATTTTTTTCCGATACAATTACACAAATTTTAGCAGCATTGTTATTGTCATACTTGTTATTGTCAGGGGGGCTCTGCCCCCCTGAACCCCCCGTTCTTAAAACATTTTCGACAATAAAAAAAGAGAAAAACACTGGCCAGAAACTTTATAAATTTCAACAATATTTCAAAAACTATTATTTTTAATGCAGGTAAAATCCCGCTCACAACTACCAAAAAGAAAAAAAGTATAAGAAAAATGTATAAAAATAATTTAAAGAAATAATAGAAAAGATGGAACATAGAAAAAATGTATAAAAATAATTTAAAAATGCTTACACAAAAAAAAAAAAAAAAACAGTAAGAAGGGATTTAATGTTTATAAAATGATCCCATTTAGGGTCTGAAACAGGGTACCAACTATTCATCTGAAAAAGCACATGTTTAGATTTATTTAGAATGCTGCTAAAATTCGAGCAATTGCATCGGAAGAAATTTTCAAAGTGGCGCAAAAACTTCGTTTTTAAATCTTTATGTAATTTATAAATCCATGTTTTTACATCATTTTCTCTTTTTAAAAATGATGTAAAATCATTGATTTATAAATAATATAAAGATTTAAAAATGATGTTTTTCCGCAATCTTGGAAAAATTAACGAGACTTTACTTACATCGACCAGCACAAAGAGTAATCCGAATGCGAGTGTCAGTGTGGCGTCAGAGCAAATTCTTATCTAACCGAATTCAAAATTTGCTGACTAACAGTTCCCGTGATACTAGTAAACCAATAAGCTTCAAGATCTCACGTCAACCAGTTGTCCGGTTTTAAAAAGGCATTTCTGAAAAAAAGCAACCCTAAAGCCGTTCCAACGATGCGAAATCCGACGAACAAACTTAAACCAGATCAAAACATTTATCGCCAAACAAAGTGCGCCAAATCTTCCGGCACAGGTTATGGGACTCTTCCCTCACTTTATTTCATTTTCATATATTGAAATAAAAAATAACATGCTATTATAAAAGGTGGAGAATTTCTAGAAAATCTTACCAGCCAAGGATTTATTTTGCTAGCCAGCAAAATGCAACGTACAGTTTAAAATTGTTATGACAAAATTTACGCAACTGTCAAAGTATTTGATTACTGTTACTTTAATGCATTTTCATAATTTTTTTTCTCTATAAAATTAAGAAACATATAGAAGAGAGGAAAGTTTGGTACAGATGTCATATTCGCCCCATATTGGCGCGATTTTTTTCGGTTGCCAATTTGGCGAAAACATCAACAGCATAAACAACATAATCTAAGTTACCACATCAAACAAAATAACGACACTTTGACGCAAGTTAAGTACCTGTTGCCTATATGATATTGGCGACAGAAAAAAATCGCGCCAATATGGAGCGAATATGACATCTGTTCCGAAAGTTTAATACAGAACAGAACTTATTACCATGTTTACATCACAGTAATTTGGAAAGTTACAAAATATGGCTTATTAGTAAAAAAAGGAACACATGTATTATAATCCGCCATCTTGAATTTTTTTCTTGGTGTTAATTAAAAATAGTTTTTTAATTAATAGTTATAATTTTATATTCCAGTTTTTTCAATATTATATTAATCTATCAACAATATTTAACCATTGGCGACATTTACTACTTGGTGAAAAAGGAAATTTCATGCAAGAAAAAAATCCAAGATGGCAGATCCAGGATTAGAATACATCTAAGCCAAAAAAAAGTTTTTGGCATATCTCTATAGTTTGCAGAGTTTTCAAAGACTACCTAAAAATTCACTCACCAGTGGCGAGTAAAATGATGTATTTTTACACTCCTGGCTATTATAGCATGCTATCATGCAACTGCTATATTTGAAAATGCGATTTTCGCCAAATTGGCATAAAAAAAATCTCGCCAAATCCGGTGCATATAATAACATCTTTGCCCCAATTGTCTGTAATCAGTTTCATAAGAAATGACATTTTACTGGGCGTCTTTTTGTGCAAGTTTTTTTTTAATAACCCTTTAATAGCATTCAAAATAACTTTAAACCATATTGTCGGCAATCTCCCTCATATTGGATAATATCTTGGCAGTGGACATGATTATGGAAGATTAGTTCATTTATGCTACTACTATACTGTTTTTAGTTAATTTTAAGAATAATAATTCTTATAAAACTAAATTTTTCCCCTTCTTTATTCAAAATATTTAATGGAAAGTTCCAATATTTTTAATGAGTAATAATGATGTATAGGTACAACTAAAGTTGTACATTAATTTCAAAGTTTTTCTCTTTATGGTATTTCATAGTATAAATTGTTTTATTAGTTACACTTTAAACAGAAGTGCATTGTACTTTAATAACACATAACCAGTTTCTCAACAGAACATACATAATTTTCAATTTGTTGAATACTAGTATACAAAATAGGAAAATGCTAACTTTTAGCCATAACCTATACAGTGATAAATTAACATATTTATAAGAGCAAAAGTAGAACACTGCTCATTTAAATTACATGTTTCTGTTCTACAAAAAAAAGTCTTGTTTGGTGATAATCCTTCACATATAAAAAAAACCGATAATAACATTGACAATTCAGTCACCTTATTGCTATATCTTCAATCAGTTAATTTATCAACTCATTTTCAAAAGCAGTGTCCACTGACACTTTTAGTAGTACAATACCCGAAAAGTTATCAGACGCAGCAAGTGAAAGGAGATGTGATTATAAAGAAATTTTTGGACCAGTATATGGAGCTGAATCGCACCAAAAATCTGGTGGAGGCGGTTTTTGACACAGCCATATCTTACACTGTGAAGTTGCCTCTTTAGATTCTAACGCATTGTAATAATGACAGTCACGCTCAACCAAATCATAAGGAGGTGCAAGGATATCCAGGAAAGCTGCTGCACCACCAACTGCACATATTTCGTGGTAATTGCCTTCTTTTGGTCGTAACACACATGGCTCTTCTTTTTCAGTTACATTCGTAGACATATGCACTTCGACAGGAACAAGAGAATCTAACTGAGAGGCCTTCACTCTACTCCTTATATCTTGAGGTATTTCTATTTCACCAGGAACATTTGACACTGGGCTATAAGAGGTAATTTTAACAGTTCCTAAAATCACTTTTAAAACACCATGCATACCAGGATGATCATGAAGCGGTATTCGAGTTCCGTTTTTTAGTACAAATATACCCATTGAAAAAGTTTGATTTTCCTTAACTTCAATATAAGTAACTGGTGCTGAACGTTTTGTTGCATTTTCACTATTAGCAGTTCGCACTGTATCACGATTAAATTTGAGGTCAGAAGCTCGTATTCTACTAACACTTCTAATTAGCTTAGTTAAACTATCGATAAAAGATTCATCTGTAATACTTTTTGTAAATGTTGATTGCGCTTGTTTTGCTATCGTTTCTACTAGCGAAGACATGATTAAATCTTGAGGATGAGAAAGGATCGGAATGAAATAACACATTTCAGAAAACAGGGATGAAAATAATCTGGCTGCATTCACGCATACGTGACGTCATGCTTGAAAACTTGAGTACCTCAATATGAGAGTGGCGATTTACGTACGTGAGCGAATGGACTTTATTCGAAATCTGGGTTCGAGGCTAAAAAAGTCATGTGGTACCCATTGGCGATACAGGCGCCTAAACATAGCGGTTAGCATTGTTTTGATTGGTTCTTCTGATTCACATATCGTGACCATACTGATTTTTAAGGTCTAGAAATGGTTGTGATTAACTCATGCAACGCGCATGCGCTAGCGGTTTAAAGATAGATTTTTTTTTTTTTGTATTGTGATCAAAGAAACGAAACGAAGGTGGAGTGAAAAGGCAATTCTTGTTTGCCGTGCAGGCATGAAATAAAGCTGTTTGTTTTTAAATTATACGCTATTATAGTTAGTTATGAATATGCTTGTAATAATTTACCAAAAAAAAAACAGTTGTATCAAAAGGAATTTTTAAATAGGCATTGTATTAAATATTAGACAGCATACTATCAACCTTGGCTATCAATTTCTTCTTGAAACCCTCTTTACTTTGTAATCACTTAATAATAAGTGCCATTACTTTTAAAAATTTATTATTTATTATACCTTTTAATCAAGGGTTCTATGGCAGGTGCACTTGCCCTCTATTTCTGTCTGTATCTGTTTATTATCAATTGGATTATTTATTTATTATTAAAGAGGTAGAAAAAGGGATAAGACATTAATTAACCACAGGCAAAAATTTTAAAGGTCCTCTGACTTATTATGGCCCTGGATTAATCCAGTAACGTATTTTAATCATTACTAGATTTTTTAAATCATTTAATTGTCATGCATAACTTTCCTGTTTTTTTTTTTTTGTTTGTTTGGTTTTTTTTTTTTTTTGGGAGAGGGGGGGGGGGGGTATTTTAATCATTACTACATTTTTTAAATCATTTAATTGTCATGCATAACTTTCCTGTTTTTTTTTGGGGGGGGGGGGGGGGGGAGAGGGGGTGCAAGTATACTTTTATCAAAATAAACTAATTTTGTTATCAATTTTGATGTGGTAATAGCTGATTAGAGACAGAGTCGCTAGCCTCATGGCCTAAGAATTTCAAACATATCCAATTTCCAAATAATAAATAGAATTCTCATTAACGTGTTGTTATTTTAATAGCAATATTTATTGAACAAAGCTTTGTGCTATCTACTGAGTGAGTGTATAGTTTAATAAACACATTCAATTTAGATAAGTTTTGAATAATTGTTATAGCTTTATTACAATACTAAAATCTGTTTTAAAAATAGGCAATGTGATTTAAAATATATATATATATATATATATATATTGTGAAAATAGTATTTTATCGGTACTTCTTAGTTATCCTGTCGCCAAATTGTAAGATTAAATGCCAATAAGGGCCAATAAAACCATTAATTTGACGTTTTATTTGTATTTTTATCAGTGATTTACTAATTTATTTGTTCTTTCGTTATTTAAAATAAAAATTATGTCAATTTGTATAATTTGGCGAAATTGGTCGACGGGATAACTAAGAAGTACCATTTTATCATTATTGATTTTGAGAATGTCATCACTTTTGTGTAGTATATGAAATTAGTATAAAAAGTTTTTAAAAGATCATTAGTCGGCACAGATGTCATATATGCACCACAATGGCGTGATTTTTTTCTGAGCCAATTTGGCAAAAACCTCTTTTTCGAATACCAGTTACATATATATATTTAAAAAGGGAATAACAATAAATAAAAAAAGTTTAATTAATAACTATAGAGCAAAACAATTTATGTAATTTTAGAAAGAAAATAAAAGTAAATAAACAACAACATCTGGGTTATCATACAAAGCAAAATAATGACACTTTGGTGCCAGTTAAGTACCCCGGTGCGTATGTGACATTGTGTCAGAAAAAAAATCAAGCCAACGTGGTGCATATGTGACATCTGTGCCCATTAGTGTAGTACTGTTATCATTTTTAGCTTTACATATTTTAATTTTAATGATATAGGGGAGAGCAGGGTACAGTGGACCACACCTTATATTTTACTTATTTTTAAAGCTTTTCTTTTAGACTAATTGATAACAGCACTGGATTGATTACTTATAGCCTTTAGAACACATCGTTAGCTCAGAATGAACCCTTTTATCCTGACTGGTTGTTTTGAGCTCCTAAAAGTAAAATTTTTTATCATCATACTTTTCTTTATTGAGTAATTAAAGGTTATGGATAAATAAGAAAAAACAACTTTTTTGAAAAGGTAAGACACTGGTCTTTATTTAATTAAAAAGTTTATAAGCTTAAAAGAAAACTTTAAATAATATTTTTACGAGCATATATTGAACTTCAACATAAGGCACAGTGGTTCGCAGTGAATACTGCTCCTGTAATGAAGAATTTTCAAAATATTTAGTAATTGCTTATTCTCTATAAAGAAATATTGTTTTAAAATAATTATTTAACTATAAAATAAAGTAAACAAAGAAAAATGACAATTTATTTAATCCTACAATGCATAGCGTAGCGGTAGCCATTTGCCACATTTTAAATTTCATATTATATGTTGTTCAGAGTATAATATAGCCATCTGACACTTTCGTTTTCTCCTAAATTATGGATATCAGTTCACGTGTGATTTTTAAAATAAGTTTTATTGTTCAATATAGCAGTTGTTTTTGTTTTTTTTTTTTGGGGGGGGGGGGAGAGAGAGAAGGAGAGAAATGAAAATCATGCATTATAGAGTTAACATAGTAAGAAATATTTTGTTTTGTATTTATTGCCTTTGAAAAATATAACTGTAGCCTACTAAGTAATAGATGACCTCACTGGATTGGTTATTTATAGCTTCAGAGTACATGGTTAGCTCATAATGAACTATTTTATCCTGACTATTTTGAGCCTGTAATAAATTTTTCATCATCAGGGGCGGACTGGCACAGTTTGGCCTACCCCGCTAGACTTAAGCGTTGGCCCACCAATCGACAACCCTATTGTTAAAATGTTTGAATACTGACTGCATCCCTAAAAAAGCAAACATAATGTACAAAGATATCATTACACTTCAGACCAGTGGCAGAGCCCTTTGCCAAACATAGGGAGGGGTGTGCGCTCATCCAACATGATGGCTGCCAGACCATCAAACCCTTGAAACCCTATAACCCTTGAAACTCGGCTTCCTGTAGTCGCATAAAAGTCACGAGAGGCCTGGGAAGATGCTGCACTCCTGTTACCCCTCGCTGTAATAGATAAATAGCGATCTTCACTGGCCATCGTGGCTCTTGGACGACCTTGTCCAGGCTTTCTCTCTATGGATCTAGTATCCTTAAACTGTTTCCAAAAGTTCGATACGACGTTGGGCGTTACATTGAAGTCTCCAGGAATCTGCACTTGAGACTGCCTTCTTTCCAGTCTCCCTGCTATTCTCCACCTCATTACAGCATTCAAACGTTGGTTGCTACTCATTTTTACTGTTTGCTTTTGAATTTTACCGTATGTAGCAAAAAACACTAAGATCCCATACAACACAAACACGTCCTGAGGACATACGAAAGACGTCCTATGCAGTATATTGCCTCGTCCGTCGGACGTCCTACAATATCCCATCGTTATCCGGCGGACGTCCGCGGGGGAGCAGAAAGAGACACCTAATCACGTCCTTCGGACGTCATTTTCAGCCATTCATAGGATGACAGTAGGACGCTCATAGGACCAGATAAAACAAATAGAATTTGCATCCTCTGCTCGTCCGGCATGCGGCATTCATAGGATGCTCTTCGGATCAGTAGCGGACGCTTTATATAAAAAAATAAAATAAATAGGAAGGGAGGGCAATTGCCCCACCCTGTTTTTCCTAGATGAGGCTTCAGATTCCTATTAATTTTATCTTAAACTGAGCGACGGCGCACACTGAAAGATTTCTATTAAAAAATAGTGGTAGCCTGGAAATTGTTGTCCAGGTTACCACTATTTTTTAATAGAAATGTCAGTGTAAAATAAAATTAATAAAAATCAGAAGCATCATTTAGAAAAGACAGGTGGGGCAATTGCAACCCCCCTTCATTTTTTGATTTTTAAAATCTTATATTTATATTATTGAAAAATATATTTTAATAAATTTCTTTTTGTATGATTATTTTTCCTGTTGTTTTTCGCAAATATAGGAATCTTTCAATATAAATAAATTATACTAAAAATATTTAAAAATAAGCATGAAAAATGAATACGAAGAAAATATCAGTTCATTTCAAGAGAAAAATTATTTATTATTTCTGTTACCAACATCTCTTTTTTTCAACTAATAAGTAGCATACGATGAATGGGGTATTATTGGATAGGATTCTTCGCCCATATCTAATATAACAAACTGAATTTTCTTTATACTTTTAGATTAATATCATCATACACATTTTTTCTGATTTCAACACCCCTTTTTTTAGGTAAATCCGCAAAGTTGAGTTGGATTTTATACGAAAAGCTTTTGACATAGCTCCTATTAGTACAATTTGTTTGGTTTAAAAAATAAATTGCAAATATAAATTTAGGGAAAATGCACTTAATTTACAGTAAAGATTACAGTGCGAAAGCCTTGCAAGGGTCTATTGGTCTAGACTTAATATACTTTTCTAACAAATGAATTTTACTCCTAAGCAAAATATGCATTAAAATTAGTGATGAAAAAGTAACCGAATTGAAATTTTTGAAAAAGTAACAAATTTTATCAGTAATAGCTGAATGCATAAAAAATTCCTCATTTTCTTAGAACAGTTTAAAAAATTGTTAAATATTGTTATCGGTATTGAATTCAGACCTCTCGGGGAGGGATTTCTGTGGCTCCAGGCAGGGGAGGGGGGTGTGTTTTAGAGATCTGGGGGCTCAAATTGCACTTTCGTTCATTAAAAGGGATAAATCTCAAACCTTCTATATGGGGAAGAGGAGGATTCCCTCCTGGGCCACCCTCTGAATTCAACACCAATTGTTATATATGTATTAAATAAATTTAATTTCATTCTTTTGATATTCCTCATACTTTTCCACAGTCATTTAAATTCATAAATACATCAAATTTGCAGTTTTTTTTATTTAATATAGGTAAAAATAAAGTTAAATAGCAATTTCAATATTTCTAAAAAAATAAATAAATAAGAGGGTAAAATCTTTGTTTTTTAACACTGTCAAAATTTTTATTTTAATCAGATTTTTGAGATACAACAGGGGAAAGGCCACCATCGAAAACATCGGTTACAACTTAATACAGACCCTACTTAAAAGAAATAAAATTTCATATTAAAATAATGTCTGCAAACTTCATGTGTGTACGTGTATTTAGACAACCACAATTTAAGACATGTCTCATTTGAGAGAATTGAAAAATGTAGTAAACTTGTTTAAAAATTTCATGTATTTAGTTTCAAAATTGAAATTGTGAATGTGCAAGAAGTTTTCATTTAAAATGAAAAATTTGAGTATGCACTAAATGACATTTTAACAAAAAAATTCTCAGAATTTTTATCGATTCTTCTGCAGCATCAATTTTCTCATACTCTTTTTTTTTTTTTTTTTTTTTTTCATGATTTATAAAAACAGATAAAGAACATTACCTACTCCATGGCGAAGAAATAATGAAAACTCAGAATGAAAATACTTCATTCTCAAGTAACAAATATGTTTTGTATTTGTTATATATTTTTTCTGAACTAATTACATTTCTTTAAATTAAAATTCAAGAGAAATACATTACATTTTTTAAAAGTATGTAAGCATTTAGCTCAATATTTACTGTTAATAATATATTAATAAGTTTTGTTAATAATCAATTATATATATTAAATTTACTTTAAACAAACCAAAAATTTTTAGTATTTAATTTTTAGGATAAATCAAAAGAAAATAATGATAACATTTTATGATGTCAGATTTTAAATATGAAAGCAATTAAATAGGCATTCTTTTCAAGTGCAATAAAAACTTCTATTTTTAGGTAGGGTAGAATTAGGTATATTTTCTCTTCCCTTTAGCTTGAAGTAAAAACACACAAGATCATAAAAGTTTCATAATATTTATACCATTAGATTCTATTATATCTAAAACTTCTTACCTGATAACTTGTTCTGTCAAGTTTTGGTTTTAATGAAATAATAAATAGTACATTCAATCTAGTTGTTCTATGTCTGAGATCCATTGAATTCCTTATTATTTTTTATAGTAAATAAATGAAAAGCTTGCCATTAAACACATAAAAAATATATTAAAATCACTTCACTTCACATCATGATATTCTTTACAAAATACTTAATAAACTCCTGTAACTAAATCTATTTACATCTTCTATTCCAGTATGGATGTAATATTTTAAAATAATTATACAATTATTTTACTCGCTGCTTTAGAATGCATGAATTTTAAGTTTTAAACAATGCAATTGCTGAAGTACATACGTTTTAAATCACTGTTAAGAAAGAAAAAAATACTGTAAAATAACAACACCAACAAATACATTTAAAGTACTTTAATTTACATTTATAGACTTTTTTTTACATAACATTTACGTTCTTATACATGCTGTAACTATGCCTTTAATACTCTTTCTCCCTTGATATAAGTTTCTTTCTCAACAGCATCTGAAACAAATAATTTTCAAAACATAAAAATTCAGAGTAAAATATCATTATGGCTAAAGGAGTTAAACAAAATTTTGTGTAAAAGAAAATAAGAGAATTTTTAATTTCTAACTTGGTATTGGTACTACTTTTATGTTAGTATATTAGGTGATAAATTGACAAAAATTCCTTTTATAGCCCTACTTTGTGTTGAATTCATTTAATTTTAAATATAAACCCTTTACTTATTTCATTTAAAATACATAATTTTCATTAAATTACATACATGCCTTTTACTAATATCAGTTAAAATACAGAAAAAATAAAATAATTCTCACACTGTCTTTTTAAAGAAGTTTTATAAAAACAAAAATTTATAAAGAAGACCACAAAGCAAAATATTTAATTTCATGATCAAAGTATTATTTCTAATTTCCATAGCAAAAAATAAAAGCTGTCACTGACGAGAAAAAAAATTGCGGTTGGCAGGATTTGCACCTGGCAAACATAAAAGTTCCCAATCTTTTTACTTAAATAATAAAAAAAAATGTATGCATAAAAAATTACTTGAGAATTAACATATGTAAGAAAATTTAAACTGCTTTGCCATATTTAAGGTTATTCACATAATCAAATTTATTATGCTTCATTAAGGCTCCCAGTTAACGTGCATCTTCTATTTCCCCCTTGATTGGAACTTTTATCTTAAACAGTTTATTTGTAAGTTACGTCATCAAGATCATAATTAAAATTAATTTACAAAATATAAAATATTAAAAGCTTTTTTAATCTAAACAAAGTGATTTTCACTTTACATGAATGTAAAAAAGAAGAAAAAGCCAGCTTTTAAAAGTTTAGTCTTTCAGTCTCAGAATTTTGAGAGTAACTTTTCCAATTTAATTTAACACCAATGTTTGCAGTATATCATGTCTCTGTTCAAATTATTTTTCAGTTGCATTTGACTATTTTCCAAAACTAGTTAAAAAAAAAAAAAAAAAAAAAAAAAAAAAAAAAAAATACTAAGAGTTTTAATCAATAATCCCTGCAGTTTAAAAACAAATTTGGATTGTGTTATAGATCCCATCTACATAGTATTGTTTGTGAAGTATATAAAGGATGCAATTTTAAAGGAACAAATTATTGTGGTTCTGGCATTATTATAAATGTTATTTTTAAATCTTTCATTCTACAAAAATTGGTAATTTTTATAAAAAATTAGCAAATTAACCCCACCCCCCTGGCTTACAAAAGACGCCTTTGTATGATGTCAGTATTAACATTTCGGTTAGAAACTGACCAAACAACATTTGCTGTTTCATTTTTTCTTAAATATAAAATCATAGATTTTGGTCTCAGAAATTTTTTATAAAGTTACTTTCACTTTCTAAACCGGTTCTGAAAATGAAAGTGTCATTCTAAAAAATATCTGCAACTCAAATTGAAAAAGTAAAAAAGGTACGATGTAGAGATGGAAACTCGGCTATCCAATACAAAAAAAATTATATTAAAATGTCGAAATGCAAACGAGATATTAGAAAAATCCCTCCCCAAATGATTCACATTAGCTCTTGAGTGCCTTCGCTGGCAGGGACAGGAGCCTTAAGGTTCCCAGTTGACGTACATTTTCTATCACTTCGCCCCCCCCCCCCCCCCCTTGATTGGAACTTTTATCTTAAACAGTTTATTTGTAAGTTGCATCATCATGATCATAATTAAAATTAATTAAAAAAATATAAAATAAAAACTTTTTAAATTTCTCAAAAAACAAAATGATTTTCACTTTATATGAATGTATTCTAAAAAAAGAAGAAAAAGCCAGCTTTTAAAAGTTCAGCGTTTCAGTCTCAGAATTTTGAGAGTAGCTTTTCAAACTTAATTTAATACCAATTTTTGTAATATATCATGTCTCTGTTGAAATTATCTTTCAGTTGCATTTGACTAATTTCCAGGAGAACTAGTTAAAAAAAAAATAATAATACAAAGAGTTCAATCAATATCCCTGCAGTTCAAAAACAAATTTGGATTGTGTTATAGATCCCTCATCTACATAATATTGTTTTTTAAGTATATAAATGATGCAATTTTAAAGGAACAAATTATTGTGGTTTTGGCATTATTATAAATGTTATTTTTAAATCTTTCATTCTATAAAAATTAGCAAATTACCGCTCCCCCCCCCCCCCCCTCTTTCAAAAGACGCTTTAGTATGATTTCAGTATTTAACATTTTGGTTGGAAACTGACTTCAAACAACATTTGCTGTGTTTCATTTTTTCTTATATATCATAGAAAATGTTACCCCCACATATAATATTAAAACACTTAGCTGTGAGATATCAAAATAGAAAATACAACATCTAGCAATTGTTTGTTTAGAGTAGGTTACTAACAGGGCTGCAAAAAAGCCGTCTAAAATTTTAAAAAAGCCATGCCGGTGGCTTTTACTGGTTTTAACCGGCTTTTTTTGGCCATAATTGGCTTTTATACAATGAAACATTGTAATTATACACTACACATTTTAAAGTGCTTTTAATTAGTTTTAATGACATTTAATTGATTTAGAATTTAATAAGTAACCCAATTTCTCAATAATGAAGAAATAATAGCAGTTAAAAGCAGTTATAGCAGTCATAAAGACTGGAATAAAACTTAGATGGTTTTGCGAGTGATTTGTAGTTAGAATTGCAAATATGTTAGGTAAATTTGAAAAGCGCCATACCAACTGCTTTATCTGGTTTACACTGACTGACCGTTAACCCCCCACCCCCCGAATTTTTTCATTTTTACAGCTTTATAAAATTAAAGAGGACAATGGTTACTTAGTTACATGCTTTATTACTTAAAGTAAACATTTAAAATTATGCATAGTCATAATAAAAATGTCATTTTCTCACTATTAAAAATATTATGAATAGCATATGCATGAATATGCTTAGCAACAAGCTTTTCAAAATTTTATTTAGAGAAATTTTATTTATTTTTTTGGAGTCTAACTTATATTCTTTTCAATATTTATGTATATTTTTTTCAGACATAATGCCTTCACAGTTGCTTTCTAGCAGTTATAAAGACTTATTTATTTGAGAAAATTTAATAGAAATTTATAATTTACTCAGTAGAAAATATTTATAAACATATTATAAATTAATTGATCCAAATTTAAAACGAATTAGCTGTAAACCAACTTTAAAAAATAAAAACCGACTTTTTTTCAATAAAAGCCAGCTTTTTAAAAGTGGTTACCCCCCCCCCCCCCCCCCCCAAAAAAAAAGCCGGCAAACCTGGTTTCTCACCAAAATGACACCACAATTGAACGCATATAATATATAATTTTCAATTCCCACATATTTAGTTTTGATATAACTGCCAAGTCTAAACCCAAACCAAAACTACATTTTACTTTAAGTTTTAGATTCTCAATATACATGTTAATAAATAATAATTCATTTTCTCAATATATTTATTAATGAAAATTATAAAACATGGATTTTCACTTACTTATAAAAGTTGTTTTCGACTAAATTTGTTGCAAAAAATTGTTTATATTTTCTTTGTAAAGTTTAATTTAATTAATATATAGATACATTTGAACTAAAAATAGTTAAATGTTTTTTTATGATTATCATTTGATTACATTAAAATTGCAGTTATGTCAATAAAAAAAAATCAATTGTAATTTAATTATAATCAATTTAAAAAAATCAATAAAAAATATCAATTATAATTTTGCTGCAGAAAAGTATAATTAAAGAATATATAACAGGGAGATACAAATATGCATAGACTTGATATGAATTTTTATTGTTATGGACCCTTATTCAGAAATACTTAAAAAAATAACTTACCAATTTTCAAATTTAATTTCTTTAACATTTTATGTAGAACTGAGCTTTGAATGCTGGATGTTTACAGTATCTTTTTAACCTTCATTTATCCATGCTGGGACTTTTTGGATCCTAGTACAGTTTGTGCCTACAAAAAATAAATAAAATAACTGAAGATACAAAAGTCAAATCAATTCAAAATAAAATTTAATATAAATGATCACACGTGGCATTAAGCAGCTTCTATTATCTTTACATTCGATCTAAACAAATTCAAAGAAATTAAAGTACTTCTCCATTATTCCATCGCAGGGTTCATTTATTTTAGATCAATTTAGTTTTAATTGTGATTTAAATCAATGGGTTTTTTTTTAATTATGTTTAAATAAATTCAAGATGTAAACAAACATATTAATGTTTTTAAATATATTTAGTTTTCTATAATACAGATAATGAATCAATTTTTAGAAAGATAAGGCTTTTAAGCTTTATAAGATTAAAATTTTTGTCAAGTAAAGTACAATGTAATAGAAAAAATGGTTTCAAATTTAATTTGAATCAAATTGTAAAATAAACTAGCAACAGTAAGGAAATCTAAGCAGGAATATATTAAATATAGGAATATTTATTTTGATTACTTAATATAGTATTTAGAAAAACTTCTGCAAGTTTAAGTAAAATAAAATTATATGACTTTGCTCGTTACAAACAAGCATTGTGACTAACAGATTAATTATCCCATCTTTTGCATTATGCAGGAGAGAAACTAACAAGCTGTGAGAAAATAATCAACATTATTGTTTGCTTAAAAGAAATTCTTGACTTTAGTGATACCTATTACATTAAAATTTGAACCATTAATTTTCATGTCTGTGTATATAATTTTATAAATAAAGTCATAAAATAATAATATTGTGCGAGGTTTAAAAAAAAATAAAATAAAAAGCTCTACCCATTGACAACTTTTCATTAAAAAAAAAATAATAATAAAAACTATTGTATCTTAACAAACTGTATGTAATGCCTAATAAACAAATGGAGGTACTTTTCCGTTATACAGACAACACTGTCGCCAAGCATAATAGTTGGCACAAAATGAAAATCACGTGAATTGAAACATTTGAAAAATTAAAGAAAAAATTGATAGTACAGTGAGCATTTTAAAAATATAACATTTGAAAATTACAGACTTTTTCAAACTATTTTATTAAATCACAAATATATACTTAAAATAAGTGAATAAATAACTGTTATTCAATAAAGTAATAAAATAAAACTCATATTAAACTTCTGGCATAAAATTACAAATATCTTAGAAATATCGCATGGTTATTTTCAATAAAAATCCCTTTCACGATCAGGGTTGAAATAATTAGCGCATTGCAAAAGCCCCACTTTTTAAAATGTCAGCTATCAATAATTTTAAACAACAAAATTAATGAAAACAGAAAAAGGAATCTTGGATATTTGACCCTTTTCATTAAAATTAAAAAAAAAAACTATTCTATCGTAACAAACTCCAATTTTAAAATTTGTAATACACAGTAAACAAATGGAAGAATGAAGCCATTGGACACCCCCCCCCCCTCTCCCCTGCACAAAAAAAAACCAAAATAAAACAAAAACAAAAAATTTGGAAAAGACTCACTCACTAAAGTTTCAGCTATCAATAATGTTAAACAATAAATTAACAATATCTTAAAACAGAAAAAGAAATCTTGGATATTTATTTGTTTACATTATTTTCTTAATTATCTCTATCGGCTAGTGAATGTTTGTAATGGTCAGTTGAAATGGATCTATTGTAGGTAACTATGAACCACAAATTTTTCAAGCTCTTTCTCATTTAATATCATAGTGCCACCATTTAAAAGCTTTACTCTTATGTTAATTAATGAAATAATTAGTAAACCAATAAAACACCATTAAAAATACAGAAAAAGGTCAAATTAAAAATTCCCTGATGACAAACACATATAAGATATCACATATAAGATGACATAAACACATCATATATAATATTATGGATTAAAATAACATCTGACATCAAGTGAATGTAACGCTACAATCATATATCTTTGGCATTTAATCCTATTTTAGACAAAGTTATTTTTATTGAAAGCAGTCGACAAGATAATGGAGGAGTACCGAAAAAGCTACCATCAAACTATAAAATTGAATGCCAAAATTACATGATCGTAGCGGCACATTTACTTGATGTCAAATGTGTTTATATCTGTTTTTAATGATGTTTTACTGATTTATTAGATATTTTCTTGATTAAAATAACAATTATGTTCTTAAACAGCAACAAAATGATATTAAAAGAGGAAAAACTATTGAACAAATTTTATGATGTATAGTTTCATATAATAGATTTGTTTCAATTGATATCGCTTAAACATTCACCAGACGAGAGGGACAGTTAAGAAAAATAATGTATTAAATATCCAAGATTTTTATTTCAGTTTTCAATAATAGTATATTATAAAATATATCGTTTAAAATTGATAGTTAGCAAATTAGTAAGCAGAGCTTTTCTGATTTTTTTTTTTTTTTTTTTTTTTTTTTTTTTAACTTCAATAACATTCTTACTTTTTATTTATTAGTTGTTGAAATTTTTTGGCAATAATTTTTTTTTAAGAAAAGTGATTGATGGGATAACAGAGAAGTACTGAAATTAATAATGAGTTTAGACATCCAGTTAAAATTATTACAAAAGTACCAATAAAAATTAAAAATGCTATGTCTGAAAAATGGTATTATTTACTTTCAGTTTTAAGATCATGTACACTTGCAGACCCAGAAGCAGAATTTTCTGCATCAGTCTGCAGCAAACTAAAATTTATCTGCGACTCAATAAGCCTACTATCATAAGAAATGACAAAAGCACTTAAAGTAATTAAAATTTCCCTTTATAAAGAAAATATAATATAAGGACACAATAAATACAATAAATCTAGCAACTTAAGCAAATTTCAGCTATTTTTTAACCCCAGCATTTCTTTTTAACTTGGTGGATTAATCTGCAAAGTTTAATATAATCTACAATGCCCGCTGCCGTGCTGCACTGTTTCTGCTACTGGGCTTGCAGAACTAACAAAATATATGGGATGGAGCAAGAATTTGAAAAAATTTTGCTACCAGGCCTAGTGTTTACTACTGTAAACAGGAAATAAATACAGGGAAGAATACTTTAAATAAAATAAATAAAACAATGTGATTATTACATGATTCAAAAACATTTATTACTAAACAGGTGCAAATATTTGCACCTACATGATGTTTCAACTTGAGATATAGAGTGTTTCTTATATTTTGAACTATTTTTTCAAGAGAAATTGCATTAACATGTTTAGTATAGTAGTGATTGTAAAAAAAAAAAAAAAAAAAATGTGATTTTTATGTATGGTAAACAAAGAAACATTAACTTTAAATGATTTTATGGATTAAAAATTTAAAAATCACGTTCAATTGGATTACGATGATTGAATAACCTGTTTTCCTAAAGAAATAAGGAAGTTCTATAATTTTTGAAAGCTCTAGGGCACACGGATTTTGAAATACTGCAATACTGCGATTCGTCGAAGAGTTTTATGAGATATTTTTACAAAAATAGGGGTACATTTCACTATATTAAAAAAAGAAAGCAAGGTGTATTTTGCCAATTTTAAAAAGACATGTGCAGCGTCTTTAAATAATGACTTAGAGGGAACACAGACAAGGCTAAAATCTAAAATGTTATTTATGATGAAAAACAGATGAAATAAGCTATTCTAAAAATCTTTTCTTTGAAAATACGACAGATTTTAAACACATCAAAACAACAAACAACACAGAAATGCAACATAAAAACCCAATAGAAAGCAACTGTGACACATTTTTTAAAATGAAGAATTAAAACAGTGTACTTTATCTTTTTTTCAGGGGTGCTGTGTGTCTCACTGAAATCCCCCCATCCAAAAAAAAAGCAAGCTAAAAACCAGCTATATATACTTTTTTAATACAGTATATATGTATAAATGAAGGCAAATTGAAGCTGTTAAAGTATCACACAGGGTCCCCAACTGGATCTTTGCTATTGGGCCACATGTAGGCTTAGTTAGAAAATTTAAGCAGGTTATTCTAGAAATGAAATATACTTTACGAGTATTTTTATTAGATTTTTTAAAGATAAATAAATTTAATGGTTAAATAGATTTAAAAGTTGAATTTAAAGCTTTATGAATATTTTTACTTGTTCATCATCACCAAAATGAATGTTTAATGTATTTTTATATCTAACACAACACCCAAACAATGGGTCATAAACAATGTTTTGATGACTCACGAAATGATCTATCTTTAAAAATAATACTATTTCAGTAAAAATATAATGAACAAAGGTTTGTTTTACGATCATACAACATTATTATTTCAAGTATTTACATGAAAAATGCTTATAACTGTTTATATGTTTTCTATGAAACTTTGCCTGTCTCATGGTATAGATTACGACAAAAGCCTTATATTTTAGTGCAAAACTCAAAAGTTCACTCTAAAAAGTTAAGATTCGAAAGTTTACTTACCTTTAGGATAAATTCAATCCTCATTAAAAGAAATAAGTAATAGAACACAGTTGTTTAAAAAAATCTTTCGTTTCAACAACAACCGAACAGAGCAGTTGAAGTCAGAATTTCTTGCGCATGCGTACAGGTGACACGGATGTTCTCAGGACAACACCGGACGATCGTGGATGGTTCGTCCGGATTCTGGCGTCCTGCGAACGTCCAAATTAGGCTCTGTACAGGATCTGACGGGTATCGGACCTCTCGGCTCTATATAGGACCATATAGGACGTCCGCAGGCAATCTTTGGTTGTATGGGATATTCGGCGAGGTGTACGAGCGAACAAAACGTGAAAATTGCCACGTTCACTCACAAATCCTGTTCTACTCGCAACTCGCTCCACCCATACACACATGTACGCTTACGTCTTCGACACTGAATAAATGTTCAATAAATAAATGTTCGACACGTCTTTGTTTTGGATAAATACGACCATAGGCATTCCACTCGCACAATAATTCTAATGCACAAGCTAGGCATTTTTTACATTTCTTATTAACTTTACAGTGATCCTCATCATCTTTAACCCTCCGTCTACCAGACGGGTCCATTGGACCCGACAGGTACATACAAAATATTCATTCAAACCAGAAATTTCTTTAAAATAAACTAAGTATATAAACCAGACAAAAATAAGGTAAATAAATAAGTTAAATAGTTTTAAATAAAAATTCTGGTGTAGAACGTTTTATTAAAACTTGAATAAAATTCCCGGTAGATCTAGGGTTAATGAGTTCTTCTGAATCGCTCGTTTTTTTTGCTGTAAGCGGCGTAGAGCTCGCTACGTCGAGATTGTTGCTGCAATATGCCGAACTTCTTCAGCAAGTTCATTTAAAAATTTAACCCCACTGAAGCAGCGAGGATTGAACCACGCAATGTCTTTCATGGGCAAGTCATTTCCAGTAAATCGTGTATTCAACTGCTGAATAGCTGTGTATAAAATGACTTTATAAACGTTTCTCTTAAATAAGTCAGATGGGGATCCGATAATACTTCTTGCCTCATCGTGAGAATATTCACCACATCGACGTTTCGCTATATATTCTTTTTTTCGATAGGAAACTCTCAATTTCAATGCTTTACTTCTTTTCTATTAGTTGTTTCCGAAGATGTTCCGCAAATTCAGAAGTATTTTTCATAGCCATATCAAAATTATGTCGTTTCTGTAAGACACTGGATTTCAGGGTTTCGATTTTGTTAGCAGGAGTTACGTATCCCAGGCCGCTTATTTATGCAGATACTTCGATGTCGGCATAGATATATTGAATAGGTCGCTTAAAATGGTTGCTATTAATGTGTGCTGAAGCTTGCACTAATTATCAATCGGTGATTTTGCCGAAAAAGATACATGTGACAGAAAATCGTCCATTTCAGTGACACCTTGTAGACACTTAAGCAATGTTAAAAATTTATATTGATCTTTTAAAGATTTCGAAGACTCGCCAAACATGCTATTAAGTGCTCGATCCTTAATCCACCACTCTTTAGCGCTTACTTTTTGTAATCGCGAAGAAGTTTATTTCCACATACAGGCCCCTTATTCAGTGAAGTCCATGCTTTCATACCCTCTTATCACTCTGAGCTAAACATGTTTGTAGCTTACATTAAGACCAAGAAGCAGAGGCGGATTAACCACTACTCAGGCCCCTAGGCTTGACTTTTTTGCGGGCCCCCTCCTCTTTTTCAAAGCGATATAGACCAGTTGATTCAAAATACATGTCACTCAATTATCTCAAAAACCACTGATGAAGGAATCGCACTTCCATTTACAAAAAATATAGAAATGAAGTAAAGTTTTTAGATATAATATTTGTTTTACCTAATAAAATTCTAAATTTAATTTTGATACAGCCCCTGGGTCTTATAGGTTATATTTAGAAAAATGTTTTTTGTCTGAGAGGAACATAACAACAACAAAAAAACTATTATTTTACGACCAAAACTTACCACATTATGAGTTTTATGTAATTTCGGCGTTTTCTAGTACTAGAAATGGAATTATTTAGTACAGGTAAACGGCAAACATTGAAATTTCATAAAATTCAAAATATTATAATTTGCTAACTTTTAGTCGTAAAGAGTGCGATTTTTTTAAATGCTTTTTTTAGATAGAGGACATCATTCTTTTAGGGCACAGGAACCCAAGGGTCGTACTTGTCATGAAATTCCTATATATTCCCGTTCAATCCCGCGAATCATTTATTTTTACATAATTCCACAAAATCAGCATTTTGGAATTAATAAGTGCATAGGAGAGAAAAGAAAATTATGAGCCAGAAAATAGTGAAACATTTTGTCATCTGATGATAAAAACTTATACATTTTGTCAAGTGGTCACAGGAATAAAAAAAAGGGAATTTGTCAGCCGGACAGGATCGCGAATTTCGGCAAACGATCGAAAAATAAAAATGCGCATTTCGGCAAACGACCGCGGAAAAAGTCACGAATTTCGGCACACGATCGCGAAAAAAATCGCGAATTTCAGCAAATGATCACGAAGAAAAAATACTAATTTCGGCAAACGATCGAAGAATAAAAACACGAATTTCGGTAAAAGATCGCGAAAAAAATGCGAATTTCAGCAAACGATCACAGAAAAAAATCGCAAATTTCGGCAAACGATTGCGGAAAATTAAAGTGAAATTCGGCACACGACCGCAAAAAAATTGTGAATTTCACCAAACAATCTCGGGAAAAAAATCGCGAATTTCGGCAATCGATTGAGGAAAAAAATCGCGAATTTCGGAAAACAATCGCGGGAAAAACGCGAATTTCGGCAAATGGTCGCGGAAAAAATTGCCAATTCCGGTAAACGATCGCGGGAAAACGCGAATGGCACACGATCACGGAATAAAAATCGCGAATTTCGGCAAAGATCGCGAATTTTGCAAACGACCGTAGAAAAAATTCGCGCATTTCGGCAAAAGATCGCGAAAATAATCATAAATTTCTTCAAACGATCGTTGAAAAAATCGCGAATTTCTGCAGTCGATCGCGGAATGCAATCACGAATTTCGGCAAACGATCGAAAAATAAAAATGCGCATTTCGGCATTCGACCGCGGAAAAAGTCACGAATTTCGGCACACGATCGCGAAAAAAATCGCGAATTTCAGCAAATGATCACGAAGAAAAAATGCGAATTTCGGCAAACGATCGAAGAATAAAAACACGAATTTCGGTAAAAGATCGCAAAAAAATGCGAATTTCAGCAAACGATCGCAGAAAAAATTCGCAAATTTCGGCAAATGATCACAGGAAAAATCGCGAATTTCGACAAACAGTTGCGAAAAAAACTGTGAATTTTTCCAAACAATCTCGTGGAATAATAGCGAATTTCAACAATCGACTGCGGGAGAAAAATCGCGAATTTCGGAAAACAATCGCGGGAAAAACGTGAATTTCGGCTAACGATCGCGGGGAAAAAACGCGAACTTCGGCAAATGATCACAGAATAAAAATCGTAAATTTCGGCAAAGATCGCGGAGAAAAATCGCAATTTTCGCAAACGATCGCAGAAAAAATTCGCGGATTTCGGTAAAAGATCGCAGAAAAAATGCGCGAATTTCGGTAAAAATCGCGGAAATAATCACGAATTTCTGCAAATGGTCGCAGAAAAAAATGTAGTATGCTGGGTAAATGTGTCCTGAAATACCGAAAAAAGTATGTCCTGAAATATCACCTAGGAGCAGTACTACCCCTGAAAAGACCATATAAAATATATAATTTCGTATTTTAATACATATACTGGTCCATTTAAAGCAAATGCCATATCTAAAGTCTGTACTTATACTTTTTGCAGTTGATTGTATGTTTCTATTGTAAGCAGTCTAACTTCTTGATATTTTATGCATTAATTATAGCAGCACCTGCGCAATTTTAACACTGTTTTTTTTTTTCAAATACAGTCGAACCTCTATTTAACGAAGTCGCTAAATCCCGGAAAAAAGTTCGTTATATGGAAAATTCGTTAAATAGAGATTCACCTTTTAAAATAATTTAAACTACATAAAACAGATTTCAAATTCATAAACACTAAATATTTTTACTAAAAGTAATTAATCATATTTTTTTAAATAAATTATATCGATTTGTTTTATTTATTTTACCCACCAATATCCATCATCAATTCCTTTTTTCTATGTGTTTAAATCTTTGAAATCTGCAAGGAAAACAAGACATTGTCCGGGAATACACTGTATTTTCTATTTAAAGTAAATAGTCATTAAAATTAACGAATTTTAATGACATTATCGTATTTATTATCAATATAAGAAATAATTTTAACCATACATTAACACATGCGCCCTTAAATTTAATTTCTGAAAAACTCTGTTAATTTTGCCTGAGTTCTTTATTTTAAAAAGTGCTTTCTCTCATAATACGTCTCGCATCTTTGCAATGCACCAAAAACCCCTTCATGCGTATTTTCTTCTAACTATAATCCGCATCGGATTGTTTCAAATGATTTTAGCATTTCATTATACGAATTTTTGTTAATTCCTGCATCATGATCATTTCCATCATCATCATCATATTCGTCTTCATCGCAATTCATTGCTGTATTGTTTTTATTTTTCACACTGTCGAAAAAATCCAATTCGGATAGTGTTTCCGAGGTCTCAATTTCAGAATTAAGCGAAATACAATCATCAATCAGCACATCATGGTTAATTTCTTCTTTTTTTCTCACTGTATCCACATTTTTTAAAGTTACTCTAAGGGATTATCGTCTTCGTCCTCCGTACTTACCGAATTCTCAATGCTGAAAAAGAAGGCGCCTGGTAAAACCAGTTCAAGGCCATTGAACATCATGAAATGTGTTTAAAAATAGAATAAGTTTGAAATATCCAGAAATATTTTGAGAAACAAGGAGAAAAAAAATTTTGATCACAAGAAAAAGTTCGTTAAATAGAGAATGCAGTTCGCTATTTGGAGGTTATTTTACGAAAAAATTCGCAAAATGTTCTTGGTTCCAAGGAAAAGTTCGCAAAATAGAGGTACGTTAAATAGAGGTCCGACTGTACAATCAAATAATATTTAGGATATCCCAAAACAATGTGAATTTCGGTCTAGCTTTAAAAGTAGGAGGGGTTTGGGGTTTGGTCGGATGGCTGACCAATGTGATAAAATGTAAGGAGTTACGATTAGACAAATGCTTGATTAAAATTTAAAAGCTTCTTTAAAAGATATCGTTCGTAGATGTGCTGTCAAAATCTTGCCTAGGCCGCCGTGGCTACAAGTCTCCTCTGTGTAAATCTTTCCCAAACTTAAAGCTGAAAATTCCAAGAATTCAATACTTTCTTTTTATGAATAGAGAAGAAATTAAAAGTGGAGTAGCGTGTGGACTGCAATTAATAATTTTCACGATTCAATAAATGAGCGAAACAAAGAATACTGCACATCATCTCTCTTTTGCATTAAATGTTAGCTCAATGTGAAGAAATAAAAAATCGAAAAGAAATCTTAGCACAGGGGCCCCTTTCCTTCTGGTCCCCTACGTTTCAGCCTACTCAGCCTAATGGGTAATCCGCCTCTGCCAAGAAGTCCGTTGTCAATTTGCAACATTCTGTTGCATCTGCCAGGAACAAATTAAGCACATGTGCATATCAATGAACATGCTGTGTATTTGGATTGCCTTTTTCAGTTGTGCCTGCAGACCTTTATATCTCCCACTCATATTTGCTGCACCATCAAAAAAAGTCCCAACTATTTGTGATGAAGGGAGTTTAAACTTTAAGTTCTTCTTTTACTTGGAGATAGAAGGCTTTCCCTGTTGTTTTGGGGGCATCAACCAATTTTAAAAACTAATCTTCACTTTACCACGCTGCTCATAACGAACATAAAGAGCCAACTGCTCCATTACCGATATATCTTTTGTGAAATTTGCTTCCATACTGAATGGACCTGACTGTCTTGCATCATCGGCAATGTTTATTTGGATCTGAGTGGAGAGATAGGCACTTAACTGATTTATAAATTACTTGGACAGGAATGTGATCAACGAACCTCTTCCATACCGTTTGGGATTTCCATTTTGTTCTTCTTTCAGATCTATTCTAGCCTTCATCATACTTTCTAAAGATCCTCTTTCTTGACTTTATCTCTATAGCCTATGTTACATAACCGAGCAAAATTTTATTATATTTACATAACAGCTTTACCATTGTAGAAAATTGCCGTGTTTAACGTTTCAAGTCTGCCGCTGCCTCCTCTCGTTTTTCTCTTTAAGCTAATCCGTGCCTCCCGAGATCCTTGATCTGTAGATTATTCCTAGATAGGTAAGCTAATCCTTGCCTATCTTTTGTTACTACGCAAGTGTCCACAGGTAGATTGATCCCACCGAACAACTTCCCAACCTTCACTGACCATATGTGCTTTTTACTTTATCCCCTATCTCTCGGCTTCTATACAAAATGAATAATTTGCACAGATCTGGCAAAAATTGCTGATGGGAGAGGGAAGGTAGAAATTAGGACTTACACCCGATCAAAAAAAAGGGCGGGGGATGCTTTACGGGAAAAAGTCCTTCCGGCCAGTGCCGGGAGGAAGAGGTAGCTTTCATAATCCTTATTTAAAAAAAGCCAACTTATATCATGCAAACACACGAAGCTCAATTTAGTGGAAACCGAATATAGGAGATTCAATACTAATTTTTATCAATATAATGAATGAGAATTTCGCGAAATTAGTCAGCTGTATCCAAGCTGCTGTTCTTTAAAGTAACTTATATTTGTTTGCCAAATTCGGCAATTTCTTAAAGTGCCTGTCATTTTAATACAACGTGGTGGATGAGGCTAAGCAGTGAACTTGGTCGAGACCTTAGTAATTGCTGTGCACATGCTCACTCACATCGGAATCGGTTAATATATAGGAGTGCTGTCGCATGCAAAAAATCAGATTTTTCAAAATGTCACCCACAATAGAAATTGAAACTGCTATATCTGAGCCATTTTTTAAGGTAAAGACAAACAAAAAATGCTCCTGAATCCTTATATCAAGATCAAATACTTAAGAAAGAAACCTTTTTCAATTTCTAATTTTTTTGCACCTCACTTTAAATATATATATATTTTTTTTAATTTAATGGCCGCCATTCTGAAACAAGATGGCTGATGAATCTGGCCAGCGAACTTGGTCGAGGTGTTGATGTATACTATCCACATGCCTTCTTACATCGAAATAGGCGAATACGTGTGTTATCGCGTGACAAATACAAGATCGTTTCAAAATGTTAGCCATGCTAGAAATTCAAAGTGCTATAAATCAACCATTTTTTAAGATACCAACAAAAGAACAAATTTTCAGAAACAAAAACTGCTCTGGAATCTTTGTATCAAGGCCAAACACATAAAAAAAAAACCTTTTTCATTTTCCAATATTTTAATACCTCATTTTAAATTTTAAATTTTAAATTAAATTTTTTTAATGGCAACCCTTTTGAAACAAGATCGCGAATGAAGCTGGACAACGAACTCGGTCGAGACATTGGTATGTACTATATACAGACCAAGTTACATCCAAATAGGTTCATAAATACGCCTGTTATCGCGTGACAAAAATCAGGTCGTTTTAAAATGTCAGCCACAAGAGAAATTCAAAATGCTATTACTCAGCCATTTTTTTTTAGATATAGACGAGAGAAAAACTGCTCGGGAATCTTTGTATTAAGGTCAAACACATACAAAAAAAATCTTTTTCATTTTCCAATTTTTTGGTATCTCATTTAAATTTTTTAATTTTTTAATTTTTTTAAATAGCCGCCATTTTGAAACAAGATGGCGGATGAAGTTGGCCAACGAACTCGGTCGAGATATTTGTATGTACTATGTACACACCAAGGTACATCCAAGTCGGTTTATAAATACGCCCGTTATTACGTGAGAAAAATCAGGACGTTTCAAAATGTCAGCCACGCTAGAAATTCAAAATGCTATAACTCAGCCATTTCTTAAGATATAGACGAAACAAAAACTGCTCCCGAATCTTTTTATCAAGGTCAAACACATAAGAAAAAAATATTTTTTCAATTTTCAATTTTTGGTACCACATTTCAAATTTAAATTTTTCTTAAAAATTTAAATGGCCGCCATTTTTAAAAAAGATGGCGGGTGAAGCTGGCCAACTAAACCGGTCGAGACATTGGCATGTACTATGTATAAACGAAGTTACATCCAAATCGGTTCATAAATACGCCTTTTATCGCATGACAAAATTCAGGACGTTTCAAAATGTCAGCCACGCTAGAAATTCAAAATGCTATAACTCAGCCATTTTTTAAGATATAGACGAAACAAAAACTGCTCCGAAATCTTTGTATAAAGGTCAAATACATAAGAAAAAAATATTTTTCCATTTTCAATTTTTTGGTACCACATTTCAAATTTTAAATTTTTAAAAAATATTTAAATGGCCGCCATTTTGAAACAAAATGGCGGATGAAGCTGGCCAACGAACTCGGTCGAGAGATTGGTATGTACTATGTACACACCGAATTACATCCAAATCGGTTCATAAATACGCCTTTTATCGCGTGACAAAATTCAGGACGTTTCAAAATGTCAGCCACGCTAGAAATTCAAAATGCTATAACTCAGCCATTTTTTAAGATATAGACGAAACAAAAACTGCTCCGGAATCTTTGTATAAAGGTCAAATACATAAGAAAAAAATATTTTTCCATTTTTAATTTTTTGGTACCAAATTTCAAGTTTTAAATTTTTTTAAAAATTTTAAATGGCCGCCATTTTGAAACAAAACGGCGGATGAAGCTGGCCAACGAACTCGGTCGACACATTGGCATGTACTATGTACACACCGAATTACATCGAAATCGGTTCATAATTACGGGAGTTACAGTGTGACATAGGTCAGATATATATATATATATATATATATATATATATATATATATCAATTTTGAACGGAGGGTGGTTTCGGGGTCTGGGGATCATGATCGATGAAAATATACCAAAATTTTTTGAAATCGCTTTCCTCCGAACGGCTGCAATAGGTAGCTTTTTTGTAAAGAAAGCTACCTAAAAAAGGAAAAGAAAAATTAAGTTTCATAATTTGTTGTTTTGTTTTATTAAAAAGAAAAATTTTTTTGGTCCACTACAACCGTTTGGCCCATCCTGCTACCAAGAAAAATTAAATTTCATATATTTTTAGGAGTTTTTTTAGTTTTATTAAAAAGAAAAAAGCTTAAAAAAACTGTATTTTTTTTTCTTTTTTGGCCCGCTACACCCGTTTGGCCCACCTCGCTACCAAGAAAAATTGAGTTTCATAATTATTTTTTTTTAGTTTTATTGAAAAGAAAGAAAAGTAAAAAAAATGTATTTTTTGGCCCACTACACCCATTTGGCCCACCCCGCGATCGCGGGGTAGCGGGGTGGGCCAGCCCGCCCCTGTTCATCATCATATTTGTCTTAATGTTTGCTTATTTTTTTGTACTTAATAACTTATTTGCAATCACTCCAGTATCTTATATTGTTATGTTCAAAATATAGTAATTTTTATGATAATTCTTTAGTTTTTTGTTTCAAAATGCTATTTGCAAATTTGTATTATTATATTGTTTTGGAGGTAAAGGAGAAATAAAAAAGAATTAGATTAATTATAAATAGTATTGTATTGTATATTGTATTTTAGACAATAACTAATAGTGGACCACTGTGCCACAGTGGTCCCCGCTTCCGGGGCACACTGGTCCACTTTACGGGTGTATATAATTTTTTTTTTTTTGAAAAATGTATGGGAACTACTGCGAAAATTATGCGGCATATAGAAAGGTTTAAAGAATATTAAAAAATATTTTCAGGTAGATTGGTCTCACCGTTAAAGAGAAAAAAAAAATGTTAACTGCAAAAGTTGTCCACTGTACCCCGGTCTCCCCTAAGTGATTTTGCTTATATAATTGTATCATTATTTATTATAAAACAATAAAACTCATTCAAGTTTTATGTATTTAAATTTGAATTATTTTTACCTGTCATAAGGTAAAGTGCCCTAAAGCTGATGTCTTAAAATAAAACAAATATTTAAAGCATTACCTATTTTCCAAATCCAAGATATCTTGGGTTTAAAAAGTGCTGCCATTCAAGAAAAAAAAAATCATTCTAAATTATTTTAGAAAATTGGTAATGCTTTAAATATTTGTTTTATTTAAAGATGTCAGCTTTAGGGCACTTTACTTTATAGCACAAAGCATTAATGTTAACATGAAATCTGTAATTGTGTAAAAAAAAAAAAATCATCATTACGAATATGTTAAAAATACATGTAAATGCAATGTGCTTGAATGAGATTTTCTTAAAGCGAGGACTTTCATCTTTTCTACACCAGACTGTTATATTAAAGTGTTTGAATTGCCAATTGTTGAATCTAAAATATCTTATCAATCTGAAATAAATTAATTTAATTTGTAAGATTAAATTTCTGTTTTTTATATTAAAATAATTCTTATACTGCAAACATCTTGGTATTCTATAATTTTTTGGCCATAGCCAGATTTTTTTTTTTCCAAGAGAGAGATTTTAACTTATAATGCCTTACTTTTAAGTAGGGGAGAAGGGACCTTTGAACACTGTAAATATTTTCCCTTAAATAAATTATATTTTTAAAATATATATGGCAGCACAGTACTACTGCTTCAATGTAACAAGAATACAAAGCTTTACTAATTTGCATGGGCATTACTGTCTAAGCAAGATATGTATATTTTGCTTTCTTGAATCTAAACTTATCAAAATAAAGTTGTAAGCTTTTTGTTGATAATCTTGTATCCTTAAAATTATAATTTACTATTTAATACCTAAATAGAGATGTTAGCTTTAACTTATAAGGTTTGTTTTATTCAAATTCTCAAACCTAATTGAGTAAATAATTGTAATGCTAAACTCCATGTGATGGGGCACCATTGAACGGAAAAGTTGGGACACCATTGAACATCATTAAAACTATGAAAGATACAGTATATATGTATCTAGATATTATTATTGTTTAAATTTTTTTAAAACATGGAATTTAAGAGATTAATTAAGTGTTATTATACTTAATATGAAAGATGTACTCATGCAGGACTTCAACTGCAGGCAAATTCAGGTCACACAACAATAATTCATGATTTACAAACCCTATACTGTTTCATTTACAATGGTAAACATTATTTCTGGATTTCATAAAACAGGGTTTTATCCATTTTCTATAACAATTTGAATGTAAATGATTTCATTTTAGTTCAATTTCATGCAAAAAGAACTACATTGGTCACATTAAATTGCTTAATATCAGGTTTCTTCGTAAAAAAGAACATACGATATATTTTACAGAGGCATCAGATATCAATTTGGTTGATTTTAAGGATATTATATAAAAAAGTTGCCACAATTAAACATAATTGGGGGATACTCCGTTCTGTCTCAATAATGTGCTTTGATGGATACAAATTTGGTTAAATAATAAAAAAAATACTAGTAATTTCAGTTAAATGTAATTGTGTAATTTTACTCTTATTATTTTATATTTTGGAAAGATACAGTTTTTAATAAAAACTTACAATATTTTCATATTTTGTTTAAACATTGTTCAAAGGTACCCCTACTTGGGGCAGGTTTGAACAGAAAACTTTCAGCTTTTTAAAGCCTCACAACATATTTAATTTATCTGAAAAATTGTAATCTTTTATTTCATATCATGCAGAATTACATTCTTTCTCTCACGAAATATTTAAAATTCAATAAATATAATTCAAGTAAGAAATACGTGGATTTTTTAAAAAAATGTTCAAAGGTGCCCCCCTCTCCCCTACATGAATGGATCTTTCTCAATTTATTTTGGGGGTGTGGAAGGATGCTCAAGGATTGAGGTTACTAATCTGGCTGCAGGCCACATAATTTTTTTTGCATGTTTCGGTTAGCTGGGCGCCAGTGTTATATGTACACACACATAGATATGTATACATATATGTGTATATATAACACTGGCGCCTGGCTAACCAAAAAATATCTTTTTTTTATTAACTTCAATAGAGATGTGAGATTCATCTGATGTAGATAAATGTATATTTATGATAACTTTTGAATAGATTTTCTTATTTTCTCTGTTTGTACTCATTTTTATTAAAATAGAATGATTATTTGTTTCCCTATTTTCTGCACACCTTAACTATTGTAAAATCTCACCTCACGAAATATAAATATGTCATTGACATTCAACAAGTTAAATGCATTTAATCATACTCTATAAAAAAAGGGCACAATTCTGTGGTTGCTAGGATCAAGAAAGCTGCTATGGGTAGGTGGTTTGTCATTGGTGAAGATCAAGTTGTTAGGACTGCCAATCTTTGACCTGACCTTGTCCTTAAAAAGAATAAGGACATTATTGTACTTGATATTACTGTTTCTTTTGAAAATGGACTTGAGACCTTATCTGAGGCAAGAAATAAAAAAGAAGAGAAGTACAAGGACCTCGCTATTGAACTTTCTATTACCAACTGCATTGCTAAGGTCGAAGCTATTGTTGTTGGCTCCCTGGTATCGCAAGAATGATCGAATAGTTAGAAGACTGTGCTCCGACAAGTATGTGAAGATTATGAGATGCATTATTGTTAGTGAGACCACCTCATATTCCCAAAATGTTTATTCTAAGCATACTAGACTTGTTCCCCAGGATTTGTGGGGCTGACATTAGCAGCCATGCTATATTCTTTTTCCTGTATTTTTATTGTATGTTTAACCCCATCATTTTTTGATGCAGTTTGTAATTTTTATACTTTTTTTTTAATATATGTAAATAAAATAAATATATTGACAAGGTTCTGAGATAAAGAACCATAGATTGACTTAGGCCACATGGACACACACTCTTATCTATAGGTTACTTTTAATTGTAAATTCCAGACTTGCACTTTTTAACATTTTCCATAGTAATCCATAATTTAAACTAAGCCTAAAAGCAGCATTTTTGTTTATACAAGAAGTTTAACATAAAAGAAGGTAGTGGGAGGAATGGGACAAGTCCAATTCCTTCATTTTAATAAAAGGAATGCAAGTTGCTAATTCAGAAATATTTTTAGGATAATATATTAATTTACTTAAAAAAGTAAATAAATTGAACTGATAATTTTTTAATAGGGATGCAACGAATATCCGGCTGATTTTTCAATATCCGAATCACAATCACCGGATATCCGGCAGAGTGCAGAAAAGCAAAAGTATAAGGATAACAGAAATCGTTTGACCCGAAACAATGCCGAACAATTTTGTTTACAATGCAAAATATGAAAGTAAGTTCACTATTCATGAGTAAAAGGTAATTCTCAAAAGTTTAAAGAATTGCCAGCTTTCCTAACATTGATATTTGAACTCTTTATAATAAATTTAAGAATTTACGTTTACTTCTTTTAGAAAATTGTACCTTTACTTTCAGAATGTAAAACAAAATTTGAAGTTGTTTATTAAAGTATGACTTTATTAATTTTCTTTCTTTAAGTTTAACAATTAAACAGGCCTATTTTTAGAAGAAAGTATTGTAATAGAATTTTTTTTTTCGATTTCCGGTTTTCGACAGATTTAGATGTTTTAGGGGTCAGATATCCCAAAACATGTTTATACAAAATGTCTGTCCGTGTGTCGCCATCGTATCATGAAAAAGTGAATGAAATTATGCATAGAATTGAACCAAATTTTTTGTGAATGTCTTTGGCTATAGCCAGGCGTTCCTTCCAGTATTCCTTCAATACGGAAACATTCCACTGGAAGGGGGCACTGTAATCGCGATTTTTGTGCCATTTTCATTATTGTACCATCGAAAAGTATATGAAGTTATCCATATAATTGAACAACATTTTTTGTATTATTATTTTTTTTTTGGCTATGTCCAGCAGGTTCTTCTTTAAATTGGAAGTATTCTGCCAGAATGGGGCGCTGTAATAGCGATTTTTGTGCCACTTTTATTCTTGTACCATCGAAAAGTGTGTGAAGTTATGCATAGAATTGAACCAATTTTTAGAAGGTATGTTTTTGGCTATGGCCAGGAGGTCCTCCTTCAATTTGAAAATATTCTGCTGAAAGGGGGTTGCAATAATACGGATTTTTGTGTTATTTTCATTATTTTACCATTGAAAAGTGTATGAAGCTAAGCATAGAATTAAACCAATTTTGTGTGTATATTTTTGGCTATGGCCAGCAGTTTCTCCTTGAATTTGGAAATATTCCACCAGAAGGTGGCACTGTAACAAATTTTTGTAAAATTTTCTCGATTTTTCGCAATTTTTTTTGTATTGTATATTGGCGGCTCATAAAGCGAAGGGAACTTCGCATCCTGCTAAGCTGGATATTCACAAACAGCTGATGTACAACAGAATAATGAAAAAATTATTGATTTTAATAAATATCATGATCGAGATTAACTTATTCTGATTAATTGACTGGAGCAGAAATTTTAGATCAAAATTTAAGTTGGTATAATATTGAACTAATAATATTGAAGTATTAACATTTGGAACTATTATTTGAAATATTAAGATGTATGAGATAGAAGAAAGTTTTGGGATTAGCAAATCCAACTATTTATTTTTGTAACTTCCTTATAAATATTTAAAATTAAAAGTAATTTTCTTTTTACTTATAAATATCAAAATAATTTAACTTAAAATAAAACTAAATGTGACTTAGAGCAAAAACAATATTAAATAATTACAACAGAAAAAAGGCATCAACTAAACCTATGTTTGGAGAAAATAACTCTTTAATCATGGGTTAGATATTTTATGTTTAAATTATAAAAAGAAAGTATGTAGTATTTCTTTGTGAAAATACTCTACAATTATACGCATATGGTTAAAATTTGTTGTACAAACTATCTGCATTTCATTGTACAAATTAATTAATTATTAGCAATTATCAATATAGTCAATCCCATATCCAAATCCAGTAGCAATTATCAGCATTTCATTGTACAAATAAACAGAATATTTTAATGTTTAAATTACATTTTTTATGCAATATTATTAATATACATTACAGGGCTTGAATTTCGAGACGGGATGGCAGGATTCGTGCCCTATTTATTATGCCCTATTGTGCGCGGTCGGCTCCTGTTTCCAAAAAATCATTTTCCGAAAATGTTTCTTTGTAAAACGACGATCAAGTCTCAGGACCGACTGACAAATTTCGTGATATTTTCTACTATCGATTGGTAGATTTCACAGTTTCTTCTTACGACAGATTAACAAAATTCATGGTTGTTTTTCTGCATCTGACTGAAAAATTTTGCGCTTTTTCTCCACGACCGACTGACGAATTTCACGATTTTTTCTGGTGAATTTCATAAATTTTCTCTCGTGATCAATTGATAAATTTGGCAATTTTATTCTGTGACTGATTGGCAAATTTCCCTGTTTCTTCTTGCGACATACTGATGAAAGTAACGATTGTTTTTCTGCATAGGATTGAAAATTTTCGCGTTTTTTCTCTGCGACTGGCTGAGGAATTTCACAATATTTGCTCGTGACGGACTGGCAAATTTCACGATATTTTTCCATGATCAATTGACGAATTTTGTGATATTTTCCCGCTGCCGATTTCCTATGAGCTTCAGTTTTCTTCTTGCCACAGATCAACAAATTTTTTTATTTATTTTCACCATGATTGACGAAATCGGCGATATTTTTTTTTTTATGACCGATTTATATATTTTGCGATGTTTTTTCCCTGTGCTCAAAATAGGAAATAACTAAAAGGGCAGTAATGGCCACCGGAGACAGAGCCCTACCAAATTGGCCAATAGTCAGCACTCAACAAAATGAGATTACACTTGTGGTGCACATGAGAAAAAAAAAAAATTGGTAACTTAAGAAAAACATTTAGAAATAACAAACTAGTTGATTCTTGCAATTCACAGAAATTAGAACATGACTTTTTGAAATCAACCTGTTATCATGTAATAGAAGAAATCAATGGACTATTTCCTTTTCAAATTTTGGATATGGATTTAAAATTCCAATGCATAGAACATAGTTCAATTAACAAAAATACCAGGGATTATAGTTTTGACTATAATTCCATTAAGAATATAATGAAACAAGTTTGTTCAGAAGTGACATACAATCACCGTAGGATGTTGACAATAGAATCACCGATATGCATTATTCATGCAAATAAGTTAAAAATTAATGCACATCAGATTTTGCAAAGTTTTCTAAAATTTTTTAAGAGAGCATAACCATGCATTTCTGATCATTTCTAAAGTTATAAAAGTTGCTCTGTTCTGTTTGTCAAAAGCGTAACTTGTGAAAGAGGCTAAATCACACAAAATGGAATAAAATCTAAATTAAGAAATTCATTTAGCAACTTTTATTAATTGCCAATAACATATGGTGAAAGTTGGAAAATAGACATGGTGCATATAAAACTTGATTCTGTTCCTTTGTTTTAATAAAAATAAACATTTTGGATAATTATCTTGAGTTGTTAATTTAAATTATTTCAATGGTATTTTGTCATGTCTGTATAAATGTGATTCTTTAAGTGGCACATAAAAATAACAGGGTTTAAAGATTTTTTTTTCTCTTTCTAACAGTTCAACTCCCCCGCATTTTTAAATGTTGGGTGGGAAACTCCCCTCCTGGGGAAAACTTGAATTTCAAGCCCTGATAATCAAAGATATATTGTTTTTGTAAATTATATTTCAGTGCATCTAAAATGTTTTAATGATGTGTGAAACATGTTTGTAATTTATTGTTCTGAGATGGCGTTATATAAAGAAATAATTCACCATATAACTAAAAACATATCTAGTGCCGAATATCCGAATCCGGCAGGCAAAGGAGCTTTGGATATCCGGCAAAATCAATATCCGGTGCAATATTTTTTAATATCATCTGTGACTAGCAATTCTGAATTTTCCTTCCAGTGAAGCAGTTACTGGAATTTGATATTGTAGCATAGACATTAGCAACCTACAATCTTTGTTAGATTATATGTAGCCGACACTAGACTATTTGTGCCTTATCATACTTAGTTTTATAGCTGTCCCATACCTCCCTGTTAGTTTGGGACACATTTTGAAACTTAAAATTTTTTTAATTATGAAACTGTGTCTGCAAATTTTGTTTCTATATTGTTCAAGGACATTAGAAAATGTTTCATTTTGAATTCGATAAATTGAAATTTTTGAGTCAAAATAGATATCTTATTTTTGTAAAAAGTGTCCCATTCCTCCCCACTTCCCCCTAACTACTGATGCAGATAGAGTGATTTGTTTTCAATACTGGAAAACACTGAAAATACTTCATTGGTGTGCTAGGAATTTACATGATTTTTTTTTTTCACTTTGTGGGTGTCCCACTATATAAAGAACTATGGATGGTAAATTATTTATACATGTTTTTTACCATCACTTTGAAATTAAAGCATTCATAACAAAATGAATAGCTTATAATGATATTCATTAAAGGGATAACGATAATTACGATTGACGATATTATAGGCATGCAGGAAAAAAGTAAGGTTTAAAATGTGACAGAAAGGAAAATTTTGACGATGAACCAGGGCTTGAAATGTACTGGAGCAAACCGGAACGATGTTCCAGTTCATGAAATTGTGACAAATATTGCTCCGGTTCGGGAAAGTATGAAAAATATGGTTCCGGTTTGTCTAATTGTTAAAAAATATTATTAGTTTCATATATGTAGCTTAAAATGCTCTCTGTAACTTTTTTTTCAAATTACTTAGAATCTTGAATGCATTTTTTTAAATTGTTTTTTCTACGGTTAAACATAAATTTGCTAAACAGTAAAGTCTCGATTATCAGAGTTAATATGGACTAAGCTCACCTCGGATAAGCAAAAAACTGGTATAAACTAGATTTACACAAACCGTCACCAATTAGGAGATTAACCCCCTCACTGACAAGCCCGTGTTAATACGTTCACTAAGCTCCAGGTTTCACTGAAATACAAGCAATATTTAAGGTAATATAATTCTATTGATTTAATGTATTTTTAATACATTGAACAATGATTAATACTTCCAAGGATTGCTTCATATTCGTTATTAAGTTTTTTTTATAAAATGTTCAAAGAATCATTTTTTTAAGCATTTAAAACAAAATGCAGAAAAAACAACATTACAATTTTGCCCTTTTCCAAGACAGTCGGAGGGTTTTAAATATAAATTTTCACTTAATTCATTAATTTTTATGGTACTAGTAACATTTCTGTTACTTTTAAGAAAAATGGGGAATGAAATTGTTTATTTGAGAAAGCCCTTGATAGTTTTTTGTTTGCTGAATGTCCATTTTGCTGCAGTATTACGCTACCAATTTCTAAGTTTTTTTTCTTACCCCTAAATCTTAACAGTAAATTTTGCTTAATTCAATCGCCGAAATCTAACAATTCTTAACGATTAAATACGGCAAAAGTTTGTATTCAATTTTAGAGATAAGAAAACCATACAAATTGGCAGCTATATGATTCTATAGTGTCATGAAAATTGCAGGTGTAGCCTCTTCTTTTTGCTCAAAGTATTAAATAGTTTTTTTCAATTGAGCTTATACCTTTGGAATGGATCATTTTCTTTTGATGGACTGATGACTTCCATTATTATGAAACAGCCGTTATAATTGAAGCGTTATGTGAAGATCAAAGAGCAGTCGTAAAAAGCAGGGCTGCGGAGTCGGTAGGTAAAATGACCGACTCCGACTCCGACTCCTGGATTTCTGAAACAATCGACTCCGACTCCGGCATACACACAGGGTTTCTCAAAAAGATTGAAATGCGCTTTAATTTTTTACCTTTTGGAGATATATAGATAATGCAAATTGAAAAAGTGTTCAAAATTAAATAGTAATTAAGATTAATGTTCGACCGAAACCGAAACAGAAACCAAATTTCGGTAATATTTCTATCTTCGGCGGAAAATTTCGTTAGATTAGTTCTAAATACAGTAATAAAAACAATTACATTTATTACTTTTTATGGGGTGTCCATTACTGTAACAAAGGGTGTCCATTACTGGCATTTTAGGTCTTTTGATATATTTCTGCAATTTACATTTAAATTTTGATTCATATTGGGAAATGAGACTATGGGAACGGTTAAATATTGTTGATAAATTAATATAATATTGAAAAAACTGGAATATAATACACATAACTGTTACTTAAAAAACAATTTTTAGAGATATTCCTTAAGGGTATCCATTACTGGCACTTCTACCCTATTTATAGATATATAGCTATATAACCCATATAATCCGACTGGCAGGATTTCCTACCAAGCATTATAGAGAGTTTAGCGCTTTAAAAAAAATTAAATTGTTCGGTTGACACCAGTTTTTTGAAATAATAATTTTCTCCTTACTTGAAGAATGATGTATTAGATGAAAGGAATATTACTCTTAAAGTGCCGAGTAATTATGCTCATATTATAAAAATGTAGTTATCTACGTTTGAGATTGTAATGCCTGTATTTATAATTTGCAGTTTATATACCAATTTCAGACATTAATTCATACTTTAAAGACAAATTTAATCAATGTAATATATACAGGTCTGTTTCCGTGAAGTGCATTTAAAACTAGTATGTTGTGGCCATCACAAAACTTTCTTCTATATAAATCACGTCAATTAAATCATCTAAATAAATACAAGAAATAACAACGATTTAGCACCAATTCATATCAAAGTATATCTAAATTTGAAGTTGGATGAAAATTCGTGCATTAGTTCTTAAGATCTATAGCGGAAATTCTGAAAAATATAGCATAGCAGCGCCACCTGTTGAGCGATTTACACCAAAAATAATCAGCACTAAATGATATCAAGGTATACCTGAATCTGAAGTTTGTTGAAAATCCAAGCATTAGTTCTTGAGATAAAGCTATTGCGGAAATCGCAAAAAGTACAGCATAGCAGCGCCACCTGTTGAGCGATTTACACCAAAAATTAAACAGCACTAATTTATACGTCAATTCATGTCAAGGACTAACTAAATCTGAAGTTTGATGAAAATCCGTGCAATAGTTCTTGAGATACAGCTCTTGCTGGAATCGTGAAAAATGCAGGACAGCAGCACCACCGGTTGGGCGATTTACACCAAAAATTAAACAGCACTAATTTATATCAGGGACTAACTGAATCTGATGTTTGATGAAAATTCGTGCATTTTTTCTTGAGTTAGAGCTATTGCGATAATCATGAATAATGCAGCATAGCAGCGCCACCTGTTGGGCGATTTTCACTAAAAAGCAATCAGCACCAAACTATGTCCTGGACTAACTAAATCTGAAATTTTATGAAAATCCGTGTAGTAGTTCTTGAGATATAGCTATTGCAGAAATCGTGAAAAATGCCGCATAGCAGCGCCACCTGTTTGGCGATTTTCACCCAAAACTAATCAGGTCCAGTTTATATCAAGGTCTAACTAAATATAAAGTTTTGTGAAATTCCGTGCATTAGTTCTTGAGATAGAGCGCCCACAAAATTTGTGTCACACACAGACACACAGACAGACAGACTCACAGACAGACATTTTGTAAAAACATGTTTTTCGGGTTCTCTGACCTCTAAAACGTGTAAATCAGTCGAAATCTGGAATTCGAAAATTTTCATGAAACCAATACTTTCTTCTTGTAAAGATAGAAGAAAGTAAAAATATATTAGACGCCACATTAAAAATTTTTTTCGTTCTTTTAAATGAATCAGTTTAATGACTGATGTTAGCAAAAAAATCACATCCGACCTTTTGCCTTAGTATTTGCAGAGTTATTGAAGTTGACATTGTTTGTATATCACCGACCCATATCACCGTGTCTTCTAAATTCTTTCGGCAAAATGTATGTGTCGGCTAAAGATCGTGTCGTCTGTTTGACCTGCCGGCTAAATGTTCTGTCGGATAATTGAGCCTAATTATAACCTAAACGTAATGGTAACCTAATTATAAGATACCCTAACCTAACCGTAACTTAACTGTAACCTATTCGTAGCCTAACCGTGACCTATCTGTAAAATAAACGTAACATGACGGTAACCTAAGCTTAACCTAATTATAACGTAACCGTATCCTAACTGTGATGTAACCATAACCTAAGTGTAACCTAACCGTAACCTAACTGCAACCTGGAGGTTAACTAGCTCTCGCCATTACCTTATTATAATCTAACCGTAATCTAGCTGTAACCTATTCGTAATCTAACCGTAACATAACCATAACCTAATTGTAACGTAACTGTAACCTAAACGCAACCTAATTGTTACCTAAACGTAATCTGTGACCTAACTTAACCTAAGTGTCGGCTAATCCTCCTGTTGGTTAAATGTCCTGTCGGCTAATCGTGTTGTCGGCTAATCGTCTTGTCGGCCAATCGTATTGTCTCATTAACATGTCAATAAAATGAAAAATAACTAAATTATTAATGTATAGAGTTAAAAAATAAAATAATAATTCAGTTCTTAAATTTAAAACTAAGCTTAATTGGTTTTATTTTTTATTTCACTTCAAACTGTTCAACAAGAAGTTTGGAGTCGGAGTCGGAGTCGGCATATTTTTAGCGACTCCGACTCCGACTCTTTTCACCGAAAAATCACATCGACTCCGACTCCGACTCCACGACTCCGCAGCCCTGGTAAAAAGTTAGAACTCTGATTTTCTGGTCAGAATGGAGAAAAAATGGCCATAATTTTTTTTGAAAAAAAAAATTATGAAATTACAAAACTTGAAACTACGAGGAAACGTTATTGAAATTGATCGTAATTATGAAACTATGAGGAAATATATATTGTTATTGAAATTAAGAGATTGAGGGAAAATTCGATTTTGTTTTCTTCCCAAAATCTGAATTTTGGCGAAAATGCTGCCAAAAATTCGGACAGACCGAAACTATCTGTATTAAAAAAATGTCGTTTGTTCTTTCGGAAAATTTCAACATTATTCATTGATTTGAGCTCCATCATCTCAAATGAGAGACACTTTATTTATTGCTATGAACTTTACTATTTATAATTACCAGTCATGACTAGTGTTATCAGGTGTTCAAAGACCTATTCTGTGTAATCCCCTGCACAGGACGCCAAATGTCCTGATTTTTCATGATGCATAAATTCTTCTAAATTCCTTTTAGTACCATGCTATTCGTTAGGTTTGTCCTGGGAACCCGTTTTGTGGCATATGGTCAGGACAAACCCCCAAGCCTAGGGTAACATAGGTGAAACTAAATAATCCTGTCTATAAAGGAACATTTTTATGGTTCTTCTGAAAGGAATAGTGTACAAATCTATTTGCTAAAATCTAGCCCCTAGCCATTTTGTTTTTATAGATATATATAAAACCAATGCATTTTGATTAACAGAACTTGTTAAAACGGAACCTATGTATAATGGAATCTTACCTGAAACGTAAAAAGTATGCTTCCTTGCAGAAGCAATACCATACAGTTATAACTACTCAATCGGAACACCCCCCCCCCCCCAAAACGGAAGTGTGTTTCGATCTCTAGCGATTACACTTTCACAAATCTTAATATACAGCCGAACCTTGTTATCCCGACACTCTAATGACCAGAGAAAAAGTGTCCTCATAAGCAGGGTGTCGCGGTAACCGGAGTTAGAGAAAAATATGTTTTTAAAAAGTCATATTTTTAAGTAATTTAAAACAATTTTAAATTCATAACTGTTCTTGCAGTTTTAAGCAAAAAAAAAAAAAAACATTATTATTAAACAAAATAAACACAAAAACAAAATTGAAAATAATAAGAATCAGAGTTATGATGACTTGTTTTTTATTGTTACATGAAATATTGATGAATTAAAGTTTACTTATCTCCAGATGTGCTTCCTACAATTCTTTTTTCAATATTATACATTGAATTGTAATCGATATTCGTTGTTACAGAAATGGATGTTAAATAATTCCCAATCGTTTCAATGCAATGCTTCGGTTTTAGTCGGATGAAAAACGGCATGTAACCACAAGAAAGCGCCGCCTGACAAGAACAAAAAGACCGCAAGTAGACTGATACTGGTCTATCTGGAGCTTAAGTGGGTCATTCATAGTGTGTGGTTTTATTTATTCAGATAAAAGATTGAAAAAAAAATTTCTCATTTATCTCAATGGGTATTTTAGACACTTTGTGAAAAGTTTGGCTAAGCCATTTCTTACCGCTTAATTTCCGTGCTTATAAGATGGGTTATGAAAAATGGACAATTTTACTAAACCGTTGGGATATCCGGAGTTGAAAATTATTCAATGATGCAAAATCCAGAGTTTATTTACAATAAAATCATATACAGAAAATCGGGACTTTGAAAAACTGTCGTGATAAGTGGAGTGACATGAAAACTGGGTGTCGGGATAACAAGGTCCGACTGTATAAGATTATTGTGTTTACTTAACAGAGTAAAATGTTCCAGATGAAATTTTAAGTGACCAAAGAAAGGTATATTTGTTTAATTTTCCTTCTATAAGGAACATGATTATTTTCCGTTACAGACAGGTACAGTTTTTATAGGGTTTACTGAATTTTTATGTGCCAATTTAGGAGCCACTATCCCACTTTTTGTGACAGTGGACCGGCAACACTAGTCATGAGACAAACTCAAGACATGAGAGCAATTTATAAAGCAAGGAATGCATATATGACTAAACTTTGAAGATGCTTTTCATGTGCTTATTAAAAACTGCTGACTCAACAGTAATATTCTACAATTTTCAAAGGTCCTCTATTATATAGTCTGGCCAGAGCTGTAGTTGATGTCTGCTATAAGTTCTTTTATCCTAGTTTTGAGCTTTCTATTTCTCATTCCTACATAAAATTGCACTGTTCCATCTTCTTTGGTGAAAGGTATTTCATATACCCCTGACAATTGATTTGTGCCTATTTTCTTACATATTATGTTTTTTTAATTTTGCAGATGGTTTTGCAACCTTGGATTTTTGTATTTTGAAATTACTTTTCTTTTTATTCTATAAACGCTTAATTTATTTATTTATTGTGCTTTCTTTATAGCCATTGCTTCTTGCAATGTTATATATCTTACTTATTTCGTTATTAAAACTAGGATCATAGAACATATAGCAGACATCAAATACAGCAAGAAAACTACAGCTCTGGCCAGACTATATAACAGAGAACCTTTGAAAATACATTTTAAAAATAGTAGAATAATTTATCCATCAAGATCTTATTTGCCATCCATCATCAGAAGAACCCTGTAGCAAAAAATTCTCCAAGTGTCTGCAACAGATACTTCAAGGGCAGAAAATAATCTGCCAGTAAAATATTTTAGAATTGAAGCATTAATTAATCAAGCGATCACTTACCTTTGTTATTATGCATTTTATTAATTTTACTAATAATAATCTTAAGTTTTTGTATTAAGTAATAAAGAGCTAAACATAATATAAAGCGAAATAAAGGTTCAATAGAAAAATAATCTGCAAACGAGAAAAGAAAATCTGCGACGCCCGTCTCGAACTTTCTGCTACTGGGCAGAGGAATAAACTTAATTTTTCTCAAAGTTTTTATTATTTAAATAAAGAGAAACATAGTAGAGTACTACTAATTTGCAAGTGCCTGTAATTTGTATATTGTACATATGAGGACGTGAGTTTCAAAACTTGCTTTATCTAAAATTTAAAAAATCAAGTTTTCTCTATCAATCTTGAAAAAAAAAAAAAAAAAGAAAACTAGTTTCATCATCTATTTCTGCCATTGTAAAATCTTGGTTTACAATAAAAGCCAATGGATGCAGTCAAGAGGTTTTTCGCTATATCCCAAAATTTGATTTTCTGGATAAGGCGACTTTTGAAACTTACATCCTCATATGAATATAAACAAAAAGTTTAATTCTGTAAAAAAAAAAAAAAAAAAAAAAAATAACGGCAACAGTTTTTAAATTTTCTTCTACAGCTTTAATCTTATTTCAAATACCTACTTATTATAAATAATCTACTTTTGTTTTTATGATTTAAAATGATTACATAAAAATATTTATTTGAATTACAGTAAATTTAAGAAATTCTATCTTTTAAAAAATTTATTCGGTACTTACATATTATCCAGGCCAGGTCATATTCACTGTGCCAACACTGGTGGCAAACATATTAATTCACTAACTATTACTTTATTTACTTTCAACATTTGAATGCACAGTTAATATTATAGAGTTGCAATATTAAAGGTAATGGCAGAAATATTTAAATAAATGCGTATAACTATATCATATGATATAGCATAGATATATCATTGATATATAATAAACTCCCTCAAATCCGCACAGCTTGGAACCACAGGTTGAGCGGATTTTAGAATTTTGTGAATTTCCAGTCATTGCTTTGTTTACAATTTTTAAACAATAATTTGAATGTAATAATGCAATTAAAATTATAATGAATGCTTGCAACATAGTAAAATATTGAAATACTTAAGTAATAAACTAAAATGATAAAAAGTAAGATAATTTTAAAATTGATTAACTTATTAAAAATAAAGGTCAAATAAATAATTAATGTATAATTAAATATGCTTAATAAATATGAGATACATTTTCCTTGCATTATTCAATGAAACTTGCCTCATAAAGGTAACATATTAATTCACATCAATATCATAAAGTAAGGGAGTTTTATTTCAGGTTTAACCAGTCCTAATAACCAAAAATGCTTGATTGATATATAAATATATTCAGTAAAAAGATTGTAATTACCAGTGATGGCAGCGATATCTTCATTTTTTTCACAAATTTATACCTGCTTCATGAAAAACCATGAGTTCAGTCATATTACCGAGAATTACATATTAAAATACATGTGTAATGATGTAAAACTGAACAATTGTGTAATTTTGCTCGTCAATCTGAACTGGAAGTTTCATTGTTTACATCTGTGATGTGCAGATTTGAGGGAGTCTACTGTACTAAGTATATTTATATTATATTCATTCTTGTGAGCATAACAAACCACTGGAAATAAAAATTACCATCATTAATATAGTTTATTGCTAAAAGCCATCAAATTGGTGCTATATATTTAATAAATGTATACTAAATTGTTATTTTGTATCATATCAGTTTGCTTTTATATTATTTATCATTTTTAACAATGATTTGTAGGTACTTTTCGGTTAGCCGGGCGCCAGTGTTATAAATATATGTATATATACATGTACATTTATATATATTGTATATGTACACACACATATATATATGTATACATATAGCTTCTATATATGTATAAATATACATATATATGTATATATAGATATACATACATATGCACATATAACACTGGCGCCCGGCTAACCGAAAAGTACCGATTTGTATATTAAATTACCATTTTGATTATCATTGACAAACCTTTTTGGCAAACAAGATTGATGATTGACAAACCTTTTTGGCAATCTATCTATCTGCTCTGGATATGCAAGTGTACCATTTATTCTTTCAAAAATATATTTGTGCTGAAGAATGATTGATTACTCACGCAATAAATGTAATCTCTCATCTAGAAACAGTTACAATTTATATAATAGAATTTAAAGTAAAACAATTATTTAAATAAAGACCAATAATTAATTTCTTAATGTTAATAAATATAAAAATCAATGAGTTCTTATTTAATCTTTACACAGCTATTTAAAATATTTGGCAAAGGATATTTAAATTTCTAAAAGCAAAATTTTGAGGTTTAGCATACAATAAATAGATACTTTTATGTTAACTAAGCACAAATCTTGTCAGGGAGAGAGAGAAAATAAAAAAAAGATTGAGCTATTGGTGAACGAAAAATAAAAAGTATATATATATATAACCATTACAAAACAACACAAATTTTATATATATTATTATTACTATTAGGTTTGGCTCACCAACAGCAGCTTCTATTTTCTTTGTTTATGTGAAAATTAGAAACAATACTTTTATCATGTTTTACAAATTTCTCCGATACTCTCACCTTAAAATAAATAAAAATACTTTACAGTTAGCAAGACTGCAATCATTCCAGATTAAGATTTAAAACAGTTTAATATTACAAAAAAGCAACAACCAATAAGCAAAGCAAAAATATAAACAAATACATTTTATTAATTACAAACACATGAAATATGCAAAAAAATGTTCACAATCTTATATTAGCTTCCGATATTGCTAAAATTCGCATTATTATTATAAATAATAATAGTATCATCGTGAATGAAAGCCAGAAACATTTTAGATTAACAAGTTTGATAATAATTAGTTATAATACGCACGCTACAACTAAAATCACTTGATACATGTATTGAGTTGTTAATATAGGACTTGTCTCTCAGCAATAAATGAGAAAATGATCATTATGTAATGTTATATCTCTTATATTTGCACATCTTCTGATTAAATTAAGAGCTATTCTGTGCCGTTTCAAATTCAGTCCTTATTTGAGTCAACATCAAATTGTTTGGTAACAGATTTTGTTGAATATCTCCACATAAACGAGGTGACTCCTTTTTAATAAACGGAAGCCTCAAAAGATCAATTTTATGGTTGCGTCAATGCACTAAAATTTTGAACGAAGAAATTTCACAAAACTTTTTTCAATATCAATAAAATCCGTTTACGAACGACGCTTTAAACCACTTTAAACTTAACGACTTGATTTACCGTTAGATATACAAACATCGTCGCGTCACGTGACTTTTTAAGCTTACCGTTAGATATGCAAACATCACATCTTTCCTGTCGGAAAAACTTGATCTGAAGAGCCAATCAGAGCAATGCTAACCGCTATATCTAGCCTCCTGTATGGACTCTATTCAGGTGACGTCAGACGCCAGAGCTGGCGGTATGATGATCTGTTATTCTAGTTACTGCACCGGCAAAATACCAGTATGCGCAGGCGCAAACACCGCTAGCAGACGACTTTAGCCTTGACCCAGGTTGAGTGCATACATTTTAATTGAAAATTTGCAAACTTAAAGAATTTTCTCGCATACAGAACAACATTTTGAATTTAGATTACAATATATTAAGTATATGCTGCTGCATCAAAGAATTCTTTTGCGGTATTTTTAACAAACAAGCATTAATAACTCACACTCCATAGACTGCTATGCTAAACACCGCCAGTAAATACCGCCAGCAGACGAATTTTACCCTCGACCTCAGGTCGCGTGCATAAGGTCCATTGGCGATTCAAGCGCTCGAATACGCCATCTGGTGGAGAAAAGATGTAACTTCTGGCTTCAGGATAGTAACGTACAAGCGCATTGCATTACATGTATTTTAAATTTGTTCAGAATGATTATTTTTTTGCACAATTTCAGATTTCTTGTGACATTTGTGTTCTGTCTTATATGACAAAGTAAAAATTATCCAAGTTTGAATATCTAAAACTTTAAAATGCATTTACAATAAAGAATTATTTCAATCGCACTTTAGCATTAGTTAAAGGGAAATTAAAGGGACAATTTTCCTGTAGCGAAGGCTGCGGGCAGCGCCTCTATAGGCCGTTTTAATTCCCAATACGCTGTTAAAACTATCGTGAAAAATTACCTCTGTTTTTAAAGGCTATCTATTTTCTGACCAATGAGAACGCTTCATAGTCATTTATGAAGCGTTCTCATTTGTCAGAAAATAGCCTTTAAAAACAGAGGTAATTTTTCACGATATTTTTAACAGTGTAGAATAGAGGATATTCCAAATCTGGGTTCGAGGCTGAAAAAAGTCACGTGATACCGGTAATTTACCCAAAGAATTTATAACCGATAAGAGGGGAAGATACTACTGCTTTGCCTCATGAACTTTTTCATTGGCTAGCGGGGATTTAGATTACACGTCTACGGGGCCTTCCCTTCTTTACGCTAGAAGTTTTTACCTTGACCACATGATCAAAACGAAAATGGAATATCCCCCATTACAAACAACGAGAAATTAAGGCAAGCATATCTTTGCATTGCATCTTCCCTGCCTGCTGTTTGCCACCGGATAATTTCTCTTTCTTTAATCCCCATGAGTACTTGCGGCAAAAGGGGTAATAGTAATTTGGATAGTAAGGTGAAGCGTTAGGGGGTTTCTAACACCGTTAGGGGAGTTGCAAGCAGTTCCCCCTGCGCGCTTCAGAGCTAATCCAGTTTTTTGTCTTCCTTCTCGTTATTGGTACTTCTATGATGGTACCGAAAACCCAAAGAACTTCTAACTAATAAGAAGGGAAGCTACTACTGTTTTCCGCATGGTTTCACTGGCTGGCGGGGATTTACATTGCGTTTACGGAGCTTTCCCTTCTTTACGCTAGAAGTTTTTACCTTGACCACGTGATCATGACGTAGATGGAATATCCTCCATTGTCAAGCATCTTGGTGAGTCTGTCATTATCGCGAAGCATAATTTTTTCCCCCAAGTGAGTTCGTCGGTCCGAACCGGATCAGTGTCCAGCATTTCGTTCAACCAGTTTTGGGTAATCTGTTGAATGTTATTAAGAGGCTACTTCAGTCAAATGAAAAGACGCGTTCGCTAATGCTAATCCTATGGAAGAAATTTATAAAGATATCTCAGTCGCATTTCAATATTTTTAAATGATTTTTTTTTACATTGGATAACTGAGATCAATCTGTATGCAGGCCGTTTTTTACTTTTTCGATTTTGATTGCAGATTTTTTTTATGTGGATGCTTTTACTTTCGAAACCGGTTCCGAAAATGAAAGTGTCCTCATTAAAAATACCTGTAAACAAAACTGGCAAAGTAAACAACGGTCTTTATACAGATCTATCTCAACTATTAAATGCAAAAAAAACTTTTAAAAATATTTAAATTCAAACGAGATATCTTTATAAATGTCTTCCATAGGATTAGCATTAGCGAACGCGTCTTTTCGTTTGACTGAAGTAGCCTCTTAAATGTAGGCACTGCTCGCAGCCTTCGGTACAGGAAAACTGTCCCTTTAATTTCCCTTTAACTAATGCTAAAGTGTCATTGAAATAATTCTTTATTGTAAATGCATTTGAAAGTTTTAGATATTCAAATTCGGATATTTTTTATTTCGTCATATAAGACACAACACAAACGTCACAGGAAATCTGAAATTGTGCAAAAGAATAATCATTCTGGACAAATTTAAAATACATGTAATGCAATGCCCTTGCACGGCACTATCCTGAAGCGAGAAGTTGCATCTTTTCTCCACCAGATGGCGTATTCGAGCGCTTGAATCGCCAGTACTTAATATTAATTTTTATTTATTAAACTTTATTTAAATATATTAAAGTTTATTTATAAAACTTTATTAAATATTTATTTAATTATATATAAAGACGAATGAAAGATATATATAATTTTTTTTTACTTTGCTCTTTGTAATGAAATTATTTATTTAATTTCTTTTTAATGAATGTACTTAGGCAATATTGCGTTAATTTGCTTTTAGAAGGATGCTATTTAATATATTTTGTATATATATATATACAAATTTAGTAATATTCGCCTTCAGTTGTTTTTTTTAAATTAATTTTCTTAAACGTTATATATTTTGTAACTAAGTATACTTAAATTTTGTTGTTATTTATTAAATATTTTCTTCTAATACAAATTTATATTATACGAATTTTATAGTATATTTTTAAAAGCGGATTATTTATAACTAATTGCGCTGAATATTTGTTTCTGCTTTCATATTATTATTATTATTATATTATTTATGATATCTTAATCCATATTAATTGAATAATAAAAATTATTACTATATATTTATTATATTGATTTAATAAATATTATTATTAAATATTAATAATTATAAAATGTTCATGTATTTTTTTCATTTATATTATACAATTAGACTGTTTTAAATAAATAATAATACATATTTAGACTATATGCTAATTATAACTAAATTTATATTATACAATTAGCTTATTTTAAATAAATAATAAATGTTTAGACTGAATGCTAAGTTAATCCTAAGCATTTGGGTTTTTCTTTACGTTGGTTTTTAAATTTGACGTATTCATTACAAAATATTTTTACACATAATCGACATTTTTTTTTTCGTTTTTGCACTTTGCATTAATATTGATTGTTCAAAGTATATAACTTCTTCCAGAAAAAAAAATATATTAACTGTGCCGCTATATTTTATAATGATTGTTTGTCAAATGAAAAACAGAATTCACCCCCCCCCCTCCCCTCACATACATACATACCAAATTAATGCTACTGCGAAACTGTAATTTATTTGCACCAGAAACTAACGGTGCACACTGAAGTATAAACTTTCAGCTAAAATGACATTTAAATAGAAAAGACAAAATTAAATAAAAAACTAGTTGGATGTGCCAATCCCAAAACTTTCTTCTATCTTATACATCTTAATATTTCAAAACCTAGTTAGACATGTTAATACTTCAATATTATTAGTTCATTACTATACCAACTTTGATTTTCATCTTAAATTCCTGCTTCGGTCAATTAAATGAACTAAAAACGAGTTAATCTATATCATGATATTTGTTAAAATTAATAGTTTTTCCTTATTCTATTGTTATCAGACGTTTACGAATAGCCGGCTTAGCAGGAAGTGAGTTGCTGCATTTGCACGAGCCGCCGATGGACAATATAACTACGAAAAATCAAGGAAAGTATACAAAAATCGCTATAACAGAGCCCCTTTACCGCGTGATATTTCCAAATTCAAGGAGGACCTGTTGGCCAAAGCCAAAAACATGCACAGAAAATTTGGTTCAATTGCATGCATATTTTATACACTTTTCGATTGTACAATAAAGAAAATGGTACAGACATCGTAATTATAGCGCCCCCTTCCAGCGGAATTTTTCCAAATTCAGGGAGGACCTTCATGCCATGACCAAAAAGAAACACAAAAATTTGGCTCAATTCTATGCATAACTTCATACACTTTTCGATGGTACAATATTCAAAATGGCACAAAAATCGCTATTAAAGCGCCCCCTACCGGCGATTTTTTTCCATATTAAGGAAGGACCTGCTCGCCATAGCCATAAACTTAAAATAAAAATTTGGTTCCATTCTATGCATAACTTCATACACTTTTGGATGGTACAATATTCAAAACCGCACAAAAATCGCTGTTACAGCGCCCCCTACCGGCGAATGTTTTCCAAATTCAGGGAGGATCTGCTTGCCAAAGCCAAAAACTTAAAATAAAAATTTGGTTCAATTCTATGCTTAACTTCATACACTTTTGGATGGTAAAATATTCAAAATCGCACAAAAAACGCTGTTACAGCGCCCCCTACTAGCGAATTTTTTCCAAATTCAGGGAGGACTTACCTGCCATATCCAAAAACTTAAAATAAAAATTTGGTTCAATTCTATGCATAACTTCATACACTTTTTGATGGTACAATGGCGACAGACAGACGGACACACGGACAGACAGACATTTTCTATAAACATGTTTTTTGGGATCTCTGACCCCTAAAACATCTAAATCCGTCGAAAACCGGAAGTCGAAAAAAATTTCGATTACAATACTTTCTTCTATTGGAGATAGAAGAAAGTAATAAAGACAAGTAATTTTTCCCCCTTTTTTTCTCACAAGTAACGTAGAATTTTGAACTATCTTCGATAAAGGTATAAGAGCATACAGTTACAAATTCATGGGATCATTAGGGGATCCAACCCCTCCTGCACCCCCTCCCGGATTTCGGATTTTAAGGTTTTTTTATGGATTAAAACTGCAAATTCTTCCTGGAACAGCTTGAAAAACAAAATGTATACATCTTTTTTTAATCACAAATAGCATTTTTAAAAAATATAAATAATATAGTACTTATATTAATACTATTATATAATAATTAATGAATTATATAATGGTATAAAATATTATTTCTATTTTTAAAAATTATATATATTTTAATATAAGTAATATAATATAATTATATTATATAATAATTAATTAATTAATAATAATATTAATTAATTTTACATTATAATATATTTCATTAATAATTATATAATAATATAATATTATTATATTAATAAGTATATAATATTATTATATTAATGATTATATAATAATATAATATTGTTATTTATATTAAAAAAAATATTAAAATATTTTTAATATAAATAGTAATATTCTCCCTGGAACTGCAGCTTGAAAAACCAAATGTATATATAATGTTAATCATAAATGACAATTTTTAAAGAATATAAATAATACAATTATCTTAATACTATCATATAACTATATTATATTATATAGTAATTAATTAATAATATTAATTATATTAATATTATTATTATTACATAATTATATTATATATTAATTAATTATTATTAATAATTATTATTTTAATATTATTTTTAATATTATTATTTATATTTAAAAAATTATTATAATTTTTAAATATAAATAGAAATATTCTCCCTGGAACTGCAGCTTTAAAAACAAAATGCATATAGTTTTAATCACAAATGATAATTTTGAAAGAATATAAATAATACAATTATATTAATATTATTATATAATTATGTTATATAAGAATTAATAATAATAATAGTTATATTAATATCATTACATAATTATATTATGTAATAATTAATTAATAATATTAATTTTAATGTTATTAATTATATTTAAAAAATTGTTATAATTCTTAAATATAAATAGTAATATTCTCCTTGGAACTGCAGCTTTAAAAACAAAATGCATATAGTTTTAATCACAAATGATATTTTTTTAAAATATAAATAATATTATTATATTAATATTATCACATAATTATATTATATAATAATGAATTAATTAATAATATTATGTTATTAATTAAATATTAAAAAATATTTTTTATAACTTAATTAGCCATTGAAAAATTTAACCAACTTTCGCATGCTTGGATTCGAACTCAAGTACGCAACCCCATTGCCAAAAATCACCGGTGTGAAATCCGGTGAGTGAGCGGGCAAGAATATTTACTGTAATGTGTGAATACTTCATGGTATTAAAATAGAAGGTAAGGTAACAAACACTGTGCTTGAGAATTGATCGCGAGAGATTTGCTGTTGCAATGATGCGTGTACTGGCAGGAGCGCCATCTATTATCTCCATTTGAAGTTAGAAACGAGAACTTTTTTTTAATATAAAGTAGCCTTTTTTTTCCCCTAATGATTTTGTTTTTTGTTTTTTTAATAAAAATTATAAAACAAATTATTTTAAATTTTGTAAATTATTCATAATACATTTAAAAAACTGGAAGTAACTCTCTTTTTATCAGCTGTGTTATTTAAATGGAACAAAAAGTATTAATTTTTGTTTAAGAATACATTTTTTTCCCTTTTAAATTTTACTGTATCCAGACTGTTTTAAGTAAGATTTATTTAAATCAAGAGTATCTATATAAAAATTGCGTCCTGAATTTGGCATGTAATTTTCGCAAATATTTTGTAGATTAACTTAAAAAAATTTAAAACAAATGCTGCAATGCTTTTGTTTACATTTTTTATTTTATTAAAAAAACATGAAAACTAGAATTTAGTTTATGAATTATTATTTATTAAATATTCATAATAAATTTGACAAACTGCAAATAACTAAAAACTAACATTTTCCCAGCCGTATTATAAATGAACAAATATCAATTTTTGTTCAACACAAATCTAGAATAAATTTCTTTCTTTTAAATTTTACTGTTACTTTCGTTATTCAAAGTAATCAAGGGTGTATATAAAAATTGTGTGCTAGATTTGGCAAGTAATTTTTGCAAATATTTTATGGAATAACTAAAAAAAATAAATAAATACTGCGATGTTTTACTTTTTTTTTTCATTTTATTTAAAAACCATGAAAACAAAAATACAGTTTGTGAATCCGTTAAATATTCATAACAAATTTGACAAACTGCAAATAAGCAAAAACCTTTTTCTTTTCAGCTGCATTATTTAAAAGCATCACAAAATATTAATCCTTATTTAAAACAAGTCCAGACACCTATTTTTTTAATTTTCAATTTTAATGTACTCAGATTTTTTTTAAGAATAATTTAGACAGTATAAAGTTAATGTTGAGATTTATACTTTTCCAGTAGCATAAAGTTAATGAAAGTGTATAGTATGAATCATTTCGTGTAATCAAGAAACTCGTCAACAGGAGTGTAGTGGAGGCTATACGAAGGTGGAGGTATACGCCGTATACATTCTGGATTTTAAAAAGAAGCTCCGTATACCCTCTGTTTCGCAAATAAAGCTATAGCGTGCACTTTAAGCATGACATTCATGACTTTAGAATATACCGTCTGTCTCTAGCGTATACCCTTTGGTTTTTTTTACGACTACAACACTACTCGTCAACAAATTCTTGTTTTATTAGGATAAAGTCAATTTACTGACAATTTTATCCCGAAATCAAAATATAAGCTGATGTTTTTATATTGCATTTAATAAAGGTATTTTGATAAATTAAAGCTCTGTGTGTGTACATTTAAATAAAGATTACATAAGAAAATGTACATTGTCTTTACTTACAAAATAATTAGTCAACAATAGAATATTATTTAATAACAGAATATCGTTTTTATTTTGAACGACAGATGGCAGCTCCAGCAAATTCCAATTGATTTTTCTAGAATTTACTAAAAAATCGCATATCATTAAATATTTATTCAATATATAACAGAATAGAACATTTTAGTTACAAATTTGGAGTTTACATTTCACTAAACGTTAGTTGTAATATATTTATATCAATCTTTTATTTAGGTAAATGAGCATAGAAAATTCATTGTCAAATATAAGACGTCTCCCATAAGGAAGTTAATTATTTAATGCGCTTATTTTCCTTTTAGTCCGTTTTTTGGCTTTCCCATAGCCTGTGTCACATGCATAAACTAAACATTTCCGCGCCATATCAAATGATAATGTAAAAATATTAATTTATAAAGGAAATAATAGAAAAAACTCGTATTGAAAACAGTGTTAAAGTAATGCAGGTACTGTATGCAGCTCCGCGATGCGGCCATTTCAGCGTTAGGGTCAAGTTTGCTTGGAAGATGCCATAAGAGAAGTTTCTTCCATAGATAGCTCCGCGGATTACTTGTTCTTCTCCAAAATGTGCAGCTAATGTTCTCGCGGCTTTGCTCGCGTAATACTAGTTGAAATATGCCAAGTGGTAGGCCCCGATCATGACTAATTGGGGCCCTGGGCAAAGATAAATAAGGGGCCCCATTCGAGCCGTTGCAACATTATTCAAATAGAACTGATGGTGTGTGTATATGTGAATGTTTAATGCATAAACAATATTTTCGCTCCTTGAATTTTAAATAGAAGGAAATTCTTAGCTCCGCAGATTTTAAATTAAGTACATTAATTAATAAAAATATTATTTTTACTTTCTTCTCTTTACAAGAAGAAAGTATTGGATTCATGAAAATTTTCGAATTCCGGTTTTTGACGGATTTACACGTTTTAGGGGTCAGAGAACCCGAAAAGCATGTTTTTAGAAAATGTCTGTCTGTGAGTCTGTCTGTGTGCGACACAAATTTTGTGGGCGCTCTATCTCAAGAACTGATGAACGGAATTCAATAAAAATTAATATTCAGTTAGTCCCTGATATAAATTTGTGCTGATTAGTTTTTGGTGTAAATCGCTCAACAGGTGGCGATGCTATGCAGAATTATTCACGATTTCCACAATAGCTCAATCTCCAGAACTAAAGCACGGATTTTCATCAAACTTCAGATTCAGTTAGTCCTTGACATGAATTGACGTTTTATAAATTTTCGTGTAAATCGCTCAACAGGTGGCGCTGCTATGCTGCATTTTTTGCGATTTCCGCAATAGCTCTATCTCAAGAACTAATGCTCGGATTTTCAACAAACTTCAGATTCAGGTATACCTGGATATAAATTAGTGCTGTTTAGTTTTTGGTGTAAATCGCCCAACAGATGGCGCTGCTGTGCAGCATTTTTTGCGATTTCTGCAATAGCTTTATCTCAAGAACTAATACTTGGATTTTCATCAAACTTCAGATTCAGGTCTACCCTGATATGAATTACTGCTGTTTAGTTTTTGGTGTAAATCGCCCAACAGATGGCGCTGCTATGCAGCATTTTTTGCGATTTCTGCAATAGCTCTATCTCAAGAACTAATACTTGGATTTTCATCAAACTTCAGATTCAGGTCTACCCTGATATGGATTACTGCTGTTTATGTTTTGGTGCGAATCGCTCAACAGGTGGCACTGCTGTGCTATATTTTTCAGTATTTCCGCTGTAGCTCTATCTCAAGAACTAATGCATGAATTTTCATCAAGCTTCAAATTCAGATATACTTTGATATAAATTGGTGCTAAATTGATGTAATTTCTTGTACTATTTAAATGATTTAATTGACGTGATGTATATAGAAGAAAGTTTTGTGATGGCCACAACATACTAGTTTTTCTTAGTATAGAACAAAAACTCTCTTATATAACTTTATCAATTTGTTATATTACTTTAAGATGAATTTAATAATTTAAACTTATCCAAGAGGTGGAATTGGGGGGGGGGGGGGAAGTAAATATTTTATAATTTAATAAATAGATTTGGGGGTCCCTTGAGTTCCAGGGCCCCATGGGCAAAGTTACGATTTGTCCATGCGGTAATAAGGGCCTGCCAAGTGGTATTTATGTGCCTATTTTTATTAGAAGAAATTATACTGCTAGAGATAGTTCAAAATCTACTAATTAGGCCACAGCCTGATTAAACTTCATTATTACACTGCATATGCGAAAAATACACTTAAATGAATGAGAAGTAAAACTTATTCTAATTGAATGATTATTTAGAGTGTATTTTAAAGCTTTTATGCTCCTTTGCTATTGATCATTTGAAGATGCGGTGTTTTTACATTCACAGTATGATACGGAAGCTAAACTCCTTCACGGTGTAGAAGTTCTTTGCGTAGGAAAAGCAAGGGACCCTTTGGTTAAATCAGTTCTGATCTGTGCGTTCTTTATTCTTTTGTTTGTTTGTTTTATTTTTTTAAGGCTGGTTGTTCTCAAGTTCACTATTCAACAAGCGCGAAACTGACTGACACAATGAAGTAAACATTTTTAAGCGTAAAGGTATAAAATTGGCAGACCTGACTCTAGAAGCGATTTGGAATCGAAATGATTTTTCTATTTTTTGATAAATAAATTACCTATCGAGTTCTAAGCGTTTTTGATCACGTGATGAGGCGGTTTTCTCCCTTCTCTGACTGGGTTTTCTGCTTTCGTCCGGAAATTCGGTTCAAAACGACAATATTATACTAATTTATTATACTATAAATACTTAGGCAATATTTTCTGGAAGATCTATTGTGTTTACAAAAAAAAAAAAGGAAAACGTCTTCCTATTACATAGTTTAAAAGTAACAACACCTGCCCGTTGCATGCGTTTCCGAACAAAAATGAATTAAAACTTATGTCATAAAGTTGCCCCTTTAGATTTGAGAACAGCCTCAAGAGAAACACCTATATCTTGCGTATTTAAATTCGACCGAAATTCAAAACTGAATTGCGTAGGAAGTAACCTTTTCTTTGCACGGCACATTTCAAGTAAATGGGAACAGCAATTAAATAGGTAACCACCCCCATTAAAAGGCAATCCCCTTAAGTGGGAAACCTTTAAGAAATTTTAATCCTTTAACCTCGTGTAAAATCTTTTTTGAGACATTATCGCCCAGCCGCGGAACTTTCTAAAAAGATTAACTGATAGAAAAACATCTGTGGCAGCTTCTGACCTGTATTGTGTTGTATAAGTAAATTTAATTTTTTTTTAATGTATAAGTTGATTTTTCATTTTAAAGATTTTCTTTTTTCGTTTTAAAAACGTGTGCTTGGTCATGCTGAATTATTTATATTTTCATTTTTTGAAAAAAGGTAAAATGTTTAATTATATACATGCATATATATAATTTGGAAATTTTTTGTACAAAATTTCACACGCCTATATTTTAGTAACTGGAAATTTTTAATTGCTGCATTTTATTCAACTTGGCTAAAAGGCGTAAACCAACAGAGTGATAAAGTGTCCAAGCCTGGTCTCGAATCAGGGTCGTTGATATTACGCTTCAGTGCTCTACCACTGAGCTATCTGAACGATATTCAGCTTATCACTTCTCACTCTTATTTGTTGGCAAGGCTCACTGGATGAAATATTTTTCATGAGCCACCGACTCTGAGGCAAACACGAAAGGAAAGAAAATTCAGCCTCGATGAAATTGAAATCTACCCTATATATGAAAAATTCTAATGAAGCGAATTTATGAAACGATTGATTAAACAACTGATTATGTTTCACAGCTAATCCTTCTAAAATATGAAACGTTTGGCGGTAAAATTAGCACCAATTATCCGTATTGTTCCACGTATGTCAAAAGTGCTATATTAGAATTTTTACTTCCTTCTGTCTTTACACGAAGAAAGTATTGGATTCGTGAAAATTTTCGAATTCCGATTTTTGACGTATTTACACGTTTTAGGGGTAAGAAATTCCGTAAAACATGTTTTTACAAAATATCCGTCCGTGAGTCTGTGACTCTGTCTGTATGTGACATAAATTTTGTGGCCGCTCTATCTCAAGAACTAATGCACGGAATTTAATAAAAATTTATATTAAGTTAGTGTCTGATATAAATTGATGCTGAATAGTTTTTTGGTGTAAATCGCTCAACAGATGGCGCTACTATGCTGCATTTTTTGCGATTTCCGCAACAGCTCTATATCAAGAACTAATGCACGGACTTCCATCAAACTACAGATTCAGTTAATCCTTGATATGAATTGGTTCTGTTTACTTTTTGGTGTGAATCTCTCAACAGGTGGCACTGCTATTCTGAATTTTTCCCGATTCCCGCAACAGCTCTATCTGAAGAACTAATGCACGAATTCTCATCAAACTTTAGATTCAGGTATACCTTGATAAATATTATTGCTGATTATGTTTTGGTGTAAATCGCCCAACAGGTGGCACTTTTATGTTGCATTTTTCCCGATATCCGCAATAGTCCTATTTCAAGAACTAATGCATGGAATTTCAGATTTCAGAATCCTCGCGATGGGAACTTTCATAGATTTTCATTTAATTTTGGCACTGTGATAGCGAATTTTGAAGTATTAACATGTGTGAGATAGAAGAAAGTTTTGGGATTGCCACATCCAACTAGTTAAATTTGAATTAGTTTTTGAGCTAGTCATTTTTTTCCTAATTTTAATGGCATTTCTGTAATGATGGCAACTAAATTACTCTATTTTTGTCAAAAAAAGGAGAAAAGGGAATACGACAGGGATTATTACATTTCTTTCCTTTTTCGTCATTTTCAAATTGAAACTGAAATTATCTTTTATTTCAATCGACTATTAAGACAATATTGTGATTATATTATATTTTCAGGAAAATTTGAAAAACTTTATATATTTCACATTTGAATCGTCAGGAATCAGTTTATTTAGAAACTAAAAATCGCCTGTCAACTTCAAAATCGACATAAATTCCATAGATGTAAAAGAAGGTTTTCTTTTCAATTTTAAAGAGAAAATGACATCAATAATGCGAAAATGGCATCATTTACTATTTTCTCTGTCTGTCATCTACAGCAATAAAAAAATTTGTTGCCGCTATTAGAGAAATGCCAATAAAATTTAAAACAAATTAATATTTCAATAATATTACTTTTTTAGCATTCTATACAATTAAAAATTTTAAGAGTTTTTATGAGATCTTTTGAACAATTGTATCTGAAACGAATATCTACCCTATAAAAAATCCTAATGAAACGAATTTATGAAACAATTTTATGAAACACCGGATTAAGCGACTGATTGTGTTTCACAGCTATTCCTCATAAAATATGGAACGTTTGGCGATGAAATTAATACCAATTATCTGTATTGATCCGCGAAATTAAAAAGTGGTGTTAGAATTTTAAAATTTTAATTAGTTTTTGAGATATTCATTTTTTTTTCTAATTTTACTGACATTTCTCTAATGATGGCAACTAAATGACTCCATTTTTGTGGAAAAAAGGGAGGATAAGAGGGAAACAATAGGGATTATAAGATTTCATTTTTACCGTCATTTTCAAATTGAATTTGAAATTATCTTTTATTTCAATCAATAGTGAAGACAATATTGAGATTAAATTATGTTTTTCAAAAATATCTGAATAAATAAAATCTTATTTTCACATATACGAACCTCAGGAATCAGTTTATTTTAGAAAACCAAAAATCGTCTGTCATCAGACCGCCTGTTACCCCCAACAGCGCAACCGCGGGGACGAATGGGATACTGGTTTCCTTGTTCGATGGTTTTAGAGATAAATTTCAACAAAGGTGGAGTGTTTTCGGATTTGATTTCCAAATCATTCGTATTCGGAAACTGGAAGTAGGGATTGTGTTTTGAAATCGGGCCTAAACCATCGAAAAATGCCCCATTCAAACGAAAAAGCATGGCAACCCGAATGTACAAAATAGTCGTTGTTCGTCATAATATCATTCAATCTTCCGTAACATAGTAATATTTTTAAAGTAAAGAAACATTATCATGTTTTTAAAGTTTGAACGGGGGTTGGCGGCGCAGCTCGCAGGGGCACACCCCTCTAGTATGAAATAATAATTTTAATTGTCCAAATGAATGCAACGAGAATAAAAATTTCCCCGTGGTTTCTTTTTCAATTTTAATGCGAAGATGACATCATTTACTCTTTTCTCTCTTTCATTCGCAGCAAGGAAAAAGAAATGTTGCCGCTATTAGAGAAATGCTATTAAAATTTAAACCAAATTCATATTTCAATAAGGGAGTTTTCGTGGTTTTCTTCGAACCTTGGATTTCCAAGCGTTAATACGGGTTAGGTTCCCTTAGAAAGACTCCCCACGAAGGACACATCCCCCCCCCCCCCCCCCCCTTAGGACCTACATCCCTCGTGTTGATAATTGGCCGTCATAAACACAACCACAACCAACCACCATATTTCAATAACATTACTTTTTAAATGTTTTATGGCAACTTTATCTTACTGGGGAAAAACCAATCTCAGCTTTGAATATTTCGGAAAAATACAAACAAATACTTCTGTGAAGGATTTCACGATAATCATGAATACACAGCTTTACTCACATAGCCTCAACCTTAGAATCTAAAATTTTACATGTAAACATTTTAATCTACCCGATCCTAATACGAACTTGCACTTCATTGAGACACAGAGAGAGAACGAAATTTAAGAGTAGAACAGTAATCAACTAAAGGCATAGAAATGAAAAGAAATTTCAATAAGGATCAATTTACTTGGATACTTACCAAGTAGCGATAATTGTAATGTTTACGCAATAGAAACGAGATCGGGAAATTTACAAAGTCAGAATGACGCAAAAACGGAAGTAGAGGAAAATAATAAAATTATCGTTAGTAATTCAGATATGTTTAAGAAATCCCAATTGGAATACAAAAATTTAGAGAGAGTTTGGGAATTAGCTAAAATGGATAAAGGAGATTATTATATTGTAAATGGTTTATTGTATCATAAAGAGAAATTATTAGGCGAAACTATAGCGCAATTAGTAGTGCCTAAAGTCAAAAGAGAAGGAATCTTAAAGTCAGCGCATCGCATGTGTCTAATGAGGGAGAACATCACGCGGCAAAGAAAACCTTAGAGAGAATTAGGCAATCTTTTTATTGGGAAGGTATGGCTAAAGAAGCAAAATAGTTTTGTAAATCGTGTCTAGAATGTCAATCTATTTATATAAAATCCAAGTCTCTGTGTGTCCCTCACAATTCCGGTAGGACCGCCTCATTGTAATGAGTAATTGTTGAAAATTACTGATGCAGGGTTACCACAGTAGCGCCAAATGTTGCCAACTTGGCGAAATATCGCCGATTTTGATGAAATAGTGCCAAATTTGGCGACAAAAATAAGTTGTCATATATGAAGCCAACTTGGCGATAACTAGCTAATGTGGCGAAATTATCATTTAAAACCATTAATATTTCATAATCGAGGTCACCGTAATTTAATTTTAACTCGGTGCTTTTAAGTTTTTTTTTTTTTTTTTTTTTTTTTTTTTTAAATCTATGGGTGAGAATTTAAAGTGTAATGTATGAAAATGTACGTCTTTACATCTTCATCCCGATGCTACTAATAACATAATAGCCAATAGACGGCGCTGTACTGTCTGAACTCCTAACTACCTGATTTTAATGTGCTTTAAGTACTTTTCCAGTATAGGCACTGAGCTCGACAATAGAACGGAGGGCTAACTTCCTATTCTGATACATTGAATCTAGCGGTCCGCCCATGAATATAATGCCAAAGATTTTCGAATGAAAATTTTTGGCAAAACATAGATTTCCTCCCATAGAGTAGTATGGGGCAGATATTTTCAAATTGGATTTTCTTTTAAAAATTTGATGAAGTTATTACAATTTTCACTGATATATATTTTTTATTGAAAAAACTATAGATTTTATTTAAATTAATCGCAATTTTTTAATTTGATACTAGTTAAAAATGATATTTTAGGTAAGCTCAACGAAAAAAATTGCAAAACAAATTAAATATTGCTCATAAAAATATCAAAAAGATGTAGAAAACACCAAAATTTATAAAAAGTGTGCGAAAAAGTTTGAAAAAATGCTTCTAATATTAAGAAAAGTACAGGACTCATTACTTGCGCGCATTGAAAGTGTGATGCGGTCGCGGCAGAAAGTGGATCGGTGAGTTGGCTCTCCGTATTATTGTAGAGCTCAGTGAGTATAGGAGCCTTGGCGAGATAAAGAAAATGAAATTTGGCAACATATTTTCTAGCAACTTATTCACTGCTTTATATACACAAGTAATTTTTCAATATTTATACAATTTATTTAATATAAAGAAGTCATTTAACTATTTTTGTATATAAACTGAAGTAAATTGTATAGATATATATAAAAACCACAATAATATAGATATAAATAAAATGTTTATAGATTATATAAATAAACTTAAAAGTTCGTTAATTTTGTTTTCATAGCTGTTTATATCATTTGGCAAAAAATCTCACTTCTGAAGCCCAAATTATGACAAACTTAAAAAAGTACGCCAAGACCCCTATACTGGAAAAGTACCGCGCTTTATATAGTCAGATACAAAAGTTAAATTCTCGGTACTTTTCCACTTCAGGGGCCTTGGCGAAGAAGAAAAATTGGCAACATATTTTCTGGCAACCTATTCGCTGTTTCATTTCATATACACACGCTTTTTTTTCAATATTTATACAATTTATTTAGAATAAAAAAGCCATATATCTAATTTTATAATAGAGACTAGGGGGCTCTGCCCCCTGCAAGCTACGCTCGCCAACCCCCGTTTAGACACTCCAGAATCTGAAAATCTAAAAATCTAATGGGTTTTAAAAATATTAGAGAAGATTAAATTATACAGAAAAAGCTGTGCAGATCTCCCTGTAAACGGATTTCCATTCAATTCCCTTTGATTGCAAAAATTTAACGGAGAATCAGTTGCTGTTAAGACATCCAATGGTTGTTTTCGTTTTTGATTAAAGAGGATCAGTTAAAAATTTGAAAAGAAGCTAAAATAAAATGAATTAAGCATTCAGAGTCTTTGTCAACCGATATTTTAAAACAATCTCTATAACAATGGCCTAAACCATGTGACTATCATCAACAGTTCCGAGCGGAACACTTTGCTTTTTATACTCCAGGTGCCATTTTGATACTTTAATGTTATCCAGGCACAGGTGACAAGTCGCCAAATATTATTCTATCCCCATCATTTCATCTATATTATAATAGTTCAAGTCATCAAATGCCATAAACGAATACCATCTGATCCCTTCGCCTTTCATATGAAAGTTTGGAACAAATGTCATATACGCTCCATATTGGCGCGATTTTTTTCCAAGCCAATTTGGGGAACGCATCAACAGCATAAACAACAACATCCGGCTTACCATATCAAGCAAAATAACGATACTTTGGCGCCAGTTAAGTACCCGTTGCGTATATGACATTGGCGTCAGAAAAAAATCGCGCTAATATGGGGCCGTATATGACATCTGTGCCGAAAGAAAAAAAAGCCGGTTGCCAATCTCGCCAATATCTTTTTTCAACTCGCCAGTTAGCATTTTTTTTATTGTTCGAGTGGTAAATTAAAACATTGATTTGAAGTTGAAATTAAATGTCATGGTTTGTTACATAATTTAATATTTCGCCAGATGTCATATACTGCCAATATTCGCCAAATGTCATGCCAAAAAAGCACGTTTTGGCATGATATATTTTTTTTTCTTTTTACGAAAATTTGGCGAAAGCCTCGTTTTCGAATACCAGTTACATATGTATTTTTGGTACTACTTAGTTATCCCGTCGACAAAAAATCTATCGCGAACTATAAGATTAAATGTCAACAATGCTTGCTCGTAAATGTCACATTCACTTGACTTTTAGCAAGTTACACGTGTTTACGTCATCAAGTGATTTTTATTTCGACGTTTTATTTTTATATTTATTAATGTTATAGTAATTTATTTGTTCTTTCGTTATTTAAAATAAAAATTTTGTGAACCTGTACAATTTGGCGAGTGGTTTGGCGATTTATATAATTTGCGGAATTGGGTGACGGAATAACTACTACATTGTACCGTATTTTTTAATTATTTTCTATTATTTTCAAAAGGAAATAGCAAAAAAATAATTAATTACTATAGAACAAAATAATTTATATAAATTTAAAAAAGAAATAAAAGTAAATATACATTTATTATTAAATAAACAACAATAGCCGGGTTACCATGTCTATCAAAATAATGTCATTTGTGCGCCAATTAGGGACCCCGGTGCGTATATGACATCTGTGTCTAATATTTTTCTTTTCGTTTTTTTTTTTTTTTTTTTAAAAAAGAAGCGAAAGCCATCAATTTAAATGTTTCATTTTTAAATGAAAGTTTTGTATTTAATAAAATGATAACGAAAAAAAAAAAAAAAGCATTGTTTTTAGCATAGATTTAAAGGAGGCCCAACTGTCGCCAAATTAATTTAAAATAGTAACCTTTTTTGAATTATGAAAAAAAAATTCTGTTATGATTAAAATTTGAGTTGCCATCATTAGAAAAAATGCATTTAAAATTAGAAAAAAATTAATATTTCGAAAACTAATTCGAATTTAAAAATTCTAATACCAGTTTTGAGATCTGTGGATCAACACGGATTTTTGATGTTAATTTCATCGCAAAGTATTCCATATTTTAGGAGAAATCGCCGTGAAACAAAAAGAATCGATTCATCATGAATCAAATGTATCGATTCAAAGAATCGATACATTTCAGGCGTTTCATATATTCGTTTCATAAATTCGTTTCATTAGGATTTTATATATATAGGGTAGACATGACCTGTAATTAACAAAAAGCCTCAAATCAGCACAACACTTGGAACCAAGCTGTGCGTATTAGTGGTCTTCTACTGTATTACAATTTTTCATAAATGAGTTTCGTTTTTAAAATGTGTTATTTTCGTCTATCACTGCGGAACAAGCGAGAAAACTCATATTCTTGCATATGTGTTGTATATCTCATATTCCGTCATTTTGACGGGCTATCTTTCTAGTTATCTAGAAAAGTGAAAGTGCGTGAGTTCAGATGGCGGATGGTAGCAAAATGTATGTAATATCAAAATAAAGGGAAATTTATGGTCAGGTGTAACATAGTCAATATTGTTTTTGAAGGTGATGAGGAATTTGGAGAAGTTGGGAAAGTTCCTATTTAAAACCGGGAACAAGGGGTAGAACGGGACATAGAAAGGTTCGAAATAAAAGGGTTATCTAATAGTCAAGTCAAGTCAAGGATATAAAGTCCATTTTGAGGGAAAGTAAAGCGGTATTTATGGGTCTTGTGCGACCAGCGGAAATAGGGGAGCACCGTATTGATTTGAAACCGGGTGTGGCAAGGAAAAAGCCAAAGTTATATAGTGTACCCGTTGCTTATAAATATAAAGAGGAAGTAGATAGACAGATTCAGGAGTTATTAGAATTAAATCTAATCGAAGTGTCAAATGCAGAAATTAGTCATCCAATTGTTTGCGTGGCGAAAAAAGACGCAACTGTTAGGCTGTGTATGGATTATAGAGCTTTAAATTCAGTAACGCAGGTCCCAACATTTTCTATGAAAGATTCGCAAGGAATCATGTATACTGCGGGGGCAGCTAAATATTTATCTTCGATTGATTTATTGAGGGGTTATTGGCAGATTAAAATGGCTGAGGAATGTAAACATTTGACAGCTTTTACAACTCATAATGGGACTTATCAGTGGCGTACTATGCCTTTTGGTTTATCAGGCGCGGCTGTTACTTTCCAAAAAGATATGAATGAGGTCCTTCAAGATCATCGGAGGTATGCGTAAGCATATATTGATGATGTCATCATTTTCTCCGACACTTGGGAAGAGAATTGTGAGCATGTTAGGGTTGTCATAGAAGAACTTAAAAATAGAAATTTTACGATTAGGATGGATAAATGTAAATTTGGAGAGAAATTGACTAAGTTTTTAGGTCATGTAATTGGGGGTGGAACGCATGCACCTGATGAGGAGAAAATAGGAGCAATAAGGGACCTAAAGAGACCGAAAACTAAAAAGGAAGTTAGATCTGTTTTGGAACTACAGTCGGCCCCGCTTAATTGCATACAGTTGGTTCCACTGCATTGTATGCAATTAAGCGGGGTATGCATTTAAGCGAGGACAGCAATTACCGTTATTAGTATAGGTTATCATTTGATTCTATACCTTAGATATGATAAATATTAATGAACAATAACAATTTACACAATAATTTAAAAATTATTTACTGTAATAATAATTTTAATCAATAATTTATAATTACTCTATGCATAACGATGTATATACTAAGCTGTCATGTAACTTTTTATGTTATATGGTTTAATTTTTCATTATAATATGTGATTTCAGTGAGAATTAAAAAGAAAGTAAAACAACAAATTTCTTGTTTTCAAACTATAACCTTTGAAAATATTAATAAATTTACGCATAAATTCATTTAATTTTCATTATTTGCCAACTTATCCTTTATTCGTTGCAAATCGTCGAAATCGTTTAAGTTTGTTTTTTCCAACGCACACTGCATTTCTCCACTTCCGGTGCTAAGTATTGTTCTTTTATTCTCTTGACTGTCCCTGTTGTATCCCCCCCCCCCTCCCCAATTACAGAATTTTCAAAGACTAGCATCTTGAATCGCTATATGTATGACCAGCGTTAAAAGAAAATCACGCCTTTTCAAAATCAACACCCAGGTGCGCTTTCAAGAATTAAAATAATGAAGTCTATTCTTTCATAACGATTTCTGCTCTACCATTTTATAGATAACAAACTTTTACAACAAAAGGAAATATTTGTTCTTAAATTTTTTTTCATTCATCGCATTCACAGAAATTTACAAAATCCGGATTACTAGATTAGGGATATTTTATGCAATTAACCGGGGATTTTTATGCGATAAAACGGGTATTTTTAACATTACCCTTATGGGGACCGTTTCTGTTCCACGGCATTCTATGCATATAAGCGGGGTATGCAATTATCCGTTAACCGATTAAGTGGGGCCGACTGTAATGGGATTTTACCGATCTTATATTCCAAATTATGCAGAAATTGCTATACCTTTAACTGAACTAACTAAAGGGAAGGTTAAAAAAATGTACCGTGGGATGAAAGGGCAGAAGAAGCATTTAATACCCTTAAAGATGAGTTATGTAACGTGACGCGTTTGGCTACACCTACCGTAGGCCTGGAATATCAGCTTCACGTCGATGCTTCAGACCTGGCAGTAGGATGTTGTCTTACTCAAAAAGATGAAAAGAGGCAGTTTAAGCCGATAGCTTTTGCCAGTCAGAAATTATCAGGGGCTCAGCGTGCTTGGCCGAGTATAGAGAAAGAGGCTTGGAGTGTTCTCTTCGGGTTGCAGAAGTTTGAAAAATGGACATATGGATCTCAAATTGAGATCATAACGGATCATAATCCATTAAAATTTCTCACTGAAACAACCCCAAGGTCCCCCAAACTCACTAGATGGGCTCTTGCCTTGCAACGCTGGAACCTGAGTTTTTCTCATCGTCCAGGAGCGCAATATTTGAATGCTGATGCAATTTCTAGGCTACATAAGAAGAGCTGGGAAGAACAGTCAGTTGCTAGTCCATCGGCATCAGTGACTAAATAGTGGACAAACCTCAAAGGGGTGTCATCACGTTTTAAATTTTTTATTTGTGTATTTGTAATTGTATTTGAATCTTGTGTTTATAATAGTGTATTAGCATGTGTAGTTTTTCTGTAATAATAATATTAGAACACGGTTCATTAGAGATGTCAGTAGATAATGTTCAGACACCTTGAAGTATATATGTAATAATAATAATGAAGAAACCTGCAAAGAGACTATTGAACTCTTCTGTGATATTACTATATGTTCGGGGAAAATTAGCCCCTAAATGGCATATTTTCCGCTAAGGTGGGGGGTGTCAGGTTCTGAGAAACATCTGCTATTAGAACTATGGTTCTATATTATTTTTGTCTTGCTATATTATATATTGTATGGTCTGTATACTGGAAATTTCAAAGTAACATTCTTTCCTTGTCTGAAGCTGGATCCGAGCAGGTGAATTGTACAGCTTGGATGGAGGGATAAAGATGGATGGAGAGGGGTTAGCCCGACCTTTTGAGATGTCTGTTGGAGATGGGGAGACAAAAGAATTCCCCGAACGAGGGAGAGAGCTAAGGTGGGCTCCCCGGTTTGTGGAGAAAAAAGCATAAGGTTGCTAGAGAGGCAGTCGCTTCTGCTGGGAGAAAGTGAGTTAGAGCCTAGAGCGCAAAGTGGTAGGTGATTCCTGTGTATAGCTCTTGGATAGAGCGTAGGGTTGAGTGAAGCTCGCCGAGCTTAGAGCCCATGTGTTGGGAGATTAAGCGTAATCTCCGGTAAAGCTAATTTAACGAGTGTAGAGTGAGAGTGATATATGTAGTTTAACAGTACACAGGCAGCATTTACTGTATTTAATTTAATGTTGAACCGGATCACCTACATCCGAGTTTTTAAGTGTAAATAGTGTTTTGTGTTTTGTAAATAGTGTGTAAATAAACTGTTAATTTAGTTAATTGAAAGAGTTGGTTTTCATTTAAACAATCCACTTAGAGCGTGACCGATACCACGTAATCATATCGGTGGTGGCAGCATATAAATAGCAAAGGATTTCTTCAAAGTTGTGCGGACTAAGAGGAAACTCCGACAGGTGGGATCATTAAACGTTAACTATATGTAATTTTTCAAATTTTCAAATTTAAGGCCAATTTTTTTAATTGTATAGTATATAAGTCTACAAAATTATACACAAACATTAAAAGACAGCAACTATTCTGGAAAATTAATTATTAAAGCATTTAATTAGCAGTTGTGTACGTTACAAATTTTGGAAATTTTTTCGCACGTACGTTACAGATTTTGGACATTGCTGACAGATTTTGGACGTTGCGCTTAGTATTTAAAAAATTCTTAAGACTAAGAATGTAGTAAATGTGTCCTATAATTGTATGTGTATACATATATATATGCATAATTAACTTTTCGTTATCCAGTAATAATAATAATAAAATCAAATGTTAATCTCTGATATTAAAATATTTACTACTTTTTTAGAAGTAATATCTTAATTTTATAGGAATTACGCATTATGCAAAAAACATACCTTTACATAATATTAGAAGTATCTAACATAATTTATTCTTTTTTTTTCTCAAAAAAAAAAAAAAAGTTATACTGCCATTTTTTTTAATGCACATATCTATAATTTCTTTATCAAAAGAAAAGTCTCCTCTTGCTGTCACCGGGTGAGGTGGATTCGGTGATTTCAACAAAATATCTTCATATTTTAAATTTGTGCTGTCTTTTTTAGATGGATAACGAAACCTGTTAAAATCAATGTCTGCCTGAGGAGTCAAAAAATTTATAGAAAATATTTGTTCACCATTATCAATGCTGATGATTTTTTCAATAATACCTGGCCATAAGTTTTCATCATGAATTAATACAAAGTACCAGTCACCAATGTCAATCTATTTTGAGTCAATTGTAGAAACAATATTTTTTTCACCAGCTTCACTGGTAATGCATTCTTGATTGTTTTTTACAGAGATTGTAAAAACCAGATTATTTCTTATTTGAATAGTACCAAATTTGCTTGTCGTGTGTACGGAGTGAATCTTTTGAGTACCTTTAACAGTTCTCGCTGGCTGTCTTATCTATACTTTGAATACTGTCAATTTCTGTTTTTTTTTTCTTTTTTTTTTTTTTTTTTACCAAAGTTACAGCACGAAGTGGTTTAAACTTTTTATTTGCCTTGCATTTTGGTGGGGGAGCAGAGAGGAAGAATGGAATTTTAAGGAGATGGGATTCTTAAACCTTGAATTTAAAAAAAAAGAACTCAAGTATACAATAATTTAACAAAAAAATATTTATTTTATTTTTTAAGATGTATGTTAGAACAATGGATTCTGTTATATTTATTTATGTATTTAGAAAATTAAAATTATTAATGTTTAGATCGTTCCACGATTTGGACATTGTTATTAAATAATCTTTTGGGGTACATTTGCTACAAAGAAAACTTTGCAAAATACATAAAAACACGTGAGATCACTAAAGAATTACTTTTGAAATAAAAAAAGAAGTTTACTATTAATTTTAAATCATACTTTTAAATAAGCATGTCCGAAATTTCGTAAGGATCGCAGCGGTCGCCATATTGTGTCTATCGTTACACACATTAGTTGAGCATGCTTCAAGTCAAGTTATATTATTACACGTACTAAATACACTTTATTTATACAAAACTCGGTAATTATTTACGATAAAACATTATAATAGAAATCTTTTTATACGTTTCAGGACACCAAATCATCTTTAAAAATAAATTTACCGAAAATAAAATTGGCGTTTTCATCGTTACACTATTCGGACATTCCACTTTCTTATTTGAGAAAAGTGCATTTATTGCAAAAAAATCTTATAAAAACACATACAAATAATTTAAATTTTTTAAAAAATAATTTTAAAGTTAGATAAAAGAGTTTAAAGTACTTACTTGATGTATTCTTCGTGGAAATGATAGCTTTGTCGCGTACGTTACTTTCGGACATAACAAAGTACAAAAAAATTCTTTATAGAAAAGTCCTTCTATCTTCAAAAAAACAATAAATCAGCCTGCCATCTCTTAACGAAATTATCAAAAAATCATCCGTTTTCTTTATGTATTCGTTGTTTACCATTAGAACCACCTGGAAGCAAGTTAAAACTCTTTTTCTTGGTGGTACATTGGAGCAGTTAACGTTATGAATGTCTGAAATTGGCCTCTTTAGCATAAAATAATAAAGTTTTAAAATATTTATACAAAGCTTTTACAATAAATTATGTCATTTTCTGTCTCTGAATAGAATTAAAAACTCAGTGATAATTAAAGTTTTTTGAAAGGCTTAAAGTTATGACGTGTGTCCAGTGCCCACCTTTTGAGAATCGCCCAAATGTTGTTTGGAAAAATCTAATTGTAAGTGCATATATCTATTATCTATATTATAAAGGACAAACATATCTGTGCGTAACGCATACGTCATTTTGCGAATGGCAACACTTTGAAATTTGAAATAAAATTTTGTTTCTCAATTTTCGCTACTGCAAATTTTTAAACTTCTAAACATCGCACATTTTAAATTTTTACCCCGTCGTATAAGGAAAAAAATGTACTTTTAAATGTAATTTGTTTGAAAGCTGTATCTCAATTTATTTTTGAGATATTAATTTTTTTGTAGTTTTTAATACCATTTTTCTTATTGTGGCAACAAAAGTACCCCATTTCTATTGAAAGTCATTGAAAGTAAACGGAAAATAGTCAAAAATAGGAGATATTGTATCTTTTTGTTGCCATTTATTCATAAAAACTGAAAAAAAAGTTGAAATTAAAATATGGGCTATGTTAAGAATAGTGTCTGTTATTCCGTGATAATGACGTCATATGCATAGTTTTCTGTAGACGAAGTTTAAGTCTGGATTGAAAAAGTGGTTTGCTTTAGCGGATGCAAATGACGTCATTTTATAAAAAAGCATGTATCTTAATTTTTAAACCTGAATTATGTTTTGTAGAAGTGCGTCATTTTCACAGCCCAGCTGCTTTGAAATTCTTCACAGGTGAAAATGCTTCGCTTTTGAAAATAATTTAATCGAAATCACACACTGATAAAACGCAATGTTTTACATTGCAGACAAGAGAGAAATAATGAGGTATTTTTATCCTTATTCATACTATTTTCTAATAAAAAAGCAAAATTGTTGATAAAAATTTTTTGTATAGGGTTTAGTGTCACAAAATCACTTTAGGAGCAGAATATTATATTAGGGGCATAATAACGGAAAATGACATACTGCTTTTGAAAACACGAATTTTTCCTCATAAATTTTCTGTATTGTTTTTTCTTCTGCATGTGTACTGATACTAAGTTTCAGACACTAGGCGAAATGCTTATTTAAGTGAAAATCAAATCATATTTGAAAGAAAACGACCATTTTCTTAGATAAAACTAAAGATATGACACAAATGCGTCTAAAAAACATAAATTACGGAAATTTTTACTCTCCGGAATTGAGATTAGAATATCAAGTAAAGAGTGCGTCTGTTCGCATAAAAGATGTTGCTGACAATCGTGACTTCAAGTTTTGAGTTAAAATGATTTTTAAATGATCAAACAAAATAAAAAAAATTTTAAATGATGAATATGGATCTGAGAAGTGCGTATGCAAATTTTGAGAAGGTGAAAATTTCTGTTTATCATTCAGGAATACCGAGAATAAGAGCCTCAATTGATAACCACATCCTAATAACTGATCTTTATTATATTTTACTGATTAAGTATCTATATTATAAAGAAAAAACGTATCTGTGCGTAACGCTGACGTCATTTTGCGAATGGCAACACTTCACGATCAAATTTCGGTCTTGAAATTTTCGCTACTGCAATTTTTTAATCTTCTGACTATCGTACAATTTTAATTTTCCTCGCATAGAGAAAAAATTTACTTTCAAATGCAATTTGTTTAAAAACTGTATCTTAATTGACTGATGTATTATATTTTCTAAAATATTTTTAAGCATGGATTTTTTTAAGTTTATCTTATCAAGTGCCGGTTTCAATACATAATAATAATAAACATTTTGCGCATAAAGCAACATTTTTCAGCATTTGTTTCTGACTATTTTTGCATAACGAAATTAATACTTCCTTTATAAACAAATAAAAGAATAATATTAAACAAACCACCAATCTAACATATTTGTGAAAGACAAATTGACGAAATTAATGCTTCTTTTATAAACAAATAAAAGAATAATATTGTAAAAACACAAATCTAACATATTTGGAATCGTACAATTAAAACCTTTATATCACCAAATAGGATTTTTTTTTCTCAAATGGAATTTGTTTGCAAAGTTCATCTCAGTTTATTGATTGTCTATGGTTTTAAAATCAATTTTAAAGCATGAAATACTTTTTAATTTATCTTATCACGCGGAGCTCGATTACGAAAGATTAATCCGTTTGCCCTTAAAACAAAATAAAGAGTTCATCATTTTCTTACAGCTGATATCCATTTTTAAAAAAACTTCCCTATGAATAAATAAAATAATATAAATAAAGCACAAATTTAACAGACATGTATAAGCTCTGAAATTATCAGAATATAAAAAGATGCCACAAGTAGCAAAATCTTGGTCAAATAACTCTTAGCATTCGGCTAATAAGAAAACATTGCTTTTGATAAATTTCAAAAATTTATTTGATTGTATAATTCGTATTTTCCATATCAAAAATGCTTTTTTAATGTACGTGGGCAATCTAAAAAATTTATTGCATATAAAAAAATTATTAGTTTTCAATAAAAAAAAATGTTTTAACCTATATTCTTTAACCCAGGAAGCCCGGGTACGATCCCCTAGTATATATAAAATCCAAACGGAAATTTCGTTCCGAACATCTATTTTCCGAGTTCTACAGAATGAATTTTGACGGAACTTATACTGTTAGATAGGTATCGTTTCAGGGAAGGTTTTAAGCTATAACACATCGTTTTACGTAGATTAGTTATAGAATTATGACGGAAAGTTCTGTTATTTTGGACGATAAGGTTACCACTTTACTTCTTGGCGATGTTTTTTGTTGTTGAAAAAATTGAAACGGCTATTACACCTAGAAAAATAAAAGACAAAAAACTGTTACTAATTTTATTTAAAATCTTTAAAAAAGAAAAAAAAAAGAAATCCATTTTAATGAGTGATAATATTAAAAAACAAAAATATTTAATTTAAACATGAAAGAGAATGTTCATAATACTTAAAAAATTACTCAGTTGAAATATTGCAATTGAAATAATATTTGGCGATTTATCTTTTGCATCAGGTTAAGAAAAATGCATCTGAAAATTTGTTAAATTGATATCAAGGAAATTACCCATAAGCGCATGCTCAGAATTATTTGAAAAAAAAAATATAGAATGTTCTTCTCATAAGTGTATGTATCCATAAAAAAATCGGCAGAACCTCTATTTAGCATCCCTAAAAAAATAAAGAAAATTTCATTTTTTTTGCGATTTAGCGCTGGATGGCGACACGGTAAAACTTTGAATAATACTATGATAAATATTCTTTAAGAAAAGCTTTTTCAACTCTCGATACGAAGTTAGTTTAAGTAAGTTTAACTTAAGTAAATACATATTTATAACTGCAGTTTTGTCATATACATTTATATATGTAATAATGAAATTTAACGATCGTATTTATGCCGTTTACAACTAAATTTAAATCGATTAAAAGTGTTTCAAACTCAAAATTAAGGTCCGATTCTGAGCATTGGCAATTTGACTTTGATATTGTTCAGAGACAAGAGAGTTTTATTGCCATGGAAACAACAACTTAATATCGAAATGTTTAATGATAGCATTCTTAATTAAAATACCCTTAAAACATATCCAGCCGGTGACAACGAATAAAATTAAATAGCTCAATACAAATAACACGCAATTTGCATATATTATATAAGCTTACAGCAAAAATAGTAAACTAATCCACAGTTTAAATTTAAAATCATTGAGCATGAGGCATTTAATTATTTAACAAGGAATTTATAAATGCATTTCAATCTCTTGCATTTGGCGAGGAAACGTATTGGTTCGCCAAAGAGCGTGGAGCATTCGTCTTTTCGCGCCAAATACTCGAAAAAATATTTTTTTACAGATTTTCTACTGGGATTCTACCGCAATATTTTTACCAATCTTTTTTACATACATGAGTCATTTTATTAGCATTTCCTTTTTCAAAATATTTTGAGTATGCGTTTTAAGGAAACCTTCCTTGTGAGTAACAATTATTATTATTATTATTATTATTATTGTTATGTATCTCTTACAGAAAAAACTAGCAGATGTAATTATAAAAATGACGATATTATATACATAGCAGTTAATATTACAAAAGTGGAGTCAAATATTTAAATTTCAATGCAAACGTTTGCCCCCCCCCCCCATACACACACATATTATAAATAATTTAATTTCAGATATTTAAAATATTTTTCGCGTACTTTACTACGGAAACATGCTATTTTGTTTTTCCCCAAACTTATGACTTTTATAACCTCGAACTCAGATCAACGAATATTGTCCACTCTTTTTTTTTTTTTCTTCCATTATATTGCCAATTTCCCTTTTAGAAAAGTCTACTGTTTCAAATGTTAAGTACTAAAGATTATTCTTAAGAAAATTATGCAATTTTGCGTTATTAATACCACAAAAGAAAATATTTTACAATAAAAATTGCTTACTGAAATAAATTTTCGATTATATTTTTAATTCGTCATCCCTTTTTCAGGTTTTTTTTTTAAGGTTTTTGATATTGGATTAATCATCCATAATCAGGTTACCCGCTAATTAGTGTATTTACTGAACTATTTGGATGTTTTTTTTTTATATTTGAAAGAGTCTCTGGACAGTGATCGCGATTGCAGAAGATTACATGAAATTTGTAGTTAGCGATTAGTAAATTTATGGTTTTTCATTATGAAGCAAACGGAGAACAGAAGATTTAGTATTATATATTTTTTATTTGCAGTTATTTTACTGTCACTAAAAAATAAATACTTGGAAAAAAAAATTTGAAATTCCAATGGTGGCCGGTGAAACAATATTTGTTGATTTATCATTTTTGCCTAGATAAGAAAAAAAGTAGCCTGAAATGCAGATAAAATTGGAAATAGAAATCATTATAAAGCAAGTTCTTCTGACGCACAATCCTATTCGCTAAACTGAGGGGAAAATTAACGATTTTAGGTTTATTTAGGCAGCAGACTGAAGAATAATGTAATTTTGAAAATAAAAAGTGTATTTATTTCTCCGTGTTATTGTACTCTTTAGAGAAATGAAAAAAGGTCTTCGGTGCATCAAAAAGATTATTTCGTTATATTATAACGTGTTAGGTTATTAAGTTTTGTATAACTGACTTTATTTGTTATTTACAAAGAGTATTTTTGGCGAAAGATCTATAATTCAGCCAACAGCAACTTGACTTTATTCAATGGAATGTAGTTTGGCGCATAATTACGTATGTTTTACGAATGTTAACTCTGGTAAATTTGTAACCATATAGTTTGCAAACACTTCTAATGTTTGCCGTAAAGTTAGCTGTGCATCCGATTATGGAAGATTGGGAAGATTTTGATTGGATGAAAACAAGAGATTTATTTTTCTATCATAATCAGTTATCGGGTTTTTTTTTTTTCAAGTTAACAGTTACATAATTGCAAGTGGTATATATGTCGTAGGCTAATTGAGAAAACAGGCTCTTTGCAAACAGCCTAGGCTCTTTGCAAAGAGTCGGGCTAATTTGAGAATCATCTCCCTTTTTCCAATTAGCATGATATTTTCCAGGCTTATTGCAAAGAGCCTAGTAAGCGTTAGGCTAATTGAAAAATGACCACTTATTATCCAATTAGGGTGATATTTTTTGGGCTTATTAACTCAGAACCCGACAAGAACTAAATTATAACAGACCTTATAGTCGTTGAGCCAGAAGCCAAAATTAGTGATTTTGGTTTCATCTCTGAGGACTTGATGATATATACCTTTTTGGATTCACAATGATCCAAGGAGATCATTTTATGATGATACTATGAAATTTGTGGTAGCTTATAGACGCCATATTGAAAACATGAGCGCCATCTATCGCACACAGATACATATGAATTTTTTTTTGCCAGTATCACATAATTAAAGAGATTTCAATGAAAAAATGGAAAGAACAAATTTTGTTAAACATAAAACGTTATACAAATTATATATTTATTAAGATTTTATTTTAATATGATGCTTATCTTTACATTTAACTTTATGTTTATTAACATTTTCAGTGGGATAAACATCTCGTTTCACATTTTAATGCATATTATTTTCATATGGTAAAACACAGCAATTCGAGAAAAATTTAATACTGGTGAAACTATTGTACTTAGTATGTTAAGAATTAACCCTTCCGGGACCACGGGTGCATATATGCACCTTCGGAAACGTGTTTACATCGCTTGTATTTGATGAAAAGTAAAAATTTCCTTATTTAAGTTATTTTCTTGATTGCTAAGCTAAATTTAATTGTTTGACAAAAAGGGGTGTCAAACGAATGATATTCATGTGAAAGATGCTGGTCCCAAACGGATTAATAAATAACAGAAATTTTAGTCTTCTTCACAGCTATCATCATCATCGGTTGACATTCCTGTGTCCAAATAACTTCCATCGTCATAGAGCAGTTCTATATTTTGCATATGCTTGTATATTTGAGGTTATTAAAATATATGCATATGATGGTGAGACACATGTTCTTGAAGAAGAACATGACATCAGTTCCAAAATAGATTCAGGAGCAGGAGAACTGCCATTCCACTGGATCTCTAGATAGCCTTTTCCTTCACTATCTGTTCCAAAAATTCAACTATATTTATCTGGGTATGTAAGATCAGGATCAGCCTGTATGCACTTCATCCAAACAACACCGTGGCAAATAGATTGCATTACCTATAGGTAGAGTGTTATTTCTGCATGGCAGAAGGTGATGCGATTCCACAGACTCCTTTTTTACAGTAAAAGTATATAGAATATAGCGCAATTCATTGATATCTGAGTATTTGTGCTTTCATAATAGAGATGGCAAACTTACGGCTCAAGCTGTTTCTTTGTTTCCTCTGACAGCGCCTTAAGCGCATTTCGAAATTCAGTGTTCTGAATCATCATTTTACCTTGCTTGCAAAGGCACTTACTGTATCGCATTCGACAGTTAATGCATTACATACCGCTTTACCTAAAAGTCCATGCATCTCACTCAAGTTGTAGTACTTTACTTTACCCTGTCATTGGATCCACATTTTACAAATATTAACCCTTTCTAGTTCTTCAAATCGTTTTCTAAAGAAAACAGTGTGAACAGAGCATAATAATAATATTTCTAAATCCAGACGCTAAAGCCATGGTGTGCGCAAAATAAAAGTCGGGTGTAACCTCTTCTTGGAAGCAGGTCAACTTAGTGTATTCTTCAACTACACTGCTCAAAACAATTAAAGGATATTTGAAGTTTTATATAAAATAAAGATATAAACGAAATTTTTTTTGCCGAAAATAGAAGAAGAGAATCACAAATGCAAATTTTTCTGGTTTTCAAACTGTGGAGTATGCAAATTTTGAGTTCGACGTCAAAAACGTCGCTTCAGCGGCAGCGAATGAAATTTGACTTTTAACTGGATAAAAGAGAATGAAGACAAGGATGATCGGCATTCAGTGATTGCTTTGTTTCGATGAGTACGATGTCTCAGCGAAGTCATTTGACAGATTCAGAAGCTTTGAGAATTGTTTGTAGGTTAGAAGGGGGCCAAACTCAAGCCGAAGTAGCGCAAGCCATTGCAGTGTCATAAAGTGTCATTTCCAGGATCTGGAACGGTTTTTTGGAGAGTGGATGTGCAGGCCGAAGACCGGGGCAAGGTCGTAGACGGGCAACAACGCCCAATGAAGATCGGTATTTAGCGTTAACAGCTCGGAGACACCGAACCATGAACGCTACTCTTCTCCAACAACACCTTCGCTCGGCTACAGGCACCACGATTTCAACTCAGACTGTCCGAAACCGGCTCCATGCTGTAGGTCTGTATGCTCGCCGACCGATGGTATGTGTTAGATTAACATCAAGGCATCGTCGCGACCGCAGGGATTGGGCAACCGAGCATGTCAACTGGAGAAGAAATGAATGGAGCAATATTCTGTTTTCTGACGAGTCCCGTTTTTCTGTGCATCCGGATAATAGGCGTATTTTCATCTGGAGGGACCGTGGCAGTAGGAATAATCCTGCGTTCGTGCACGAAAGTGTCAGATTTTGCGGTGGAGGAGTGTTGGTGTATGGTGGCATCTCCATTGACGGGCGCACTGACCTCTACATCATTCGAGATGGAGCTCTGACTGGTCGCCGATATAGGGATGAGATCCTCAGACCTATTGTAGTCCCTTACGCTGCAGCAATCGGAGATAACTTCATTTTAATGGACGATAACTGCAGGCCACATCGTGCAAACCTGGTGGAGGATTTCCTTTTCGAGGAAGGAATCGTTCGAATGGAATGGCCAGCGTGTTCTCCAGACATGAATCCAAGCGAGCACGTTTGGGGCGCTCTAGGAAGACGAGTTTCTGGCCGCCAACAACCCCCACAAACTCTCCAAGAACTGGAAAGAGCTCTTCTGGAAGAGTGGGGCAGAATACCCCAACTCGTCATTAATAGCCTCATTGAGTCCATGCCTCAAAGGTGTTCAACGTTGCTGGCCGCCCGTGGAAACCATACCCCTTACTGAAAATGATTTTCTTTGAAGAAAACACCTTTTCTTATTCTTTTTTTCTCATATGCACAAATTGTGTTTTTTTCCTTTTGTACACAAATGCGCAATAAAATGCATTTTTTTCTGCCAAACATGTGTAATTTATTCTCGTATAACCTACTATGTCTGTCGACCATGTATCAATCAGCTAAACAGTTTACCAGATACAAAATCCACCTAAAACTGCAATATCCTTTAATTGTTTTGAGCAGTGTAGTTATTTCGTGAATATATAGCATTTTTTCCGTAGATAACGTACATAATTTGTGTAATCAACTATTTCAGATAATGTTCATTTTGTCATTCTTGAGAAATGAAATGTATAAGTTCTTTCTTGTTCTCCTCATCGGACAGAAACTAGTTCCATTTTTGTACTGGATGTCCAGGAGTACATGATCTTTATAGCATTACCAACAGTTCATATTTTTCGTTCATTTCTTTTTATTGACACCTGCCTGTATGTATCAAATAAAACATCTATTCTTTGAGAGGATGTAAAATCTTGTATTATTTTAGAAAACAGATTCTTTGCTAGTTGTCCAAATGATTGTAGTTCCTGCGTTAGCTTTGAACAAAGCACATTCCGTCAATGATATTAACAATACCATCATTTGCATTCTTTCAGCAGTCACAATTTTGTCATAACATCCACCAGTTTGATTTTTCAGTTTTTCGCATTAAACCACCAAGTGTTGCTAAGGGCTACGGAAGAGACCCTAGGTGGTAGGAAAAGACAGTTCTCATATCGAAATTTCTTCGCTCTGCAATGATTGTCATCGGAGCAAATAGATTTCTTTCTGCCTAGGCAACAAACTCTGATTTATTAAATTTTACATTCTGTTTCTTTTTAAAGTCAGAAAATGTCTTTAGCTTCTTTATCTTTAGAGGTTTGAAAAACACGTCTGGCTTTGAGTCTTCAGACAGATATTCTCTCTTGAAAGTTTGGTAAGCTTCTTCACACATCTTATGAGCTTTGACCATGTCTTCGACAATTTCTAGATTTGTCATTGCTCCAGTTGATTCTATTACCATGTCTAGATTTATCCATTCATTGGTAATCATGTTTTGTAAATATGAGACATCACGTTCGTTTTTCTGGATCCTGCTATAAGACAGATCTGGATGTAGAACTAATTTTGGTTCTTTCACGAATCATGTGAAGAAATGCTGCCCTGATATCAAAAATATCTTTCGACTGTGGCAGGTCTTTGACTGAACTTCGTTGTACCTTTTGACACCTGCATGTCTTTACTTATTGTCTCTTCAATCGCCCAATTCATTTAATAGCATGCAAAAACAAGAAAATCTTTCAATCACCCTGTTTATCGGCGGCCGTTTTCCAATATGGCGTCCATTAGCTACTCTGTTTTTGAATGTATCATGGATAAATGTCATTCTGATGTTGTGGTGAATCCAAAAATGTGTGATTTACCAAGTCCGCTGACATGAAACCACTCGAACCCCTGACTCAACGACGGCGGCCATTTTCCAATATGGCGTCCATAAGCTACCCTGGTTTCGAAAGTATCATGGATAAATGAGGTGCTGTTGTTGCGGTGAATCCAAAAATATATAGTTCACCAAGTCCGCTGACATGAAACCACACGAGCCCCTGGCTCAACGACTATTATCCCGATCCAAGCAAGACAAAATAATTTCAGTCTGCATGCAATCCGACCCGAACCTGAAAGTTCCATTTGAAAAAAAACAAAACCGAAATCTGACTCGAACCAAATCTGATAACTGACAAAAATATTCTAAATTATTTTGTCTTACTCGGATCGTGTTATGGTGCATAATCCAATCTGAGTAAAACAAAATAATTTCCTTGGACACGCAACCAAAAGCGAACCTAAAAATTCCACTAGAAAAAACCCGAAATCTGACATGAACCAAATCTGAACCCGACAAAAATATTCCAAAGAAACATAACCCGATCCGAGCAAGACAAAATAATTTCCGTGGACACGCAACCGAACCTAAAATATTTGTTTGAAAAATTCCGAAATATGACCCGAACCAAATATGATAACCGACAAAAAAATTCTAAAGAACCATAATCCGATCCGAGCAAGACAAAATTTCCTTGGACACGCAACCCAAACCGAACCTAAAAATTCTATTTGAAAAAACCCGGAATCTGAAGCCGACAAAACTATTCCAATGAATCATAACCGATCCGAGCAAGACAAAATAATTTCAGTTTGCATGCAACCCAACCAGAACCTAAAAATTCAATTTGAAAAAAAAAGAAATCTGACGCGAACCAAATCTGAACCTGACAAAAAATATCCCCAAAAACCATAACCCGAACCGGGCAAGACAAAATAATTTCTGTGGACACGCAACCCGAACCGGACCTAAAAATTCCATTAGGAAAAACTCGAAATCTGACATGAACCAAATCTGAACGCGACAAAAATATTCCGAAGCACCATAACCTGATCCGAGCAAGACAAAATAATTTACGTGAACAAGTTTCAGACCCGAACCTAAAAATTTAGTTTGAAAAAAACCCGAACTAAGACCTGTACCAAATATGATAACTGACAAAAATATTCCAAAGAAACATAATCCGATCCGAGCAAGACAAAATAATTTCCGTGTCACACAACCCGATCCGAACCTAAAAGTTTTGTTTGAAAAAAATCCGAAATATGACCCGAACCAAATATGATAACCGACAAAAATATTCTAAAGAACCATAACCCGATCCGAGCAAGACAAAATTATTTCCTTGGACACGCAACCCAATCCGAACCTAAAAATTTCATTTAAAAAAACCTGAAATCTGACATGAACCAAATCTGAACGCGACAAAAATATTCCGAAGCACCATAACCTGATCCGAGCAAGACAAAATAATTTACGTGAACAAGTTTCAGACCCGAACCTAAAAATTTAGTTTGAAAAAAACCCGAACTATGACCTGTACCAAATATGATAACTGACAAAAATATTCCAAAGAAACATAATCCGATCCGAGCAAGACAAAATAATTTCCGTGTCACACAACCCGATCCGAACCTAAAAGTTTTGTTTGAAAAAAATCCGAAATATGACCCGAACCAAATATGATAACCGACAAAAATATTCTAAAGAACCATAACCCGATCCGAGCAAGACAAAATAATTTCCTTGGACACGCAATCCGAACCGAACCTAAAAATTTCATTTGAAAAAACCTGAAATCTGACATGAACCAAATCTGAACCCGACAAAAATATTCCAAAGAAACATAACCCGATCTGAGCAAGGTAAAATAATTTTCGTGGACACGCAACCCAATCCGAACCTAAAAATTTCATTTGAAAAAAACCTGAAACCTGACATGAACCAAATCTGAACCCGACAAAAATATTCCAAAAATCCATATCGGATCCAAACAAGACAAATTATTTCCGTGGACACGCAACGCGACCAGAACCTAAAAGTTCCATTTGAAGTCAACCTGAAATCCGACCCGAACCAAATCTTAACCCGACAAAAATATTCCAAAGAACTATAACCCGATGTGAGCATGACAAAATAATTTCCGTCGACCGGCAACCCGATCCGAACCTGGCTGTTCTAATTGAACTCAATCCGAAACCTGGTTGTGATCAGTTTTTGGGTTGACTTCAAATGGAACCTTTAAGTTTGGATCCGGTTGCGTGTCTATGGAAATAACTTTGTCTTCCTCGGATTGGGTTACGGTTCTTTAAAATAATTTTGTAATTTTCAGATCGCGTTCTGGTCGGGTTTCAGGTTGACTTCATATGGAATTTTCAGATTCTGGTCGTATTGCGTGTAAACGGAAATTAATTTGCCTTGCTCGTATCGGGGTGCGGCCTGATGTATTTTTATTTCGGGTACTTTTCGTGATAACTTAAAGTAGAACTTTCAGTTTCGGATCGGGTTGCACGCCGACGGAAATTATTTTGTCTTGCTGAGATCCGGTTATGGATCTTTGGAATATTTTTGTCGGATTTAGATTTGGTTTTAGTCAGATTTCAGTTTTCTTTCAAAGGGAATTTTTAGGTTCGGGTCGGGTTGCGTGTCAACGGAAATGATTTTGTCTTCCTCGGATCGGGTTATGGTTTTTTAGAATATTTTTGTCAGTTATCATATTTGGTACAGGTCATAGTTCGGGTTTTTTTCAAACTAAATTTTTAGGTTCGGATCGGGATGCATGCCCACAGAAATTATTTTGTCTTGCTCGGATCGGGTTATGGTTCCTTAGAATATTTTTGTCGGGTTCAGATTCGGTTCGTGTCAAATTTTGCGTTTTTTCTAATGGAATTTTTAGGTTCGGGTCGTGTTGCGTGTCCACGGAAATTATTTTGTCTTGCTCGTATCGGGTTATGGTTCTTGGGGATATTTTAGTCGGATTCGGATTTGATTCGGGTCAGATTTCAGGTTTTTTTTCAAATGAAATTTTTAGGTTCGCTTCGGGCTGCGTGTCCAAGGAAATTATTTTGTCTTGCTCGGATCGGGTTTGGTTATTTAGAATATTTTTGTAGGTTATCTTATTTGGTACGGGTCATATTTCGGGTTTTTTTCAAACTAAATTTTTAGGTTCGGATCGGGCTGCGTGTCCACAGAAATTATTTTGACTTGCTCGGATCGGGTTATGCTCCTTTGGAATATTTTTGTCGGGTTCAGATTTGGTTCATATCAGATTTTGAGTTTTTTCTAATAGAATTTTTAGGTTCGGGTCTGGTTGCGTATTCATGGAAATTATTTTGTCTTGCTCGGATTGGGTTATGGTTCTTCGGAATATTTTTGTCGGGTTCAGATTTGGTTCATGACAGATTTCAGGTTATTTTCAAATGAAATTTTTAGGTTCGGTTCGGGTTACGTGTCCAAGGAAATTAATTTGTCTTTCTTGGATCGGGTTATGGCTCTTTAGAATATTTTTGTCGGTTATCATATTTGGTTCGGTCATATTTCGGAATTTTTCAAACAAATATTTTAGGTTCGGATCGGGTTGCGGTCCACGGAAATTATTTTGTCTTGCTCGGGTCGGGTTATGGTTCTTTGGAATATTTTTGTCGGTATCAGATTTGGTTCATGTCAGATTTCGGGTTTTTTCTAATGGAATGTTTAGGTTCGGGTCTGGTTGCGTGTTCACGGAAATTATTTTGTTTTACTTGTATCGGGTTATGAGGCTCTAGAATATTTTTGTCGGTTATCAGATTTGGTTCGGGTCAGATTTCGGGTTTTTTCAACTGGAGCTTTCAGGTTGGGGTAGGGTTGCATGTAGACTGAAATTATTTTGTCTTGTTGGGATCAGGGTACGGTCTGTTGTAATTTATTGGGGGGGGGGGGGGGTTCGGGTCGGGTTATGGGTTAATAAGCCTTAAAAAATCACCCTGATTGGATAATAAGTGGTCATTTTGCAAAGAGCCTGATTTCTCAATTAGCCTACGAGATATGTATAAAAAGGAAATGGTAATGAAAATGACATTATTTTAATTTTATTCAAACACTTCATTTTTTAAACTCCATTTTTATGTGATTCACATTTCTTTTAATGGAAGTTAAAGACTTTTTGTGTGCAAACAATTTATTACATTTTTTTACCGTATTTACTCTGCTATAATCCGAAGATAGAAAACTGCAGTAGACCTGCTAGAAGACGTATATTACAAAATACACTGCTCAAAACAATTAAAGGATATTCCAGTTTTAGGTGGATTTTGTATCTGGTAAACTGTTTAGCTGATTGATACATGGTCGACAGACATAGTAGGTTATATGAGAATAAATTACACATGTTTGGCAGAAAAAAATGCATTTTATTGCGCATTTGTGTACTAAAGGAAAAAAACACAATTTGTGCATATGAGAAAAAAAGAATAAGAAAAGGTGTTTTCTTCAAAGAAAATCATTTTCAGTAGGGGGTATGGTTTCCACGGGCGGCCAGCAACGTTGAACACCTTTGAGGCATGGACTCAATGAGGATATTAATGACGAGTTGGGGTATTCTGCCCCACTCTTCCAGAAGAGCTCTTTCCAGTTCTTGGAGAGTTTGTGGGGATTGTTGGCGGCCAGAAACTCGTCTTCCTAGAGCGTCCCAAACGTGCTCGATTGGATTCATGTCTGGAGAACACGTTGGCCATTCCATTCGAACGATTCCTTCCTCGAAAAGGAAATCCTCCACCAGGTTTGCACGATGTGGCCTGCAGTTATCGTCCATTAAAATGAAGTTATCTCCGATTGCTGCAGCGTAAGGGACTACAATAGGTCTGAGGATCTCATCCCTATATCGGCGACCAGTCAGAGCTCCATCTCGAATGATGTAGAGGTCAGTGCGCCCGTCAATGGAGATGCCACCATACACCAACACTCCTCCACCGCCAAATCTGACACTTTCGTGCACGAACGCAGGATTATTCCTACTGCCACAGTCCCTCCAGATGAAAATACGCCTATTATCCGGATGCACAGAAAAACGGGACTCGTCAGAAAACAGAATATTGCTCCATTCATTTCTCCTCCAGTTGACATGCTCGGTTGCCCACTCCCTGCGGTCGCGATGATGCCTTGATGTTAATCTAACACATACCATCGGTCGGCGAGCATACAGACCTACAGCATGGAGCCGGTTTCGGACAGTCTGAGTTGAAATCGTGGTGCCTGTAGCCGAGCGAAGGTGTTGTTGGAGAAGAGTAGCGTTCATGGTTCGGTGTCTCCGAGCTGTTAACGCTAAATACCGATCTTCATTGGGCGTTGTTGCCCGTCTACGACCTTGCCCTGGTCTTCGGCCTGCACATCCACTCTCCAAAAAACGGTTCCAGATCCTGGAAATGACACTTTGTGACACTCCAATGGCTTGCGCTACTTCGGCTTGAGTTTGGCCCCCTTCTAACCTACCAACAATTCTCAAAGCTTCTGAATCTGTCAAATGACTTCGCTGAGACATCGTACTCATCGAAACAAATCAATCACTGAATGCCGATCATCCTTGTCTTCATTCTCTTTTATCCAGTTGAAAGTCAAATTTCATTCGCTGCCGCTGAAGCGACGTTTTTGACGTCGAACTCAAAATTTGCATACTCCACAGTTTGAAAACCAGAAAAATTTGCATTTGTGATTTTCTTCTTCTATTTTCGGCAAAAAAAATTTCGTTTATCTCTTTATTTTATATAAAACTTCAAATATCCTTTAATTGTTTTGAGCAGTGTATAATGCAACGTAGAGAGAAATTGTATTTAAGCTACCGGAACCACACATAGCGCCAAGCTGAGAAGCCCGGAGTTCAAGAACTATCAAATTAAAGTGAATAAACTGAACATGATTAATGTTCAGTGGTCACTCTCTGCAATCATCGTAATTATCTCTCATTTTAGTAATGTGGTGACTAGAGAATATTTTAACATTTCTGATTATCATAACGGCCGTATTTTCTTCGAAACATCTACTTTAAATATATACTGTAAAATGAGTTTCTTCTGAATAGCCCGAATTTTGCCTAACCCATAAGATAATATATTAGCTAAACAGCGTTCGCATGTATTCAGCAAATGCGGAAAAATTTTCCAGGTGAAGGTCCATATTAATTTAAAATACAAGGTCGAATTCATAATTTTGTTTGATCAAGGATCATTTGGAAAATGGACCAGCGAAGCGGGTGTAGCCTGCTAGTATTTAAATAAATGAGTGTTGGTTTTAATGTATGTTGTTACATTATCAAAGATTAAAGCAATCAGAATAAAACAGTGAACAAAATGTGAGACGATTTTTGTAAGATCGCGAAGCACGTATTACTTAGGGTGTTGGATCACGAAGGGCGCCGAGGGCAGAGCTCCCTAGTAAATATATATAATTTGGAAGTTTTTTGTAGGACAAATTTCACACGCCTACATTTTAGTAATCTGAAATTTTTAATTATAGAGTATGATATTTTGTTTTTATGAGATGAAATGTGAGATCTTTGTTAAATTTTCGATAGATCACTGTCTGATTTTGATAGTGTCCAGAATATATATTTACCACATGTGCCCTTGCGACTATGCAATCCGGACAGTTTCGGGTCTTCGGCGATTATTTATTCCAGTATTTATTTCTTTTGAATTTTTCTCGATATTTCAAGAGGCACATTGAACAATTTCGTGACCCCAACAATGAGAAAGGGAAGTAAGGGATCGAGTTAAAGGAGTGTCGAGTTTGAGGTATCGGTCGGAAGTCATTTATTGTAGTGCAAAGCTATAGGCGATGGAACGTAACAGAGCGGAAGATGTTAAAAGCGATGTGCTCGAGTGCTCTTTTCAGACCTCCCCCATCGAAAGTGAATAGTTTTGGGAGGAATGAAAACGGTTGCTGCAGACTGCGTTGCGCCAGTTAAGGATTGCGGGAATGTTTTCAGATTGATACAATGTTACCAAATTCGAATAAAGCCAACGTATTTTAGGCTCCCGGTTTTAGACTTGGCGTATACTTGTTGTGCGATACTTTTCTTAATTTTTCTATTTTTTGACAAAATCCCGAAACATATTCAACTAAAATAAATAAAAAAATGATAGTTGTTATTTGAAAGGTACGTCTGGTTACTCAGGTCCCAGGCCCGCAAACAGACGGAGGCAGGGTAGGCTGAGCAACCCCCTACCCTCAATCCCTAGAAACTTCTTGTGTCCCTTCTAGATTTCATAATATTTTAATATCATGTATAAAGTTTTAAAACTTTGCAATAAAAAATTGTAACAAGCGGAACGTTACTCTCTCTACATTTAAAAATCATTAAATGATAGGGAGCACCCCCCCCCCCCCCCACCCTCCCTAGCAACGTCTTGTGTCCCTACTAAATTTAAAAATATTTTAATATCTATATTGCATTTAAAGTTTTGTTTTTACACTTAGCAAGTAAAACTTATGACATGCGGAACTTTACTTCTCTCTACATTTAAAATTCCTTAAATTAGAGGCATCTCCCCTCCCCCCCCACACACACACTCTAGCAACTTCTTGTGTCCCTTCTAGATTTCATAATATTTTAATATCATCTATATTGCATTTAAAGTTTTTGAACTTTGCAATAAAAACTTATGACACGCGAACTTTACATCTCTCTGCATTTAAAATTTCTTAAATTAGAGGCACCCTCCTCCCCCCTAGCAACTTCTTGTGTCCCTACTAGATTTCGTATTATTTTGATATCATCTATATTACATTTAAAGTTTTAAAACTTTGCAATAAAAAATTTATGACAAGCGGAACTTTACTCTCTCTAAATTTAAAAATCATTAAATTATAAAGAGCACCCCCCCACCCTCCCTAGCAACGTCTTGTGTCCCTACTAAATTTAAAAATATTTTAAAAATATTTAAATTAGAGGCAACACTCCCCTAGCAACTTCTTGTGTCCCTTCTAGATTTCATAATATTTTAATATCATCTATATTGCATTTAAAGTTTTTGAACTTTGCAATAAAAACTTATGACACGCGGAACTTTACTTCTCTCTACATTTAAAATTCCTTAAATTAGAGGCACCCTCCTCCCCCCTAGCAACTTCTTGTGTCCCTATTAGATTTCATAATATTTTAATATCATCTATATTACATTTAAAGTTTTAAAACTTTGCAATAAAAAATTTATAACAAGCGGAACTTTACTCTCTCTACATTTAAAAATCATTAAATTATAGGGAGCAATTTTTGTTCGTGTTAAAAGAATTTCGCGTTAAAAGGTTCGTAAAAAAAAAAAAAAAAAAAAAAAAAAAAAAGAACAAAACTCACAAATATTTTCGACGTCGTCAAATTTTATTTCGATTTCCTGTTAAACTACTAGTAAGTTGCAATTAGGATAAAAAGCAAGTGAAAAGAATATTGTTTTTTTGGGGGAAAATCAGATACATTTTTTTGAAGAGTCTTTTTCAGCATTCTGAGATTTAGCTAGTTTGAATCAAATAAGCAAAGCTGTCTTCTAAATTTTCATGCTAAGCGGTTCGCATACGTTTTCTCTCTGGCTTAAACATACTATTGCTCAAACATTAACGTAATGGGATCCCTGTTTTTTGTTATTGTTATTGATAAAGTAGAATTGGCAATGCCAAACTCTTTGCAGATTTCTGTTTTCGTCCTTCTTTTTCATAAACTGCAGCTTCATCTTCGTTTGAAGCGAAATAGCAGTTTATTTTCGCACCGATTTCTCAGCCATGTGCTCACAAAACATAAACTAATTAAAAAAAAAAAAAAAAAAAAAACCCACAAAATTTACTGATTTTCACACAAAATTCAGTGGTTTTAACACAAAATTCATCAATTTGAACTCAAACTAGCTAGATCGAAAAAGAATTTGTTTCGTGTTAAAGGATTTTTGTTTCGTGTTAAAAGAAAAAAAAAAAATGCATTAAATTGCATAGTATATTGTCCAGACCGCTATATCATTCCGTGTTAACCGATTTTTCATGTTAAGCGTTTTCGTGTTAAACGTATTTCCCTGTATACTAAATTATTCCTCCTTTTTAAATAAATAATTTCCTCACACCTAGAAAACATCATGTTTTACCGTGAATTCTTCCCGAAAGTCGGAAAAAGAGGGAGAAATTCCGTTCATTCCTAGCACGCATGCGTATTGGCTCTATTAGTACTAAAATCCGAATTCATTTTAAAAACAAAAAACCTAAAATTCTATAAATTAAGATTTCTAATTTAATTAAAAATAAATAAATAAATAAAACTAAACCAACAACAAAGAAAAGAAACGTTTTCGAATTTAAAAATAAATAATAGTTAATTTTCTCATTCATTTAAAAGTATTTGAATTTTTTTTAAAGTTATAAAAAAATATTCGCATTTAAAATATGTTTAAAGTGAACACCCTTAAAATAGAGATTTTAATTAAAATATTAAATGGAAAAAATTCAATTTCACTCAAAAAAAAAAAAAAAAAAAAAAAAATAAATAAAATTCTTGCATAAAATATAACATTTCTATTTTACATCTAGTAATTAATCTACATAAAAATATTTATAATTCATATTTTATCCTACACTGTAAAAAAAATCCGATCAGTTTTCCTGTAGGAATCGGAAAAGTAAGTTGTTCTTATCGTACCGGAAAAATTTCCGACCCAGCTCGGAATAAAATCCGTAAAATACCGCTTTATTGACTATTTTTTTTTCTTTACGGATTTTATTCCGAGCTGGGTCGGAAAATTTTCCGGTACGATAAGGGCAACTATTTTTCCGATTCCTACAGGAAAACTGATCGGATTTTTTTTTTACAGTGTATTTTAATACTAAAGTTTTAAAACCCCAGCCTCAATCTCATTAAAGATGAAATCTTCCCGAAATTAACTTCAAAATGCAAAGCTTTTTAAAGAAATTAATCAAGCCATACCGATCTAAGGCAAACATATTTACTTCAAACTATTTCACTACTGTACAATCGTAGCCGATGATGGTTAGAGTAATGATGGTATCGTAACACTAAGGCCAGGAACTTTTATTTTATCCCCATTTTCTTCAATTGACGTATATTTTACCTCCTGTAACGGAGCAAAAAAGAAACGGATATTCGAAAAAATCCTGGCAGTAATGCTGCGAGGAAAATTTCCGTGAAATAAAGAAAGTATTTCTGAGAGTGTGGTATCGAACCGCTGAATTTAAGCCCAAATTTCCCATTTTCTGCCTTGTATACAAACCACTGGGTTAAGTGGTCCTCATAACACCAGTGATTTATCCTGTAAAGTAATTTTTGGTATTCCAAATTTAATTTAAAACAAGTAAGAAAAATCATGCGTTAAGCATAGATTATGAAACACTTTCCAACACTTCTTGAATGTTTTAACAAAACTTCGTTATTTAGAGAAATAAAGTATATAAGAGAACTAACTAAACATTTTAGAAAACGCATAAATCATTTGAAAAACTGATTTCAGCAGTTATCTTCCATAGCAAATATGTATTCCAATTCTTTTGAACATCCATGTATTTGATCTGTAGGTTGATATAGATACTATATAATGGAGAAATTTAGTTTAGCAAGAAAACATATAACAGGTTGAAATTTCTCTTTCAGCAATTTATACTAATAGATGGAAACATACTTGTATACTTTTGTACAACCCTGTAGTTAACCTAGTACCTTTATTACACGCCAATATTTATCTAAAGTTTAATTCAAAGTAAAACACTCTTAAAACTATTGGGATCACATTTCCAGAAATTATCATTTATAGACGGCCATGTATCAAATTCTTTGCGTGACCCTGTATATCATTGTATGCATATTCTACAAACATTTCTTAGTAAACTAAATGAAGTTCAGCGTAAAGATGCATAACTCATTTAAAAACCACCTTTAAACAATTTGCAATCATACCCAGTAACCATTACGAATTCTTTTGTGTAGCCCTGTATATCAATTAGAGCATTTTTACACACCATATACAATGCATACATATAGTGAAACATAAAAGCACATACCATAATTAAAAATGCATTTCCAGCAATCATCGCTAATGCACAGTACTTCGGATACAATATAGTATCTGAAATCTTTTGTGTGTCCCTGTAAATAATTCTATGCACTTCATATTATACATGAAATAACTCATAGTAAACCTCAGCGAAGTATATCAATTTCATTATACATGAAATAATTTAACATAATTGAAATGTGCCGGAAAAAATTCCCTCCACCCCTATATCATTATGTAACGGAATCCTTTTGTGTGGCCCTGTAAATGAATAATAACTATTCCTTGCGCCGCATATTCTACAGAATGCATATTTTAGTACACTTGATAAATGCATATCAATTTTATCATGTTTGAAAGCATGTAACGTAATAAAAAATCATTTTAAACGATTTTTTCCCATAGGCCGTAATGTAATGGAAAACTTTTGACTGTCCCTGTAAATGAACTAAACGTACTATAAACTTCATTTGAAATAGGGTTCGTGCTATGGTAGAGGTTACTAACATATAAAAATTTCAGAACGATCCAAGTATATTTACGGGAGTTAGAGCGCGGACAGACGGCCAGACGGCCAGACAAACCGAAGTCATAAACACTTTTCAACTTTGTTGGAAAGTGTTAAAAATGTGCATTATAATTTAATTTTATTGATTTAATTTAGTTAATTTGGGGGTCCTCTTTCAAAATCAGTCGCTGGACGAATCAAAGGAATTAACCAAATTGCTCTTTTCTATCGATAAACCCATTGTGTACAAAAATATACTTTATTCCGAAAATTACAAATAAATGAGAGTAAAAATTTTGAACTATTTTTTTTTTTTTTTTTACTTAGTATATCTTGAGAATGAATAAACAGTAACTTTACTTTTGAAAATAATAATTAAATGTAAATTTAACATTTGTAAGCTGAAAAAAAGGAGAAAATCAATTATTTATTTATTTATTTATTTTTTTTTTGGTGGGGGGGGGGGGGGGGGGGCTATATTCTTGGAGTCCAAGGGTGGAGGTGCTGGAGGTCAACATTTATCATTTGATTGTAGGTTTTTTATCCCTGATAACTGCCTACATTATAGCTATCGTAAATTCTATTCTATGACTATACAATCTGTCTATACATATTTTATGATTTCAAAGGAATTAGCAATTATTAGCTAAATTATTAGCAGGAATTAGCTAAAAGATTGTAGCAGTATTTCTTTTACTAATGTGGAAGAATCGCCACAAAACACCTCTCAAAAACGCTACAAATCGCATAGAAATAAATCAAAACTAGTCGGATGTTGGCAATCCTAAAACGTTTTTTCTATCTCATACATGTTACTACTTCCTGAAAAATGCAGCAAAGCAGCACCACCGATAAAGTGATTTACACCAAAATATAATCAGCAACAACTAATATCAACATCTAACTGAATCTGGAATTTGATGAAAATCCGTGCATGAGTTTTTGAGATAGAGCTATTGCGGAAATCATAAAAAATTCTGCATATAAGCGCCACCTGTTGGGTGTTTTACACCAAAAACTTATCAGGACTAATTAAAATCAGAGACTAACTCAATCTTAAGTTTGAGGAAAATTCATGCATTAGTTCTTGAGATACAGCTATTGCGGAAATCGTAAAGAATGCAGCATAGCAGCACCATCTGTTGAGCGATGTACACCAAAAATTAAACAGCACTAATTTATATCAGGGAGTAACTGAATCTGAAGTTTGATTAAAATGCGAGCATTAGTTCTTGAGATATAGCTATTGTAATAACCATGAATAGTGCAGCATAGCAGCGCCATCTGTTGGACGATTTATCCCAAAAAGTAATTAGCACCAAATTATATCAAGGACTAACTGAATCTGAAGTTTCATGAAAATCCGAGGATTAGTTCTTGAGGTATTAGCTAATGCGGAAATCGTGAAAAATGCTGAATAGCAGCGCTAGTTGTTGGGCGATTTATGCCAAAAAAATCAGCACCAATTTATATCGGGGAGTGACTGAATCTAAAGTTTTATTAAATTTCGCCCATTAGTTTTTGAAATAGAGCGCCCACAAAATTTGTGTCACATACAGACATACAGACAGACGCACAGACAGACATTTTGTAGAAACATGTTTTTCGGGATCTCTGACCCCTAAAACGTGTAAATCCGTCGAAAACTGGAATTCGAAAATTTCCACGAATCCAATACTTTCTTCTTGTAAAGATAGAAGAAAGTAAAACTGTAATAAAAAGAATACTTCAGTCAATTAATCGGGGTAAAATCGAGTTAATCTCCATGATATTTATCAAAATCAATAGTTTTCCGTTATTCTGTTGTATATCAGCTGTTCGCGAATAGCCGGCTTATCAGGATTCGAAGTTCCGTCACTTCACAAGCCGCCGGTGTATAATAGAACTACGAAAAATAAAGAAAATTACACAAAAATCGCTATTATAGTGCCCACTTTCGGCGGAATATTTCCTAATTCAGGGAAGACCTAAAAATTTGGTTCAATTCTATGCATAACTTCATGCACTGTTCGATGGTACAATATTGAAGCTGGCACCAAAATAGCTATTACAGGACCACTTTCGGCGAAAATTTTCTAAATGCAGGGAGAACTTTCTTGCCTTGGCCAAAAATATACACAAAAAATTTAGTTCAATTCTATGCATAACTTCATACTCTTTTCGATGGTACGATATTCAAAATCGCAATTACAGCACCCCCTTCCGGCAGATTTTTTCCAGATTCAGGGAGGACCTTCTTGCCATGGCCAGAGACATACACAAAAAATTAGGTTCAATTCTATGCATAATTTCATACACTTTTTGATTGTACAATATTGAAAATGGCACAAAACTCGCTATTACAGCGCCCCTTTCGGCGGAATTTTACCAAATGCAGGGAGGACCTTCTTGCCTTAACCAAAAGCATACATAAAAAATTTGGTTCAGTTATATGCATAACTTCATACACTTTTCGATTGTACAATATTGAAAATGGCACAAAAATCGCTATTACAGCGCCCCCTTTCGGCGGAAATTTACCAAATGCATAGAGGACCTTCTTGCCTTAACCAAAAGCATACAAAAAAATTTGGTTTAATTCTATGCATAACTTCATGCACTTTTCGATGGTACAATATTCAAAATCGCGCAAAAATCGCTATTACAACGCCCCCTTTCGGCGGAATTTTACCAAATGCAGGGAGGACCTTCTTGCCTTAACCAAAAGCATACACAAAAAATTTGGTTCAATTATATGCATAACTTCATACTCTTTTCGATGGTACAATATTCAAAATCACGCAAAGATCGCCATTACAGCGCCCCCTTCCGGCGGAATTTTTCCAAATTCAGGGAAGACCTTCTTGCCATGGCCAAAGACATACACAAAAAGTTGGTTCAATTTTATGCATAACTTCCTACATTTTTCGATGGTACAATATTGAAAATGGCACAAAAACCGCTATTACAGCGCCCTCTTTCAGCAGAAATTTACCAAATGCTGAAAGGACCTTCTTGCCTTAACCAAAAGCATACACAAAAAATTTGGTTCAATTCTATGCCTTCATACACTTTTCGATGGTACAATATTCAAAATCGCGCAAAATCGCTATTACAGCGCCCCCTTCCGACGAATTTTTTCAAAATTAAGGAAGGACCTGCTTGCCATAGCCAAAAACTTAAAAAAAAAAATTGGTTCAATTCTATGCATAACTTCATACACTTTTTGATGGTACAATGACGACAGACAGACGGACAGACAGACATTTTCTATAAACATGTTTTTTGGGATCTCTGACCCCTTAAACGTGTAAATCCGTCGAAAACCGGAAGTCGAAAAAAATTTCGAATACAATACTTTCTTCAGTAAAAAAGGGGCAAAATAAGGGGATTTTAATATTTCTACACGTAAAATAAGTAACATAATTAATAAACTACTCGGATAAATCAATCCCAAAACTTTCTTCCATTTCATACATTGTTAATAATACAAAATTCGTTATAGCAGTGCCAAAATTAAATGACAATCTATGTCCATCATGAAGATTGCAAAGGTATATAGGTTCGTTGAATTGGATGCATTTAACAAGGAGATAATAAGTATCGCATTGTTTCAAATAAATTCTTGAATTTAGGAGCTCTTTAGATGTCCGCAAACATTATCAACGCCTGTTGTTCAATATACACCCACGTCTAATAAGGATCTCTTTACTTGATATTGTAACAGAATATTAAGTTTGATTAAATTGCGCGTTTTTGAGATATAGCTTTTACGAAAATCGTGAAAAATTCAGCATAACAGCGTCACCTGTTGTGCGATTTACACCAAACCCTAATCAGTAACAGCTTACGTCAACGTCTATTTGAATCTAAAGTTTGATGAAAATACGTGCATTAGTTCGTGAGATAGAGCTATTGCGGAAATCGAGTCTATATCAAGGTCTAACTGAATCTAAAGTTTTATGAAGCTCCGTGCATTAGTTCTTGAGATAGAGCGCCCACAAAATTTTTGTCATATACAGACGGAAAGACACACAGACAGACTCACAGAGTGACAGACCAAGGGCTCCAGCTCACCATTTAGAGGGGTGGGGGGTCATGGATTTCCTTTTTTTTTGGGGTGGGAGGGGATCATATCTCGTCATGAGAATTTTTTATATTGAAAGCTATTCCCAAATCCAAACTAACCACTTTTCTGATACTTTCGCGAAGTCATTTTCATTCGTAAATACAAAAAAAAAAAAAAAAAAAAAAAAAAAAGCATTAATATTACTAACAAATATAACATTTACAGATTTTGTTCAGATACGAAGAAATTAAAGAGTTTCCCATTTTCTTATAAAGGCAAAGATTCATTCAGAAAATGTTGTCAAAGTTAGCATCTTTAGCCAAGTTTTTAGGGTTGATAGCTACAGAAATATCGTCGCAAGGGAGCAATTGGCTGTCACTTCCGAAAATTCAGTTTAAAAAGTCTAACAACTGTCAGCGATTAAATACGGCAAAAATCTGTATTAAATTTTGGAGGTAATTAAACCGTATGTGATTCGTGTCATGAAAATTGCAGGTGTAGCTTCTTCTTTCTGCTCAAAGTATTAAATAGTTTTTTTTTTTTTTTTTTTTTCAATTGAACTTATACCTTTGGAATGGATCTTGATGGAAAATTGGAAATAACTCGGTTAAAGCGGAAACTCGGTTAAGCGGCACTCGGATAATCGGGACTCTACTGCATATTTCATTTTAAAAATGATCTTTAGAATATTTTTGTTGGTGTTCAGAGGGCGGACATGACCCCCGTGAGCTCCCCCTTGGATCCGCCATTGTGACAGACAGACATTTTCTAAAAACCATCAAATCGTGGTCAGGACCTTCTAAAACGTATAAATCCATCGAAAACCGGAAGTCGAAATTTTTCATGAATCCAATACTTTCTTCTTCTAAAGAAAGAAGAAAGTAAAAAGGAAAGAATAGTTAAAGTTTGCATTTGACTGGGAAAAAAGGTACGAATGCATACTCAACAAAGATATGTTCCCCGCTTATTATATATATAGTCTCATCTCATGTTTTAAAAGAAAATCCAACCCCAAAAGAACTATTGCAAGATCTTTAAACATCTCTATAGGAATACTAAACAAAATTATAAAATCCGATTTAAAGCTATTATAAAAATAAACAAACAACAACAACAATAACAAAAAAGACTAGTCAAATGTAGCAATCCCAAAACTTTCTTCTATCTCATACATGTTTATACTTCAAAATTCGATATCATACTACTTACCTTTTAGTAAAATCACATACTTTTTACTTTCTTCTATCTTTACAAGAAGAAAGTATTGGATTCATGAAAATTTTCGAATTCCGGTTTTCGACGGATTTACACGTTTTAGGGGTCAGAGATTTCAAAAAACATGTTTTTACAAAATGTCTGCCTGTGACTCTGTGAGTCTGTCTGTCTGTCTGTGTGTATGTGACACAAATTTTGTGGGCGCTCTATCTCAAGAACTAATGCACGGAATTTAATAAAAATTTATATTCAGTGAGTCCCTAATACAAATTGATGCTGATTAGTTTTTGGTGTAAATCATTCAACAGGTGGCGCTGCTATGCTGCATTTTTTTTTTACACTGCAGTGCCAAAATTAAATGGCAATATATGCTTATCATAAGGATTCTAAGGATATGAAATTCCGTACATTAGTTCTTCAGATATGACTCACTGTAAAAAAAAAAAAAAAAAAAAAAAAAAAAAAAATGGACTATAAACGGAAATACTATTGGCAATCTAGACGCCAGTACTATTTCCGTTTTTTTACGGGAATTTTTACCCATAAATCAATTTCCGTTTTTAAACAGAAAAACGGAAAATTTTCTGTAATTTATGGGTAAAAATTCCCGGAAAAAAAACGGAAATAGTACTGGCGTCTAGATTGCCAGTAGTATTTCCGTTTTTTAGTTCGTTTTTTTTTTTTTTTTTTTTTTTTTCACAGTGTAAAATCATGTAAATCCTGCAAAATGAAACATAACAACGCCACCTATTGGATGATTAACACCCAAACCTAATCAGCAACAACTTATGTCAACGTCTAACTGAATCCTAAGTTAGATGAAAATTCGTGAACTAGTTCTTGAGATAGAGATATTACGGGAATCGAGAAAAATCCAGCACAGCAAATCTCTTGGGCGATTTACACCAAACATAAACAACCCCAATTCATATCAAGGACTAACAGAATCTGGAGTTTGATGAGAATTTGTGCATTAATTCGTGCATTCTTTCTTAATTCGGGTATTGTATTCTTTCAGGGTGGTAATTTCAATACTGAGCCTTTCAATTCCGCGAAGGGGCTTCTGCCTCTTTCCCTCTTGAACACAGTTGAAGACTATTCTTTTGTCACCTTTAATATTTTTGGTTTAATATTTTTAATAATTTAAGCAATAATAATAATGATAAATAAAATTAAAAACAGATATTAGAAGTAAAAAATGAGGAAAGTGGTGATTTTATATTCCGAATAAATTAAACAAAGGAAAAACAAAACGAAACAACAAAAAAAAAAAAACAAAAAAAAAACCAGATTTTCTTTTATTTGTTCCAGAGCATTTCACAATGTTACAATAATTTAAATACGGCGTTTTATTATATGTCGAATTCCAATACACAAGTATGTATATCGAAATTTATACCGATACCTGAGAATGTGAGGATAAATATGCGGAATTTGTATTGTCGTTCTTATCAATCTGTTAATACATTTTGCAAAACGAATTCCGCTTCATAAGGGACCCATTCAAGATCATAGAGAGGAGAAATATTCCATTCAGAGTCTATAGCATTTAGATCGAATAATAATAATAATAGCATTTCGCAAGGGTGAAAAAAAATGCCGACTATTGAAAATGTCCACACATATGGACACTTGAGACCATTCTTGGACAGTTCCTCAACCTTTTGTCGTGCTTCATGTCAACAGTCAAGGAATCTGACTTCGAATTCAAGGCAGTTTTTGTGTCCCCTTTGAAGTTAGAAAGGCAAGAGGACTTCAAAAATAGGAGAGTGGGGTATATTAGTGCAGCTGCGAGAAGTGGCCCACAGGTGCTTGGATGCTAGCAGAAAAAGGAAAGGGGGAGAATTGGTTTTGTTATGCATAGTTTAGGAATCGAGAAGTAGATATTTACTAGCAGAGGAGGTGAGAAATTTATAAAGGGTTTTTATAGGGGATATAATATTATTCATGTGTCGGGTAAACTTCTCAAAGAATGCGTCAGTAATAATTTATAACTGAATGAAATTTGTTGGGTAATTTTGTCCTTAAACTAGCAAAAGCCATGCTTTGTTTGGATTCGCGAAGCATTATTTAATAAGACAAATATTTGAAAGTAAAAATATTTTTTATATTATTTTTGCGTCTTTATTAAACAAAAACGTTATTTTGTGTTTTGGCGCATTTTAATTTTAGAAATGTAAATTCAGCCAAGTAACTAAGAATTTCCCCAGAATTTTTTATTTATCATCTAACGAATTTAACAATTAATTTTATTTGCTTACAATCTCTTTGCTGCCACTTTACAAAATAAATAAATAAATAAATAAATAAATAAAAAATAATAATAATAATTTTTTTAAATGCGTAAGTATCGTCTGCGTAAATGATTTCTCATAATACGAATAAATTGCGTATTGAAATTCTTAACACTGAAAAATACTTTATAATTGAATGTAAACAATTGAATTTTCACAAATTTTAATTCATTAAAAATATGCTATAATTTTCATAAAAAAAGTATTTTAAAAATTTCATAAAAGAAATCGTGAAACTATTTAATTAATCATGATTCTATCTATAATGACTAACTCCATGATTTATTTTTTCTTCTGAAAATATACGTGTTTCATTTTTTATTTGCAAAAATGCGTCCGTATTGAAAAAAACATGTACAATAAATTAATTAGAAAAATAATTTTTTTAAGGTTATTTTGTAAAAAAAAATAATATTGTGCAAATCTACAGATCAAAATTTATTTTTATGTTTAATTTCAAGTCAAAATACTGAATTTTTTTTTTTTTTTTTTTTTGTAAAGTGTACGACAAAATGCAATTCGGGTAGCCTAGTAGAAGATTCGCTTCGCTCATCCTAATAATAATCGTTTTGATTCTACACGTTCAGTAAAAAAAAAAAAAAAAAAAAAAAAAAAAAAAAAAATAAAAAAAAAATAAAAAAAAAAGTTATATTATGACAAACTTTATTAATTTATTTTTAATGTCTGATGTAAAATCGTGAAAATAAATGTTTTTATTTGTATTTTCTTCAAATATGAAGAAATTTGAAATTCTGGCAGAAACGAGAGATATTTTGTTATGCATGGTTTGAGAATCAAAAAGCAAATATTGATTAACTGAACAGGTGAAAATTTTATAAAGGATTTTATAGGTGATAGAAGATTATTCTTGTATCGGGTAAATTTATCAAAGAATGCGTCAGCAATAATTCATAGCAAAGTGAAAAATTTGTTGGGAAATTTTGTCCCTAAAAGGATTGTATATGATCAGAAAGAAAAGTAAAATGCAATTTAATCAAGCTGTATTAATTTATTTTTAATGTCCGATTAAAATGATAAAAATAAATGTTTTTATTTGTATTTTTTTTCCAAATTTTAAGAAATTTGTAATTTTGCTAGAAACGAGAGAAATTTTGTTATGCATAGTTTGAGAATCAAAAAGCAGATATTGACTAACTCAAGAGATGAGAATTTTATAAAGAATTTTTATAGGTTATAGAAGATTTTTCTTGAGTCGGGTAAACTTCTCAAAGAATGCGCCAGCAATAATGCATAACCAAAGGAAATTTGTTGGGTAATTTTGTCCCTAAAAAGGATTCTTTACGTTCAGAAAAAAAGTAATATAATGACAAACCATATTAATTTATTTTTAATGTGTGATGTAAAAGCATGGAAATAAATGTTTTTATTTGTAATGTTTTTCAAATATGAAGAAATTTTGTAAATTTGGCATAAACGAGAGAATTTTTGTTATGTATAGTTAGAAATCAAAAAGTAGATATTTACTAGCAGAGGAGGAGAGAATTTTATAAATGGTTTTTATAGTGATAGACGATTATTATTGTGTCTGGTAAACTTCTCAAATAATGCGTCCGTAATAATTCATAACTAAGTGAAATGTGTTGGGTAATTTTGTCCCTAAAAAGGACACGTTCAGAAACAAATGTAGTATAATAACGAATTGAATTAATTTGTTTTTAATGTCCGATGTAAAATCATGAAAATAAATGCTTTTATTTACATTTTCTTGTAATATGATGAAATTGCTGAGAGATAGTTAAATGGTTTTGTTATGGATAGTTTGAAAATCAAAAAACAGATATTTACTAACTGAAGAGGTGAGAATTTCATATATTTTTAAATATAGGTGATAGAAGATTATGCTTGTGTCGGATAAACTTCTCGAAGTATGCATCAGCAATAATTCATAACTAAGTGAAATTTGTTGTGTAATTTTGCTCTTAAAAAGGTATTATACGTTCAAAAAAAAAAAAAAAAAAAGTAAGGTAATGGCAAACTGTATTAATTTATTTTTCAAATAAATGCTTTTATTTGTATTTTGTTCAAATATGAAGAAATTTCTAATTTTAGCAGAAACGAGAGAGAAAGTTAAATGATTTTGTTATGCATAGTTTGGGAATCAAAGAGCATATATATACTAGCTGAAGAGGGGAGAATTTTATAAAGGGTTTTTATAGGTGAAAGAAGATTTTTCTTGAGTCGGTGATCTTCTCAAGCAATACGCCCATAATAATTCACAATTAAATGAAATTTGATATGTGATTCTACTTTTATAAGAATAGCTCATGTTGAGACAATGAAATAAAATAAAATAATTTTGAATGCAGGAAAATCTGCAAAAAAGGAACCTGTCTATAACGGAAGCACGCCTTAAACGGAAACCTTTCATGGTCCTGATGAAAAGAACACCATACAATTGTACTTGCTAAGACGGAGACCTGCCTCAAACGGAACTTTTTCCCGGTCCCTAATCTGCCTTGATCCTTTTTTACGTAAATGACGAAAAAAATTACATAACCAAGATTATGTGAAACTTAACGCATATGTCAAACAGTGAAAACTTACTTTCATTAAATAAATTTTCAATTCGAGTAAACTTCTGAAAGAATGTTTCCATAACAGTTCACAACTAAGCGTAAGTCTGTTGTATGTGAATTTGTTCCTAAAGCGGTTGCTTACGTTCAGAGTGCAGTTTTTAAAAGTAATATATTGACAATTTATATCTTTATAATTAAAAATCAATTTCAAATTATAAAAACAAATATAATGCGATTTATATTTTATCCGAATTTGAACAAAACTTGAGTACAATTTAGTACGCCACTGAAGTGACGTAATTTTTGTTGATGTTTCATTTTGTAATATCAAAGATCAAAACCTGATAACTTCATCATAATTACTCATCTTGAATACATGTGACTCATTATTTATCCGAACAAAGTTTTATTTTTTGATAATTTGATTAGTTGAATTTAATGAAAATAGCATTTTGATAGTTTTAGTTAAAAATAACACTTGTTTTAAGAGTTAGACTAGCCATTGTGAACCTGCTTTTTTATTGTAATTGTTTTTGTAAGTTTACAACAAATTCTCTCAAACAGTTCCTTTTTAAACATTTTCTTTCGTCGAATTTCAGAGTGTTCAACGTGGTATTTTTGAAAATGGATATTTTCTCAATTATTTACGAATATATTGCTCTTATACTGTGAAAGATGTGGGGGAAAGTAGGGGAGTGGCGCTCACTTAAGCAAAAACATGAATATCTAGTCAAATTTAGACAAAAAAATCAATATTTTATTAACGAAGTATAACTCCAAAGCATAAGGAACAGTTTGCAATCAACTAATTTTCATAAAAGTTTTATGGATTTTTTTTTTTATCGTTATTTTTAAATGACCATCGATTGAGCGGTAATGCCCGACATGGTAGGGTAATTGCGCTCAGAGTTTGAATACAACATTTAAGTAAGACAAAAGTCACATATGTAATTGTGTGAGCTGTTCACACCACTGCAGACTTTTTGTAACCCCTTTACACATACGGTGCACACATATTGTGTTAGACAGTGAGCTACTTTTTATATTTAGGTTTTTTGATTTTCATCCCTTTTTTGAAATTGTAAAATTCCCCTTTTTTAATGACATATTAATAAAGGCGAAAACAGGGAAATTTTACCATTTCAAAAAAGTGGTGTCAATCAACAAATTTGAATTTTAAAAAAGTTGCTCACTGGCAACACTTCTTCTGGAATTCCAGGCGAGCGCCATTACCCGTTATCGTCATGCTGGGTTTTATTGCATTATAATTGGCGCAACAACGCACTACAAAAATAAATAAAAGCATGAAAGTACAGCTAAATGTATATATTTTGTAGCCATAATGAGTAAATTAATATTTGACAATAAGAGTGTACACTTACCTTCAAGTTAGTGTTGCAGAATTTTATAATAAAACAACTTCAAACTAATAGCGTGAGGACACAAAATTACTTTCCTCCCGCCGGACACTAAATCCTTACTGGGAACTTAGGATGAAGTTCGCTAGGTGCCGGTACCGATCGCACGTTTTCAATTCTATTCTGTTTAGAGATATTTGGTGTGCGGGATTGCCCTTCTGAGTGTCATTACCCTACTTTCCCCTATAGGAGAAACTAGGGTTAAATCGCATAGTCGATAAAAACCGGATATCTCAGTTTTGACTCAATTTGAGTAACCCTCTAGCGGGTAATGTTTGAAATATTTAGCTTTAGGCTAGGAGGTATAGCGGTCATTACGATATTGCTATATTGGCATTTATGTAGTTTTAATGTTTAAAAGTTTACCTTGTTTTATTTTATTTTTGTTTATTTTTTTCTAGTTTTCAAAAATTTTAAATATGAACACATTATACTATTATCTGTAGAATATTTATTAAGGATTCATTTCCCACAATAAAACAGTTGCTAGCATTTAAAAGGGTGTTGCTACGGATTGCTTTACGATCTACATTCTTTTGGGGTAAAACCGGATATTTTTTGTCTGATAAAAAACTGTATTGAAATACAATAATCAGAAGATACCGTAAACAAAATTCGAAGAAAAAGCAGTGAAAACTACATGGAGAAGGTGATTATGATTTTTAAAACATTGATAAAGAAGTGAACTGTTATTCATGGGTTTCTTCAATTTTTCAAATTATAATGAAGATGATCACGCTTCTGCAGAACCGCCTCCTTTCAGGTAGATTTCGTAAGAAACTCTACCTATTGCATTCTCCCCTATGTTGGAATTTCTGAAATTTTTTTGCAGATCTACGCCGATCATGACGCCAAGAATGCAAAACCACCCACAGTTCAAAACTTTATCTATCTAACTATCTATCTATCTATCTATATATATATCTATATATATCACTTTTTAATGGACACGATAACTTCCACAATTCTGCACAAATCTCTTCCATATGATACATAAAATCAAGGGGCAGAAAATCTCGGTCAAGTTCGTTAATGGGCAAAATCGGACGAAGGGGGTGGAAATGGTGAGGGTGTATGTGAAAACAGAAAAAAACCCATAACTTCTTAATTATGATATATATCGAATCAGTTTAAAGTTATTATTACTTCTAGGAAAATGACCAAAAATTTATGTATGGCAGGTTTTTGATATCATTAAAAACGGCACTCATTGGACGAAAAAAAAATAGGGTTTTAGAAGAAAAAAATTCATAACTTCGTCAATTCACAAGATATCGAATCAATTTAAATTTATTATAAATCTTCTTAATATTATCTACAACTTTTGTACTGGCAAGTTTTTGATAGAACTAACTCTTACAGTAAAATAAAGGGGGTGGGGGGAGAGGTTAAAGAAAAAAAAATCATAACTTCGTCAATTCACAAGATATGAAATCTGCTTAAATTAATTCTAAATCTTCTGAATATTATCTACAAATTTTATATTGAGAAGTTTTGATAAAATCCCCTCTCCGTTAATCCGCCATTGAGGCGATAAAAATGTATCATTGGCGTGATGAAAATTTTTGACAACCCTCAGACGTGCTGTATATAGGGTTGCATTATTAAACGCGCGCGTGTCTCAATAAAAAGAACGTCAGAATTTAAAATACAGTGTGTGGTTCATTTAATGAAACAATCACCACATGGTTTAAATTTATTATACAAATCTTCTTAATATTATCTATAACTTTTGTAGTAACGAATTTTTGATAAGAGGAACTCTACTAATGGATGATATTGCTTAAAATATTCTGAAGGGAGGCAAAAAATAGGAGTTAGAGAAGAAAAAATATCGTATTAACATGATTCTGAAAAAATCAACTCTTACAGAAATATGAAATTAAAAACTCGTCAAAAGTGGCCAGATAAAACTGTTAAACTAGGTTTATCTCTAATCTTGATTTAGTTTTTGTCGGTGAAATTAGTACTTAACTTCGAAATCCACTTGTGCCTGTAGGCCGAGCCGGCAGGTTTTTTTTTTTTAATTTCAGAAGGGTCATAGTTGATTATGGAGCTAGCAGAATTCATTAGAAGAGATAAAGGGACCGAACATCCGTTATTGATTTTATATTTTCAAGACAGTTTTCTTCTCACGCCTTCTGCAAATTTCCAGAGAGGGTAAATACCTCTTTGCAACCTCCCCCCCCCCCCCCCCCCCCGCTGTAGTTGCCGAATATACCTTTCTGTCTTTAACTACCAAATCATTAGATTTATAATTTAGTTCTTTGGTTAATTCTGTAAAATAAAATATATTGTTTTTTTTAAGAAGAAAGTGTGAACTTTTTCATTTCCTGTTAGATTAACATATCCATCCGGTGCAACCCGCCGGTTTTGATTTTTTTTTTATAAATAATCATTTATATAAAAAAAAAAAAATGTGAGGAACTAATCATACACAGTAGATTCTCTGAAATCTACAACTCTCAAATCCGCGCATCATCGCAGATGTAAACAATGAAACTTTCAGTTCAGATGTAGGGACAAAATCACAGAATTTTTTAGTTTTATATCATTCTGTATCTATTTTAATATGTAACTGTCGATAATAGGACTGAACTCCTGGTTTTTCAGGAAGGAAGTATAAATTTATTTCTGAAAAAATTAAGATTTGCTGATATCACTGGTAATCACAATCTTTTTATCAAATATATTTATGTATTAATCAAGCTTTTTTGGTTATTAAGACTGGCTAAACCTGAAATAAAGCTTCCTTACTTTATGATTTTGATGTGAATTAATAGGGTATCTTTATGAGGAAAGTTTCATTGAATAATTCAAGGAAAATGTATCTCATCTTTGTTATGCATAATTAATTATACATTATTAATTATTTTCTTGACCTTTACTTTTAATAATTTAATCATTTTTTAAATTATCTAATTTTTTATCAATTTAGTTTATTACTTTACTTAATTGTTTTAATATTTTACTATATTGCAAGCATTCATTATAATTTTGATTGCATTACATTCAAATTACTATTTAAAAAGTGTAAACAAAACAATGGCCAGAAATTTTTGCAAAATTCTAAAATCTGCACAACCTCTGGTCCCAAGCTGCGCGGATTTGAGGGAGTCTTGTATTTAAAATGCTGCTATTATAGAAGAATAAGGGCAGGGTATGTACGCAAAGTTACATTAAGTTCTGTTGGAAATTATGATTTCAAGAAGTAATTAACTAATAAGCTATGAGGTTTTGCTCTACTTCTCCCTGATAGAGAGTTTAACGCTCAAAAAGAAAAAAAAATATCTGATTTTCAAGTAAAAGTACGATATATTTACTTTTAATGCTTTAATTTTCTAATATTTTAATTTTTAAAATCTCTTAAAAGAATACTTATGAGTTAATCCAAATATTGCTGCAAATGTTTTACAATAACGACAATAACTACTGATTTAATAAAAGTTTCAATGAATGACTTTCTAAATTTAGTATAATTATTATACGCATTTTCTAATGTATCTTCAGATATTAAAATGGAAAATAATTGAGATGGAATTTTTCTTAAGTCATAATTGCGACATAAATGGTTAAAGATGTAAACTGTACAAACTATCTTAAAACATTTGTTGAAATCTCAAAGTACAGAGCTTTTTTCGTATAAACAATGGTAGGTGGTAGGATTAGATATTAGTAGATATTAAAGATGATAACTGCACTTGTGGCACAAAGCAGTTATCAAAATCTCAAAGTGCAGAGCAGCTCCTTGTATAATTATAGTAGTATTAGATATTATTAAATATGTCAATTGTACGATTGTCTAAAAACATTTGTCGAAATCTCGAAGAATATATAGCTTTCTTTTTTTTTGTATAAACAATGGTAGGATTAGATATTAATGATGTAAATAGTGAAACTGGAACAAAACATTTACCGAAATCTCATAGTGTAAAACAGTTCTTTGTATATACAGTAGTACGATTAGATATTATTAAATATCTAAATTGCGTACAACTGTATTAAAACATTTATCGAAATCACAAAGTGTAAGAGTATTCTTTATATAAACAATGGTAGGATTAGATGTTATTAAATATTAAAGATATAAATTGTATCAATCTCTCAAACCATTTATCGAAATCTGAAAGTGTAGAGTATTCTTTATATATATACTAAGGGGCTCTGCCCCCTGCAAACTACGCTCGCCAACCCCCGTTCAAACACCGCAGAATATAAAAACACACTAATCTGATGGGTTTTAAAAATATTAGAGAGGATTGAATTATACTGAAAAAAGCTGTGCAGATCTCCCTGTAAACGGGTTTCCATTCAATTCTCTTTGATTGCAAAAATTTAAGGGCGAATCAGTTACTGTTAAGACATCCAATGGTCGTTTTCGTTTTTGATTAAAGAGGATCAGTTAAACATTTGAAAAGAAGCTAAAATAAAATTAATTAAGTATACAGAGTCTTTGTCTCCCGGTATTTTAAAACAATCTCTATAAAAATTGCCTAAGTCATGTGACTATCATCAACAGTTACAGGCGGACCACTTCGCATTTTATACTCTAGGTGCCATTTTCGTACTTTAATGTTAGCCAGGCACAGATGATAAGTCGCCAAATATTATTCTATCACCATAATTTCATCTATATTATAATAGTTCAAGTCATCAACTGCCATAAACAAATGCGGTCTGATCCCTTCGCCGTTCATATGAACGTTTGGCACAGATGTCATATACGTCCCATATTGGCGCGATTTTTTAACGACGCCAATTTGGGGAACGCATCAACAGCATAAACAACAACATCCGGCTTACCATATCAAGCAAAATAACGATACTTTGGCGCCAGTTAAGTGCCCGTTCCGTATATGACATTGGAGTCAGAAAAAAATCGCGCCAATATGGGACCGTAAATTTTCCATTTTGATTAAAAAATCAAAAATTTTTTTTTCGAATAAACTACATAAAAAGTATTATTATATAGTATTATAATATAGTTGGGTTTATTGTATTTATTGTATGTATGTCTGTAAAATATTTATATATACGTTTAACTGTTGAATTCAGGCGTTATTTATGTGTGAATGTGTGTTTTAATATATATTGTAGTATGTGTGTTTATTATTAAAACTACATAAAATTTGCCATGATTGTAAAGAATTCTTGGTACTGTTACGCTAGCCGGATGCAAATCTCGCCAATAGCTTTTTTTCAACTCGCCAGTTAGCATTTTTTTTTTTTTTTTTCCGAGTGGTAATATTTGGCTTGATGTCATATACGTACAGCAGGTTTGGCGTGATTTTTTTTTTTTTTTTTTTTTTTTTTTTTACAAAAATTTGGCGAAAACCTCTTTTTCAAATACCAGTTACATATGCATTTTTGGTATTACTTAGTTATCCTGTCGACCAAAAATCTATCGCCAAACTATAAGATTAAATGCCAATAATGGTTGATCGTAAATGTCACATTCACTTGACTTTAAGCAAGTTACACGTGTTTACGTCATCAAGTGATTTTTATTTCAACTTTTTATTTGTATATTTATTAATGTTATAGTAATTTATTTGTTCTTTCGTTATTTAAAATAAAAATTATGTCAATTTGTATCATTTGGCGAGTGGTTTGGCGATTTATATAATTTGGCGAAATTGGTCGACGGAATAAATTAGTAGTACCGTATTTTTTTAATTATTTTCTATTATTTTCATTTGGAAATAACAACAACAAAAAAAAATTAATAATTATAGAACAAAATAATTTATATAATTTATAAAAAGAAATAAAAGCAAATAAACATTTATTATTAAATAAACAACAATAGCCGGGTTACCATGTCAACCTTTTCTGAAATATGAAAAAAATATATCTGTTTGATTAAAATTTGAGTTGCCATCATTAGAAAAATGTATATAAAATTAGAAAAAAATTAATATTTCGAAAACTAATTCGAATTTAAAAATCCTAATACCAGTTTTGAGATCTGCGGATCAATGCTGATTTTTGGTGTTAATTTCATCGCAAAGTAATTCCATATTTTTGGAGAAATCGCTTGAAACAATCAGTTGCTTAAGTCGATTCATATATCCGTTTCCTAAATTCGTTTCATATATCCGTTTCATATATCCGTTTCATAAATTCGTTTCATTAGGATTTTATATATATAAGGGTAGATAAAAAATTGTAGGGTTATATATTATTGGATATTAAAGATACAAATTTGTACCACTATCTCAAAACATTTATCGAAATTGTGAAGTGTAGAACTTTGCTTTGAATAAACAATTTTAGGGTTAGATATTCTTAATTTCACATTATTATTATTATTTTTTTTTTTTACTTTCTTCTATCTTTACAAGAAGAAAGTATTAGATTCGTAAAAATTTTCAAATTCCGGTTTTCGATGCATTTACACGCTTTAGGGGTCAGAGATCCCGAAAAACATGTTTTTACAAAATGTCTGTCTGTGTTTGACACAAATTTTGTGGGCACTGTATCTCAAGAACTAATGAACGGAATTTAATAAAACTTTAGATTCAGTTAGTCCCTGATATAAATTGGTGCTGATTACTGTTTGGTGTAAATCGTCCAGCAGGTGGCGCTGCTATGCTACATTATTCATGGTTTCCATAATAGCTATATCTCAAGAACTAAAGCGCGGATTTTCAGAAAACTTCAGATTCAGTTAGACCTTGATATAATTTGGTGCTGATAACTTTTTGATGAAAATCGCCCAATAGGTGGCGCTGCTATGCTGCATTATTTATGATTATCGCAATAGTTTTATCTCAAGAACTAATGCACGGTTTTACATCAAACTTTAGATTCAGTTAGTCCCTGATATAAATTGATCCTGATAAGTTTTGGTTTATTGCCGAATAGGTGCCATCGCTATGCAAAACTTTTCACAATTTCCGCAATAGCTCTATCTCAAAAACTAATGCATGGATTTTCCTCAATCTTCAAATTCAATTAGAAGTTGACATAAGTTGTTGCTGATTAGATTTTGGTGTAAATCACAAAACCGGTGGCCTGCTATAATGCATTTTTCAGGAAGTATTAACATGTATGAGATAGAAAAAAGTTTTGGGTTTGCCACATCTGACTAGTTTAATTTTTAATTTGTGCATGATAATAAACATTAGATTTTTTTCATCACCTTTCCGTATTAATATGAGTAAGCTCAAAGCCACAATCTTTTGCACTATTTTAAATATGTAAACGAGAGTGTTAGATACGTTAAAAAAGATAAAATTGTGAAAGTAAAATGTTATATATTTTATAACTTAAGTTTACACAGCAAACCTCAACTGGTCGCTTCGGCATTATTACATTAAGTAACTGGTATTTTAATCAGTTCGAACTATCAGCTTCATACAACTATCAGATGCTATTATTATTTAGTTATTAACAAAATTGAGTGAAAATTTTAATCTAATTTTATATTTTCTGTTTCCTAAATAAAATCGTGTCTAAACCCACATAATTTCAATTGTTTCTTACTTGTAATGAATCATAAGGCAAACTAAAATCACCCCCAAAAGTTGAATTAAAGTCTTCAGATTATGTGACAGCATTCAGTAAATGACACGTACAGTAAATATAATCAAATATGATTTATTTATACCAATTGTCTTATTTTAGTAACATTACTCCAAATCATGTGTTCTTACAGAGTATGAGGGAATGTTCTTTACAGTACAGATCTTCCATGCTAAAATAATATGTACAGAATTTCTCTTTTTACGAAGAACAATTTAAATATTTAAACAAATAAAACATCATATAATTTCAACAAGTAGCCCTATTGAATGTAAAAAATAAATAAAAATCTTTGCAGGAAAAACAACAAAAATTCTTTGGATTCATGAAAGTATATATACATATTTCTAAATTTCAATGTAATTTTATTCTGTATTTGCTACATGAATGATCTTTACAATGAAACGTATAAAAGCAATAATAATTCTATATTTAATTTTTTACCAGGCATTTTTCTACAAAGTAAAATGATCTGAAAATCATGATTTAATAACGATTGTTATTCGACCTTGAGCTTATATAGTTATTTGATGAAAAGAAAAAGTACATTACACAATTATATAATAATATATATTTTTAATAATATTGCGGTAAAATTTTCAAAAAATATTTTTATGCATATTTCAGTGATGAAACATCCGTTCACCTGAGAGCCAATTATCACTAATAAATTTAAATAGTACTCTTCGTCTTATTCAATTCTCTATGACTCAATAAATCCTTATGAAAAATATTTATTCATATTTTAGAATACATCATTTAAGCATGTAAATAATAATTAAAAAAATTAGACCATAAAAATAAAGAATTATTGACTAAAAGGTACTTTTTTCACATCTGCAATAAACAGAAAATAACATCAATTTTATAATACAAAATTGTAAAGTATACGAATTTACCTTTGTATAAAATCAAGTTTCGCATGTCTTCAGCTTTTATAATTTTACGAAATTTACGAATTTCATTATCGGGATAACGATGCGAAGCGGCTCAATTGATAAATAAAACTTTGGAATAAAAAATTAATTCAGTATTGCCGTCTGTTGCGAATTCAATGAACAATTTATTTTAACTGCTGTGTTGGGAAATAACAGCAATAAATAAAATCGTCTTTTAATGACAGAAATTCTGAGATTTGATAAGTCAAATAATACTAATAAAATCGAGTAGTGATAATCGGCCTGATGCGCACCTTTTCATCACTGATATGCGCGTTAAACCTCATTGAATGATGAGATACATTCTAAGCATAGAGCATTGTGAGCAATGATCAAGAATTTTCCGAAATTTTTATTTTTTTTTCTGCTTGACAATGTGTTTTTATTAATACTTAGAACAAAATTACGAACGTATTTTTATTTCTATCTGCATAAAATTTTAGGACGACTTTATTTAAGTTTTGACATAATTCACCGACAGTCAATTTTTTTTATTTTTTTATCCTCAAAAATATACACTATAAAAAAAGTCAAATGTATACAGGAAAATATAATATAGCCACGAAAAAAGAAAAAAAAATGTACAATAACCTCTTTTGAGTTACCCATGATTCCTAAAAGCTCTCTTTATCTTTAGAAACTCTAGGAACAAATATAATTTTGAGATTTAAAGAAGCATATATAAAACAAAGTTTCTTTTGCTGCTGCTGATTTTCGAAAACGTTTCAGAGTAGCTTTTATTGTGTATTAGTCAGTTTTTTTAACCTGGAATATAGGTTTTTTTGGATGCTATCCAATCTCAAGTAAACAAATTCATGTTCAACAAACAATTTTACAGGCAAACATGATAAATTTACAGCATTAACATTAACATTAAAATTAATATTATATATTACTCTTGTATGTATAAATTCAGTTAAGCAGCTGAAAATGTTTAATTGAGAACTGATAGTAAATTGATTCATACAATACAGAATATATAATTAAGAAAATTGATTCATACAATACAAATATATAATTGATTTATACAACACAAAATATATAATTGAGAAAATTGATTAATAGAACATAAAAACTACTTGGAAAAGTTTCTGAAAATCAGTGATACAAAATAAATTTTGTTTTTATAAATGCTTCTTTAAACATTGAAAATATATTAATTTCTGCGGTTTTTAAAGTACGTATTTCGGAATCGTGGGTTAGTCAGAAGAGGTTATTGTATCTTTTTGTACGTGGTTATATCATATTTTTGTAGATTAAGAAACATTTGTCTTTTTTTACAGCGTACTTAAAACATCAAAATTTCCAGCATTTTCCAGAAGATGTTTACTTTTAGAAGAAAACGAAATAAAAGTTTCATTCTTTGTAAATAGCTGAACATTTTATACATATAAGCATAAAAAATAACTCCATATTTTTATCAGAAAATAAAGAGATCTGATTTGAGAATATCATTCGAAGACATTCGAATTAAATATCATATTCATATTTACGATATACATTCTGAAAGTTTTTAAAAGTGTTTGAAGTATTTTAATGTTCAGAGAGTATGAAGTGTTTTAAAACATTATGTAGGTGTCATTATATTGATATTAAAATGACATTTATTAGAATGTGACATTATATTAATTCTGTTACAGGTCAAAGTATTTTTCACTTGAGAATAAATACTGGATCTGAGTTTCTCACTCAAACTATTCTTGTTAAAGTAATTTTTTAGTGCAAAATCAACTGAAAAAAAAAAAATAGAGAGAGTCTTATTTAGAGACTAAGAACGCTTAAAGCATCTGTTCTATGAATTTTTGCTCGTGGTTTTAAATGAAACAAATATACTGTAAAAAAAAGTCTGTTGATTGCCAGTAGAATTTCCGTATTTTTACGGAAATGTTTTCTCCTATGAAACGATTTCGAGCATGGGTCGAAAAGTAAGGAAAGTTGGTTTCATTTGACAGATAAGAGTGCTAGAAGTCTATAGTTAATTTGTCATTTTCACGAAGGATTCGGGAATTTTGATATTTTTACGCTCTAAAAAGAATTTCCGTATTTCACCAGTACAATTTCTGTTTTGTTATACGTATTTGTATTTTCTTTTACAGTGTAATAATAAAAATAAATGCTACAGCATTAGAGAAAATTATAATTTATCGTTATCTGTTATAGATACTCTCAAATCCATATTCGCAATATTTTTTGACTCATTCACAAAATAACTTTCGTTGGAAAAAATATGGAAATTGTATTGGCAATCACTAAATATATTTTTACACTGAATGTTCGCATTTTTCTTAATCATTATTATTATGGAACTATTGCTAATAATAATAATAATAATAATAATAATAAAGAATTTTTTGTTAAATATTGCATACAGGAAGTAGGAATTTAAGTGCATGCTATGGCTAATGGTACGAAGTGCAATATTAGACTATGGTACGCACGTGTAGTGGGATGATAGTTGAGTCGGCCAAATAACCAAGAGTGAAAGATTATCTCACATTAGCTGAGATGTTGGTGGATATCATTTTAAAAATATTATTATTAATATAATTTCCAATACATTCTTCTAACGCAAGGATTTCCAAACTTCTTATTCTAATGGACAAGCTGTATGTATTTCACTTACAAGGGAACCTCTTTTGGTGTTGCCCGCACCTAACATCGAGGCCTGATGCATTTTGTAGCACTACACATAAAAGTTAGAGAACAGATAAAATTTCTCTGTTAAAACTTTAATTTTTTATTATTGAATTTTATTTGTTTATTTCTCGCCAAAAGTGAGTTAAGTCGTCAAATATGGCGCTACAAAGTTTTCGCCTTTTTTCCCTGGGGTGTATGTGGTAAGTATTAGAATTAAATCAGATTGCAATTTGTTTGATAACTGATAGCATAAGAAACAAGAATAAGGTTTTTTTTTTTCTATGCAGACGATAAGTGTATAAATAGTAAATATATTTCCGTTAAAAACTTTTAAGATCATTGAAAACTGTTATTTTAGTGAAATACAAAATAAGCAAACTATTTCCTGTTGAAGTCTGATGGAATAAAGTTTCGAATGTTTCAAATGAAATGTTGTTGTATTAAATGTTGTATCTTTTGGTAAAAGTAATCATAAAGTAAATTAATATTTTGATACAATTTAGAAAATTTAGTGTGCCTACTTAGGTCGGACATTAAAATTTCCAGTGAATTCGGAAGCACTGCTCACACACGATAAGCAGGTATGACATTCGGCTAGGGTTGCCGGAAAACTCTACAAACAACAACAACATTAACAATAACAAAATAAAAACACCGCCAAATTTACCCCATCAAAAATATGAATATAATGTTGTAATTTTTAAAAATCAAATTCGTAGGTTCATGAAGGAATTTTTAAATTTTTTTTAATATTTTATATTTATTAGTGACTAATTTGCATTTTTAAATGCTTTTCTTAAAAAAAAAAAAAATCTATGTTAATAGCCCGATAAGTGGTTTCGAAAATTGCATTTTCAGAAAGTTATGCTGCTGTAAAATCAAAAATTATTATTTTAACAGAAAAATTTTATCGATTCTCAGACTTCCTAATATAGGGCTTTAAAATGCAGCATGTCTCAATGATAGGTGCGAGCAGCAACAAAAATGGTTCCCTTGTTAGTAGAATGTGTAAATACTTTAGTACAATGCATCAACATAACATGTTCGATTAAATAAAAATGGAACAAAGTTTTTTTATAAAGTTTGGAGTCGCTTTTTATTCTCGATTTTGACGTCATGAGTATTTTTCAAAAATCTTTTAACACATTTTTTTTAACAATATCCTTTTTTATATTTTTTTGCTAAAAGTAATTTATTTAGTAATTCTAAAAGTAATTTATTTAGTAATTCTAAAAGTAATTTATTTAGTATTTTCGGTTAAAGGGAAATTATTTAAAATTCATGTAACCGAAAGAAGAAGTTAATGATTTTTTTTTTTTTTGTGTGTGTGTAATACGTGTTAATTAAAGTTTTAAATGAGAAAATTAGAGTAAATTTATATATAAAATAAAGTATATCTGGTAGTACGATCAAATTTTAATTAACAGAAATAAAACTTTTTGACATACTTTCATGGGCATATGCAAGATTTTTGGTAAGATTCAGAAGGGCAAGAGGGAGGTTGAGTGCAAATGGCGAAAATTGGCCAAATTCGTCAAAGGAATTATTTAAAATTCATCAGAATGCAGAATTCACAATTCAGAATGCTTACGTTTTCAAAGATTTAAGGGGTGGGGGGTGTCCTTCCTCTGAACTCCCTGCGTATGCCCATGGATGCTTTATAACTATTTATTACAAGTACTAGTATGTGATATATTATAATCAACCGAATTTGACTACCATTAAATATTTTTTTAAGATGCAAATTGAAGAAATTAGATTACATTCATTAAGAAACAAGATTACAATTTGATAAAGAAATTCATATATTTTCAGTTTTAAGTAAAATTATCGATTTAGTTAATTAAATATTCTAGAGAAATCTGCATGTTTATAACAATTATGTTTTGGTATAATCTGCTTACTGAAAATCTTTTATGTTTAAATCCTGTAAAAATTACACAATTATAAACAAAAATTATATATATCACATAATGCGCTAAAATTTTAATTAACAGAAATAAAACTCTTTCAAAAAGCACATGGTAATTACATCAAAAATGCAAAACACAAACGAATTAAGCTATAAATAATTCATATTTACATTTAAATACATTCAAAAATGAATCAGTAAAAACTTCTTCAAACTTCAAGCAAAGAAAAAAAAACCCGAAAAAACTACGATTTAGGGATTAATTTATAATTTTGTGTGTCAAGCGGATATGAAGATTCAAGATACAATATGTTCCAAAAAGAACATGCGAACTTTATAGTTTGCTAGTTCATTAAATATAATAAACATGAAGCTGAAATAAGTGACACAGTTATAATGTAATTAAAAAATAGCATACATGGTAAATTAAAAAATAATTAAAATCTTCCAGAATAGATGACGCTGCATTGTCTCAGCCTGAAAGAATGCTGAAACTAACTTCAAAACTTATGCTTTTTTTCGCATTTCAAGATACTATGAGGGTAAACAGAATGGAGAGTAAAATGCGAGTGTTATTTGATTCAGTTTTTCACATTAGTTTATGCTTTCTTAGTAGTTGACGCAGAGCAGTGCTATGTATTGTCGGAAAATCGAGCTATATTTTAAATTACTGTGTATAAAATTTATGAGATACTTTATAAATATGTCATTTACTTAATCTTTTTTATACTTAAGGGATTCTGAATTTAAAATTTGGGTGCACTTTTGAAGGTACTCTGTATATACAAAATCTGCCACGAAAGCTTGCTTTTACCTTAAAATGTATCCTGTATTTTTTTTTCTGAAATTTCAAGAACTTTTTACTGAATCGTTCAATTCACCACCAGTGTTTTATCCTTTTTTCGCATTAAAAATATCAAATAATAAATAAATTATGACTTAAATTATAAATATTCAAATATAAATGGTTTTATCTTTTCGCTTTAAATCACAATTTTCAGGAACACAATTACGTATATATTTCACCGAGAATGATTTTTTATCTTTTAGTCCATGATTTATACATTGTGCTTCAGCAGGACAAAGAGTTTCTCCTTGTAAGGAGTTCCAAGATCGAATTTTCACACGATTATCACGCAAAATTCGAGATGAGAAGAAATACAACTGTTCCTGTGTTTCTTTGGCAAAGAATGACATCTCTCATCTTATAATAAATCACAAGTATTGGTTTCTCATTTGTTTCAGAGAATAGTCCCTATTTACAAATTTCTTTCGCTATTGCACTTTAGGTCGACACTTGACACTTGATTTTTTTTTATTTCTCAGAGCAGCATTACACTTTGAAATTACTGCTAATTCAATTACGAATAACAGAGAAAGGGTAAAATTTATCTGTTGGGACAGTAATTACGGATAGCTCGATTTAAAATAGGAAAATGAATTTAACTAGTTACTAGGTAATATTACTTGCCCAGTGAGCTGCTATTTATGTTTTAAACTAAAGAAGGAGCTCGTTAAAACGGCTTATGTTATTTTTTCTCTATATTCCTTTTTCAAAGTTAAGTATTCATCGTGACACAAACTTTTTTTTAAAATATTTATTTTGTTTTAGGGAATAGTTAGTAGTTCTAAAGCCACTATAAAAAATTGCTTTAACTTTTGCTGGCATAGAAGAATCGTCTACGAAAGTTTTGTGTAATCTCGTAATTACCTATGATTTTAGAAACTTCCCACTTATTTTCAGAAACCTTAAAAAAGTACCAATCAGAACCTCCAGAAGCCAATATGTTTCCAAAAATAACAAAGGAGTTCTTTTTGGAAGTTTGCAGGCATGTCATTATTTCAGAACTTGTTATTTCAGTTATTATTTGTTTCTTGTTGTTTCAGAGCTTGTTATTTCAGAAACGTTTCCGTAAACATGGAAGTTTTACTGTTTCCTGAGGTTTCTGATTGGTTCTTCTCTACATGGTTTCTGAAGATGGTGAAAAAGTTTCCAAAAATCGTGGTAACTACGAGGTTACCCACCTATGTTGCTTTTGTAAACGTTCCTGCTCTTACTTCTGCAATTTTTTATAATGGTGATAGTACTGAAGGGAATAAGAAAGAAAATCACAGCGTTGTTTTCTCCTCAAAGTGTGAATGCTGCCAAAACCAAGTGTCAAACCTATTTCACCGCATCGAATCCTCTGGAACCATGGCCTACTAGATTCACTCGGCTGCTGGAAAGAACTAAGTAGACGGCATACTATCCGAGGATTCATCTTGCCTATGGTGATGACTGTGGTGATGCGACAGTTCACTGCTGCTGCCCTCTCTTTTTAGCCGTTTGCCATCACGACAGTCGAGATCTTCGTGGTCTGAACAGTCGTCATTTCGTAGTTGTTCGGCTACCGAGTCGTGTTTTTTCTTGGCTGTAGCCATTTCGGCGGCGTGTTTTTTCCTCCACTTGGTTCGTCTGTTCTGGAACCATACCTGAAACAGGAAGAAAGAATAATGTAAATATGCAATGAATACAGGACATGCAATAATAATAATATGAAGAAAAAGAAAATCGTCCAGAATTAATTTAGCATGCGCATTAAACCAGGGCTTCATAAACAAGCTGTCTTTTTAGTGCATAGCGCAAAAAAGAAAGTGGGAAATAGTAGCGTTTTTTTTAATTCAGCACGTATTAAACCAGACCTTCGTAAAGAAGGCGTCTCTTTATAGTATAGCGCGAACAAAAACTGGGCAGCGTTTTTTTTTTTTTTTTTTTTTTTTGTCAAAGCTAACTCATCCAAGCGAGTAATAGTAGCTAAATTCTGTAATGTGAATTGCCATAAATTTGGGCAAAAACTTTCAGTCTGATCCTGTGCCCCTTCCACATACCGCTACACCCTTATAAAACTTACTCCAAGAAATAGCTTTAGAAACTCGTTTCCAGTAAATGCGTTGAATATTGAAGGTCATCCCTTTTGAAACTTTAGACTATAATATGCGCAGTTTCTACTATTAAAGATAATTAGTATTTTTCTTTATATTGATTATTTTTACATTACATATTTAGTGAAACAGAATGTTGAAGACTAAATAACAATTCGCGAAGGACAATGGAAGATTACTGAATAAGATGAATGAACAAATATTATGTTATATCAAAACGATTTAAGTAACAGATATAAATAGAGAAATAATATTCATGTTTCGCTATTCATTTCATTCATTTCGACTACTTTGAATAACTTTATGCATGATTTGCAATTACAGTTAGATTTTCATAACTTCGTAAACTAATAAATGATATTTTTTTTTTTTTTTTTTTTTTTTTTTGTAAATTTGTGATTACAAGGAATCTTAATAAATTAAAATTTATTTAGTATTAAATATAACACACACATAATAAGGAACAGCTGTCACAAGTTGAAAGCCGCTATATAATAATGAAATTTCAAAATAAGACCAAAACGAGGAACAGGAATATCCGATTCAATATATCTTTAACATACCGATATCAAAATATCTAGAGTATCAGTTTTTGAATTAACTCGTTCATTATTAACGACAACCAGGGAGGAGGCGGGGGTGGGGTGGCATCAAGCAAGCTTAATTAAAAGAAGGCAACAAAAAAGTTATTCGTAGACGATTATCAGAATTTATAAATAGAAAGTTTTATTTTAATTAATCGCGAATGTAGCAATTTTGATTGATAATTTAAGAAATTTTGACATAAATAAAAATAATTAGTTTAAGAACTAACGATAATATATAAAGACATTGCATGCGAGCATGCAATGCTGTTAAAGAATAGCTGGAGGCTTTGAAAATTTTCTGTAGAAATCGCTTAGTAAATGGTAAATTAATGTGCCAGAATGATATTTACATAAGAGTAAAAAAAAAAAAAGGCAAGTTTTTATCTCGTGACTAAGGTTGTTCTCAAATCCAAAAAGGCAACTTCCTGACATAAGTTTTAATTTGTTTTTGTTCGAAACTGCATGAAACTAGCTGGTGTTGTTGTCTAGAAACTAGGTCATCGAGCTGTTTTTTCCATTTTTTTTGCAAACGCAATAGATCTTTCAGAAAACAGTGTCAAAATAGGTGTTTTGAACCGAATATCCGCGCAAAAGTAGAAAAATCACTCAAGAGCGGGTGAAAAATGGGATTGTCACATGATCCAAAACGCTTCTAACTCAATGGGTAATGGATGGATCCAAAAATGGAAAAAACAGTTCCATTCCAAATCGCTTCCATGGCCAGGCTTTCCAATTTTATAACTTTCCGTCAAAAAATGAATTTGCAAATGTGTCAAAACGTTTTGCGCTTGTTGAGCAGAGCAGTTAAGAACAGCCTTAAGAATGTATAAACAAATTACATGACTTGAAATTTAGAAAAAAATACTGAAGTCAAATACTAATACTACAAAACCTCTTATAATTCCTGAAAAAAAAAGAAGGTTAAGATCATATTTTATTGTTACTACCGGCTTTGTTTTTTGAAATTGAATAACATATGAATAATGAATGAAACCTACAAATTTACGCATGAAATAAATTCGTGCATCATTCCCTTTAAATAAATATAACATGTTCCCTTAAAATTCAGGAGAAAATACATGCAGAGGCAGTTTTGAAAAAATAGCAAGTCTTCCTTATTTGTTTTCTTCTGGTACCATCTCTAAAAGTTCTAAAGTTCTAAAGTTGCATTTTATAAGAGCATAAATATACGTTCTGAATTGTAGCAGTTTGACTTGAATCTAGAATTGCAATTTCGCAAAGTTGCGCAAAGCAATTTCTATTAAATTATTTTATTATTATTTTTAGTTGCTTGATATTGAATAATATATGAAAATATATTCAATTACCCCACAAATATTTATATGAAATTAATTCGTACATCATTCTATTTAAAAGATAATAACATATTAGTTTAAAACAAAGGAGAAAATATATGTAAGGGGCTGTATATATATAACGTTAACGTTATCAACTTTTTGGTAATTTTGGATCCCCTCTCCCCTTACGATATCATACGTTATGATCCCTCGAACCCCCCCCCCTTCCCCCCCCCCCCCCAAGGATATCGTTATCAATGTCTAAAAATTCTTTTCATTTTTTGGAATTTTTTTTCTTTTGTTTGGAGTAATATACAAATAGGGTTACTTTTATTTTCACATACTTCATTTATTCAAAGGAAGACAAGTTAATAAAATATCACTTTATATATGAAATAACTTTATATCAAACAACACTTAAAAGAAATAGTTACTATTTAAAAGCATTTAACAATAGCTTTTTGTTACATAATGCATTTAACAGTAATAATGTCTTCTTGCACTTGCACACGCATGGGGGGCGGGGGGGGGGGAGGGGTGCAGACAGAACTTCCTATCAACAAAACAGGTGGACAACATTCTTTCTCTTTTATTTACTAGTAAACACAAGTATAATTTCAAACATACATCGCATATGGTTTCTCTAACAGCGGATTATATATGCGTACACGCATGACAGACGAAACAGGAATGCTAAACGTTGGGATATTCCACATTTTGGAATTAAATAATTTGTAATCCTTTAATGTTTTTAATAATAACTTTGTATTTTTATAAAAATGGATAGCAGACTAAAAAAAGATAACATATTATTTTGGTGTAAAGACCAAGTTACAAATAAAAAGAGATAATTTTGGTTGGATTCAAAATGATAACTATATCGAAAGACACCCCTCTTCCCCCTAGAAATATCTTACGATATCATATGCCAGACTCCCCTCCTCCCTAAAATGATAACGTTATATATGCACAGCCCCTAAAGAGACAGTTTTAGAATAGAAACAAATCTTCCCCATTTTTTCCATCTGTCACTCATCCTTCCAAAGCTGCATTTCCACATGAGAACATAAACATATGATACTCCAAGACATTTATACTAGATTAATATATTATTTTATTATTACCATCAGCTTTGTTGATGGCTATTGCATAAAATATGAAAACATATTAAATAAAACTTACAAATATTTATATGAAGTAAATTCGTATATAGATCATTCTTTTTAAATGAATATAAAATATTCCCCTAAAACACAGGAGGAAATGCATGCAAAATGACAAAAAAGAACAGCAAATCTTGGCTATTTTTCTACTTCTATTTCCCATCCTTTCAATGTTGCATTTCCATATGAACATAAACAACATATACGGTCTAGCAGTTCGACTTGAATCTAGGATTGTAATTTCGCAAAGTTCCATTTCGAGACATTTGTGTTCCATTACTATAACATTTCAATATTACCACTAGGTTTGTTGCTGGGATATTGAATAACATATAAAAATTGAAAAAGATCTACAAATGTATAAAATGAATTCGTACATCATTTTCTTTAAATATACTTCCTTAAAACATAGGAGAAAATACATGCAAAAAGGCAGTTTAAAAACAAAAGCAAATCTTGACTATTTTTCTACTTCTATTTCCTATACTTTCAAAGTTGCATTTCCATATGGACATAAACAGCATACGTTCTGAATGAAAGCAGTTTGACTTGAATCTAAGATTATAATTTCACAAAGTTCCATTTCAAGATATTTGTGTTCTATTATTATAACATTTCATTATTACTATCAGGTTTGTTGCCTCCTGTTGAATATAACATATGAAAACATATTGAAAAAGACCTTCAAATGTAACATATGAAATGAAATCGTACCCCATTTTCTTTAAATATACTTCCTTAAAACATAGGAGTAAATACATGCAAAAGAGACAGTTTTAAAATAGAAGCAAATCTTCCTTTTTTTCCTCATTTTCTTTTCCATTCTTCTATAGCTGCATTTCCATATGAACATAAACATACGTTCTGAATGAAAGCAGTTCGACTTGAATCTAGGATTGCAATTTCGCAAAGTTCCACTCCGGGACATTTGTATTAGATTATTTCTCCTAAACAGGAAACGAAAGCCTTCTCCATTTATGGGAAAAGCAATCTGCATATACATCAACTTTATCGTTTCAGTTAAATTTGTACAATTTAGGTCTGGTACACGGAATAAAGTTAATGTACCAAGAGCGCTGGTCGTGTTTTTATTCAGAAAGCTTTAATGCTAAAGCTTCATATGGAATTCATAGCTGCTTCTGTTTGATTTTCAAAATGGATTTTTATTAGAATGTAAAATATCTATTTAACTTGATAGTTTCGTGAAAGGATTTTAGTGAGTATAAAGCATTTTAAAAATTGTAATTTATTTTCACGTCTCATAAATGTTTAGTAGATTATTCTTTAGAGAAATATAATAATTTCTGTAATTTAAATAATGCACGTTTGAATATACAAAGTTGAAATGAACACGTCAATGCTAAGAAAAGAAAAATTACCTACTTTTTAAGTGAAGGAGATTTTTTTTTTTTTTTTTACTAACCATAGTATCATTAAATAAATTTTCGTTATAAAATAACTTTATAGATTTCAAGTGATCTACAATAACTTATACTTTTGCAAAACGATTGGCATGAATAAAACACTCGTCTTTTTTAAAACCCTTTTTTACAAGCAAACGAGTTTAGTTGAATTTTTCTTCTGAGCAGATGCGATTTGTTGCTCTTTCTTGTTAAATGGTTTTATTGTAGTACACAGGTTACGCGAGTAAAATCTGCTAGGCATAAAGAGGATGCCTTTGATGAAACCTTTTTTCCTAAAACTACGATGTACTGTACAATCGTGGGGAAAAAAGTAACCACCTCTACTAACTCTGCAACAAATTATTGTAGAAGAATGTTTCTGATTAATATTAACACAATTATTCTAATTGGTAAACAAATCATATTAGATGTAAATTTCCAACTGGGCGAAAAATGTCCGGACCAGGATTCGAACCAGGGACCTCGTGGCTGAAGCCGCCAGTGCTCTGCCATCTGAGCTATCCCGGACGATTCTGGTCGAACTTTTTCATTCAGCTAACCTTGATGATTACAGCATCTGGTCTGAAACCTGGTTCAGCTCAACAGAATAAATTTCAGGTAATGGAACTCCAGAAATCGCTGGATACGAAATTACACTAGATTAATATTAACACAATTATTCTAATTGGTAAACAAATCATATTAGATGTAAATTTCCAACTGGGCGAAAAATTCCATTACCTGAGATTTATAATGTTGATCTGAACCAGGTTTCAGACCAGATGCTGTAATCATCAAGGTTAGCTGGGTGAAAAAGTTCGACCAGAATCGTCCGGGATAGCTCAGATGGCAGAGCACTGGCGGCTTCAGCCAGGAGGTCCCGGTTTCGAATCCTGGTCCGGACATTTTTCGCCCAGTTTTAAATTTACATCTAATAAGAAAGTTTCTGGTTCCAAACGATTGGAAATAAAGTCTACTTTTAAATGACGCATATAAAATTTGCTTAGGAGGGCATCTACATGTCAAAACAAACCCAAACTTTGTTTTTTCTATAACAATAGCTAAGTTTGACCATAAATAACTTCTAGACTACACCTTTCATTTAGCCTACATTTAAATTTTCATGAAATTCGCACGATTAGTTTCAGAGAAATTAATTATTTTAAAATGAGTATATTTTAAGGGCTGTATCGAAATTAAAGTTCGGTACTCGATTGTTGAAATGCTACAGAATGACTATGACTATGTCACTTCTATTAATGTATTATTTCTTGCCAATATGAACATTTCCTTCGCTTAATGTGTTTCGACACATGTTTGTCGTGTTGTTTGTGACATGTGTTTCGTTTATGCCAGCCCAAATGTTTCAATAAAATGAGTAATATATATATTTTTCGACATTATGCTTTTCTGCACATCATAGACCTCCTTAAACCATCATTTTTACATTTTTTACACATAATTCAAAAAGTACTTGTAAGAAAAATTTGAAATTGAAAATTCGCATAAAGCAGGACATAATAAATATAAATCTATAAAAAAAATTGTAGGTTGCAATTTATATTTTTTTCTAATATTAATTTCATAATTCATATTATAAAATTTTTTAAATTACAAATTCAATGCATTTATGTTTGGGTTTTTTGGTATTGTAATCAAACAAAAAAATTATCACATTAAGATTGCAATTTCAGGAGATATTAATTAAAATATGAAAATATAATTTAACATTAGAAGCTCTAAATTTTGAATGTTTATAATTCAAAATTTCATTATCCAAATGACTTGAAATTTCGTTTCAAGGCATAGTCTGAACCGAAGATTTAAAATATATTGTCAAAATTGGGTGTTGTCATTGAAAAAAAATAAAGTTTAGACTGATTTAGATTTGTAGATGCCACCATAAACAAATTTTATATGCATTATTTAAATTTATATGCATTCATTTCCGATCGATCGGTACCAGTAACTTTCTTCTATCATAATTAGTTGCTGAATTAGTAGTGGGTGTTTACTTTTTTTTCCACGACTATACATTCATTTTATCTACAAAGAAATTCCTCTAAAAAAGCCAAACTAGAAAGTTGAACTCGTAATTGGGGCGATCCATTTCTTAAGGGTGTATTTCGATCCAAACTGCTTATTTTCTGATTCATTTTAAAACTCATTTTTTGCTCTCAAACGCATCAAACTGGGAAATTCTGTTATTTAGAAACTACATAATGTGCCGTGCTTCTTAATTTTTTGATAAATGCAGAAAATACTGTAAAAAACGCTGTCAAAGTTGGCGTTTTGAACCGAATTTTCCGAAGCGGGCGATCTGGGAATGAAAAAAATGGTCATACTGAGAAAATAATTGTTTAAAAATCAAATTCTAATTAATTGAGCTGAAAATGAAATCACACGGCATGTTAAACATGTCTTTAGAAATCACCCCAGCAAGTTTCATGCTTTCACTTTTAAAAATGAGTCTGAAAATGTCTCAGAAAATTTCGAGCTGTTGGGGGTGGAAAAATATTTTTTCGAATACACCCTTAATACCTACTTCTTTCTTTTCGTTTCATTATCTTTTTAAGGGGGCTGGTCACTCAGCTTCCGATTTCCCCTCACTAATGTAAAGTCTATGGGCATTGGATGCATTCGTACATTTAAAATATCTCCTCAGGAAATTAATATTTTTAACTTCTATTTTTCGTCTACGCTTCTTAAAAGATGTCTCTTTTTTTCTTAGTTCTCAAAATATTTCTAAAGTATAAACTTAATTTTATAGGAAGTGTTAAAATCTTACTCGCAGTTCGCCCGCTTTTAACACACAAAATATTAAACTCAGCATACATTTTAGAACTACTTTGAAAACTAAGAAAAAAAGAGACATCCTTTAAGAAGAGTAAACAGAAAAAATATGTTAAAAATATGAATTTCTCGAGAAGATATTTTAAATATACGAATGCATCAAAAGTCCATAGACTTAACATTACGGAAGAGAATCCCGAAGCTGAGTAACCAGCCACCTTAAGCATGTTATAGGATTTATAAGCTAACTTTTATTAAATTTACTACTTTCCCAATAGCATATTCCCAATTTGATTATTGGGGGAACTTGGTTATAAAGAATATATCACTCACCCGCAAGAAAAGTGACACATCTCGCAAAAATTCATTTTGCATTTTATTCCACAAATAGGTCTGCCATAGGTTTGTCTTGCTACATTAAAAGTTTCATAAGTGTAGTTATCCAGAAATCCCTTTATTACGCTATGTGTCAATTAGTGATCACAGAAGGGGGTGGGGATTGTGTGGGAAGGTAAAATTACTCAATCCTTCTAATCATCATCAACGTTACCATTGTTAAGGGTTTTATGCTTATGCACGTTTTTAAAGCTGCATTCAGAGCTAAGCGCTATAATTTCATGTGACACTAAAAACACGAAAATCTTCTTTTACCTCTCCTGTAAAATTTACTTTTGTCGAGATTTGTCACTTTTGTTGCGGGTGAGCGATATGTTTTGGTCCCTTCAGAGCTGTTTCTGGTTGTTTTGCCGCCTTTGAGAAATGAGAATGCTACACGAAAAAAAAACTGTTTTGTTGAAATTACCAAATTTTGGTTCATATAGCTCCATCCAAATATTTTGGTTGGAATGTCAAAATTTTGGGTGAACTAACCAAACGATTTGTTGAATTAACAAAATAATTTGGTTAATCTAACCAAAATTTAGTCATTCCAAACAAAATATTTGGATGGAGCTAGATGAACCAACATTTAGTAATTTCAACTAAACAGTTTTTTTTTCGTGTACTCTCTTCCTGTTAATGTCATCACTATTTGATTTTAAATTATATTATCCTTTTCGATTTTCTGACTTGCCTAAAATTTATCAGGGAATTAGTCTTAAGGGGTCTCAGGACTCTTAAAATTGGAAAAAATGAAAAAAAAAAAAAAAAAAAAAAAAGACCATTTTCAACATTTAATACCTTAAAATGTATTTGATTTTAAGACACAATTTTAATTGGAATAAAATATATAAGTATGTTCTTTCATTTCATGCATTAAAAAAAATTATAAGATGCAGAATTAGCATTTACAGGGGGCTCCAAACTGTTAGACATTTGTTGAGCAAAAAATCGGCATAACAGCTTACGCGCACGATTTCAAAATAAGTATTGCAACTAGAATGAAAATTTTGGTGCCTACTTACAGAGTTCAGATTGTAATAATTGACCTGAACCTAAATAAATTTGTATTTAAAGCTTTTTTATATTTTTAATACTAAGTTGTATTCAGCTAATGCAAAATTAAGAAAATTTCAATAGTATAATCACCTAAAAAAATATTGTTTTGAACAATAAAAAGAAATTTTAGGTTCAGTTTATACAGACTAACATGAAACATATGTTTTGAAAATTTCATGAAAAAATAATCATAAGTTTTTGAGATACCGTGCGCGTTATGCCCAGAAACGTCATTTGGAGAAAAATGGCTTCATAGTTTCCGAAACGACGCTTCAGCTATAGAACGTGTATAAATGTAAAAGTCATAACTTCAGTTCTAATAGGAATTTCAAGGAAACAATTACATCAAAATGTTCAGAAGAGATAAGAGTTTAACATCTAAAAAAAAATTAAATTTCGAAAATTTTAAAGCTTTAAGAGACCCCTTAACTAATGGTGAAAATGGACCTAGGTTCTTTCTTTCTCGTTATAACTATTAAGTTGAACTGTTTTGAGGAAACGGTGGGCTAAAGTGCAGAAACAGATTTCTGTAATAGTTACCTTGACTTGACTCTCCGACATCCCCAAAGCATAGGCAAGCTTCGCCCTCTCGGGACCCGCTAGGTATTTGGTCTGTTCGAATGTCTTCTCGAGAACGTAGATCTGATGGCCGGAGAACGTAGGCCGCGTATGCTTCTTCTTGCCGTCTTTATCTACTGAATTCTGAATTGCTGGAAAAAGGAAGAAAGAAAAGATATTTTAAAATGCTTGTTAAAGATAATTTTGCGCATAATGAAAATTAATAGTGATAATGTATAAATGAGGCGTTCGAGGCAGAATTGGGCATCTTGCATGTTTGGCAAAATTGGGTTATTGTCACCATTGTCAACTTATGGAAGTAAAGTCAAAATATGCGTTTTTCAGCTTAAATATTTTTACATTGTGATATTTGACTTGAAACAGGTGTAAGCCGATATACTCCATTGTTGCTCTGAACTCTATAAATGATTAAGAAATACAAATATTTTCAGTTATTTCAGTGGCGCAGCCAGGATCTTATCTGGGAAGAAACGGGTGTAGTTGAATCCTTACTACTCATTAAATGAACGGAATGCTCATAAAGTAGTACTATTAATAAATACGGGATGTGTTAAAACTGAACTGACGTAATGAAAAGCATAGGCAGCAAAAATAAAATTACACAAGGCTTCATACGAGGAACCCCTCTTAATCTTCAGAGAAAAATAAAGAGAAGGAGAAACAGTGGGAACAGAAACGCACACGATGTGCTCCTATTGTTCCTCATCCTCATTTATTCATTTTGCTCTGTAGGATTTTTTTTGAGAATTCTGTTGTACAGCCTTTAAACAGCGATATGCTAAAATCATTTTGACTGTTTATGCTTTACTTTGTTTTTATTTTTATACATCATTTACTCGCACACATCGTTTTAAACCATAGGACGAGCGTCACGTATACGTGACGCTTAAGGCGCTCAGGATACTTGATTATTCCCACCAGCTATTTTCTATTGTAAATTTTGCCTTATTTAATCAGGGTTCTATTTAATTCGGCAAAAATTTCTGTCTTGAAAAGCCGGTGATGGAAGATTAAAAATTCTGTAAAAGACGCTCAATCGCGAAGGGTTTAATGCATCTTGTGGTACTGCTTAGAAATTTTTAAACACCCTGTAAGGACTTTAAAAACATTACACTGAGAATGTGAGTCCTAGTACTCACGAAACGTATACGTATGATCAAATCTGCTTGTTTTATTGTGTGTTTAAACGTTGTTTTCAAATAATTTATATTTTCACACAAGTTCTGTACTTATTACCCTGTAAGGGTTTTTAATTCTAACTCCTCTTCTTCGTTGCTTCAACGTCTATTTTGTGCTTTCAATGTTTTCTGTGAGACTTGAAGTTATGGATTCATCGCTTTGTTTGCAATATTAGTTTACTAATGACCGGAAATACGTAATCTTCCTGTTAATGATTTAGGTCTTATTTTAAAGTTTCCCTTTGTGAAATTTTCAGTAGCAAAGCTTCAGGATTATGTATCAACTTTTTAATTTCTAGATAAAATATTCTTTAAAATACTATAACAGAATTTTAAATATACGCTAAATAAAATCTGATTAATTAGAAGAAAGGAAGGGTATTACGGGTAAATAAAATACGGGTGTTCTAATGAAAACTTTAGGGTTTTAAATACAAATAAATGCTTAAAAATTCCATTAACAAAATAGGGTAAAAGTATTGTAATGCAAAATAAACTGCTTAGAGATTTATAAATGCGATGTCAAGAATTGGAGATATGATATAATTTTTTTCTCTCCTTTTTATCAATGGTAAAAAATGCAGGCGTAAGAAAGATTTGTTGGAACATGGACATATTTTTGTTTTAGAAAAATATCACTACCTTTTTTTTCTTTATGCGTGACTAAAAGTTACCTTCCATATAAAATTTCACAAGCAGAAGATTTTTAAGTATTACCAGGAGTTCTTATTTACATAAGAATAATGAGTTTTTTCTGTGAAATTTATAAATGATGTAAGATATGAATACATAATTTATAAAACCAGAGCAAAAATAGATATTAAAAAATGTCTTTTATTTTAATGGCTACTCTAAACATGATTTTTATTTCATGATAATAATAATAATATGATAATGATGGTAAAATTTCAATAATAATATTACTTAAAAAAAAAAAACTTACAGAATTACTTTCAAAATACAATAAATAAATAAATAATTTAAACAAAGGCAAAATAATTTAGATTGAAATTATCTCAAAATGAAAGTTAAAAAAGAGCCTTTGATTCTACTGGAGAGTTTATGTCAGGTCGGTACTTTTGCATACAACAATTTCAATAAACATTTTTGTGATTCCTTACTCCAAATTAAAATTTGTGTAAGCATTAAGCAACAAGATTACGCTAACACATTCACATTTAAAACTTGAATCTAAGAAAAAGTACTTTAAACTGAATATCTCCAAATTGCCTTTCTTTCTTTATCACTAACAGATGGCGCTGGTTTCGAGGATCCGATTATTCAGACGTTTAGAAATGAATAAAGAAAGTTTACTATCAAGGAAAATAATAGCTATCAGCGAAGTCATGATTATTAAAGAAATCAGAAAATAACATATAACTTGAAATACTATGAGACAAGGACACCGATAAAAAGGAATCTAGAAAGAGGCAAGAGTTTGGAAAAGATGCGCCTGTCCTGTAGATCTGTGGTCCACATCCTACTCCGCCCTTTTTTTTTTTTTAATGCTCAAAGTAAACATCAAAGGAAATAAAGTAAACTAAGAATTTTTTTGGTCCGTAATCCTCATGAAAAACAACCAACATAAAAAATTGCAAACATATAACAATTAAGAAATATTAACTTTTCGGAAAATGAAGATCTGCCAATATTTTTAAAATTGATGGTCTACCAACATTTTTCACATTGAAGAATAGAAACAATTCCTCCTTCTTTTCGTTCCCGAACCCTCGTTAAGAAAAAAAAAAAAAAAAAAAATGAAACATACAAACATAAAAAAGAAAAATAGATTTTAAAAATGCCTTCCACGAGGGTGGAGAACAAAAAATTATCTGTTTCCTTAATGTTTAATTATTCTAAAGTTGCTTGAGAAGACTAAATTTTACTATTCTTTTAACCAATTAGAGATAAAGAAAATTTAGTTAATTAAGTTTCAATATTCAGGAAGGGGATATGGCCCTCCTCTGTTCTTGTTGGTTCCTATTCTACGAGAATGTTCCATCTATGTACCACTGAACCTCTTCCCTTCATCTCTAACGAAAATATTGCGTACACCCATGGCTTCACATTTCAAACTATAGAATTTAAGAATAAGTACTTTACAAATTTCCTTTCTTTATCACTAACAGATGGCGCTGGTTTCGAGGGATCCAATTATTCTGACTCTTCGAAAAGAATAAAGAAAAGATTCTGCTATCAGCAAAGTCATAGCTATCAGCGAAAACATGATTATTAAAGAAAGGAGAAGGATATTAAAGGAGGCACACGTGCAATTTTATCCGCCCCGTTTTATCCCGGAAGACAAATTGTCTCCGGAAAGAGAGCGCGGATTGCGGATAAAATGCGCTACTTCATCTTCTCCACGTCTGATATATGCAAGCGGACTGCTAATTAGGAAGATAAATTTTTCATTGCGTCTTAAAGCACCCGTCTAATATTTAATTCCTATAAAAGCGTATCTATAAAGAGGTTGACTTTGCGATAAAAGACTAAACTTTGCAATAGAGTGGAAAAGAATATCCTTCGAAGATTTTTTTCCCCTTCTTGATTTTGAACTTGTTGACGAAGTTCATGCTTTCATTTTGTAAAGAATGGGTGAAATGGTGGGAGGGGGGAGGGAAGGATTCTAAAAGTGGTAGGATAAGATTGAGGCTTATTACAGAAAGAGTGACATAATGTAATTAAACCAAGGGAAGTTCCGAAATAATGAGAATTAAGCGCTTAGTGTGTAAAAATTAATTGGCGAGTATTCTTTTTCGCCCTGTCTTTAGAGGGTAATGTTGAGCAATGAAACACGTTTACAGCAAATAGAGAAGATAGAAAATTGTTTCTGGAAGTAACATGTTTCCGTGATATGTGTAACTTTTTTTGTTAACTAAAAATTTATATATATGAGTGAAATATAATTTTATTTTGCATCAAACACAGTATTACACAGTAGGTACTATGAACGAAATAATAATAATAATAATAATAATAATAATAAAATGTGCGTAAGTAACTATAATGGAGAAGAAAACGGATACTAGTATCTATGTAAGAAGAGTTTTGACCGCTAGGTTTTTGAGGTTAGACTTCTCCAAATCAAGTTTTCAAAATAATTACACCAGCCTGCAAAATTTGGGTTGTGTCATGTTTTTTAGATTTTGATAAATTGATTCTTGTGTATTTTGTAACACTGAATCCTAAAATGACCTTCATTTTTAACCATCACGTCAGGTTTTTTCGCAAATCGTAAATTTCAAAGTTAAAAAGTAAAAAAATAACAAAAATCTGATACTATACAATAGATGTGATGGTTGTGTTTTTAGCTTCTGACAATTGATTGTTATGTATTTTGTAGTGCTGAATTCGAAAATGACCTTCATTTTTTGCAGTGTAAAACTCTTTTTTTTTTAAATAATGATCTAGTCATCTTTTGGAAGTTTCTTTGAACTTCTCGTGCTCTGCCTGACGTTTTTCTTTTTATATTCTCTATGGGGTTAATCTCGGTGTCCCCTTTTATTTTGGCGATTGATAAGGCTGGAAATTTGTCGCAGGTGATTTTAAAACATTTGACTTCTTTGACAGATTTTCCCTTTTTTTTTTTTTACTTATTTAACTTTGGAATTTACTATTTGCGAAAAATCCTGCCGTTGGTGGTTAAAAATGAAAGTCATTTTCGGATTCAGCGCTAAAAAATACATAAAAGTCAATTATCAAAAGCTAAAAAACACAAACATCGTAGGCTTGTGTTATTTAAAAAACAGAAAAGAAACGTAAAGACCTTCTCAACGCCCCCCCCCCCTTTTTTAAGGATTGAGTTACTTTTAAAATGAATGAAAAGTTTAAAATGTTTTTAAGGGTGTATTCCAATCCAAACTGCTTATTTTCTGATTCATTTTTAATTCAATATTTGCTCTCAAACGCATCAAACTGGGAAATTCTCTTATTTAGAAACTACATAATGTGCTGTGCTTCTCGATTTTTTGATAACTGCAGAAAATATTGCAAAAAATGCTGTCAAAATTGGCGTTTTGAACCGAATTTTCCGAAGCGGGAGATGTGGGAATGAAAAAAAAAAAAAATGGTCATACTGAGAAAATAATTGTTTAAAACTCAAATTCTAATTAATTGTGCGAAAAATGAAATCACACGGCTTCTTATACATCTCTTGAAAAATCACCTCAGCAAGTTTCATGTTTTTACTTTTAAAAGTGAGTCTGAATGCTGTCAAAATTGGCGTTTTGAACTGAATTTTCCGAAGCGGGAGATGTGGGAATGAAAAAAAAAAATGGTCACACTGAGAAAATAATTGTTTAAAACTCAAATTCTAATTAATTGTGCGAAAAATGAAATTACACGGCTTCTTATACATCTCTTGAAAAATCAGCTCAGCAAGTTTCATGTTTTTACTTTTAAAAGTGAGTCTGAAAATGTCTCAGTAAATTTCGAGCTGTTGAGGGTGGAAAAATATTTTTTCGAATACACCCTTAATCATTCACATTAAAATGCAGTTAATTTGTAATTTTTCAGTAAAACCGCATGAAAATTTTTCTTTAGAATGAAAAATATTCATCTATTACCACACACGACACAAAGAATGTTAATTTTTAAATTTTTCCTTGCCTCTTAAAGCACCCATCTAATATTTAATTTCTACATGGAAACATATCTGCAAAGAGTTGCGATAAAAGACTAAATTTTGCCGTAGAATGGGAAAGAATATAATTCGAAGATTATTTTTTCCCTTCTTGGTTTGGAATTTGTGGACGAAGTTCTTGCTTTCGTTTTGTAAAGAATGGGTGAAATGGGAGGGGATTCAGAAAGTAGGAGAATAAGATTGAGGCTTATTGCAGAAAGAAGGATATAATGTAATTAAACAAAAAAAAAGTTCAAAATAATGAGAATTAAGCGCTTATTGTAAAAATTAATTGGCGAATATTCTTTTTCGTATTGTTTTTAGAGGATAATGAAGCGTGTTTACAACTAATAGGGAAGATAGAAATTACATATTTTTGTAGAATTTGCGAATTTTTATCTTGAAAATTCATGTAATTTTAGTAGGTAGTACGAAGGAAAAAAAATTAAAAATGTGTATAAACAACTAAATTAAAGAAGAAAATGAAGATTAGACTCTAAATAAGAAGGGCTTTGACCTCTAAGCTTTGGAAGTTTAAGTTCTCGAAACAAGATCCCAAAATAATTTAAAAAAAAAAAAAGTTGTGTTCCTTTAAATTGACCAAAAAGTGGATTTTTTAAAAATTATTTCATATTAAAATTTAATTAATTTGCAAATGTTAAATAAATTACACCCAAAATTTTGTTTTGGAATAAAAAATATAAGCTATCGACGTAATACGGCATAAATAATGTTCATTTTTAATTTTTTCGTTACGCCTTAAAGCGCCCGTCTAATATTTAATCTCTATAAAAACGTATATAAAGAGGTCCACTTTGCGCTAAATTTTGCAAGAGAGTGGAGAAGAATATCCTTCGAAATTATTTTTTCTTCCTTCTTGGTTTGAACTTGTTGACGAAGTTCATGCGTTCCTTTTGTTTAGAATGGGTGAAGAGGGGGATGGGGCGCGGAGGGGGTCCTAAAGGTGGCTTGAGGCTTATTACAGAAAGAGTGACATAATGTAATTAAGCCAAGGGAAGTTCAAAATAATGATAATTAAGCGCTTGGTATGTAAAAATTAATTGGCGAATATTCTTTTTCGTCTTCCTGCCTTTGGTAGGTGATGTTAAGTAATGAAGCACGTTTTACAGCAGTTAAATAAGATAGGAAATTGTTTCTGAAAGTCAAATATTTTCATTAAATGTGAAACTTTTTGTTGAGAAAACACATAGATATATTTGAAAGAAATATGATTTTATTTTGTATTTTTCATAACGTTTTAGAAAATTTTCACGATAAAATTATTGAATGTGTACAAACATATAAATAAGGAAGGGGGGGGGGGGGGGAGCTCAAATTTAAATCCTCAAGAAGAAGAGATTTATCCTTTGGTTTCAAGGTGAACTATTATTTATTAATTAAACAAATATATACAAGATTAATTATTCTCGCCCACATTTTTTTTTGTCAACTTTCTTGAAGATTAAAATTCGAAACCTCGGACTACGGCTAATATGGCGTTATTTTCTACTGTTAACTCATAATAATATGACAACAATAGTCATATTATTATTATGGTGATACTTTGATTCTAATTTAAAATGGTATATGAATTCAAATTACAGAAAATGCAAATGTTAAAATATTTAATACATCCTTTTTCCCGTTACGCATTTTGGAAGATTGAATTATCGATAATGAAGACGTAACTAAGTATAAGCCAACAGAAAATTTCTTACTCGAGTATGAAATTCGTAATAAAATTTATTGTGAGAAAAAAGTATAAATTTGAATTGAATATTGACTGGTGTCTTATAAATTTAATATGATAAACGCACGGGAATATACTGAGATTCCAAGATTCCAAGAAAGAAAAATCATGCGTCAAGCATAGATTATAAAACCCTTTTCAATACATCCAGAATAGTGTAACAAAATTACATCGTTTAATAAAATGAAAAATTATATCTAATTAAACAATTTGGAAAACGCATAACCCATTTAAAAAGTCAATTCCAGCAATTCCCATGAAGAGTCGGAAACGAATTCTTTGATGATGCCCTGTATATGATCTACAGATTTGTATTTTGTGCTACATAGTACGTTAAAATTTAGTTCAGTTAGAAAAGGCACGCATAGTATAATTATATAATTAACATAAGTATAATTATTTAACATGCAACATAGTATTATGTAACATAGTATAATTATAACACAGTTGAAAATACACATTCGCCGATATCCGTCGAAAAGAAGTAAATCAATTGTATCGATTGCCCAAGGGAGGCAAGATCATACGATCCGGTGTAACTGCGCCCCCCCACCCCCCCCCCCTCCGGAAAATCCCTAGTACGCAGGAGCTCGTTTGGAGAAATTCAGCCTAGCCGGCCAGAATAGCCCACCCCAAGTCTCCCATGGATGGCACGAGCAACCTCAAACGTTTATTTAATTTTTAAGAAAGAATAACTGCAATTATTTTGTGCAGCTTCGTACACGATCTATAAAGTTTATACACACCAAGGGATAAGTAAAAAAAAGGGGGGGTTTCATTTAAAAACGCATGTAATGTAACGACATTATTTTGAGTGCTCTTGTAAATGAACTATAAAGGTTACACACTTCATTTTCAATACCAAACATGCCATAATAAAACTCAATAACGTATATAAGTTACTTTGTAAACTGAGTATATTTTATATTTACGCGAGTTAGAGCTCGGCCAGACAAACGGAATTCATAAATTCTTCTCAACTACGTTGAAAAGTGTTAAAAACGGGTACATGAAAATATGTATAAATAATGTTTTAAAGAGTGTAAAAAAAAAAAAAAAAGATATTTGGAAAAGTATATAAAAGAGAAGCATCTTGCATTAAAAAAAAATATGAAACCTGAATTAATGGGGGGATTCATATCTTTAACGTGTCAAAAAATCGACTGTTTAAATTTTATGTTAATTAAAACCACTTTCAGCTCTGAATTTTTGAAAAAAGAAATTTATTTTTCTGTGGCATTTCTGTGTGTTTTCTTTTAATTCAAAAATTTTAATCACTTTTAACTCGGATATTAATTTTGATGTTGTGTGCAAGATTTCGTTACAACCACTTTGTGAAATGCTTTGAGATTTTCAGAATTTATAAATATTGAAATTTCTTAGAGATTCAACCTATTTTTTTAAAAAAACACAAATAAATGTTTAATATTAAAATTTGAAAATAAATTTGAAAAAGCAATGAAATTAGGCATCCGTAAAAGAAACAACGATTAATAACTATAATCGTTTTTCTTTTTGACTGTCTAATTATTCTTTACGAATTGACTATTTCTTACGGAGCGAAAAAATGCCCAGACCGGGAATCGAACCCAGATCCTTGGCTTACAGGGCTGGTGCTCTACCGTTTAAGCTAACTGGATCGACAACCGGTAAGCATATTTCACTCAGATAACCTTATTGGTAATAACATCTGGTCTGTCATGTAGACAGCTGAACAGAATAAACAGCAGGTAAAAGAACTCCATATATACGATGGATACGTAGATAAACTATTATTTTAACACAATCAAACTTATTGGTAAAGTTATCATACGAATTGAATATTTTCAATTCAGCTAAAAAATGCCCAGACCGGGAATCGAACCCAGATCCTTGGCTACAGGGCCAATGCTCTACTGTTTAAGCTAACTGGGCCGACAACCGGTGAGCATATTTCGCTCAGATAACCTTATAGGTAATAATATCTGGTCTGTCATGCAGACAGCTGAACAGAATAAACCGCAGGTAAAAAAGTAGACAGCTGAACAGAATAAACCGCAGGTAAAAGAACTCCATATATACGATGGGTACGTAGATAAACTATTATTTTAATACAATCAAACTAATTGGTAAAGTTATTATACGAACGGAATATTTTCAATTCAGCTAAAAAATGCCCAGACCGGAAATCGAACCCAGATCCTTGGCTTACAGGGCCAATGCCCTGTAAGACAAGTGTTTAATACTTTTGGAAACAAACAAACAAGCAAACAAAAGAGAGATAGGGCGGTAAAAAAAGAAAAAAAGAAGGAAACACGAATAAGGTATCAAAATGATCAGAACTAAAATAGCTTTCATTTAAAATAAAATAAAAGGTAACACTTTTAAGTTATACAATCACCTTAAAGTATCGAAAGTTTCGTACATAGATCGACAAAAAGTATTTCATGATTGCTGCGCAAAATTTATGCAGAATCAAATAATATGAGAGAAGATGTGCGGTTTGAGTATGGTTTTAAAATATATTACAATTTAAAGAATTGTCGAATAATAATGCTAATTTTCAATTTTTAAATCTCTCGTTGTTTGAGCCTCGTAGATTATTCAGTTAGAGCGAGTGAAAACAAATAACAGCGGATGATAGATGTGGGTTTTAGGCTAAAGAATCTAGCGAAACGATCTCTTCCTGAAACAAAACGTCCATCAATCAATGTTAAGCCACGTCCGCGCCCAATTGCGTTTGCTTTAAAATTTGATCATGGACAGGAAGTCGAAACGCCGATTTCATTTTTTTTTTTTTTTTTTTCTCCCGTTCAGAATTCAAGGCAGATCGTTTTATTTACTGCAGACAAATAGAAAAACTTCTTGTTTGTTTCCAAGTTAGAAAACCTATCGAAGACGAATTTATTCTAGAAGCGCTTAAAATGTAGTGAAATCGGTAAGTTCAAATAAGGTTTGTGTTATCCTTAGCAGTTAGTAGAATTTGATTCTATATAGTCTTTCGAAGATGATTATAGCTTGAAAAGGCTGAAATGCTCTGAAATTGTTGCGTCATATGTTATCGTTTAAGAATTCAGTACTTTATTCACGAACGACAATCGAAACATTTGCATTATGTATTAATATTGTAATAAAAATTCTGAAGCAGTTACCAACTGGAAAAAAAAAATCCTCATAGAATAAAATTGAGCTTATTGTTAGTAATAATGCTATTTTTAAATTTTTAAATGTCTAACTTTCATAGAACATTTAGTTTGAGCGAGCGAAAACAAATATAGAGCTGAGCTAAAGAATCTAGCAAAACAATCTCTTACTGAAACGCAACGTCCATCAATCAATGTTGAGCCACGTTCGCAGCCATTGTGTTTGCATTAAAATTGGTTAACGGACAGAAAGTGAAAGCGCCGATATCTTTTTATTTTAGATCTTGAAAGCTTTATTTACTGCTGTTATTTCGGAAAGCGTCTTGTTTGTTTATATATATGCATATTACACAACTTAAAAATCGTATCAAAGACGATTTTTTTTAAAGTGTAAAATGTAACGAAATCGGTATGTAAAAATAAGGTTTGTGTTATCCTTAGCAGTTAGTAGAATTTGATTCTATGTTCTCTTTCGAAGATGAGTATAGCTCAAAGAGGCTGAAATGCTCTGAAATTGATGCGTCTCATGTTATCGCTCAAGAATTCAGTACTTTATTCACGAACGACAATTGAAACATTTTCATTATGTGCTAATATTGTAATAAAAATTCTGAAGCAGTTACCGATTGGAAAAAAAATCCTCATAGAATAAAATTGAGCTTATTGTTAGTAATAATGCTATTTTTAAATTTTTAAATATCTAACTTTCACAGAACATTTAGTTTGAGCGAGCGAAAACAAATATAGAGCTGAGCTAAAGAATCTAGCAAAACAATCTCTTACTGAAACGCAACGTCCATCAATCAATGTTGAGCCACGTTCGCAGCCATTGTGTTTGCCTTAAAATTGGTTAACGGACAGAAAGTGAAAGCGCCGATATCTTTTTATTTTAGATCTTGAAAGCTTTATTTACTGCTGTTATTTCGGAAAGCGTCTTGTTTGTTTATATATATGCATATTACACAACTTAAAAATCGTATCAAAGACGATTTTTTTAAAAGTGTAAAATGTAGTGAAATCGGTAAGTTCAAATAAGGTTTGTGTTATCCTTAGCAGTTAGTAGAATTTGATTCTATGTTCTCTTTCGAAGATGAGTATAGCTCAAAGAGGCTGAAATGCTCTAAAATTGATGCGTCTCATGCTATCGCTTAAGAATTCAGTACTTTATTCCCGAACGACAATTGAAACATTTTCATTATGTGCTAATATTGTAATAAAAATTCTGAAGCAGTTACCGATTGGAAAAAAAAATCCTCGTAGAATAAAATTGAGCTTATTGTTAGTAATAATGCTATTTTTCAATTTTTAAATATCTAACTTTCATAGAACATTTAGTTTGAGCGAGCGAAAACAAATATGGAGCTGAGCTAAAGAATCTAGCAAAACAATCTCTTACTAAAACGCAAAGTCCATCAATCAATGTTCAGCCACGTTCGCAGCCATTGTGTTTGCCTTAAAATTGGTTAACGGTCAGAAAATGAAAGCGCCGATATCTTTTTATTTTAGATCTTGAAAGCTTTATTTACTGCTGTTATCTCGAAAAGCGTCTTGTTTGTTTATATATATGCATATTACACAACTTAAAAATCGTATCAAAGACGATTTTTTTTTTTTTTTTTTTTTTTTTAAGTGTAAAATGTAACGAAATCGGTATGTCCAAATAAGGTTTGTGTTATCCTTAGCAGTTAGTAGAATTTGATTCTATGTTCTCTTTCGAAGATGAGTATAGCTCAAAGAGGCTGAAATGCTCTGAAATTGATGCGTCTCATGTTATCGCTTAAGAATTCAGTACTTTATTCACGAACGACAGTTGAAACATTTTCATTATGTGCTAATATTGTAATAAAAATTCTGAAGCAGTTACCGATTGGAAAAAAAAATCCTCATAGAATAAAATTGAGCTTATTGTTAGTAATAATGCTATTTTTCAATTTTTAAATATCTAACTTTCATAGAACATTTAGTTTGAGCGAGCGAAAACAAATATAGAGCTGAGCTAAAGAATCTAGCAAAACAATATCTTACTAAAACGCAACGTCCATCAATCAATGTTGAGCCACGTTCGCAGCCATTGTGTTTGCCTTAAAATTGGTTAACGGACAGAAAGTGAAAGCGCCGATATCTTTTTATTTTAGATCTTGAAAGCTTTATTTGCTGCTGTTATCTCGGAAAGCGTCTTGTTTGTTTATATATATGCATATTACACAACTTAAAAATCGTATCAAAGACGATTTTTTTTTTAAAGTGTAAAATGTAACGAAATTGGTATGTCCAAATAAGGTTTGTGTTATCCTTAGCAGTTAGTAGAATTTGATTCTATGTTCTCTTTCGAAGATGAGTATAGCTCAAAGAGGCTGAAATGCTCTGAAATTGATGCGTCTCATGTTATCGCTTAAGAATCCAGTACTTTATTCACGAACGACAATTGAAACATTTTCATTATGTGCTAATATTGTAATAAAAATTCTGAAGCAGTTACCGATTGGAAAAAAAAATCCTCATAGAATAAAATCGAGCTTATTGTTAGTAATAATGCTATTTTTAAATTTTTAAATATCTAACTTTCATAGAGATTTAGTTTGAGCGAGCGAAAACAAATGTAGGGATGATAGATGCGGAAGCTGAGCTAAAGAATCTAGCAAAACAATCTCTTACTGAAACGCAACGTCCATTAATCAATGTTAAGCCACGTTCGCAGCCATTGCGTTTGCCTTAAAATTTGTTTACGGACAGAAAGCGAAAGCGCGATATCTTTTTATTTTAGAGCTTGAAAGCTTTATTTACTGCTGTTATCTTGGAAAGCGTCTTGTTTGTTTATATATATTACACAACTTATAAATAATATCAAAGACGATTTTTTTTTTTTTTTTTTTTTTTTTTTAAGTGTTTAAAATGCAACAAAATCGGTATGTTCAAATAAGGTCAGTGCTATCCTTAGCATTTAATAGAATTTGATTCTATATACTCTTACGAAGATGTGAATCGCTCGAAGAAACTGAAATGCTCTGAAATTATTGTGTCTTATGTTATCGTTTAGGAATTCAGTACTTTATTCACGAACGACAGTTGAAACCCTTTCATTATGTGCGAATATTGTAATAAAAATTCTAAAGCAGTTAGCGCTTGGGGAAAAAAAAAATCATCATAGTAATAATGCTAATTTTGACTTTTAAATATCGCGTTGTCTAAATGTCATAGAGTATTTAGTTTGAGCGAGCGAAAACAAATAGGGAATGATAGATGCGGGATCTGAGCTAAGGAATCTAGCTAAACAATCTCTTACTGAAACGCAACGTCCATCAATCAAAGCCATGTTCGCAGCCATTGTGTTTGCCTTAAAATTTGTCCATGGACAGAATGCGAAAGCGCCGAGATCTTTTTATTTTAGAGATTGGAGGCTTTATTTACTGCAGTTATCTCGGAAAGCGTCTTGTTTGTTTGTATATTATTACACAACTTACAAATCCTACCGAAGATGAATTTTTTTTAAAAAAGTGTTCAATATGTAGCGAAATTAGAAGCTCAAATAAGGTTTGTGTTATCCTTAGCAGTTAATAGAATCTGATCCTATACACTCTTTCCAATATGTGTATAGCTCAAAAAGACTGAAATGTTCTGAAATTGCTGATGTGTCTTATGCTATCTTTTAAGAATTCAGTACTTGATTCATGGCCAGTAATTGAAACACTTTCATTATGTGCAAATATTGTAATAAAAATTGTATAAGTTACCGAATGGAAAAAAATCCTCATAGAAAAAAATTCAGCTTATTGTCAGTGCTAATGTTCAATTTTTAAATATCTCGTTGTCTAACTTCAATAGAAATCTTAAATCTTTCTTGTTGTTTTATATTAGCACAGAATATTCAGTTTGACCGATTGAAAATAAATACAGCAAATTGATGCCACAGTTAGGATAAATAATCTAGCAATGATCTCGTAAAACGAAACGCCTATCAATCAATGTTCAGCCATGTCTCCGTCCATTGTGTTTGCATTAAAATTTGATCATGGACAGAAAACAAAAGCGAAGATTTCTTTTCTTTTTTTTTCTTATCAGGATTGAAGGCAGGTAGCTTTATTTACTCTAAAATTTGCAAACCTTACTGAGATGAATTTCGGTAAGAATAATTTAAAATGTCACGAAATCGCCTTGAATTTGGAAAATTAGCTTTATCCTTAGTAGTTAATAGAATTGCTTTATGTACACATATACACCCAGGAAATATTTTAAAGACAGATTTAGGTAGAAGTGTCTAAAGTGAAATGAATTTATCTTAAGTTATCCTTTAAGGGGTCTCGGGACTCTTAAAATTGGAAAAAATGAAGGAAAAAAGACTATTTTTAACATTTAATATCTTAAAATGTGTATGATTTTAAAGCACAATTTTTATTGGGATAAAAGTTATAAGTATGTTCTTTCATTTCATATTTCAAAAACTGCAAGATGTTGAATTAGCATTTATAGGGGCTCCAAACTGTCAGGCATTTGACGAGCTGAAAATTGGTATAACAGCTTAAGCGCAGGGATACAAAATAAACTTTGCAACTAGAATGAAAATTTTGGTGCCTACTTATATTCCAGATTTTAATAATTACCCTGAGCCTAAATAAATGTGTAATTAAAGCATTTTTATATTTTTAATACAAAGTTGTATTTAGCTAATGCAAAATTTTGAAAATTTCAATAGTATAATCACCTAAAAAAATATTTTTTTGTGCAATAAAAAGTAAATTTTAGGTTCAATTTATGCAAACTAACACGAAACATATAAGGTCAGTCTGCCTAAATGAGACACGATTCCCCGTAGTTTTGTCGCATTTAGGGTATATTTGGGATTTTATTATATAAATGTATATTTTATTAAGCAACAAATTACTGAATATTGTACCTTTAGTTAAAAACTAACTTATTTTGTAGAAATTTAATAATTATCTGTAGTATAAAACCACAATATAGGATTGTCGCATTTAGGTCATTTTTGTCGCATTTATGGCAGCTAAAACCTAAATGCGACGTTCATAGTCCTAAATGTGATAATGCATTTTATATATGACAATTCATCTGAAAAAGTTCATTTAACGATTAACTGCTGTGGCAGAAAATTGCTACATTACAACTGTGAGCGTCCTGTGAAACCATTCAATTGAAAGATGAATAAAATTCGCTATTAACTCATAAAATACTGTTTTTACACTAAACTGTTTGTACAGTACTATTTCTAATAAAATTTCGATTTTTCAAACATTTCAACATTTTACATAGTACTAGGCTCCAAATGAAGCAAAATTTCGCTGTATCGATAATTAAACTGGAAATTAAATGTTAAACTGTGAAAATTAAAAAAAAAAAAGCAGCTCTAACAGCAGTTAAGGGTTAACTGTAATTATTTTTTTGATTTAATTAACCCTTAACTGCTGTGACAGGAATTGTTACCTAACTATTGTGTGCGGTCCCCGAGACCACTTGATTAAAAGATGAATGAAAGTCTCTATTAACTCACAGAGTACTGTTTTTGTACTAAAATTTAAGTACAGGACTATTATAATTAAACTTTTCAATATTATTCTTGAAATGTTTATCATGGCGCAGCACCGTGCTGTGTGTCAATTTTACACAGTTAATATGCAAAAGTTATTTGAATGCTGCGTATAATGCCTAATATAAATAACCCTCAAATAAATAAATGCGTTCCTAATATAAAAAGCTCTCACCCCTCTTTGCCAAAGAGCTATGGCCATAACTTCAATTAAATGATTGTCGCAGAAAACATCGTTTAAAATTCGCGAAACTCGCGCGTCAATATTAACTCATAATTTATACACCAGTGCGATTTGGATTTCCGTAACTTCAACTCCGCATAATTTTGCTGACAGTCTGGTGATAATGAAATATAACTACATGACCCATATACGAAATTTAATAAGGAATCCAAATGAAATATTTGATTTTATCAAAATTCTTATTTTGTGAACGAAAAATGCGAATTAATTAAAGAAGCCGACATTTCGGTCGGTGCGAATTCACAGTGTGGAGCTTACGAGTTAAAAAAAGTATTTAAAAGATATTTATAATATTGTTAACTAGACTATTTATTACATATAACTTTATTATAAAATGTCACATGATTAATATATCAGCCTTAGAAATAGATAAAATCGTACAATATTTCTAATAATTCTGATTAAGATAAAGAGAAGCTCTGTGCCTGATATTCTGTTGCACCCCCCCCCCCCCCCCCCCCACACCTCTTCATTTTTCCTGCACTTTCTCAAAAAAATTAACATTTTCTGTACTTACAAATACGTACATGAAAACAAAATATTCATTTAGATAAACATGGTTTTATTTATTTTTTATCTGTTACTAACTTAAAAGTAGAAAATGTCGATTATAATGAATAAAAGGTAAAAACAGAATTAAAATATCAGATTTTATAAAAGTGCTAACAAAAATTATGACTCCTAAACCAGGGAATAACCCAGTTGCATCACGTTTTACACGTTTAACACGTTGCATCACGTGTTAGGTAGCTTTCTTTACAAAAAGCTACCTATTGCAGCCGTTCGGAGGAAAGCGATTTCAAAAAATTTTGGTATATTTTCATCGATCATGACCCCCAGATCCCGAAACCACCCTCCGTTAAAAATTGATATATATATATATATATATATCTGACATATGTCACACTGTAACTCTCGTATTTATGAACCGATTTGGATGTAATTCGGTGTGTACATAGTACATACCAATGTCTCGACCGAGTTCGTTGGCCAGCTTCATCCGCCATTTTGTTTCAAAATGGCGGCCATTTAAAATTTTTAAAAAAATTTAAAAGTTGAAATGTGGTACCAAAAAATTGAAAATGGAAAAATATTTTGTTCTTATGTATTTGATCTTTATACAAAGACTCCGTAGCAGTTTTTGTTTCGTCTATATCTTAAAAAATGGCTGAGTTATAGCATTTTGAATTTCTAGAGAAGCTGACATTTTGAAACGTCCTGAATTTTGTCACGCGATAAAAGGCGTATTTATGAACCGATTTGGATGTAACTTCGTTTATACATAGTACAGACCAATGTCTCGAACGAGTTCGTTGGCCAGCTTCATCCGCCATCTTGTTTAAAAATGGCGGTCATTTAAAATTTTAAGAAAAATTTAAATTTGAAATGTGGTACCAAAAAATTGAAAATTGAAAAAATATTTTTTTTATGTGTTTGACCTTGATAAAAAGATTCGGGAGCAGTTTTTGTTTCGTCTATATCTTAAAAAATGGCTGAGTTATAGCATTTTGAATTTCTAGCGTGGCTGACATTTTGAAACGTCCTGATTTTTGCCACGTGATAACAGACGTATTTATGAACCGATTTGGATGTACCTTGGTGTGTACATAGTACATACAAATAACTCAACCGAGTTCGTTGGCCAGCTTCATTCGCCATCTTGTTTCAAAATGGCGGCCATTTAAAAAAATTAAAAAAAAATTAAATTTAAAATGAGATACCAAAAAATTAGAAAATGAAAAAGATTTTTTTGTATGTGTTTGACCTTAATACAAAGATTCCGGAACAGGTTTTGTTTCGTCTACATCTAAAAAAATGGCTGAGTTTTAACATTTTGAATTTCTATTGTGGCTAACATTTTAAAACGACCTGATTTTTGTCACGCGATAACAGGCGTATTTATGAACCGATTTGAATGTAACTTGATCTGTACATAGTACATACCAATGTCTCGACCGAGTTCGTTGGCCAGCTTCATTCGCCATCTTGTTTCAAAAGGGTTGCCATTTAAAAAAAAATGTAATTTAAAATTTAAAATAAGGTATTAAAAAATTGGAAAATGAAAAAGATTTTTTTTATGTGTTTGGCCTTGATACAAAGATTCTAGAGCAGTTTTTGTTTCTGAAAATTTGTTCTTTTGTTTATATCTTAAAAAGTGGTTGAATTACAGCACTTTGAATTTCTATCATGGCTAACACTTTGAAACGATCTTGTATTTGTCACGCGATACCACACGTATTCGCCTATTTCGATCGAAGAAGGCATGTGGATAGTATACATCAATATCTCGACCAAGTTCGCTGGCCAGCTTCATCAACCATCTTGTTTCAAAATGGCGGCCATTAAATTAAAAAAAATATTTAAAGTGAGGTGCAAAAAAATTAGAAATTGAAAAAGGTTTCTTTCTTAAGTATTTGACCTTGATATAAGGATTCATGAGCATTTTTTGTTTGTCTTTATCTTAAAAAATGGCTCAGATATAGCAGTTTTAATTTCTAACGTGGGTGACATTTTGAAAAATCTGATTTTTTCACTCGTATATATCAACCGATTCCGACGTGAGTGAGCTTGTGCACAGCAATTACTAAGGTCTCGACCAAGTTCACTGGTTAGCCTCATCCACCATGTTGTCTTAAAATGGCAGGCACTTTAAGAAATCGCCGAATTTGGCAGCCAAATATAAGTTACTTTAAATAAAAGCAGCTTGGATACAGCTGACTAATTTCGCGAAATTCTCATTCTAATGATTTAGTATTGATAAAAATTAGTATTGAATCTCCTACATTCGGTTTCCACTTAATTGAGCTTCGTGTGTTTGAATAATATAAGTTGGCTTTTTTAAAATAAGGAATATGAAAGCTACCTCTTCCTCCCGGCACTGGCCGGAAGGACTTTTGGTAAAATTAACTTTCTTAACCGCGTTAAAATAAACATAAATTGTTTTCAATCTACACAAGACTTTCCAGAAATTTCGTTATGTAAAATTGGTGCAAATTCTTAATCATATGTCCATATTATGTTCCTGGACTAGACACTGCGTTTCTTACACCTTTTTTTAATTAAAAATTTTAAAGAAGTGTATTTTTCTTTTTTGATCGTCTTAAACACATATTTAAACACCTGGTTAAAGAAAAACATTAATGGAGAATTATGTTGGCTCAACACAGCTTAATTAAACACAAAATTTGATTTAAATATCATTTTAAGACAATATATAAAAAATCCCATACAAACGGTTTCGTTAATCTTCTAAATGTTTCGCCGCATTTACAACAATATGTATGTCGCTATTAGGCACAGGCTGAAAAGAAGCTTTCCTAAATGCGTAGTCATATTCAAATTCTAAACCGGAAACTGGTCGCCTTTTCTTTAGTTTAACTGGTCAGGTAACTGAAACGGACAACGTAGCTCTTGACGTTCATAAGGTTATTTGACATTCAAAGTTAAAAAATAAAAAACGTGAACCACTTTCGGTAATTTTTGTCGCATTTATGAAACATGGGGCGATGTAAAATGAACGATATGTATTTGATTGAAAATTTCTTTTAAAGAAACCGTTTTCTATGCAAAAAAATGTTTCGGGTTTTCTTTATAAAATTCGTATGCTTTATTTCCTTATATAACATTTATTTACGATTCTTGCATTAAGATTTTATGTAAAAGAACATTGTCGCATTTAGGGGTTATCACATTTAGGCAGACTGACCTTACGTTTTGAAACTTTCATGAAAAGACATTCAAAAGTTTTTGGGATATCCTGCGCGTTATGCCTAAAAACGTCATTTGGATAAAAAGGACTTTAAAGTTTCGGAAACGCCGCTTCAGCTATCGAGCGGGTATACAGTCGAGCCTCGTTAACGCGAACATGTTTAACGTGAATTACTTTTAACATGAACAGTTCCCACTGTCCCCGTCAAAATGAATACGGATTATAGTGTTTTTCTCCTTTTAAGATGAACGCGTTTAACGTGAAATTTCGCTTAATATGAACAATTCTCGATGTCCCCATAAGAGATTTTAACGCTCAATGTGAACGAAAATTCCTAGAAAAGTGTGAAAGCTTCCTTTTCCCTAGGAAATAGGGATTTCTTCTTTTACATCATTACTTCTAACAGTTTTCTATTAATGGACAAAAAAATATAACTAATAGTTTAATTATTAAAATAGAAATATGTCTGAAACAAAGTTTTCTCCCACTAGACCCTATGTGAAATACACATTTTCCCCTGAATCCTTTACCACTGCATTTAAGCTTATTGTAAATTAACTGTTTATATCTGTGTTTGTATCTGGTAAAAAATAATGATTAAAAATAAATGATTAAAACTAAAACATTGCATAAGAGCTTCATAGTATAAGGTATTATTATTAAAAACTGATTTAATAGTTGACCAAAACAAATATTTATTAAAGATAAAAAAATCTCATCTTGATACTTAAATGTATCTCGCTTCTTGCTTTGCAAATAGATAATGAAAAAAAGCGATTAAATGCATGTTCTTGTGTAACACTGGAAATGACATTTACTGATACATTTTTACTGTTATATTTTACGAGAAAACCCTGTTGTTCCATTAGCTTCCATGTCCCAAGACCCAGTCTCCCCTATTTGTATTTTTCTCAATATTTTTTTTCTGGATATTTTTGTTATTCTGATAGCATGAACTACGGATAACATGAACAAAAATTTAATTCCCCTTGAGGTTCATATTAACGAGGTTTGGCTGTAATTCTAAAAGCCATAACTTATGTTCTAATGGGAATTTCAAAGAAACAATTTTATCAAAATGTTCAAAAAATACAGGAGTTTAACAGTTTCCCTTTTCATAAAGAGCCACTGAAATCGCGTTTCATTTTTTGCAAACAGTACAATAAAAATTTTGAAATAATTACTGACTTAAAAAAAACTAAAATAATTGTTGATATTAAGGATATTGTTGATATTCAAGATAATTTTTAAATCTCTCTTTGTAAAAGTCGCATAGAACGTTCAGTTTGAGCGAGCGAAAACAAGTACAGCGGATAGATGTGGGAGGTTGAAGAATCTAGCAAAACGATCCTTTCCTGAAACGAAGCGAACAGTCGTGGGGGAAAAAAAATAAATAACCCTACCTACCTCTGTAATAAATAATTGTAGAAGAAAATTACTGGTATTAAACGATTGGAAATAAAGTCTACTTTTAAATGATTATAATAAAATTTGCTTAGGGGTCATCTACATATCAAAACGGACTCAAGCTTTTTTTTTTTTTTTTTTTTTTTTTTTTTTTTTTTTTTTTTATAGCAATACCCAAATTTGACACCATAAATAAATTCTACACGCTTCAATGAGCCTAAATACTAAATTTTCACGAAATTCGTACGAATAATTACAGAGAAATTAATTATTTTAAAATAACCTATTAGGAGCTGTATCCAAATTGAAGTTCGCTACTTGAATGTTGAAATGCTACAGAATGACTATGTCACTTCTATTAATGTATTATTTCTTGCCAATAGGAGTATTTCACTCGTTTAATATGTTTCGACTATTGGCAGCTCAAATGTTTCAATAAAATAAGTAAAGTACATATTTTTTTTTTTCAAATTATGCTGTTCTGCACATCATAGACGACCCCTTAAACAATCATTTCGACATTTTTTAATCAAGATTCAAAACTTACTTGGAAGAAAAAAATTGAAATTGAGAATTCACATAAAGTAGGATATAAAAAATATAAATCTATCAAAAAAATTGCAGGTTGCAATTTATACTTTTTTCGAATATTAATTTCATAATTCATATTATAAAATTCTTAAAATTACAAATTCAATGTATTTGTGTTTGGAATTTGTAGTATTACAACCGCACACAAAAAATTATCACATTAGGATTGTAATTTCAGGAGATATTAATAAAAATATGAAAATCTAATTTAACATTAGAGGCTCTAAATTTTGAATGTTTATAATTTAAAAACTTATCATCCAAATGACTTGAAATTTCGTTTCTAGGGATAGTTTGAACCGAAGATTTAAAATGTATTGTCAAAATTAGGTGTTACTATTGAAAAAAAAAGTTTGGGCTAGTTTTGATTTGTAAATGACCTCTTAAGCAAATTTTATATACATCATTTAAATGTAGACTTTATTTCCAATCATTTGGAACCAGTAACTTTATTTTATTATAATTAGTTGCAGAGTTAGTAGGAGTGTTTAATTTTTTCTCCTACGACTATACATCAAAAATCATTGTTAAACATGTCCGTGCCCATTGTATTTGCCTTAAAATCTGACCATGGACAGAAAGCAAAAACGCCGTTTTTTTTCCTTTTAGGAAAACATATAGCTTTATTTACTGCTGTCATCATGGAAAGCGGGTTGTGTGTTTATATTTGTACAACTTAAAAATTTCATAGAAAATCAATTAATCCCAGAAATGTTTAAATAGTAGAAAAAATGATAAGTCCTGAAAAGGTTTGTGTTATCCTTAGCAGTTAATATAGAATTTGTCTCAATATGATTTAAATGGGTAAATGCGAGGAAAGTTTTTATTTTAAGGTATAGATTATGTTCATTCCATTTTTAGCAACTCAATTTATATAATATATGGGGAAAAATAGCAAACTATTGTTATTTTTGTCATGAGAGCATTTCTGATAAATATCAAACATTAATTACATTATTTGTAATCAAAATTCTAAAAATTTAAAAGAAAATGCATCAAAATAGTTTATTTAACAAAGAAAATTGGCTTTTTTTATATATTAATTCAAAACAGTCTATATTATGCTCATTTTTGCGTTATATATATATATATATATATATATATATATATAACCATTAATTAAACATAACCTACCACCGTCAATTATTATGAATTAAAGCTGTAAGTAAAAAAAAAAAAAAAAAAAAAAATTATTATAAGAATTATTATGGAAGAAAAAGAAAAAAGTGGACACCGACAAAAATTGAAAAGCTTATGTATTGAATTACGTTATCAAGGGCACAGAATTCAATGATATAAGCAAAATGGTTGTTTTCTGTGGGAAAAATAAGCTAAAGCTAAAAATTATTTTCCCCTGTGCCCAAACAACCATTAAAATCAAGTGAATTGATTAAAAATGAAAGCAGAATAGAAACAAATAATTTGAAATGGAAGAATCAATAAAACGTATTTAAATATTTATAGGATATAAAATATAAATAATAAACACCATACCGATTAATATTTCAGTATTTTACAAACATCCACGCGCACATGTCTACCAGAATATCATAAAGATTAAGGTGAATAAAACAGTTAAGAAATCACAGTAAATGATACCAAAGGATGCAGTTAATACATTTTGAAATAAAATTTGAAATACCTTGTTAAACACATTTAATATAATATAAAATAAATAGATAGTAATTACATTATTTAAAATGCACTATTAAATTAATTAATAACTGTTTAACAATATCGTCAAAATTTAGCTAAAAATACCCCCTGGTGTATTAAATTATAACTGAAATGGAGCTAGAAAAATTAAAATTTAGAGCTATCTTAAAGATACAAAATTTGGTGCTGCCATCTAGTATTACTTTTATTAATCAACTGTCGCAAGATAAATATTTGTAAGCATTTGAATGTAAATAATTTTTTAAACAGCAAAACCAAACATATCCTTATATATAGAGAATTATAAACCTAATATAAACCACACAATGTATTTAAAAAAAACTATTGTTAATAAAATTTAAAAGCATACAATATATTCTATTATATATATATATATATATATATATATATATATGTGTGTGTGTGTGTGTGTGGCATTTTAAAGAGATGACAGAATTCCGTGTTGTTCACTTTACTAAATTTTATTTAAATAATTAAACATAGAACCATTATATTTCATAGCTGCTTACAGGATAGACTTCAGGCAGCAAGTGGTGTAGAGGTATCTCTCTGAAATTGCTCATCTCTTAGGGTTACCAGTTAAAAAGGGCCATATGTTGCTATTAATTTAACGATAAAATGGATTATTTGGCTACCCTGCCAAACTCGTGATTATTAGTAATTGGGCCCGTATCCAAATTGAGGGGCGATTCATTACGAAAACTAATTAATAGGTCTAATCTTTATAATTTTCTTACACACACACACACACATATATATATATATATATATATATATATAAGGTGTCAAACGTAGTGGTCTAAAGACCTCTATCTAATATAAATCTATCTAATAACCTCTATCTAAAAATCTAATATAAAGACATACCTTAATGTCTTTATATTAGATTGGCAATATGATTCAAATAGTTGCAAAGAATTTTTTTCTCTGTTGCTAGATTTTATTTGCTAAGATTTACGTTTATCTAAAATGTTTTCGGAAGCAGAATATTTAGTTAGGGCTAAGGAAAATGAATACGGAAGATGATAGATGTAGGGAGTAAGGGTGAAGTAGGTGCAACAATCTCTTACTAAAACGAAGCCTCCATCAATCACATTAAGCTGCGTCTGCAGCCATTACGTTGCCTTATAATTTAAACATGAACGGCGAGGGAAAAATCGGATTCATTCCTTCTTTCAACAAAGTTGTGAAAGTGGACAGTTTGATTTACCTGATGTCTGAGGGGAAAACGTAAATAACAAACAGCACGAAGACTCTTAAATGCGGAATTTAGAACGGAAGATTTTAAAATACAGGCTTTCCAAAAGATAGAAACGTCTTTTATTTCCTTACATGTTAGAGATACGTAGGCAATGTAGATTACAAAAGTGTTCAAAATAAGGCAGAAAATACGATTATATTCCTGAAATAATATTGCCATTAATTTTCAAAAAGTTACACTTTGAAAATTTTAAATACGGTCCGTGGTCTTATAAGTTATATTCAAAAAACATTTCTCCATGCTTCTATCAAGCATAACAGCAAAAATTCCATTCTTCTACGCCCAAAGCTCTCAGAGTTACGATACTTTGAATTTTATCAAATTTCGATGTTTTCTGGCACTAAAAACGGACATGCAATTTTTTAATGCCGTAAAACCTCGAAATTTCATAAAATTGAAAGTATCATAACTCGGTGAACGTGTTTAGTGCGACAAAGCTCCGAAATGTCATAACATTGAAAGTATGAGTCGGTGAGTTTTGGTCATACAATATAGGATTTTTGCTGCTTACAGAACATAGAGAAAATATTTCTAAATACAACTTATAGTACTTAGGGACTGTATAATATATATGTATTTTTAAAGTGTAACTTTTTGAAAATTAATAGCACTACTATTTCCTCAACATAATCTTAATTCCTGCCTTACTTTGAACCATATTTCAATTTACGTTACTTTAAGTACTTCCAAGAGACAAAAAATTAAAACGGTTTCAGTCTTTTTGAGATACCTTGTATAAATTAGCAATTTTTGGGATTTTCATTCATTACTATATATTTAAAGTGAAATGCATATTTTTATTTATTTATTTATTTACTTTTTTTTTTTTTGGCCCTTTCTATTAATACTATGTTTAGATTTAAATTTCCTAGCTTAGTTTTTGAACTGGTCAACCCGGAATTAGGTTTGCAAATTTCAGAGAATACATGTTGAGAACATCTCCGACGCATTCTTAAAGGACATTTATTTCAGGGCATTCATTTGACACACACAAAATTATATGTCTTAACATACTCTAATCAAAATAGAGCATAACGACACAGGTTTAAATTTTGCATAAAGCATATTTGTTGGTGTGATTTCCCATAAGATATAACCTAAATCTAAACTTATGTATTTAGATTTTAAAGAAAAATACTAGCACGTTATAATAAGGACAATTTGAAAAATAACTGACAAATTAATTTCAGAGCCATAAATACTATGATTCTCGTCAAATCTATCTTAAAACTGCATAATACAAAATATATGTAAAAGCAATTTTAAAAGAACGATGAGGCAAGGCTAAAGTTTTTCGCCATTTTACACCGTATAATTTGACTAGAAGTCAAAAAATGAACTTCGAAACTTTTACTGCAGTGTCAGTTGTATTTAAAACCACAATGAACAACGCTTCAGTGCTTTTAAAGCCCATTCACTATCTTTGATAAAGTGCTACGGCATGTTTCTTTGACATTATGAACGAACACTATGAACTTTACCCCGCTGTCTGCTATGTTCGCCTTTTTCACCCAACGTTACGCAGAGGGTCGGAATGGCAAATGCACGTGTGCCCTGTTTGTTCAGGTGGCCCGACTCCTTTTTCCCGTTTTCCATAGATTTTAGGGTCTAGCCGGATGACCAAAAGTGGTTTCGGTAGCAGAGGTTATTACCTTTACTGGTTAAACATGGCTTTAGGATAAAAATGACTTGCACATTGTGTACATAAAAGTGTGCTTAATTAAGTGCTTAGCTAAGGGTGCTTCCTTTGATTTAAAGATAAAATGAATAAATGAATGTTAAGCAAATAAAACATGGGTATGTTCACAAATAAATGAGTATTTTGATAATAATATTGAACTATGATTAAAAAATAGATAGTTTTGTGTCCTGTTAGCTATAAAGAACGAGAAAACAATATAAGAGACGGAAGATGTATGTTGCAGATTCTGTAATGAATCTGCATATTATTGTCAGAGCACTATTTCTTGGTTCAGAATCTGCAATAATGTTAGTTAGACAGTGGATTTTTTTTTCCTTTAAAACGTTTCTAAAAAAAAAAAAAAAAAAAAATCACCGTCATATTTACGGATTTATTTTTAAACAATTTGTTATCTTTTTTTTCTTTTTTTCCTTCAGATAAATTTTTTACATTTTGCGTTATAAGAGATTTCTGTCTCAGGTCAGCAGTTTGTTTTCTTTTCTGCGCTATCGCGTCTGGAAATTTGATGCAAAACGTCGACTTTGAAAGCGTTTTCTAAAAAACCTTCCGACATTATGCCTAGAAAACAGTTCGATTGCATAGTTCCTTACTAAGAGCACCTACTAATTCAATACGTTTGCGACAAAAAATAAATTCAAAAATGTGTCAGAAAGAAGCCAGTTTGGATTTGAGGAAGGAAAAGAAATATGAAAGTAAGGGATTCCCATAAACAGTATCAGAATCTAATCTAGAAAATATAAGTCCTGGGGATAAAAAATAAAAAAAAAAATAAAATAAACACTTTTATTAATTCATTTAAAATTAAGACTGATAATAATAATAATAATAGTAATAAAGCAGCTATAAATTGATTAGAAATAATGTCTACTTTTAATGATATTTAAAAATTTATTCTCCGGGTTATCTCGATATTGAAAACGAAAACTTTAAAATGTTCAGTAATATTACAAAATGTAAATAATAAAAAAATATGTAGAGTTCTTCCCAAATTAAACTTCTGTACCTATATCGAGTATTCATAATAATAAATTGATCAATGCGACAAAAAATTGTTTAGAAAATATATAAATAAAACTTTGCAATGATCTCAAAAATTATAAATAATTTTAGTAGAAAACGACAGTAAATAAAATTACCAATTTCACTATTAGAAAACAACATGGGCAAACTAAACAGCACCAACAAAGAAAAAAAAGCTTATATATAATCTTGAAACATTGAGAAAATAACAATATGTTTTAAATCCTTTAAATAAAGAGATATTTTAAAATCATTATACATAGCATTGTTTTCACAAAAATGCATCGAAGGAATCATTAAATGATTAAAACGCGATTTAGATGGCAAATAGGAATTGATTTTCCGTTGCTCATGTTTTTTAAGAGGGAAATGAAAGCACATATATTCATATCAAACAATAAAATCTTGATTACGCATTTAAAGTCATAAATAAAATATTATCTTAAGGATTTAAAGATTGCACAGCATAATGTCTCATAAAACAAAGGTGATTTTCTTTCAATTCAAATTAATCCTTAACTTTTCGAAAGGTAAAGTTAAAAAGTAAGAGCAAAAAAAAAAATTACGCAGTTATATTTATTTATTTAAATCAAATTTAAATATACATACACGCATTTATTTAGAGATATGATGTAATTATTCCTTGTTTTATTGATTATTTTTTATTTTTATTTATTTATTTATTTTTTTTTTTTTGTTTCTCCATCGTTCTCCCTTTTTGAATGAAAATTTATTTATTAAAAGACGGTTCAGAAAAGTAAAATTAAGGAAGAATTTAAATAAACGGATTTATGCAGACAAGAATTATTATAATGTGCAATAACAAATAATTTTTAAGTAAAAAATGAAAGCGCTTTCATGTGACTTTTTCTTAATCCACGAATTCCTTGCAATTGTACAAAAATACACATATTACTAACATTGCCTATTTTTTTTATTTACTAATTGCTCGGCAGTCGACATATTTTATTGTAAGTGGTTTGGTACAACAGAATATTTTTTTGACAACCCTTTATTCACATCACCGAATCTAACGTCCATTTTAATATTACGCTGTTGTCAGCAGAGTATCTTTATAAATGTGAAAGTGGTGATATACGTACAGAGTTGCTAGGGTTTCAGATTAAAAGCTTTCGATGGAGTCAAAAAACTGTATGAAAAAACTAGTATACCGTTTGTCGAAATTATGGGAACCCACATTCAAGAATTTGACAATACTCGCCTAAAAAAGTTCAATTAGACAAGTAAGACAAGACTTTAACGATAATGGCAGGCTTGCCGAATTTTTGTCCAGCATTAAGCCGATCAATCAAACTTTATTGCTCGTATGTCGCCACTTCCTTATTTATAAAGACACTTTAAATGCCGTCATCGTTCGTATGCAGTAGGCAAGCAGTTAAATATTTCGACGCGTCCTTGTAAAAAAAAAAAAAAAAAAAAAAAAAAAAAAACTATACACGACATAATGCCTATTTATTGCTTAAAACCTTCCACAGTGTACTAGAACTATAATGTAAAAAAGTTACATTCAAAATTCATTCAATGATTGTTGAAAATATTGTGGACATACATACACGCATACATATCGACCGAAAACAGACCAATGAGGCATTAAAAAAAGAATAGCTTTATATACAAGGTCCGGCTATTCATTTCCAGAACTGACGTAACTGTACGAGAACGAAAAGCCGGAAGATGGCGCTAATGATTGCATATTGAAGAGAATTTTCTTGCACATGTGCAGTGCACTCGGCGCCATTCTGAAGTAAGTGGTTCTCGTGAAAAGGCGCATTAAAACGTAGCTCTTAAATTCCTGTTGTCGACGTGAAAATGGAGCAAAGAATTAACATTAAATTTTGCTTAAAATTAGGCAAGACAGCTGCGGAAACCTACGAAATGTTAAAATAAGTTTACGGCGAGGAAGCATTATCCCGCTCAAGAACTTTTAAATGGTTTAAACGCTTTCGGGACGGGCGCGAAAGCGTCGAAGATGATCCCCACACAGGTCGGCCGCAGTCCGTACGCACGCCGGAAGCAATTCAAAAAGTTCGTGATATGGTGAAATGTGATCTTCGATTGACTATTCGAGTACTGCTAAGCTCTGGTATCTTGGCAGATGGCTTTGGAAGAATCTATTTCTGACCGGGAGTTTCAGGGTCAAAGGTTGCCACGTACAAGTGCGTAACTGGCTAGCGGTCAGTCCGCCAATTCCCGGAAATAGGGGTTTGCATCTGCAGTACTAGTGTAGTACAGGTTTACTCTTATCTGTTATCTCCGAGTTTCGTATTTCAGGTCGAAGCGCAGGCTTGCATTTGAAGCTGATCTTTCCTTTTATATTATTATTATTATTATTATTATCGATTTTCGTCTTGACAAAATGGAAGAGAAAAAGAAAATTATTCATTCCAAGGAGCGAAATGTTACTTTGAAAGTTCTGAAATTTTTTGAGGAGGAAGCAAAGTTGGAAAATCCGAAGATTCCTATTAAACAAGCTCAGAAGAGAGCGGCTGCTGTAACTGGGGTGTCATTGCGAACAATTGCACGCATTAACCCTTTGAGGGGCACCGGTATATATTATATACCACCTACGATTAATGAAGTTTTACACCAGAAAAAATTTATTACATTTTACTTTACTAACTTTGGTGGAAGAAAGAAGTAAAATTGCTTTTACTTATTTTGAAATAAAATTTTTCAAAGATTCCGGTGGGAATTCAGCATTTCACAGACGTAATTGCTTGCCCCTCAAGGGGTTAAGAGGCTACTTCAGTCAAATGAAAAGACCCGTTCGCTAATGCTAATCCTATGGAAGAAATTTATAACGATATCTCGGTTGCATTTCAATATTTTTAAATGATTTTTTTTGCATTGGATAGCTGAAATCGATCTGTAATGCAGGCCGTTTTTTACTTGTTCGATTTTGATTACAATTTTTTTTTATGAGGATGCTTTCAGTTTCAAAACCGGTTCCGAAAATGAAAGTGTCCTCATTAAAAATATCTGTGAACAAAATAGAAAATGTAAAAAACGTCCTTTGTACAGATCGATCTCAGCTATCCAGTGCAAAAAAAAAAAAAAAAAAAAAAAACATTTAAAAATATTGAAATGCAACCGAGATATCGTTATAAATTTCTTCCATAGGATTAGCATTAGCGAACGGGTCTTCTCACTTGACTGAAGTAGCCTCTTAAGAAAGAAGCTATGCTCTCTCTCATTCTACAATCCCTTGGTAAACGAAGGAGACCTAAAAAGAAATCGTAATGTATTATTAAATGTAGATGATTTTCATCTTTGTGTTATTCGACAAACGGTAAATGAGTTTTAAAAAAATAATAGGTTGCCTTATCTGGATGCATGCTCTATTGCTCGCTATAAGAGAAAAAATTAAATTTCCTTGGAAAAGAGAAGCCTTGCTAAGGATACTGCATAAAATCGGATTTCGGTGGAAACGTTGTCAAGACAAAAGAAAAATAAGTATGGAAAGGCAAGATATTGTACACTAGAGAATTAAATATTTACGTGAAATAAGGCAACATAGGAATAATAAGAGGCCGATTATATATATAGACGGATTGATAGTAACATGTGTTTTTGAAAATGCTGGCAGCTTCGAAAAACTGGAGCATATATTAAAAAAAAAAAATGCAGGAAGCCGGTTAATCGTAGTACATGCCGGTAACGAAGATGGTTTTATACCAGGCGCAAGCTTGGTATTCAAATCTGGAACCGCTTCAGGCGATTACCACGGGCAAATGAATTTTGATATTTTTTCAAAGTGGTTGAAGGAAAAATTGCTCCCGAATATCCCAGCTAATAGTGTTATTTGTATGGATAATGCTCCTTACCATACAAAAATTCTGAACAAAACACCATCAAAATATGCCACAAAAAAGGAACTATCTTTACGGTTAACAGAAAACCAAATTCCACACACTATTGCAATGAAAAAAGTAGACCTATATGATTTGGTAGTCGCAAATGCTCCCCCCACAAAAGGTACTGTGTCGATGAATTTTTAAAAGAGAGAGGACACGATGTATTGAGAATACCACCATATCATTGCGATTTAAATGCCATTGAATTTGCATGGGCTGATACAAAACGCTACATCAAAAACAGAAATGTAAATTCAGAAGTTAATTTAACTGAAATGAAAAAATTAACTTTCGAAGCTTTTTCGAGCATAACGAAGTATGAATGGTCGAAATATTGTCAACGAGTAATTAACATAGAAGATGAATATTGGAAAACAGACAATATAGTAGAGCAAAAGATAGAAAATATCAGTTTTGTTGTAGTAGATGAAAATGACCGATACTTCAACCGAAACTGGCGAATCCGACATAAATTATGACACTGATTCTACCATAAGTGACACTGAAATGTTGTAAGAAAAGTTTTTATACAAGTTTTAGAAAGATAAATCTCTTTCTGAACTAAAAAAAATTAGTCCTTTTCAGGACTAAAAAAGCCCTTTCGGGGGCTAAGCTCTATTCAGAGCGAAAATTAAAAGAAAGAAAAACCACAAAACACATTTATTTACCGGCAAAAGTAAAAGCCGACCCGAACCAGCAAAAGCCAACCCGACCCGAACCCGACCCTCACCAAAAAAATTTAAAGTCAACCCGACCTGACCTGACCTGACCTGCAACGGGAAAATATAGCCCCGACTTGAACCGCGGGTCGGATCGGGTTCGGGTAAACCGACCGATGCAGGACTCTTCTCCCTTCTCTTTTATTTATTCTGAAAATTTCTTCATAATATTATATTAAAGTATTTCTTATCTGTGAGCATCTAGTCTTTCACTTGCTTTGAAATCGCCATTAAGAGACTTCATTAGTCATGCAAAGAGCTACAGCACGCTCCCCCCCCCCCCCCCGGGAAATTTTCGAAAGTGATATGAAAAAATGCTGAATTTTTTTCTTTCTTTTTTGGAAAAAAAATTATTTTTTTCAATCATACAGCGGACTAGCCATTCTCATTAGTCCCCTATTAGTCCTCTTTGACACCAAAGAAGAGGAAGGAGGCTGATGGGGTTACAGCCCCCCCTCCTCCCAAAATAGTCCAAAAATTAAATGAAAAAAAAATTCCTTACTTTTTTTAAATAAATCTGTAATTTTTTTCTTCTGTCATACAGCAAAATAGCCATTCTCGTTAACACCATATTCGCGTTTTTCCTCGACTTTTGATGAAATTCACGTTTTCTCTGCGGCCCTTTGACGAAATTCCGGTTTTTTCTGTGCTCACTTGGCGAAATTCCTTCGGGATCATTTGATGAAATTCGCTTTTGCTCCGCGATAATTTGACGAAACTCGCGTTTCCTCCACGATCATTTGACGAAATGATTTTTTTTTTTTTTTTTTTCACGATCCTTTGAAAAAATTTTCATTTTATCCTCGGCCCATTGACAAAAATTCGAATTTCTTCCTCAATCATTTGACGAAATTAATTTTTTTCAGCGATCATTTGTCAAAAAATGCGATTTTTTTTAATTCAGAATTTTCGGACTGATGACCGAATTTTTTTAATTTTTTGAACCTCATGCATTCAATTTTCCGAAAAGTCGGAACCAAATCACCTCCTTTCCCTCCTCTGGCTACGGCCTTATTGTCAAAAATTAATTTATATAAAAGTTTATTTATTATTATAATTTATATAAAGGTCTAATATTTTATATGTATTTAGAAAACAAAAGAGGGATTATATTTTATATATACACAACGAATACATCCAAACATAATCTAAGCATTTTTAAAAATTCAAACACACCTTTTTAATTATAAAATTATTAATAAATTCGCATTAAAATATTATGAAATTGTCTGCATTAATTTTTATATATAAAAAATCGCCATTATTGAAAATATGGCTATTGGCTATGTGCTTTTACAGTTCATTCCGATCACTAGTATCATCATTTTTATTATCAGAATCATCGCTTAAGATTTTAAATACCATAATTATTAATAAAAGTATTGCTGTTAGGAACAACCACAGCTAAACGATACATTTATATTTTTTTACAAAATACATTTCTGCTTATGATTGTCACTATGTAGGCTAACGCGCCAATTATGGATGCCATTCTCCCTTGTACGTTACAACCTTTTACCGATTATCCAGAATAGAATCGTCCGAAACTCCCCACTTGAAATGCCAAGATATCGGAGTGCCACAGTACTTGCCAATGAATTGAACATGGACAAAGAGACGGTTCGGCGAATTTTGACGCAAGACCTAGGCAAACGCAAGATTTGTTCCATTGCGTTGCCTGTGAGGTGATTCTTAGCCTAGCATGGTGTCGTTGAAATGCAGCATCCACCATACTCTCCATACCTAGCACTCGCAGACTTTTTCCAATTTCCTAAGCTGAAAAATTCGCTGAAGGGAACAAGATTTCAGGATGTCGAAGCCATCAAGAAAACTGTAACGTCACTATTAAAGAGCATTCCAAAAGAGGACTTTAAAACTTCTTTCCGAAATTTGTACAGCCGAGCACAGACGTGCATTACGGCTGATGGGGATTACTTCGAATCATATTAAATGGCTATGTGTTTAACCTTTTTTTCTTCTGAGTTATTCCATGAGTCCTGGAAATTAATAGCCGGACCTTGTATAAAGCGATATATATATAGAGCTATGAGCTCTATCAGTCCCCCTCTCTGTAGTTACGCAGCTACACATTATACACAAACACTAACAACAACAATAACAACGACGACAAAAACAACAAGAAAAATCTTAGAAAATTCGTTACCTTTCTCAAAATAGGTACGCCGAAAGATGAGTTCTGTATCTTGAGAATGTTTAAGTATACGCTAACGGTTACATTTTACAATGAAGAAACGCGGATAATATTTTTCAACTGAAAGTTTTAAGCCTGCAATATGCGTCCGATTTTATTTTAACCCTTTATAGGACAATTTTTACTTTCTTCTATCTTTACAAGAACAAAGTATTGGATTCGTGAAAATTTTCGAATTCCGGTTTTCGATGGATTTACATGTTTTAGGGGTCAGAGATCCCGAAAAACATGTTTTTACAAAATGTCTGTCTGTATGTGTGTGACAAAAAAATTGTGGGCGCTCTATCTCAAGAACTAATGAACGAAATTTAATAAAAATTTAAATTAAGTTAGTTCGTGATATAAATTGGTGCTGATTACTTTTTGATGTAAATCGACCGCGGCAGGTGACGCTGCTATGCTGCATTAGTCATTATTTCCACAATAGCTATATCTCAAGAACTAAAGCACGGATTTTCAGAAAACTTCACATTCAGTTAGTCTTTGATATAATTTGGTGCTGATAACATTTTGGTGTAAATCGCCCAATTGGTGATGCTGCTGTGCTACATTATTCATGATTATCGCAATAGCTCTAGCTCAAGAACTAATGCATGAATTTTGATCAAACTTTAGATTCAGTTAGTCCCTGATATGAATTGATCCTGATAATGTTTTCGTGTAAATTGCCCAACAAGTACCACTGCTACGCAGAACTTTTCAAGACTTCCGCAATAGCACTATCTCAAAAACTAATGCACGGATTTTCATCAAACTTCAAATTCAATTAGAAGTTGACATAAGTTGTTGCTGATTAGATTTTGGTGTAAATCGTCTAATCGGTGGCGCTGATGCTATGCTGCATTTTTCAGGACTTATTAACATGTATGAGATACAAGAAAGTTTTGGGATTTTCACATCCGACTAATTTAAATTGGAAATACTGAACTGAAAAATCATTTTAAAATTAAATTTAATCCCGACTTGCATAAATAGGTATTAAATTGCATAAACAGGTAATTAATTTCTAACAGAAAATAGCTAAAACGGTCTTTTTCGTCATTAGTTAAAAATACCTGAATTGAAAAACGATTTAATGCTTAAAAAAAAAAAGGAAAAAAGATCACCAGAATACTTAAAAGAATTTTTTTTTTAAGTAAAATAGTATAAATAAGAAATGTACTTGCTGTAATTCGTTAAATTTTCATGTCCCGATTGGGGAAAAAAATTCTAGGTATTATATATATTTACAAAAATTCTGTATTTTAATGACTGATACTTTTAAATTACAGCATTAAAAGATAAAATTTACTGGGAAAAGGTTTTAAAGTTTACTTGTATCCAAATTCGTATTGTAAAAGTATCAAAGAATGAGGTTTAAGTAATTTTTTGTACTTTTCTGCTGCTCTAATACGCTGACTTAATTTTTAAACTTTGTTTGTATTTTCATTTTTCTCGTTTCAAAGAAAAAAAAATATTTCCGTAAAAATCAGATCATTGATGATGTTCAAACTAATGCATTACTTTATACTAAAATACAAGTAAACTAATTGATATATCGACAAACTTGTTCTTTCTCCCCTCTCAACAATAATTTTACATTAATCCTATTTCTTGCAATCATTACGCAAAAGCAATTAACAAGATTCGGATAAAATACAATGCGTATGATTAAAAAATAGGTTACCAAATTAAATTACTCCCTTTCTGTAATTTATAATCACAAACGATTGCATTAAACGCGAACTACGAAATTTCCATTGAATTATTAAAATGCTTTCTCTTACTGGCTCATGATCCTTAAGCATAAATGAAATTTCAATCATCTTAATTATAGTGATATTTTTTCCTCCTGTAAGCTTCCGATGATTTATAAGTAAAGCACATTTCGATAATCAAAATATAAAGTTTAAAATTTTCACTGCCTGTGATTTTTCCTAAGCAGCTTTGAGTCACTTCTCATTATAATGATTTTTCCTTCCTTAAAAGCTCTCTTATATCGTTTATAAAATAATAAAATTATTGATTTTGAAAATGCTTCTTTTACTAAATGAGCTCGTAAAATATTTTCATTGAAAGAGCAGGCAATTAAAAAAATATGGAGGAAATAAAGAAGAGAAAGAGAAAAGATTAAAAAAAAAATAGCTTGCTTTACTTTGAATGTTATTTAGTTTTCGAACTTTTAATCTTGATTTAATGTGTTGTTGATCATATTAAGATTTTCAATATTCCGATAATTAGATTTAAAGGATATGAAAGATCAGAATCTGAATGTCTAAATATTTTACTTTAAAATATCGGATATAAAAAATATACTCGATAAAAAAAAATATTCCAAATTTCTTATTCTTGCACGCTTGTTTTATTTTATAATCAAATGAGCGGAAGTAATCAAATGATTTTTAAAAAATCAAATTACTTTTGTAAATTTCTATTATAACTCAATGTATGCGATATTGGTTATTGTTCTGCCTCCATTTAAACATTTTTAATATGTCGATAGATCAATTTAGTTATTGTGTCTGAGTACATAGTAATGCGTACACTGTAAAAAAAAAGTAATGCCAGTTTTCCGCTAGGAATCGGAAAAATAGTTGCCCTTGTTGTACCGGAATAATTTCCAACTCAGCTCAGAATAAAATCCGTAAAATACCGTTTTACTGACTATTTCCTTATTTTTACGGATTTTATTCCGAGCTGGATCGGAAATTATTCCGGTACGATAAGGGCAACTATTTTTCCAATTCCTACTGGAAAACTGGCAGTATTTTTTTACAGTGTAGTCTGAACGTCATCATAATGATCTGATGCATTTCACAGAAAAGAATATACACTGTTTTTCTTAGAAATTAGAAAAAAAAATTAAAATAAAAACAGCTAGCTGTTTTAAATTTCATAAAAATATTGAAAAGTTTATAATTTAGTCAGCATATGAATGCAACAAAAAACATACCAAACACTGTAAAAAAAATACTGCCAGTTTTCCGGTAGGAATCGGAAAAATAGTTGCCCTTATCGTGCCGGAATAATTTCCGACACAGCTCGGAATAAAATCCGTAAAATACCGTTTTACTGACTATACCGGAAAACTGGCATTATTTTTTTTACAGTAAAAGTTTATTTAGACCATATTAAATGATTCTTTTACAAGGCGAATTCCGATACAAATAAATTTTTAATTATTACCTCTCCTGATCTTTTATCTACTAATATTTTATTTTAAGCATAACGATCATTAAAATCATATTTTCTTTTAAATTTCTACATAGTTGCTCTTTATCATTTATTTTCCTCATTGGTTAAAGGTAAGTTTAAGGAATTACAGCGAGTGCATTTCTTGTTAGTATTATTATATTCTATGCTCCTTTAATAATGTTAATACTTTAAAGTTGTATACCCAATTTTAGAAGTATTGGATATTTTTTTCATTTCATAAGAATTTTTATCTTGTTCACAACTAATGCACTAAGAAAACAGATGTTGCTTTTACTGTATAATACCTACTGGCACCCCAACTGCCAGTATTATACCATAAAATCAACAATAATAAACCGTAAATAAGCAGTAGTATACCGTCTTATAAATATACTAGCAGTAATATAAACGGTATATTGCTGTTTATATTTGATTTTATGGTATAATACTGGCGGCTGGGATGCCAGTATTATACAGTAAAAGCAACCTTTTTCTTCCAGTGTGGAATAAAAAGGACCGGTTTTATAATTTTCTGTACATTTTCCCTTTTATGACTAAAACGTAATTTCTATCTATAAGAAAAGTATTTTTTCGTAAAACTACTAATTTCAAAGTTCCCAGTTAAAATCACTGACCTGTAAAGGGTTAAATAAAATCGAACCTGCATTTCAAGTAGGGAAATTATTATTATTATTATTATTATTATTATTATTATTATTATTATTATTATTATTATTATTATTGTTGTTGTTGTTGTTGTATAACTATTTTACAGATAACGCACGATCAAGCAAGGAATAAAAGACGTATGGACCCTTTTTCTTTCTGTTTTTATTAATAAGAAGGTTGGTAAGGTCCCCCATGAATCGATACAATCCAAAAAAACGACTTCAAGAACTTCACTATAATTTTCATTAAAATACTTTCAAGTAAAAACAATGTTTTCTGCTTCGCACAAATCCGTCATTCGAACAAAAACAACAAAAAAAATATTAAACAATCGTGAAAAAAAATATTGATATATTTCCTGGGATGTCAGAAATATAATCAAATGCAAAGTATCGTAAATCGGATTTTTTAAAGAAAATTCGTGCATTTAATTGCAATTTTTCATCTTGCAGTCTTTTTGCTTTCATAAAATAAACATACTCTTATGGAAAGCGAACCTCTCAGCCGTCGTTGTTCTATTGCTGCAAAAGTAGTTTTACAGTTAGTAAGAGACTAATCTCGGCTAAGCTGTTATCTGGTATGAAGTAATGGATTCACAAGAAAAGCAAGCATGCGATCTATAATAATTGTACAGTTTCTTGAAAATGCACCTTTTTCTTTTAATGGCCTTTATTTTCTTTGTACATTCTAAAGCATATATAGATATATACTATATCAATTATTGTAAGTCGTGATATATATCATGTTTTACTAACATGATGTGGCATGTAAAAATAGCAAAAAAAAAGCCTTTGTGCAACAATATTAAAAAGCAGAAAAACCAACGTTTAAAATGCACAAATAATATACGAAAAGCAGCAGACAGCTGTTTCGAATCTACTAGCGAGATTCTTCTTCAGTGCAAAAGGAACAGCGTGCTAGAAAAAGCAAGGCTGAGCAAAATCATAGGCAGAGACGCGCTGGCTTTTATACCCTATGCGGGTGGCGAAGGCGCCGAAACAACCAATGAGAGAGAAGCAGTGGAAACGACTGGGTGGACAAGTAGCGACATCTACCGGAGAAGTAGAGAAAAGAAACCAAAAAATCGGAATTAAATTAACGCTTTCCAAATACTTGGAAAATCTTCGCCACCCGCATAGGGTATAAAAGCCAGCGCGTCTCTGCCTATGATTTTGCTCAGCCTTGCTTTTTCTAGCACGCTGTTCCTTTTGCACTGAAGAAGAATCTCGCTAGTAGATTCGAAACAGCTGTCTGCTGCTTTTCGTATATTATTTGTGCATTTTAAACGTTGGTTTTTCTGCTTTTTAATAATGATGTGGCATGATTAACATTTAATGACTTTATACAATGGCTCTTTTATAAGACGAATTACGACACAGATAAATTTTAATTATCCCCCCTCCCCGCCCTATTTTATCAACTAATGTTTTATTTCAAACATAATGATCATTAAAATGAAGTTTTTGTTTTAAGTTTTACATGTATGCAGTTTATTATTTATATATTTTTTACTTATATGATTTATTTTCCGCATTGGGAAAACGAAAGTTTAAGGAATTACAGTGAGTGCATTTCTTGTTAATATTATTGTATTTTATGTTCTTTTAATAAAGTTAATAAGTTAAAGTAGCCTACGTATTTTTAGAAGTTCTGGATAATTTATTTAAATTTTTCTTGTTCGCAACTAACGGCATAAGCAGTGTTTTTATGATTTTCTGTGAATTTTCCCTTTTATGACTAAAACGTAATTTCTATCTACAAGAAAAGCCATTTTTGGTAAAAGTGATAGTTTTTTTCTTTTTTTCGGTCAATAGGAATGAAATCTAACTTTTCATGGTTTCTCAATTTAAAGTTCACAGTTAAAATCATTGACGTATAAAGGGTTAAATAAAACTGAACACACATTTCAGGCAGAAACTTATTAGTATTTATACCTGCACAAATATTTTACATATAATGTAAAGCAAAGAATAATGTCAAGCAAAGAATAATGTCAAGCAAAGAATAAAAGACATATGACCATTTTTTTTTTTTTTTTTTGAATTATTTATGACAAGGTTGTTAAAGTCTCCGAAGAATACAAAAAAGGGCTTCAAGAACTTCACTACAATTTTCATTAAAATATTTTCAAGCAAAAACAATATTTTCTGCTTCGCACACATCCATTATTCGAACAAGCAGTTCAAAAAAATATTGATACACTTCCTGGGATGTCAGAAATATAATAAGATGTAAAGTACAGTAAATTGGTTTGTTTAAGGAAATTCGGGCGTCTAATTGCAATTTGTCATCTTGCAGTCTTTTTGCTCTCATAAAATAAAGAAAAGTCATTATTGCAATACTCTTATAAGAAAAGTGAACATCTCAGCCGCTGTTGTTTTACTGCTGCAAAAGTAGTTTTACAGTTAAGAGAATATTTCTCGGCTGAGCTGTTATCTATACAAAAGTAATGGATTCACAAGAAAAGCAAGTATGCGATATATAATAATTATATCTTTTTTTGAAAACGCTCTTTTTTGTTAATGACTTTTTTTTTTTAATTCTAGAACAGCATTCGGTAATACATATCATGATTGTATGTCGTGATATACAGGGTGTCGGGTCTCAACGGTGTCCAATGACTAATTCCTAAATCGTTAGTCATAGACATATAGTTCCAATTACAAAAATGTTTTAAATCAGGTAAAGAAATATTTTAAAAGCGATTTGGGTCAATAAAAACATTTCCTAAAAAATTACGAAATTTAAATTTTTATACGGCCCCCGGTACTATAAGTTATATCTGGTAGCACGGCAGTGCGTCCGCCAAGTTCGCACAAGCCGTAAGCTACCTTTTCCCGAACCATTTCGGCATACTTTTCACCCCCTCATAACGTCGTTTTAGGGAGAGACATAGAAATTTTTCTTTTATACACATGTTCGTATGATCAAACTGAACTAAGGTTCCGCGATTTCATGTTTCTGTATTTAGTAGTTTTTGAAATATTAAATTCCGAAAAAGCGCTTTTTTGTCACTGACTCACTTCGCATCATCAAATAACTAAGGTACTTCTAAAAGTCGTAGAATCATGAAATTTCACAAGAAAGTCGGATTTGTAGCACAATTAACCAGAAAAATCTGAAAACACAGAATTTCCGCCTCTAAATCTTTCAAACAGGGGGTGTTCATTTGGCCGTAAACAGTTCCTTAACACATTCAATTGTGCCAATGTTGGTCGCCAAAACTCGATTCAGAGTTTTGAAGGGAGTCACGTGATTTCAAGCAGAATAACATTTTATATATATGCTTTTCCAAAGATGTTTGTTAAATAGAAAAAAATAAATACACCTAAAAACTTTAATCAGTATAGGTTATGATATATTCACGATATTAAAACAATAAAACATTTAACAAAATATAACCGCAATTCGGTACGTTTCCGATATAGTAGCCTTGGCGAAATAGAGAATATAGCCTTGACGAGAAAAGAAATTTGATAATAACGTATTTTCTGGCAACCTATCTACTGTGTCATATACACAAGCAATTTTTTCCATTTGTATACAATTTATTTAATGTAAGGAACCCGTTTATTTATTTTTATATACCAACATAAATAATTTGTATATAAAAAATAATATTTTATGCATGTATAAATAAAATGTTTATATGTATATAAATACATGGTACTTCTTAGTTATCCCGTCGACCAAATTACTGTCGCCAAATTGTAAGATTAAATGCCAATAATGGTTTGCCATTAATTAATTAATTTTAAGATTAAATGCTAATAATGGCCAATAAAACCATTAATTCGACGTTTTATTCGTATTTTTATTAATGTTTTAGTAATTTATTTGTTCTTTCGTTATTTAAAATAAAAATTATGTCAATGTGTATAATTTGGCGAGTGGTTTGGCGATTTATATAATTTGGCGAAATTGGTCGACGGGATAACTAAGAAGTACCAAATACATATATAAATAAAATAAAAGTTCATCAGGTTTGTTTTCATAGTTGTTTATATCATTTGGCAACATATCTCAATTTCTGAAGTCCGAATTGCGCCAAGATTTAAAAAAAAATGCCAAGGTCCCTATAGTGGAAAAATATCCTAATTCCATATGAAAGTTTAAAAATCTCCTTTTAATTAAATGAAATGTGTAACTAATAAACTATCTTTAACGATGTGCGAAAGATGCGGCGTCCGAAGTCTCCTGCTAATGTTATTATATTGTATTATTAGCCTACTTACTGTTAATTTATTGTTAATTTTAAATCTGTAAAAGAAATATTATAGTTATAGATAAGATATGTTGGTCGCCAAAACCCGATTACAGAAATTTAGCCTGAGTTATAAAGGTGTTACATGATTTCAAGCTGAATGAATTTTTATATGCTTTTACAAAAATCTTAATAAGGCAAATCTTTCAGTTTATCTGTCCATCTTTCTATCTTTTATTTCCTTAAAACAAATTTTATTAAAGACAGGGAGGCGTCTGCACAGATCATCATCTCATCGAGTTGACGGCTGAAATTTTAGGATTAGTTAAATATCGATTAGCGTATTGTAACTGGTCTGCCAAGTCATATCTTTGTGGAAACCACCTATACAGACCCGATTTTACGGGTTAATTGGTGGATTTTCCATTGTGTTTTCCTGCATCCATTTCTCCATGTTTCCAAACTTTTGAATGCAGGAAAATACAATAGTAAACCTATCAGTTAACTACTAAAATTAGGTTTTCAGGTGGTTTCTACCAAGATATGACTTAACAGACCAGTTGCATTTAAATATGCTAATCTAGTTTTAACTAATCCTAATATTTCAGCTGTAAACTCGATGAGGTGATGGTGTGTGCAAACGCCTCCCGGTCTATTATAAATGTCGGAATTCTAATCTCAATAGCACTCTGGTCAATCTGGCAATTATCCCTACTATTTATGGAACACTATTCCTTTAAGTGCGTTTTAGTGATGTTAATGAACTTATGCATATGCATCATACATATTATACATATGCATATAATACGTAATACATTTGCATCATACATATGATAGGTATGTGTATAATACATAATACATATGCATCATTATGACGTCAGAATAAACAACACATTTTTTGTCGCCAAATTTGAGAATTGACATGATATATTACCAAATTTGGCGAAACTTTGCTAAATGTCGCCAAGCTTGGCGAATATTTGACGCTAGTGTCTATTTTTCAATGAGTTAATTATTATTGCGAGCCATCTATTTTTCTGCATATTATCTGAATAGTTAAATGATATAACGTACTAATATTTTCAAAGTGCTAATAGTTTCGTCACTGCCCAAAACCTCTGCTATTAGGTAGATTTCGTATGAAATACTAGCTATTGGCGTCGTTCCTATGTTGGAATTTCTGAAAAATTTTTGCAGATCTACACCGATCATGACCCCTAGAGCCCAAAACCACCCTCAGTAAAAAACTTTATCTATCTATCTATCTATTTATCTATGTATATATATCACTTTCTTCTGGACACGATAACTTCCGCAATTCTGCACCAATCTCTTCCAGACTGATACATAAAATCAAGGGGCATAAAATCTCGGTCAAGTTTGTTAATGGGCAAAATCGGACCAAGGGGATGTAAATAGGGAGGGGTTTTGTGAAAACAGAAAACTCCCCATAACTTTTTAATTTTTGTACATATCAAATCAGTTTAAAGTTTTTATTACTTCTAAAAATAGGGCGAAATATTTATGTATCACAAATTTTTGATAAAGTTAAAAATGGGCCCAAGGGGCGCGAAAAATTGGGTTTTTGGGAGAAAAAAATTCATAACTTCGTCAATTCTCAAGATATCAAATCCAATTAATTTTATCATGAATGTCCTTAACATTATCTAAAACTTTTATATTCACAAGTTTTTGATAGGACCAATTCGTACCGCAAAAAAAAAAATTAAAAACGAAAACAAAAAGGGCGTTTGAAGAAGAAAAAAATCCATAACTCCCTCAATTCAAAAGATGTAAAATCCCCATGAATTTATCATATCTTCTTAATATTGTCTACAACATCTACTCTCTTAAAACGAATGAGTGGATTTGGTTGCTCAAAAATGAGTTCTAATTTATTGGATCGTGAATGAGTTGATTTTTAAATGTTTAGCTCAACTTGATTTCAGCTGTTATTTTTCTATTGTGCTCAAGGAGAGCTGAAATGAAACAACTCAACTTGATAAAAATTCACTCATTACCGAGCCGTTCTTTGCGATTCGTTCGTCTCGTCTCGTCTCGCCGTCGCGCCTGTCCTCACAAGATGGCGAATGTAAACATGAAGTTAAAGAAGTTTACTTAATGATGAAACATTGAGGAAGAGGATGGACCTGTTTTACTCGGTAAGTTTTATAAAAGCATTTAATTTATACTTAGTTTTTAGTGGAATTGTATGTACTGATTTTATTTTAATCTTGAAGCACGTGGTAACGGATTTCGTATACACACTAACTTAATTTACACACATACTGTGCCTCCCTAGCATATAAAGCTTTAAAATTTTGAAAAAATTCTCCTGCATTTCTTAATTTGTTGTAAAAATAAATAACTAAAGATTCCTGCATACGCTCAGCGTCACTGCCGGCAGCTTATTTTAGAAATGCTTCTATATTTTAAAATTGTTCTGCCCTTTTAATTTTACTTATTTATTTTCGTTTAAAATGTCCTGTTTATTACTTTGTTGATAAATAAATAAATAAGCTGATCATAGCGTCATGTAAAACCAAGGGGGATGAGGGGAGGTGAAAATAATAAAAGTTTTCTTTTTCGATTGACAAACTTTGTCAGATATAACAGTACTAAGTATTTTGTGAAAGTAATTTTTCAGATGAATCATATCAACCTAAAATATGTTTTATAATTTGTAGTAAATAATTTTGTGAAAAATTACAAGAATTTCGAAAGAATTGTTTCCATCTCTATAATAGGTAGATGTGCCAGTAATGGACAGCCCTTGATGTTTTTGGTAAAAAAAAAAAAAAAAAATAACAGATAAATATTTATCTTTAATTATTTATTTTATAATTCCCCCTTGCACTGGGTTATTGTTGACACTTTTAATCAAACCCATCAGGAAGCAGAAAATGTTTTAAAGTTTCGCTGTTTTTCTGTGAAAATCTTAATGAAGCTCTTCATAGGTTAAGAAATGGCTTTGTTTAATTAATTTATATATTTTTTATTTTCTTGCAATATTTGAATGTTTTTGTTTGAGTAGCAATAGAAAACTTAGAATTTTATGTACTAACGGCCATTTACAAAATTTCATTTATTTTTAAGATTTTAAGACCTGTCTGTGTTCATTACTGGAACACTTAATTAGTCAATTTCCAGTAAAGGACACCCCATGTAAGCATTGCTAAAAATGCAATTTCAGTAACGTTCATAATGCATTTAAAATCCTTTGACTTAACTGAAAACTTAAGTAATCAATTTTTAAATTGCACTTACCAGAATGTAATAACACTAAAATTTTTATAAATAACTGCTTTTAAGTTATTTTATTGATTGATAAAATTTTAATATTTTATGTTTTTTCTATATATACCTTGCATATTTTATAATCTGGCAATCAAATCAGCCAGGAAGCAGAAAATATTGTTTAAGAGCACAGTCAAAAAGGGGCTCATAGGGCTTAATCCCTCTCCGTTTAAATAAAAACAAGTTACAGAAGCTATTAAAAATCTATTTTCTGTCTTAAATGTTTCCTTGTTCACCTCTGAGCCCCCCGCCACACACACAAAAAGTAATACTATTAATGAAAGTTATAGGTAATATTCATGAAACAAGTAAATCTGCAGATCAGTGGCCTCAAACATCAGTTCTACAGTTTTATTTTGAAATTATTTTATTTAGTGTTTAAAATATTCAACTCAAAATATCATTTCTTTCATATTTGTAATATTAATTATTATAAATGATACATCAAGTAGTCTCTGGAAGAATAATTGCTTAAAATAGTGAGACTAAACACTAATATTCCAAAACTTTTTTTTAATTATACCTTTTAAATTCCCGTTTCAATAATTTGATAGCTGTAATTGCCTGATATTTAGTATTTTAAACTATCCATCTAAAATAATTAAAACATCGATCTTCTTATAATTACAACAACTGATGGAAACAGTAAATGATTATCACAAATATTTTATTAATAACTGGTATCCTAATTGTTAAATTTATTTGAAAATAACTATTTTGTTTCATTCTGTGTATTCATTAAATTCTGTTTCTAAGTACAGTCATAAAAACAATTATATTTATTACTTTTTAATGGGTTGTCCTGTCCATTACTGGGCCAGAGGTTGTCCACTGTCTTTTGGGTGTTTTGATACATTTCTGTTATTTAAAATTAAATTTTGGTTCATATTGGGAAATGAGGCTGTCAGAAGGGTTATTTAAACTTGGTAAAAACAAACTAGCTACATATATACTGGGCTTAGCAGTCATTTTGTTTTTCAGAAAGTAGAACGAAGTGTTTTTAGTGAATGAAAAACCTCTTTCCAGAAAAATATACTACAGGAAGAATTTGTTATGTATTGTGAAAGTGATTCGGAATTGAACTGTATTTACCATTTTGTGATCAATAAATTAGCTGTTGAGTTATAAGCATTTTTGATCGTAAAAAATAAACTGTTTGGATTTTAAAGAAGGATTTTTCTAATAGAAAACTCAAAAAATGAGTAAATTTATTTATTCAAAAAAATTTTATAGCATTTCTTGTCACATGGGGTAAAATAGGTATAAGCCATCTTTTTTATGCTAGTTGAGGTCAATATATGAATGTATGAAAATTGATCAAAATTGAAAGACTTTTGAGAGCAGATTTTTATTGATCCTGTGTTTAAAACTGAAATTGTGCTTTGTTATATGAAATTAGGCTATAAATTAGTTGCGAACATCTGTTATCCGCACTTCGCTTTGGAATGTAAACATTAAAAATCGCTGTTAACCGCCAATTTTTGAAAAATCACATTAAATCAAAGTACCATATTTCCGGCCATAAATTAAATTAAAACATATGTTCTAACTTTATTAAATTGGGTGGATTAAGGGTGTATTCGAAAAAATATTTTTCCACCCTCAACAGCTCAAAATTTTCTGGGACATTTTCAGACTCATTTTTAAAAGTAACAACATGGAACTTGCTAGGGTGATTTTTGAAGAGATGCATAAGAGGCCGTGTGATTTCGCTTTTCGCTCAATTCATTAGAATTTGATTTTTAAACAATTATTTTCTCTGTATGACCATTTTTTTTCATTCCCAGATCTCCCGCTTCCGAAAATTCGGTTCAAAATGCCCACTTTGACAATATTTTCTGCATTTATCAAAAAATCGAAAAGCACGGCGCATTATGTAGTTTCTAAATAAGAGAATTTCCCAGTTTGAGGCGTTTGAAAGCAAAAATGAATCAGAAAATAAGCAGTTTGGATCTGAATACACCCTTATAACAGGATAAACAGTAAAAAGAGTCGAAGCAATCCAAGGAAGTTAAACCAAAGGTTCTCGCTGCAGTGAATCCAATGATTGGTGGCTGGGTCGTTGTGAAATTCAGTGTAAAGAAGTCTGTTCAAGAATTTACAGGTCTTATTATTGATATCCTTTATGAAGATGAATACACTGTAAAGTTTGCAACAAAGTAATCTGCCGGATTAAGTCTTCCTTGAGAAAGACAACATTGCTGATGTGCAGAGTGAGATAATATAGACGAACGCCGTTCGCAGAAAATTTTCAAAGTTTGCAGGCAGTTTTGATGGGGTTTTTTTTTACAAGTTTCTTTATTTAAAAAAAGCAATTAACAAGACACCAGGCGAAGAATCGGTGTAACGTACGTTGCAGACTATTGACAAGGTCTGTAGACTATTTTTCAACGGGAGAAAAAAAAAAAAGTTTGCTAGAAAGTATTTGCCATGTACCATAGTACAGTATTTTTTGGAAGAAGCGTCGCGGCTCATACGAGTTAAAAACTTTAAAATATTGTAAGTGCGGTGCTTATGCCGGAACGGCAGGTACAATTCCTTTTTTTTTCCCCCTCCCGTCAGGGCCGGTAGCAGAAACAGTGCAGCACTGACGCGGGTGCTGCAGATTATGTTAGGCTTTGCAGATTAATTTAACAGATTAAAAATAAATTTTGTGTTAAAAAATAAATGTTAAATGTTCAAATCTTTTTAAATATAAAGTTTATTTGGTTGGAAATTTTAGTGAATGTTTATGTGCTTGTATATAACTTTTCATTTTTGCTTTTGGCGGCAATACAGCACTCGGGAGGAGCACGGCGTTTTTTGCAGAAAATTTTAAAGAAATTATTTGAGTTTGCAGACAGTTTTACATTTTATCTAAGTCTGCTGATGTGGAGGCATCCCAAATTGTCAGGAAGTCTATCTCAACTAAGCTGTACCAGTCGTTGCCATATACATATTTTGTACATAAATTTTCATTCACTTATAGCTAGTTAACTTTATAAATTGCTTTTGATTTAAAATATTTTTCAGTTAACTTAATTTCTCATTTTTTCCTACAGATACTCATGCTGATATCTATCTGCTTTTGAGCTGCATTAAATTAAAAAAAAAACAACAACTTTTAAAATGAAACACTGTTAGAAACATGATTCAGAGCATGGACGTAAATTGATGTGGTGAAAATTAAGAACAGTTTGGGGGGGGGGGGATAGGATTTGTGTGTACTTGTATCTTATTTCTATTAGTTTCATAAGAGATTTTATTTGTCAAGAAAAAAATGTAAACAAAGTGAAAGAGACAGTTTTTTGTCTTCCCTCCTCGCCCCAGTTTACATATGATTCAGAGGATGAAGGTACAAAACTTTTGAATGGTCTATACATTAATTATAATGTAATTCAACTTTAACCAGCATATACCCATTTTACCCCGAACTGAGATAAAATGGGTAATTATGTTGAATTTAGACCTAAAGTACATAATGTAAAAAATATTCAACAAAAACATGATAATATTTCATAATGTTTCTGCTATGAAACATTAAAATAAAAAAAAAAGCTTTTTTTATACCCATTTTACCCCGGGTGACCCTAACTAAAGTTCCACTTTCCTAATGTCCCCAATAGCAGATGTCCATCTGCAGCAAACCAAAATTTATCTGCAACCTAGCAATACTGAAACAAGCTACTATCTTAAATACTTATAGTGACCCATAAAATAAACAGAAATTGCATTTCACATAGAAAATTAATAAGAAATACAAAAACTCTTAAATCAAAGTAAATTTTTGGTGAATTTTTTTAAGCTGGTAGATTAATCTGCAAGGTCTAAAATAACCTGCATCGCTGCTGCCGTGCTGCACAGTTTCTGCTACGGAGCTAACACCTAACTTCGAGTTGTTGGATTAAGTAGCATACACCGAGGAGGAGGGAGAAATTACATCCATCCTAACTCAATTTTAGTTCTTGCATATAAACCCCACCCACCTCACTCCTTTGGAAGCATGACATTGTCATGACAAAAGTTTTTTGGAGGTACCTCATAAAAACATCAAAAAATTTCTGTGTCCCCAACACTAAACCACCCAGAAGTGAAAAACTTGTCATGTGATCAAAAACGCTTATAACTCAACAGGTAATTTATTGATCACAAAATGGTAAATACAGTTCAATTCTGAATCTCTTCCATAGTCGAGCTTTCCAATTTTATATCTTTCTGTTAAAAAATGAATTTGAAAATGTGTCAATGTTTTGTACTTGTTGAGTAGTGATGTAGAGAGGGACCACACTCGAGTGCTATTCCTATGAGGAGGTTTTTGGCTGATCTCATTTGCATTTTTTTTCTTTTTTTGTGGCATTGTATAGCTGATTTGATCTTCAGTGCCCCTTGTTTACTTTAATTTTAATCACAGGTTTTTTTTTTTTTTTTTTTAAGACAATACTTTCATTTTTGGAACAGATTCTAAAAGTAAAAGTAATTTCTCTAAAAAAAAAAAAAAAAAAAAAAATTCTGCAATCAAAATTGAAAAAGTAAATGAGTGCCATGAGGATCAAGCTCAGATGTCCAACCCCCCCCCCCCCCAAAAAAAAAAAATTATATGTATACATACATATATATATATATATATATTCAAAATGCAAATAAGAATAGCATTAACCCGCGAGTATCTTCACATAATGGGGTAGGGAAAAAAAATACAAAGTTTGTCAAAAGTTAAAAAGCACTAATTTCATTAAAATGCGAATATTGCCAGAGAATTGTAAAAAAAACAAACTCAAATTTCACTAAAGAATCATGAAAAAAATATGAATTTTGTCAAAGAATCTTGTGGTGTGGGGGGGGGGGATAATGTTTTTGCAGTAAAAAGTCTTTTTATTCTAGTCAATACTGTGTTCGTTAAAATTTCTGGTATTTTTTATGATGTACCCCCTCCCCCGACTGATCAATTTAGCCATAATTTCACATAATCTAAAAAAAAATTAATAAATGAAAATGATTTGAGAAATATATCATACAGCAGTAAAATTTTAAAACATTTTACTTTTTCATATCATCAGGCAGAAACTAATTTCAGTAAGTGGCAGGAACTAATAATTCACACATGTATTTGATATGTAAACAATTCAGTTAAAAATTAAAACTGAAGATTATGAGTGTTGTTCAAAGTAGCAAGTTAGGTTTAATGATGTACCGAATAGTGATTTGGCCGAATACTGAATATTCAGCTAGCCGAATAGTAACTGTTTGGCCAAATACCTTTTTATATTTCAAAGTTTAAAGGTATTAAAATGTCATTTTTTAAAACAACTTTACATAATATTTAATAAAACCAATTACATTTACATAGTAAATTTCATATTGGGAAAAAAACTTGCTTTGTGTTTATTTAAAGGATGACCCTTTTTTTAATTAATAAAATTTTAAATTTAATGGTTTCTTCTATGAATTAACATTTGTTAAAACAATCGATAATTATTTTTGTTGTAGGTTGAGTAAACTCTGTTTTTGGTTCAGGTTGATTTGAGGCTGAGTGTGAATTCCTGCAAGTTGGGTTCGGGTTAAACCCAAAATTTCAAAAGTTAGTTTGGTATATTTTTTAAGTTTAAAAACTATCCCTGTTATAATAAACATAGATATTTGTGTATGTGCTGTTTTCTAAAGAGACTTCCATTTTTTATGTAACCCTTTGGAAAAATTTGTGTTTTTTCTGCAACCAGACTTCTATAAAACCAAAAACTTTCTGTGCACATAAATATTGGGTCAAAAACTATCTGCAAATTAATTTAATGTTTAATAACGTAAAATACCGTGTTATGTTATTTTAACGATATGGATTAAAAACAGTAGTTTTAAAGTAATTACCATTTAAATTTAAAAATAATTAATATTAATCAAAGAATAATTATTTTGGTTAAAAAAAAATAAAGCTAAAAATCCATGATAAGAAGGGCAGAAATAATGTGACATTGCTACTGAAACAACTAAATCACATTTTGTAGGGAGAGGTCCATTCATAGGTATCATCATTAAAGAGACCGGTGAGTTTTTACCGTGGCCCTTTGACAAAAATCATTTTTTTCTGTGGCCGTTTGACGAAATTCTCATTTTTTTTTTTTTTTCTGTGATCATTTGACGAAATTCACATTTTATCTGCGATCCTTTCATGAAATCAGTTTTTTCCCGCAATCCTTTGACGAAATTCGCATTTTCCTATGATCTTTTGACAAATTTCGCACTTTTTATACGCAGCGCTTTGACGAAATTTGCATTTTTTTTTCACGCTTCTTTGAAGTAATTAGTTTTTTACGCGTTCTTTTACGAAATTTGCATTTTTTTCACAATCTTGACAAAATTCGGGCTTTTTTCCATTATGCTTTTAAGAAATTAGTTTTTTTCGTGCACGCTTTTGATGAAATTTGCTCTCTTTTTTGCAGTCCTTTGACGAAATTCGCGTTTTTTCTGCGATCTTTTTACGAAATTCGTGTTTTTCTTGCGTTTTTTATGGAATTCACACCTTTTTCTGTGGCCCTTTGACATTTTTTTTTTTTTTCCCGATCAATTGATGATCATTTTTCCGCGATTCTTTTACGAAATTTGCTCCCTTTTTTTTAAATCCTTTGACAGAATTTAGGCTTTTTCCGCGCTATTCTTTTACGAAATTCGTTTTTTCCTGCACTCCTTTTATGAAATTCTTTTTTTTTTTTTTTTTTTTTTTTTTTACGATCCTTTCACGAAATTTGCGTTTTTACGGCAACCATTTGTTGAAATTCGCAGTGGTATCTTTTTATGTCTGAATTTTTGGACTGATGGCTGATTTTTTTAAATTTTCAAAACCAAATGCCTTAAATTTTCTGAAAATTTGGAACAGAATCGCGTCTGTCAAACAATAACAGGGGTCAATGCAGACAAAATTTGGGGCCTATTTAGGGCCCTTTCACAAAATTCCATTTAATAAAATAGGCCCCTTCATAAAAATAAATTTAATAAAATGGGCCCCTTCACAAAAATGAACTTAATAAAACAGGCCCCTTCACAAAATTCCTTTTAATAAATTAAGGCCCCCTACGTAACATTCTTTTTCATAAAAACTGCTTTAAAATGTGTAATTTGTAAATAAAACTAGGTTACGAAACTTTAGCAAGGGGATGTAAAAAATGATTTTGTTCATAAATTCTTGGTTCAAATTTTAGTAACTGGATTTCAACTTTCGTTAAAAAAACGTTATTTTTCACAAAAATATAATAAAATTAATAAAAATAACTTCTTTTCGCAAAATGGGCCCCAAGAATAAAAACCTGCATCGACCCCTGAATAATAATCTGTCTGGCAAATAAATCGTACATAAAATTGGAGAATATTTTTAATTTTTCAGTATTTAAAAAAAAAATTTACAAGGACAAAAATTAAGTTTTTTTTTTGTTCTAAAAAATTTTTCCGCAAAGTTCCGAATTTTTGGAAAATTTTCCGCACATGCGTCTATATTATACAACTGTGTCTGCAACACTTCGGCAAAATTTATTTTATTTTTTTGCAACCCTTTAGCAATTTTTTTTCCTGCAACGCTTTAGCAAAATTTATTTATTTCAGCGACCTTTTGATGAATTTCGCAGGGGGGGGGGGGGGGGTCCTGCGACATTATGACTAATTCCACATTTTTCGCGTGATCCATTGGCGAAATTTATTTATTTATTTATTTATTTTTTGTGGGTGGGGGGTCCCTTGTCAAAACGTTTTTTCTGCTATCTTTTGACGAAACGTGCATTTTCTTTCTGGATTCTTTTACAAAATATGCTTTTTTTTTTTTCGTAATCCTTTGAAGGAGTTGCCATTTTCTTTTCTCTGCTATCTTCTAACGATACATGCATTTGTTCCCCATCCTTTGACGAAATTTTCATTTTATTTGCAATCCTTAGACAAAACTTATTTTATTCGTGATCTTTTTAATTACGGGTGCACAACTTTTTTAAGATAAGGGCTTTTTAGAAAAAGTCTGTTTTGTCGAGGCCCACACGTGAGAGAATTCTATTTCGAGTAGCCGATCGACGAAATTTGATTTTTCTGCACATTATCGACAAAAATTGTGATATTTTCATTTCAGACCAATGAAATTCTTGATTTTTCTGAGACTGATCGACAATTCGCTATTTTCCATGCATTATGGACAAAATAACATATTTTCGTGTCTGACCAATGGAATTAGTGATTATCAATCAACAAAATTTGCAATTTTTCTGACTGATCATGAAATTCATGATTCTGCATTATCTCTGATGAAATTAAAAAAAAATTTCAGGCAATAAATTGACAAATTTGAGATTTCTTTTTCTCTCTATAAACTGATGATAATCATGATTGGTTCTGCAGTCGATCAACAGAATTCTCAATTTCTTCGTGCATCGAGAAAATTCGCTATTTTACCATAACGAAATTCTCAATGTTCCTGTACACAATCGACAAAACGCACAATTTTTCCATGCCCGATCAATGAAATTCACGATTCTTAAACTGACTGATAAAATTTTCAAATTTTTTTGTGGCAAATTGACGAAATACATTGCAGGCCACAGGTTTTGGCATCCCTACTTTTAACAAAATTGGTGTTTTTATTTTAGCTAACGTTTGACGAAATTGATTTTTTCGGTGACAATTTCTCGAAATATGAGACATATTTTTTTATGTCCAAATTTCCAGACTGATGAATGATTTTTCATAATTTTTGGAACAGAATCGCCCCTCAATTTGCAATCAGTCACAGAAATTAACGAGAAACTTGTCATTCAATCTCGGGGGGGGGGGGGGGGGGAGGAATCTCAAAATTTGTCTCTCGGTTGCAGGACCAAAATATGAATTTCAACAATCTTTCGCCGCAAAATGTATCAACCTGTCGTCCGAAAATATCACAAGGTTCGCAGGATTTGTTTTAAAATGAAACACTTTTTTGAAAACAAATTTTTTAGATGGAAGCCTCCTGCTCATGATGTGTTTTTGGGTGGGATTTCAAAATTTTGGTGATGAATCCCGCCCTGAAATTAAAGTCCTGTACTGTGTTCTACAGTAGTCTTTAAAATGAAGAAATCATGTGTTAAGCATTGATTATGTAACTGTCCAACTCTTCCTGAGAAAGTAATAAGTAACTATTTTCCCATTGGGTGTAATGTAAAAAAATACTTTTGACTGTGTCTGGGTGAATGTAACTCTGGCAATAATGGGTCATTTGCCTGGGTATAAAATGCAGGTTTTTTTTTTTTCAATTATTGAAAGTTTTCCTAAAAATTAGCCTTTAAAAATTTCTTTAGCTGTAAAATACTTTTTTTTTCTGTGGTGCTTTCAAATTGTTGCCGTCAAGTTTTGGCGGATTCCATCTAGTTTATTTTTAAACATGGCATCAATTGTTGTCTTTCGTTTATTAAATTTATCTTGTATTCTATAAATAACTTCGTCCTTTATTAAAATTGATTGAATTAGTTTTCAAAATTTCGTTGTCATTCAAACATTAAAAAAAAAAAAAAAAAAAAATCTTTGTTTACATTCAAAAAATTTATCATGAATTATAGGTCAGTGAATTAGGTGCTCTACTGTATATATATATTTTTAGAGGAGGCGTGGATTGGTTATAATTTCTCAAAATTAAATTCAGTCAATTACAAATACCACAACAGTGCCAGTTGTTAGTTTAGTCTATTTTGAATGATTTTTGAGCTTCAGTACGATTTTTTCAGATTACGATTTCAGATTTTTTGTCAAATCTGAAAGGGTAGAAATTTAAATTTTGGTATAAGGCAGAATTGATACCAATTCATAACAATATGTGCATATATAGGTAGTGAAGGAAGTGATTTAGATTTTTCAAAAATAACCTTTTTTTAATTTAAAATAAAATCTAAATTTTTTGACAGTTTGAGAAAACAATTCTTCTAAGCATCTAATAAAAAAGAAATTAATTATAAATATGAATTTTGTGATGAGATATTCCAAGAATTGTGGGGCATTTCAAAGGCCATTGAATAACACAGGAAAGTGAAAAAGCAACTTATCTCTGAGAAGGAGCTTTAATCTGACTATTCTAATAAATTTTAATTGCAACAAAGGGATAGCTTAATGCAGTGAGTAGCCAGTTATCCAAAAACACGTGAACCCAACAATTCCAGATAATTTACTTTATACTGTATATATTTTTAATTATGCAACAGTCCCATCGGTCCAATTTATTGCTTGGGTAAATTGGAGGGAAATGAATTTCCTTTTTTGTATGTTTCAGGCACTTTCGTATAAACTCATCATTACGTCTGTGTTTTGAAATTTTAAGTTAAAACCATTGAAACATTTTAAATCGATAACATTGTTTTTGCACATTTTCATTTTAGGAACAATACTTTGATCCTATCGCTCAAGCTGGTATGGTTGAATGGAGGTTTAAAACAATGAAGTTAAATTTAACACCATCCCAAAAGAAGTACCAACAAAGAGGACTATCAAAGAGGCACGTGATAATCCTGAGGAGGTGTATTATCAGCAAGAAATAGAAGACAGGGTATAAATTTACATATTAATCTTAAATATATTTTTTAAGTTTTTTGTCATTGGAATTTCTTTTTTTTTTGTGTGTGTGTGTGTGTTTTGTAATTATTTTGTGACCTTACAGATACATATGTGAAAAAAAAAAATTGTTTTCATATTAGTAAACTTCATACCTAGCATCTTACACTATATTGCCATTAATGATCGGCAACTTTCAATTTTAGGCATTTTGTCAAATATTTAGAAATATGCTTGACATATTCATCTGGAATTTTAGGATTGAAATGAACAGGTATGATCTCATATTTAACAATGTCGATTTAATAAGGGGATCAATTAGGGGGGCAACAAAAAATCAAAGAAAAAATATATATACTTGGGATCACCCTGTAAAATAAAATGCACGAAATGATCTACCGCTACCGAATATAAATAGACATTGTGCAATATGTGTATTTTTTGTGTAAGACTAGCACGTATATTAATAGAGATATAGCGATTTATTTAAAAAAATTAAATTCTTGCATGATTTTTGCTTATAACACGCAGAATTTTCAAGCCAATTTAACGCCGGTTTCAGAAAAATTGACAAAATATAATAGAAACAATATAGTGCAATTGGAATATAAATATATTAAATATTTTAGGTAATATGAGCAGTTGTATGAAATAATTTTTATCTGTGCATGCGTGAATGATAACAAGGATCATTTTATATAATTTAATAGTCAACTCTATGGAGCAACTCATTTTTAAAAAATCTAGTCAAATGTCGTAAAAATTCAGAAAGATATCGGCATTAAAGTGAGCAAATTTTTAGTTGTTCTTTAAAAGCAGCTGAATGATAAGAGATTTTCCACAAATTGTCATTTTTAATTTTTTTTTTTTTTAATTTCCATTTTTTATTGATGCTTTAGTTATTGGATAACCACCAGAACGAGCCTATACCATGATCAAAAGAAGTATAAAAATTGAAGCATTTTTTCCAAATCTACTTGTTGATACTTACTAAATACTTTTTTCTGAAAGTCAGTTAATAAAAATTGACAATTTGTGGAAAATCCCTTATCATTCAGTTACTTTTAGAGAAAAACTAAAAATTTGCTCACTTTAATGCCGATATCCTTCTGAATTTTTACGATATTTGACTAGTAGATTTTTTTTAATAAGTTGCTCTATAGAATATTAAATTATGTAAAATGATCCTTGTTATCGTTTGCGCATGCACAGATAAAAATTATTTCATACAACTGCTCATATTTCCTAAAATATTTAATATAGCTATATTCCAATTGCACTATATTGTTTCTATTATATTGTCAATTTTTCTGAAACTGGCGTTAAATTGGGTTGAAAACCCTGCATGTTATAAGCAAAAAATATGCAAGAATTTTATTTTTTTAAATAAATCGCTATATTTCTATTAATATACGTGCTAGTCTTACACAAAAAATTACACATATTGCACAATGTCTGTTTATTTATATTCGGTAGTGGTAGATAATTTCGTGCATTTTACAGGGTGATCCCAAGTATTATTTTTTTCTTTGATTTTTTTTGTTGGCCCCTAATTGCCCCCCCCCCCCCCGTTAACAAATCGACATTGTTAAATATAAGATCATACCCAGGGATATGTTTAGGAAAATTTTAGGTCCTTTAAAGGACCCTTCACAAAATTTTTTATCCCCAAACAGGACCCTTCACAAAACATTTTATCCCAAAACAGGACCCTTCACAAAATTATTTGTCTCTTAAATAGACCTTTCACAGAATATTTTCACCTTCAAATTGAATTTTTCACAAATTTAGTCATTTAAAAATAAAATCTGGTCTGTAAGTAAACAGTTGAACTCACCAAAGAGCATATTACTTAGCTTTTTTTATATGAAGGATAGAACATGAAGACATCGATAATTTAAAATTCACAAAATTATGACTAGAATTTTCACAAAAATAAGAAAAACTTCACAATTTCACAAAAACAGGACCCTGTGAGAAAAGTGTGGACAGACCCCTGATACCTGTTTTTTTAATACTGAAATTTCAGAAGAATCTGTCAAGTATATTTCTAAATATTCGACAAAATGTCTAAAATTGAAAATTGCCGGTTTTTAATGGCCATATAGTGTATCTTTCCTATGTGTTTAGAATGCAGTGCTATCCAGTTTCAGTTCATTTATTTAGTATCATCTATCAATCAGATACATTTGCCCAATAATGCACATTTTCTTCCAAGATTAGATAGAAATCCGTGACATGTGTTAGATTTGGAAGTTTTTCTTTTTAATGATAGGTAATTTTTAAAATAGAAGAGAGTAATGTTGGCGGTATAGAAATAGCATATAAAATTTAATTTTGTCATAACATTATGCAGTTTAGAAAAACAAGTCTGTATTTCTGAAATAGATATTCCTAACATGTATTTAATATGAAAAACATTTTTGTTAAAAATAGTTCCAAAAAAAAAAAAAAAAAAGGAAGCAAATTGCAATTGGATTTTCAAAATTCACTGTTTATTGAAAAAGTTTTAACAAATTTCAATGAAAGTAAGCCTTTCGATATTATTTTTTCCTTTTTCTTACATAATTATCACTTTGTTATTAATTAAATTATGATTAAAGGTACCGTTAAGAACATTGAAAGTTTCGATTATCTTTGTGAAATCTAGAATTTTTATAAATCTAGTCTTAGTCTTGATTTTCGAGGTTATACTGTATTAAATTAGACATGTATGTCTCAGACACATGCATTTGACTGTTGGAAGAAAACTGCCGTTTGACTGCTTAGTTAGATTTTATGGGGTAAGGTTAAACATCATTGTTGTAATAAAACATTTCATATTTAGAATGAATTTAAATGTAGTTTCTTCCCTCCCCCCCCCCCCCAAATTTAAATGATATTTTCGAAAGTATAAAAAATATCATATTTTGATATATATCTGATATTTTTTATATATATCCGATATTTTCAAATAGCCACCTTATTGCTGATAATAAATATATTCAAGCATAATATAAATTAGAAACTAAAACATATTCCACTTAACATGAAAACTTAAACAATACATTAAAAGTGCAGTTTTCTTTTTCTTTCTTTTTTTTTTACACTTAGAACAAAATTTAAAATCAACTAATTGAAAACAGAAACAATTTGCTTTATACGCTTACATCAGATTCTTTTATAGTGAAGCTGTATATATAACTGCGTATCTAAATTAGACAGTTTATGTTTCAGTGTCTGTTCTGAATTATGTCCCTCATAATAATCTACTACAGTTAAAAGTAAAAAATTCAAACATAAAGTTTGAAAAAGATATTTGTTTTCTTCGGCTAAAAAAGTAACTATCAGAGACATAAATTCCTTATTTACAGAACAACACAGTCCATAACAGTTGGAAATTTCATTTGCTCTTGTTTTGACTGAAAATATCAAAAACATCTTACACAGTGATATTTTGAAAATAAATATCAAACATAGAAAAATATTGAAAATATCATGCATCTTGATATTTTGAAAATAAATATCAGGCAATATGAAAATATCAAAAATCTTGATATTTTGAAAATAAATATTGGATATATATCGATTGATATATATCAACGAACCCCGGTGATCGCACAGAGGGTTTCATTTATTCATTTTCCATTTTATTCACAATTGGCTGAATTTTCAGTGGTGTAACTTTTTATATAAAGCTAAAAGTTTTAGTGTATGGTTTTTTATTTCATTTTTTCTTTTCTTTTCGAATATGCATGGGGAGGTGATTGTTTGTGTGTGTTTTGTTTGTTTGTTTTTATTCTTGGGGCCGATTTTGTGAAAAGTACAAGTTATTTTTGTGAAAAATAATATTTTGTAGCGAAAGTTGAAATCCAGTTACTCAAACTTAAATGAAGAATTTGACAAAATTCCTTTAAATCCCCTTGCTAAAGTTTGTTTTCAGTGAGCTGGTTTTATTTACAATTTACACATTTTAAAACAGTTTGTATGAAAAAGAATGTTACGAAGGGGCCCATTTTATTAAATTTATTTTTGTGAAGGGGCTTATTTTATTAAATAGATTTTTGTGAAGGGCCCTAAATTTTTCTTGGAATGACCCCTGTATATGTATTTTCATATTTAGAATAAATTTAATATGAAATGTAGTTTCATTTTTTCCCCAAAATTTAAATTATTGTTTAAAAAGATATGTTTGTATACGTTTTGAAAATGGTAACAAAGGTGAATTTTCAACAATATTTTAAGAACTTGCTTAAGACTTTAAGAATTTATTTATATTTACTTTAATCTAAAAACTAAAATGTTTTAAAAGGTTCATAATCACTCGTTTACATTACAATTTTTGCTATTTAACTTAATTTCAATATTTTCTTTTAACACAGGAGAATAGTGACCTCATGGAGAAATGCAATTCCACTGCGAGGAATGTAATTCAACAGCCCTATCGAATCTCTGAAGGATCTTCAGCAGAGAAGAATACATATTTTCTTGTCTTGACGAGAAAGTTTTTAATGAAAACACTGCATTTGTTGTTAAAATTGCTATCAATGCACTGCATCTGTTGTTAAAATTGCTATCAATGCACTGCATCTGTTGTTAAAATTGCTATCATTGCTAAGTTTGTTTTTTCTTTTTGTTAAATAAAATTGTTAGTAAATAATGTTGTTGTTTTTTCCCCCACAATATTTTGAATTGCACATTTGGCTCCTGCTTTTGACATAAAAAGCTACAATCTTATGCCATTTTAAAGTTTTATATTTCACAACAAGATTAAGAAGGAATAACTGCAAGAGAGTACCTAATGGGTTGGTGTTTATCCATTCAAGACATTGTTCCTTCTAATCCAGAAGCTAAATTCTAAAAATTATTATTGAACATAATTTAGTTTCAACAAATGATATAAAGAATTAAGTTGCACGTTGTTTGAGTCAATAAGCTCAATTTTCAGTTATTTATGCATTTGACTTTTATACTACAATATTTAGTGGAAGGTTCTTCATATACAAAAAAAAAAAAAAAAAAAAAAAAAAATAGTATCATGACCAAAATTCTAGCTATAAGTTTTAGGATACTTGAATCCAAATCAAATGAAAGTACACATAGTGCATGAAAAATGGATAAAATTCCTAACATTTGCATATCGAGACAGATTTGTAAGTCTATTGGTCGGTAAAAGGCCATTTTAGATTTTCATTTGCATTAAAAGATCTTTTCAAATGTTAAATAGTGAACCCAAACCTTATTTTTCAATATTCTACAGTTATTTTGGTGCATAATTTATTTGTAAATGTACCGGGTGTCCCAAAAAGGACTGACTGATTTTAAAATTCAATAACTTGCAAACGGTGACAGATATTAAAAAAATTCTTGCAGGAGGGTTATGCATAAGGTCAAAAGTTTTATTACAGTGATTTTCAATTTTAGTTTGATTTACAAACAATAGATGGCGCTGTAAGCAATAGCAGCTAAATACAGGCTCGATTTTTGGTCTTTTATCTTGTTCCATGCAGAAAAAGGAGATGGAAATGTATTATCCGGGCCACGAAGTACCAAAAATCGAGCCTGAATTTAGCGAGTATTGCTTACAGCGCCATCTATTGTTTGTAAATCGAACTAAAATTGAAAATCACTGTAATAAAACTTTTGACCTTATGCATAACCCTCCTGCAAGAATTTTTTAAATATCTGTCACCGTTTGCAAGTTATTGAATTTTAAAATCAGTCAGTCCTTTTTGGGACACCCGGTATCAACTGCATTAAATTGACATTTATCACTCAGTGCTAATTAGCATAAAAAAAGGCTTAACAATAAATATTTCTTTAAAAGTTAGTCTATTAAGAAGTAGTGTGAATTAAATCAAGGGATAGTTACAACAAAGTATATAATAGGTGGGTGTTTATCTTTTTTGCAATATTTTCAATTTTACTTATTAAGGCCTAACACTAGCCATGTGACAAGACCTGTGATAATGTTAATTCCATGGGGGAGTTATTTTCAAATATCTTGCTTGGATTTTTAATATTTGTACATGATTCTTTTTGCATGCGGTAGCTGAAGACAATATGTATTGTGGCTAGTCTTTACTTTTTTAATTTAGGTTTTATATTTTATTGTAAATACTTTCATTTTTGGAACCAATTCTAAAATTTATATCTTAATACAGTAGACGCTCGATTTTACGAACTCAGTGGGATTCATATAATGTGTTCGTAAATGGGAGTAACATCAGTTCGTAAAATTGGACGTCTACTGTATAAGAGAAACTAACCAAAATTAAAAATTAGCCTGCATAAAGATCCTATATCCCCCCCCCCCTCCCTCCAAAATATATATATATATATATTTTTTAATCCAAACAATGTATTTAAAAATAACTTCTCCATAAGATTAACACAAGCATCCAGATCTTTTTTAGCGACTAGTGTAGGATCTTAAGGCTGTTCTTAACTGGTCTGCTCAACAAGCACAAAGCGTTTTGATGCATTTACAAATTAATTTTTTTAACGGAAAGATATAAAATTGGAAAGCCTTGTTATGGAAGCAATTTGGAATTGAACTGGATTTTCCATTTTTTGATCAATAAGTTATCTGTTGAGTTATAAGCGATTTTGATTATGTGACAAATGTTTTCGCCCGCTCTGGTATGTTTTTTCTCCTTTCGCATGGAAATTCAGTTCAAAACTTCCACTTTGACACTATTTTCTGAAAAATCTATTGTGTTTAAAAAAAAAAAAATGGAAAAAGCAGCTCGATTACACAGTTTTAGAACGCCACCACCAGCTGGTTTCATGCATTTTCGATCAAAAATAAATTCAAGCTTATGTCAGAAAGTTGCCCTTTTGGATTTGAGAACACCCTTAAGGGGAGCAGTCATCTTTTAAAAGTTGTCATTGGGATTTTTCCTTCCCTTGGTGATTTCAAGTTTTGTTTTTTTTTGTTGTAATTTTTATTTAATTATAAATCAGTTATTTTTTCAATCAAAAAATAGTCATTTACTATTAAATAAGAATTACAGTTATATAAACCAATATGAAGGAGTATAAAATTAGTTATTTTAATTTGAAAATGTGGCAAGAATTCTGTGTTATTTTGAATTACGTTTATAAAAATCAATCACAGGTTACTGAATTTCATTTAAAATGACATGATTTTATTTAATCGGTTAATTAGAAATCGCTCAAGGGTTTTTTTGGTAATTTTGCAAGTTCTCTTATGAATGAGTTTATTAGAAATCACTCAAGGGATTTTGGATGAACTCTTAAATGAGTTGATTTAATCCATGTATGAATTGTTACAAATCGCTCAAGAACTACTGGATTAAATCTGAAATGACCTCATTTCACTCAAGTTTGAATTGATTACAAATCGCTCAAGGGGTACTGGATTTAGGCTTAAATTATTTCATTTCACTCAAGTATGACTTGGTTACAAATAGCTCAAGTGCTACTGGATTTAGTCTTAAATGACTCAATTTCACTCAAGTATGAGTTGGTTAGAAATCACTCAAGTACTACTGGATTTTACCTTCCATCGATTTGATTTCACTCAAGTATGAGTAAAATAGAGACCACTCAATCATGAGTTGCCTAAAAACAACTCATTCACTCGAGTTGTTTCAACTCTTTATGAGAAGCTGACTTTCAAATCATGAGATGAGTGGATTTCGGCTCAACTTGAGTTATTTTGGCTCTTTCGTTTTAAGAGTGTATATAGACAAGTTTTGGATAGGACCAATTCTTACAGCAAAAACAAATTAAAAATACATAGCGGTTGAAGAAAAAAATCATCTTAGTAAGGGTGTATTCAAATCCAAACTGCTTATTTTCTGACTCATTTTACAATTCATTTTTGCTCTCAAAGGCTTCCAATTGGTAACTTTTCTTACTCAGAAACTTTATAATGTACCGCAATGGTCAATTTTTTGATAGAGGCAGAATATATTTTAAAACATGCTGTCAAAGTGGGCCTTTTGAACCGAATTTCCCGAAGCGGATTGTGTTGGAAAAAGTCCTTCCGGCCAGTGCCGGGAGGAAGAGGTAGCTTTCAAATACCTAATTTTTAAAAAGCCATCTTATATTATTCAAACACACGAAGCTCAATTTAGTGGAAACCGAATATAGGAGATTCAATACTAATTTTTATCAATACTAAATCATTATGAATGAGAATGTCACGAAATTAGTCAGCTTTATCCAAGCTGCTTTTATTTAAAGTAACTCATATTTGGCTGAGATGTTGATGTATACTATCCACATGCTTTCTCACATGGAAATAGGCGAATACGTGTGTTATCGCGTGACAAATACAAGATCGTTTCAAAATGTTAGCCATACTAGAAATTCAAAGTGCTATAATTCAACCATTTTTTAAGATATAAACAAACGAACAAATTTTCAGAAACAAAATCTGCTCCGGAATCTTTGTATCAAGGCCAAACACATAAAAAAATCTTTTTCATTTTCCAATTTTTTAATACCTCATTTTAAATTTTAAATTTAATTTTTTTTAAATGGCAACTCTTTTGAAACAAGATGGCGAATGAAGCTGGCCATCGAACTCGGTCGAGACATTGGTATGTACTATGCACAGACCAAGTAACATCCAAATCGGTTCATAAATACGCTTGTTATCGCGTAACAAAAATCAGGTCGTTTTAAAATGTCAGCCACAATAGAAATTCAAAACGCTATAACTCAGCCATTTTTTTAGATATAGACGAAACAAAAACTGTTCCGGGATCTTTGTATTAAGGTCAAATACATACAAAAAAAAAATCTTTTTCATTTTCCAATATTTTGGTACCTCATTTTAAATTTTAAATTTTTAAAATTTTTTTAAATGGCCGCCATTTTGAAACAATATGGCGGATGAAGCTGGCCAATGAACTCGGTCGAGATATTTGTATGTACTATGTACACACCAAATTACATCCAAATCGGTTCATAAATACGCCTGTTATCACGTGACAAATATCAGGACGTTTCAAAATGTCAGCCACGTTAGAAATTCAAAATGCTATAACTCAGCCATTTTTTGAGATATAGACGAAACAAAAACTGCTCCCGAATCTTTGTATCAAGGTCAAATACATAAAAACAAAATATTTTTTCAATTTTCAATTTTTTGGTACCACATTTCAAATTTAAATTTTTCTTAAAAATTTAAATGGCTGCCATTTTTAAACAAGATGGCGGATGTAGCTGGCCAACGATCTCGGTCGAGACATTGGTATGTACTATGTACAAACGAAGTTACATCCAAATCGGTTCATAAATACGCCTTTTATCGCGTGACAAAATTCAGGACGTTTCAAAATGTCAGCCACGCTAGAAATTCAAAATGCTATAACTCAGCCATTTTTTAAGATATAGACGAAACAAAAACTGCTCTGGAATCTTTGTATAAAGGTCAAATACATAAGAAAAAAAATATTTTTCCATTTTCAATTCTTTGGTACCACATTTCAAATTTAAAAATTTTAAGAAAATTTTAAATGGCCGCCATTTTGAAACAAAATGGCGGATGAAGCTGGCCAACGAACTCGGTCGAGACATTGGTATGTACTATGTACATGCCGAATTACATCCAAATCGGTTCATAAATTCGAGAGTTACAGTATGACAAAGGTCATATATATATATATATATATATGGATATATATATATATATATATATATATATATGGATATATATATATATATATATATATATATATATATATCAACTTTTGAACGGAGGGTGGTTTCGGGGTCTGGGGGTCATGATCGATGAAAATATACCAAAATTTTTTGAAATAGCTTTCCTCCGAACGGCTGCAATAGGTAGCTTTTTGTAATGAAAGCTACCTAAAATCATCGTATTAAGGAAGTATTCAAACCCAAACTGCTTATTTGCTGACTCGTTTTTAAATTCATTTTTGCTCTCAAACGCATCCAATTGGTAGATTCGCTTATTCAGAAACTATATAATGTACCGTAATAATCGATTTTTTGACAGAGGCAGAATATATTTCAAAAAATGATGTCAAAGTGGGCATTTTGAACGGAATTTCCCGAAGCGATTGTGTTAGAAACGAAAAATATTGTCTTAATGAGAAAATAATTGTTTATATATCAAGTTTTAATTAATTGAACGAAAATTAAAAACACAGGTCGCTTATAAATTTCTTCAAAAATCACGTCAACAAGTTTCATATTTTTCATATTAAAAATGAATCTGGAGCTATGCCAGAAAATTTCGAGTTGTTGAGCATGGAAAAGTATTTTTTTGAATACCGCCCTAACATGATTCTGATAAAACCAGTTAATATAAAAATGAAATAAAAACTCGCCAAAAGCGGTCAGATAAAATTGTTAAACTGGGTTTATCTCTAATCATGATTTGGTTTTTGTTTGTGAAATTAGTATACTTAACTTCTAAATCTACCTTCGCCTGTAGGCCGGGCCGGCAGGGATTTTTGTTATTATATTGCGTACTGTTATTATACTTACTGTGACTATGTTGTTAATCTTTACTCCGCTAAAACTTCTATATTATATAAAGAGAATTTACGGAAAATATTAAAGCATTGAAACTGCCAGTTCTTATGATTATTATAATTCTATAATATGTAATCTGTTAATCGATATGTACGTTAGAATGAATCTTCTAAAATCCGGTTCCTCGCATTTTAGTTTTCAGGTTTCGAATAAAATTAGCTAAAATCTTAAAACTATGGCACATTGACTAATTCTTCAACACGATCAGATGAGAAGAATGATAGATTTTCAAATGGATCATGGCAGTGAGCTGGTAGACCTTCTATTCTTCCGTAATCGAGTCTATTGAAAAGGTTAACGTGAAACAAAAAGATATTAGCATCAATATGTTTTAATGCAAATGCAGATATTGTCAAAGGATTTCATAAGAACCATTTTACTTGTACCTAGTCGTATCAGTTAAAATACAACAGTTGGCAGTGAGCCCAATTAAAAAAAGATTACTTAATAGGATTAAAAATTTCCGAATTAGAGAACGAATCGTAACTGCTAAGGAAACATGCATAAGTGAGTTAAGAGATATTTGTCACGAAAGATGAAATACATAACAACACAAAGTATATGATGTGCTTCCATGATCGTAAAGAGTTCTTGATTTCTCTATCAAAAGCTTCCGACTTGGCAAAAGAATGGGCAAGTAAATTAAATTATGAATAACAGTAACATGATGACGTTTAACATGGAATTAATACGGCAGATACTGCTTGCTAGAGGCGGCTAGTACTTTAATATAAAAAGAAATAAAGTATAAATTTGTAAAGCTCAATAAAATAAATTTAAGTATTTTTATGTTAGCCGGGCGCAAGTGGCAAATCGCCAAATACTGTTCCCAAATCCATTGTTCATATTGCATTCATTTCATTTAAATATATATACTTTTCAGTCACCTCATTTAAAATAGATGCATTTCCCTCATTTCATTTAATGGAATATTTAACATAGAAATAATTAAATAAATAAATAAGAAATAATAACATAAACCAAAATATTTTATTTGAAAATCAAAGCATTGTTTCTAATTTACACATGTGAAAAATGAAAACTGCTATTGGCGAAAAAACAAAACACTAATCAGGAGATTTGCTGCCGGCTAACATAAAAGTACCGAAATTTAAGTTTTTTCATATGAATATAGTTTAGAATAACAAACTTGAAAAAACATACAAAAAGTAGTGATATCACAACAAAAAGTTTTCGGTTAAAAAAAAAAAAAAAAAAAAAAAAAAAAAAAAAAAAAAAAAAAAAAAAAGCGCCAAGTTCTCTTTAATGTTTCGGCCAGAAAAAGTAGTGATATCTGAAGTTCGTACAAGTTAAAAGCCAAACATCCCAAATCTTTCATTGAAAATGGCTTCCTGCGACTTGGCCGTTAATGCCTTCGAGAGAGTTTTTCAAATTTTCAAATATGTACAAATGAGCTACATGTCAACTACATTTTTTGATTATTTTAAGCATTTTGTGACACAGAATACAGAAATAAAATACACATTTGAAAAAAGCATTTAAACAACTTCAGTCTATTTAAATGCTTAGAAGTTAAAAATAAAAAAATACTTGTATTCAGGAGATAATATCCCTAATTGCTAAAACATAATTAGCATCAGCTTTTAACAGTTTATAAATCGAATACCTCTTAATGTATGCAAACAAACTATAATAAATGTTCAAACGAAAAAAATCTCTTCCGTCAATGCACAAGATTTCAATATTATACAATAAAATATAATGTAACATATTGTGAGATTTGAAGTCAGTAAATTTTGTTTTATTTCTTGGGTTTTACGTTAATGACTTTAGCTTTAGACCGTACAAAATGGCAATTAAACCACAACTGGACTAAAGGATCTGTAATCAAAACTAATTTTTGTTGAAACTGAATGGTAGTTATCACAAATCTTTTACTTATAATTTCTTTATGTGAATTTGCCTTTTTGCATTCTAATATTACTTTTAATATTTAAATAATTCATAAATGCGTAATATCCAATCATTAATTTTGAAATGCTGTAGAAGGCATTAACGGGCAAGTCGCAGGAAGCCATTTTCAATGAAAGATTTGGGATGTTTGGCTTTTAACTTGTGCGAACTTCAGATATCACTACTTTTTCTGGCCGAAACATTAAAGAGAACTTGGCGCTTTTTTTTTTTTACCGAAAACTTTATGAAACTTTAAAAATGCATGACTTATGCCACTTTTCTGCTCGGAAAACAAATGAGTTCGGCTTGGCTTTGAGGGGTCACATACCAAGTGCTTAAAGCATTCGAAGATCTTATTTCATGTGTATCTGTGCTTTGGAAAAAATCGTACAAGTATTACGATTAAGTTAACATTTATTAAGTTTCAGATTGGCTAAAATAACATATGTTTTATTTTGTCAGGATTTGATATTGTTTCTTTTATGATTTCTTTTAACAAAAATTATGTTATTTTTATAAGTTTTTATGTTACTTCAACGACCGTACGTATGTTTTTCCAGTTCAAAATTTGTACTCGAACTTTAACTCACTTTTAAATATCCGATCGAGATTACATTTTACATACTGACGTAAATCCGATGAAAATCTAATATTATGATTTTCGGTGGTTACCATTTATACTTATTTTACAGGATAACACAAAAAATTTCGGATAGATTACCGCCAAGAAGTTTAAGAAAAGTTTTAGATTAGATAATACAAGACTGCGATTGTTGTTGTTTTTTTTTTTTTTTTTTTTTTACTTTTATGATTTGTTTGCACTGAATTCGAAAATTACATTAATTTTTAACTATCATGTCAGGATATTTCGCAAATCATAAATTGTCAAATTTAAAGAATAACAAAAATCGGAAACTATAAAGTAGAGAGATGGTTGTGTTTTTTAACTTTTGATAATTAATTTTTGCGTACTTTTTAGTACTGAATCTGAAAATGACCTTCATTTTTAACCAACACGTTAGAATTTTTTTGCAAATCGTAAATGTGTAAGTAAAAATATAGCGAAAATCTCATACTATAAAACATATATAAAACATTTTTCGTTTTATTTTATTTTATTTTATTTTATTTTATTTTATTCAATAATTTATTCGATATTTTTACGTATCCTGGGATTCTTACAACTAAATAGCTGAGTAGTCCGATGAGATGAGGGGGACGATTCAATTTTAACTTTGAACTTTTTAACTTTGAAATTTGCGAAAAATCCTGATGCGATGGTTAAAAATAAAGGTCAATTTCAGATTCAGCGGTACAGAATACATAAGAATCAATTATCAAAAGCTAAAAAACACGACATAACCCAACTTTTGCAGGCTAGTGTAATCTAATAATATTTTAAAATACGTATCATTTTGTAAAGAATTGAGGCTGTTAATTTAGCATCATTTTATTTAACAAAAATTCTGTTTTTTCTTTCTTCTTAAATGTTTATTACAAATTGTATATTTTACATTAATATGTCAAAATGATTAAAGATTTCAAATTTATATTGCAATGTTAATTTTACTCTCAACCATTTTTTAATATATCTGACGAAATTATATTTTGACTAAATTTGAGAATGACCCCCAATATGCAGCAAAAAATATGCTCCAACTTTAAACAGCTATTACTCGGTCAATTTTAATCATAGAATAACGGGACTTTTTGTGTATTACTTGTCAGTGTAAAAGGAAATTTTTTACTAAATATAACTTATAGGACCGGGGGACCGTATAAAAATTTAAATTTCGTAATTTTTTAAGAAATTTTTTTATTGACCCAAATCGCTTTTAAAATATTTCTTTACCTGATTTTAAACATTTTTGTAATTAGAACTATATGTCTATGGCTAACGGTTTAACAATTAGCCATTGAACACCGTTGAGACCGGACACCCTGTATAACATGATATATATCCAATATTTATTTTCAAAATATCATGATGTTTAATATTTTCGATTCAAATTCAAAATACAGTCCTATTTTTGCTATTTTCAGTCAAAAAAAAAAAAAAAAAAAAAAAAAAAAAGGTGTAAATAAGCTTTTTAACTGTTAACTAATTAACTGTGTAGTTCTAAAGATGAAGAACTTTTGCCTCTGGCAGTGATTTAAATATGTATTTTCTTTGCATTATTTTATTTATTTATTGGTGAAGTTTATTTTATTTATTTATTATTATTTTTTTTTAATGGAATAACAGCTGGAAAGAAATGCTGAAGAATTTATATTGTTTTAATTGCAAATGTGATGTTTAATCTTTTGTAATCCTGATGCGCGCGAAGGTTAAAAGGTTAAAAAATAGGTTTAAAAACATATCATGCTTGAAAGTCTTTATTATAAAGAAAAAATCTGTCTGTGCGTACCGCTAACATAATTTCAAAGTTGTCAACACCAGATGATCAAATTTCGCTTTTATTGTAATTTTTAAATTCTTTAAACACCGCATATTTTAAATTTTTACACCGTCGAATAGGGGGGAAATGTACTTCCAAATGCAATTTATTTTAAAAGTATCTATATCGCAATTTGTTTGAAAACTGTATCAAAATTTACTCAAATTTTATGGTTTTAAAAATTATTTTTAAGCATGAATTTTTAAAAATCTATCTCTGTCTTATATAGACGAGTGCGAAAGATAAATCTATTTACACTTAGATTAATATAATTAGTTCAGCATTTGTTTTCAGCTTATATTCTATGACGAAATTAAAATTTCATAAACAAATGTAGAAAATAATAAAATAGTGAAATAGAAACAAAACACAAATTTAAGACATGTAACTGAACCACGCGCTGGAATCAGAATCAAAAAGTCTGCTGTAAATAGCGATCTTTGACGATTTCTTCGGCTGTTAACTTCTGGCACGAGACCAATACGAGAGTATAATTTTTAAGTAATTTCAAAACTTTATTGCTATTTTCATACAAAAATCATTTTTGGTACAGTTAGTGAACAATCTAAAAGAATATATTAAATGTAATAAATCCATAAAAATTTTCAATTGAAAAAAGTGGTTTTCACCTGTAACGAGAGAAGTTCGGGTTAGATCCCGTAGATATTTTGAAAACCATAAAACCAGTAAATTGAGAAACAAATATGAATAAACATAGAAATATTTGAAAGAACATTTATTTTTATTAATTAATTTAATTTGAACTATTTGACGGTATAAAAATTAAAATTGTGTTATGCATAGAAGTAGAAGTTTTAAAAAATTACAGAAAAAGAAAATTTACTGGTCACATCGTTGCCACAATCAGTATGACGTTAGCGTTACGTATGGGCATGTTTTTGCTTTATAATATAGTATTCTTTTAAAAATATGCTTTAATTTTTATGGTTTAGATAAATAGTAGCGTTGCTAAACTAAAATAAAGAATATCTAAATGAAAGTTAAAATTATAGTTCTCTATTCACCTTGAATTAAATAATTAAAATACATATAAAAGCACAAATAATTGTACAGAAATTACTTTCAAGTGCATGCATATAATATTAAGATATTTAAAATACAAATTTAAAATACCTTAAAATATATTAGAAAAACCCAGAACGTTTTGAGCCATTACAAGGCCGTCATCAGTAGGATTTAAATATTGTTATTATTTTCTTTGAGTTTATTCAAGAATTGTCCAGAAGAAAACATTGTAATTTAAAGGTTGTACATCAGATGAGATGCCAGATAAAGTTATAAGAATATCTGAGTTTACAGACTTTAAAATGTATTAATTATTGTTTTTAAAATGGAAAGGACATATAAGTAAGATTTATAGATATGTATAGATTAACATTTCTCAGTTTTTATCTACCGAAAATATTACAATCTAAAATAAAATTATCTTTCAAAAATTTGAAGTAAAGAGTTTTTTAAAGCATATTTATTGACGGTTTGAATCTTGAAAAATTAAATTCATATTTTAAATTTAAACAAAAATTGAAAAAAAAAGCGAAGATTCATTCCAAGCTTAAAAATAAAAATAAAATAGCATTACCTTTTACTTAAGTGTATTTAGATAGTCTTTAACGACATATATCATCTTTATGTCATTGCATTGTGTATCTACGTCCACAGTTTATCTTAGCGCGCGCACACATAATTTTGCATTATCACATAAAAATAATTATATTTCTAAAACACGTCTATTTATAAATAAAAAAAAAATCAACTAAAGTTAAGGCTGATGAAAACTTTTTTTTATATTTAGAGTAAAAGTTTCTCAAAGAATTAAACGATACAATTTTACAAATCTGTTCTATATAAAAGATTTTTTTTCCATATGTATATACAGGGTGATGCAAAATGAACTAGACAAAATACATTAGCAATCCTATCCATTTTGTCCCATTAATTTTGCATTACCCTGTGTATATAAAGCCTTATTTTTTGTAAAATTGATAGTTACCTCCCCCTCCCACCCCAATCCAACACGAATCACTAACTTTTAATTAATTTGAAGTTCCCAGTTAAAAATCATTGATCTGTAAAAGGTTAAATACCAGGAATTTTGCTTTTTCAGAATTTAGTATTGCCCCCGATGAAAAAAAAAAATGTTTATAAATATAGATACAGTAGAGTATCGATTATCCGAATTAATCGAACTTATGCCTTTGGAATGGATCCTTTTCTTCTGATGGACTGATAGCTTCCATTATTATGAAACAGCCATTATAAATGAAGTGTTAAGTGAAGATGAAAGAGTAGTCGTAAAAAGTTAGAACTCTGATTTTCCGGTCAGAATAGGGGAAAAAATGACCATAATTTTTTTTGAAGTTAGAACTCTGATTTTCTGGTCAGAATGGGGGAAAAAATGGCCATAAAAAAGGCCATTTTTTCCCCATTCTGACCAGAAAATCTTCTAACTTTTTACGACTGCTCTTTCATCTTCCGCTAAGCGCTTCATTCATAATGGCTGTTTCATAATAATAGAAGCCATCAGTCCACCAGAAGAAAATATCTCGGTTAAAGTGGCAATTCGGTTAAGTGGGACCCGGATAATTGGGACTCTACTGTAGTTCAGTTTTAAGACTTAAAACACGCGATTTTATTTTATATAAAATAACGTTATTCGCATCCGCTGAAAAATTCCTCATTTGCAATCCAGTATTAAAGAATATCTACAGTAAAGTACGCATAGGACTTCACTATCGTTGAATAATACACATATCTAAAATAAGAGATTTCGTCATTCAAGAAACTCCACAAAAAAATCGGCTGTCTCATGATTCATATGCTTTCATTTGTTTGTAGTATTAATATAGATACTTAAAATTAAATTTAGTTTATAATAGCTCCCTGTTTTATCAGAAATCCTTCATTTATATTTTTCCAAAATAGCACGTATTTTAATTACATTTTCTTTCGGTTGTTATGAGAAAATGGCAACAAAAAGATATAATTGCTATTTTCCGTTTACTTTCTACAAAAATGGTGTACTTGAGTTGCTAAAATTAAACAAATGTGGCGAAAAACTAAAAAAAAATTAATATCTCAAAAATAAATGGAGATGCACTTTTCAAACGAATTGCATTTAAAAGTATTTTTTTTCCAATACGACGGTATAAAAATTGAAAATGTGCGATGGTTAGAAGTTAAAAAAATTACTATAGAGTATTTAATCGTACCACTTTGTTTTACGGCTGGCTTCTGTAAGGTAACGTTATTTTTTGGAATACACAAAATAAGCTGGGAGAAAGAAATAGCATATCGTACCGGGGGCTAAAAATCCATAGTAATCTTCAGCCGGAAAATTTTTTGGTATTTTCTCTTGGATAAACATTTTACAGCTAACGTGAAGTAAGGAATAAAAGACGTGTGACCTCTTATTTTGTTTGTTTGTTGTTTTTTTTTTTTTTTGGGGGGGGGGGGGGGTATTTTTTATTATTTTTGGTTTAATGAGAAGGTATTTGTCTCCAATGAATATATAGATTAAAAAGGCTTCAAGAATTTTATTAAAGTTTTCTTTAGAATATTTTAAAGCAAAAACAATATTTTCTGCTTCGCGAACATCCACCATTGAAACTAAGAGTCGTCAAAAATTGACGTATCTCTTGAGATGCCAACAATGGAATAAGATTCAAAATACAGTAAATTGATTCGTTTAAGGAAATTCGTGTTTATCGTAATTTGTCATCTTGCAATCTTTCTGCACTCATTAGAATAAAGAAAAACTGTTACAATGTAATACCTTTATCAGAAGCTAGCATCTCAGCCGTCATTAGAACTTTTTTTTTCTAAAATAAATACATTTAAAACTTTTGATTTAGATAAATATAGTAACATATATGAGGGTTTATAGATCATGTTTCTGAAATAATTAAAAAATGCAATTATACAAAGCTGTTCTACATAAATGATTTTCTTTTACATTTTCCTGAACGAGGATATTATTCCTGGATGTAAATCATAAAAATTTCTTTAATATTATCAAAAGCAGGGTTCGTGATTATTATTCTTTTTTTAATAAAAATCAAATAATCGATTTAAAAAAAATTTAAATCGGATTTTTTTTTTTTTTTTTTTTTAAATTTAAATCAGATTTTTCTTTTCTTTTTTTTTTTAATCCCACGCAGTATTATTGTTTTATATGACTTTTCTTTTAATTTATAAAATATAAATTTATGTATGCACACACATGCAGTACCAATGTATATTAATAATATTACACAATTTACATAAATGATTCAAAGAGGCTATGGAAAAATCTTTGTTACACAAAATGCGTCGAAAACTACAAATCAGATGTCAAAAATTAATTCATCCTTCAGTATTTTTGTTAAAATAAAAATAACTGCAGCACATAAAAATTATAAACAAATTTGGAAGCAAATTATGTTGTTAAATTTTGCTTTGTTAAAGTGCTGGTACAGAAAAACTAGTAGCAGCTTTATCAGTTGATTTCTAATTTTTGAATGTACCAAACCAAATGCAGAAAATATTCGTTCTGCTAAGGTAGATGAAGCTATTGCAGTAAAAAGCTAGTTGATCATGAATTCTGCAAGTTTTTTAGTGTCAGCCTTTTCGATAACTGTAACAAATACCTTCCAACATTCTAAAGGGCTGAGATCCACTATATTAGATTCAAACGAAAATTCATTGAATGGTCCAGATTTTGTTCATTAGTATATTAGGTAACACAAAAGTAGAGCACACAATTTTATTTTACCCCAAATTTCGGAACGTTTTCTAAATACTAACAAGTAAATATTCCAAAATTTAATTTATTCCGGCTTAGATTTCGCTACTGTTGCAAGATTATTTTATAATTTGGTTCAAAGGAAATTTTAAAGCATTTTTTTCTAAACTTTACATTCTACTTTACTTTTTCACAAAGATTAAGCTTTATCTTTCTAAAAGCTGTTTGATTATGTGTATTATATAAAACTAAACTATATTAAAGTACATTATTATGTTTGTTTATATCTTGAATTTATTTAAAAATAACATAAGAAAAACTGATTTAAATCAATGATAAAAAAAAACTGATTTAAATCAATGATTTAAAAAAAAACAAATCGTGATTTAAATCATGATTAAAATCAGGCTGATTTAAATCAACAAACGCTGATCAAAAAGGTCGTTTTTGTGATTTTCTGTACATTTTAACTTTTATGACTAAAACGTAATTCACACCTTATAAGGAACGAAAAAAAAAAAGAGAGCATTTTTTTGATAAAACTGGTAGTTTTTTTCCTTTACGTCAATATAGATGAAATCTAATTTCTAATGTTTTTTAATTCAAAGTTCCCAGTTAAAATTATTGATCTATAAAAAGTCAAATAATATCCAAAGTACACTTCAGGCTGAAATGTTTTGGTATTTTCCTTCTGGTATAAACATTTTACAGCTAACGCACGGTCAAGCAAAAGATTGACCTCCGATATAATTTTGATAGAATCAAAAAAGGTTTACACTTATGAACAGCTAGCATTTCTGTCGTCTCTGTTTTATTACTGCAAAAGCAGTTTTACGGTTAGTAAGAGAATACTTCCCAGCTGAGCTGTTTAACCCTTTATGCCCCGATGGTACATTAAAGTAACTTGTTATAAAATTAATATAATACATCGATTAGTAGTATTACAGTTTAGAATGAGTTATAATCTTGTTCCAAAAGCATTATTGGTTGCACAAAACAAAAATATTTTTAAAAGGATGATTTCTTTTTCGTTTGCATCTTTTCAGCTTACTTGGCATTGGAAGGTTTTGGGGGAAAAGTTTCAGTTAGGAAATATTTCTATATTTCTACTGAAAGAGAATTATATTTGTGCATTTCCTAATTCTATATAATGCTAAAAATTATTTTAAATAAAAGATTTGAGTCAAGTTATAAATATTGCATAAAATCCCTATAAGTTCAAACTGAATTAATTAATTTTAATTGGCAAAATACTTCTAAAATTTATTAAATGATTGTGCAAATCTTCTAATGTAATTTCAGAAATTCACAAAAAATGCTCTAGAAGATGAAATTTTCATGAATTCATAATTTGGGATGTAAAGGGTTAACTATACGAAGCATACGATATATATAGCTGTACCGTTTCTCTGAAATTCCCCTTTTTCTTTTAATGAGATTTTTTTTCATTCTAAAATATTTTAAAGTTTAGTTTTTGTTTTAGATAAATATAGTAGTGTTTGCCAAATAAAAATCAAGAATGTTTGAATTTATACACAATAAAATAAAAATTGTTTTTTTTTTTTTTTTTTTTTTTTTTTTTTTTTTTTTTTTTTTAATTAAAAAGACGTGTAAATCAGAACAATGGCTATGTAGATTAAATTTTTTTAATTCTTATCCATGGAAATATTACAATATAGAAATAAATTACCTTTCAAAAATTTGAAGTAAAGTGTTTTTGAAAGAATATCTATTGAATGTTTGAATATTGAAAAATTAAATTCGTATTTTAAAGTCGAATAGAAAAAATGCAAAAAATAAAAGAAGATTTCTTTCAAACTTTAACAAACATGAAATTAGAATTACTTTTAATCTATGTATTCTTAGACCTTTTTTTATCGACGTATATTATCTGGATGTCATTACAATAAGTGTCTACGTCACAGTTTATATTAGGGTGTGAAAACATAAGTTTGCATAATCATATAAAAATAATTACATTTCTAAAACATGCCTATTTATAAGTAAAATAATTAATTAAAATTAGGGCATAAAAAATTCATATATATTTATAGATGATGTTATTGTATAGATCATAAAATTGTATCTTTTACTTATTTTAGAGAAATAAGTAAAATATACAATATTATAACGGTTTTCTGCATAAAAGTTTTTTTACCCTGATAGATGGCAATCATAAAATTTCATTAATATTATAACAAGCTAGAAATAGCTCGTCAAACGTGGCAAATGAGGTGCGTTCGTACTATAAATAGTTTTATAAATATTTTTTGCACCACATATTGTACTGAATGTATATTTTAGTGTACTTCATAAGTGCATATCAATTTCATTCTGTTCGAAAGGCTGTAACATCATTAAAATGCATTTGAAATAATGTTTTCCCATTGGCCGTAATGTAACGGAAAACTCTTGAGTGTCCCTGTAATTAAACTATATATCCAATTTCCATAAAATTTGAAATGACTCAACAAAATTATGCAACAATTATATATTATAAATTTCAAACGATTCGGATGGGTAGTTTTTGCGCTGTTATATGCGGACAGACGGACAGAGATACAGACGGACAGACAGACGGACAGAGATACAGACGGACAGACAGACGGACAGAGAGACAGACGGACTGAACTACGACTATAGATGCTACGTATTTGTATAATTACGAACGCACTTAAAAAGGGCCTTTTTGTCACTTTCTGTTCATTTTTCCTTATGTATTTACTTTTTTCCCTTCAAAGGGGAATAAAAGAGCAATTTTTTATTTTTATTTTTTTTATTTTTTTTTAAATTTTGTAAAACTAGCAGTTTTTTTTCTTATGTCAATATAAATGAAATCTAATTATTAATGTAATTCAATTCAAAGTTCCCAGTTAAAATTCTTGATTTGTAAAAGGTTAATTAAAATCCAAAGTATATTTCAAACTGAAATGTTTTGGTACTTTCTTCTTGCATAAATATTTTTCAGCTAACGCACGGTCAAATAAAGAATAAAGACGCGTGACCACTTTTTTTTCTATCTTTGCTAATGAGAAGGTGTTACTCTACGATGAATTTGACATAATCAAAAACGGTTTACCCTTTTGAAAAGCTAGCATTTCAGCCGTCGTTGTTTTATTGCTGCAAAAGTAGTTTTACAGTTAGAGAACACTTCTCGACTGAGCAGTTTATCGATTCGAAGTACAGTAGAGTCTCGATTATCCGAGTTCATACGGACCAAGCTCACCCCGGATAAGCAAAAAACTTGGATAAACCGGATTTACACATATTGTCGCCACCTAGGAGAGGAAATATAAATTTTAACTTAATTCATTCATTTTTATGGTACTAGTAACATTTCTTTGATGCACATTTCCGTTACTTTTAAGAAAAACGGGGAATGATTTTTTTAATTTGAAAAAGACCTTGATAGTTTTTTGTTTGTCAATTTTACTGCAGTTTTTCTTTCTATTTTTTCTTTTCTTTTCCTTTTTTTCTTCTGCAGTATTGGGTTACTGCATAGCTACCAATTTCTAAGATTTCTCTTACCACTAAAACTTACCAGTAAATTTTGCCTTTCAATCGCCGAAATCTAACAATTGTCAACGATTAAATATGGCAAAAATTTGTATTCAGTTTTAGAGGTAACAAAACCGTACAAATTGGCAGCTATGTGATTTTATTAGTGTCACGAAAATTGCAGATGTAGCTTCTTATTTCTGCTCAAAGTATTAAATAGTTTTTTAATGGAACTTATACCTTTGGAATGGATCATTTTCTTCTCATGGACTGATGGAATCCATCTGTCTATTAAGAAAATAACTCTGTTAAAGCGGAAACTCAGTTAAGCGGGACTCGGATAATTGGGACTCTACTGTAATGGATTTACCATAGAAACATGCGATATATATATAATTGTACCGTTTCTCGAAAATGCTTCTTTCTATTAATAAGCGTTTTTTTCATTTATTTTTTATTCTAAAACATACCTTAAAGCTTTTGACCCAGATAAATAGTAATGTTTACCAAATTAAATTCTAAGTTTATGCAAGATAAAAAGGGATTTTTTCCCTTTAATTGAAAAGACGTCTAAGTAAGAACAATATATATGTATATTAACATTTCTTAATTCTTATACTCGAAAATAATATAATCTAGAAAAAAAAAATTAGCTTTGTAAACTTTGAAGTAAAGTGCTCTTGGAGGAATATTTTTGTTTAAATTTAATTGTTTAAATATTAAAAAAATTAAATTAGTATTTGAAAGGCGAACAGAAAAAAGTGCAAAAATAAATAAATAAATAAAATGAGCAACGATTTATTTCAAACCTTAAAAAATAAAATAAAATTAGCATTAATATTTCAGCTTTAGATAGTTTTTAATGATTTAAATTAGCTTTATGTGATTACACTGAATGTCTTCGTCATAGCTTGTATTAGCGCGTGTACACATAATTTAATATAACACATTAAAAAAAAAAAATACATTTGTAAAATTTAAAAATAATTAAAATTAAGGGAAAAAAGCCTATATATGCATATATCTACATTTATCTACTGGGTTATTGAACTCGGGCTTCTTGGGTTATCGACCATACGTGGAAACCATTTTTTTATTGAAAACTTTACTAGGTTTTTTATATCTAATATATATTTTGAGATTACCCATTAACAACACCAAAAAGCAATTTTAGATGAAAATATCAATAAAGTATTCAGATAAAGTTCTGAAATTTATTAAAAGATATTCTTTCGTATCCGCATGTCTGCAGTTAATATTTAAAAAAATCACCAAAGATGTCATCATTCACGACAACCATTTTCATTCTGATAATTTCAGTGTTTTAAAGCACAGTCAGGCTGTATGCGATAGTAAAAGAAAAAAAAAACATACTTGTATATTATTTTACATACCACAAAAAACAGTAAATTGAGATTGCTTATTAACAACACCAAAAAGCAATTTTATATGAACATATCAATAAAGTATTCAAATTCTATTTTCTGGCCAGAAAATCAGAGTTCTAACTTTTTACGACTGCTCTTTCATTTTCACATAACACTTCATTTATGGTGGCTGTTTCATAATAATGGAAGCCATCAGTCCACCAGAAGAAAATGATCCCTTCCAAAGGTATAAGTTCGATTGAAAAAACTATTTAATACTTTGAGCAGAAAGAAGAGGCTACACCTGCAATTTTCATGACACTAATAGAATGGCATAGCTGCCAATTTGTACGGTTTTGTTACCTCTAAAATTTGATACAAATTTATATACAAATATATTTTTTTTTCATCCGGGTGACACTAAATTCTGAAAAAGCAGAATTCCCGTTCTCTTGTTATTATTATTATTATTTTTGCATTTCACTAATAGATGGCTAATATTTCTGGAGCCACATCATAAAAATTTCTCTAATATATAACCAATTCTTTGGGACACAAGTAGAAAAAGCCAATGTTTTCTTTATTTTCTTCACGGAACAAGGAAAGCTCACATCATTTCTTTTTAGATAAACTTTGTATAAGCAAGGAGAGTAAAAAAAAAGAGCTTGGCAAATGGTAAAGCATTTGTAAGATAAATTTGTAGATAATCATTCTGAGAGGCTTTTCTCGGGGAAAGATTTAGTATTGTGCGGCCAGCACGACAACATATGCTATCCATCTTATACACGTTTACTGTTTTTAAGGTTCATTTGGCTTTGGGCCATGGCAATTGTAGTTACAGTTTAACATTATCTGATTGTATTTGAAAATGAGCACTATATAAAGATTCCTGTTTTAGCTGTTTGATACATGTTTCTTGTTGCTGAGTTTTATTATATTTTGGAAATGCATCTTTAACATCAATGCTTGAATTTCTGTACATTGCAGTAATTCTAGTTTGAGAAGTAATTTACCTAAATATGAGAAATATCATTTCAAGTATCATGAAAAAATATCACAATAAAGGTTAAGTAGAGATTTATCAGCCAAAATGTAACCAAAACTTTTGCCAAAAGTAAATAATTCTTCTAAATATTACGAATGATCTGACTAATTAAATATATTTATTACTTTACGTGGATTCTGCATTTGCTTATTTTCAGATGTTATCATTTTTACTTTTTTATGAAAAAAAAAAAAAAAAAACAGTTACGTTTTCTTAAAAATATATCACATACAGCTCTTGAAGATACAAATGAAACTTCGGTTTTAGACACATCTTGCTAAAAATATGTATTGGTTGCAATATGTTGTTGTGAATAAAATCTATATTATAAAACAAAAACATTCAACGATTTAACCAATCTGTTTCGCATTTATCGCAAATTTTATTTGCTTAACCATCGTATAATTCCAATTTTTGCACCATCGAATAAAAGGGGGGGGGGGGGGTTACTTTAAAATGTAATAATGACTAAAAAATGTATCTCAACTTCCTGATTTTGTATGGATTTTAAAATAATTTTTAAACTTGAGTTCTTTTTTAAATCTATCTCTATCGAGTGCGGCTTGATTACGGAAGATTAACCCGTTCGCACAAAAAAAAAAAAAAAAAAAAAAAAAAAAATATATATATATATATATATATAAATACCTACTTCAGTACTTGTTCCCGGTCATAATAAATTAAAGTTTCATAAATAAATAAAACACAAATTTGACAGATAAGTGTAAGAATGCGCTTAAACGCTGAAATAACCAGAATAAAAAAGATTGCTGTAAATAGAGAAATCTTTGGCAATTTCTTGGCATGAGGCTAATGCGAAAGTATCGCTTTTTAAAAAATTAAAACATCATTTAAATAATTGGTATTTTTCGTATAAAATGTGTTTTGGTTTTGTTAATGGACAACTAAAAAAAAATATATTAAATGTAAAAAATCTATTACAGTTTTTAATTGAAAATGATTTTTAATCTTATGTTACCCGGTATGCCGGGATTGGACCTCTTGTTTTACTTAAATATGAAAAATGTTATTTCAAGGGGAAAAAATAATAAAGTTGATATTTATTAATCAAAATGTAACCAAAGTTATTTGCCTAATGTAAATATTTCCTGCAAATATTAGAATTTTTCTGAGTAACTAAATTTACTTTACGTGAAATTTGCATTTGCTTAGTTTCGGATGCTAATATGATTTTTTTTTTTTAATTCTATAAACACAGTTATAGCTTTATGAAATATCAAGTGCAGCTTCTGAAGATTTGCAGATGAAACTTCGGTTTCAGATATCTTCTTACTAATCATTTGGATTAATTTCAATATTATGTAATAGTAAATAAAATTATTTTTAAAAACTATTTTTGTAATGAATGGAACAAAAATTGTGTAATTTGCACGTGTGGATGTAGTCTCAAAATATTTTTGCATTTTAAGCTTATTACCTGTATTACAAATCACGAGGATGAGACTATTTAAATTAGGGCCGAAACTAAGGGGGGGGGGCAGAGGGGGCATGTGCCCCGGGGCGCCAGAGCCAAGGGGCGCCAAGTGAAAGATTATACCTTTGGAATCGATCCCTTTCTTCTGATGGACTGATGGTTTTCATTATTATGAAACAGCCATTATAAATGAAGTCGGATAATCGGAACTCTACTGTATAAGCAAACACTGTAAATAGCCGGTAATACATGCGAATTCTTTTATGTGAACGAACTATAATTGCAACAAACGTCATAGTCAATTTACGTAGTTCAGTATTAGATATTTTATGATTACATATTTTAAATTTTAAAATAAGTCGGCCATTAGCAAATTAGTAAAATTCTCTTTGTAAATATACTTTGAGGAAGAAAGGGGGGGGGGGGGGTAAAATTCATGTTAGCCCCGGGCACAAAAAAGGCTAGTTTTGGCCCTGATTTAAATTATCTTAGATTCTTCTCTCATGCTTAAACATAATCTAGCATATTATTTGCATTAAACTCATTTTGATTTTGACGACTTATTTCAAATTTTGAAATATTTAGCGTTTTTAGCTATTTTTTCCTTTCGTTTACTTACTCTCATAAGAATGTTTAAATCAAAATGATTTTTTTATAGACATGGACGTACTTTATTCTCATTATTTTTAATACGAGAGAATTATTTTCGAATATTACATAAATAATTTCTGTTACTGTTTTATTTATTTATTTATTTATTTTGTAATTCGAAAATTCATTATAAGAGTATTTAAAATAATCATACATACGTATTGAAATAAAAAACAATTTTTTTCCAGATTTTTCTTCGTAAATGATAAATTTAATTTTAAATAATATTTTTAAGTTAAAATCTTTTAATATGTAAATATGAATATATTTCTTACGATACTGTTCGACTGATATATTAGGCAAATATTAAGCAGATAGGCAGAGCATTGAATAACAAACATTATATTCTAAAATAAAACGAATTTAAAGAAAATTAAAAGAAATGCCACACATTATAAACGTTATATGCATTATATGGGATGATATATTGAATGAATGTAATTTAAAATGATTAGAAAAATCGAAGAAAAACTCACCACTGTTCAAAAACTGATTTTTCAAAGAATAATGATGTAGTTTTGCTTGTTTCACTCCTCGAGGAATATTTATTTTGTATTGTCATTAAATTGGTTTAAAAATAGAACGATTTTAATTTTCGCTTATGTTTTAATTAATTCGAACTGCACTATAAGTATTCGATGGAAAACATTATAACTCCGCTATCAAAAATGATGGAAAATCGAAAGACTCAGCCAACGAGAAATCGATTATTTTCGTACTTTAATGCTGCTGGTACACGACTAAGCTCATAAGGGCCAAATATTTACTTGTTAGTGTGGGGTCGTAATTACGAAGGAGATTTGTAAAAGGGCTCAGATATATTTCTAATTACTTAATAATGGTTAAGGATAAAGAGATTGCTCGAAATATTGCAAATTTAAGCCAATGAAGCATTTCTATATCAGGTTGTAATTTCGCTTACGATATTGTTGCTGTATTTATTAATCTTTAATATTACCAATTAAGCGTACTGGAAACAATATTTATAAGTTAGAAGTAAAGGGGAGAATAGTATAAGCTCTCTAAAAACTACCCTGAGTTTGTTAAGAAAGAAATAATAGAGATTAAAAAATGTAAATTAGGAAAATGTTTATTATTATTTTTTTTTTAATTTGGTGTCGGTGATCTTTAAAACTGTGGGCTACATTAATTTATATTGTGAGTTCTGAACATTTTCCTGTTCAACAAATGCGTTTTGCAGACAAACATCATAAATTAACAAACACTAACGTTAAAATTAACATAATTTTGTTAAATATGCAAGTAAAAATGTTTAATTGAGAATTTTTATCATCCTAAAAACCCATATTTCAATTTGAGAAAACTGATTAATAACACTAAAGAAACTTGAAAACGTTTCCGAAAACCAGTGACAACACAAAAAAAAAAAAAAAAATGCTTTTTAAAAATTATATTTTTTTAATTATAAATTCTTCTTTAAATTTCGAAAGTACACTGGTTTCTGATGTTTCTAAGGATAAAGAACGCTTTTCGGAGTCGTGGGAAACTTGGCAAAGGTTATTGTATATCTTTGTTCGTGGTAAAATTACATTTTCATAGGATTATAAAAATTGGTCTTTTTAACACTTTCCAACGAAGTTGAAAGTGTTTATGCATTCGGTTTGTCTGTCTGTCTGGCCGCCTGTCCACGCTCTAACTCCCGTAAATATAATCTGATTTTCATGCAATTGATAAAGGTTATTTAGGGTCACCAAAGCATGTTTGGTACTACATATGAAGTATGTAGGATTAATAGTTCATTTACAGGGGCTCTCAAAAGTATTCCAATACATTATGGTGTATGGGGGAAAAATTGTTTGCAGAGTATTTTAATGGCATTAGGATATTTCAGATGTATTGAAACTGATATAAATCACTGAATTTCACTTCGATCACCTTAGAACAGGGCATTAATAGCATTTTTTATTCATTTACAGGGGTACACAAAAGAAATTGCTTATAGTTATGTCTTTGAGTAATAATTGTTGGAGTGTACGGTTTAAAATTCGGTATGCGCTTTTAAATTTAATTAATTTGTTTCATGTTAATCGTTATATATAAATTCTATACCTCATATACAGGGCTGAACAAAACTATTCACTTACCATTCTCCTTATTGGAGGAAATTACTGAAGGGGAATTTTCAACTGAAGTATATGTATTTCTTAAGTGAACTAAATTTTGGCATGCATGTAGTTAATAATCTATATATTATGTACAGGGTTGCTGAAAAAAATTGGAAAATTTTCCGATTGTCGATGGGAACAGCTGAAATTGGGTTTTGAAATGTTTTATGCGTTTCCATAGGTTTGAATTAGACGTAATATTTTAATTTTTTAAAAGGTGCAATTTTGTTATATTATTCTGAGTTGGAAAGGGTTTCATAATCTATGCTTGACGCATGATTTTTTCTTTCTTGTTTTTTACAGTAAACGTGCTGATGAAACTTTTTGAAAACTTTTTACAAAATCAGCATAAAAAACACATAAGGAACACCATTCACTTTACGTAGATTAAAATGGCCGTTTTGGTGGAATTTTTCGGAATATTATTTTATTTGAAAGGGAAATCTTTTACGGTTCTAAATCTGTTATAATTTTACTCCTAAGATTACTAGAAGATGAGTTATTACCAATTTAATAAACAGGAAGTAATGAGTCCAATACCGGAAGTGAGCAGGAAAACCGGAGGAACGTAAATAGTGCTTCTATGCACGATTTTTTAATGTTTTTTACATCAAAACACTAATGGACATTAATTGACACTTCCTGACTAATTTTACAGATAAGAAATCTTTAAATGCAATTACTGGAAAATCAATTTTTCTGTTATTTCTATATGTACGATAAACTTCATTACTTAAAATGTTTTAAACGTACTTCAGTGAAATTTTGTCAGCATGCTTTCCGTATTACTCACTATGTTCTGAGCTAAAATCTAAGTTCTATGTGACAATGTAATTGTTTTATAGGTATTCGAACAAAAAAATGATAATTTTTAATAAAAAATGCGTATTTTTTGACATGCAGTGAAACTTCCCTGTGAAACCACTTCCATTAAGCGACCACCTCTCTGAACGACCATTTTTTCATGAAACAAAATTTATTCCCATAGACTCAATACTAATTTTACCTCCATTCAGAGACCATACCAGTTGAACTCTCTCCATGAGCGACCCATTTCTTTGAATTCCGGAAAGCACATTATTCATCAAACTTCTAAACTAAGTTTAGAATTTTGTTTTACATTTTATTCCGGTAACTTTTAAGTGTTTAAATACCCTTTGTGTCTTTTTAGGCAATGAATTTAACTCTGATGACAAATTAAGAATAACGGTCAATAAATTCACTCTCAAAGAAATAGACAAATTAATGAAATCGTCATTATTTGTTTCCCGTTTTAAAAAAAAAAACTGCATTTATTTATTGAACTTTGAAAGGACTTGGAAATAAAAGATAAAACCGTAAAATCACAACAAACGTCAATGTAATCATTTTTTAAACTGTGCAGTAATTAACTTATATAATTAATTTTTGTTTTGATACTTAAATTTTCATATTTTTACCTAATATGAAAATTAAATTTCAGTAACATTAATTCATACCTTTTTTCAACAATTGAAATCTAGATTTTATCATGACCTCCATTAAGAGACCTCCTCTCGGAGCGACTAATTTTTATTAGAACGAAACGTGGTCGCTTTAGGGAGGTTTTACTGTATTTTGAAATATTTCAGTTAATTTTTTATACAATGTAAAATTTTTAGTGAAGTGCACAGGTCAGTGTAATAGACGTATGTAGTACAAAGTAAATTGAACTATATGTAGTTGAATTATGTGTACGATGTCTGGAGTAAGCATGAAAATTTGCTTAAAAAAAATGACACCCCCTCTCTCCCAATTTAAAAAAAACTCATGAAGATATAACTAGAATTTTATGTTTTTTTCATTCTTCTGTATTACAACTGAACTAAAAAATACATATTTATTCAGTATTGTATATTTTTTAAAAAGCTCTCCGAAGAAGGGAAAGAAGTCTATCTCAGGCATCATGAAATTATTATATAAATAAATAAACAAAATCTTATTCATAGCAGGATTATTAAATTTATTTTCCTAATTTTGAAAGATGATTAAGTAATCAAATATATATTTTAGAAATGTCAAATCTCTTTCCTGTTACATTTGTAACTAGTTTAACTTTAGATTTCAATGGTTTCCTTAACATTTTGAAACAATGGGTAAAATCCATCTACAAAATCAGTTTCAAAATCTCCTATATTTTATTCGACAGTTTACATTAATGAAAAAATTTCTGTATATTTCTAATAATATTATTTTTCTCCCAATGCACTTAATGTATAATTTGTTAAAGATCTATATATATTTAAAAAAAAAGAAAAAAATCACTGTGATCTCTACGAAATCTTTACTTTATTCCACAGATTCAATTCACAGGAAATATTTTCGTCATACTTCTAATATTATTAGTATTTATCTTCTTTCTTTCGTACTTATTTATTTTTCAATATATTAGACTGTAATAAATAAAATAATGATGTCAATAATATAAGGATACTAATATCATAAATGGTTTCCAATATGTTGTATCTCAAATTTATATTATTCCTAATTCTGAACTATGATTAAGGAATCAGAAGGATTGAATAATAAGAAAATTGAACTAATAATTTTTTCTCCAAAGAATAAAATAACTTGCGATTGCAATATGAATTTAGATCTTCTTTCAGATGATGATTAATAACTCACTTTATGATTATAGTTTCCAGAGCAATTAATTAGTAGCGCTCATTATCAGGTGAGCAATAATAGAGAGAGTGTATAACCCAACGAGGTTATTTTGCAAAGAGATTTTTTAATCACCATCTGGAGTGAAAAGAAGATCTACAGCTATCACATTAACAGTATTCGATATCTACGATTTCCTTGAAGATTCCAGATATTGAGAGCAATCCACTGAAACCGCTACAAAATCATTCCGGAATCTCCCTGCTCCTGCTTACTTTCACTATCACATTCTCTTCATCCGCATCATTCGGCAGCTGTGAGCCGGCAGCTAAGTCAGGGATTACCGGTCGGTGTCTTCAAAAGCTACAACCCGGCCCCCGTTTAGATGCCCATAACTCAACTCTTTCCACATCTCTGTTGTTGTTCTACGTCTCTCTTCGGCACTGCCCGTCGCAATTTGTCACTCGATCGCAGGGAATGGTTTTCCTCCACTCGGATAAATAACTCTTATGTTGGTGTAGCTGGAGTTTGTTTACCTTGTGGCATGGACATGGACATGCTTGTATTGGAGAGGAAAAGAAATAGAAATTTATTCAAATCATGTAGTTCAGGCAAATCTAAAACAGAACCAAAGAAGCATCTCATAAGCTATCTATCATTTATTTATCCATAATTGAAATCCATTCTCATTGGTTTTGACACTGTAAAATTGAATAATTTTTTCGACATTTTAAAATTGCAAGGGGATGATGGAATTAACCTATTTGGCATCATTAGCGCATACATGCGTGCATTTCAGGAATTTCTTTCGTTATTGGAAATGCCGAAAGGAATGTTCGGCAGAAGAATTTATACTTTGTGTAAACACAAAACGTCTGTCTTTAGTAAAGCAAAAATAACTGTTCAGAATTTCTGGTATGAATTTAGAATTTCTGAATAAAAAAGGAAATTCCAGAAATGCAAGCTTATATGTGTCACTGATTAAAACGGATCTAGGACCTTTCCCTACACCAACTGTTTGTTAATTAATACTAACATCGTTTTTAATAAAGTTTGTTCATGTTTTAGCATTGTTTGACCATGTGGGTTTTGCCTATTTCATGGCTGAATTTAGCGGATTTTCGTCATGTTTGTTTGTTAATTAATCTTAATGTTGTCTGTTCATGATATTTCTTTACCTTGAGGTATGAAGATGCATACATTGAAGAGGAATAGAAGTTCATTCATATCATTCAGATCAGACAAACCTAAAAATCGAACTAAAGAAACTTTCAAAACATTTTCTAACATTTATTTTGACATTAATAATTGAAATCCATTTTCAACTTTATAAAATATTGAAATGACTTATGCAAGTTTTATATTATTTGTGTAATTCAGAGAATTTGAACTGCTGTTCACCTAAGATAAACGTTTGTTTACTATAATATGAAAGCACAATATATATGTAAAATAGTGTATGCTGAATTAATAACTTTTTCTTGTGAGGGGTTGGGGGGGGGGGGAGGGGAGGGGGTCTAAATAATGATACTGTTTGGTTATTTTTTTTTAATCTTTCAAAAAATTTAGTCTATTTCAAGGAAAAGAGCAGAGCAATTTAAGGTTAAAAGAGAATTAATATGCTATAAGTATAGTAGAAATGAGTTACGACACGATTCATCCAAATAACCAATTTCTCTTCAAAATTACCTGTTTTACTAAATCAAATATAAACAGAAAAATTTATTTATTTTAAAATTTTTGCATCAGAATTCAACTATAAGTTAATTTATGTTGTCATTATATCACTGTCTTAATAAGTAAAATAACATAACATAATACAACACAAAAACAAAAATAAAACTATGAAAAAGTGCTTCACTTCAGTTGTCAATGAAAAAATATATCAAATGTGGAATATACCAAACACATTCAATATTTAAAATAATGCAGCATAGCAGTGCCACCTGTTGGGCGAATTTCACCAAAAAGTAATCAGTACCAAATTATATCAAGGACCAACTGAATCTGAAGTTTTCTGAAATTCCGTGCATTAGTTCTTAAGATATAGCCATTGCGGAAATCGTGAAAAATGCAGCACAGCAGCGCCACCTATTGGATGATTTACACCAAAAAGTAATCAGAACCAGTTTATATCAAGGTCTAACTGAATCTAAAGTTTTGTGAAATTCCGTGTATTATTTCTTGAGATAGAGCACCCACAAAATTTTTGTCACATTACAGACTCACAGAGTGACAGAATGACAGACAGACATTTTCTAAAAACCATCAGATCGTGTTCACGACCTTCTAAAACGTATAAATCCATCGAAAACCGGAAGCCGAAAATTTTCACAAATCCAGTACTTTCTCCTTGTAAAGATAGAAGAAAGTAAAAATAATTGCAGGATTTAATTTTTGTACTTATTGCTGAGGGGGAAAAAAGAAGTTCATTAAAATTATTGAGTTCTAAAACTGCACAAATTCGAGGAGCATTTTAATTACGCTTATTCTTTCTTTTAACATTCATAATTTAAAAACGTTTTTGTCTCTTCGGCCGCTAAAATATAGGATGTTGATATTCTGTGCTGAATGGGATTATACAAACTCCTGCTTTTTCATAATCCGGAATTGGATCAATTATTGTATGACATCTCGAAAATTTAAAGAAAGGCTAAAAGAGAACTTATCTAATATCAAGTTTAGCAAACCAAGTACCGCTTTATCCAGATTGCATCAAAAAGAAAATATGAAGATAAATTTCGAAAAAACTAACATGATCATTTCAACATCTAACCATTACTCTTCAATAATCCGTGAATCCATTGAGATTTTACTTGAGAGTGATACTGTTTGTAAGGATGCCCTTTCTTATAATATTCCCGCGATTTGGTATAATATCCTAAGTATTTCTAGAGCTCCTGAAAGTATGAACTGATCTTTTCACCCTTCTGTAGAACAATGGACTGAACTTCGCTTGCGCATGCATAGTATTTTGTTTTATTTTTAAATATGTTTTCTATTCTACCCAGTCATCTTTTCCCTTTGAAAATGAACGCGTTTGCGTTTGAAAGATCTCAGGGTTATATTGAATAATATATTTTTATGTTTGTGTCACCTTTTAAGTAATTATAAGTATGTTTTAAAGTTTACATTAATAACAAGGTGAAAATTCCTTTACGACACTAGTTTTTTAATACGGTGTTTTGACTCTATTAAATGAGTCTCCAAAAGTGTGGCGATTTTGATCTGTAAAAGCTGGTAGTACATAGTTTAATTTCTTAAGTGAATTAAATACATTTAAATGAAAATATAGTGTTCCTACGCAGTTTTAGCGCTATTAAAATAATGCTTATATAATTTTATCAGTTTGTTATTTACATCGTATTCTATAAAATTGAGTAAATTAAGAAAGAATTTTTATCTATTTATTTATTTTAGTAAAATTAGAATAAAAAACAATAAATAATAACTACCACAAATAATACCTGAAATATTTATATACTTATAAATAATATTTATAAATCCTACATTTACTTTATTATACATAGTATATTAACTTACATTACACTTTTAATAAGCAATACTTTATATTTTTCCTACAAATACTTCTTATGCAAACGAAAAGTATGAATTTATATAATTCGAAATTGACTATTTATATCATAATAATAATAAGTAAATCTGACTTGGAGACTTTTAAGTTCAGAGCAGCCTGTGAGATTTATACATATTATTCGAAACACCTCTGTGCAGTTAGGTCACAATATAAACAATAAATAAATAAATTAATCAATAATAGGAAATAAATAAAACACCGACAAACAAATGAAATATTATAATAATTTAAAACATTTCTTTTTTTTAACGTTTTAAAAACCATTCTGGAATAGTAAATTCGTTGACTAAGTCAAATTAAAAAAAAAAAAAAAAAAAAAAAAAAAAAAAAAAAAAAAAAAAAAAAAAAAGAGAGAGAGAATACCCTTAACTTGGGAAAAATCCTGTTCATTAATTCAAATTGAGTAATATTTTATTTAACAATTTGTTTCGCTCAAATTTTAAACCACATATTTAGTCGATATATTTAGGTACTTAGTATAAACAACAAAATATATTGCAAAAAAAAATCTTATTCCTATATTTCATGTAAGCATTTTTTCAAATAAATTCATGACTAATTTTATTAGTCCAGGCTTTTATGAAAATATGAGTACATATTCATACTTCTGCATAATCATGGGACATGTTTAAGAGTAAACGAATATTGGTTATATAGAGGCCAATATTTGTTAATATTATGTGATCTTCGTCGGAAATACTTAAATGAAATATAAAAATTGTTTACATTTCGGCTCTACTTTGGATATATTTGGAATGAAATTGAGAAACATATCTTTTGAATATTGGTGCAATAATGGCGAAATGTAAAGCAATATTATGGCACCATGTCACTATTGTTAACCTCGTGACCAGTACAAAGAACAATGTCTCGATATTAGTTTTGCTAATAAGGATCTACACGTAAAATACAACCCTCCCCCACCCCGCCTTTCAATGTTTAAAATTTTACCAATGAATACAAATAAGGTGAGGAGGGGAGGGGGGAAAAAGCTAATTATTTCATGTTACTCTTTAGTAAATCATTAAAAGAATCTGTTATTTAAAAAAAATTTTTTTTTTAGACCTATTATGGAGAAATATTAACATGTATCCATTGTTTAAAAAGAAAAAAAATCTCAACCTCAGAAACATAAAACTTAAAAACGGTTTATGCAAAATTTATTCTCATAATAAAAATAAAATAAAAAATAGCTTACATTTGTTTTGTTACAAGGAGTTTTTTCTTAAACATTTTGACTTTTTAGGTCATTGCGATTCACTGAAGCCTGTATTCATTTTAAACGATGTCATCATCCACTTTTTTTCCCTGTCTATATATCTATATCGTCTACTGGTGGTCTGAGTGCAATGCAATTCATGCAACATAAATAATGAAATTGATTTTTTACATTGAATTGATTTTAGGTATACGTTACGCAAAAGAAACTTTGTTGAAAAGTAATACAAAAATATTCCGAAAAACTAATGGAAAAGTTGATTCCTTTTATCCGAAAACTTTCATGCAATATTCAAAATCTATACATAATTCTTTTTTTAAATTATATGCTAAATATTTTAAAATATAATCAAATGTTTACATACATATTTAAAGTTACATACAATTTTTAAGCGCAGACATACAATATATATTATATACGAATCCGTATATAATCGTGTATAAGTCGATCCCCCAATTCTTAAGTAAAATTTTGAAAAAAATTGAATTTTCGTATATAAGTCGAACAACATTTCTGGTTGTGTGTTGAAAAATGATTTGTAATCGAGGATAAAAATAATAAATAAATAAATAAATTTTCATTAAATTAGTAATTTTTTTAAACTTTTTTTTTACGTTTTTAATTAGACTTTTTTTTTTTTTTCAATTCAACGTTTTAAAACTGTATAATTACGTAAAACCGAAGACGCTTAAACTACTTTGAAACCTATTCACATCAATTTAATGATACTTAAAGAGAAAAAATTATTTCAAAAATCTTTCCAAGCTTTATTTACAAGGGTAAACGACCTCTTACACTGCTAAAACACAGTATTTCTTTGTATTGTAGGACTTTTAAGAGAGATATCTAGAAGCATTCTCAACTTGAACTCTTTTTAAAAAGGGGATTAAAATGTTGAAAGGAATACCCTGTACTGAAAGGAATTTTATCCAAAGGGAAAATGGGTGCAGAACAATTGCAGGGACATTATTGTTGAGCTTTTTTTGTCAGTCACAGGGAAATGACCATTGGCCGCTTTTATCTCTCTCTCCAACCCAGACCCACATGTCATTACTTAACACTAGAACGGCGGCGAGGGGTCATTTTGACTCTTGCCAAATGAATGCATGTCGAATGGAACCAGAAATCGTTTTATAGTATAAGAGTAATATAAGCTGCACAAAAATAACTTAAATAAATAAGTTAAATAGTTTCAATTAAAAATTATGATGTGAAATTTTTTTAAATAAAACTTACGTAAAATTTCCCGCCTTTCTAGTGTTAAAAGGCTTGCCTATTCGCGGATTATCTTTTTTTTTTACTAACTCGTGTATAAGTCGACCCCCCACCCCCTTTTCAATTTCCAAATGTTGTCTAAAATTCTTCGACTTATACACGAGTATATACGGTACATAAATAAATTTATTCATATGTGAATTCGTATTTATTTATGTATATCTTATAAATTCAAATTGAGTTTTGATATTATTACAAACATTAAAATAGAATTAAATTAAACCATAATAATTCTTTCACATGTTTTAGTAACTTGAATCATCTGGTGCTAATATTACTATACTTTATTTTACACTTCATACACCAAAACGTTATATGATTATACTACTTACACATACAAAACATACTATGTTTATACGAAATTTTAAATCCAAGATTATGTTTAAAAAAAAAAAAAAAAAAAAAAAAAAAAAAAAAAAAAAAAAAAAAAATATATATATATATATATATATATATATATATATATATATACCGATTTGCTTATATCATTGTACTCTTGAAAACGTAATTCAATATATAAGTTTTTCAATTTTATTCAAAGAAGAATATGGATTCCGAAAAAATTGAAAAACTTATATATTGAATTACGTTTTCAAGAGTACAGAATTCAATGATATAAGCAAATCGGTATATATATATGTATATATATATATATGTATGTATATATATATGCCATAACACTTTATTATGTTTTACAAATTTTAGCGCACAATTTTTAAAAGGAGATACGTATAGATTTTGAGTATTGCATGACAAATTTTTCGGATTAAAGAAAGTCAATTTTACATTAGTTTTTCGGAATGTTTTTATTTTATTTTCAACAAATTTTCCTTTCAATGTATTCCGTAACCCTTTCCTAAATCTAATAAAAAATGAACGTTTAGTAATTATTAATAATAATAAATAAATACAATAAATATTTTGGTAAATCTCTAGTAATTTAAGACTAGTCTCTTTTATCAATAATAATAATAATAATAAACAGCACGGCTTATTGCTGATTAAAAGAAATAGAATATATTAAAAAACTTTCTGTATATAAATTAAAATATGCCATTTAATTTGAAATATTTTAAATAAAGTTGCATTCAAAAATTTTATCTTATCTAAATAAATAGATAAATGAAAATAAAATTGATTTAAAAGCGTTAAAACATTAAAGATATATCATTCAGATCTTGTATAACTACTTAAATAATCTTCAGATCCTTAACAGAAGTGAAATTATGTAACATTCATTAAGTAAATTTAAAGCTATTTATCTGATTGAAAAATCTCCCATTATTACAAAATGTTAGCAAAAATATCACATGTTAACATCAAGGTTAACACACTACTTCAGTCAAATGAAAAGACCTGTTTGCTAATGCTAATCCTATGGAAGAAATTTATAACGATATCTCGGTTGCATTTCAATATTTTTAAATGATTTTTTTTGCATTCGATAGCTGAGATCGATCTGTATGCAGGTCGTTTTTTGCTTGTTCGATTTTGATTACAGATTTTTTTAATGAGCATGCTTTTAGTTTCGAAACCGGTTCCGAAAATGAAAGCATCGATCTCAGCTATCCAATGCAAAAAAAAAATCATTTAAAAATATTGAAATGCAACCGAGATATCGTTATAAATTTCTTCCATAGGATTAGCATAGCGAACGGGTTTTTTTAACTTGACTGAAGTAGCCTCTTAAACGCTCGTTCGCATAACACAAATGACGTTCTTCTCTTATCAAAACGTCGTTCAAATTCATTAAATCGCAACCATAATATTCAGCTTAATAGGGATTAATTAATCTATATCTTTAATTATTAAGGAAGATCTTTTACGATTTTTTCTAAAACAAAAGTTTTATGACAAAAAAGCCAAAAATTAAGGTTTAGAAGAATACTTTTTTGAATGATAATTTGCAAATGAATTTAAAATTATTAAATATTGAGGCAAATTGATTAATATTTTTATTTTTAAACAAATATTTTACGACAGTAAAAATTACTAAACTAAAATTTATAATCGTGAAAATGCTAATTTACAACATACATGGTTGTATACGTGCAGGCATGCATATATACTACTTGCATACACATACATGCATAATCAAATATTTCTATACTTTTTGGATATTTTCAAATGCATTCGAATATTTATTGCTTCATTTGACATGCAGTATAGTTAAATAAATAAATAAATACACACTATCCAGTTTACAGTTTTATTTGCTAACAAGTTCAATATGAAAATTTATTGTATCTGAAATGCGAATTTTACTTTTAAATGTACTAAACTGAAAAAGTTGTTATGTGTTTTCAGCTTTCACACGACAGGTGAAAAGTTTTCTTTTGTTTTATTTATTCGTGTTTCTCATAAAAGAAATATTGTACAGTCGCGGAAAAAAAAAAGTAAACACCCCCTACTAACTCCTCAACAAATTATCGTAGACGAAAGTTACTGGCACCGGACAATTGGAAATAAAGTCTACTTTTAAAGGGTGTGTATAAAATTTGCTTAGGGGGCCATATACATATAAAAACGAATCCAAACTTCATTTTTTTTCAATGGCAGTACCCAAATTTAACGAGATATTTCAAATATTCGGTTCAAAATATGCCTAGAAACCAAATTTCAAGTCATTCGAATGATAAGTTTTTGAATTATAGACATTCAAAATTTAGTACTTCTAATGGTAAATTACATTTTCATATTTTTATTTATATCTCCTGAAATTATGCTCCTAATGAGCTAATTTTTTGTGTAGCAATAATACTAATATACCCAAACATAAATACGTTGAATTTGAAATTTTTATAATTTTATGATATGAATTATGAAATTAATATTCGAAAAAATTATGAATTGCAACATACAATTTTTTTTGATGGATTTAGATTTATTAAGTCCTGCTTTATGGAAATCCAAAATTTCACATTTTTCTTCCAAGTAGTTTTCAAATTATGCTTAAAAAACGGCAAAATGATGGTTTAAGGGGCCGTCTATGATAGAAGTGAGTAAATTTTTGAAATTTATTCTGCTATCCTGTAATCAAACAGGTTTCATTGACGCTTAAACGTGCCTTGATCAAGAAGGCGGCTCTCTCGGGTAACATTCGAGTTCGGAACTTCAATTTGGATACAGCCCTTAAAATACGCTCGTTTTAAAATAATTAATTTCTCGGAAACTTATGGCACGAATTGCATAAAAATTTGTTAATAGGCTAATTGAAAGGTGTAGAGTTCATTTATGCTGTCAGAATTGTGTACTTGAAAAAACAAAGTTATGGTTCGTTTTAATATGTAGATGGCCCCTTAAACAAATTTTAAATGCATCACTTAAATGTAGACTTTATTTCCAATCGTTCGGCACCAGTAACATTCTTCTACGATAATTTGTTGAGAAGTTAGTAGGGGGTGTTTACTTTTTTTTTTCCACGACTGTACCTATAGTAATTACTTACAGTGACAAAAGACAGCACTAGCGAAATTTCTTGAATTTCAAATGTGGATAAATTATTTTCGGTTAACATTTACTATAGATATCATCTTTCGTTTGATTGTTTAAAAGCTTCTTCTTGATCAAAATTCCAATTATTAGTAATCTTCACACAAAAATATATATTCTAAGATGCCTGCTTTGATTTATACAGCAAAGCCAAGTAAAAACTGTACTGCTAGAGACTGGGAAAAGAATTCCGTTTTAGAAAGGCTTCCGTCTTAGCAGATGCAATTTCATGGTACGCTTTCGGTTGGGACGATGAAAATTTCTGTTCAAAACAGAATTCCGTTATAAACAGCTACTGTTTTCACGGGTTTTAATGTACAAAACAAAATAAAATAATTCTACCGACCAGAAGATATGAGACACATATTTCAATAGGTCCATATTTATATATCACTAAAGCCCTCAAACGTTAATCAATGATTAGAAATGAGTCATATTTGTTGGGAAATTTGTAAATGAAACTGGAATAGTTTTCAAAATTAACTAATTAATACATTCCTAAATGTAAACAAATGTTTAAAATATTACCCTAACAAAAATTTATGATAATATCTAATGAATAAATATAAATCTAATGAATTAATAAAGAGAACTTGAATAAGTAAAATATGTTGTTTTCAGTGTATAAAGACAAAATTTCTGAAATAATTTCACATAACAAATTATTACATTTTATTTATGAATAATTTCCTTTACAGTTTATTTCAATTGCAAAAATATAAAATAACTTTTTTTTATAGTATTAATATATTTTTTATAGTATTTTTCCGTTCGCATGTATTCATATCCATCATAAAAGAAACGATATCTTGTAGTGCCATTTATACCAAGCATTATAAAATAACAAGGTATGAAACACATCTGTTTCCATTAGGTCCACTATCTGTATATCGTTGAGGCCATCACAAGGGGATCAAGGATTGAAACGGTTCCCATTTGCATGATAATTTGTAAATGAAGTGGGTCTCAACACATTCCTGTTCCCATTATTCGCCACACAATGACCTTCCCCAATCCCTGTCTGTGACGAGCTCTCTTGTCATTCTATTGCAGTTACATTTGAGAACAGATGGAACATTATGAGATCAATTTCCTCCCTAATTTTTAATGAAGGTTCTTTAATGTTCGTCAAAATGAGACTTTATGGATGTTTTAGTCATTTACTTGATCGGAATTAATGCGCTATAGCCCCGATTTTCTTGTGCAGAAGAGGTTCAGTCGGAAAATATTTGTTTATTTATTTATTTTAAATGAAAGTAATTTGGCTTCCCACTAAATAGAACTATTTTAGAATGAATAATTTTCAAATACTTTGAAAGAATGTTTTCTGTATAATTTTATGTACAATTAGTACTCTTTCGCACGCATGTGTTTCTTATTTATGCATTTATTTTTATTTATATTTTTTCCTTTATACTTTTTCCCTTTATATTTTAATTCATTATTACACTGGTGTGCAAAAATTAAGGAAAAGTCACAAAATGCTAATTTTCAAATACGAGAACACTCAAAAGGAAATAAATATAATTCGAGTAATTACTATCTATACAACACAACTAGTCCATATAACATCTCATTCATGTCACACGTGGTCACAAGTGTCACAATCACTACGGTGAAGCAAAAAAATAGGAAATTCCATACATCTCATTATGAGTCTCAAATGATCACTATATGTGACTCCACTGAGACGTCACTGTGACTGTTGCTTTGTGATGAGTCACCACGTGACTTTACAATATAGTTACATTGTGACTCTCATGTGACTGTCATCTGTAAACTCAATTTCAATGTCATCGAGAACGCTCCATTGTGTTAAGTTACCAAATAATGTCACATTAAAGTCACATGATGACTTTCAGGTGACAGAGAGACTACTGTGAAGTCACCATTGTGCCTTTTTGGGAAAAGTGTACATGTGACTATAATCTGATATTATTTGATGACTTATCATAATGCAACGTCCATGATGACTTTGAAATTGAGTCTAAAAATGACAGCCACATCAGAGTCACAATTTAACTGCATTGTAAAGTAACCTGGTGACTCGTCACAAAGCAGCAGTCACATTGACGTCTCAATGGAGTCACATATAGTGATCATTTGAGACTTATAATGAGATGTATGGAATTTCCTATTTTTTGCTTCACCGTAGTGACTGTGACACTTGTGACCATGTGTGACATGAATGATATGTTATATGGACTAGCTGTGTTGTAGAGATAGTAATTACTCGAATTATATTATTTCCTTTTGAGTGTTCGCGTATTTGAAAATTAGCATTTTGTGACTTTTCCTTAATTTTTGCACACCAGTGTATGTATTCGAGTGTTTTACTTGTACCACAAAATAAATCTTAAAATTTCGTTTAAAAATGTTATCAAGTGATTAATAATAGTAATCAAGTGATAATAAAAAATTATGATATCTAATGATTAATAAGGAGAACTTTAATAAGTAAAAAATGTTGTGTTCAATTTAGGAAGACAAAATTTCTGAAATAATTTCACCTAACAAATTATTAAATATTATTTATGAGTAACTTACTTTACAGTTTATTTTAATTGAAAAATATAAAATAACATTTTTTATAGTGTTAATTTTCCCCCGTTTTGCCCCATGTATTTATATCCATCTTATCTAATGTGATTTTATATTGTAAATTGTTATTAAATAAATTTTATATTTTACCTCGAGAATTTTGAGTTCAAAATTTCATTTTTAATATTTTTTAATGGGTAATAAATTCTTTCTAATTTAAATTCTCGATATGCTTTTTTCTAATTTTTTTTTTCTCTTGTGATTCCTCCTTCTTGCTATATGCGAGATACAGTAAATATTTTATAAAGAGATTTAAAACATGCATTTAATCTAGATCTAGAGATGTTATAGAATTTTTATCTTTCTTTTCTTTCCTTCTTTCTTTATTTTGAAAATACAATAGAAAATTTTGTACTTAAAATTCTTATATTTTTCTTCAAAAGTTTGTTCTCATTTTACTTATCTAAGCTACTAGAAATTCATTAAAAATTTGATTTCATTGATAAAAAATAGCATCATAAAATTCATTATTTGATTTTTTTTAAATTATTATGTTTGATTTGCCATTGTATATTATTTAGGCGAGTTTTCAATATAATTTTTTCAGAGGAATTTTCTTTGAAAGCAAAAGTTTGGTATATAGAATGTGCTTTACTGCATTATGATGTGTTTGGAATTATATGTGAATTATTAGTTAATGTTTTTTTTTTCTTTTTAGAAGAAATATATAATTTGTATTTCTTTTTGATGGCAACCTGTGTATGGAAAATTATAAAAAATTATCTTTAACCTAAAATAAATAACTAATTTAATCATCCTTGCATCAAAAAAATATTATACGTATTATATTTTTTGTAGTATTATTAAATTTTGTTTTTCTTACTAACTTAAACTGGACTATTTTCACGATTTAAAATAGTAGAACTTAATAAATTTAAACAATAGATAATATTATTAAAAATTTAAGTTTTGTAACTTTATTTTTTTACATGCACCGAATTCCCATTAAAATTATTTTTTTTAGAAGCTTAATTGCATATATAATTGCTGTCATTATTAAAAAGTAAATAAAGACTATACCTGTTTTGAGACATCGATAATATTTGGAGACCTTTATATACTTACACGTTAATTATCTTAGAATATATTATATTAAAATCTGACTGTCTATTTGCATTTCATCTCCTAGAATATGAATGGCAACGTGATGAAATTAATACTATAGTTATGGATGCCATAATCACTCTCAGTTGACTTGGTTTTCAAGATACGTATTATTATTATTATTATTATTATTATTATTGTTTTGTAACTTTTAACAAAGTTCCTTTAACGTGGCAACCAAATCAGTACATTTTTATGAAAAAAAAGGAAAAAGAAAGGTAAATAGCGAGATATTGCCTGTATTTCGAAATGTTGAACAAATACCTTTTTTTTTTCTTTTCCTCTTCTTTTCTTTCTTTCTTTTTTATTTCCTTTTTTTTTTTTTTTTTTTTGAGAAAATTCATGCAATGAGTTTTAGTTTATATTTTCTTTATTAGACAATGTAATGCAAAGAATATTATAACTTATTTCCACATTTACTAAAGTCCTAATTAAAAAAAAAAACATGAAATATTTTGATATTATTGATCCATGTGAAATAATATGCATATACTCAGATTTAAAGTTTTTGTCGTAACCATAGCAGTCCATACTACAAGTAGTCGGATGTGGCAATCCCAAAACTTTCTTCTATTTCATATCTGTGAAAGCTTCCTGAAAAATGCAGCATAGCAGCGCCAGCAGTTAGATGATTTACACCAAAATCTAATCAGCAACAACATATGTCAACTTCTAACTGAATCTGAAGTTTGACGAAAATTCATACATTAGTTCTTCAGATACAGCTATTGTGAAAATCGTGAAAAATGCACCATAGCAGTGCCACCTGTTGGGCAATTTAAACCAAAAACCAAACAGCACTAATTTATATCAGGGGATAACTGAATCTGAAGTTTGAAGAAAATTCGTGCATTAGTTCTTGAGATAGAGCTATTGCGATAATCATGAATAATGCAGAATAGCAGTGCCACCTGTTGGGCAATTTGCACAAAAAAGTAATCAGCACCAAATTATATCAATGACTAACTGAATTTAAAGTTTTATGAAAATCCATGCATTAGTTCCCGAGATATAGCTATTGCAGAAATCGTGTAAAAGGCAGTATAGCAGAGCCACCTCTTGTGAGATTTATACCAAAAAGTAATCAGCACCAATTTATATCAAGCAGTAACTGAATCTAAAGTTTGATTAAATTCCGTTCATTAGTTTTTGAGATAGAGCGCCCACGAAATTTGTGTCACACACAGACACACAGACAGGCAGACTTACAGACAGTAATTTTTCAAAAACATGTTTTTCGGAATTTCTGGCTCGGAATTTCGGAATTTTTCTCTAAAACGTTTAAATCCGTCGAAAACCGGAATTCGAAAATTTTCAGGAATCCAATACTTGTAAAGATAGAAGAAAGTAAAAATTGACGCTATTCACCTGGACGAATTTGCTTAGACGAGTTAGAAAAGTAAATAAACATTAGCTTGGAAATAATGGCTCTCCAAATTTTTATACAAAATCCTCTTAACTAATGGAATTTTACTACCCGTAACGTCGCCATTCACTTATAAGGACATTCTACTGTATTTGCATCAACATCACATAACTTACAAAATGTAATTTTCCTAATTCCCAGTTTATTTACATTGTGAACAGGATTTCTTGCTTATACTAAGAAATTTAATAAAGTTAATATTATAAACCTCTTCTAAGTGTAAAATGAAATTAGATTTCTCTCCCCCCCCCCCCCCCTAAATATCGAAAAATCTTATACAATGAAGACGTAACACATCGGGTTACTCTTACGATAGCTAGTTTTTATATTATTTACATTTAATCTCTCCTTCTGTACTTGAAGAGAATTTTCAGTCAAACATTTTTTTAGAGATTTGTCCGTTGAAAAACATATAAATCTAGATTTACTATATTAGGTGCTTGGCGTTATAAATTCAAAAAAATATTGAAGTTGTATATATCTGAATTTAATTACGTACATTTTTATTCACATTGCTGACAAGACGTAAAACCAACAGAGTGAAAAAGTATCCAGGCCAGGGTTCGAACCTGGGTCTTTGGTTCAGCGACCAAAGTATTGGTTTTATATCTTTTTCGTGGATACCCTGTAGGTTGAGAATATCAAAATCATACCATAAACAAAACAATCATAATTTAATGAGTCATTTAATTATCTTTTCATTAAAAATTAATGTATGCATTCTGTTTTTTTTTTAATTATTATTATTTATTTCGTATTCCCTACTAACTTAAACTGGCCTTATTTTTACGATTCGAAATTGTACTACTTAATATATTTGAACAATAGATAATAATAATAACTGTATTATTATTTTTTCTAATGAAACTTTATTGTTGTAAATGTAGCAAATTTGCATAAAAATTAATCTTTCTGGATCTTAAACATATAAACATACTGCCAAAATTAAAAAGGATCTGAAGAAGAAAATAAATATTAATTCTATTAAAGATTTGGAGACATTCCAGCGTGTTCGAAAATGATGGTGAATGCAGTAAATGTTTAAGAATAAGTAGCAATATAAAGATGTTTTAAAAGCACTGTTTTTAATGGCATCACATTTAGTATTGTCAAATGTAATGCGATTACAGAATAAAACGAAACGATTATAAAAAATAATCTTGCACGAGGATTATTTTATTCAATTTGTACTTAATTTACTTTACTGATGTAGCTCTCGTAAGTGAAATGGATGCTGCAACGATTAAATAATTTTAATTGATATGTTGAATGTTTGTAGATTGAGCTGAATTCCCCCATCCCCACCAAAATTGAAAGATGGATGTGAATTGGAATTTTTCTGTTTAAAGTATATCGAAGAATGCTTTTTAAAAAAATCTTCGTCTCTTTTAGAAATAAATATAAATAAAAGTAAAAATAGTTTTTTTAAACACTGTTTTATAAACATTCAAAATTTATATTTAAAATCACGCCTAATTCCATGAGTGTAATTCATATAGTTCCAAAAGGTTTTCGTTACATTAAGTAAATTTCGCGTGAAAAATTTGCCGCTTTGACATGCACTTGATAAAAAACTGGAAGTAGTGAATTTATTTTTTAAAAATACAATATTTGCTCTGTTTATTTCTTAAGACAGGGTAACAAGAGAAAGAAAGAAAGAAACATTATTTGAACTATCATCATTTCAAGATTTCTGAATTGTTCTCTCAACGTATAATAAGAATTTAACAAATATTAAACTAGTAAATGATAAAAGAGTATTTATTTTTTATTTATATACTCCTTGTTTTGTATTTATATTTTTTTACTTTTTAGAGTTTAGAATATTTTCGTTGTTGCAATTTCATAACTAGTTGGCCTATTTTTGTGAGAGTGGCTTGGCGCATCATTAACTCCATTGTTTTTGTAACTCGTAAACAGTTGTATACATCATAGAGATTAATTGGCGATTTATTACCTGCAGCCAGCTAACGGGAAAATGCCTTAAAATGAGTGTATTAATCTATAATTCAGTTCTAAAAATACTAAAATGTTGTGGGGTGGGGCGGGGGGTGGGGGGGGGGGCGTTATTACACAGTTAGACGAAAATTATTATTACTTAACAAATGGCGACGATTTTTATTCTTTTGAAAAATTTTTTGCTACATCTTTAAGCTACACAAATTCGTGCGCTACACATTAATGTAAAAAATGGCTTTAAAAAAGTTATTTATAAAAGCACAGAAGAAGCATAACGGAGTATCGAAAATTGTCTCATTGTGTACCACAAGTAGTACACAGTGAGACACTGTATATATTTTCATAAATTATACATTTTTACACTCTATCAATAATTTTCTGCAGTTTATGATTTCTGATTAATATTTCTAGATTTTCAAAATATTAAAAATATGAGCCTCGGGTGGACAATGTCAGACCGTGGGCTACCTTTATGCAAATTTTCCGCCTCTTACGTTTAGTAAATTTGCCTAGCCATCGCACGCCCACACACACAGAGAGAAAGAGAGAGAGAGAGAGAGAAAACCCTTCTGTTATTAATAAATAACTTTTCTAACATCAGAAACACATACTAGGTACACAATAAGACACGTCTCACTGTGCACTTTCGTTACGTTGTAACAAAATGGATGCCACATCTGTTACATCAATTTCATCGCTTTAAAAAGTTCATGTCGTTTTGCCGAAATAGTCTATTATTAGATATAGCTAGGTTTGGTTAAGTAAATATATGTCATATTGAAGGAAATAAACTCTAAAATAGCCGTTTATGTAACTTTAACCATAATAAAATAAGGAATTATTTACTATTTTGTCGGACGAGTAACTGAAGTGCCGAAACTACATCCACGTGTTGCATAAGATGAGGTCGTTATGTGTGTGTGCCAGCTTGAAGAAAAAGTTACAACTATGTGTCAAAGGGGCTGCTGTCTTGTTGTGTACCATGTCTCACTGTGTACTCCCCTACCATATTGTCATCGGAAACACACTTGCGTGCATAAATTTTATAATTCTAGCCTATTAGGAAGTGAGTGAAAAATCGATTCTGAAATTCCATCTTTCCATACAAAAACCAAGTTAAGTTAAATAAAAGCGTTTAAAAATAAGCACATAAACACTGTAAAAAAAAAAAAAAAAAACCCTGTCAAATTAACGAAAAAAACTGTCAGTTTCGACGCCAGAGGAAAACCGTTTAATTTACTGAACATATCTTTAATCTGTTCATTAAAAAAAAAAATTCTGTAAAAAACATAGATTTTTCTGTAAAAATTGCAAAATGCATATTTTAACTGTTTTAAGGGGTCTCAGGACTCTTAAAATTGGAAAAAAAGAAAAAAAAAGACCATTTTCAACATTTAATATCGTAAAATGTGTTTGATATTAAGACACAATTTTAATTGGGAATGAAAGATATAAGTATGTTCTATCATCGCAAATATTTAAAAAATTTCAAGATGCAGAATTAGCATTTACAGGTGCTCTAAACTGTTAGACATTTGACGAGCAGAAAATCTGCATAACAGCTTATGCGCACGATTACAAAATAAATTTTGCAGCTAGAATGAAAATTTTGGTGCCTTCTTGTACTTCAGATTATAATAATTACACTGAACCTAAATAAATTTGTATTTAAAGCATTTTATATTTTTAATACAAAGTTGTATTTAGCTAATGAAAAATTTAGAAAATTTCAACAATATAACCCCCTAAAAAATATTTTATTTTTACAATAAAAAGAAAATTTTAGGTTCAGTTTATACAGACTAACATGAAACATATGTTTTGAAAATTTCATGATAAAAGAATAAGAAGTTTTTGAGATATTGTGCGCGTTATGCCCAAAGACGTCATTTGGGGAAAAATGACTTCAAAGTTTTGGAAACACCGCTTTTGCTATTAAGCGAGTATCATTCTAAAAGCCATAACTTCTGTTCTAATGGGAATTTCAAGATAACAATTATATCAAAATGTTCAGAAAACATAGAAGTTTATCATCTAAAAAAAAAAAAATAATAATAATAAAATTTCGAAAATTTTAAAGCTTTAAGAGTCCTGAGAGCCCTTAAAGAAAAAAAAGTTTTTTTCCTGTAAAAAATATGCATTTGGTAATTTTTACAGAAAAAAAATCTATGCTTTTTACAGAAAAAACTGTTTTAATGAACAAGTTACAAATATTTTCTGTAAATTAAACAGATTTTCACTGGCGCCAAAATAGGCAATTTTTTTTGCGTTGATTTGACTTTTTTTTTTTTTTTTTTTTTTTTTTTTTTTTAACAGTGTATTGTTTTAAGTGCAAACGAGTTATCTCTCGTAAACCGGCTGCACGCGATAAAGACAGGTTTAAAAAAAAAAAAAAAATCATACTTGAAAAATATTTTGAAAACCATTAAAAATCAGTGAACATAACTTTCAAACAAATTGTATTTGAAAAACAGTTTTTCCTGTAAAAATTACAGTTTCTTTTTTCTTTTCAAGAGATATCAAAGGGACTTGAAACTATCAGATTTAAATACTGATGTATTAAATATTTCTTTTTTTTTCTTTTCAATAAATTTTATTTTGTACATCTTTGATTGCACATTCAGCCTTTATCTTGATTATGCCATGTTCATTCTACAATGATATTCCAACTTTTCCATTAGTATGCGAAAAATATATGATAACGAGACGGAACACAACCCTATTGGGGTTATTATTTTAACTTTTTAAAATAAGAATATTGAAACACAACACGTGATTTAGACGAGATGGTTCAATCCAATGACTTCCAAGGTATTGCATTTTTATGATTTTTTCCCTTTTTTTTTTCTTTTCTTGGCTGTAGTAAATTATTTAGACCACTTATTTTTAATCCCAAACTGACAAAATTGCACCAGAATTTTTGAATAAAATTTTCTTTTTATAAGGCACATGAACAAAAGCATTTATTAATTTTCAAATCAATTTTGGCAGCAATCATTCATTTCACTATTTTGGCAACACAATTATTTTGCCCCTTAAAGGGTTAAAAATTTGGAGACAATCCATCGTATTAGAAAAGGATGCTAAATGCAGTAGATGTTCAAGAATAAATAGCAATATAATGATCTTTTAAAAGCACTATTTTTAATGGTTCGATATTTAGCATTGTCCAATTGTAATGCGCTTACAGAACAAGCACCCCCCCCCCCCCCCCCCCGCCGAAATAATCATAAAAAAATAGAAAAATCTTTTGCCAAATTTATTTTATTGAATTAGTACTTATTTTATTTACTAATGTAGCTCTAGTAAAGAAATGGATATTGTATACTGTCAAGTAATTTGGATTACGACGTATTTGAATATCTGTGGATAGAGCTGGTACATTAAAAAAAATATTGATGTTGAATTTGAAATTGATTTTTTTAAAATTACTATTAAGGTATATTAAAGGATATTTAAAAAACTTATAGATTTTAGTTATTAAAAAAAATGAATATATAATACTTGAAAATCACAGATTTGTTATCTAATATATAATAATAATTATTATTATTATTATTATTATTATTATTTTGGTAAAAATAAATTTAAATCTGTACATCATTCATTTCACGAAGAATATTTAGCCTGTATAATTTCAGACTACGTGCATTAAAAATTGAATGTTTCGAATTCACCTTTTGCATCCGAAAATTATGGTTTCGACCCGTCTTTGAAATAATCATTACTCACTCTTTCTCTTTGAGCGCGCATCTGTGAGCTTCCTTCGTACAATATCCTTCATAATACTTTTAATATTACATTCTTTCCGAAACAACAAGAGATATAGGAATTGAATATCCTCAAATGCATTCGGACTTTTAAGTTAGCTGCCACTTTAAATGTCATGAAACAAGAAAAGTCGAAGTTTCGATTTAAACGAATTTATTTCAGACTTATTGATCGTTTTATTATGTTTACACAATATGCATATAGTTCTCATCATTGTTATCCCAATCTTCTCCTGTTTGCTGCATCCATTAAATAATTGTTGTAGTCGCCTGAAACATTTTTCCCTCTCTGATCTATAAGATGTCTGTCGTAAGTTAAATGCTAAATTATAGAAGCAATATGCGCTCTGCAGCCGGCCACCCTTGCTCAAACTTTACATTGACTGTTGACAATACCGTTTTATACCGACAATATTGTTCAATATAGTTAAGAATTATACTGAAGCCAAAGGGTGTATAGTTTGGAAGAACAGTGTGCCTCAATTGTATTTTTATTCTCAAAATGTCGCCCGATCCTTTTACAGATATGTACAAATATAGAAACTTTATGCAGAAGTTGTAAAAAAAAAATTGATATTGAAAATTTGTTTATAAAGCAGACGTTTTAAGGGAGAAAAAATTCTCAGCTTCTTCCAAACAGCGTCTAAAAATACCTTCAATAACCATTATTATCATTCTTTGAACAATTACAATTCACTTCGGCGAGAACAATAAATGTCCTGTCAAAATTTTATGGGGCGTAACTGCTCAGAAAATCCATAACATCCTTCACAAAACACACAAAACTAAAAAGACATTTCCTGAACGTTGTAAATTCTACCGCTATTTTCCCTCATACAAAGCTCCTGAAGATACGGAAATTTCCATTATTGTCGAAAAGGTTTTCGATTTCAAAGATTAACTAATAATAACGTGGGCTATAAAGAAACATAAAACAAAAATCCTGCCTCATTGCTATGTCTTCCGGAACGCATCAAGGCCATCTCCAACTAAGTATTACTCTCTCTTTGAACGCTCATCTGTGAGCTCCCTCCAGAATAATACTTTTAACATTCCTCTCTTTCCAAAACAACAACAGACATCGGAATAAAATATCCTCAAATACATTCGGACTTTCATGTTGGCTGCCACTTTAAATGCCGTCAAACACGGTTTTTATCGCAGGAGGGGCGAAGATGCTGGGACGTGCGGGGAATCCTTGAAAGAAGGGATCTCCCGGAGGGATCCTCTCGTCCGGTATTTAAGAAGTCCGGCCGCGTATCCGGCAAAAGCAAAGTTGGTCGGGGGAGAAAAGTTTTTCCTGTGGTAAGATGCGCTAATGGTATGTGGCCTGATGCAAAAAACGTATGAATTTCAAGTTTGGATATTCGGAGGGGAATATCCCTTGGGACCTTTGAATGTATTTTAGTGAAACACGAGATATGTTTAAAATTGAAATATAAGCCCGAAATATTGGAATAGATCCTTGTTTTTTTGCTGTTGTCTGGCATCGTATCATTTTTATAATAGTGTCAACTTTGATGTATGATAGAATATGATAAAGTAATGAGCATAACATTATAACAATACATTGTAACAAATGCGTGCATTAAATTGGAATGGAATATTTTTGTACATTAAATGAAAATGCATCGTTTTTATAATTTAAATTTTGTGTCAACTTTGATATATTCCAGTACATCACACAATAATGAACATTACAGTATAGTAGTTTATTACAATGAACCCGCTAAGTAAAAACACAGACTTTTTCCACATAGATATGTAATTAGTAATTAAATTAAATCAGTAGCAGTAGATTAAGTTGCGTTAATGATATGTGGCATGATGCAAAAAAAAAAAAAAAAAAGTATGAATTTTAAGTTTGAATATTTGGTAAGGAATATCCCTTATGACCTTTGAATATGTATTTTATTAGTGAAAAATGAGATATTTTTAAAATTGAAATTAAGCTGTAAATACTGTAATAGATCCTTGTTATTTTTGTTGTCTGGCATCGTATCATTTTTATAAGAATGTCAACTTTGATGAAATGATATAATATTATATGAAAAAATAATAACGCTATAAGAGTACATTACAATGCGAAGATTAAATTAGAATATACTATTTTTACACATTAAAAAAAAAATTATAGTTCTTTATGAATTTAAATGTATAAGCTTAAAATATTGAAAAGCACCTTTACTTTTTTTCTGTTATCAGACATTGCGCCATTTTTAATTTTGTGCCAACTTTGTCGTATACTTTATGAATTACGAATATAACAGTATATGAGTATAATAGTATAACGGTACGTTACAATGAGCTCATTAATTGTAAATATAGGATATGTTTACAAATGATTACTTAAATGCCTATATGCTTCATTTAGCATTTCAGGCAATAATTGAAGTAATATTCTACAATTTGTGCAAATTATTGCGAATTTCTACAATATTTGTGCAACAAGTTATTTCTTATGTTTAACATTGACCTCATGCTATGTACCACATTTTAGCATTTTTATATCTACATTAGTGAAACACGGTTAAAATAAAAACAATAATTAAGAATTATTCTGATGGTTCATAAAATGGTTACGAAGATTTAGTATGAGAAAAAATATGAACATAAATTCTACGAAGTGAAATAAATATTACTTGTTGAAAATATTTTCTTAAATGTTAATTCAATCATGAATCAGCTTACCTCATAATCATATTAATGTTATTTCTAAAATACACTTTCTTTTCCCCTTTCAATAATGATGATTACACTGTAAAAAAATCTGTAATTTTCACAGAAAAAAATTGTATATTTTACTGAAGAAAACTGTTTTAAAAGAAAGCAGTTTCTTTCTGAAAAAAAAAAGTGGATTTTGTAATTTTTACAGAAAAATTCTATATTTTTTACAGAAAAAAACTGTTTTAATGAAAATTTACAGGTATTTTCTGTAAATTAAGCGGTTTTCCACTGGTGCCAAAATTGACAGTTTTATTCTGTCATATTGACAGATTTTTTTTTATTTTTTATTTATTATTATTATTATTATTATTTTAATTATTTTTTTTTTACAGTATACGACTACAATCTACCAGTTCAGATTTTTTTTTTCCCAATTTAATCAGTTTAAATTTATTAAAATTATGAAAACTGTTATATAAATGAATTTGTATTTGGAGCATTTTCACAATCTTTTGACTTTCATGTCTTTCATGCTCCATCCTTATCGTCCCTTTTTTCCAATACCATCCCCCTTTTTTACCTTACCGCCCCATTTACAAAACCATACAGTTAAATAAGACATATTAAAATCCATATAAAAGTGGATAAAAAATGAAGTGTTAACGATTAAAGAACTCGATTAAAAAGTAATATGCAATTATGGATAAGTTTCTATCTAAAATAAGCATTAGGAGAAAATGAAAAGTATTTTTAAACTATTTTTTTTTCTTAATTGATCATGATTATGTGTATATCTAACCATATCCTGATTGGAAATTTTATGATTTTTCTTTTTGTGTTTTATAATTTATTGAAATTTGAAATAGCGTTATGTAAATGAATTTGCCATCACAATACATACTCGATTAAATAAAGCAGATATTAAAATCCATATAAAAATACTAAAACATGAAGTGGTTAGCCATCGCAAAAATCGGATTAAAATTTAATCGAATTATGAATTAACTTCCCAGATAAATTCAATATCTATATTTTGAAGAAAAAACCTATCCAAGATTAACGCTGACATCATATTGACGTTTGCTGCGACCTGAACAATAATTTTAGTTTTTACTGTAATTTTTTAAACTTCTAAACAACGTACAATTTCAATTTTTTTACATCATCGAATAAAAAAATAACGTCTTTTCAAAAAAAAAAAAAAAAAAAAAAAAAAAAAAATATTTGAAAACTGCACCTCAATTTACTGATTTCTTTTATGGTTTTCAAAATAATTTTCAAGAATTATTTTTGTTTACATCCGTCTGTATCGTGTGCACTCCGATTACGAAAGATTAACCCGTTTACAATTAAGAAATATAAATAGTTCGGTATTTGCTTCTGGCTAATATTACATAACGAAATTAAAACTTTATTAATAAAAAAAATAAAATAATATAAATAAAACTCAAATTTAACAAACATGTAATCGAACTACGTGCTTAAACACGGAAATAATCAGAATCAAAAGGATTTTGTAGCGAAATCTTTTGAGATTTCTTCGGCTTATTAACTCTTGGTAGAAAGTATTGCTTTTGATAAATTTCAAAACTTTATTTGAATACATAATTCATAATTTTCATATAAAAAGTCCTTGTGGTATTATTTGTAGATAATCTAAAAAGTTATAATTAAATGGGGTAGGGGGTGGAGGAAATTATTAGAGTTTTCAATACAAAAGTGGTTTTCCTCTAATGTTTTCCACACTGGTCATTTATGTTGTGTAACCTAAGGAAAGCTTGGATTGGATCCTCTTGTTATTAAAAAAATACATTTATGAAGCTATTTTGCTTTTTAATTCATGACGATTATGACTACAATTTATGTAGCTGATCATCCAACAAATAGCTATGAAAATCAAGTACTAAATTCTACAAAATAAAGCTAATTTAGGCACTAAAAAATTGGTTTTAAAAATTATTCAAATCACAAATCAATTTTCCAGCTAAAATAAATATTATTTTAAAAATGTATTTTGTGTTTTAATTAATGATATATTATTATTACAATATATGCATCTGATGGTTATAGCTATACAAATCAAGTACTAAACTGCTAAAAAATACAGCGGATTAGTGAACCAGTCGAGATAAAGGGGACATTGGTGATAAAGGGAACGGTGAAGATGAAAGGGGCAGTGGGGATGAAAGGGACAGAGGATGAAAGGGATATTGCTTGTTACTTTACTAATTAAAATGTGTAAATAATCTATACTCTTGCACAGTAACTACTATTCAGCTCATACCTTTAAAATTTTTGTTTGATTGTTTGTTCTGATGATTCTGAATTAGAAAAGGATTTATGTTTTGACTAGTCAAAAGTAAATTTTTCGAAGTTCTTTATTACTAATTATGCGTTACAAAGTATAGAAGCTAAAGCAAAGTTATCTATGTTGAATAATATTATTTAAGTGGGCTAAAAATTAATGCTACTAAATTTTTTATCTTATGATTACAATTAGTATTTAGGCCTGTTTTGGTTTAACCATCGTGATAGGGATGAATGAGTCAGAATTTGAGGGAATGAATTGCACATTATTAATATTGTTATATTAAAGAAAATTAAAGGTTATAAGATTACTCTAACTACATTTATAGCAATTTATGTATGCACTTTGATATAAAAAATCGATTTATCATTAATTCAATTTAATAAATGTGTAATGAAGGTAAATATTCAATAGCTTTCAATAGAAATAAAAACTTTTAATTTTGCACAGTAGCATATTAAACTTAGAAATAAAATTTAATAAACGCGTTATATATTTTAAACCATTATAAGGAATAGAGCTGGCAAATTATTAATAGTCCAGAAAAAGAAAAAGCCGTTGAGGTTGCTTACATAGAAAAGAGAGCTAAAGGAACGAGCAATTCTAAATCTGTAGTGCCCAGCAAGAAAAGGCAGGTTATTGAAGATGACGAAGATGATTTCACAGAAGAATATAATATTTATGAAATTGATGAAATTTTGATAAAATATCCCTTAAGGTTGAGAAATATGAGGAAATTTTTCCATTAAGAACATCAAGAGAAAAAAATTGCATTTATTAAGTTACCAGAGAAAAAACTCTTTTCTATTATTGTATTGCTAAGTGATGAAAATTCGAGGGGAAGAGTGCAAAATCCAATAATATCTCCAAATGAGAGAAAATACTGAACTGTTTTATTACCCAGAAGTTGAGGATATTTATGCTGTTAATTTGGAAGTCCTTGTTACAAAACTATCCGATCCAGGAATGGTTGGTGGAACTCCAAAACACCACATTATCATAAATTTGAGTTTGAATTTATAAACGATGTTGTCCAAATCGTTCTAGCTGAGTCAAAATGCAAACTAAGCCTACATAAATTACAATCAAAGTGAACTACATGCCAGGATATTAAATTTTAAATCTTACGCAATTCGAAAATATATTAAATACATATATGTATATTATTCTGTAACAGTATTAACACTAAATAGTGTTAATATTATAGTTCTTAAATGTTGATTCTTTATAAAACATGAGATAGGATAAAGTTGTTTATTGAGAATTGAGCACTCCATTCCGCCCTCTACTGTCCCTTTCAACCCCAGACCGCGGTTGTAGGGGACATAAATTATTACACCTTGAGAAATGACACTGTCTTTAACGTTTTGGTAAGTGAGCATTCTATCATAATGACTAAAGTTTGTATTCTCTTGTGGTTCTAGATTGAGTACTTTATGAGTATAAGACAAAAAAAAAAAAAAAAAAAATAATAAAAAAAAAAAAAATAAAAAAAAAAAAAAAATAATAATAATAATAAAAAAAATAAATAAATAAAATAAATAAATAAAATAAAAAAAATAATATAATAATAAAATTGCCCCATTCGTATCCACGCTTCCCTATCCATTAAAAAAAGTTAGATTGGGCCTTAAGAATCAATCTAATTGTGAATAAGATTTTTTTTTCTTTTAATGAGGCCATAAATAAAATAGTATTCAACTCCATTTGCTTGGCATGAGAGCTATTTTTAAAAGGAAAGACTTCTATCATTACATTGCTAAAGATGCATTAATAAAACACAGCTGGATACGATAAATATTAAAATCCGTATACTAGCTGCTAAAATATGCTAAAAAATGAAGCGAATTAGTCATTAAAAAATTCAGCTCAAAAATTTATCCAGTTATGAAATAGCTTCTTTCTGAAAAGCATTCTGAATATAAAAAGATAATGGTAATCAGTCTCCTTTCGCATGACATGGAAACTATTTGCAAATGAAAGAATTTTTTTTTGTATTTAAATTTACATATTTACTTTAAATTTGTATATTTATTTATTAAATTGTTATACAGATAAATTTGCATTTACAAAACACAATCAAAAAAATGATGGATATTAAAATGAATATAAAACCCTAACAAAAATGTAGGGAATTAGCCATTAAAAATTTTGGCTTAAAAATTAATCCAATTATGAATCAGCTCCTTTCTCAAAATGAGCCTAGAAGGAAAATGATAATCAACCCCCATTCGCTTGACACGGGAGCTATTTGTAAAAGGGCAGGAGGGTGAGAGAACAAACACAGAGAGACAACGATCGAGGTGGAAAGGAAATGGTTTGATATGGCGTGGGAAAAACACTCTACTATTCAATCTACGATGCCATTGATATGGGTGGAAAACACACACACAGACACCAATAAAATGTCCTCCGATTCCTGAACGGAAAGAGCGGCACACTCTTGAAGCAAGGAGGAAAAGAGGAGAATCGATTAGGCTGGGGGCTTGAGGCACTGAAGGTCTTTATTAGGGCGAGTTCTTGTTCAAGAAATGACTAATTAAAAAGAAAGATGGGGTTATATTAATCTCGCATAAAGTGAATTTTTAAGCTTTATAGCTCATTTTATTGCGCCATAAAATCCGAGTTAAATTTCCCTGCTATATATTTCTAATATCGCTGCAATGACTTGGAAATGGATTCAGATTAAATCGGTTGTGGCGCTTAAATTGTAATTAAAGTAATTAGGTTAAAATATATGTTATCTCATTTAAGGCAATGCTTCATTTACGGTGTTTGAGAGGCACCTTTTGCAGACTTGAAGCAATTTTAAAAAACAAAAAAAAACAATACAAATCGTTAAACAAGTGCCGTAAATCATAAGTAAGTAGCATAAAAATATTGTTGAGCAATATATTACTAATTATTTAATTCATAATTTATTTAATGACTATTTTATTAATCCTTTGTCCTTCGAATTTTGTTAGCGTAGGGGGTTAATAGCTGCAAAATGTCCCATATTTTGAGACCATTATTCCCCAATTGAAAGCTTTACTTAGATATGAATTTTAAATAAAATGAAGATTAGTATTAGAGGCATGACAGTGGGAAATGGGAAAAAATGTGGACATTTATTTTCCATCTATACAATAAGGCCAAATTTGTATAATTTAGACACATTTTAACAGTTATTCATACAATAAAATGAATTAAAACTGTAGATATGTTTGTTATTTTCTTTTCGTAACTTAGAAAGTATTAAATAAAAATAAAAATAAATAAATATCAATAAATGTATAAATTCATTACATCAAAAAAGAAAATTGGAAACAGTTTGCTAAAAGTAAAAATCCACCCAAATATGTCTTATCTCATGAATTTATGTGAAGTGCAGAGATTAATTTTTTTAAATAAATGTATTATTTTGAATGATTTGACTGTTTAAGACTTTACTAAAAAAAAAAAAATCTCTGTGCTAAATATGTGCACGCTAAATTGACTTTACTTCAGAAATGCATCACTGAAATTACCCAGAATAAGTGTTTTATAAATAGAATAAAATATTCTATTCCAAAAAGAACCTTATGGAAACTTCCTTTCCCTAGTTAAAGAACTTAATTTAAATGATTTTCAGATGCTTATAAAAAAAAGCTCGCCTTTGATTTGATAGTACAGCAATTCAGAAACAAACTCCAAGGATTCGAGTAGACAAAATGTCTACTTATTAAGTTTTCTAGAACCCCCTGCCCCCTCCCACCATATGCTTCTAATATTTTCTTTGCATTTTTACATCAATCCAGATAATGTCCAAATTTGCTTTTAAAAAGGTGGAATTCCTCTTTTAGGAGGAACTCTTCCATGTCTGATATCAGGACATATTGGCACTCAACATAAGTGTTTTTGTGATAACAAATTCGTGCAAAGGGTTAAATCAGAAACTAGGTGCTACAACAGTTATCATGTAAAAAGAAAGATGGGTTGTAATAAAAAAACAATATCCGATATACAGGGATATATCTGCATGAGGTTAATGTTTGTGCTCTATATAACTCATTTTATAAATAAAGAAAAAGAAGTGACTCTCCAGAATCGATTAGGCTGAGGGCTTGAGGCACGGGGAGTCTTTAATAGGGCGAGAAAGGTTCAAGATTAGGTTCAAGAAATGACGAATTATAAAGAAAGATGGGGCTTATATTAATCTTGGATAAAGTGAATTTTTAATCTTACAGCTCATTTTATTGCCCCATAAAATCCGAGTTTAATTTCGCTGCTATAAATTTGTAATATCGCAGCAATGATTTTGAAACCGATCCAAGTAAAATAAGTTGTGGAAATTTAACTTGATTTAATGCTTAAGTTGTAATTTAAGAAATTATGTTATAATTATATATGTTATCTTATTAACATTAAAGTAATGAATCATAAACTATGTTTGAAAAGAATAGAGCATGAAAGAGACTTTAAAGATGAAATAAGAATGATAATAAATCGTTAAGCATATGTTTTCTTAGTTATTAAATAAAATGTTATATTTGCCATTAAACAATCCGTAAGATCCTTACATAAATACATATAAGAAAGGAGAAAATTAAATAAAATTTCAAATAATAATAATAAAAACATTTTAATCTACCAATCCATTCAAAAATTTACTTTTCAGTATAGGTCATACGTACAATCATAATTAATGCGAATAAAAGTATTATTGAGCATTAAATTAGTAAGTCTTCTACATAACTAACTCCCAAATTTTATTACTATTCTCCAGTGAACAGCGCCAAACTTTTTAAGATATTCAACAAATCATTTTTGCCACAAATGTATATGACATTTGACGACATTTAATCGCCTAAGAATTGGATAGGATTTTCAAAACAAATGGGATACATATTAAACTATAAATCGCTAATCGCGGTTGGCGACCTTTCCCGAATTATCACATCCAAAAAAATCGACTTTTGCTTTTAAAAGAAAGTGGAAAATACTCAATTTTCTAGGTATCTTGATAAAAACAACTGCAAAATTCATGCATTTATGAATGAATGCAAATTCCGGAACGTAAAAGAAAGTAGTTCGTTTTGATCTTAGAACAGTATCGGTCTCAGAAATAGCCATTTTGGTTATTTTATTAAACAAAACTTTAATAAAACAAAAGGTATTACTATGATTACTAATTTAAAAGATTTAGATTGCATTAAATCACATATCGGGGTATTTAATCATACAGTGAATTTTTAAGCTTTAAAATTCCTTTTATTCGGCCCAAACTCTATTACTTTTTCTAATAACTGCAAAATTCCTGCATTTATGAATAAATGCAACTTTGGGGAGGTAAAAGAAAGTATAGTTAGTTTTGATTTTATAACAGTATGATAGTTAGCAGACCAAGAAATAGTCATTTTGGTTATTTTATTAAACAAAACATTAAGGTCATTACGATTACTAATTTAAAAAAAATTAGATTTTTTTAAAGCATATCGGAGGTATTTTATCACCAAGTTAATTTTTAAGCTTTAAAATTCATTTGATTGCGGCCAAAAATCTATTACATTTTCCCTTGCTATGTTATTCTAATATATTGCTGCAATAACTTGGATATGCATTCAGTTTAAATCAGTTGTGAAATTTTATCTTAATAAGACGCTTAAATTTTCATTAAACTGATTAGGTTAAAATTATACATGATTTCATTTCAAGCATGCATCGTCGAATTATGTTTGAATCTGCAAAGACTCGTAACATTTCCATGCTTGTAAAGGTTTTAAAGATGAGAAAATTATTTTCAAAAGAAATCTCCTCTTTTTGAATATCCTTTGGCTTCCCAGTTGTCATGGAATCGCTTCAAACCCATCTACGTTAATGTAATTTCATTGGTTCTTTCTTTTTTTAAAATTTTTATTTAAAATTATTATTTTTCTTTCTCTTATTAAAATAGTAATTTTTGTTATTTTGAACTCTTGTTATTGCTTTCCGTTTTTTTGTTTATTAGCCCCGGTATGCTATTTCTTTCTCCCAGCTTATTTTGTCTCCAATAAATAACGTTACCTTGTGTACGCTAGCAATAAAACAAAAGCCGATGTTTTATTGTGCGATTCATTACTCTACAGCATTTTTTAAAACTTCTAAGCATCGCACATTTTCTTTTTGAAATATTAATTTTTTGTAGTTTTTAGCGACATTTGTTTCGTTTTGGCAACTCAAGTTCTCCATTTCTGTAGAAAGTAAAGAAAAAAGTGTTGAAAAATAGCAATTATATCTTTTTGTTGCCACTTTCTCAAGAAAACTGAAAAAAAAAGTAATTAAAATATGTGCTAGTTTGAGAAAAATATAAATGAAGGTATTATGATAAAACATGGAGCTATTAAAAACTATATTTAATTTTAAGTATCTATATTAATGCAAATGACGCCATTTTACATAAAATAAAAGCGTGTGCTTTAAGTCTTAAAATTGAAATATGTTTTGCAGTAGAGTCCCGATTATCCGAGTCCCGCTTAACCGAGTTATTTCCTTCTGATGGACTGGTGGTTTCTATTATTATGAAACAGCCATTATAAATGAAGCGTTAGGTGAAGATGAAAGAGCAGTCGTAAAAAGTTAGAACCCTGATTTTCTGGTCAGAATGGAAAGAAAAATGGCCATAATTTTTTTTTCAAGAAAAAACCTGTTCTCTAGTTATTATTTTTCTCCATGATACTTTGTTTATTTCTGTAACTGTCGTCAGATACTTCATAGTATAAGAGGAATTTAATGTTTTCTCAGAGGGAAAAAATTAAACAAATGCTATAAAGCTTATTTAGTAAATATAAAAATAGTGTAGATCAATAAATTACTAATTATTTGATAAATATTCTACTCAACAAATATTTTACTAAGTAAGAAATTGGAGGGTATAAGGATTTCTAACTAAAAAGAAAGATTAAATTATAAAAAAAAATCATATCAAAGGTGTATCGGCATAAAGTGAATGTTTTCCCTGTATCGCTCATTTTACTGCTTCGTAACATCCGAGTTAAATATTTCCCTTCTATATATTTACAATGATTTGCAAACGGATTTAGGCTAAATCAGTTGCGAAAACCTACATCTTGATACAGTATTTAAATCGAAATTAAAATAACTAGATTGTAATAATCAGTTTTAATTATTATCTTCTTTAAATTTATGCACTCTCAATCATACAGTTGGATGAAAATATCTTTACCTTTAAAAGTGGAGGGTGTTTATATCTTTTGGCGATGATTTCGGGAACAAATTAAAAATTTTTTGACACCTACATCAGTTTCGACATAAATTAAGAATTCAGTCCTGATTTGTAAATCGTAAATTTAGTCATCAAAGCCTTCAGACAGAAGTCAACATGACAGTATAGACTACATGCTGAAAGCTACAGGAAGTAGCTGTAAGCATTGCACAAGAGAAAAAGAGATTTTCGATAGAAAATTTGGGAGCAGCACCTAATATATTTTTTTAAATACTTTTTCGCACAACTAGAATAGTATGGAATGTTTTTTTTTTTCTTTTCTTTCCGAGAAGATTTTTAAAAATCATGTAGAAAAGGATTAAAGGATTAAATTAGTAATGAAAATATATTTGTTGCAACACTTAAATTACAATTGTAATAACTAAGTTTAAATCAACATCATCTCAATGAAAGCAAATGCGAAATAGAGTATGTTCATTAATTAAAAGCTAGCTCTGCAATATTTAATAAAATAACTAGTATTACATTATTAAAAAATATTTTCTACTTATTAATTTTTTATTTGAAAATTGAGATTAACGAACTACAAATATTTATTTTATTACATTTGAAATACACATAAATTTTTCGATTAAAATACCTAATAGTTATAAAAGAACACATTTCCTTAAAATATTATTTGTCTTAAGTAATTAAATTTGTTTTGTCTTTAGTTTCACCAATTCCCTGAATAACTACAGTTTAAAAATTAAAAATAAGGTATTAAAGATTAATTATATACATCTGGTTCACGAATGAAGAAACACACTTTAATGACAAATGAAATAATGCTGCTTTTTTGTTTGATTCTTAATGAAAAATTAAAAAGAAAAGAAAAGAAGTTTAAATTAAGTTACAAAATAATTATGAATTGCTGAGATATATTGGTTACAGTGTTGAATAATTCCATGCAAATATTTCCACAAAAGAATTGAATAAAATTCAATGGTAAATCCACTATTTGATGAAGAAAACTACTCTTGGATTTGTTTGTGATATTAAAATAATAATAATAACAATAACAATAAAAAAAAAAAAAAAAAAAAAAAAAAAAAAAAAAAAAAAAAAAAAAAAACACGGAACATTTTCAAAAGTTTTTCCCTTAATCTATGTAACGATATTGATTCTTAGAATGCCAGATTCTAATTAACTTAATAAATAAAATATGAAACTGTATAATAAAAAATAAAATACTAAATAAAATACAATAAAATATTAACCTAATTAAAATGGGCACAATACGAGAAAATCTTTATGCGAGCAGACAATTTTATTACTCCGTAGATGAGTTTTGGACATACCGAACTCTTTTTTGTTACCACATAAATTAAATTTCAAATAAATTTATTAAGTATAGACACTAATTTTTATTTTGTAATTTATTAAATTAAACGTGGTGGGTGATTCATAGAAATATATAAACGAACATAGCTCAATTAATTACTTACAGTAACGTATTATTTAAAAATATAGTAAAAAAGCTTTCTTCCGCTCTCTGGTACAATAAAAATTAAATATAAATCATGAATAAAACAACAACCATAGTGCAATCTCATCACATATGAGTGATATGTTTAATTTTATTCATATTTAGTATCAAAATATTATAAAAGCTTATATACTATACTCGAGGATATGTTTTGTAAGTTAGACTCTTTATTTAAAATAATCTTTTCGAAAGCATAAAAAATTGCTCCATATTATAATAAATTAGTCGGATGTGCCAATCCCAAAACTGTGTTCTATTTCACACATGTTAATACTTCAAATCACACCGCCAAAATTAAATAACAATCTACGCCGATCATTAGTATTCTAAAGAAGGATTATATATTTTTATCTCTTGATTAATTATACACTAGGAACTTTTAATTGAAATGTATCGGTAGAAAACATAAAGATACATAAATGTTGCACAAATATTAGGGATTCTATTCAAAACACGTTTTCTTAGTTTTCAAATAAAATGTTATATTTGTCATCAAACAACCCGTAAGATCTTCACATAAATGTTTAGATTCTCGATGAAATAAAAATAATATACGTTCATATAAAAAAGGTGAAAATGAAATAAAAAAGTGTTTAATAATAATAATAATAATAATAATAATAATAATAAAAACATGCTAACATACAATCCAATCAAAAATTTACTTTTCAGTACTGTATACAGATTAAATTAAAAGCTGATGACCGATAAAAATTATGTTTATCCGATCAATTAAAAAACTGATTTAAAAATTCCTCATTAATTTTATATGCAAAACAAGTAAGATTTTAAAATATCTACTAAGTTTGCCTGTGAAAAATATGTGAAAAATTTCTAAAATTTATTAGCTGCGAAGTGCGTCGATTATAAGTGGAAAAAAAGAAATAAAGTTTATGAAGTCAAAGCTCTTTTTTTTATTGGAGAGAAGAACTCTATTGAAGTTTTAAATTACTTTACGTTATACAGGCTCTTGATTTTTAATTAACTTTCGAGGAAACTTTAAAACGAAGCAAAAATATACATTAATTCGTTATCATTAAAAATGTTATTGATCCCCAGATTAGTGGCAATTTATTTTTTAGAGTATAATTTAGATTAAAAATTTAAAATAGATTTAAGAATTTCATCTTCTCGCTTTAAGCAGTGACTTTGAGGATACATTAAATCAAGCCTTTAAAATATATGAAAGTTAAACGTTTAGAAAGAGATTCCCCTCCCCCCCCCCCATATAAGGGTGATTGTCAAAAATATCTGAAACATGTATAGTGCGAAAAGCTGGTTCAGAGGAAGGCGTGGGAGGGTGGAAGGATATTTTGTTCTCTTTGGAAAAATGAATTAATATAAATATATATATATTGTGACTGATTTTGAGGGAATAAATGCCAAGTTGATACTACATTATGTTACATAACATAATTAATACTACATTATTTTATGTTATTTAAAATATACTAACATAAAATATCAGTTTAAATATTGTGTGCTAAAAGCATAATTTCAAATCCAACTCTGATGTGTATAGACTTACAAATAAAAATTAATTATAATTTATATAAACAGCAAACGAAATGTCAAATTAAATATATTAAGTGGACTCGATATCCTTCACTTTGCAAAAATGACAAAAAATATCAATTTTCTCAATATTTCTTGCTTTAAAAATTATTTAAACATACCTAGAATATTCTGGCGAAGTATAGTATAAGGATCTCATCAATATAGCTATGTGAAAAACGTTTTTTTCTGTATCAATTTCCCTTTAAATGTATCAGAGTTACAATCTTAAATTTATTTTTTTCTGTTTGTTTATGTTTTTTCAGTACATCAGTTGTGACCAAAATGTATCGACTTCAACATATGCTGTCAATTGACTCGTGATTTTATTTAATAAAATTAGTGATAGGATTTTCAGTAATGCAATATATATATAAAGTAATAATAATAATAATAATAATAATAATAATAATAATAATAATAAGCAAATTAGTCATTTATACTGTATTTTTACATAGTTCATGACATTTTATTTATTTTTTCTTTAATTAACTTTTTGCTAATCTGTTTCCTAGCGTTATAGAAAACACTTTTAATAAAAGCATGAAAAAAAAAAAGTAAAAAAATAAAATAAAAACATAAATGGATGAGACGGTAAGTTTTAATTTTTTTCTTAAATTAAAATAATAATAATAAATACAATTTTACAACAAGAATTGTATTTTTTCTTGATTAAATCATCTTCCTTCAAAAAACCATTTAGTAATACGTCAAAAAAGATATTACAAAACACTGAAATAAAACAAAAAGATTCAAAGGATTTCCAATCCAACTTAGACAAAGAGTAGAAATAATTTAAATTAATTAAAACGATTATAATGGCTTCAATAACAGTTAAATGTTTATAAAATTTCCCGAAATTTTTCATTCCTACATTAACCCTTTAAAAACACATTCAGACTGAAAAGCATGCTGAAAATCTTTTATGGTAAGGAACTTACAATTTAGTTAAAATTAAAAATTTAAAGCTTGATTTTTAGACAGTATATTGTAGAGATCGAATTCAGGTTTAAAGATTCGACACATGAATCTATGAATGGATATTCAGTAAAATTGCAATTCTGGTTTTGAAATCTGAAGGGACGGGGGTTGTGTGTGTGTGTGTGTGGGGGGGGGGGGGGGGGACTCCGGCGTTTAACTTTAACCGAATCACTCCAGGCATATAGTTCTTATTAATTAAATTGATTACTTTATAAAACTATTTTTTTTTTCAATAAAGTGGGTGATGCAAATAAAGTGTGATACTTGCATTATGACTTTTCGTAATCTTCTCGGTTCAATAATGGGGGCCATTATAATTACTTGTGGTTCTATTTATTCATGGATAACATATAATAATATTGAAACTAAAATAATTTTATTTTTCAGTTCCAAACCTAACAAGATTTATGTAACTGGATAAATATGGAGATTTTTTTTTTTTTTTTAAATTTAGCGTTTTGCATTTTTTTGCAAACAATGCTGGTTGAATATTTTCAAGAGAAAATTAGTAATGAATTAAATATAAAGATATTAAAACAAATGTGCGCCCAGCAAAGTAATATAAGAAATTTCAAATAACTCGGTAAATAATTTCATGAAAACATATGAAAAATTAAGTAAGATTTGCAAATACTATTATACAATTACCCGAAAAATTAATCTGTAAATATATGATTCTGGAAAAAAGAAAGAAAAAAAAACAGAAAATAGAGAAATTAATAATATTAAATAATGAAATCCCCCCCCCCTTAAAATATTAATTTTAAAACTCTAAAAACTCATTTTAAAGTTTGCATTTAAAAATTACTTAGAGAATTTCCCTGAAAAATGTATAATGCTTACTCACTTTTTCATTCATTAAGCATATATATAATTTTATTGCAAAAGAAAATTACTATAAGGAAAAAATATCGAGCAATTTAAACCATTTAAAAAATTAACAGATTAAAAGTACTTTTTAAAAAGAATTTTCACTTTAATGTTTCACAGAAAAAATATATCATTTTACATATACTCATTTTTATATCAGTAATTAGATTATCATTACATTTTTAATAACAGCACTTTTTCCTTAATAGAAATAATGCATCACACATTTTCATTTTTGAATTTACTGTGCACAAAAAATTTTCACTATTACAAGTTGTAGAAATGTGGGTTTTCTAGAAATTAATTCTAAATACAATTTTGTCTATTTAATAAAGGGAAATGTTTAATTAATTAACAATATGAAAAGTAATTAATAACTTTATATATATATATATATATATATATGTATCTAGTGTTTAAAAGTCAATTTTGATAAGGCTATTAAGATGGCGATGAAATAATTTGAAAATGTTGAAATTGTGTTTTTCAATAAAATAAAGAACTCTTTAAAAATTTATCTACTTAAAATTTTATATAAGAAATAAGTTATATAAAACTATGAATTGTGCTTGCACTTTATTTCTTAATTAATGCTAATTTTTTAATAATATTTTTTCTTAATTTAATTACAAGTAACAATTTTAAGATCAATATAAACGTATAAACAATAGCTAAATGAGTAATTACACAAATCGAATTGGTATATTTCTGATAAAATTTTTCCCTACATCTAAAATAATAGCAATAACTTCAACCCCCCCCCCCCTTCCTCCCACACACTATCTCCTAAACAGCATTTTACAAAAAATGGCTTTAAGTTGTTTTTTAAATTGTGGCATTCTATCTATAAACATATAAACAAAAAGTCCAGGTGATAAACATTGTAACTATAAATAAATGCAAGCTTTGATATATTCACTGTCAAAATTTTCTATAGAAAACTGCAAGCTAAAATTTTCTACAAAAAAAAAAAAAAAAAAAAAAAAAAAAAAAAAAAAAAAAAAATGCAAACAAAAGTTGTGATTGGTTCCTCTAAAATTGCTGATTTATTAAGACAGCTCCTCCAGTTAACTTATGTGCAACATTTTTTTTCTTTTTGTCTGATAATTTTTCTTTTATTGGTCTTACGTTCAAAGACTTCTTTGCTATTAGAATTCATATCTAAAATTTACCTTTAGTTATTATGGCATACATTGTGTTAAATAAACAAAGCAAAACAGACAAACCTTGTAATTTTAAAAGGTTATTAGAATTCACAATTTTTTTACACTCGAGACCTTCGTATATGAGTAAAGTAAAGCAGATGCTTATTTCGTTTAGTGGACATACATAATTTTTGTAAATCTATTTATTTAGAAAAATGTGAAAATAATATAAAACGAAAATATTAACAGTTTTGTTTTTGGTAAAATAACTGGTAACTCTACTATGGTACACATTTGAATAAATTTTTGAAATGACCTTTACAATTTTCCAATGAAAAAAATAATAGAAAATTTTCTTAAAATATAATATAGTACCGAAATTTTTAGACTCATAATAGTAGAAAGCTTATTTCGTGAATTAATACATATAGTAAAATATATATATATATGAACTTGTATAATAAAGTTAATTATTTACATTTTCAATGATAAGCTCAAGGCATTTTTATACTTCTTTTTAAAAGAACTTTTAAATTGGGATTTTACTATAAAATGCAAAATATAATAATAGATAACTTACAACATTGAAGGAAAGAAAAAACAAAAGTACCTTGTTTATAACTGTCGTATTTTTTTTTTTTTGAAATGATGTTATCAAATGCTACTTTTTAAAAACAATAAATTATTATTATTATTGTTATTACACTTGAACTTGCCTACAGCGGGATTCTATGTAACAAAAACTCAGTTTTTACAAGAAAAAGGAAAAAAAAAATAGTAGGTTTAATATGAAAATACACTGCTAGTAAACTCGAATGTAACGAAGAATATTCGGATACAAAGAGACAAATTTTTGGACAACACAAAAACTTTTCCAATTTTTCACACTTTTCATAAATACATTCTGTTAATTAACGTGTTTACTGCACGTTTAATGCAATAGGGTGAGACATCTCAAAATGATTATCTTTTATTTATCTTAAATGACTTAGCTTTCATTCAACAATTGATAATGTTTTTCTCTTTCTGGGTTCATTGAATTAATTAGAAGAAAAATATACTTGACGTGATTATGACAGATTATTATTATTTTTTTTTTTTAAGGAAATGTAATTTTTTAAACGCATTTAAATTAACAGAAAAGTGGTAAATAAATTAAAAAATAATATAATTCATAATTTAATTTATAAATTAAAAATTTAAAGAAAGAATTAAAATAAATATAGATCATTAGTATTAATTTCATCCTGCTAATTTATAAATGTGAATCCTCGCGAGAGTAAGTTATTCAGTATTTTTTAATTATTTAACGGAAAATGTAATTATTTTCTTATTTTTCATAACTCGGAAGCTGAAATTTGGTTATAGAGAGAACCCTTAACGAGCAAATGCTGTAGTTCTCCAGTTCTTGTTTTAACTTAATAGGACTGCATCTCCTCCTTGTTGCCCCCAAAAGTATATATCGTATTACTTTACATTTTATTAACTTAATAAGAAAATGCTATCGTAATGTACAATTTGAATGTAAAAGAGCATAATTTGCTCAGTTTATGACTTAATAAATGCAACTGAATCGCTTCTGTTTTTTCGAAACAGAATTTATGTCTCATTTCTCGAGATTATTGATAACTACACTGTAAAAAATATATATAAAGTTAGTAAGAATCTTCTAGGAAACTGGGGTGCCTAGAACTTTTTATGTAACGGCAACAACAAAAATTCATGTATCAGATACACGTTTGCACTCTAAATCAAAAAATCTGTAAGGTTACTGAGATTTTTTTAGGAATGGAATGTCTAGAACTTTTTATGAAACTGCAACCAGGGTTACAAATGAAATTTTAGTAAGATTACTGTAATTTTAGTAGATTATTTTGTAAAGCTACAGATTTCTGTAGCTTTATACATCTGTAGCACACACATATTTATATTTATAGTGTAGGCAATCGAATAAACATTTCTTTTTTCCTTTTAATGTTTTTCAGTCATCATCAGCAATTGAAAATAACTCAAAACATTACAATAAATTGCATTAAACGATGTTATATTTTTAATTTTTAGCTGTTTTTCATAAACATGCTAGCATTTATGAAACACGACGACCCTAAATTAACTTTTGAAATTAAACGCGTAATAACTGTTTCATTAAAATATGTTTTTACAGACATCGGTTTAAATTTTTATTTTCGCAGATTTTCTGAATTTATTTGATTGTTTCATTAAGAACATTTATTTGCATAACGAATATAATTCTGACATATTTAATTTTAAAGAATTCCACAATTTTATTTGGTTTCGGTTTCTATTATAAATTTTTGCTTGTTACATTTTAAACGACTGACACAGCTCCTATAAATAGTGATTAACACTAAATATATAAGCAGATAGCTTTTGCTGAAAACATTGATTAGAACACTAGCTTATGAATAATTTTATTTTATAACGCAGAAAATGTAGAAAATACAGTAAACAGTTTAAAGTTGCAACACTTTTATATGTATTGTTTCGATCTTTTTTAAAAATGAAAACCCATGGTCACATATGACCAATTTAAATGTTGTTTAGTTTATTTTTACATAAAATTCTTATTTAGAATTAGCATCAAATACTTATAAATAGAGCTAAACATATATTACGATATGAAAGTAAGTAAATAAATGTGTGGTTTCTCTTGCTTTCATAAAATAAAATTAAATCTGTAATAATAAGGTAATAAAATAAATTAAATTTTCCACAAGTGAAGATTAAATTGAATATATTACAAAATTTTATAAGCTATATTAATTTGTGAAATGACAGAAACTGCATAAAGCGATCTACGAGTTTTTAAAAGATTTAATATTTATTATTATTATACACGACATAAATGAGAGATAAATGTTTGATTTGCAGATAACTTTAAGGTCGTATTTAGAATGACGAAATATTTACTTTTCATCTGAATAATTTCCATGAATGTTGTTTTAGCCCAATACACATAAGCACACATTATTTTATTGGGAGCTCTTTTAAAAAATGTGCAAATATTGTAGTATGAGAAAATGCCCTAAATTAAATTAAATGCTCTGATTCAAATCTTATGGGGTAGAATAAGGAAAAAAGCACATTTTTTAGTAAGCGAGTATGAACTAAAGTAATTATTTACTAAAAACTGTTTATATATATATATATATATAGAATTAGTTTGGTTCACAAAATACATTTATCAAGCGGGTTATAAAGAGAATATGAAAGTAATTTGACTCACCTGCAGCTGATGCGAATCTATCCCTCCAGAGGGCTTGACTTTGCAAAACATTCGGCCAGTAGATATGTGGCCTACCTGGCAAGTCCCCTAGTCCTAATTTAGGTCCCCCAAAGTACATGCCTGCCGCACTCATTCCCAGGCCTAATCTTGGCAAAGCACCTAAAGTTGTGCTTATTGAAGGAGCTGATGTGGCTACAGGTCTTCCCAGAATATCGTTGATGCCATGTGGTGTACCGGAGGAACATGTCGGTGATGGTTTCAAAGTCTGACTACTAGGATAAGGCGAAGCCATCCCATTAGGCTTCATATCTGCCATAGAATGTAGAGCTGCCAAGGGAGGACTTCCAAGCAAAAAGTTCTGTCTGGATGCCTCCATATTTATATTGAGCATAGAGAGCATGGAACTGGCTGCTGTCGTTGCCGGTGTATTAAATTCTAGCATGATGACAGTCCAATGTCAAGGTTTGTTTATTATTAGTTGGTTGGTGGTTTCAAGTATTGGGACCACCAAAATAAACAGTTTAATCTTATAGGTATATCATTGTCTTGCCACAAATCATAACACTAGGAATAATTACCATATTGTCTTAAAAACTGATAAAAAAGGAGGGGGCGCGCGCGTTGTTTTAGCGCCAATTTTTATGGAGTTTTCACAAACTTTCACCTCGCATCTGCCCGCCCGTGAAAACTAGCTGCTAAATACCAATGACTGCCTGAAGAATGAAACGGAGTAAAGAGTCGTTTCAGAGGGGTGGGCGGGATCTACGCTCGTTCTCCCATTGGCAGATCTTTTCTCTTCCTCTTCCAATCGCTGTAAGCAGCGTCTCGCCCAAGTGGCGGAACAATGACAAGAGGGTGGGGGCCAGTGGCGGTTTGGGATATCACTTTGGACAGCAGAAATAGCGACTAATGAACCGTAGGGACACTCAATAAAAAAGAGTCGCGTGGCCTGGGGATCACGTGATGATAGCCCCTTTTCTGTTCTGGACCACCCTCTCCGTATGGGCCGTTGCGATAAGAACACAATTTTTCTCTGCTAAATAACACCCACGTTTGCTTCATTGTGTGAAAGTCAGTGGTGGGGTGTAGCCACAAAAAGAAACGAATGGTTCAAGCCGGCTCTCAGTGATAATGCAAAAGAGAATCGGATAGCCTGATGAAAGCAAGAAGTGGTTAGATAACATTCACGTGATTTTATGTAAACGTCATAAATTTTGCCATTCAGGATCGACTTTATATTAATATTTTTTGACGCCATTCAACAATAGGTTTATTGATAACCCGAAATCCTAATATATTCATTGATCCTTATCAGCAGACATATATTATTTTAAAGAACAATTGTCCATAAGCAACGCTTATCAGAAAATGACTGTGGTTGCAATTAATAAAGATTAAAAATAACTAGAGAAAACTCTGCTGTCGTAATAGGAAATTCCGTTTTAGGCAGGTTTCCATATTAGCAGGTACAAAATCTGTTATAACTCTATTGTATTATTTTCAGTAGGACTCTGAAAAGTGTTCGTTTAACGCAAGATTCCGTCATAGAAAGGTTCTGCTTTCACAGGTTTTAACGTAAAAATGTCTAGCAAAACACATTACGCTTATTGTTTCTTACATGATTCTAAATAAAATGTTGCTCAATTGCTATTAATATCATTTCATTTTTATTTAAATGAAATCTAAACTCAATATAAAACATCAAACTCAAAAGTTTCACCCAATAACTTTTCTGAATTATACAGGGTGTCTAAAAAATGGTAAGAGAGAATTAATTTTGACTATTATTATTATTATTTATCAGAAAGGGCCCATATTTCGAAGGCTGTAGATAAAGGGAAGAAGTAGGATTACAGCCTTGAGTGCTAAGAACTGAGGCGAATATAACACATAAAATACCTTAAGGTTTATTAGTTTCTTTAGAAGCTACCATTCCGGGAAAAAAAAAAAAAAATGTTCTCGCGCATGTTGTCATGACTATTAAAGAAAACCTTTGTTGTTATATATCTCTTATTCAACTTTTACTACTAAAAGGTGTGCAAAAAGCGAAAAAGGTGTGCTTCTATTCCTTTACATGTTGTTTCCCAATTAAGTTACTGCTAGAATTGGAAAGCAAACATACAGGTTCGTGTTATCTAGCCTTAACTTCAACTCCATTTTTAAGGTATTTCTAAATAAAGAATTTTCGGTTAATATTTTAATCAATATTAAGCTAAATTACCCATTTATTTGACAATTTGACGTATTTATTTAACTCATTTATTAAGACAATTTATCATACAATAATTTTCATAAATGTTACGGCATTTTATGACAAACAGTGTGAGCGTCGTTATCTGCAGTTTGATTTAATTTCCTGCCAGGTGTAGTGATAACAGTATAGAACTCGGCCATCGTAAACATTCTGTTACCATTTTATGAAGATTATTGAGTTTTAAAATTTTGTAAACGAATTCATCAAGAAAAATGACATATTTAAGGATAACAAAAAATGAATAAAATTAAAAAATTCAATAGCTAATAGTTTGTTTTTCTTTCGTTAGAAACTCAACAATTATGTATGTCAAATGATCTACCTTTTATTCAAATGTCCAGGATACAATTTTTAATATAATCAGGAATAGATTTTGCAATATAGTATTGAGAAAATAAAAATGAAAATTTTCCATAAAAAACGAGGTAAAAAATTGTTCATTTTACATATTCCATTTAACATTTTTTAATACATTTAAAAAAAATCCCTGATTTTTTTAGAAATTGCATGTTGAATAATAATAATAATAATAATAATAATAACAATAATACATACCTACGCTATCTTGAAGATATTTATTTTAGGCGCTTAAAAAATTGTTTAAAATCGAAAAAACAAATGTGCTATAATAATAGTTTCATTGAAAGTTAAAAGAAAGCAAAAAGAAAGAAAGAGAAAAAGAAAGACATTATCTTTTTTCTTTTCTACCTAACATATCTCTTTTTTATATGTTAGATTTCTTTTTAAAATTTTAAGGTTCGGATATCTTCATTAAAACGGTCTAAGCGTGAAGGAGTATTTTTAATTATATATGTTTAACGATTCATAAAATAGCTTATGAAACACATTGACATGGGGATTTGCATTTGATTACCTTACATATTTATCTTATGTTACTTCAGAAAATTAACATTAATGTAATTTTTTTCTCAAATCTGCTTTGAATTCAAAATCTACGTGACAAAAAAAGATGGATATGACGCTTAAAGAATCAAAAATGAATAAATTAAATAAATTAAACTTCAAGTTTTATAGGGTAAAATTTGTTTAAGGAGTAACGAGATTTTTTAAACCCTTCCAGGATGGGTGTACCATTTACTCACTATATAAGGTGCTTATGACTTTTATTTTTTAGTACCAAAATATTTTATTTGTAATCTTTGCCTTGTCTAATCGCAGAATTCTTGGATTAAATAAGGCATATAATACTATACGGCATTACTAGTATTAGAAATTAAAATGTCTTTAAATAATACCCATTATGAAGAGTTAAACGTAATATTTTAGTAAATACGTTGAAACAGTTTAGTTTTCACACTGTAAAGAAAATTTTGCTTATTTTATAGAAAAACTACCAGCTAGGATACTGACATTTAAAATAACGTTCTGAAAAACATTTAGCTGGACTCTTTCATGATTTTCCGACTGCCAGATTTATTTTGTAAAGCATTCTCTACAATTTTTCTCCACAAGACAGAAGAAAGTAAATAAATGTTCTGGTTCTTATAGTATACAATATAAAAACTTGTTGGTTTTGCAGAAAAAGACAGCCAACCAGAACGACAGTAAAAACTGTTTATTTTACGGGAAAAATCTGTATTTATTAGGTAATTCCTGTTATTTTAACAGATTTTGCTTGGTAAATAAACAGCTTACAGTCATTCCCCGTAATAATGTATGCATTTAATACAAACTTTCTGTTACTTAATCAGATTTTGAAATAAAATAAACGTTTGCAGATTTTCTTTTTTTTTCCTTGGAAAATAAGCAGTTTTTTTCTGGCGTGCTGGTCGGATTTTTTTTTTTTTTTTTTTTTTTTAAACTGCAAACTAATTACTGCATTTTATTTATTTATTTATTTATTTTTACAATGCACGAATACTTGACATACACAAAAATAAAGAACAAAATTAGTAATTAATAAAAAAATAAATATACAGAATTTTTTTTTTTTATGTATCGCATTTGCAGTGCCACCAGAGGTTGTGAACAGGGTCAGAATTAATTTTCAATTTTCTTTTTTTCTTTAACGGGGAGGAGAAATCTCCTAATATCACACTATTTCAATATTTATACAATATTTCCTTGCAACAATTTGTGATAAATTGTGATTTTTAAATAAATTATTTTATTTCTATTTTTGTTTTTGTTTGGAAGGGTACGAATAAGGGCAGAGCATGATACATCAATATTCATTATTGGTTGTTATTGCTTAAATCTTTCATAGGTATAAAACTAAATATTAATATCTTATTTGTACTTACTAATAAAAGGAACATTATATGATTGATATGTTTTGACATATCGATGAATGTTACAATATATATATAGTTAGGGTCGTTCAAGTATTACGTAAGCATATTTTTAGTCATTTTGTACTTCTCCCCCTCCCCCTTTTGTAAGGAAAAATAAGAAAATGCTAGCCCCCCCCCCCTCCTTTGCTTACATAATATTTTGGGACATTCTAACATCAACACTGTTTGCCATAAAAAATTACAGTTAGAGATAAATCACATTATCAATCGAGCAAATTTACATAAATACACATATAGGGGCTGTGGTATCGAAGGAAATCAACATTAGTTTAATATATTGTTACTTATTGCATTAAACAATCCATACAATACAAAATAGTTTTTAATGTATTAATATTTATCGCACTGAACAAAACAAAACAAAAAACTTTAAGAAATACAACAGGTCCTAACTTATTTAAGCACATAACTAAAAATAACAAGAATCATAGGAATATTATGCGTTTGGCTTCCACATTTCTAGTCTGGTGTCCAAGATCTTTGAATCCATGTTTCTGCATTGTCTATTATTACGTTTTAAATGTAGTGGTCTGCTGGAATGTCCCTCGTTTCCAGTCCTTTATTTACTCCATATCTTTTTCCTCAAGTCGTTCAACATCCTCTGAATGCTCATCCAGATCATGCTCTTTTTGCTTTCTGTTGTTAAACTGTAGTTGATTCGTTGTCTAATGCTTACGTAAGAATTCTCGTGACCCCCCCCCCCCCTCTCCCCCTTGTCAGCAAAAATAAGCAGACACTGGGGCTTCTCCCCCCCCCCCCCTCTTACTGCTTACTTAATACTTGAACGACTTACGAAATTAGTTTAATAGAATAACAAAAGATTAATTGCTAATTTCTGTCAGAAAATAAATATTTTAAAGAGAAATAAATTTTTGCCTTTGTAGAAAACAAAAACTGGATTTAACATAGCCTAAAACATGTTGATTTCACTTATTCTGTTACAAAATTTAGAATGTGAAACTTTAAAAAAAGGATCATAAAGAACTTGTGTTTCGCGCAGACGCACATTTCCTTATAGAATAAAACCATTTGAAGATTAAAGAATGAAATTATTTATAAGAGATTTATTACTGTGTTCGAACAATAATGAAAATAAATTTTATAAACAGAAGGCAACAGAATACAGAATATAGAATATCCCTCGCAAAGCTACTAAGAATATCAAAATTTACATAAACAATTGAATTTTATTAATTTTGTAATTATTCCTTTTTAAATGCTCATAAATAATTTACTTTTGATCCCGAAAGTATTTATATTTAAAGGACTGATAATGAAATTGATAGCAATATTTAAACTTTGCTATCAGTAATTGCGTGGATGTTCGGTTTTATCCTCAAAAAATAAATTATCTATTTCTCAATATAAAACAAAACATAAGTAAGATAAATTAGGCTTACCTTGTATTTATGTGTATCCGTACATCATCTGGTAACACACGTCAGTAAAGGGTAATTATGCCTTGATCTTCTCCTATATTTCTGATTTATCCACATGCACTGTTCGTGTGATGTTCATGTCATTTAAAAGACACATGTTTTTTTTGTGTGACTTGTAAAACTTAAATTTGTCCGGAAACTTTTTAAATAGAAAGAAAAATTAATCTTTAATAAAAGCCTTAGAGATACATCTCTCCGTTGGAGAGTCTGGGATACAAGTCAAAAAAGAGAAAACATGTATAAAATATTATCAGCAATAAAGAACAGGAAATTAGTGACATAAATCAGAATAACAAATTATTTGTATCAATATTTATATTTATAGTAATTTAAAATAAGAGTCTATCAATGTCTATAGTTCTTGAGTATCGCGAAATGTTTATAATAAAATGTCTGTTTACGATTGTGCAATCCCTTTCCACTTTCACTTCCTTCCTTCAGATCATAAACACTTTTGATAATTACTTTTATAAATAACATTTGTCACATGAAAAACAATTTACTTAGCTTGATTGTTTTAATGTCCTTGTTTGGAGATTATATTTCACAATAGCTGTCAACAGAAATAATTATAAACCAGCACAAATTTACCAGATCATTTACAATGGTGAATATGCAAATTAAAAAGTTTTATCCCCTATAAGAAAATTCCGGAATATATTATTATATGAAGCGAGACAAGAAATTGAAAATACAGTAAAACACTGTATATCATTGGAAATATAGTGGAACCAAGGCAGAATCATCAGGCCAAATTACCTTAAATTTACAAATAACATGTAACGATTTCATCCTTGCAGTTAGCCATAACAAGTAATATATATATATATATTCATTAGTTGAAAATTTTTAAATCCTCGTAAAGAACTTACTTTTGATGCAGATGCACATTATGGTTACACTTAAAAGCACACGAAGATTAAAAAAATGAAATTATTTATAAAAAAAATTATTTGTATGAAGTTCGAATAATTACAAAGATATATTTCATGCAGTGGAAGACAATGTTCAGAATATCCTTAAAATTAATTATCCTAAAAAATAACAAGAAGATAAAAAATTATATTTTATTCATTTTTAACCGTCGGCCTAATCGTTCGGAGTTTTCGTGGTTTTCTTCGAACCTTGGCTTTTCAAGCGTAAATACGGGTTAGGTTCCCTTAGAAAGACCCCCACGGAGGGCACTCCCTCCCTTAGGGGCTATATCTCTCGTGCAGATAATTGGCCGTGATAAATACAACCAACCTTATTCATTTTACATATTATATATACTTTGAATTTATTTAGATATTTTTATTGTACAGTTTTATTAGTTATTTCATGATTTAATTTTAGTATTTTTACATATTAAAGGCATTTGTAATACTCAAAATACATGTTTCATTTGTGGTTCTTATCCTTCACCTTTGAAACGTACCACGTATTGGTAAATACCTAGTTCCCCAATTTAAGGCTGTGAAATGCATGACATGTCCAATACATCGTTCTCATTTTGGACCCTTAAAGCACATCATGCGTGACCTACTCGTTATTATAATTGAAGGGATTAATTCGAAATTGATTTTACCTTAAATGATTTGCATTGCCCCTCGCTGGAACTGTGCCTGCTATCTAAGAGCAATGCAGAACATTTCACTTGATAATCTGAAACATTCTTCAAAACAGAATTACATTAAAATTTATTCATAATCCAACTCATTTTTTTTTGTTTGCACACACATATATACATACATCTATTATGAAGATATGTTTTGAATTCATGGACAGGGCTGAAAAAATTGGAAGAAAGATAGTCAGCCAAAATAAAGTAGACAATAAAAAATGCCCTCACACCATTCTCCACAAAAATAAAAAAATAAATAAAATAAAAAAACAAATATAAATTAAAAAAACATATGCACACCTTTGTCAGGTTTTATGCTTATATAATGAATTTATTATAATGAATTTCCAGAAAACACAAAGTTTTTTTTTTCAATGAATTAATCGAAAAAAAAAAATCTCGAGCATAGTAATGGTTATAATCCTGAATTGCCTTAACCAAGTCTTCAATTTGGTTAATAAAATAATTTAAAAGATAGTTTATCTTTTTATAATATAAACTATCTATAATAATTATATATTTTTTAATTTTTTACCTTTTTCAAAAATCGTTTAATCTCTTTATTACAATCAACTCTTAATGGTTTTAATTTTAGATGATAATATATTAATTTTATTTTATAGATTTTATTTACTTTTATTACAAATATATATATATATATATATGAGTAAGGAGAAGGGTGGTGTTGTCTGGATAGTACGCAATGGTTAATTCATTATTTAAAAAAAAAATGGGCATTTCATTTATAACTACGTTGCTAATACACATTTTATAATGGATGTTGATTCGATACTTTTATATGTATAATGGTGTAGTTATATTGACATATATATCAATTCATATTAAATTTATTCAGATTCATTTACATTTAATAAATTTAACGATTAACTTGTATTTAAATTTTAGCCTACTCAGGACAATATCATATAAATTTCTAATAGTATACTATCTTAAATGAGAATAAAATGCATAATGAGCGTGTTTGTTATATCTAATGTTATGACAGTATGGATTTAATTTTGGTAATTTTTTTTCCCTCTATCCTTTTTAATCTTGTTTCATTTTGAACTTTTGGGACCCGATGATTCTGTCTAACAAGGAGAGGGCCAACCTTATTAATCACAGATTTTGATTATTTTAATATATGTTGTAGGGTAGAGACCCCTTAGTGTCAGGTTCAACGGATTTTATCCAACGCTCCTTTGTTCTTGAGAAACCGGAGGGGGGGGGGGTAACAATAGTACACAACTTAAATACTTACATTGAAAACACAACGATAGGTTGGTCGTAGCTCAGTTGGTACGGCGTTCGCTGGCTGATCTGCAGGCCCGGGTTCGGTACCCGAACGTGCTACATTTGTTTTTCTCATTTTTTGTTTTATAAATATACTTGTAATTATAATTTAATAATTTCAATTACAAATTTTAGTATCATACATCAATTATAATGTTAACAAACTTAAATTTATCCTTTTTTATTTTAAAACTATTATTTCTCATCCTTTAAAGAGGTTTAAAAAGAAATTGGATCTATTATTGAATGATAAAAATCCAAAATCGTGACAAAATCTGTTGTGGTGCCATCTAGTTATGATAAAATAAAAGAATATTCAAATAAAATAAAAATAAAAGCAGAAAGAAGATAAAGGTGAAAGCAAAAGAATTGAAAGCGCAAGCATACGTATTACAAATTTAAAAATCATTAATATGCAAAAAATCGGTTGTAATTTAATTCTGATGCTAATTTTAATATAATTATGCGTGTTACTTTAAAAACAGAATAATATAGTATTATCGCATTGACTTCCTTTGTTAAAGCAATGCGTAAATGATGTTTCTTTAAAATCACGAATTGACACAGTTGCTCAATATCATTGCATCGATAAAGAATATATGAAATATATTTTAAAAGTGATTTTTAAAAAATTAACAGTTTTATGATGTTTTATACAACTATTTCAAGGCTTGAAATTCAATTTTTCCTAGGAGGGGAGTCTCCCTACCAACATTTATAAATGGAGGGGAGTGGAGCTGTTTGGGAGGGAGAAAAAAAAATCTAAAACCCACTGCTATTTTATGTGCTATTTAAAGATTTACATTATTTTGTCATATCTGTATTAATAAAGACATGATAAAATACCATTGAAGCAATTTAAATCAACAACTCAGAATAATTATGCAAAATGTTTTTTCATGTAAGAAAGTAAGAAAGTTAAGCTTTTATATCATCCATTTTTCAAATTTCAACCAAATATCGTGGGTTCTTAAACCCATAACCTTAATAGGGTTGTTAAATGAATTTCTGAATTTAGATTTTATTCCATTTTGGGCCCCGAATCTTCTTTCACAAGGTAAACTTGTGACAGACAGCACAATCACAACATTTACAACTTTGGAAGTTATCGGAAACGTATGGTTATGCTCTCTTAAAAAAATTTCAGAAAACTTTGCAATATCTGACATGCCTTCATCTTTCATGACCAATGTATATTCAGTGATGTGGAATCATTAATATCCATTTCTGAACAAAATTGTTTTAATATGTCCTTAATGAATTATAGTCAAAACCCGACTCCCTGGTATTTTTTTTTTTTTTTTTTTTTTTTTTTTTGCTTAAAAAATGCTTCTTCAATCAAAGTCAAAAGTTTGAAATGGATACTGTTGATTCATTTCTTCTACTACACGAGAAATGTGGGTTAACTTTAAATTGTCAAGTCCTAATTTCTGTTAATTGCAAGGATCAACTTGTTTGGTCTTTCTATATACATGTTTGATTGGAGCACGGAATTTTTCTTTGATGTGCACCACAAGATCTTTGCAGTCCTTCTAATCTTATTTTTGTTTAGTACTGAATCTAGAGCAATTTGCCAGAGCACAGCGCCCGGTGACACTTAGTCCTTTTTTGGTCAACCCTTTTGGATATTTTCCTTTTTCTATCACAGGAAAAAAATATCGTGAAACATGCCAATTAGGCGTAGGAAAAAAAAATCGTGAATTTCCTTCATTAGCCGAGGGAAGAATATCGTGAAATTCGTCGATTGGCCGCAGTATAAAATCGCGAAATTCATCGATCAGATGTTTGATAAAACTGTTAATTTCGCCAGTCTGTCGCAAAAAGTAACCGTAAAATTCGCGGGTGTTTCTGAGTAAAAAAAAAAATCTGAAATTCACAGCAAATTTTCTGAAAGGTTACACCAGGGGATGGGAAGGGATTGGGAATCCTCTCCAGGCACTTATTATTTTTTGTTGCAGGTCGAGTAAACACTTTTTTGTTGTTGTTCGGTTTGATTTCAGGCTATTTTTTTCTGCAGCCCTTTGACGAAACTCGCGTTTTTTCGCGATCTTTTGACGAAACTCGCGTTTTTTCGCGATCTTTTGACGAAACTCGCATTTTTTTCGCGATCTTTTGACGAAATTCGCGTTTCTTTCGCGATCTTTTGACGAAACTCGCGTTTTTTCGCGATCTTTTGACGAAATTCGCGTTTTATTTTCCCGACCTTGATGAAAATCGCGTTTTTTCGCAATCTATTGCCGAAAATTGAGTGTTTTTTTGCGATCTTTCGATGAATATGCCAATTGGGCGTAGAAAAAAAAAATCGTGAATTTCCTTGATTAGCCGACGGAAGAATATCGTGAAATTCGTCTATTGGCCGCAGTATAAAATCGCGAAATTCATCGATCAGATGTTTGATAAAACTGTTAATTTCGTCAGTCTGTCGTAAAAAGTAACCGTAAAATTTGCGGGTGTTTCTGAGTAAAAAAAAAAAAAAATCTCAAATTCACAGCAAATTTTCTGAAAGGTTACATCAGGGGATGGGAAGGGATCGGAAATCCTCTCCAGGCACTAATTATTTTTTGTTGCAGGTCGAGTAAACACTTTTTTGTTGTTGTTCGGTTTGATTTCAGGCTATTTTTTTCTGCAACCCTTTGACAAAATTCGCGTTTTATCCGCGATCTTTTGACGAAACTCGCGTTTTATTTCGCGACCTTGACGAAAATCGCATTTTTTCGCGATCCTTTGACGAAACTCGCGTTTTATTTACGCGACCTTCACGAAAATCGCGTTTTTTTGCGATCTATTGCCGAAAATTGAGTGGTTTTTTTTGCGATCTTTCGATGAATATGCCAATTGGGCGTAGGAAAAAAAATCGTTAATAATTTCCTTGATTAGCCGACGGAAGAATATCGTGAAATTCGTCGATTGGCCGCAGTATAAAATCACGAAATTCATCGATCAGATGTTTGATAAAACTGTTAATTTCGTCAGTCTGTCGCAAAAAGTAACCGTAAAATTCGCGGGTGTTTCTGAGTAAAAAAAAAAATCTGAAATTCACAGCAAATTTTCTGAAAGGTTACACCAGGGGATGCGAAGGGATTGGGAATCCTCTCCAGGCACTAATTATTTTTTGTTGCAGATCGAGTAAACACTTTTTTGTTGTTCGGTTTGATTTCAGGCTATTTTTCCTGCAGCCCTTTGACAAAATTCGCGTTTTATCCGCGATCTTTTGACGAAACTCGCGTTTTATTTTCGCAACGTTGACAAAATTCGCTTTTTTCGTGATCCTTTACCGAAACTCGCGTTTTTTCCGCATTCCTTTGCCGAAATTTACGATTTTTTTACTATCCTTTGACGTAATTTGCATTTTTTTTTTTTTTTTTTTTTTTTTTTTTTTTTTTTAATGATCCTTTGATGAATTTCGAGTTGTTTTTTTTCCTTCACGATCTGACGAAATGCGATGAAATTGGTGATTTTTTCCTCGAACGATTGACGAAATTGATTTTTTCGGCAATCATTTGTCGAAATTCGTGATATTTTTCTGTTGAACTGATGACCGATTTTTTATAATTTTCGGAACCTAATGCCTTAAATTTTCGGAAAATTCGGAACAGAATCATCCCTGAATTCACTAATCGGTCGCGGACACTTGTCAACCGATATCGAGAAAAAAAATAATGACACTTGTCTAATCGGTTGCATGAAAAATTCGTGAATTTTAAGCATCTTTCGCAGTAAAAAAACCCTCAAAAATGTGTCAATCGGTCGCGTGAAAATATCGGGAAATTTGCAAGGCGTTCGCAAGAGTTGACCGTAAATTCAAAATGTACGATTTTCAGGAAAATGGTGATATTTTTTGGACGGGATTTCAAAGTTTCAGGCGCGAATCCCGCCATCCCGCCCTGAAATTCAAGCCCTGTATTTAGTTAAAAGTAAAAAATTAAATAGGTTAAAATTATAATTGATATACAGTATTATAAATTTTAATTGACAATGAGATTATTAATTATACTTACAAGTATATTTATAAAACAAAAAATGAAAAAAACAAATGTAGTGCATTCAGGTATCGAACCCGGGCCCGCGTATCAGCCGGAAAACGCCATACCAACTGAGCTACGAACAACCTAACTTTGCTGCTGCAAAGTAAGTATTTAAGTTGTATACTATTATTAGACCCCCGGTTTCTCAAGAACTAAGGAGCGTTGTATAAAATCCGTTGAACCTGACACAAAGGGCTCTCTACCCTACAACATATATTAAAATAATCAAAATCTGTGATTAACAAGCCCTCTCCTTGTAAGTTCTACAAATTTCCATCATTCCATTTCTGTTATTCAATTTCTGCTGTTTTGTACCATGTTTTTGGAATCTGTGTAAAGTGTGTTGGGGGGAACTGTATTTGTTAATGTCATTTTATTCATAATTTCACAGTTTTTGTTGGTGGTCGGTAATGTTTATTTAATGGTTATATAATATATATATATATATATATATATATATATATATATATATATATATATATATATATATATAATCTCAATAAAAAATAATATATATATACATATACATATATATATATTATTTTTTATTAATATCAAAATAGTCAATTTTAACTGCTAACCGTAACTTTATTATATTTCCACATGAACATAATATTCATTGTTAAAGATTTACCGGGATCGATATGAAACTTAAAATTTTCTCAGCTTTGGTTGGTAATATTAATTTCATTTTTCTGTTTAATTTTTTTTTCAATTATTCACTTTCATTGTTTATTTGATTGCCGTTTTATTTGATTTGTTTATATCTTAACCTTCTGGATACAGCTGATGGGCTACTTTGAGAATTAGCCTTCAAAGTAAAAACTATTCTCAATCAGAAATCAACGGTGTTTTACTTATATTGTGAAATAATGCCCCTGGCGAGAGTTTCACAATATAAGTTTTAATTTTTATTCATGTTTTTTCTATTTCTTTTGAAATTTTTTCTATTACATTTTCAATTATTCCACTTTAATGTGCAGCATTTTGGATCATCAGTTTTATGGTATATCATAAACGATTTCATTTTTATGGTCAGTTTTTCATTTGTTAAAATGGCATATAATTACAAAATGTTTGACCGTATACACATTGCAAAATTTGAGTCAATGAAGTAAACAAATCACAAGAAAAATATTTGTTCTCAAATCTTTTTATAAAAGAAAATTACTTTTATTAGCTTTGGAGCATTTATCTGAAATAAAATGCATTCTTACAAACACTTTCTGACATGGTTACTTATTTTTTTTAAATTATTTTCCTATCAAAATGCTAAAATAAAAAAGTTGAGTTATCGGGAATATAATCGCCCAGTTAAAATGTTTTGGTCGCCAGCGGCGATTTGGAGGCTGTATTTATTGAGCCCTGACCATGGTTATCATATTTCAAAATTATAGGCATTAGAGAAGTCAGCTTATCTTTTCGGAGAATGTCTAAAATTTCAATGAAAACCCCTTTCATAAGGTTTTATGTTTTTAATCAGGGAAAACTTCTCGCAACTGAAGGAAGGTTCTACAGTAAATAAGTAATAATGATGGCAGTAGGGGAAGAAGGAGAGTTAGACCCCAGCAGGCGGTGGCGGTGGGTGGATGTGGGTGGAATCCACCTTGTGGATGGAGGAGGAGGGTGGAATCCACCTGTTGGGAGACTTATCCTATAGTAGGAGGGGTTAAATGTTGGAGGGGGCTTAATTTTTTTAAAAATCGACTTAGAGTAGAAATGGGAATATCATACTATAACATGGGTCTGTTCGAGAGGAAGTATGAAGACACTAAATTTTTCGATGGGCTTATTTTTTAGGGGGGCTTATTTTTAGGGGGGCTTAATTTTTTTTCGAATCGACATAGAGTAGAAATGGAAATATCATACTATAACATAGAGATGTAAGTATTTTCGAAAGGGACTTTGAGGGGCCTAAATTTTTTAGAGGGGCTTATTTTTTTAGGGGGGCTTAATTTTTAAGGGTGATATTTTTTTTTTTTTCTGAATTGTCTTAGAATTTGAATGAAGATAAAAATGTCTTATGTTTTCTGAAAAAAAAATTTGATGCTGCCATCTGTATGCGGTAGTGTGAATTTATTATTGAAAATAGTATTTTATTTTTGAAAAGTTTTGAGGAAGGTTTGAACCTGCAAAATAGTCTCTTGGCTCGATGATATGTTGAAGACTTAACTAATCGAGCCAAGAAACTATGTCTATATGTTTAGATTTTAGATGTTTCAAAATAAAAAATTGTATTACCCCTTCTGTATGCGCAAAGAGAGGTTGATTTCTTAAGATAACTCATTAATACCTATTTTAACTGCTCACTCTGCGAATTCTTTTAATGTGTATGATTTTTAGTTTAACTGATTTTATCGATTTTGTGAATGAGAGTTTGATTATTTTACCAAGCTAAGGTTTCGAACCTGCGAACTCCGATTCAAATTTAATTTTTTGTAACCGATAAGCTATCCGCTATCCAGACCGCGACCCGACAATTACTGAATTACTTTTGAACACTATATATTTTAAAAAAATACCTACCTCTTCCTCTTTCTTATACTAGGGAAGTTAATACAATTTATGTTTAAATTGAAGAAATGATTAATTTTTTATATTTCTTTAATAAGCAACTCATTTTTTAGATCTATTAGAAGACTACCAAACGATTTGAATTAAACATTGTTTTCACCAGTATTAATACACCTAAGTTTAGAATTGTACTTTTTCTTGTGAACCATATCCTATTCATTTAATCGTCTGAAATACACTTCCTAAACCCTCTTATCAACGTTACTCACTATCTATCACAAACATCCGATAAGTCTAATCAGCTTTTTTCAACAGAAAATAGCTAATATGTAAATAATGATTTTAGAAGAGATTATTTCATTTGTTTACAGATTTTAAATGAAAGTTTGAAATATTTTTCAGATTTTCTATTTATCAATTATTATAAATTGAATAAACTCGTAGTTTGTTATTGCAATAGATAATTATTTGATGATTCTACACTAGTTCTAATGAATTTTAAAACTACTACTTCAATTCAACTCATTCTTTTATACAGTTTAATAAATTTAGTTTGAATTAAACCATTGGTTTGTCATATATTTCACTGAAATAATAAAATTAATGTGTAAAACCTTAGAATGACGAATTCAAAAACGTAACATGATGAATCATATACTTTTTAAACATTACATCTGTGAACTTTCTACACATACTTTTTTATGCCACGTGTTTTTCTGAAATTTTTGCACCAATCATATTACATGATTTGCACTATCGCAATAATTTTTTAACATGCGCCCCCTATGATTATATATAAAATTGAATGAAACGAGACTTTTTCATTAGTGTTTGCTATTTTTTGAGTGTGTGAAGACGTTTTTTTTCACTTAAGATAATATGGCTAGTTTTCAAGATGGACATTCTACTATGTTAAGCGATGTTGTATCACGTTTGAATAATCAATATTTTTCATCAAGATTAAATGATCAAGGCATGGGATTAATAGTACAACCTAAAGTAGAACCCGTTTCAGATAATGAAGCGGAATTCTCCTCATCAGAACTGAAGAAACAGAAGCCACCTTTTTTGTGTACTGTTTGCAGCAAATCTTTTTCACGAAAAGGCAATTTAAAACAACATTTGATGATTCATTCAGAAGAAAGACCATTTATATGTGCCATCTGCCAAAAAGCATTCTCTAGAAAGGCTATTTTGAATCGTCATAAACTATCCCATTTAAAGATTCCTTCCCAACATAAATGTGAATCGTGCGGTGAAGCGTACTCAAGAAAGTATGACTTATTAAAACACATGAAGATCCACAAGTCCTCCAAAAACGATAAATGTATTCAGCGTAGTGAAATATTCAATCCCAACTCCGATTTTTTTTATCATTTGAAAACTTCACAGAGAGTTAGATGCAAAATTGATAATTCATCCTCTTTAAAAGATGTGTTTTTTGAGAAGGTTAAGCATTTTAAAAGGCAAAATGCGTTAAACATATTTACTAAAACTGTAATCAACTCTAACGAGGAGAATGTTACAGACTTTAACACATTTTTTAATAGTATTCATTCGGACGTTTAAAACGAATTAAACTACCAGATTCAAGTTAAAAGATCGATGAAATGGTATGCAAGTGTACAAGTTGTTGTATATCGTGTAACACAGGAGGGTGTCTTAGAGATTGCCACACACTATTTCCTTTCAAAACTATTCTTGAATTAACGAAACAAAACTTATCTGAACATGTTGAGGATACCTTTGCAAAAATTATTAAGTCCTATGAGAAGTCCACCAGACGTGGTTTTAATTGGATATTAGATAAAATATTGAATTTAGAACTATCTACCTTTAAAATATAACATGTTTTGAAATGTTTATACCGTTTTGAAATATGTGTACTCATGTTCTCACTATTGCAACTATTGAAAATGACGAATAAATATTGTGTAAATGAAAAAGCTGTTGTCTGTTTATTTTTGTTAGAACAACTTGAGATTTTTAATAACTCATGAAGTCGTAACGGCTTTACTTACTATTTTTTTTTTCAATTTCTTATCAAATGAATAATGAGTTAACTATCTTTCATTAATTTCATATTGAAAGTCTGAAATTAACCATTGAAATAGTTATTTTGCAATATTTCTAATTTATCATAATTATTTTTAAAGTTTGTATAAACAACTGTTATTGCTCAATAATAATAATATTATCATTTATTACCATACAATTCTTTAAAAAAAGCATAGAACCATTAACACAATATATCATTAACCACTTTTTTAAAAACTGTTACCTTGTGTTGCCATTGAATTCTTCAAAACAAAAAAGAATAAAACTAAAATCATTATCATTAAATATCATTAAATATCATACACCACTTATATAAAAATTGTTACTTTGTGTTGCCATACAATTCTTCAAAAAAAGAATAAAACTAAAACTATTAACATTAAATATCATATACTGTAAATATAAAAATTGTTACCTTGTGTTGCCATACTATTCTTCAAAAAAGGATAAAACCATTGACATAATATATTACTCACCACTTAAATAAACTGTTTATATATATATATTTTTAGACTTAAACTAAAATTAATGACATTACAAATTCTTTTAAGTGTTTATCTGTAACCGACACTGATTTTTAACGTATATTAAGGGATGTGCTGTTTCTAAACATTCAGTTTCCAACTGATTTTTGTTCTAACTTCATCTAATGCTACCTTTATTTTTTGAAAATGGGTTCTGTAGTAAATATGTTAAAAAGATCTTCCGACAAAGTGGCTTCTTCTTCAAAGTATCAACGTTTAGAAGAACCTAATGATCCCACTTCCGCAAGTGAATTAAATATACCATGATTGGAAACTCCTAATTTATTAAACACTGACTGTGGGACAATATCACGTGATTTATCCACTACTGATTACTCACCGAATGTGAAATCTGAAATCGATATGAATTTTTTTATCCCTAACTTTGGTGATGATACTACATCTTCCGCGAATTCATGCCAAGAGTCAATTTCTGTCGAGGACTATTTGAATATATTTTTCAAAGACACGAATTTGGAATCCGCTTTAACCTCGACCCCAGCTAGTAACATAATTTCACAAGACGAATCCTTTCAAGAACGTACTATTGACCAAGAGGTTTCTGATTCCCAATCAAGCAACCTTTCTAAAGCAAGTGATGAATTACAAAGCACAACCCCACCTACGAATGTCATTCCACAGTCTAAAACTAGCAAATCCAATCATCCTATTGTATTTCGAGAAGAACTCAGTGACTGTATCTTTTTAATTTTAAAGTTGCATAATAGACAATTTCATATTCATATTCGAGAATTTAAACGCAGTGGGCTTACTAGTGAAGAAATTCTAACGAAAAATGGTATTATTATGGATGTTAACAGCTGGTTCGAATTTTGCAAAAAAATTTTTTCATTTAATTTGAGATATAAAAGTTCCTCATTTGTTTCTAATAACATGATATTAGTGTTAAATTTTAATAATTCTATCATGCGAATTAAAAATTTAAAGAATTATTCTCACATTGACTTAAACGAGTATCAGTTGCTGAAATTAAAAGAAAAAATACATGATTTGAATAAGGAACTTCTTCAGCATATATATGTAAACCATATACCAAGCTTAATTAGGCAGAAATGTATCATTGGTCATATATCTACAGAAAATGAACTCATGTTGCAGTCTAAACTTATAACATGTATTGAGAATAATGTATTAACTATACTAAACCGCATTTTTGAATGTGATGGATGTATTTTTAATCAGAAATCTCAAAGCCCTCATTCCTGTTGTATACTAAATAATCGACAAAAATTTGAAAAACTAGGAGAGATGTTATTAACACTTATAGATTTAGATTTTGTTATTTCCTCATTTTTAAACGGAGTGGATTGTGTTAGTGAAAACTTTTTATCAAACATTCATGTAGAAACAATTCAAAACGAATTGTTTAAAATAATAAAATAAAATGTATTGCTATCCTTTTTAATACGTGTGTGTTTATTTTTCTAAAGTGTATGTTTATTTTGTTATGTCTTTTAGAACTTTTAATAGAGTGTTAGACTTAAATTTGCATATGTATATAACTAAAGAAATCAACAATTCTTTAGCAATTAAAAAATTAACACAAGTTTAAAATATTAAACTAATAATCTTAATACTATAATTTCTACTTTCTAATATATATATATATATATGAAACTTAATTATATAAAAAAGTTTTCAATAATAATAATAAGTTTAGAAAATTAAAAAGTTTAAAAAACAAAATTAAGAAACTCATTTAAAAAAATATTTGAAAAGTTAAAAAAAAATAAAGTTTTCAAAATTAAAAAATCTTTATAAAAAAATAAAAAAAATTAAAAAAAAAATTAAAAAGTTTACAAAAGTTAAAAAAAAGAAAAATATTAAAAAGTTTACAAAAGTTAAAAAAAAAAACTTGGGAAAAAAAAAAACTAAAAAAAAAAAAATTAAGTTATCAAAATTAAAAAAAAATATATATATAAAAATTTAATACATTAAGTTTTCAAAAGTGAGTTTACCTATTCATATATGTATACATGCATGTGACTTTCATTATGTTTCAGTTTAATACTTCTTTTTATCATATAAAAGTGTTAGATTAATATATACTTATAAAAATATTTGTAAGTTAAATTAAAAAAAAAGTAACTTATAAAAAAAAAATGTTTACAAAATTAAAAAAAAAACAAAATCTTTCTAAATAAAAAGTTTTCAAAATTAAAAAAAAACTTTTTAAATAAAAAATGTTTTCAAAATTTAAAAAAAAATTGTAAATAAAAAAAAAGTTTTCAAAATTAAAAAAAAAATACTTTGTAAATAAAAAAAAATATTAAAAAGTTTACAAAAAAAAAAACTTTTTTTATAAAAAATATTTTCAAAATTAAAAAAAAATTGTAAGTAAAAAAAAAAAAAAGTTTTCAAAATTAAAAAAAAAATAATTTGTAAATAAAAAAAAATATATTAAAAAGATTATAAAATTTAAAAGTTAAAAAAAAATTAAGTTATCAAAAAAAAAAAAAAACTTAATAAATTATGTTATCAAAAGTGAGTTCACCTAACTGTATATGTATCTGACTTTCATAATTAAAAAAGTTATCAAAAAGTTGAATTTGATTGCAAATACAAGTATACAATCAATCATATATCAATCAGTCATAGCAATTAACCAATCAATGATATCAATCAATAAATCAAACCAATCAATCAATCATATTAATCAACCAAACAATAATATCAATCAATCATATCGATCAATAAATCAAACCAATCAATCATATTAATCAACCAAACAATAATATCAATCAGTCATATCGATCAATAAATCAAACCAATCAATCATATTAATCAACCAAACAATAATATCAATCAGTCATATCGATCAATAAATCAAACCAATCAATCATATTAATCAACCAAACAATAATATCAATTAATCATATCGATCAATAAATCATATTAATCATATCAAGCTATCATATCAATCAATCAACCAATCATTCATATCAGTCAACCAATCATTCATATTAATCAATGATTCATGTTAATCATATCAATCGATTAATCAAGATACTGAATACAAGTATTCATACAAATAAATCACATCAATTGCAGTTCAAGTATTACAAGTTAGTATAATAACATTATAAGAAAGTTTTGAATTAATACAATCATTAACTATCAACATTTTGTAACAGCACTTTTACAAAAGCAATGTATGAATAAATATTTTAGTTACAAAAAATATTTAAAATGCTTTTGAAAGTTAATAAAATTATTTTCCAAAAATGTTAAAAACATTACAAGCTGCTAAAACCTACAATTTAACAAGAATGAGTTGTCCTATATTTCCTTTGTATTTGCATGTCCTATATTTCCTTTCTATTTGTATTTGAGTATATGTATACGGATTCTTCCTTTTAATTATGTTTTGTAGTATACACTTAAAATATATAGTATATATAAAACATTAAATTAAAATATTCTTTAGTTATTAAAAAGTTTAAAAAATCAGCAATTTTTTTAATATTATAAGATATCAAAAATTATTTTGTAATTTATTAAAAGTGAATTTACCTATCGCTATATATGCGTTTCATAAGATAAATCTTCTTTATGTTAACATCCTACCCACATTTTATTTTATAGTTATACACATCGAAACGAAAAAACAAAAAATAAACAATCTATTATTAAATTCTTCAATTTAAAATTTTAATACATACATACTTAAACATTTATATAAAAATAATGAACTCACCATGTTTGAACTCAGAAAAGAGATGATGAGCTTATCACGTGGTAGATTGTGACGTAATCAATTAGATATCACGTGCCTTCCTCCTGCCTTTTGATTGTCTTATCTACAATCAGATTGTATTATCAATCACGTGATCTAACTGATATGAGTCTATACCAAGACACTAGCCATTTTCACTTCAGTCATCGAATATGTAGGTCGTATATATTTTTTTGAAAGTCTTTTATTTTATGGAATCTTCAGCAACATGACATCAGATATTTGCAAATAAAATCCTATTAAAATCTTTCTCGCAATTGTGAACAAAGATTAATTTTCATATTGTTTAAGTATAATTATTGATTATTTAACTGGATAATAATATTTTTTAGAAGTAACTTAAATTTCTTATAAAAACGGAAGTATTTATTGCATCATTCATAGAATTCAAGTTTGAATATTAACCAAGTTTTTTAAACTTTTATAATTTATACTAGTATTTAGTATATACTAGTACTTAGTAAAAACTAGTATATATTCTAGTATAAAGAGTTTATAAAAGTTTTAAAAACTTGGTTAATATTCAAACTTGAATTCTATGAATGATGCAATAAATACTTCCGTTTTTATAAGAAATTTAAGTTACTTCTAAAAAATATTATTATCCAGTTAAATAATCAATGATTATACTTAAACAATATGAAAATTAATCTTTGTTCACAATTGCGAGAAAGATTTTAATAGGATTTTATTTGCAAATATCTGATGTCATGTTGCTGAAGATTCCATAAAATAAAAGACTTTCAAAAAAAATATACGACCTACATATTCGATGACTGAAGTGAAAATGGCTAGTGTCTTGGTATAGACTCATATCAGTTAGATCACGTGATTGCTAATACAATCTGATTGTAGATAAGACAATCAAAAGGCAGGAGGAAGGCACGTGATATCTAATTGATTACGTCACAATCTACCACGTGATAAGATCATCATCTCTTTTCTGAGTTCAAACATGGTGAGTTCATTATTTTTATATGAATGTTTAAGTATGTATGTATTAAAATTTTAAATTGAAGAATTTAATAATAGATTGTTTATTTTTTGTTTTTTCGTTTCGATGTGTATAACTATAAAATAAAATGTGGGTAGGATGTTAACATAAAGAAGATTTATCTTATGAAACGCATATATAGCGATAGGTAAATTCACTTTTAATAAATTACAAAATAATTTTTGATATCTTATAATATTAAAAAAATTGCTGATTTTTTAAACTTTTTAATAACTAAAGAATATTTTAATTTAATGTTTTATATATACTATATATATTTTAAGTGTATACTACAAAACTTAATTAAAAGGAGGAATCCGTATACATATACTCAAATACAAATGGAAAGGAAATATAGGACATGCAAATACAAAGGAAATATAGGACAACTCATTCTTGTTAAATTGTAGGTTTTAGCAGCTTGTAATGTTTTTAACATTTTTGGAAAATAATTTTATTAACTTTCAAAAGCATTTTAAATATTTTTTGTAACTAAAATATTTATTCATACATTGCTTTTGTAAAAGCGCTGTTACAAAATGTTGATAGTTAATGATTGTATTAATTCAAAACTTTCTTATAATGTTATTATACTAACTTGTAATACTTGAACTGCAATTGATGTGATTTATTTGTATGAATACTTGTATTCAGTATCTTGATTAATCGATTGATATGATTAATATGAATGATTGGTTGACTGATATGAATGATTGGTTGATTGATTGATATGATTGATATGATAGCTTGATATGATTGATATGATAGCTTGATATGATTAATATGATTTATTGATCGATATGATTAATTGATATTATTGTTTGGTTGATTAACATGATTGATTGGTTTGATTTATTGATCGATATGACTGATTGATATTATTGTTTGGTTGATTAATATGATTGATTGGTTTGATTTATTGATCGATATGACTGATTGATATTATTGTTTGGTTGATTAATATGATTGATTGGTTTGATTTATTGATCGATATGATTGATTGATATTATTGTTTGGTTGATTAATATGATTGATTGATTGGTTTGATTTATTGATTGATATCATTGATTGGTTAATTGCTATGACTGATTGATATATGATTGATTGTATACTTGTATTTGCAATCAATTCAACTTTTTGATAACTTTTTTAATTATGAAAGTCAGATACATATACAGTTAGGTGAACTGACTTTTGATAACATAATTTATTAAGTTTTTTTTTTAATTTTGATAACTTAATTTTGAAAACTTTTTACAAAGTTTTTTTTTTTTTAACTTTTAAATTTTATAAACTTTTTAATATATTTTTTTTTATTTACAAATTATTATTTTTTTAATTTTGAAAACTTTTTTTTTTTTTACTTACAATTTTTTTTATTTAATTTTGAAAATATTTTTTATAAAAAAAGTTTTTTTTTTGTAAACTTTTTAATATATTTTTTTATTTACAAAGTATTTTTTTTTAATTTTGAAAACTTTTTTTATTTAAAAAGTTTTTTTTTTAATTTTGAAAACTTTTTATTTAGAAAGATATTGTTTTTTTTTAATTTTGTAAACATTTTTTTTTTTTATAAGTTACTTTTTTTTTAATTTAACTTACAAATATTTTTATAAGTATATATTAATCTAACACTTTTATATGATAAAAAGAAGTATTAAACTGAAACATAATGAAAGTCACATGCATGTATACATATATGAATAGGTAAACTCACTTTTGAAAATTTAATGTATTAAATTTTTATATATATATATTTTTTTTAATTTTGATAACTTAATTTTTTTTTTGAGTTTTTTTTCCCAAGTTTTTTTTTTAACTTTTGTAAACTTTTTAATATATATATTTTTTAACTTTTGTAAACTTTTTAATTTTTTTTTAATTATTTTTATTTTTTTATAAAGATTTTTTAATTTTGAAAACTTTATTTTTTTTTAACTTTTCAAATATTTTTTTAAATGAGTTTCTTAATTTTGTTTTTTAAACTTTTTAATTTTCTAAACTTATTAATATTATTGAAAACTTTTTTACATAATTAAGTTTCATATATATATATATATATTAGAAAGTAGAAATTATAGTATTAAGATTATTAGTTTAATATTTTAAACTTGTGTTAATTTTTTAATTGCTAAAGAATTGTTGATTTCTTTAGTTATATACATATGCAAATTTAAGTCTAACACTCTATTAAAAGTTCTAAAAGACATAACAAAATAAACATACACTTTAGAAAAATAAACACACACGTATTAAAAAGGATAGCAATACATTTTATTTTATTATTTTAAACAATTCGTTTTGAATTGTTTCTACATGAATGTTTGATAAAAAGTTTTCACTAACACAATCCACTCCGTTTAAAAATGAGGAAATAACAAAATCTAAATCTATAAGTGTTAATAACATCTCTCCTAGTTTTTCAAATTTTTGTCGATTATTTAGTATACAACAGGAATGAGGGCTTTGAGATTTCTGATTAAAAATACATCCATCACATTCAAAAATGCGGTTTAGTATAGTTAATACATTATTCTCAATACATGTTATAAGTTTAGACTGCAACATGAGTTCATTTTCTGTAGATATATGACCAATGATACATTTCTGCCTAATTAAGCTTGGTATATGGTTTACATATATATGCTGAAGAAGTTCCTTATTCAAATCATGTATTTTTTCTTTTAATTTCAGCAACTGATACTCGTTTAAGTCAATGTGAGAATAATTCTTTAAATTTTTAATTCGCATGATAGAATTATTAAAATTTAACACTAATATCATGTTATTAGAAACAAATGAGGAACTTTTATATCTCAAATTAAATGAAATTTTTTTTTTGCAAAATTCGAACCAGCTGTTAACATCCATAATAATACCATTTTTCGTTAGAATTTCTTCACTAGTAAGCCCACTGCGTTTAAATTCTCGAATATGAATATGAAATTGTCTATTATGCAACTTTAAAATTAAAAAGATACAGTCACTGAGTTCTTCTCGAAATACAATAGGATGATTGGATTTGCTAGTTTTAGACTGTGGAATGACATTCGTAGGTGGGGTTGTGCTTTGTAATTCATCACTTGCTTTAGAAAGGTTGCTTGGTTGGGAATCAGAAACCTCTTGGTCAATAGTACGTTCTTGAAAGGATTCGTCTTGTGAAATTATGTTACTAGCTGGGGTCGAGGTTAAAGCGGATTCAAAATTCATGTCTTTGAAAAATATATTCAAATAGTCCTCGACAGAAATTGACTCTTGGCATGAATTCTCGGAAGATGTAGTATCATCACCAAAGTTAGGGATAAAAAAATTCATATCGATTTCAGATTTCACATTCGGTGAGTAATCAGTAGTGGATAAATCACGTGATATTGTCCCACAGTCAGTGTTTAATAAATTAGGAGTTTCCAATCTTGGTATATTTAATTCACTTGCGGAAGTGGGATCATTAGGTTCTTCTAAACGTTGATACTTTGAAGAAGAAGCCACTTTGTCGGAAGATCTTTTTAACATATTTACTACAGAACCCATTTTCAAAAAATAAAGGTAGCATTAGATGAAGTTAGAACAAAAATCAGTTGGAAACTGAATGTTTAGAAACAGCACATCCCTTAATATACGTTAAAAATCAGTGTCGGTTACAGATAAACACTTAAAAGAATTTGTAATGTCATTAATTTTAGTTTAAGTCTAAAAAAATATATATATAAACAGTTTATTTAAGTGGTGAATAATATATTATGTCAATGGTTTTATCCTTTTTTGAAGAATAGTATGGCAACACAAGGTAACAATTTTTATATTTACAGTATATGATATTTAATGTTAATAGTTTTAGTTTTATTCTTTTTTTGAAGAATTGTATGGCAACACAAAGTAACAATTTTTATATAAGTGGTGTATGATATTTAATGATATTTAATGATAATGATTTTAGTTTTATTCTTTTTTGTTTTGAAGAATTCAATGGCAACACAAGGTAACAGTTTTTAAAAAAGTGGTTAATGATATATTGTGTTAATGGTTCTATGCTTTTTTTAAAGAATTGTATGGCAATAAATGATAATATTATTATTATTGAGCAATAACAGTTGTTTATACAAACTTTAAAAATAATTATGATAAATTAGAAATATTGCAAAATAACTATTTCAATGGTTAATTTCAGACTTTCAATATGAAATTAATGAAAGATAGTTAACTCATTATTCATTTGATAAGAAATTGAAAAAAAAAATAGTAAGTAAAGCCGTTACGACTTCATGAGTTATTAAAAATCTCAAGTTGTTCTAACAAAAATAAACAGACAACAGCTTTTTCATTTACACATTATTTATTCGTCATTTTCAATAGTTGCAATAGTGAGAACATGAGTACACATATTTCAAAACGGTATAAACATTTCAAAACATGTTATATTTTAAAGGTAGATAGTTCTAAATTCAATATTTTATCTAATATCCAATTAAAACCACGTCTGGTGGACTTCTCATAGGACTTAATAATTTTTGCAAAGGTATCCTCAACATGTTCAGATAAGCTTTGTTTCGTTAATTCAAGAATAGTTTTTGAAAGGAAATAGTGTGTGGCAATCTCTAAGACACCCTCCTGTGTTACACGATATACAACAACTTGTAAACTTGCATAACATTTCATCGATCTTTTAACTTGAATCTGGTAGTTTAATTCGTTTAATACGTCCGAATGAATACTATTAAAAAATGTGTTAAAGTCTGTAACATTCTCCTCGTTAGAGTTGATTACAGTTTTAGTAAATATGTTTAACGCATTTTGCCTTTTAAAATGCTTAACCTTCTCAAAAAACACATCTTTTAAAGAGGATGAATTATCAATTTTGCATCTAACTCTCTGTGAAGTTTTCAAATGATAAAAAAAATCGGAGTTGGGATTGAATATTTCACTACGCTGAATACATTTATCGTTTTTGGAGGACTTGTGGATCTTCATGTGTTTTAATAAGTCATACTTTCTTGAGTACGCTTCACCGCACGATTCACATTTATGTTGGGAAGGAATCTTTAAATGGGATAGTTTATGACGATTCAAAATAGCCTTTCTAGAGAATGCTTTTTGGCAGATGGCACATATAAATGGTCTTTCTTCTGAATGAATCATCAAATGTTGTTTTAAATTGCCTTTTCGTGAAAAAGATTTGCTGCAAACAGTACACAAAAAAGGTTGCTTCTGTTTCTTCAGTTCTGATGAGGAGAATTCCGCTTCATTATCTGAAACGGGTTCTACTTTAGGTTGTACTATTAATCCCATGCCTTGATCATTTAATCTTGATGAAAAATATTGATTATTCAAACGTGATACATCATCGCTTAACATAGTAGAATGTCCATCTTGAAAACTAGCCATATTATCTTAAGTGAAAAAAAACGTCTTCACACACTCAAAAAATAGCAAACACTAATGAAAAAGTCTCGTTTCATTCAATTTTATATATAATCATAGGGGGCGCATGTTAAAAAATTATTGCGATAGTGCAAATCATGTAATATGATTGGTGCAAAAATTTCAGAAAAACACGTGGCATAAAAAAGTATGTGTAGAAAGTTCACAGATGTAATGTTTAAAAAGTATATGATTCATCATGTTACGTTTTTGAATTCGTCATTCTAAGGTTTTACACATTAATTTTATTATTTCAGTGAGATATATGACAAACCAATGGTTTAATTCAAACTAAATTTATTAAACTGTATAAAAGAATGAGTTGAATTGAAGTAGTAGTTTTAAAATTCATTAGAACTAGTGTAGAATCATCAAATAATTATCTATTGCAATAACAAACTATGAGTTGATTCAATTTATAATAATTGATAAATAGAAAATCTGAAAAATATTTCAAACTTTCATTTAAAATCTGTAAACAAATGAAATAATCTCTTCTAAAATCATTATTTACATATTAGCTATTTTCTGTTGAAAAAAGCTGATTAGACTTATCGGATGTTTGTGATAGATAGTGAGTAACGTTGATAAGAGCGTTTAGGAAGTGTATTTCAGACGATTAAATGAATAGGATATGGTTCACAAGAAAAAGTACAATTCTAAACTTAGGTGTATTAATACTGGTGAAAACAATGTTTAATTCATATCGTTTGGTAGCCTTCTAATCGATCTAAAAAATGAGTTGCTTATTAAAGAAATATAAAAAATTAATCATTTCTTCAATTTAAACATAAATTGTATTAACTTCCCTAGTATAAGAAAGAGGAAGAGGTAGGTATTTTTTTAAAATATATAGTGTTCAAAAGTAATTCAGTAATTGTCGGGACGCGGTCTGGATAGCGGATAGCTTATCGGTTACAAAAAATTAAATTTGAATCGGAGTTCGCAGGTTCGAAACCTTAGCTTGGTAAAATAATCAAACTCTCATTCACAAAATCGATAAAATCAGTTAAACTAAAAATCATACACATTAAAAGAATTCGCAGAGTGAGCAGTTAAAATAGGTATTAATGAGTTATCTTAAGAAACCAACCTCTCTTTGCGCATACAGAAGGGGGAATACAATTTTTTATTTTGAAACATCTAAAATCTAAACATATAGACATAGTTTCTTGGCTCGATTAGTTAAGTCTTCAACATATCATCGAGCCAAGAGACTATTTTGCAGGTTCAAACCTTCCTCAAAACTTTTCAAAAATAAAATACTATTTTCAATAATAAATTCACACTACCGCATACAGATGGCAGCATCAAAATTTTTTTTCAGAAAACATAAGACATTTTTATCTTCATTCAAATTCTAAGACAAAAAAAAAAAAAAAATCACCCTTAAAAATTAAGCCCCCCTAAAAAAATAAGCCCCTCTAAAAAATTTAGGCTCCTCAAAGTCCCTTTCGAAAAACTTACATCTCTATGTTATAGTATGATATTTCCATTTCTACTCTATGTCGATTCGAAAAAAAAATTAAGCCCCCCTAAAAATAAGCCCCCCTAAAAAATAAGCCCATCGAAAAATTTAGTGTCTTCATACTTCCTCTCGAACAGACCCATGTTATAGTATGATATTCCCATTTCTACTCTAAGTCGATTTAAAAAAAAATTAAGCCCCCTCAAAAATTAAGCCCCCTCCAACATTTAACCCCTCCTACTATAGGATAAGTCTCCCAACAGGTGGATTCCACCCTCCTCCTCCATCCACAAGGTGGATTCCACCCACATCCACCCACCGCCACCGCCTGCTGGGGTCTAACTCTCCTTCTTCCCCTACTGATGGCAATATATTCTTTAGATTGCCAAGATCTTAGATTATTTTAGCATATTTATCGCAATACGTTATGTAGCCAACTTCTAAATGTGTTTATTTTATATGGACGAAAAGGTTTGGAATCATCAATTTGAAGAAGTCCCAAACTTGACAACATTGCTTGCGAATTTTAAAATAACTTTGATAAATATAACATGGATGTACGCAAGTGAAAATATTGAGAAAGTCCTAGCTAAAATAAACAAAAGCCAGAGCAATTTGTAATTTTAAGAAGCTCCTTTTAAAAATAAGTAAATAGATGGATTAAAAATAAATAAAACTGATTAAAAAATATAAAAAGAACATTAATTTTTTTCCTTTTCTCTTCAGGAGGGAGGGGGGTGGGGGTCGGACATAATGCACCCTCTATTTTTCTACAACATTTATAGGAGAATGTTACTGTCATTTTGACTAATATTTCAGTAGATTTTAAAATATTCAATTAAGGAAAAAAATACAGCTAAATCAAAGAGGAAATGGAAAAAAGTTTATAGATTTAAAATCTTTTAATTTTTTTTGTTTACCTCTGTAAGTTAAATAAATGTACAATATTTTATAAATGTTTCAATTTTATAAAAACATGTGAAATCCCCTCTAATTAATAAGATTTTTTATATAGCTTTCCAAGTACAGTATATGGAACATAATCAAAAATGGTGCGGGGACCGATGTCTGTACAAATTCTGTGAAATGACCAATATAAAATTAAAAATATGTACTAACGTCAGACGCGAAAGGGTTAAGAACATATTGTTAGTCGAATAAAAATTTATTTTCGAAAGCATCATGACTTTTTTATCGTCTTCCAAAAGCAGCAAAATAAAATACGTTTTACTTAAGGCGTTTCTCGAAATACTTAACGCGTTTCTTTTATTTCCTCCCCGCTCAATAACGCGAAAAATTTTTCGGCACACATTCTGTCTCATTTTAAAACGTAAAAGCATGGTACATGCAGATATGATTATTGAAGTAATTTCAAATCTAATTATTTGTTCCTTTTTTCGATGAATGAATTACATCTTGTCTTATAAGCAATTGTTGTTTAAGGACGAAATCCCCCCCCCCCCCCGCCTTGCTTTTGCAAGGGTGCTGGCAAAGACGCGACAAAGGCTGCTTTTGTCGCGTACGGAAATTCAATTCAAAACGCCAACTTTAGCAGAATTTTCCGACAGGTATTCTGCCTTTATTAAAAAATGGAAAAACTGTCCGATTACAAAGGTTCTAAATAACAGTATCTGCCCATTTCATGCTTTTGCGAACAAAAATGAATTTAAAAAATGCATCAAAAAGTAACCAGTTTGGATTTGAGAACAGCTTTAACTTACTGAATGAAGCAAGGGATGCAAATATATCTGTTTTAGTATCTCATTATTATTTATCTAATAATTGTTTATCTAATTTGTCTGTGTTGTCTCAAAGGAAATTTTATCGAGTACATTTTGGGTGAAATTAATGTTTTGTTGATAGAGTAAACATAAATATTGGGAACTGATAGGATTCGTTAGTCAAATAAGATTAACTACTGTTTCTTATCGATGTTTGTTCGTACCAAATGTTGCAGAGAAGTAAATAAAGGGTCATTGACTTTTCAAATAACCACCTGGATTCAAAGTGGTGCATATTTTTCTACAAAACTCTGCATAAAACTGAGTCAATAATCGTTATTTTAAAAAAAGAAAAAATATATCTTACTTCTTTTTAATGTGCCACTTTTGCAAGCTGCAGTAAGCCAAAAAATGTCCCTACTTTCCTCCGAAGTACTATACATAGAATTAAAAATCATATATATATATATATATATATATATACATGTAAAGAGAATATATATATATATATATATATTTTTTTTTTTTTTTTTTGTGGCATTGGGGGTGGGTGCACTGTTTGTGAACTTTTCAATGCAGCAACCAGAGTAGCAGTTTGGGGAAATCTACACGATATAGGAATTCTCTTTAGTTATTAAGTAATTAGTCTTTCATGACAAAGTTTATAATTTATCAACATAAAATTCTGGTGTCATTACTAGTAAGTTTGCAATATACCACCCTGACAGAAATTCTCGATTTGCCCCAAAATTGCAGATAACAGAATCCCCATACCCCCTCTCCCGAAAATCTGTATAAAAATACCGAAAAAACACCCTTCACTTTCAAGGGAAAAAAATCATCTCAGACCTGTGTTTTTATTGTATAACTTAAGGGTGTATTCCGATCCAAACTGCTTATTTTCTGATTCATTTTAAAATTCATTTTTGCTCTCAAACGCATCAAACTGGGAAATTCTCTTATTTAGAAACTACATAATGTGCCGTGCTTAATAATTTTTTGATAAATGCAGAAAATACTGTAAAAAACGCTGTCAAAGTTGGCGTTTTGAACTGATTTTTCCGAAGCGGGCGATCTGGGAATGAAAAAAATGGTCATACTAAGAAAATAATTGCTTAAAAATCAAATTCTAATTAATTGATCTGAAAATGAAATCACACGGCATGTTAAACATGTCTTCAGAAATCACCCCAGCAAGTTTCATGTTTTTACTTTTAAAAATTAGTCTGAAAATGTATCGGAAAATTTCGAGCTGTTGAGGGTGGAAAAATATTTTTTCGAATACACCCTTAAGTTACAAAATGCCAAACCTGCATGTAATAAACGATTTTTTGATAGAACTTTAAGTTAATCCATTATGATTTCAGAGTAATTCGGCACAATTATCTTATTATCGATCACTTTTTCTTTTATGCATTTTTATTTATTAAAAGTTTCATATAATATACATCTAGAAGAGCATTTTTGTTTTAGACGTTGTAAGAAAATAATTTCAAATGCAGCTTTTTAAATATGGAGTAAATTTCACCATTAAATGCTTTACGTACTTAATAATTAGGTAGATTTCGTATGAAATACTACTACCTATTGGGATCGTTCCTATGTTGGAAGTTCTGAAAATTTTTGCAGATCTACACCGATCATGACCCCTAGAACTTAAAACCACCCTCAGTAAAAAGCTTTATCGATCTATCTATCTATCTGTATATATATATCACTTTCTTCTGGACACGATAACTTTCGTAATTCTGCACCAATCTCTTCCAAACTGATATATAAAATCAATGGGCACAAAATCTCGGTCAAGTTCGTTAATGGGCAAAATCGGACCAAGGGGATGGAAATAGGGAGGGGTTTTGTGAAAACCGAAAACCCCCCATAACTTCTTAATTTTTGTACATATCAAATCAGTTTAAAGTTTTTATTACTTCTAAAAATAGGGGCCAAAATTTTATGTATTACACATTTTTGATAAAGTTAAAAATGGGCTCAAGGGGCGCAAAAAATAGGGTTTTTGGGAGAAAAAAATTCATAACTTCGTCAATTCTCAAGATATCAGTTCCAATTAATTTTATTATAAATCTCCTTAATATTATCTACAACTTTTATATTCACAAGTTTTTGATAGGACAAATTCGTACCGCAAAAAAAATTAAAAACTAAAACAAAAAGGGGGTCTGAAGAAGTAAAAAATCCATAACTCCGTCAATTCAAAAGATATAAAATCCCCATGAATTTATCCTATATCTTCTTAATATTGTCTACAACATCTATATAGACAAGTTGTGGATAGGACCTGTTCTTACAGCAAAAACAAATTAAAAATACATAGCGGTTGAAGAAAAAAATCATCTAAGTAAGGGTGTATTCAAATCCAAACTGCTTATTTTCTGACTCATTTTACAATTCATTTTTGCTGTCAAAGGCTTCCAATTGGTCCGTTTTCTTACTCAGAAACTATATAATGTACCGTAATGGTCGATTTTTCGATAGAGGCAGAATATATTTAAAAAAATGCTGTTAAAGTGGGCATTTTGAACCGAATTTCCCGAAGCGGATTGCGTTGGAAAAATCATTGCATTAAGGATGCACTCAAATCCAAACTGCTTATTTTATGACTCATTTTTAAATTCATTTTTGCTCTCAAACGCATCCAATTGGTAGATTCGCTTATTCAGAAACTATATAATGTACCGCAATAATGGATTTTTTGATAGAGGCAGAATATATTTCAAAAAATGATGTCAAAGTGGGCATTTTGAACGGAATTTCCCGAAGCGATTGTGTTAGAAACAAAAAATATTGTCCTTCTGAGAAAATAATTGTTTATATATCAAGTTTTAATTAATTGAACAAAAAATAAAACACAGGTCGCTTATAAATCTCTTCAAAAATCACGTCAGCAAGTTTCATATCTTTTTTTTAATTAAAAATGGATCTGGAATTATGCCAGAAAATTTCGAGTTGTTGAGCATGGAAAAGTATTTTTTTGAATACCGCCCTAACATGATTCTGACAAAACCAGCTATTATATAAAAATGAAATAAAATCTCGTCAAAAGCGGCCAGATAAAATTGTTAAAGTGGATTTATCTCTAATCATGATTTAGTTTTTGTTTGTGAAATTAGTATATTTGACTTCAAAATCTACCTCTGCCTGTAGTCTGGGCCGGCAGGGATTAAAAAAATTTTTTTTAAAGTTATCTTTCTTTTTCAATATTCACGTGTAAATATGGGGTATTCTCACAATCTTTTGACTTTCATGTCCCGGAATAATAATTTTTTATTTAATACACTTTTTTGTGTTTTTTTTATTTCATATACTGGGGAACACCCCATTGCATGATTGTATAACAATATTAACGAGATAAATAAGTTCTGGACGATGTTGGGGGTCCAAATACCAGGAAAACACATCTACCGTCCCGTGTCCCTGAAGCTGATTTTTAAGTTTGGAGCTGTCTAGATAAAATTGTTTCAATAAAAATAATTTGATGTAATTTTTTTCTGAAACTGGGACTATTGATTTATATAAATATGTAGCTAAAAATTAACCTGCACACATTTTTAGGGTTGTTATTATTTTTTAAACTCTGTCCCTGGGTTTTAGATTCCTTACCATCCCTCTTCTAAAATTATACAAAAAATCATTTCAGATGCAGCCACAGAATTATTTTCAAGTTTTTTCTCATGCAGAAGTATGCTAGAGAAATAATGTCTAAAATTCTTTGGCAGGAAATTTACTGTAGAATTTAAATCAGCATTTAAATATCAATTTCAAGCATCGTGGCTTTATTGGTAGTCTCCCCGTACCCAAGGTTTATTCCTGCACTTTTCGAGGTAAATAAAAAAAAAAAAAAAAAAAAAAAAAAAAAAAAATTAATCCAATGTTAACACCTGTTTCTAAAAACCAATGAACATTGTGTCTATCACTTAGTCATAACATGATTTTCCTAAAAATAGGTGGTAATTTTCCTTACCGCTCCCTTTTTTACCATTTCGTGCCTTTTTTTCCAATACTATCGCCCTTTTCTACCTTAACGTCCCTTCTTTAACACCGCTTTAAGACAATGTTATACAAAAATTCTGTATTAAAAGTATTACATTGTTATTATTTCTTATTTGAATGTCCTGTGGGTACTATGCAAATTCATTATAAGTAAAAATTTAGAAGAAAATAAAAAGTTATACGGGCAAAATGGTAAGGAAAATTAAACTCGCAAGTTTAACTTAAACCTCAGTTAAATAAAAAAATTTTCGCTGCTGACCATTTTTTCCTTATTTTGAATCATTAAGGCATTCGTCTATCAGATTAAAATGTTATTTTAGCAAGTTTAATTTTATCAGATTTTTTTCCCCCAAAAGTCAAAAGATTGTGAGAATGCCCCACATGTATTTCAATTGAAAATAACAGTGTCTGGAAATATTATTATTTGGCTTTTTTAAAACCTGGGAACAGTAGATAAAAATAATTATTTTAAAATACGCATCAAATCTCTATTGAAATAATGAAATTTTGGAAAATAAAAGTATTTAAAAGAAAAACTAATAAAATAAAATAAAATAAAATAAAAAAATAAAAAAAGGCAAATTTAAAGAATGATTGGATTCTGCATACCACAATCTGGTCAAGTATATATCTGCAAAAAGTAGTTAAATTTCTATGAATAATTTTGGATGCTATAAAACCTATATATCTTGACCGATTTCAACATAAAATAGCCCTTAAATTATTCTTCGATTAAAAAAAAAATGCCTGCTTCAGCTTATTTATCATAAATTTCTCTATGAAGACTACCAGATTTCATGTTTATATATGCAATAGTGTTTGCAGGATAAGCCGCGAAAGTGAAAAGCACATAATAGAGAGGAACTCCATTGTCGGAGTTTCATCTTAGTCCGCACAACTTTGAAGAAAATCCTTTGCTATTTATATGCTGCCACCACCGATATGATTACGTGATATCGGTCACGCTCTGAGAGGATTGTTTAAATGAAAACTAACTCGTTCAATTAACTAAATTAACAGTTTATTTACACACTATTTACAAAACACAAAACACTATTTACACTTAAAAACTCGGATGTAGGTGATCCGGTTCAACATTAAATTAAGTACAGTAAATGCTGGCTGTGTACTGTTAAACTACGTTATATCACTCTCACTCTACGCTCGTTAAATTAGCGTTACCGGAGATTATTCTTAATCTCCCAACACATGGGCTCTAAGCTCGGCGAGCTTCACTCAACCCTACGCTCTATCTAAGAGCTATACACAGGAACAACATTCCACTTTGCGTGCCAGACTTCAACTGCACTCCGTGAGAGAGCGACTACTGACCAGCAACTCTGTGCCTTAACTGAATCATTCCTCCTCCCACAACATAAAACGTGGGTTTTCACTCTGACCCCAAGGTCAGCTCTTTCCCTCTCTGGTGAAATCCTTGTCTCCTTATCTCAGCAGGCACCTGAATAGCAGGGCAAACCCCTTTCTATTATAACTACTTCCCTTCACCCACTCTGTCTACCTCACCAGCCCGGATTAAGTTTTAGATAAGAAAAGAATGTTACTTTGCAATTCTCAGTACACAGACCAAGCGACATGAATACAATATGCAAATAAAAAGAATAATATAAAACCCCAATGCCAATAGCAGATGTTTCTCAGAACCTGACATCCATTATCCCTTTAAAAATCAGGTAATTGTATTTTTAACACATTTATGCCTGAATTTTTGTTTTCTTAAATTAAAAAAAAAAAAAAATATACGCTAAAATATTTTTTGTATTTATTTGAGAAAATGTAAATATGTACTAAATATGGGATTATCCATATGTGAAAAAATGCATAATTATATATTTTGTCTAAATTTATATAAATTAAGCTTTTAAATTGCATACTAGATAGTGCCCTTCAAGATTTGACGGCAAATTGCTTGAATGTTTCATCAGAAAAATTCTGGAATTTTTAATTAGTTGCTTTTAAATTAATTACTGAATGACGAATTACGTGATGAATTTCTATATTGCATAAGTGATTCCTATTTCTTTAAGACGATAGATGGTGCTGTCAGTCTAACCTATTCAATGAAGTGAAAGAATTTTAAGTTTATAATTTACAACCAATTATGCTTGCTTTTTATCAGAAATTTACCTAAAAATGCAGGGAAGAGAATTTATTTTTACATATTATGGCCTCTTTTTTTTTTTTTTTTTTTTTTTGAAAAAATAACAATAATTTAAAAAAAAAAAAAAAAAAAAAAAAAACACGACGACGATTAAAAGCTGCCATAAATTTTATTTTTATCTGTCTCATTCTCTAAAAACCTAAATTTGAAACTTGGTGCAGCTGACGATTTATATTATATATTTTTTATTACTTGAATGTTATTTTACATTTTTATACATTTTTTAAATTTTAAACCTGGATGTCAAGGTAATTTCTTTTATAGCTCTTATACGAATATTTTTTTTTCTTTCCTATTTATTTTTTTACGGAAAAAAATAACAAACTTTTCTTTCTGACACACACACACACATATATTCTTGATAATGGTCAGAAAATATAACGAAAATTGTACATCAACTGAATTTATTTAATTGATAATTACATGCAAAATATTTTAGCTTAAATATTTTAAATATAAAATCATTATTTTTTCAAAATATTACAGTGTTACATTTTATTTAACTATACAGCATTCAAATAATAGAATTAAAATCCTAAAACTTCTCTTCCCAATAAAATATGTCATTACAGAAATGAATTATCCACAAAAATATTGCATTTTGCCAGGCTTGGGTTCGAACTTGCACCCGCTACAAAAATTATGAGCTTTAAACTGTCGCGTTAACCCACTACGCTGGCGGGAACTGGTTGTCACTCCTTCTAAATTGAAGAGGTTCGAAAAACAGTTGATGCATAATTGTCTTGAATTTGAGATTTGATCTTACAGAAATAGTTTTGCGTTTTAATATTTGATACCTTACTTTTTCAAAGGAGCAGCTATAACTTAACATGCTAGTTTCCCAATCTTCGTGTGTAACTATTGGCAATTCATAAGACGGATATAACTTTTAGCCTGAAATCACTGCGTTTATTTATTGTATGTAATATGAACAAAACAATATGGCAATGGCACTCTCGAAATAAACCGTACCTAACTCTTAATATCGACACAGTAAATTTTTGAATTGTTAATAATGCTGAAAGAGCCAAATAATATTAACTTTGTGAAAGAAAGAAAAGCTAGTTTAGAGTAAGATCGAATAGCAGACGAGCTTAAAACAATTTCTACCTGTGATGTGATACTTCAACTCAGCGACATTTTTGCGCATGTGCAGCGCGTTACTCCAAAGGCAGACTTGTACTTATATACTGCGCATGCGCAACTATAGAATTTTAATTTAAAATTACGGCTAATTAATAAAATATTTGAACAAACGAATGTACGATAACAAATCTGTGGCCAAATATCTTTCATTTAAAAAAAGATTGGTGTAATTTGATCCAGTAAGTTTCTTCTCACGGACTGTCGAAAGAAAACGCTTAGCGTTTTAAATACATAGCTTATATACTACAATTAGTATTTTTATGAACTATTAAAAAAATATATTTATTTCTTTATAGAGCCTAATAACAATATAAGTACACTAGGGGGCTCTGCCTCCTGCAAGCTACGCTCACCAACCCCCGTTCAGACACCGCAGAATCTAAAAACACGCTAATCTGATGGGTTTTAAAAATATAAGAGAAGATTGAATTATACTGAAAAAAGCTGTGCAGATCTCACTGTAAATGGGTTTCCGTTCAATTCCCTTTGATTGCAAAAATGTAAGGGCGAACCAGTTGCTGTTAAGACATCCAATGGTTATTTTCGTTTTTGATTAAAGAGGATCAGTTAAACATTTGAAAAATAGCTAAAATAAAATGAATTAAGTATACAGAGTCTTTGTCTCCCGGTATTTTAAAACAATCTCTATAACAATAGCCTAAGTCATGTGACTATCATCAACAGATTCGGGCGGGCCACTTCGCTTTTTATACTCTAGGTGCCATTTTGGTACTTTAATGTTAACCATGCACAGGTGATAAGTCGCCAAATATTATTTTACCGCCATCATTTCATCTATATTATAATAGTTAAAGTCATCAACTGTCATAAATAAATACGGTGTGATCCCTTCGCCTTTCATATGAAACTTTGTCACAGATGTCATATACGATATTGGCACGATATTTTTCCGACGCCAATTTGGGGAACGCATGAACAGCATAAATAACAACATCCGGCTTACCATATCAAGCAAAATAACAATACTTTAGCGCCAGTTAAATACCCGTTGCGTATATGACATTGGCGTCAGGAAAAAAATCGCGCCAATATGGGTCCGTATATAACATCTGTGCCAAAAGTTTTCCATTTTGATTGAAAAATCAAATTTTTTTTCGAATAAAACTATATAAAAGTTGTCATGGTCGCAAATAATTCTTGGTACTGTTACGCTAGGCGGGTGCAAATCTCACCAATAGCTTTTTTTCAAATTGCCAGTTAGCATTTTTATTTTTATTTTTCGAGTGGTAAATTAAAACATTGATTTGAAGTTGAAATTAAATGTCATGGTTTGTTGCATTATTGGGAAGAGTTCCATATTGTGTGCTGGATGGCGCGATTGGCAAATGGATCCAAAAATGGCGCCAAAAAGCCATTTTAGCGTCTTATAAAATTTTTCAGGATGTCGGAAAAACATGGTCTTTAAATATTTGTAAACATATATATATATATTTAATAAATGTTATATATGTCACATGTTAAAAAAAGTACGATGTTTATACAGATAGTTTTATATATATTACGTATAGAGATATACCTTATACATACATAGTATATACACCTATAAATAAATATTATGTACTTATATTTTATGTATTTATTATATTTATTATACATGTCAAATTAAAACAAAAGTTGTATATTTTTCCAAAAAATATACGCTAAATGCAAAGTCCATTCCAGAAAAAAGCAACCCCAAAGGCTGAAGATCGCAGCCACATCGATTCCTTTAATGCCAAAAAAAAAAAAAAAAGCTCGCCAAAAAAAAAAACCAGTACACAATATGGAACTCTTCCCGCATTATTTAACATTTGGCCAGATGTCACATACATATATATATAAATATATAAAATCACGCAGGTTTGGCGTGATTTTTTTTTTCTTTTTTACGAAAATTTGGCGAAAACCTCGTTTTCGAATACCAATTACATATGCATTTTGTGTATTACTTAGTTATTCCGTCGACCAAAAATCTATCGCCAAACTATAAGATTAAATGTCAATAATGGTTGATCGTAAATGTCACATTCACTTGACTTTAAGTAAGTTACACATATTTACGTCATCAAGTGATTTTTATTTCGACGTTTTATTTGTATATTTATTAATGTTATACAAATTTATTTGTTCTTTCGTTATTTAAAATAAAAATTATGTCAATTTGTATAATTTGGCGAAATTAGTCGACGAAATAACTAAGTAGTACCGTATCATAATATTAAAATATTTATTTGCTTAAAAGACGTTATAAAAACACATTAAAAATAAATTAAAAATCTATATTACAAATATATTTTATCTATATTTACAAAATATAGATTTTTAATTTAATTTAAATGTGTTTTTATAACGTCTTTTAAGCAAATAAATATTTTAATATTATGATATGATTAGTAATGGACGTAATTTTGATTTACTACTAGCACTTATTTACGTAAGTAGTACCGTATTTTTTAATTATTTTCTATTATTTTCAAAAGGAAATAACAACAACAACAACAAAAAAATTAATAATTATAGAACAAAATAATTTATATAATTTTAAAAAAGAAATAAAAGTAAATAAACTTTTATTATTAAATAAACAACTATAGCCGGGTTACCTGTCAATCAAAATAATGCCATTTTGGCGCCAAACAGAATCTTTCGATTTGGCGAAAGATTGTTCAACTAAATTGAATTATAAATAAAAGTAGCACGATACATTTCTTAGCATATATTTAAGGGAGGCCAAACTGGTCGCCAAATTAATTTAAAATAACCTTTTCTGAAATCTGAAAAAAAATATCTGTTCTGATTAAAATTTGAGTTGCCATCATTAGAAAAATGTACTTAAAATTAGAAAAAAAAATGAATATTTCGAAAACTAATTCGAATTTAAAAATTCTAATACCAGTTTTGAGATTTGCAGATCAATACGGATTTTTGGTGTTAATTTCATCGCAAAGTATTCCATATTTTAGGAGAAATAGCCGTGAAATTGAATCAGTCGTTTAATCAGTCGTTTCAAAGAATCGTTTCATAAATTCGTTTCATTAGGATTTTATTGTAATAGGGTAGATATTATTAATCGCAAAAATTAAGAATAATCGTATTTGAGGGTAAAAAAATATTTATTTCAAAATCATCTTGAAAATCCGAATTTATTTAAAAAGGAAAAACCATAAATTATATAAATTAAGATTTATAATTTAATAAAAAAAGAGAAAATGTCTTAAATTTAAAAATAAATAACAATTACTTTTCCCATTCATTAAAAAGTACTCACGATTTATTTTTTTTTAAAAGTCGAATAAGGTGGAAAAAGTTAAAAAAAAATAATTTATAAAGTTGCATATAAAAAAATATTCGCATTTAAAATATATTTTAAATGAACACATTTAATTTAAATAATAAATGGAGAAAAATCGATTTTACTCCAATAAAAAAAATCTTATCGAATAAAAATATTCATATTTTACATTTAGTAATCTAATTAATATTTATAATTCATATTTTTGTCCTATTTTAATACTAAAGTATTAAAGCCCCAGCCACAATCTCATTAAAGACGAAATCTTCCCGAAATTAACTTTAAAATTCAAAGCTTTTTGAAGAAATTAATCAAACCATGCCCATTTGAAGCAAACATATTTACTTAAAAGCGTTCCACTTCTGTCCAACAGTAGCGCGGTCGTTGGCGCACAAGTCTCGTAACGCTGGGAAGGTTGGTTCAATTTAAAGTTCGTCATATTTATTTTTTTCCAGACTTTCTTCAATTGACAGATATTTTATCTCCTGTAACGGAGAAAATAATTGTTAGAAAAGTATATGCTTAACAGTTCTTGGCGCGAGTTCTCACGCTCCTCAATTAATTAAATTCTATGAACTTAAATAGCACTCTGCCTCAATACAGCAAAAAGAGGAATAAGTAATTCGCTTACCCTTTTTATAGATATCCGTATCGCACACCCAGTTAGTCAGGGCCGTTATGAATCATTATTGAGAACGCAATATCATTCGCAACATCGTGTATCCATTGACAGTTGTTCTCCGTGCTTAATCGTTTTATATCATTGTATAGTGTGTCATGTTTTGTAGTTAGAAATTATCTGCTTTTGTGAGGAAAGAAAGAAGAGAGTTTAATTAGACATATTAAAAAAAAAGAGAATGACATTTTCGACGCTCTTATAGTCGAGAGACGATAGGAAAGTGATCTTCAAAACACATTTTATCGCGTAGCTTACATCATTAATTTTGACATATATATATATTTTCTGAACTTTGTTGCAATCATCCAATTAAGTATAATTGGCTATTTTTATTAAATTAAAGTCAAAAGGAAATAAATGAGCGGTGAAAAAGTTCAGTGTATAAGTCAATTATTATTGTTTATAAGTTCATATGCAAGTCAGAAGGAAATACACGCGAGAATGTGGCTAAAGCATTACATATTTCACATGATACGAAAAAAGAAGAAATACAGACTTCCTGATTCATTTATCAATCAGCTGCAAAGAGTTCTTCCACTTTCAACTTTTAACGATGTTATTTTCTGTAGCAGATGGGGGAAAAAGGTTTCGATCTTGATTAAGTGATTATAGATTGAAATATCTTCCATAAAAAATAACGGATATTCGTCAAGTAACGGAAAAATCCTGGCAGCAGGGCTGCCAGTATAATTTCCGTGAATTGAAGAAAGTATTTCTGAGAGTGTAAATAACTGTCCCCTAAATGGCTAATAGAAATATGTGCCCATTTGCACCTAGCGCTCTATATTTTGTACGTTATAAAAATGCATAAAATTTAGGCTTTAACGTATAATTTTGCAATTTTTAAAAATACATGATTCAAAGAAGTCAACAAGCTAAGAATATGACTTATTTATTTGGATACTTGGTACAAAAAATACAAATAAACTTACTTTATACATTTCGCTATCTTGAAAAATGAAAAAGCTATAAACCCCGAAAAAAGGCCTTTCATTTAAGCAAATAAATATCTATCTTACGCAGTCATCTCTCGGTAATATATAAAGACATTTATAAGCATTTATTTCATATTATTTTCATGTTGTAAAGAAGAAGAAAAGTATAAAAATTTATTAAAATTCGAAAAGTCCCAAAATGGGACGCTATAGGCATAAATGGGTTAAGTTAACAATGGACCCGTGCGAACATTTCGCACTAATTTTCTAATCAAACAACGCCTTTTTAAAGAAATGTGAGGGAACTATGTCAAAAGCCTGTTCAAAAACCTTTCGTAGGATACCAAAACTCATCGTTTTGTGTTTTTTGAATGTGGATAGAAAAATTTAGATTTTATCTCTCAAATAATATAACATGATTTTTCTCAAAATCTTATTATTTTTACTTGTTATTGAATGTTATTTTTTATTTGTTAAATAACATTCATATTTAAGATATTTTAGGAAAAATAAGATAATAATGTAAAATTAAAAATGACAAACTAACAACAGTTTGCTAGTGAATTTCAAAGAAATGGTTGAACTTAAAATACAAAATATAGTTTCAACATTAATGCATTACTCAAGTTTTATGCATTGTGTTTTCACCCACATAATTGGAAGCAAATGATAAAATTGTACAGTTAAAAAAAAAAAAAATAAATAAATAAATAAAAATCAAATCTCGCAATGAAAATAGAACAGTGCAAGTTAAATTTCTGATAACTTATTTTTCAGAAAATTTTTTTGATTTATTTGCATTCGTTTGGTAGAGTGGTTAGTAAAATACGAATTTAATTATTATTGTTTAAATTAATGCTATATTTTCGGAGTTCTTGTCAATCTAAGTATAGTTCCAAGTGACCAGAAACAAATTAATAGCTGACAAATCCCTGAAAAATTTGTGATTAATTAATTATTTTTACGATAAAAATTGAAAAATAAATAAATTTAATTTTAATACATATATACTGCTAAAATATCCTTGATTTACTTTGATCTCAGGCATCTTGTATAAGGGAACTACATGAAAATTTTTAATCTACTACTTCCGGCTTAGTGTAAACAATTTTTTTTTCATTCTTTAAGGAACAACAAAGAGCACCAAAGAACCTAAGAGATTTCCATATTTTCTTTTTATTTGAGGTGAATATATATTAAGTACAGCACACAAATTTTTCAACACAAAAAACGTGTCATCATCATATTTCCTTACATAAAAGTATCCAGTTCTCTCAGACTCTGGGATGGAAGAAACATATGGTTAGCTCATAAAATTCAAAATACGACCTCATTAAAGTATAGGATTATAAATAAAATCGTCAGCAAACCTTTTTATAACCATGGAATATAATTACGGGGAGGGGCTTGCGAGGAAATATGAGGAAAAGTGTAGACAGATAGAACATATCCTGATGGGACACTCTTCGGTAGTTTGTAACCTATTATGACGTCATTTAAACCACCTCTTACCGCTATCGAAATCCCAGATAATAACATTGACTTCCTTCCCCCCTTTTCCACGCTCGTATCCATTGTTGTAGAAACGCTAACATGGCAATATATCTTATCCGAAGTACAATGTTTGTGAACTTTCGATTCATTGACTGTCTATAGTAAGGCCTGGCTGACAGAAGGTAGCGTGGAGCTAGGTACAATATGTGAACGATTCACGCTCGTAAATACCAACAGGCAGGGGTGCAGGCAAGGGCCTCATTGTAAGGGCCCCGTCGACCCTTGACGGATAGCAGGCTTTAATAGGCCTTAAATACATGGCACATCGGCCGCATGTATAAAAGGGATTAGCTTACGCGTCGACGCGCTAAAAGGAATCATGGTGAAAGCTTTCCCCCCCTATCATGGATTTGCCTTTTATTATTTTCTCTCACTCTTTTTCTGCCTTATCCGCATCTTTTCCAAACGCTTTTATTTGTCCCGGTTAATAGAATGAAGGAGAGGAATAATAATGATAAAAAAAGAAATGTCCTGGCCTATTTGTCGAGATATTCCATACAATCGCCATCTCTCAATGGCGATGGGGGATTATCACGATCTTCCGTCCCCTATTCTTCCTGCCCCCCCTCCCCCCGCACGAACGTTTCCCTTTTAAGCTCGATTATCACAGAATTGAAGCGTATCATTTGATTGCTAAATCGCTCCCTTGAAGAGGATATTTTTTTATGCTACTGTTAGAAATGATCACGTAAAGCTATTGAGAAGGTTTTTAAAAGTCGGAAAAAAACATGGAGTGAGCTAAGTATCTCTTTTGAGTTGCGTTCTTGAGTAGGGTGTTGTGATTCGGTTTATAACGCATGTTTTTAACTGCGGGGAACTTCTCGCTTATTTAAAAATACATAAACAATCAGTTAATGCTTTTACGGCGTTCTTTTATTTGCTTTAAATATCACATTATTATTGCTTCGTTTTATTAAAAAGTTTTTATTTAATTATTTGTTTATTTAATTTTATAAGAATAGTATTGGAATTTTCTTTTCTTTTTTCATGTCTCGCTTATAAAAAACTATTAGAACTATTGAAAAAGTTTTTACAAATGGGAAAAACAAAACAAAAGAGTAATAATGGTAATTTTTTTAGCTATTTTCTCGTGAAGGATGTAGTGATTCAATTTTAAGGCATGTTTTTAAACTGCGGTGCGTTTTTCGCTTATTTAAAAACATATAAACAATACGTTTAAGGTTTTACATTCCTGCTGCACTGTTTTCATTTTCCCTTTATTATTATTTAATTTTATATAAAAAAATACTTAAATATTATTTATTAGAATAGTACCCGGAAAAGGGGCATTGTTTTTATGCTACTGTGAGAAATAATCACGTAAAGCTATTGAAAACGTTTTTAATAGTCGAAAAAAACAAAACAAAAACGTGAGGTCTAAGTATTATTATTTTTTTTCTTTCTTTTGGTGGTGTGAGTAGTATAGAAAAGACAGTTCGATTCCGAGGGAGGGTGGAGTGTGGTGGTGGAAGTGGAAATCGTACTATAGTATGAGAGGGTTTGAGGGGAGTGTTAGGAAAGGAGATAAGAAATGATAATCTGATAAGATAATCTGATAGTGAGATAAGAGTAAAGTGTGGAAAGATCACGCTATAGTAGGAAAGTGTTAGTTTAGGAAGAAAATTATAGATAGTTTTCGAGCGTAAGGAGTCGATCTAGATCATACTATAGTATGATAGGGTAGGTGGGGGCTAAAGTTTAGACGGGGCTTAATTTTTCGTAGCATCTTAGGGTTTGAATGAATGAATAATCATATAAGGTAATGTTATATTATAACATAAGGGGTTAGGTCTTTTTGAGAGGAAGCTTATTTTTTGGAATAGACTTAGAAATTGGACATGAAAATGCTAGGTGGCGCCCTCTACCGGCAGGAATTGGAAACTATTGTAATTAGGTTTTTTTCTTAAAAATTTCACTTGGAATCGAACCTATACCAAAATAGTCTCTTGACTTGATAATTTATAGTAGGTTTAACTGATCAAGCCAAGAAACTATACCTGTAAGTCGAGATTTTAGATGTTTCAAGGTAAAAATTGTGTTCTTCTCATTTATGTGCGTTGGTTTGTCGGTTACATAAGATAAGTCAACAGTAACTATTTTAACTACTACTACACTTTGAGGATTACTTTAATGTATACGATTTTATCGATTTTGCATGCGAGAGTAGGGTCATTATACCATCCCTTAGTTTCGAACTTCATAACAAATTTCATTTTTTGTAACTGATATGCTATACACTATTTGAGAATTACTTTAATGTATACGATTTTCATTTTTAGTTTTAACATATTTTATCGATTCTGCGCGTGAGAGTAGGTTCATTTTACCAAACCCTGGTTTCGAACCTATGAACTATGATTCAAATTTTATTTTTTGTGACTGATACGCTATCCACTGGGCAAACCGTGCCCCGACATTTACTAACATATTTTGGAACACTATCTTTTCTAAATACTTATCATTTTAATATGCTTTCGTTTAATATTAATTTAACTTAACGGGAGTTATAATTGCATCACAACATTTAACATTCTGACAGTTTTTTTAATTTTCTATTTCAATGTCCTTGTAGCACAATTGGATAGCGCATATGGCTGTTAACCATGGGGTTACCGGTTCGAGTCCGGTCAAGGACGAACTATTATTTTTTCTTAATAAGTTTAGAGATTTCAAGGACCCATTTGTGGCATTAGTAATTTTTAAAGTGTTTAACTGTAACCGACATCGATTTTTAACATATATTAGGAGATATGCTGTTTGTGAATATACAGTTATCAATTGATTTTTGTTCTAAATTCATCTAATGCTACCTTTATTTTGAATATGGGCTCTATAGTAAATATGTTAAAAAGATCTTGCGATAAAGTGGTTACTACTTCAAAGTATCAACGTTTAGAAGAACCTAATGAATCTACATGTAAGTGAATTAAATATATCAAGATTGGAAGTTCCTAATATACTGAACACTGACAACATGACAACATCATGTGATTTACCTACTACTGATTACTCACCGAATGTGAAATCTGAAGTCGATATGAATTTTTCTATTCCTACCTTTGGTGATGATACAACATCTTTCGAGAATTCATGCCAAGAGTCAATTTCTGCTAAAAACTATTTGAATATATTTTTCAAAGACATAAATTTTGAATCTGCCTTAACCTCGACCCCAGTTAGTAAATTAACTTCCCAAGACGAATCCCTTCAAGAACCTACTATTAGACGAGAGATGCCTGACTTACAAGCAAGCAACCTTTATCAAGCAAGTGATGAAATACAAAATGCCACCCCACCCGCGAATATCATTTCACAATCTAAAAATATCAAATCCAGTAATCCCATTATATTTCGAGAAGAACTCACTGACTGTATCTTTTTAATTTTAAAATTACATAATAGACAATTTTATATTCATATTAGAGAGTTTAAACGTAGCGGGATTACTAGTGAAGAAATTTTAACGAAAAATGGAGTTATTATGGATGTTAATAGCTGGTACGAATTCTACAATAAAAGTTTTTCATTTAATTTGAGGTATAAAAGTTCATCATTTGCCGCTAACAACATAATATTAGTGTTAACTTTTAATAATTCTATCATGCGAATTAAAAATTTAAAGAATTATTCTCATATTGACTTAAATGAGTACCAATTAGTGAAATTAAAAGAAAAAGCACATGATTTGAATAAGGAACTTCTTCGGCATATATATGAAAAGCATATACCAAGCTTAATTAGACAGAAATGTATCATTAGTCATATATCTCTGGAAAATGAACTCATGTTACAGTCTAAGCTTATAACATGTATTGAGAATAATATATTGACTATACTAAACCATATTTTTAAATGTGGTGGATGTATTTTTAATCACAAATCTCAAGGCCTTCATTCCTGTTTTATGTTAAATAATCGACAAAAATTTGAAGAACTAGGAGAGATGTTATTAACACTTATAGATCTCGATTTTGTGATTTCCTCGTTTTTAAACGGGGTGGATTGTGTTAATGAAAACTTTTTATCTAACATTCATGTGGAAATAATTCAAAACGAATTGTTTAAAATAATAAAATAAAATGTATTACTATCCTTTCTAATATGTGTGTCTATTCTTTGAAAGTATATGTTTACTTTGTTATGCCTTTTAGAACTTTTAATAGAGTGTTAGAGTATAATTTGCATATGTATAACTTAAGAAATCAACTATTCTTTAATAATTAGAAAATATAACAGAAGTTTAAAATATTAAAACTAATAATCTTAATACTTTTAAAAATAAGAAACTTAAAAAAGTTTTTCAAAATTAAAAAAAATTAAAAAGTTTACAAAATTAAAAAAATTAAACTTTAAAAAAGTTTTAAAAATTAAGTTGTCAAAATTAAAAAAATATTTTTAAAAAACTTCATAAATTAAGTTTACAAAAGCAAGTTTACCTGGCTGTACATGTATATGACTTTCATTATGTTATAGTTTAATGATATGTATCCTCTTTTTATTATATAAAAGCATTAAATTAATAAATATATATATATATACTTAATAAAAATATTTATAAGTAAAAAGAATAAAAATAACTTTATAAAATTAAAACTTTGAGAAAAAAATAATAAAATAAATAATAAAAAAAATTAAATAAAAATTGAATTAAAAAAAAATTAAGTTAAAAAATAAAAATAAAAAGTTTACAAAATTAAAAAATTAAAACTTTGAAAAATTAAGTTATCAAAAAATATTTAAGAAAACCTCATAAATTAAGTTTGCAAAAGTGAGTTTACCTGCCTATGCATGTAAATGACTTACACTCGGCTTTCAGTTTATACATCATCTTATCAAAATGCATAAATGAAAACTTTGTCTAAACATATAAATTGATTTGAATATCTATACCTTTTAAAAATCATTTATCTTTCTATAACTATTGAAATTTATTAATAAATATTTTGTAAGTGAAACATATTTTGTGTGTTATTTTATCTAAGAAATTGTATTCCATTAAAAAATTAGTTACTATGTATTCATATGATATTTTAACTAAAAAGAACATACTCATTGGTTATTAAACAGCATTTTTTGCATATCCATACTATAAAAGAGGGCGCGACCAGAATTAGTCACCGAAAGGAGCGCCAACTTGGCGATATCTCTAATATTTCGCCAAATTCCTGTAGCCATTCATTGAGAACCAATAAAATATTACTTGCTTACAGAAAATCAACAAATTGACAAATTTTGTCTAAGTAATTATTATATGCAATTAAATAATAGTTACTAAGTATTCAGCTAATATTATACTAAAAAGAAAAAATATATAATATTTCAAATATTGTCTAAGCAATTGTATTCAATTAAGTAAACATTTACTAAGTATTCATATAATATTATACTAAAAATAAAAATATATATAATATTTCAAATTTTGTTTAAGTTATTGTATTTGATTAAGTAAATAATTACTAAGTATTCATATAATATTATACTAAAAAGAAAAAATAAATATAATATTTCAAATTTTGTCTAAGAAATTCTATTCAATTAAGTAAATAGTTACTAAGTATTCAGATAATATTATACTACATAGAAAAATAAATTTCATATTTCAAATTTTATCTAAGTAATTGTATTCAATTAAGTAAATATTTATTAAGTATTCATATAATATTAAACTAAAAAAAAAAAAAAAAATAATACAATATTTCAAATTTTTGTCTAAGAAATTATATTCAATTAAGTAAATATTTATTAAGCATTCATATAATATTATACTAAAAAGAAAATATATATAATATTTCAAATTTTGTCTAAGTAATTGTATTCAATTAAGTAAATATTTACTAAGTATTCATATAATATTATACTAAACAGAAGAAAATATATAATATTTCAAATTTTGCCTGAGTAATTGTGTTCAATTAAATAATATTTACTAAGTATTCATATAACATTTTTACTAAAAATTGTATTCAATTAAGTAAACTATTACTAAGTATTCATATAATACTATACTAAAAAAGAAAAAAATATATAATATTTCAAATTCTATCTAAGTAACGGTGTTCAATTAAATAATATTTACTTATCATCTACCCTGTATATAAAAACTGCTAGCTTGTGTTACCACACAATTCTTCAAAAAAGGATAAAATCACCATTCAAAATGAATTTTTTAAAAAATAATAAAATAAAATATATATTGCTATACTCTTCTAACCTATGTGTTTATTTTTCAAAGTGATAGAATGTGGTACCCCCTATTACAACTTTTAATGAAATGTTATAATTCGTACGTTTATAACTAAAGAAATAAACAATCACATAATAATTAAAAATATATATCATGCTTATAAAATATCAAACTAAAAATCTTAATACTATGATTCATACTTTTCAAAAATTAAAAACAGTTAATACTATTCTCCAAAAAAGAGTAAAACCATTAGCATTATATATATCACCCCATCACTTATATAAACAACCGTTATTCGCTTATTAATAATGAATATTATCATATGTTACCATGCAATTCTTCAAAAAGGATAAAACCATTAACATAATATATCATTCAACCTGTATATAAAAACTATTACCTTGTGTTACCATATTATTCTTCAAAAAAGGATAAAACCATTATCATGATACATATCATTCACCCTGTATATAAAAACTATTATCATGTGTTACCATACTATTCTTCAAAAAAGGATAAAACCATTAACATAATATATATATCATTCACCCTGTATATAAAAACTGCTATCATACAATTCTTCAAAAAGGATAAAACCGCCATCCAAAATGAATTGTTTACAACAAAATGTATTTCTATCCTCTTTAATCTGTGTTTTTTTTTTTTTCAAAGTGTCCGACTATGGTATCCCTATTACAACTTTTAATGGGATGTTATAATTTGTACATGTATAACTAAAGAGATAAACAATCCTATAACAATTTAAAATTTATAACATATCTATAAAATATCACACTAAAAGTCTTACTACGATGACTCATACTTTTCATAAATTATAAAAGTTAATACTATTCTCCAAAAAAGAATAAAACCAATAACATAATATATATCATATCAATCATATCAATCACATCAATACTAATATGTGTGTTTACTTTTCCAAAGTGTATGTTCATTTTGCTATATATATTAGAACTTTAAATAGAGTGTTAGAGTATAATTTGCATATGTATAACTTAAGAAATCAACAATTCTTTAATAATTAAAAAATATAATACAAGTTTAAAATTTTAAGCTAATAATCTTAATACTATAATTTATACTTTTTTAAATTTAAAAAAACTTTATAAAAATTAAAAATTAAAACTTCGAAAAAAAAATTTAAAAATTAAAAAATTAAAACTTTGAAAAAAAAAACTATAAAAATTAAAAATTAAAACTTTGAAAAAAATTAAAAATTAAAACTTTGAAAAAAAAAATTAAAAATTAAAAAATTAAAACTTTAGGAAAAAAAATTAAAACTTTGAAAAAAAAAATTAAAAACTTTAAAAAATAAAAAATAAAAAATGAAAAAATAAAAAATAGAAAGTTTACAAAATTAAAAAATTAAAACTTTGAAAAAGTTTAAATAATTAAGTTATGAAATAATATTTAAAGAAACTACATAAATTAAGTTTGCAAAAACGAGTTTACCTTCCTGTACATATACATGACTTTCAATACGTTATAGTTTAATGATATATAGCTTCTTTTTTGTGGTATAAAAGCAATAGATTAATATATATATATATACATATACATATATATATATATATATATATATATATACATACATATATACACTTAATAAGAATATTTGTAAGTAAAAAAAGTTATCATAAATAAAATTAAAAAATAAATAAATAAAAAAGTTTTTCGAAATTTAAAAAATAAAAATTCAGTTTAAAAACTTTTCAAAAATGTTTTTAAAAAGTTCAATTAGATTTAAAATAAAAGTATTCAATCATATCAATCAATCAATCAACCAATCAAGATTTCAAATTTATACTATGTATGTATACTATGTATTTATACTATGTAATTTATACTATGTATATACTAGTATACTAGTATATATTCTAGTATAAGTAGTTTTTATAAGTATAAAAAACTTGGTTAATATTCAAACTTGAATTCTATGAATGATGCGATAAAAGCTTCCGCTTTTATATTTAATATTAATAATATTAATAACGGTTAAGTAATCAATCAAATATTATCAATGATTATACTTTAATACTATGAAAATCACTCTTTGTTCACAATAGTGGGAAAGTTTTTAATAGGATTTTTGTTTGCAAATACGTGATATCTTGGTACTTAAGATTTCACAAAATAAGACTGAAGAGAATATCCAACCTACATATTCAAGAACTAAATTGAAAATGGCTGACGTCGTGTTAACAACTCTTATCAGTTAGACCTCGTGACTTGATAACATAGACTGATTGTACATTGAACATTCCAGAAGGCATGATGGAAGCTTGTGATATCTTATCGATTACGTCATAATCTGCAATCTGATTAACTGAGTATTTCTTTTCTGACTCTAAGTACGGTAAGTCCACTATTTTTCGATATGTATATATCGAATAATAATATGTTGTATGAATATATAATTTCTTGCTTTTTATATGAATGTTTAAGTATAGTTGTTTTTTAAAGTTTTGTAATGTTGGTATAGCGTATTATAATAATATATAAAACTTGGTTAATACTCATACTTGAATTCTATGAATGATGTAATAAAAAACTTCGCTTTTATAGGAAATTTAAGTTACTTCTAAATATATTATTATACAGTTAAACAATGAATGATCATACTTTAGCAGTATAAAAATCAATCTTTGTTCACTAGAGTAAGAAAGTTATTTAATAGGGTTTTTGCTTGCAAATATATAATAACATGTTACTTAAGATTTTACAAAATAATAGACTTTGAAGAAAATATCCTCAGAGTGAAATGAAAAGGATTAGTGTCTTGTTAATAACTAATATTAGTTAGATCACATGACTGATAATACAACCTGATTGTAGATAGATCATTCAGAAGGTATGAAGGGGGGAGGCACGTAATGTCGATTACGTCACTATGTGTAATGCGACAAGTTAAACGTTTCTTTTCTCAGTTCAGACATGGCAAATTTATTATTTTTTGGCATGCATACATCAAATTTTTTACTATCTTATAGTATTTTGAATACTTTATTAAGTTAATTTTTTAATTATTTTTAATTTTTTAAACTGAGGAACTTATTAATATATGGCTTTTAACGTTTCGAAGTGTATAATTATAGGATATAATGAGGGTAGGATGATAACATAAAGATTTATAATTATTTAACTAAAGCATAGTGAAAGTTACAATACATATATACTAAACGAAAACATAGTGAAAGTTTTAAAGTCTTATATACAGATAGATACGCAAACTCACTTTTGATAAATTGTAATTTTTCTGCTAACTTGTAATACTTGAATTGACTTGAATTTGACTTAATATGATTCAGTGATTACTTGTATTTGAAATCTTGATTGGTTGATTGATTGATTGATATGATTGAATACTTTTATTTTAAATCTAATTGAACTTTTTAAAAACATTTTTGAAAAGTTTTTAAACTGAATTTTTATTTTTTAAATTTCGAAAAACTTTTTTATTTATTTATTTTTTAATTTTATTTATGATAGCTTTTTTTACTTACAAATATTTTTATTAAGTGTATATATGTATGTATATATATATATGTATATATGTATGTATATATATATATATTAATCTATTGCTTTTATACGACAAAAAAGAAGCTATATATTATTAACCCTAGAACTACCGGAAATTTTACTCAAGTTTTATAAAAACATTCTACACCAGAATTTTTACTTAAAACTATTTAATTTGTTTATTTAACTTATTATTGTCTGATTTATACATTTAGTTTGTTTTGAAGAAATTTCTGGTTTGAATAAATATTTTGAATGTACATGTCGGGTCCATTGGACCCTTCTGGTAGACAGAGGGTTAAACTATAACATATTGAAAGTCATGTATATGTACAGGAAGGTAAACTCGCTTTTGCAAACTTAATTTATGTAGTTTCTTTAAATATTATTTTGATAACTTAATTATTTAAACTTTTTCAAAGTTTTAATTTTTTAATTTTGTAAACTTTCTATTTTTTATTTTTTCATTTTTTATTTTTTATTTTTTAAAGTTTTTAATTTTTTTTCAAAGTTTTAATTTTTTCCTAAAGTTTCAATTTTTTAATTTTTAATTTTTTTTTCAAAGTTTTAATTTTTAATTTTTTTCAAAGTTTTAATTTTTAATTTTTATAAAGTTTTTTTTTTCAAAGTTTTAATTTTTTAATTTTTAATTTTTTTTTCGAAGTTTTAATTTTTAATTTTTATAAAGTTTTTTTTAAATTTAAAAAAGTATAAATTATAGTATTAAGATTATTAGATTAAAATTTTAAACTTGTATTATATTTTTTAATTATTAAAGAATTGTTGATTTCTTAAGTTATACATATACAAATTATACTCTAACACCCTATTTAAAGTTCTAATATATATAGCAAAATGAACATACTCTTTGGAAAAATAAACACACATATTAGTATTGATGTGATTGATATGATTCATATGATATATATTATGTTATTGGTTTTATTCTTTTTTGGAGAATAGTATTAACTTTTATAATTTATGAAAAGTATGAGTCATCGTATTAAGACTTTTAGTGTGATATTTTATAGATATGTTATACATTTTAAATTGTTATAGGATTGTTTATCTCTTTAGTTATACATGTACAAATCATAACATCCCATTAAAAGCTGTAATAGGGATACCATACTCGGACACTTTGAAAAAAAAAATAAACACACAGATTAAAGAGGATAGAAATACATTTTGTTTTAAACAATTCATTTTGGATGGCGGTTTCATCCTTTTTGAAGAATTGTATGATAACAGTTTTTATATACACAGTGAATGATATATATATTATGTTAATGGTTTTATCCTTTTTTGAAGAATAGTATGGTAACACATGATAATAGTTTTTATATACAGGGTGAATGATATATTATGTTAATGGTTTTATCCTTTTTGAAGAATTGCATGGTAACATATGATAATATTCATTATTAATAAGCGAATAACGGTTGTTTATATAAGTGATGGGGTGATATATATATAATGCTAATGGTTTTACTCTTTTTTGGAGAATAGTATTAACTGTTTTTAATTTTTGAAAAGTATGAATCATAGTATTAAGATTTTTAGTTTGATATTTTATAAACATGATATATATTTTTAATTATTATGTGATTGTTTATTTCTTTAGTTATAAACGTACGAATTATAACATTTCATTAAAAGTTGTAATAGGGGGTACCACATTCTATCACTTTGAAAAATAAACACATAGGTTAGAAGAGTATAGCAATATATATTTTATTTTATTATTTTTTAAAAAATTCATTTTGAATGGTGGTTTTATCCTTTTTTGAAGAATTGTGTGGTAACACAAGCTAGCAGTTTTTATATACAGGGTAGATGATAAGTAAATATTATTTAATTGAACACCGTTACTTAGATAAAATTTGAAATATTATATATTTTTTCTTTTTTAGTATAGTATTATATGAATACTTAGTAATAGTTTACTTAATTGAATACAATTTTTAGTAAAAATGTTATATGAATACTTAGTAAATATTATTTAATTGAACACAATTACTCAGGCAAAATTTGAAATATTATATATTTTCTTCTGTTTAGTATAATATTATATGAATACTTAGTAAATATTTACTTAATTGAATACAATTACTTAGACAAAATTTGAAATATTATATATTTTTTTCTTTTTAGTATAATATTATAAGAATACTTAATAAATATTTACTTAATTGAATATAATTTCTTAGACAAAAATTTGAAATATTGTATTATTTTTTTTAATTTAGTTTAATATTATATGAATACTTAATAAATATTTACTTAATTGAATACAATTACTTAGATAAAATTTGAAATATGAAATCCATTTTTCTATGTAGTATAATATTATATGAATACTTAGTAACTATTTACTTAATTGAATAGAATTTCTTAGACAAAATTTGAAATATTATATTTATTTTTTCTTTTTAGTATAATATTATATGAATACTTAGTAATTATTTACTTAATCGAATACAATAACTTAAACAAAATTTGAAATATTATATATATATTTTTTTTAGTATAATATTATATGAATACTTAGTAAATGTTTACTTAATTGAATACAATTGCTTAGACAATATTTGAAATATTATATATTTTTTCTTTTTAGTATAATATTAGCTGAATACTTAGTAACTATTATTTAATTGCATATAATAATTACTTAGACAAAATTTGTCAATTTGTTGATTTTCTGTAAGCAAGTAATATTTTATTGGTTCTCAATGAATGGCTACAGGAATTTGGCGAAATATTAGAGATATCGCCAAGTTGGCGCCCCTTTCGGTGACTAATTCTGGTCGCGCCCTCTTTTATAGTATGGATATGCAAAAAATGCTGTTTAATAACCAATGAGTATTTTCTTTTTAGTAAAAATATCATATGAATACATAGTAACTAATTTTTTAATGGAATACAATTTCTTAGATAAAATAACGCACAAAATATGTTTCACTTACAAAATATTTATTAATAAATTTCAATAGTTGTAGAAAGATAAATGATTTTTAAAAGGTATAGATATTCAAATCAATTTATATGTTTAGACAAAGTTTTATGCCTTTTGATAAGATGATGTATAAACTGAAAGCCGAGTGTAAGTCATTTACAGGCATAGGCAGGTAAACTCACTTTTGCAAACTTAATTTATGAGGTTTTCTTAAATATTTTTTAATAACTTATTTTTTCAAAGTTTTAATTTTTTAATTTTGTAAACTTTTTATTTTTATTTTTTAACTTAATTTTTTTTAATTCAATTTTTATTTAATTTTTTTTTATTATTTATTTTATTTTTATTTTTATTTTATTATTTTTTTTCAAAGTTTTAATTTTATAAAGTTATTTTTATTCTTTTTACTTATAAATATTTTTATTAAGTATATATATATATATCTATTAATTTAATGCTTTTATATAATAAAAAGAGGATATATATCATTAAACTATAACATAATGAAAGTCATATACATGTACAGCCAGGTAAACTTGCTTTTGTAAACTTAATTTATGAAGTTTTTTAAAAATATTTTTTTAATTTTGACAACTTAATTTTTAAAACTTTTTTAAAGTTTAATTTTTTTAATTTTGTAAACTTTTTAATTTTTTTAATTTTGAAAAACTTTTTTAAGTTTCTTATTTTTAAAAGTATTAAGATTATTAGTTTTAATATTTTAAACTTCTGTTATATTTTCTAATTATTAAAGAATAGTTGATTTCTTAAGTTATACATATGCAAATTATACTCTAACACTCTATTAAAAGTTCTAAAAGGCATAACAAAGTAAACATATACTTTGAAAGAATAGACACACATATTAGAAAGGATAGTAATACATTTTATTTTATTATTTTAAACAATTCGTTTTGAATTATTTCCACATGAATGTTAGATAAGAAGTTTTCATTAACACAATCCACCCCGTTTAAAAACGAGGAAATCACAAAATCGAGATCTATAAGTGTTAATAACATCTCTCCTAGTTCTTCAAATTTTTCTCGATTATTTAACATAAAACAGGAATGAAGGCCTTGAGATTTGTGATTAAAAATACATCCACCACATTTAAAAATATGGTTTAGTATAGTCAATATATTATTCTCAATACATGTTATAAGCTTAGACTGTAACATGAGTTCATTTTCCAGAGATATATGACTAATGATACATTTCTGTCTAATTAAGCTTGGTATATGCTTTTCATATATATGCCGAAGAAGTTCCTTATTCAAATCATGTGCTTTTTCTTTTAATTTCACTAATTGGTACTCATTTAAGTCAATATGAGAATAATTCTTTAAATTTTTAATTCGCATGATAGAATTATTAAAATTTAACACTAATATTATGTTGTTAGCGGCAAATGATGAACTTTTATACCTCAAATTAAATGAAAAACTTTTATTGTAGAATTCGTACCAGCTATTAACATCCATAATAACTCCATTTTTCGTTAAAATTTCTTCACTAGTAATCCCGCTACGTTTAAACTCTCTAATATGAATATAAAATTGTCTATTATGTAATTTTAAAATTAAAAAGATACAGTCAGTGAGTTCTTCTCGAAATATAATAGGATTACTGGATTTGATATTTTTAGATTGTGAAATGATATTCGCGGGTGGGGTGGCATTTTGTATTTCATCACTTGCTTGATAAAGGTTGCTTGCTTGTAAGTCAGACATCTCTCGTCTAATAGTAGGTTCTTGAAGGGATTCGTCTTGGGAAGTTAATTTACTAACTGGCGTCGAGGTTGAGGCAGATTCAAAATTCATATCTTTGAAAAATATATTCAAATAGTTTTTAGCAGAAATTGACTCTTGGCATGAATTCTCGAAAGATGTTGTATCATCACCAAAGGTAGAGATAGAAAAATTCATATCGACTTCAGATTTCACATTCGGTGAGTAATCAGTAGCAGGTAAATCACATGATGTTGTCATGTTGTCAGTGTTCAGTATATTAGGAACTTCCAATCTTGATATATTTAATTCACTTACATAAGTAGATTCATTAGGTTCTTCTAAACGTTGATACTTTGAAGTAGTAACCACTTTATCGCAAGATCTTTTTAACATATTTACTATAGAGCCCATATTCAAAATAAAGGTAGCATTAGATGAATTTAGAACAAAAATCAATTGATAACTGAATATTAACAAACAGCATATCTCCTAATATATGTTAAAAATCGATGTCGATTACAGTTAAACACTTTAAAAATTACTAATGCCACAAATGGGTCCTTGAAATCTCTAAACTTATTAAGAAAAAATAATAGTTCGTCCTGGACCGGACTCGAACCGGTAACCCCATGGTTAACAGCCATATGCGCTATCCAATTGCGCTACAAGGACATAGAAATAGAAAATTAAAAAAAACTGTCAGAATGTTAAATGTTGTGATGCAATTATAACTCCTGTTAAGTTAAATTAATATTAAACGAAAGCATATTAAAATGATAAGTATTTAGAAAAGATAGTGTTCCAAAATATGTTAGTAAATGTCGGGGCACGGTTTGCCCAGTGGATAGCGTATCAGTCACAAAAAATGAAATTTGAATCATAGTTCATAGGTTCGAAACCAGGGTTTGGTAAAATGAACCTACTCTCACGCGCAGAATCGATAAAATATGTTAAAACTAAAAATGAAAATCGTATACATTAAAGTAATTCTCAAATAGTGTATAGCATATCAGTTACAAAAAATGAAATTTGTTATGAAGTTCGAAACTAAGGGATGGTATAATGACCCTACTCTCGCATGCAAAATCGATAAAATCGTATACATTAAAGTAATCCTCAAAGTGTAGTAGTAGTTAAAATAGTTACTGTTGACTTATCTTATGTAACCGACAAACCAACGCACATAAATGAGAAGAACACAATGTTTACCTTGAAACATCTAAAATCTCGACTTACAGGTATAGTTTCTTGGCTTGATCAGTTAAACCTACTATAAATTATCAAGTCAAGAGACTATTTTGGTATAGGTTTGATTTCAAGTGAAATTTTTATGAAAAAAAACCTAATTACAATAGTTTCCAATTCCTGTCGGTAGAGGGCGCCACCTAGCATTTTCATATCCAAATTCTAAGTCTATTCCAAAAAATAAGCTTCCTCTCAAAAAGACCTAACCCCTTATGTTATAATATAACATTACCTTATATGATTATCCATTCATTCAAACCCTAAGTTGCTACGAAAAATTAAGCCCCGTCTAAACTTTAGCCCCCAACAACCCTATCATACTATAGTATGATCTAGATCGACTTCTTACGCTCGAAAACTATCGATAATTTTCTTCCTAAACTAACACTTTCCTACTATAGCGTGATCTTTCCACACTTTACTCTTATCTCACTATCAGATTATCTTATCAGATTATCATTTCTTATCTCCTTTCCTAACACTCCCCCCAAACCCTCTCATACTATAGTACGATTTCCACTTCCACCACCACACTCCACCCTCCCTTGGAATCGAACTGTCTTTTCTATACTACTGGTGTGCTTGAGTAGAATGTATATTGGGATTCAGTTTTAACGCACGTTTTTAAGAACGGGGCGCTTCTTGCTAATTGAAAAATATATGGACAATCTGTTTTAACTTTTACGATTCTCACACTTGCTTCATGACAACTTTTTTTTTTTCTTTTATAGTTTAACTTTATTAAAAAGTTTTATTTATTTCCTTAAAATAGAATTGAAAAGATTTTTTTTTAATGTTTTAAGTGAGAAAAACTAATACGCAAACCGAAAAAAAAAAAAAAAAAAAAAAGAGATGAGCTAAATATATATATATTTTTTCGTTCTAGAATGCAATGTTGTTATTCAGTTTTTAACACGTTTTTAAGAATGGGGCACTTCTTACTAATTGAAAAATATATGGACAATACGTTTCAATTTTTACGATCCCCTAATTTGTTTTATAACAACTGTTTTATAGTTTAACGTTATTAAAATGTTTTATTTATTTCCTTAAAATAGAACTAAATTTTTTTTTTTTTTTTTTTTTTTTTTTTTTTTTTTACGTTTCAAGTGAGAAAAACTAATATGCATAAAGTTATTTATATATAAAAGAGGTGAGCGAAGGTTTTTTTTTTTTTTTTGGGGGGGGGGGGCGTTCTTGAGTAGAATGTTGTGATTCAGTATTATTTAACGTTGTTAAAAAGTTTTATTTATTTCCTTAAAACAGAACTGAAAACGTATTTTTCTTAAGTTTAATGTTAGAAAAACTAGTACGTAAAGCGAAAAAAAAAAAAAAAAAAAAAAAAAAATAGAGTGAGCTAAATATCTTTTTAGAAATAAGATTTGATAACTTGGTGCTGGAGGTGATTTGGTTTACAATGCCTGTTTTTTAACTGCGGGGTGCTTCTCGCATATTTAAAAATGTGTATATATCCAGTTAAAATGTTTACAATCAGGAAGGTTTTTATGTACTTTTGCTTTAACTTTCCCTTTATCACAGTTACATTTTTCTAGAAAGTTTTATTCATTTATTAGAATTTTATTTATTTTATTAGAATATTATTAGAAAACAGTTTTTAGCATAAATTATAATAAAAAAATCTTTAAGATCTAGGGGAAAAAACCGTGATAAAACTTTACAATATTTTGAAAGAAAAATAAGTAGAATATTTTCGTGATTTCGTATTTTTCATTTCCTTTACCGTTATGACACTGCACAATTAAACGCAATAAACAACAGAATTAATATTGCTTACTCTTTAAAATTATGAAAAACTACATGACTATATTAAGAATTAAGTTTTTAATTTTTAAAATGCTTTTTTAATTAGATTTGCTATTCTTCTTTATATCTTACAAGTTAAATTTACATTACATTACTTTGAGCTGATTTTTTTCCAAGTTCGCACCCGAATCCGGATGATAACGCAGTGTTTCATTATTTTATTTCTTATAAAAGAATGATTATATTCATAAATCTGAGATCGATATAGTTAATAACTGAATTCTAATTTTTTGATTTGCGTAAAGATTCCCAGTTTAAAGAGAAAAATTGTAGAACTTTAATATGTTGTTCTGTAAAAAAGCTGCTTTTTGGTGTTGTTAGTGGGCAATCTAAAAATATATATTAAATGTAAAAATCTGTAAGAGTTGTTAATAATAACAAAAATGGTTTTCAACTTTTTCTATACACCGGGCAGTGTATTCTATTACCGTGGAAGACCGAACGGGTTTGATTCTCTTGTATTAAAAATATATATATATGCTTAATTGTATATTTTACATTGTATATTTTATTTTTATTTTTCTTAGCGAAGCTATTGTGCTTTGAGTAAGGTTGAAACATTTTGGTATTGGCAACTACAAAAGAAAGAAACATCTTTCGAGAGGAGTATATAGGAAGAAAAAAAAAAAAAAAAGAAAAGAAAAGAAAAAAAATCCCTGGCGGCTCGGGCCTACAGGCGGAGGTAGATTTCGATGTTAAGTACTAAATTCTCCAACAAAACTTAAATCAAGATTAGAGGTAAAACCCAGTTTCTTCACAAAGAGCGAGCTGTAGGGAGCTAAACTTTTTGTGAAAATTGTAATATACACGAATACACACACACATATATATGGAATAGGTTTAAAAAATGGCTACAAAAAATTCAGAGAACCTTAAAGTGTTAAAATATGTTAATATTTCCATAGTCGGGTTTTTATCATGTTTTAATACATTTCTTCAAACTTACATGGCGTTACATATTCACCTGCTGAGGTCCATTATATTTCCAATATGACGCAATATACATATTTTTTTAATTCGTCAAACTATTTATTTTGAGTTTTCATGCTGAAATCTTGCTCTAGGAAACTTATGACGTAATATTCAATTTGTTTTCAATTTGTCAAACTATTTAATTTTACACGTGAAAATTTTGCAAAAGAAAAGTAATTGTTGTGGTGAGAATTTTATTATTTGTTTTTTTTTAATTGTTGGCAACTGCTATAACGAAAAACTTTTATTTTTTTTCCTGCCATTGTTGTGTAAGAGCTGGTTTTATCAGAATCATGTTAAGACAGTATTCAAAATTTTGAACCCTCCCCATTTCCACCCTCTTGGGCCGATTTCGCCCATTTTCAATCCCCGCCGAGATATTAGCCATCTCAAAGTTGTTGGCGAGTTTAAAGACGATTCGTGCATAATTGCGACTTTTATCGTGCGGACAAAATTTAGTACATACATACATACATACACACACACATATATATATATATATATATAAACTTTTTTGGTGGGGGTGGTTTTGGGTTCCTGGGGTCCTATAATGAAAAGTTATGAAGGAATTTTTCAAAAATCGCACCATGGTAACGACTGCAATAGGTAGTATTTCTTACGAAATCTACCTAAAAGTAAGAAATGAACAAAAAGAGAAGTTAAAATTTTCTGATGAGAAATTTGAAAAATGCGAATTAAACCGGGAGGCTGCAGCACAGACACATCGGTTTAACATTGGAGAGAGGAATTTTCGATCTGACTGAAGAACAGTCTTAAGTATGGAGGCGAAAAAAAAAAAAAAAAAAAAAAAAAAAAAAAAAAAAAGAAAAAAAAAGAAACCTACTTAAAAAAAAGGCCTATATTAAAATTGTTTATAAATCTTCCACCGATCTAAACATAATGTTTAATGCAATTAACGTTTAAGGCATTAAGTTTTAAGCAATTAAACTTTTAAATTCTTAATGTTTTAAAAACTAAAACTTGCTGTTCTATTACCAGGGAAGTCCGGGTTTGATTCTCTTGTATTTCAAAAATATATACTTAATTTTATATTTTACATGTTAAAGTTTTAGCGAAGCCGCTCTAGGTAAGGTTTTAAAACTTATCGTAGAAACATTTTGGCAACAACTAAAGAAAGAAACATCTTTCGAGAAGAGTGTAGAAAAAGTTTATTTATTTAATAAATTTTAACCAATTCGAAAAAATAATTTATTTTTCACATAATATAAATTTCATTCTTAGTAAATTATTTGTTTTGTTACAAAAAAATTTTACTGCTCATATAATATTAAACATGACGAAATATAATCTGATGAACAATAACACATAATATCACATCACATAAAAAAATTCCCGGGCATAAAAGTCTTCTAAAGGTGTATGATTATTACCATGGCTTTTGCTAGAGCAAAATGGAACGCCAAGAAGACAAAAATATCGAAAATAAAAATGAAACAAAACCCCCGACGCGACACTAAAAGAAGAAAAAAACGCGAATGAAACAAGCTCCAGCTTTTTGAAACAATCGAGCTTGTATATCCCCCAAGAGGATATGAAAAGGCTCAGGCCAACGTCGTTTCACGCAGCTACTATGAGGTGCAAGACAGCGCAAAGGAAAAGAATATAGATATAAAAAAAGGGACTTGCCTTTTTTATGGACGGTGTCCTGGTCTCCAGGGGCTGATATCCCAGCTTGGATGAACCCTGGCTATTGTTTTTAATTCTCCCCCGGAGTAACAAGGTTTGTCCAACCTTTATTACATGTCGGAGATTGGATTCTGAGTCTAACTGCTTGGCTTCCATTTCTGTGGAGGTTTTTGTTTTGCCGAACAATCCCGGCTCGATTGGGCAGAAGATTTTATCCAATTGCCCCGACAGGGTTTCGGAGTTACGTAGGCAATAGAAAGAAAACGATTTGGCTACACTTATTTATTTTTTCTTTCCTCCGTCTTTAGTTTTCTAGAATCTGTTCGATTGATTTCGGTTTCATATATTTTAGGCGATGTTATTGGAAGAAAAGGGTTGGAATGTGCCGCCATCTCCCTCGACACTAAACATTAAGATCTTTGCTATTTTTCGTCCAATCATATATATTTTTACTTTTCTTTATGGGAAGACTTTTGTCAGTGTTTGTTTTTGGCAACAGAAAGGATTACGGGCTTGGTAGGTAACAAATGCGATTCATTTAAATGGAGAATAATTTCTTTTTTAAAACAGTTTTCTTGTACATTATAAAGTAATTTTCCTTGTTAAATTAAAATTATATTTATAAAAGGTCACAAAATAATGTATTCTTCAACTTGTTAACCTTTAACTGATGTTATCGGTCTCACAGACCGGTGCTTTTTTCAATTTTCATAGTTTAACATGCAAATTTCAGTTTATCTACAAGCACTACTGAAATTTTGTTTCGTTTGGAACTTTAATACTAACACCAGAGACTTTTGAATAGGTGAATTTTAATTATAACGCACCTGTACAAAAAGTTTAGTACAAAAACAACATCCTGAGTTAATCGTGGCTTTTATTCATCTTTCGATTTAGCGGTCTCACAGACCACTTCACACTAGTTATGTGACAATTTCTGTGACATCAGTTAAAAGTTAATTTGGTTGTAGAATCAATGCATTTTCAGTATTGAAATGCATTTTGAAGCAATATTCAGTATTGAATGCATTTTCAGTATTAAAACTTCTCGAATCATCCGTAATTGATCCATACTGCCTTACCCAAGAAGAGAATTAGCAACTTAATGCTAAAATTATAGTATTATTTTACTTAAAACTGCATTGATATTTTATATTTAAATATTTTTTGAACGTATAAACTTAAAGGCATATAAATGATATTTCAAATCAAGCCTAAATACACTTCTTTTAGTCACATTCCTAATCCTGTAAATGTTGTTTTTTGACTGAGTTTGTCCTACAATTGGAAAACAGCATGCATAGGCGAATATTACGTAAGTTCTTAATGGCTTTTTTCAAGATCATTCTAAAAAAATAATTTACATTTTAAATATTAATAGAAAGAAAACGTATTTAGCTATTCTTTTTTTGTTTTTGTTTTTCTTCGTGTTTATTTTTTTTTTAAATCTGTGTGATCAATTTTGTTTTCATATATTTTAGTTAGTGTTATTGGAAGAAAGGGTTTGGAATGTGCTGTCATCGCCCTCGACAGAAAACATTAGTTTTACTTCTTTGGATAAAAAAAAAAAAAAAAAAAAAAAAAAAAAAAAAGTGTTTCTCAAGTGTGTAAATTGTTTCCCTAAAGATTTTTCGTGATGTTTCAATTCCTTAGAGTATTTTTTGCTAACTGAATGTAACGCCACTCGTTGAACGTAATGCTGTATTGTAAAATTTTAAACTTGTTTTTCTCGAAACCCTGCTTTTCAAACGGGGCGACCATTTTTCTCTAGAACTATTGAGCCGATTTCCTTTATTTTTTATTTAAAAGAAAGCTAATCGTTTTTGATGAAGCTTATGCAAACGAAAACTATAATTTTCACCGATTAAATATTTTTTAGAGCTCAAAAAAAGGTAAAAAAAAATAACAAATAAATAAATAAATAAAGGCTAAAAAGTGACCCTTTTTGTTCAAATCACCGCCATTTTTTAAAAAATAAACTTTTTAAACTAAATATTGGTATAAGCTCCAGGGAATTTAAAACCCTTTCATAATATGGTGATCGAATTTGTTTGACATACTTGTGACCGAGGAAAAAAGGTCGCCCGATTTTCCATGGATTTGAAGTCCGAGGTTTACATCTGCAGTCGCACAAGACATAATATTCATTTTTTTTTTTTTTTTTTTTTTTTTTAAACACTTTAAAAAAAATAGACAACTAAAATGTCAATAAATATAATGCAAAAAGGCCAAAGACGACACCTCTCTTCTTGTAACAGGAAAAAAAAAAATCGTAAAATTCACGTAAATTTTAGGCCAAAGTAGAAACCTCTCCTTAGGAACTTTGCTATTTTTAGTTCAATCACATGTATTTTTAATTTTCTTTAAGAGGCGATTTTTTGAAGCTTTTGTTTTTGGCAACGTAAAGGATTACGAACCTAACTAATGTAATGCGATAAAATGGAGTTTTAACTGGAATATCCTTCATTATACCTTTAACAAATATTAATTGAATTTAAATAAAGCTTAGATGTGAAAAAAAAGTTTTAACTTAATCGAATGTGACATTAAAATTAAAAATGAAAACTTTGAAAACATTAGCTTTAACTTAAGCGAATAATATTCCTGATGACAAAAAGAAACACGCTATACGTTGCTAGCCGTTTGTAGGACGAACACATTAAATATTTTAACCCTTCACTGCGCGATGTGCTACATCTGGCACATACGTAAAAACACTATAATTCTTATTATGTGCCATGAATTTGGTCAATGTGTTTGTTCTCTATCCCTGATCAAGAACAGTCCAAAGAATTGAATAACACTTATTTTGTCCATGCCAGATGGCTGCATTTAACAAAAAATTAGAATTTGCTCTTCGGAAGCAAAAAAAATTTCGATCAAGCTATGAAGGTAAAATTTACTTTCATTATTTTTAGCGAATACTTAAAAATATTAAAGGGTTAAGGTCTCTTATTTATCCAAATAAACTATCCGAAATTTTTTTTTGGATGAACTCCTTATCTGTCTTGAGTAAGTCATTTTTTGTCAAAGGATTTTCCGAAATAAATAGTAAATTTTAAATTCCATAAAAGAATACAAAGATACGACAAAAGTCTAATTGATTACATAACTGACTTTAGAAGATTAGCAGAAGAGTGTACACTTCGAAAAATACATTAAATGAGTGTTTGATACAGCAATTTGTCTGTGATATTATTACTAAATGGATTAATTCAACGAAGTTTGTGATCAGAATCTGAACTAATATTGAGCGATGCAATATCAAAAGTTTGTGCTGCCGGAACTGTCCCAAAGCAAGCAAAGAATATCCATTTATTAAGTTCTGTGAGATATAATTGAAAAAAAAAATCGAAATTCAGTTGACCTTATTCGCCATAGATCAACTAATTAAAAAGCAAAACATGTTCTAGGTTCTAACATAAAACGAATTCAGATACCGAAAGTGAAACTTATCATGGTTGTGGAGGTCAACATGACTGTAAAAATGGTAAATTTCGCGATTCTATCTATCTGCCGTATAGCCACATTCTATTGTTTGCCGCAATAAAAAGCAGCTACAGTGAAATTTTCCAAATCGGGTTTCACATGATAAATTGCATGAAGTTGAAGTCAAAGAATCTATGATACAAATGAATATTTCCATTAATTCCGTGGATAAAAATTGTGTTCCAGCGCAAAGAGAAATCAACACTTCATATAACAGGTGAAAGTTGTGTTATGGTAGATTCTGGATTATTAAATTTAATCATTTCTTATGCTAAGTTTAAAAAGCTATTCCCCATAAGTAAACTTATGTATTTCATTCTTCTCCTGTGAAACTGTCTTATTTTAAACAAAATTTAATTCTACTTAAAGGAATGTATGTAGTGAAGATGGTTCAAAAAGCGGGAAGCACAATTGCACCGTTTAATAGCAGATACAAAATATATTACTATTTTAGGGTATGGATGGTTTCAACCTCTATGGATTCATCTCATTGAACTAAATTCTGTTTTTCATAATCCTTTTGACATAATTGTAAAAACATTTGAACTTGTTTTTACTGAAAATTTTGGTACTTATAAAGAACCTGACAAATAGCCCTCTTGCCGTGCGTCGTAAAATTGATGCAGCTTTGGAAAAATTGTAAGCTCAAGATGTCATAGAACCTGTTTCTAATCCTTAATCGATTGTAGCAGTTGTTCCTATAATTAAACCTTCATAAAGTTTTTTTGTGTGAGAATTACAAAATAACTTTAAAACCTCAGGAAAAACCTTCCATATCCTGTTAGTACATTAATCATTTATTATCCAGTCAAAAAGGTAATGTTTATTTTGCAAAAATTGATTTGGCTCAAGCCTATCTTTATCTTAGTTCTGGATGATAAATCAGCGGTGCTTATAAAGTTAAGCGAAAACAAAATGCATGGTAAGAGGTTGTCCTAGAAGTCTTTCAAAAACTAACTGATGATCTTGATAAAAAACTCAAAGGAGTAATTCTATATTTTGATGATGTCCTCAGTCACGCTAAGACCTTGGAAGAACTTGATGAACGATTGCGAGAATTTCTGACTTGCCTGTTAGGAGCGAGATTACACATCACTAAAGAAAAATGGCAATTTGATGTAACTGAAACAGAATTTCTAGGATATAGAGTGGATTCAGAAGAAATTTACAGATCTAAAAATAATGTTAATGCTATACAATCAGACCCTGTTCCTTAAGATAAAGTGAAATTACAAACATTGTTAGGATTATTATATTTTTATCTCGGTTATTTCCACAAACTATTAGAGAAAAATGTTTCATGGGACTGGTCTAAAATACGCGATAGTGCATTAAGCTGTAAAATATATTTTATCATCGAGTAGCGTGTTGATACCATTTGATGAGAAGTTTCCAATTATTGTAATATGGGATGCATCTTCTCATAGTGTCGGATCTGTTTTGAGTCATGAATCTTCGGTTGTTCGAGAAGCTGCTGTTCCATATGCTTCAAGAACTTTGACTTCCACAGAAATAAACTATTTCCAAAAAGAAAAAGAAGCTCGTAGCGTTCTATCTGCTGTGAAGAAAATTCACCCTTCTTTATATGGTTATATTTTTACAATTGTAACAGATCAAAAACCACAGAGCTCTACTGGGTCTGTTCAACAAGTCTAAACCTGCACAAAATATGTGAGGGTCATCCAGAAAATAAGTTTTCCACGGCCATTAAAAAGAACAAAACATAATTATTTAGAAAGATTTATTGCAAAAGATACAGCAATGTTTCAGCTACTTCTTAACATAAGAACCACCGGAATTATAACACTTGTCGCAGCGTCGGATAAGCTTTGTAGTCCAGTGTCACAGACGTCTTCCGCCAGGGAATGGAGCCAGCTTTTCTCAATTGGCAATCAACGTCTCATTACCTGTAAAGATCCTGTTGAGGAACTCGTTGCCCTCATCGTGCTATCGCTGCAGAATAGTCAATGCTGCTTGCTCCCATGCACTGTGAAAAAAATTCTGTATTTTACAACAAAAGCTGCTGGCACCCAGGGTGCAAACACTGTTGTTGTAAAATTTGCAAGCTGCTGTCTTTAAGAGTGATGTAACATGTCTCAAGTCTGAGGAAAGTCGCATTGCTATTAGCAGTTTGGTGCACGTGACAGAAATAACTCGATTTTTACTTCGCTTGTCGCTTGAATTCTTTTTCACAGCATCAGTGCTTGAATTCGATTTCACAGCTGCTGTCTTTAGAATGCTGTAAAATTTCTCAAGTATGGGGAAAGTCGCGTTGCTATTGGCTGCGTGATGCACATGACAGAAAGAAATCGGTTTTTATTTAACTTGTAGCTTGAATTCGCTTTCACAACATCGGTGTTTGAATGCGATTTCACAGCATCAGTGCTTGAATTCGATTTCACAGCTGCTGCCTTTAGAATGCTGTAAATTTTCTCAAGTCTGGGGAAAGTCGCGTTGCTATTGGCTGCGTGATGCACATGACAGAAAGAAATCGATTTTTATTTAACTTGTTGCTTGAATTCGCTTTCACAACATCGGTGTTTGAATGCGATTTCACGGCATCAGTGCTTGAATTCGATTTCACAGCTGCTGTCTTTAGAATGCTGTAAAATTTCTCAAGTATGGGGAAAGTCGCGTTGCTATTGGCTGCGTGATGCACATAACAGAAACAAATCGATTTTTATTTAACTTGTTGCTTGAATTCGCTTTCTCAACATCGGTGCTTGAATGCGATTGCACAGCATCGAAGCTTGAAAAATTACAACATAAAGTGCATGAAAAATAATTTTTTTTTAATAGTGTGCGTTTGGTTTTGTATTCGGATGTACGGTTCTTCGGTAAACACCTGGCGCATAATTTTCGAAACAACAGGTGTTTCGTGATGATTTCATACATCGCCGATCTTTTCTGAACTTTTCTGAAGCGATAGAACGATGAGGGCAAAGAATACCTCAATAGGATCTTTACGGGTGATGAGACGTTGGTTGACAATTGTGAGAAGCTGGCTCCATTACAATGTGGCAGTCTTCTATGACAATTGACTACAAAAACTTATCCCACGCTATAACGAGTGTTACAATTTCGGTGGTTCTTATGTTGAGAAGTAGCTGAAACATTGAAATAAATATTTCCATGTAATTATGTTTTGTTTCTTTTTACGAGCTGTGGGGAAAATTATTTTCTGGATGATCCTCGTATTAGCTCTTCGCTTGCTCAGACAGACAGTGATTCTAAATTCTTATGATTTTAGATTGATTTATCGACTAGACAAGAAAATCGCAAATGCTGTTTTACTAAGCATATTGCCAAGAAAAGCTCCATAGTTCGAAATACCTGTGCCTTAAAAAGTATTATTTCTTGAATGTTTAGAAAATTCTCCATTGTACGCTAGTGTATTTGGAAAAATGACTATATAAAATATCCTAAATTATCTCGTGTTCTTAACTGGGTGTTAAGAGGATGACAAGGCGAAAAAGTTTCTCCATAATTTAAAGCTTTCATACAAAACATAACCATAATGAACATCCGTTCATAAAATAAAAAAAAAAAAATCTGTGGGGGAATAGAGTCATTATTTCCTCAGCTGGTGAACAACGCGTATTACAATAATTGCATTAAACTCATCCAGGAATTGAGCATATGAAGGCAATCATACGCTCGTATGTTTAGTGACCTCTTATGGATGCTTATATTGGAAGAGTTGTTAAAGAATGTATCAAATATGAAGATACAAGAGATAATCCGCTACGTTCTTCCATTGTTCCGTAATAGTAAGTTCTCTTTGGTTTGTTTATACACATAGATTTTGTTGGACCATTAACAATGTAAAAACTTTCAAATTGTCATAGATTCATTTTTAAAATCGCTTGAAGTAGAGCTTATGTCATAAACAACAGCATCAGCTACATTGTTAAAAATCTGTAGCGTTTTCTGCATAGTCACTCCACCGCTTTTATATGGAGCATTCTTATTGGTCAGAATGGAGATATTCTATAAAAGCGGTGGAATGACTTATGCAGCTAAAGCTGAAGATTTTTAACAGTGTACCATTGATGCATTAAGAGAAATGTACACTAACCGTGGTATTCATTAATGATGATATCTGATAATGGAGCTCAATTTACATCTACTGAATTTCGTAATTTCTGGAAATGAACGAGTGGGATGAATGGTTCAAACCACTAAAAATGCCTTGAAAAGCGCGCAGTCAGGAAATTGGTGAAAAGTGTACAGCAAATTTTATATCAGGACGAAATGTCTCTTTTTCATGTTCTACTGGATTGGCATCATCTGAATTACTAATGAAACGAAAATTGAAGACGTATCTAGATAGCACGAATGAAGATCTTGTCACTGATTTGCGAAGTAAATAAGGGACCTTTTCCAACGAACAATTAGAGGAACATGAGTTGAAGTCCTATATAATACATGATTTTCTTTATATCCAAAATTTTGGAATATGACCATCACGGATTCCCGTAAAAGTTTTACAACCAACGAGACAAATATCTTATGAAGCTGTTAAATAGTTTATTAAAAAAAATATTGCTATGCATTTTATGACTGTTGTTTTACTTTTCTTGGCAGTAACTCATTTAAACAATGGAAAACTGGAAAACCTTTTTAGAAATCGGTTGTTTGTTTGGAACCATCATTCTACTGTTTTGCATCACATGTTTAGAGTCTTTAGGATTATGCATCTTTTCTTTTGAAAATGACATCGATTTCACCATAAAAACCATTCAACCCTTCCAAGATTAGGGCATCATTTAAACAAGTGTTTTAAAATTGTTGAGTTTCATTGAATTGTTATCATAGTATTGAAAATGATGACATTTTACGAAAGGTTTTATTTTGCGCGCACCAAGAATCTTTAAATAAATAATAGCGATTCAATCCATTTAGGCGTTGAAATAAAGGTCAATGAACATGACTTGATGTTGATACATTCAACATAAATTGTTTTATATTCATGGAGGAAAAGGAAACTTTTGCTTTTAAATAGCATCATTTCCCACATTTGAACCTATTCGCTCCATACTGTTAATTTGCTTGTGTTATAAAGAAGCAATAAGAGATACAGGGATTTGTTTAGGAAAAATTTAGATCCTTTAAAGGAACTTTCACAAAAATATTCATCTTAAAACAGGACCCTTCAGAAAATTTTCAATTTAAAACAGGATCCTTCAGTTTTTTTTTTTTTTTTTTTTTTTTTTTTTTTCAAATAGAACCTTCACGATATTCTTTTGTCTTAAAAATAGACCTTCCACAAAACTTTTTAATCTTCAAACTGTGCATTTCACTAATTTAATCATTGAAAATTAAATTTAACCTGTCACAAAACAGCTGAAATCGCCCAAAGAACCTATTACAAGCATTTTTAAACATAAAAGATCTTGCAGCAAACAAAAATCTGAATATAACGTTAATTTCAAATTCGCAAAATTATAACTAGTACATTTGTCACATATATTAAAAACTGATCAAATTTTCATAAAAAATAAGGACGCTGTGGGAAAAGACTGGACAGAACTCCGAGATATCATTCCAAGTTCTTTAAAATACACAAAAATGTCTGTACTGTCTCGAAACTAGGTATGAATTCATTATAATTGTTATTATCTTTTTATTTTCTATTTTTATTGCTTTTCTATTTATTATTTGTAACTGTTATTACTGTGACCTATTTATTTTTTCAGTTTGGTGGCTATAACAGACTTTATTCTGATTTTCTTACAGTGTTACAAAAAAAAAAAAAAAAAAAAAAATCTAATCATTAATAAATACTTTTTAAATTTATTATTATTATTATTATTATTATTATTATTATTATTATTATTAGTATTATTATTATTAAGTTGTTGTATTATAAAGGAGCAATCAGATAGCTCATTTTACTCCATTTAAAATACATGAAATGCCTTTATTACCGGACATAAAAAAAAAAAAAAACGAATTCGTTATACCGTTTTATATTTTTTATTGCTCTTTTAATTCATTATTTATTACTACTATTACTGTTATTTATATATTTTAAAAATTTACCAAACGGGAGTAGCAGACTTCATTCCATTTTTTTTTTTTTTTTTTTTTTTTTTTTTTTTTTTTTTTTTTTTTTTTTTTTTTACAATATACCAAAAGAAAAATATATCTTTCGATTTTCAGACGTAAATCTTTTATGTATTTTCTATTATTGATATATCCCTTTATAGATGCCAGAATTTTGCTATTTTCACATTGTATTTCTCTGCAGGAGACTACAATAACAACCTTTTATCGCCAAACCAAATAGTTGTTGGGAATACAAGGATATTTATTGAATAGATTTCCTCTTTTTGTATAGGTTAGACCCACAATTTGTTTGCTGCATTGTATATGGTTTAAGTATGTTTACACGTCGATATGATTTTATTTTGAAAACAGCTACATTCATTCCTTTTCTTCCTTCTATTATTATTGTTACTATTATGCACTTTTAAAAATAAAAATTAGAGATGTACCGAATATTCGGTATCTGTTCGGTATTCGACCATACTACCGAATATTCAGTTAGGCCGAATATCATACTATTCGATATGTCGAATATTCAGTTTGGCCGGACATTGAAATATTCGGCCAGACCGAATATTTTAAAGAGCTTTTTAAAGAATACTTTTAACAACCTTAACACAACTTCTATTTTTAACTGTCAATTAATAAAGATATTTAGAATAATTAGAATTAGAATTATCTTTAAATAAAAGAGAATGCTTTTACATTTTTTATTTCCTATTTGAAAAGTATCATGTAAGAAAATTAACAATAATGACAATTTTAGTCCCTTTCTGACAAATAAACAGTATATGAGTGTAAAATTTTTCTTCCAATTCCTTCAAAATTTCACTTTGATTTTAAAATATTTGTTTTAGAATATGAGAAAATTTTATGCATTTGTTTGAATTCAGAGAGGAATCCATGACATTTAAAATTTTATCAATTAAAGAAAGTGCAAAATTTACTTTTGAAAAGATCTTGTTTATCAGTATTGAAGTATGTGTGTTAAATATTATGTAAAATTGTTCTAAAATTTAATTTTTTAATACTTTCAAACTCAGAAATTTAAAAGTATTCAGCAAGTCGAATATTCGGTATTCGGCTTGATGGTCACTATTCAGATAGCCGAATACTCGGTATTTGTTTTACCTGTTGGCCAAATATTCGGTATCCGGTATTCGGCTAAAATCACTATTCGGTGCATCCCTAATGAAAATAGTCATCTGCATCTATTCCGATCAAAATATAAAAATATTTTGTTTTACCTTTTAGATACATTTAATTAAGAAATAAATCATACATTTTTACTTACTGCACTCTTTTATTTCATTAAACTTGGTTTTTGAATGTAAAGATGGAATTTTGTAATCGAATATTCACTCATTTCTCTGATATGCTAAAATTATAAATACTAGGGGATCGTACCCGGGCTTCCCGGGTTAAAGAATATAACATTTTTTTTTTAAATTGAAAACTAATAATTATTTTATATGCAATAAATTCTTTAGATCGCCCACTTACATTAAAAAAGAACTTTTCATATGGAAATTACGAATTATACAATCAAATAAATTTTTCAAATTTATCGAAAGGGACATTTTCTTATTAGCCGCATGCTAAGTGTTATTTGACCAAGATTTTGCTATACTTATGGCGTCTTTTTATATTCTGATAATTTTAAAGCTTATACCTGTCTGTTAAATTTGTGTTTTATTTACATTATTTTATTTAATTATTCTTAGGGAAGTTTATTTAACGGATATTAGCCGTAAGAAAATGATGAACTCTTTATTTTGTTTTATGGGCAAACGGATTAATCTTTCATAATCGAGCTCCGCGCAATATAGATAAATTAAAAAATGTTTCTCGCTTTAAAATTGTTTTAAAAACCATAGACAATCAGTAAACTGAGAGGAACTTTGCAAACAAATTCCATTTGAAAAAAAAAAAAAAATCCTATTTGGTGATCTAAAAATTATTGTACGATTACAAATATGTTACATTTGTGTTTTTACAATATTATTCTTTTATTTGTTTATAAAAGAAGTATTAGTTTCGTTAATTTGTTTTCAAAAATATGTTAGATTGGTGGTTCCTTTAATATTATTCTTTTATTTGTTTATAAAGATAGTATTAATTTCGTCATGCAAAGATAGTCAGAAAAAAATGCTGAAAAATGTTTGTTGCTTTATGTGCGAAATGTTTATTATTATTATGTATTGAAACCGGCACGTGATAAGATAAACTTAAAAAAAAAATCATGCTTAAAAATTATTTTAGAAAATATAATACATAAGTCAAATAAGATAAATTTTTTAAACAAACTGCATTTGAAAGTAAATTTGTTACCTATGCGACGAAAATTGAAAATGTACGATGGTCAGAAGATTAAAAAATTGCAGTAGCGGAAATTTCAAGACCGAAATTTGGTCGTGAAGTGTTACCATAAGCAAAATGACGTCAGCGTTACGCACAGATACGTTTGTTCTTTTAATATAGATACTTAATCGGTAAAATATAATGAAGGATATGGAAGGAAGTTATTAGGATATGGTTATCAATTGAGGCTCTTATGCTTGATATTCCGGAATGAAAAACAGCAATTTTCACCTTCTCAAAATTTGCATACGCACTTCTCATATCCATATTAATCATTTTTAAATTTTGTTTATTTTGTTTGATCATTTAAAAATTATTTTAACTCAAAACTTGAAGTCATGATTGTCAGCAACATCTTTTAAGTGAACAGACGCACCCTTTACTTGAGATTCTAATCTCAATTCCGGAGAGTAAAAATTTCTGGAATTTATGTTTTTTAGACGCACTTGTGTTAGTTTTATCTAAGAAAATGATCGTTTTCTTTTAAATATGACTTCATTTTCACTTAAATAAGCATTTCGCTTAGTGTCTGGAACTTAGTATCAGTACACATGCAGAAAGAAAAACGATATAGAAAATTTATGAGGAAAAATGCGTGTTTTCAAAAGCAATATGTCATTTTCCGTTATTATGCCCCTAATATAATATTCTGCTCCTAATGGGATTTTGCGACGCTAAACCCTATACAACAAATTTTATCAGAAAATAGCATGAATAAAGATAAAAATACTTCATTATTTCTCTCTTGTCTGCAATAATGAAAGATATCTAATAACCACCATTTTGAAGAAATTTCATAAAATGCTTTTAAAATTAAAATATAAAAGTGGGGATATTTAAAAAAAAGGATAATGCGATCACATCTGCAAAGGAAGAGCTTTCAGTTAAATATATATATATATATGTATATTAGTAAAATTGGTTCAGCAGAAAGATCAGGGCAGATGACTAAAAAACGCACTTGTGTTTTAAATATATAGATTATATAAAATAAGGAAAAATTAAATTAAGCAAATTATGTTATTTTCATAAAATTATAGTAGAATGTCCTAAAGAATAGCATTAAAAGTTTATTATTCGAGAGAATTTTGGACAAAAACTCACAGGAGCATGATATTATTTTAAACCACGAATTATTTGTTTGCTTGTTTAACTCGGTAAGCAAATCCATCCAGGCGAGAATCATCACTTTCTGTAATATAAATAGCTATTATTTGCATGTCACCTCTCTTCTATAATGACACTCAAAATTTTTGTAAACCATTGCGTTTTATCAGTGTGTGATTTCGATTACATTATTTTCAAAAGTGAAGCATTTTCACCTGTGAAGAATTTCAAAGCAGCTGGGCTGTGAAAATGACGCACTTCTACAAAACACAATTCCGGTTTAAGAATTAAAATACACGCTTTTTTATAAAATGACGTCATTTGCATCCGCTAAAGCAATCCCCTTTTACAATCCTGTCTTAAACTTCGTCTATAGGAAAGTATGTATATGACGTCATTATCACGGAATAGCAGGCAATATTCTTGACATAGCCCATATTTTAATTTCAACTTTTTTTTCAGGTTTTATGAGAAAATGGCAACAAAAAGATACAGTATCTCCTATTTTCGACTATTTTCCGTTTACTTTCAATGACTTTCAATAGAAATGGGGTACTTTTGTTGCCACGATAAGAAACATGGTATTAAAAGCTAAAACAAAATTAATAACTCAAAAATAAATCGAGATACAGCTTTCAAACAAATTGCATTTAAAAGAGAATATTTTTCTTTATACGACGGTATAAAAATTTAAAATGTGCGATGTTTAGAAGTTTAAAAATTTGCAGTAGAGAAAATTGCAAACCAAAATTTTATTTCAAATTTCAAAGTGTTGCCATTCGCAAAATGACGTATGCGTTACGCACAGATACGTTTGTCCTTTATAATATAGATACCCATGTGTGTCTCCGATACAATACGACATTTTAATATTTTTAGAACTTAATTATAAATTGATAAATTAATATTATGGCACTTTACCTTTAGCTAGGCGCAGGTGATAAATCACCAAATATTATTTATGGGTACTTCTGTGTACAAGTTATGAAAACAACGGGCTTAAGTATATTCGCCAAATCCAAATTGGCTGTGAAACTGGAAAAATGAAAAATTTTAAACTCTAAAAAGTAGAAAATCTAAGTAAATTAAGAATAAAGAATGTCATATTTTTTACAATACTGTTGAAAGAATTAATAGTTAATATCCATTAAATTAATATAATATTAATTGGATTATAATTATAGTACGTTGAAAAAACAATTTAGAAACCCTGAATTGATAATTTAAATTTTTTTTTCTAGTTTCTCTTATTATCTTGAAAATGAAACAGAACAAAAATTATAGTTTTTGAAATAAATCAACTAGTTTGCGCTTTCTACAAAGCATAAGTTTTCCATAATCGGGTCCAGAGGCGGATTAACCACTACTCGGGCCCCTAGGCTTGACTTTTTTGTGGGCCCCCTCCTCTTCTTCAAAGCGATATAGAGTAGATGACTCAAAATACATGTCTGCTCAATTATCTCAATAACCACTGATGAACGAAACGCACCTCCATTTACAAAAAGTATAAAAATTAAGTGGTTTTTAGATATAGTAATTGTTTTACTTTATAAAATTCTAAATTTAATTTTGATGCAGTTCCTGGGTCTTATAGGTTATATTTAGAAAAATGTTTTTTGTCTAAAAGGAATAGAGCAAAAAAAAAAAAAAAAAAAAAAAAAAAAAAAAAAAAAAAAAAAAAAAATCTATTCTTTTACATCTAAAACTTATCAAATTATGAATTTTATGTAATTTTAGTGCTTTCTAGCACTAGAAACGGAAAGAAGTATTATTTAGTATAGGTAAACGGCAAACATCGAAATTTCATAAAATTTCAAAATATTATAATATGGTAAGTATTAGTCGTAAAAGAATTCGATATTTTTTGCATGCAAAACTCGCAAGAAGAAAAACTCGCAAATTTTGGCAAATGGTCGCGGAAAAAATCACGAGTTTCGGCAATCGGTCGCGGAAAAAATCGCGAATTTTGGCAACCGATCGCGGAAAAAATCGCGAATTTCGGCAAACGATCGAAGAATAAAAAAGTTATTTCGTTTGCCGAAATTCACGATTGTTTAGCGAAATTCGCGTTTTTTCCGCTATCGTTTACTGACATTCGTGTTTTTTCGTCGACCGTTTGCCGAAATTCGCGACTTTACTCGGCGATTAACTTCGGCATTTGTTTGACGAAATTCGCAATTTTTTCCCGTGACCGATTGATAAAATTCGCGCCTTTTTTGACGCGACCTCTTGACGAAACTAGCGAGTTTTTCCGCAGTTGTTGGACGAAAGCCACGATTTCTTGCTCGAATGATTGGCCGGAATTTGCTATTTTATTCATGGATCGTTTGACGAAATTATGTGTCGTGATGTTTTTTTCGACTCCGCGGAAATCGCTGAACAACTGATTAACGAAATTTGCGATGATTTTCCTTACTGTCCGGCTGACAAATTCCCGTTTTTTTTTTTCCTGCGACCACTTGACGAAATTTATCAGTTTTTATCATCCGATGACAAAATGTTTCACTATTTTCTGGCTCATTTTTTTTCTCCTATGCACTTATTAATTCCAAAATACTGATTTTGTGGAATTTTTCAAAAATAAATGATTCGCGGGATTGAACGGGAATATATATATATCTATATTCGTTGAAAAATAATGACTGTTATTACTATAGTACAAGCTCGCGAAAACTCAGTACAAGTTACCATATTTTTGGAAATTTTAGGAAGTTTTTCATTTTTCAAGAATTTTAGGAATTTCAAGACAAGTACGGCCTTGGGACCTAAAAGAATGTTGTCCTCCATCTAAAAAGAGCAAACGATGCGAAAAATAAAAACGCGAATTTCGGCAAACGATGCGAAGAATAAAAACGCGAATTTCAGCAAACGATTTCGAAAAAAAAAAAATCACGAATTTCAGCAAACGATCGCAGAAAAAACTCGCAAATTTTGGCAAATGACCGCGGAGAAAAATCGCGAATTTCGACAAATGATCGCGGAAAAGAAACGCGAATTTCGGCAATCGATTGTGGAAAAAAATCGCTAATTCCGACAAACGATTGAAGAAAAAATCGCTAATTTCCGCAAAAGGTCACGGAATAAAAATCACGAATTTCGGCAAAAATCGCGGAGAAAAATCGCGAATTTTGGCAAACGATCAAGGAATAAAAATCACGAATTTCGGCAAAGACGCGGAGAAAAATCGCGAATTTTGGCAAAAGATCGCGGAAAAAATCAGGAAATTCGCAAACAATCAAAGAAAAAAAATCACGAATTTTGGCAAAAGATCGCAGAAAAAATCACGAATTTTTGCAAACGGTCTCGGAAAAAAAAGTAGTATGCTGGGTAAATGTGTCCTGAAATATCGAAAAAAGTATGTCCTGAAATATCTCCTAGGACCAGTACTTACCCTTGCAAGGACTATATAAAATATAAAATTTCGTATTTTATTATGTATACTGGCCCATTTAAAAGAAATGCCATATCTAAAGTCTGTACTTATACTTTTTGCAGTTGGAAATATGTTTCTATCGTCAGCGGTCTAACTTCTTGATATTTTATGCATTAGCAGCACTCACACAATTTTAACACACATAATTTTTAGGTAGCTTTCTTTACAAAAAAGCTACCTATTGCAGCCGTTCGGAGGAAAGCGATTTCAAAAAATTTTGGTATATTTTCATCGATCATGACCCCCAGACCCCGAAACCACCCTCCGTTCAAAATTGATATATATATATATATATCTGACCTATGTCACACTGTAACTCCCGTAATTATGAACCGATTTCGATGTAATTCGGTGTGCACATAGTACATACTAATGTCTCGACCGAGTTCGTTGGCCAGCTTCATCCGCCGTTTTGTTTCAAAATGGCGGCCATTTAAAATTTTAAAAAAAATTTAAAACTTGAAATGTGGTACCAAAAAATTAAAAATGGAAAAATATTTTTTTCTTATGTATTTGACCTTTATACAAAGATTCCGGAGCAGTTTTTGTTTCGTCTATATCTTAAAAAATGGCTGAGTTATAGCATTTTGAATTTCTAGCGTGGCTGACATTTTGAAACGTCCTGAATTTTGTCACGCGATAAAAGGCGTATTTATGAACCGATTTGGATGTAATTCAGTGTGTACATAGTACATACCAATCTCTCGACCGAGTTCGTTGGCCAGCTTCATCCGCCATTTTGTTTCAAAATGGCGGCCATTTAAAATTTTTTTAAAAATTTAAAATTTGAAATGTGGTACCAAAAAATTGAAAATGGAAAAATATTTTTTCTTATGTATTTGACCTTTATACAAAGATTTCGGAGCAGTTTTTGTTTTGTCTATATCTTAAAAAACGGCTGAGTTATAGCATTTTGAATTTCTAGCGTGGCTGACATTTTGAAACGTCCTGAATTTTGTCACGCGATAAAAGGCGTATTTATGAACCGATTTGGATGTAACTTCGTTTATACATAGTACATACCAATGTCTCGACCGGGTTCGTTGACCAGCTTCATCCGCCATCTTGTTTAAAAATGGTGGCCATTTAAATTTTTAAGAAAAATTTAAATTTGAAATGTGGTACCAAAAAATTAAAAATTGAAAAAATATTTTCTTCTTATGTGTTTGACCTTGATAAAAAGATTAGGGAGCAGTTTTTGTTTCGTCTATGTCTTAAGAAATGGCTGAGTTATAGCATTTTGAATTTCTAGCGTGGCTGACATTTTGAAACGTCCTGATTTTTCTCACGTAATAACAGGCGTATTTATGAACCGACTTGGATGTACCTTGGTATGTACATAGTACATACAAATATCTCGACCGAGTTCATTGGCCGGCTTCATCCGCCATCTTGTTTCAAAATGGCGGCCATTTAAAAAAATTAAAAAATAAAAAAATTTAAATGAGATACCAAAAAAATTGGAAAGTGAAAAAGATTTTTTTTTGTATGTGTTTGACCTTAATACAAAGATTCCGGAACAGTTTTTCTTTCGTCTATATCTAAACAAATGGCTGAGTAATAGCATTTTGAATTTCTCTTGTGGCTGACATTTTAAAACGACCTGATTTTTGTCACGCGATAACAGGCGTATTTATGAACCTATTTGAATGTAACTTGGTCTGTACATAGTACATACTAATGTCTCGACCGAGTTCGTTGGCCAGCTTCATTCGCCATCTTGTTTCAAAAGGGTTGCCATTTAAAAGAAATTAAATTTAAAATTCAAAATGAGGTATTAAACAATTGGAAAATGAAAAAGATTTTTTTATGTGTTTGGCCTTGATACAAAGATTCCGGAACAGTTTTTGTTTCTGAAAATTTGTTCTTTTGTTTATATCTTAAAAAATGGTTGATTTATAGCACTTTGAATTTCTAGCATGGCTAACATTTTGAAACGATCTTGTATTTGTCACGCGATAACACACGTATTCGCCTATTTCGATGTAAGAAGGCATGTGGACAGTATACATCAACACCTCGACCAAGTTCGCTGGCCGGATTCATCAGCCATCTTGTTTCAAAATGGCGACCATTAAATTAAAAAATATATATATATTTAAAGTGAGGTGGAAAAAAATTAGAAATTGAAAAAGGTTTCTTTCTTAAGTATTTGACCTTGATATAAGGATTCAGGAGCATTTTTTGTTTGTCTTTACCTTAAAAAATGGCTCAGATATAGCAGTTTCAATTTCTATTGTGGGTGACATTTTGAAAAATCTGATTTTTTGCATGCGACAGCACTCCTATATATTAACCGATTCCGATGTGAGTGAGCATGTGCACAGCAATTACTAAGGTCTCGACCAAGTTCACTGCTTAGCCTCATCCACCATGTTGTCTTAAAATGACAGGCACTTTAAGAAATTGCCGAATTTGGCAGCCAAATATATGTTACTTTAAAGAAAAGCAGCTTGGATAAAGCTGACTAATTTCGCGAAATTCTCATTCATTATATTGATAAAAATTAGTATTGAATCTCCTATATTCGGTTTCCACTAAATTGAGCTTCGTGTGTTTGAATGATATAATTTGGCTTTTTTTAAATAAGGATTATGAAAGCTACCTCTTCCTCCCGGCACTGGCCGGAAGGACTTTTTTCAAATACAATCAAATCATATTTAGGATATCCCAAAACATATAAATTTTGGTCTGGCTTTAAATGTGGGAAGGGTTGCAGTGAGCTCGGGTGACTGACCATGGTGCTAAAATGTAAGGAGTTACGATTAGGTAAATGCTTGATTAAAATTTAAGAGCTTCTTTTAAAAATACCATTCATAGAGGTGCTGTCAAAATCTTGCCTAGGCTTCAGTGGCTACTAGTCTCCTCTGTGTAAATCTTTCCCAAACTGAAAGCCGAAAATTTTCAAGAATTCAATATTTTCTTTTTATGAATAGAGAAGAAATTAAAAGTGGACTAGCGTTTGGACTAGAATCGATATCAATTAATAATTTTCAAGATTCAATAAATGAGTGAAACAAAGAACACTGCACATTATTTCTCTTTTGCTTTAAATGTTATCTCAATGTGAAAAAAAACCTCGAAAGAAAAAATCTTAGCATAGGAGCCCCTTTCCTTCTGGGTGTTGACAGTTATTGTCATAAATGCAAGGTAAGCCAATTTTATCTTACCTATGCTTTGTTTTTATATTGAGAAATAAATAATTAACCTCTGAGGAAAACGAACTTCGCGCTGGTATTGTTAGAAAAGTTAAAATACTACTAACACTGGGCCCCTAGGCTTCAGCCTATTCAGCCTAATGGGTAATCCGCCTCTGATTGGGTCCACGCTAAATGAACGTATTGTAACGGACTTTTATGGGGATAACATGAATTGCAGTCATGTAATTAATTAGGCATGAATTTTAAGATAAACATTGAATGCTTAAAAAAGAGAGTTTAAAACAAAATCTAATTTAACTTTTATACTTATTTTTTATTTGTTTTCATAAAAAAATATGATTATTACCACCAATTGGAAAATATTCTATATAACTCTGAAATTATTTTAAATATGAAAACTGAAGGGTGGGTCAAGCCTCCCTATGGTCAAGTCTCCCTTATGGTCAACCCTCCCCAGTCTCCCCTATTTGAAATTACATTTATTAAATTTAACTTTTTTTTTTTTTTTTAATTTATTATATGATTTTTATGATTTCATATCAATAAGTCAGTAGTATACACCATAAAATTATTTATTAAAATGCAATATTTTTACATATTTTATTATTGTTTTATATTACATACGAGGGCGTGAGTTTCAAAACTCGCCTTATCCAAAATAAAAAAAGTTCGTGTTTTCTCCATCAATATATTCTACTGGTAAACCTGCACTGCAATCTGCAAAAAAAAAAAAAAAAAAAAAAAAAACTAGTTTTATCGTGTATGTCTGGCATTGTAAAATCTTGGTTTACAATGAAAACATGAACGCAGCTAGAGGTTTTTCGCGATTTCCTAAAATTTAATTTTCTGGATTAGGCGAGTTTTGAAACTTACGTCCTCATATGTATGAATCTAATGACTTATCACTGATTTGTTTTGTAAAATTTGTAGAAGATTCATAAAATAAATGCAAATTCTAGTACTAACTGTTTTTATTATTATTTATTTATTCATTAAACTTCTTCATTTCTTAATTCTTCTCTCTTCAAATTAAACTATTTATATTCTGAAGAATAAGATTGTGTAACAAAGGAAATATTTCTAATAAAACGTTTTGCAATTCATTTTTACTGCTAAACTGTAACTATAATTCCAAATGTATTTTTAATTGTAAAAACTAAATTAATTTTTTCACCGCTTTCCCGTTTTCCTAGTACCAGAAGGACACTGATAAACTAATTTAGAACTAACACTGTCAATTGCTTTTAGAACATAATAGGAAGTAACAAAAGTTTAGAGCAATGAAACTCTAATTGAAAAAAAAATAGTAATCTCCCCAATGTATTGACTGAAAAATTCGTGTCGAAAGCTAAATGAAAATAGAAGTACTTTTAAAAGTTCGCTATTGTTAGGGGGAAGCAATATAGTTAATAAGGATACTGGAATCCATGTTTGGTCACAGAAGGATGGAACTAAAAGTTCCAGTTTTTGATAGAAGTAAAAATCAAATATAAAATATGACAACAATCATTTTTATAATTTGTATGCATTTACTCTAGATTGCATTATTCAATTTTTGAAAAATGTGGTTTGCTTGTACTGTTATCTATACACTAGAGTCTCGATTATCCCAGTTACTATGGACCAAGCTCACCTCAGATAAGCAAAAAGCTAGGATAAACCGGATTCACACAAATCGTCACCAACTAAGGAGATGAAATATAAATTTTCACTTAATTCACTAATTTTTATGATACTAGTAATATTTCTTTGATGCGCATTTCCGTTACTTTTAAGGAAAACGGGGAATGAAATTGTTTATTTGAAAAAACCGTTTATAGTTTTTTGTTTGTTGAATGTCAATTTTGCTGTTTTTTTCTGCAGTGTTACGCTATTGCATAGCTACCAATTTTTAAGATTTTTTCGTACCACTAAAACTTACCAGTAAATTTTGTCTAATTCAATTGCCGAAATCTAACAATTATCAACGATTAAATATGGCAAAAATTTGTATTAAATTTTACAGGTAACAAAACCATACAAATTGGCAGCTATGTGATTCTATTAGTGACATGAAAATTGCAGGTGTAGCCTCTTTTTTCTGCTCAAAGTATTAAATAGTTTGTTTTAATCGAACTTACACCTTTGGAATGGATCATTTTCTTCTAATGGATTGATGGATTCCAGTATTATGAAACAGCCATTGTAAATGAAGTATTAGGTAAAGATGAAAGAGCAGTCGTTTCCCCAACCCCTAAAAAAAGGCCATTTTTCTCCCATTCTGACCAAAAAAGCAGAGTTCTAACTTTTTATGACTGCTCTTTCATCTTTACCTAACATTTCATTTATAATGGCTGTTTCATAATAATGGAATCCATCAGTTCATCAGAAGAAAATAACTCGGTTAAAGCGGGACCTCGGTTAAGCGGGACCCGGATAATCGGGATTCTACTGTAATAAGTATTTTATACCACATGTTACTGATTTTATGAAGATATATGTATTTGAATCCCAGACCAGTGTGCGCATTTTTATGTCACATGTTCAAGAAATATAACATGCACATCGTTTTGCTTATCATTTCCAATAATAGAGGCAATGCAGAAAAATTCAAATTTTGTCCACTAAATTAAATTAGTGGTTTTCATTGTAATTTTTGTTACAATTCATAAGTGAGACCCGACTTTTTTCCACTGCCCTAAGATTTTTTACAAATTGCCATTTTTAATGCCTTTATTATGAAATTTCCAATGTAATTAAAAAAAAAAATCTCAAAATTCATCTACCTAATTACATAGTTGATTCTGTGACGGAATCCTGTCTTAAATGAAAAACTTCAAAGTCCCGGGGGAAAAAGTTCGATTAAATTAACAGCTTGCCAGAAAAACAGAATCTTGTCAAAATCTTTTTTTTTTTTTTTTTTAAATATAGTATAAAACTAGAAAACTTTTCTAAGTACGTTACAAATTATATAGTAAATAATATTTATTTTAACCTGTAATAAAATAAAGTCATGTTTGTTAAAAAAAAACCCCACACTATTACTTAAAATGTGAGCACATGTTTTCATAAAAGCTATACTTTATAGAAAAAAGACTGAAAATATTTTTAAATTTGTCTGCAGTGCAATCGTTCTCAAGATCGCGAATATATTTAAATCTACATTTCCTATGTTTTAGTAATATTGAGTATAGGACCATAAATGGATGAAGTTCTTTAGTTCTCTTTTTAAACACATGTCTAAAATTCGGCCAGGAATGAAACACCGCAGTTCCCGATGGGCGCATTGGGGTGAATTAAAGCGAAGAATCGAATTGATAGCGAACTATAGGGCCCCGCTCTTATAAACGAACCACTGGGATAAAATAAAATATAAAAGAAAGTTATTAATTTGTTGGGAACGCTCCCCGTGAGAAAACTCAAGGGAAAAGGAGGCATTGTGTGGCGTGTGGCGTGGATTTTTAAAGGTCCCGGGACCCACAACAATAGGGTCCCACTTTGTTGGCCGTCTTTTTTGATTAGATCCTCATCTGTTTGCGTGGTGACAAATGAGTCTAGAAAACTATTAGTTAAAGTATGTCTCATGGTATAGACGATTTGATACGGCAATTTCTGGAGGGGTAAGGAACGCATGAATGGATTTCGGTCACCTGTTGGTACGTAAGCTATCGTCTGGGAAGTGCTTTTAAAAAGTCTTTTATAGCTAATGATAGTTTCATGGTATTGAAGAATATAAAAAATAACGTGGGTTACTTTGGCTATTTCGGAAAATGCAGAAGTGGATGTGTATCCGCGTGTACAGTTTTTTCTTATTTTTTTTTATAATGTAACTTTTGTACATATAGTAAGATTAATTCCAGATGGGTAATGCCGAAATTTTAAAGAGGAAAGGAAAAAGCTTAAAAAATATGACACCATTTATTTACTTCTTTTTTAAATGTCACATGTTATATTTGTATAATACACGTTTAAATTCTCAAGCTGTATAAGATTAATGATAAGAAAAACGGTAAAGAAAAAATGTTGCCTATTTTCAAAATTTTAATCAATTATATTGATAATATTCAAATTTGGAAACTGCAGAAGTGGATGGGAAATGAAAATTCGTACATATGGGGGGCTATGCATATATAAAGTTATCAACTTTTTGTTAATTTTGGGCTTCTCTTCCCTTATGATATGATACGTTATCATTTTTCGAACCTCTGCCCCCTCCCCCTACCCACCGTAATGATATCGTTATCAAAGTCTAAAAATTCTTTAGATTTTTGGAATTTTTTCTATCTTTGGAGTGATATACATATAGGGTTAGGGGTCGTGCAAGTATTATGTAAGCAGTAAGGGGGGGAGGGAGGGGGCTCCAGTGTCTGCTTATTTTTGCTGAGAAGGGGGTCACGAGAATTGTTACGTAAGCATTAGATAACGAAGCAACTATAGTTTAACAACAAAAAGCACAAGTGATGATTTGGGTGAGCGTTCTTCGGATGTTGAACGAATTGAGAAAAAAGATATGGAGTAAACAAGGATTGGAAACGAGGACGATTCCAGCCCACCACTACATTGAAAACGTAATAATAGACAATGCAGAAACATTGATTCAAAGGTCTTGGACACCAGACTAGAAATGTGAACGCCAAACACATATATTCCTATGATACTTGTTAAAATGTTTAGTTATGTGCCTAAATAAGTTAGGGCCTGTTCTGTTTCTTAAAGTTTTTTTTTTTTTTTTTTTTTTTTTTTTGCTCAATGCGATAAATAATAATATATTAAAAACTATTTTGTATATTCTATGAATTGTTTAATGCAATAAGTAACAATATATTAAACACCGATTTTGTTTACTTTCGACACAACCCCTATATGTGTATTTATGTAAGTTTGCTGGATTAATAATGTAATTTATCGCTAACTGTAACTTTTTATGGCAAACAGTGTTGATGTTAGAATGCCATAAAATCTTACGTAAGCAAAGGGGGGGGGGGGAGGGGTACAAAATGACTAAAAATATGCTTACGTAATACTTGAACGGCCCCTTACATTTATTTTTCGCATACTTTATTGGTTCAAATGAACATAAATCAATAAAATATCAGTTTATATATGACTTAACTTTACATCAAATAGCACTTAAAACAAACAGTTATTGTTTAAAAGTATTTAATAATAGCTCTTTTGTTACATAATGCATTCAACAGTAATAATGTCTTTTAGCTATTGCCCCCACACGGGTTGGGCAGACACAACTTCTTATCAACAAAACAGGTGGACAACATTCTTTTTCTTTTATTTACTAGTAAACACAAGTATCATTTCAAACATACTTCGTATATGGTTTCTCGAGCAGCGGATTACATATGCATACATGTACGACAGAAGAATAAGAATGCCAAACGTTGGGGTATTCCTATTTTAGAATAAAATAATTTTATAATCATTTAGTGTTTTTAATAATAACTTTGTACTTTTATAAAAATAGATAACATAAAAAAAGATAACATACTATTTTGCAACAAAAGACAAACCCCCCTTCCCTAGAGATATCTTACGATATCGTGTAACCCCCCCCCCCCCCCTAAAATGATAACGTTATATATGCATAGCTCCTGGTAAGACAAAGTCCATATGGGAACTACTGAAGTTTTAAAGAGTCTTGCGTGCAGTTGAAAAAAAAATTAAAAAATGACACTTAAAAAGAAATGTTTACATGCTATATTTGAATACTTTAAATTCTCAAAGTATGTAAGGGAAGTGGTAATAAAAACGATGAAAATGTGTTTTAGTTAAAAGAAAAACTAACTGGAAATATTAAAAATATTTAATCATTTAGAAAATGCATATGTGTGTATCATATGTATGCAATTCTTTTATGCAACTTTTGCACATATATTAAGAATACTTCCAGATGGGAAATATCAAATTACCTCATAGAAGAAAGAATTTAAAAATATGACACTTTCTTAAGTTTCACATTATACTTTAGAATTAAAGAACATTAAATTCTCGAGATATGTAAGAAGAATAAGGAAAAATGACAAAAATACGTTATTTAAAGAACTTAAAAATATGACACTTTTTTAGTGTCACATTCTGCTTTTGAGCAACACAAATTTAAATTTTCAAAGCATGTAAGATGAATGATAAGAAAAACGACAAAAATTACATTATTTAATTTCAAACTTAAATTACATATATATATACTTTATCTTATATTATATAACTGTACTTAACGAATCGAAAATTTGAACGTTATTTAAAATAATTATTTTTTTAAAAAATATATAATAGTTTGGAAAACTGCATAATCGGGTTTGTATCGGTAACTAAATATATATGTATGTATATGAGGACGTGAGTTTCTAAACTTGCCTTATCCAAAAAATCAAATTTTGGCAAATCGCGAAAAACCCTAACTGCAGAACTGCAGTTCTGCAGCTGTGTATTTTAAAATCCTTTTATTTAATATTTAAAACATTAAACTCACACTTCCATTTTTTTTCGTATTTGCATTACCAATTACTACAAGTAATATCAAAGTTTCAGGAAATCTAACTTTTAAGAATTGTAACCGGAGATGCGATTCCATAAACTAATGCACTCCATGACATATTATTATTATTATTATTATTATTATTTTTTTTTTTTACTAGCCATTTTAAACTTCCCTTTGTCTGAATAATCTGATTGATAATTGTAATTCTCGGAAATTCAATATTTTAAATCTTATATAGAAAATAATTAAAGTATTGATCTTATGATAATTACGATACCCAATTTGAACTATTAATTATTCTCATAAAAATATTAGTTATTGATATCCTGATTGTTAATTTATTTGAAAATGATTGTTTCTGTTATGCTTTTTTTAAAGTTCCCATTCTAAATACAATCATAAAAACAATTTTCTATTATTTTTTGTAGGGTATCCATGACTGGAATAGTGGGTGTGGCTCATTGCTAGAATTTTGGAAGTTTAAGTTTATTCGGTACTTCTTAGTTATCCCGTCGACCAAATTACTGTTGCCAAATTGTAAGATTAAATGCCAATAATGGTTGCCATTAATTAATTAATTGTAAGATTAAATGCCAATAATGGCCAATAAAACCATTAATACGACGTTTTATTTGTATTTTTATTAATGTTTTACTGATTTATTTGTTCTTTCGTTATTTAAAATAAAAATTATGTCAATGTGTATAATTTGGCGAGTGGTTTGGCGATTTACATAAGTTGGCGAAATTGGTCGACGGGATAACTAAGAAAAACCGTTTATTCCTGTTACAACAATTAAATTTTGATTCACCATGGGAAATATGACTATGATATTGATTGGTTATTGTTTATATAATAAGATAAAACTTAATTATAATAAATATATTTAATATGAAATATTTTTTAAAGAAATTCCTTAATGGTGTCTATTAATGAAACATTTACTTTACTTTTTACAATTAGAGTGTTGGAAGAAAGATATTCAATTGTGATAATTTATTTGACACATATTTTTGTTTGAAACTGATAGTAAAATAAAGTTTACAAATATAAATCATCGACCTTAAAATTATACGTGATCGTTTATCCGCCTAATACGTTTTATTTTCCGAATCAACTGTATAAAATCTATAAAGGAAGCCTTAAATATGTATAAATCACTTAAAAGAAAACAAACTAAATTTCGTAGATAAGTATATTCTACCAAATATAATAAAATTCTACCTTGCCGGATTCCAGTAAGAATTTTCAATAACTTTTGTGGCAAAAGAACTCACTAAAAATTGAAATAAAAACATTAATAAAAAAGAAACATCAACAATTTATAAATCTTTAAAAACATTCTGTACATTTGAAAAATAAAATCCCTTTTTGATATAACGCAGAAGATTTATAGAGAAAAAACATAAACACAATAAAGCACAAAACTTTCTGTGCAGACCGGCACATTAGAAAATATAAATCCGCCGAAAAAGAAGAAATTTTGAATTACTTATATTATCAAATCAACAATAGCCCAAATTATGTGGAGTTTAGTTGATTTTTTTCAATTTTATCGGAAAGAATAAGAATTCATTAAAAAGTATAATGAGCAAACGATGTAATAAACAGAATAAAAAATGACGTCTCGGAGGAAAAAGATAACGAAAAAGAATAATAAATGCAATGGCCGAATCGAAGAATTGATTTGGGAGTAGAAAATCACAAATGATGAATTGCAATATGTGTTATCGTTATGTCCGATTTCTTGAAGAATGTGCGCGGTTCCATAGGCGAAGAGAAACTTTATTGAGAAACAATAGTTGTAGTTTTTTTCCCTTTGGTCCATTCTTTGAATAAGTTTTTTTCTTATCGTCTGCTGTAAGATTTCAGAGAAAATGGCGAAAATTGATTTTATAAGGTGCATTATTCGTGCCATTCTTTTGTTTTCATATTTCTTTTCTTTCATAAAGGGTTTCCGAAATTGATAAAACTTAAGTTAGAGTAAAGTAAGAGAATATTAAAGAAATGTTTATACACTAAGAACATACGGGAAATGCTTTGTCAGCTTGTAGAATATAAATAAGGAAAGGAAATGAAATCAGGAGAGGATAAGAGACATCTTTATTATGGAGCTATTTTGCGAGAATTATTTTATTATTAGTGTATTATGTGTACATTTTTATTATTAAATTTTTTTTATGCGAGTTATAGTTAATAAATGAAAAAAAAAGTAGTAACACTACTACTACTAGTACTAGTACTACTACTACTAATAATGATAATAATATACTGAAATATAACTTCTTTTTTCTTTATTTTTTTTCTTTATAGCTTCCTGTGAGATTTCAGAGAAAATGGCAAAAATGTTTTAGGTTCCTATTTTAAGGTTCATTATTTGTGTAATTTTTTTTTCTTTCTTCTTTCCTTCTTTCATGTAGGATTTCCGAAATTTCCAAAAGTTAAGTTAGAGAAAAGAGAATATTAAAAGAATGTTTATACAATAAGAACATACGGGAAATGTTTTCCCAGCTTGTGGAATATAACTAAGGAAGGAAAGGAAAGGAAATAAAGAGAGAATAAGAGAAATCTTTGCAATGAAGCAATTTGACGAGTTTTATTTAATTTATTAGTTTGCTCTGTGTACTTTTTATTATTGAATTTAATCTATGTTAAGCATGCCTAATAAATGAAAAAAAAAAGTAATCAAAAATTATTCTGTTGGATGCAAATACATTTTATGTTAATGGGTATATTATTTTTATTGCATTTATTATGCTTTCACCCATTTAATATGTGCTCTTTATTACTAGCTTAATTTTCAGACTTATAATTAACTTTTAATTTTCATCATTTTAATATATCTTGATTGATTATACAGTACCGCTCAAAAGTATTTTGACAACCTTATATTATCTCTTATTTTATTTAATATAAAAATGTAAAAGAAAATATGTTCCCTATAATTTGAGAACACTATGACTGCAGTTATTCAAATGTATCAAGTTTCAACTTGTTTGTTTACATTCGGCGCCACCGAAGAAATATGACTTCTCCTTAGCTCAAAAGTATTTTGACAATTAGTTTGCATTTAATTGTTGAAGGTGTCAGTGGCGCTATAGCTTCGATTAGTGTTTATATCGACTTATTGTGATTATTTTTAAATGCCGAAATGTAAAAAATATTGAAGTGATTCTAGAAAAGCCGCTGTAAATGCACTTAAAAAAGGTAGACTGCAAGCAGACTTACAAGGAAGGTCTCCATACAGGGCATACTCAGAATATGTTGAAAAAAAATGCTAGTGAAACTACTCATGTATGTAATAAGGGATCAGTCAAATTTAACGGCGGAATTTCAGTAGAAAGTCTGTAAAAAAATAATATACTTTCGAATATTTGGCGCGAAAATACGAAGGTGACCCGCGATTTGGCGAGCAGGATTTTTCCTCGCCAAAAGCAAACGATTTTAATGCATCTGAAATTTGTTTATTAATTGTTTTTTACAATGCACGGTTTTTAATGAATCTAAACTTAATCAGTGAAAGAGGTTATTATATTTTTTAATTACATATATATGTTGCTTGTTGCTATATAGTTATTTAATTTTATCACCGTAAAAATATTTTCTATGCTTTGGAAGTTGCAAATATCTATTTTAAGTTATAATCAGCTGACATTTGATTGCCATAATAGATTTCCATATCAAAGACGAAGTCGTTTCCATAGCAACAAAATCAAATCGACAGTGTTCTATCTGCCTAATTTTTGAGCTTGAAATAATTTAAATCAATTTAAATTTTGCTTTAAATCGTAAAATATGATATTTAAATTTTATTATAAATTCATATCAATATATATGAGAAACTGTAGTGAAAACAAACTGAAAATGAGAAAACTATAGTTAAAACAAATTAGAAATGACAAAACTAAAGTTATTCAAATTAAACTTATATAAACAAATTCAACATAAAAAGTTTTTTCCTACATAAGCATATTTTTTTTTTCATCGCCAACCGGTGATAAATCGCCAAATAAACGAAAATTTCGTTATTTTTTTACGGACGCTGTATCGGGGTTCCGCTAAAATTTTTTTTATAAACATATATATCCATATGAGAAGAACATTCTGTAATTTTTTCAGATTTTTCTGAGTATGCCCGTATGGAGACCTCCCTTGTTAGCTTGTTCTTTTAACGGGTCTATAGGCAACTTGTTATTACATGGAATAAAGTTTTTAATAAACAGAAATAAATCGAAAATAAGCCTCAAAGTGGCCATCCGAAAAAAACAACTTGCAATGTTGACTGTATTATAAAAATTATATCTACATGTGATTGTCGTAAGTCCGGTGTAATAATAAAAAAGGAACTGAAAGAAAATTACGGCATAGAAATAACGTTTCATCAGTCAAACGACGCGACGCCTAAACCTCTATGGTTTACATGGCAGAAGACCAGCAAAAACACGTTTGTTGTCTACTAAGAATAGGAAGGCTAGAGTTGCATTTGTAAAACGGCATAGCCCTTTCAGGGGCAAAACAATTCCATTGCTAAAGTGTTGAATTTGATGACTGACACCGGAATTTGAAAACAAATTTATTTGTAAATAAGAAAAAAGCTATATTTCACACGCATAATAAACCGAATTTTTTTTAACCAAAATTCCGGTGTCAATCATTAATTTCAACACTTTAGCAATGGAATTGCTTTGATCCTGAAAGGGTTATGCCGTTTTACAAATGCAACGCTAGCCTTCCTATTCTTAGTAGATAACAAACGTGTTTTTGCTGGTCTTCTGCCATGTAAACCATAGAGGTTTAGGCGTCGTTTGACTGATGAAATGTGTATTTCTATGCCGTAATTTTCTTTCAATTCATTTTTTATTATTACAGCGGACTTAAGACAATCACTTGTAGATATCATTTTTATAATACAGTCAAGATTGTAAGTTGTTTTTTTCGGATGGTCATTTTGAGGCTTATTTTCGATGTATTTCTGTTTATTAAAAACTTTATTCCATGTAATAACAAGTTGCCTAGACCCGTTAAAAGAACGAGCTAATTCTGCTTGCAGTCTACCTTTCTTAAGTGCATTTACAGCGGCTTTTCTAGAATCACTTCAATATTTTTTACATTTCGGCATTTAAAAATAATCACAATAAGTCGATATAAACACTAATCGAAGCTATAGCGCCACTGACACCTTCAACAATTAAATGCAAACTAGTTGTCAAAATACTTTTGAGCTAAGGAGGAGTCATATTTTTTCGGTGGCGACGAATGTAAACAAACAAGTTGAAACTTGATACATTTGAATAACTGCAGTCATAGTGTTCTCAATTATAGGGAATATATTTTCTTTTACATTTTTATATTAAATAAAATAAGAGAGAATAAAATGTTGTCAAAATACTTTTGAGCGCTACTGTATATATACATACATATATATACAGTGTGTCCACGTATAACCTGACCGACCTTTATTTTCGCAACCGTTGGTCTTAGATGCATACTTCCAATTATAACAAGTTGGAAATTGCTCGTCAAACGTGGCAAATGAGGTGCATTCGTACTATAACTAGTTTTATAATTATTTTTTGCACCCCATATTGTACTGAATGTATAATTTTTTGCACTTCATAAAGCGCATAGTCTGATACATCATTAAAATGCACTTCCAATATTTTTTTCCCATTCCCCGTAATGTAACGGGACACTTTTGACTGTCCCTGTAATTAAACTATACATCCGATTTTCCTAAAATTTGAAATAGCTCAACAAAATTTTACAACAATTATATCTTTAAAATTTCAGACCATTCGGAAGGCTGTGATATCATTAAAATGCACTTGCAATAATTTTTCCCATTGGCCGTAATGTAAAGAAAAACTTTTGACTGTCCCTGTAATTAAACTATGCATCCGATTTTCCTAAAATTTGAAAGGGCTCGACAAAATTTTGCAACAGTTATATCTTTAAAATTTAAGATCATTCGGAAGGCTCTAATATCATTAAAATCCACTTGCAATAATTTTTCCCATTGGCCGTAATGTAAGGAAAAACTTTTGACTGTCCCTGTAATTAAACTATACATCCGATTTTTCTAAAATTTGAAAGGGCTCGACAAAATTTTGCAACAGTTATATCTTTAAAATTTTAGATCATTCGAAAGGCTCTCATATCATTAAAATGCACTTGCAATAATTTTTCCCATTGGCCGTAATGTAAAGAAAAACTTTTGACTGTCCCTGTAATTAAACTATACATCCGATTTTCCTAAAATTTGAAAGGGCTCGACAAAATTTTGCAACAGTTATATCTTTAAAATTTAAGATCATTCGGAAGGCTCTAATATCATTAAAATGCACTTGCAATAATTTTTCCCATTGGCCGTAATGTAAAGAAAAACTTTTGACTGTCCCTGTAATTAAACTATACATCCGATTTTCCTAAAATTTGAAAGGGCTCGACAAAATTTTACAACAATTATATCTTTAAAATTTAAGATCATTCGGAAGGCTCTAATATCATTAAAATGCACTTGCAATAATTTTGCCCATTGGCCGTAATGTAAAGAAAAAATTTGACTGTCCCTGTAATTAAACTATGCATCCGATTTTCCTAAAATTTGAAAGGGCTCGACAAAATTTTGCAACAGTTATATCTTTAAAATTTAAGATCATTCGGAAGGCTCTAATATCATTAAAATCCACTTGCAATAATTTTTCCCATTGGCCGTAATGTAAGGAAAAACTTTTGACTGTCCCTGTAATTAAACTATACATCCGATTTTTCTAAAATTTGAAAGGGCTCGACAAAATTTTGCAACAGTTATATCTTTAAAATTTTAGATCATTCGGAAGGCTCTCATATCATTAAAATGCACTTGCAATAATTTTTCCCATTGGCCGTAATGTAAAGAAAAACTTTTGACTGTCCCTGTAATTAAACTATACATCCGATTTTCCTAAAATTTGAAAGGGCTCGACAAAATTTTGCAACAGTTATATCTTTAAAATTTCAGATCATTCGGAAGGCTCTAATATCATTAAAATGCACTTGCAATAATTTTTCCCATTGGCCGTAATGTAAGGAAAAACTTTTGACTGTCCCTGTAATTAAACTATACATCCGATTTTCCTAAAATTTGAAAGGGCTCGACAAAATTTTGCAACAGTTATATCTTTAAAATTTCAGATCATTCGGAAGGCTGTAATATCATTAAAATGCACTTGCAATAATTTTTCCCATTGGCCGTAATGTAAAGAAAAACTTTTGACTGTCCCTGTAATTAAACTATACATCCGATTTTCATAAAATTTGAAATGGCTCGACAAAATTTTGCAACAATCATATATTTGAAATTTCAGACCATTCGGTTGGGTAGTTTTTGCTCTGTTACATGCGGACAGACAGACGGACGGACAGACGGACGGACAGACGGACGGACAGACGGACGGACAGACGGACAGACGGACGGACTGAACGACGACTATAGGTGCTACGTATTTATATAATTACGAACGCACCTAAAAATGATCAAAATTAGGTGCAGGGTTAAGATAAAAAAAAGTTTGAAGCGAAAAAACAATTTAGTGAAGAATTACAGAATCTAAATTTTTATACGCCCCCCCCGGTCCTATAAGTTATATTTAGACCAATGCCAGACGGGCGTCTTTTTTGCTGCTTTTTTGCTTACGTATTATCCATTCACAATGCTTGGTCTTAGTAAAATTTTCCTGTTACACTGGCAAGTAAGGCAAAAAAAGTCCCGTTATTCTACGATTAAAAGTGACCGAGTAATAACTGTTTAAAGTTGGAGTATATTTTTTGCTGCATATTAGGGGTCATTCACAAATTTAGTAGAAATATAATTTAGTCATATATATTAAAGAAATGGTTGAGAGTAAAATTAGCATTGCAATATAAATTTGAAATCTTTAATCATTCTGACATATTACTGCAAAATGTACAATTTGTACTGAACATTATAAGAGGATAAAAATAAGATTTTTTGTTAAATAAAAGGATGAAAAACAACAGTCTCAATTCTTTACAAAATGATACATATTTTTAAATGCTATTAGATTACACTGTCTTTCAAATTTTGGATTATTGCATGTTTTTTAGCTTTTGAAAATTTATTCTTATGTATTTTTTAGCACTGAATTCGAAAATTACCTTCATTAAACATCACGTCAGGAATTTTCTCAAATCGCAAATTTCAAAGTTAAAAAGCTAAAAGTTAAAATTGATCCCCCTCCCCTCCCAACCTCATCAGATCCCCGATGTTTAGCTGTAAGAAACACAGTATAAGCCAAAAAAATCTAATAAATTATTGAATTAAATAAAATTAAACTGAATAAAAAAGTCTTACATCTATTTTATAGTATCAGATTTTTCGCTATTTTTTAACCTTGAAATTTACGATTTGCGAAAAATCTTGACATGATGATTAAAAGTGAAGGTAATTTTTTGATTCAGCGTTAAAAAATACATAAAATGTAAGTATAAAAGTTAAAAAACACAACCATCGCAGGTTTATGGTATCTAATCTAAAACTCTTTCTCAAACTTCTTGACGGTAATCTATCCGAAATTTTTTGTGTTATCCTCTAATATAAGTATGTATAAGTTGGTAAGAGTCGAAAATCATAATAATATTGCATTGTCATCGGATTTAAGTCAGTATGTAAAATTTAACTTCGATCGGACATTTGAAAGTAAGTTAAAGTTCGAGTACAAATTTTAAACTGGAAAGACGATCATTGCAAGTTAAATAAAACCTTATGAAAATAAAATAATTTTAGTTAAAAGAAATCATAGCCTCAAATCCTTACAAAATAAAACATATGTTAAAATACAATTATTTTAACTAATCTGAAACTTAACTAATAAAAGTTAATCGTAATATTTGTACGATTTCTTTCAAAGCGCAGATACCTTGAAATAAGTTTAAGTACTTTATACACGACCCCTGAAAGCATGGTCGAAATCATCTGTTTTGATATGCAAAAAAGTGGTATAAGTCATGCATTTCAAAGTTTCATAACTCGGTCAATTTTAATGCTAGCTGAATGAGACTTTTTTTTTGTCTTACTTGTTAGTGTCACAGTAATTTTTTAGTAAATATCACTTATAGAACCGAGGGACCGTATAAAAATTTTTTCGTAATTTTTTAATAAATGTTTTTCTTGACTCAAATCGCTTTAAAAATAATTCTTTACCTTATTTAAACCATTTTTGTAATTGAAAGTATGCATCTAGGACCAACGGTTGCGAAAATAAAGGTCGGTCAGGTTATACGTGGACACACTGTATATTTAAGGAAAGCATGGTACGCTTACGAAAATGGTTAATTAAAAGTTTCCATCTTTTATTTTCTTTTTCTAAAACAAAGTACGGGTAAATTTACATACAAAGATAGACAATAGCATTGAAATATTTAAAATAGTAATGACAAAACATTATATAATTTTTAATAAGCTTCAAAGTCTGAAAAGTCAATTTTTGTTTCATGCAAATATGCATAAATTATTAATTTTAATAAATGCCAAATTGAATAATTTTGCTTGAAAAAATTAAAAATATTATTTTTTAAATACGATTAAATTACGATTAAATATCGAACAATAATGGACAAGTATATATTTCACAAAATCTGGTACAGTAGGTACAAAGACATGTTTTTTTCATTAAGTAAAAGAAAGTTTTAAAACTTCTTTTAGTGTAATCACAATTAAAATTTTTTAATCATGGGTTTTATGTTTAACACCGAACTTTGCATCAATCTATTAATATCCTTGCAATAAGCTTAGCCGCTATCATGTAGAAAGTAAGAGACAAAATCCTATTATCTAGTTATATATTCAGTAGTAGATGTTTTAATAACTAAGACTTTTTTTTTTAATTCTCAAGCCTACATTTGTAGCAGGTTACAGAATTTCAAACAGATTGATTGAATAGTTGAGGGGCTTTATTGTCTATATTATATTGAAAATAATAATCATCAGCATTATCCGAATCAGAATCAGGTGAGTCTTTAAATGTGTTTTGTAATAGATTGTCAGAAATTTGCGAACCATGTGGAACAGTGGCGTAGCGACAGGGTGTGTGTGTGTGTGTGTGTGTGTGTGGGGGGGGGGGTTATAGAAAATTTGGATTTATTTAATTATTGAACGTTATACGATTAAACAAAGCAGAATTTAGTATACAATAATACTGGTAATAAAATTACCCCCCCCCCCCCGTCCCTTGACGCTACACCACTGGTGTGGAACAAGAGGTAAAGCTGAGGACGATTTGGGTACATAATGAAATTTTTTTTTTAGACTTATAATCACAAACAGCACAGACAACATTATTAAATCTCATACGAGAACATAAAATAGAGGTCTGCACCGGCCGAAATTTCCAGGCCCGAGCCCGGCCTGTAGAAAAAAATATTGGCCCGGCCCGGTAGAAAAATTAAAAGTTCGGCCCTAGCCCGGTCCGGCCCGGCCCGGTATAACAGCTGAAAGTTTGGCCAGAGCCCGGCCCGGAAAAAAGTTAAAATCTCGGCCCGAGTGAATTGCTACAAAACATTCATTTTTACGTTGATTTGGTTAAAAATTTGACTCTTACGAGGAGTTCTGATCAAAAATATTTATCTTAACTTTTTTTTTCCTGTTTCTAAACTTCATTTTACATAAGTGCTGCAGGCTGCGATATTTATTTTTTTAATGAATTGCATTTCTTCTATGTAAATGTTTCAGTTATCATTAATATTGTTAATCCATATTCCATGCATTGAATTGTTAAAAATCTGAAAAATGCTATACAGTAAAATCTTCTAAGACTCAATTACATAGAAAAGAAAACAAGTTGGAAATTGCTCGTCAAACGTGGCAAATGAGGTGCGTTCGTACTATAACTAGTTTTATAATTATTTTTTGCACCCCATATTGTACTGAATGTATATTTTTTTGCACTTCATAAAGCGCATAGTCTGATACATCATTAAAATGCACTTCCAATATTTTTTTCCCATTCCCCGTAATGTAACGGAACACTTTTGACTGTCCCTGTAATGAAACTATACATCCGATTTTCCTAAAATTTGAAATAGCTCAACAAAATTTTGCAACAATTATATCTTTAAAATTTCAGACCATTCGGAAGGCTGTAATATCATTAAAATGCACTTGCAATAATTTTTCCCATTGGCCATAATGTAAAGAAAAACTTTTGACTGTCCCTGTAATTAAACTATGCATCCGATTTTCCTAAAATTTGAAAGGGATCGACAAAATTTTGCAACAGTTATATCTTTAAAATTTCAGATCATTCGGAAGGCTCTAATATCATTAAAATCCACTTGCAATAATTTTTCCCATTGGCCGTAATGTAAAGAAAAACTTTTGACTGTTCCTGTAATTAAACTATACATCCGATTTTTCTAAAATTTGAAAGGGCTCAACAAAATTTTGCAACAGTTATATTTTTAAAATTTCAGATCATTCGGAAGGCTGTAATATCATTAAAATGCACTTGCAATAATTTTTCCCATTGGCCGTAATGTAAAGAAAAACTTTTGACTGTCCCTGTAATTAAACTATACATCCGATTTTCCTAAAATTTGAAAGGGCTCGACAAAATTTTGCAACAGTTATATCTTTAAAATTTCAGATCATTCGGAAGGCTCTAATATCATTAAAATGCACTTGCAATAATTTTTCCCATTGGCCGCAATGTAAGGAAAAACTTTTGACTGTCCCTGTAATTAAACTATACATCCGATTTTCCTAAAATTTGAAAGGGCTCGACAAAATTTTGCAACAGTTATATCTTTAAAATTTCAGATCATTCGGAAGGCTGTAATATCATTAAAATGCACTTGCAATAATTTTTCCCATTGGCAGTAATGTAAAGAAAAACTTTTGACTGTCCCTGTAATTACACTATACATCCGATTTTCATAAAATTTGAAATGGCTCGACAAAATTTTGCAAAAATCATATATTTGAAATTTCAGACCATTCGGTTGAGTAGTTTTTGCTCTGTTACATGCGGACAGACAGACGGACGGACAGACGGACGGACAGACGGACGGACTGAACGACGACTATAGGTCCTACGTATTTATATAATTACGAACGCACCTAAAAAAGCGTTATAGACAAGTTCCCTTCCTAGCAAATGTAAATGTATTATATATTCTTTTCTTATGTATTAGTATATTAATTTTGCATGTATCAACACGTTTTTCAGTTTAAAACAGGATTCCATCATAGGCAGGTTCTTTTTCACACGTTTTACTATATTTTAAATTAGCTATATTTTAATTAGCGTAGAAATTTACTATTCTTGAAAAGGAATAAATGTTAATGTTTAATTGTAGAATAATGGCGATTCAAAAATGTATGCATATTTTGTAAAAATCTTTGGGCCAGGCTTAATTTTACTGACCTTTGAACGGACAGGTCACGCCGGGACAATGATTTTCATAAGGGCTGGTTCAAAACTAGGACTGAAAATTTTGGGCCGCGAAGAGTAGAAAAGAAACCAGTCCCGGCTCTGCACAGAAAAAATAAGTTAGGCCCGATTCTTTCGGGAGAAAGTAAGGCCCGAACCCGGCCCGGTTTGTAAAGAGTAGTCACTAGGCCCGGCCCGCGGGCCGGTCCGTGCAGATCTATAACATAAAATAACTTTGTGTGGAGCCCATGATATACCATGATTCCAATGTTTCACTTCAAAATAGGTGATATCTTGATTTATTTTGTTTCTAATGGAATATGTAACATTACACACATTTAATTTTGTGGAGTAACAATTTTTTTTTAAATATTTTTCCATTTCATTTAAATTAGGCATTGTATTGTAATAAGCAGATTACTTACATACAACATTGCTTACATACCATAAAGTCAAGTGTGGTCATACGCCATTTTTATTGTGATTTTTAGGTAGATTTCGTATGAAATACTACCTATTGGCGTCGTTTCTATGTTGGAATTTCTGAAAAATTTTTGCAGATCTACACCGATCATGACCCCTAGAACCCAAAACCACCATCAGTAAAAAACTTTATATATATCTATCTATCTATGTATCTATCTATCTATCTATCTATCTATCTATCTATCTATCTATCTATCTATCTATCTATCTATATATATCACTTTCTTCTGGAAACGATAACTTCCACAATTCTGCACAAATCTGTTCCAAACTGATACAAAAAATCAAGGGACATAAAATCTCGGTCAAGTTCGTGAATGGGCAAAATCGGACCAAGGGGATGGAAATTGGGAGCGGTTTTGTGAAAACAGAAAAAACCCCATAACTTCTTAATTTTTGTACATATCAAATCAGTTTAAAGTTTTTATTACTTCTAAAAACAGGACCAAAAATTTATGTATCACAGATTTTGGATAAAATTAAAAATGGGCTCAAGGGGCGCAAAAAATAGGGTTTTTGGGAGAAAAAAATGCATAACTTCGTCAATTCTCAAGATATCAAATCCAATTAATTTAATTATACATCTCCTTAATATTATCAACAACTTTTGTATTCACAAGTTTTTGATAGGACCAATTCGTATCGCAAAAAAAAAAAAAAAAAAAAAAAAAAAATTAAAAACGAAAACAAAAAAAGGAGGGTGAAGAAGAAAAATTCCTATAACTCCGTCAATTCACAAGATATAAAATCCCCATGAATTTATCATATATCTTCTTAATATTATCTTCAACATTTATATAGACAAGTTTTTGATAGGACCAATTCTTACAGCAAAAACAAATTAAAAATACATAGCTGTTGAAGAAAAGAATCATCTTATTAAGAATGTATTCAAATCGAAACTGCTTATTTTCTTACTCATTTTTAGGTGCGTTCGTAATTATATAAATACGTAGCACCTATAGTCGTCGTTCAGTCCGTCCGTCTGTCCGTCTGTCCGTCCGTCTGTCCGTCCGTCTGTCCGTCCGTCTGTCCGTCCGTCTGTCTGTCCGCATGTAACAGAGCAAAAACTACCCAACCGAATGGTCTGAAATTTCAAATATATGATTGTTGCAAAATTTTGTCGAGCCATTTCAAATTTTATGAAAATCGGATGTATAGTTTAATTACAGGGACAGTCAAAAGTTTTTCTTTACATTACGGCCAATGGGAAAAATTATTGCAAGTGCATTTTAATGATATTACAGCCTTCCGAATGATCTGAAATTTTAAAGATATAACTGTTGCAAAATTTTGTCGAGCCCTTTCAAATTTTAGGAAAATCGGATGTATAGTTTAATTACAGGGACAGTCAAAAGTTTTTCCTTACATTACGGCCAATGGGAAAAATTATTGCAAGTGCATTTTAATGATATTAGAGCCTTCCGAATGATCTGAAATTTTAAAGATATAACTGTTGCAAAATTTTGTCGAGCCCTTTCAAATTTTAGGAAAATCGGATGTATAGTTTAATTACAGGGACAGTCAAAAGTTTTTCTTTACATTACGGCCAATGGGAAAAATTATTGCAAGTGCATTTTAATGATATGAGAGCCTTCCGAATGATCTAAAATTTTAAAGATATAACTGTTGCAAAATTTTGTCGAGCCCTTTCAAATTTTAGAAAAATCGGATGTATAGTTTAATTACAGGGACAGTCAAAAGTTTTTCCTTACATTACGGCCAATGGGAAAAATTATTGCAAGTGGATTTTAATGATATTAGAGCCTTCCGAATGATCTTAAATTTTAAAGATATAACTGTTGCAAAATTTTGTCGAGCCCTTTCAAATTTTAGGAAAATCGGATGCATAGTTTAATTACAGGGACAGTCAAATTTTTTCTTTACATTACGGCCAATGGGCAAAATTATTGCAAGTGCATTTTAATGATATTAGAGCCTTCCGAATGATCTTAAATTTTAAAGATATAATTGTTGTAAAATTTTGTCGAGCCCTTTCAAATTTTAGGAAAATCGGATGTATAGTTTAATTACAGGGACAGTCAAAAGTTTTTCTTTACATTACGGCCAATGGGAAAAATTATTGCAAGTGCATTTTAATGATATTAGAGCCTTCCGAATGATCTTAAATTTTAAAGATATAACTGTTGCAAAATTTTGTCGAGCCCTTTCAAATTTTAGGAAAATCGGATGTATAGTTTAATTACAGGGACAGTCAAAAGTTTTTCTTTACATTACGGCCAATGGGAAAAATTATTGCAAGTGCATTTTAATGATATGAGAGCCTTTCGAATGATCTAAAATTTTAAAGATATAACTGTTGCAAAATTTTGTCGAGCCCTTTCAAATTTTAGAAAAATCGGATGTATAGTTTAATTACAGGGACAGTCAAAAGTTTTTCCTTACATTACGGCCAATGGGAAAAATTATTGCAAGTGGATTTTAATGATATTAGAGCCTTCCGAATGATCTTAAATTTTAAAGATATAACTGTTGCAAAATTTTGTCGAGCCCTTTCAAATTTTAGGAAAATCGGATGCATAGTTTAATTACAGGGACAGTCAAAAGTTTTTCTTTACATTACGGCCAATGGGAAAAATTATTGCAAGTGCATTTTAATGATATCACAGCCTTCCGAATGGTCTGAAATTTTAAAGATATAATTGTTGTAAAATTTTGTTGAGCTATTTCAAATTTTAGGAAAATCGGATGTATAGTTTAATTACAGGGACAGTCAAAAGTGTCCCGTTACATTACGGGGAATGGGAAAAAAATATTGGAAGTGCATTTTAATGATGTATCAGACTATGCGCTTTATGAAGTGCAAAAAATTATACATTCAGTACAATATGGGGTGCAAAAAATAATTATAAAACTAGTTATAGTACGAATGCACCTCATTTGCCACGTTTGACGAGCAATTTCCAACTTGTTAAATTAATTTTTGCTCTCAAACGCATTCAATTGATAGATTCTCTTCTTCAGAAACTATATAATGTACCGTAATGATCAATATTTTGGTAGAGGCAGAATATATTTCAAAAAATGATGTCAAAGTGGGCATTTTGAACAGAATTTCCCGAAGTTATTTTGTTAGAAACGAAAAATATTGCCGTACTGAGAAAATAATTGTTTATTAATCAAGTTTCAATTAATTGAAAGAAAAAGAAAAACACATGTCGCTTATAAATCTTTTCAAAAATCACGTCAGCAAGTTTCGTATTTTTTCTAATAAAAATTAATCTGAAAATGTGCCAGAAAATTTCGAGTTGTTGAGCATGGAAAAGTATTTTTTTAATACTGCCGTAACATGATTCTGATAAAACCAGCTATTATATAAAAATGAAATAAAAACTCGTCAAAAGCGGCCAGATAAAACTGTTAAAGTGGATTTATATCTAATCATGATTTAGTTTTTGTTGGTGCAATTAATATACTTAACTTCGAAATCTACCTCCGCTTGTAGGCCGGGCCGGCAGGGATTTTTTTTTTTTTTTTTTTTAATTCAGCATAAAAAATTACATTGAGAATAACTAAAGTTACCAGAAAAGTTTTTTCATTGTAGATCTGTGTTATTTTTCTTATTTGTATATCTTAATCGTTTTATGTTAGGTAATCAATCATAAATCAAACACATTTACGCAGTTTAAAAAGAAAATGTACTCAAAAATAAAACCTAAATTTGTTCTTTAAAGAAATCCCTGAGCGGCTCGGCCTACAGGTGGAGGTAGACTTCGATGTTAAGTACTAATTTCACCAACAAAAGCTGAATCAAGATTAGAGATAAACCCAGTTTAACAATTTTATCTGGTCGCTTTTGACGAATTTTTAATTTCAGTTTTCTGAAAGAGCTGGTTTTATCAGAATTATATTAAGGCGGTATTAAAAAAAATAATTTTCTAAGCTCAACAGCTCGAAATTTTCTGACGCATTTCCAGACTCATTTTTAAATGTAAAAACATGAAACTTGCTGACGTGATTTTTTTGAAGAGATTTATAAGCGACCTGCATTTTTATTTTTTGTTCAATTAATTAGAACTTTATTTAGAAACAATTATTTTCTCAGTACGATCATCTTTTTTTTTTTTTTTTTTTTTAACCACTTCACGAAATTCGGTTCAAAATGCCCACTTTGACAGCATTTTTTGAAATATATTCTGCTTTTATCAAAAAATCGACCAAATACAGCACATTGTATAGTTTCTGAATAAGAGAACCTGCCAATTGGATGGGTTTTAGAGCAAAAATGAATTTAAAAATGAGTCAGAAAGTAAGCGATTTGGATTTGAGTACACCCTTAATACGTTAATTTGTTCGTCAACCCCTATTTTTGTTTAATTTGTTTTTGCTATAAGAGTTGGTCTCATCAAAAACTTGTCAAAATGAAAGTTGAAGATAATACTGAGAAAATGTATAATAAATTCAAGCGGATTGGATAGCTCCTGAATTGACAAAGTTATGAATTTTTCTTTTTCAACCTCCCATTTTTTTTTTCCTTTAAACTTTTTTTGCGTTAAGTCCAATCGAAAACTTGTCAATGTAAAAGTTATAGATAATATTAAGAAGATTCATAATAAGTTTAACTGAATTTGATATCTTAAGAATTGACGAAATTATGAATATTTTTCTCCCTAAAATGTTTTTCGCCCTTTGAGCCCATTTTTAATTTTATCAAAAATCTGTGATACATAAATTTTTGACCCTTTTTGCTAGAAGAAATAATAACTTTAAACTGATTTGATATGTATTATAATTAAGAAGTTATGGGTTTTTTTTCGGTTTTCACAAAACCCTTGCCTATTTCCACTCCCTTGGTCCGATTTTGCCCATTAACAAACTTGACTGAGATTTTCTACCCCTTGATTTTTAGATATCAGTTTGGAAGAGACTTGTGCAAAATTATTGAAGTTATGGTGTCCATAAAAAGGTGATATATATATATACATAGATAGATAGATAAAACTGTATCATAAACGAGTGTTTAGCATGCTCAAATGTAAGTAATAGATACCTAACTTTGTCGACATATATATACAATACACTATATAATTTCCTATTTCTGCATTTTACATATATTATAATTTCAAAAGAAATTGTTTAATAAATTTGTATATACAATTCGGAAACTAAAATTGTGCGATGTTTACAAGTAAAAAAAAATTACAATGAAAACGAAATAGTTTTTTTATGTGTTACCTCCATCAATATGACGTCAGTGTTGCTCATAGACATGTTTTTGGTTAATAATATAGATGCAATAAACATGTTTTGTTTGTTTCGAAGGTTTACTGTTATCAGAATTTTATAATTTCACTTTTAATTGTTACCATAAGATTTTAAGTTATAATTAACTTTGGCAAACAAACAAAATAAAATGAAATAAAATAATTTAATAAACGAATTAATTTTATTTTATGGTTGACTAGTTTTCTAAACCGAAGTACATAGTAATATGTAACACAAATCAGGATGTATGCACACTGCGCATGTATGTACACTGTGTTTCTGTGAAATTACAGATAATCTACTGGCATTCCATTATCTTAAGTCTTATATAAAATTACAGAGATGAGAAAAACAGAGAAAGTATATTTAAAATATACTCTGTAAATTTACATCGATAAGAATACACAAGGCTCTGTAAATTTATTTTTAATGATAGTAATTTATTTGGAACAGATGTCATAAATTCTCGCGGCCGCCATCTTGGAATTTTTCTTGGCGTGAAAACCCCTTTTCCGCCAAGTAGTAAATGTCGCCAAGCACCGATTTATACGCATGTTAGGCTTAACGAAAATAAAATTCAAATAATAAACAAAACTCGTTAAAGCGGCAATCACTAAACGTCGTATGAACGCTACGCGTTCATTAAGCGAAAAAAAAAAATCACTGGATTCATCAAACTCCTTCTGCAGCAATCACAAAAATGCACAAAACTCGTTAAAGCAACAGTTATAAATGCACTTATGTTGCTGTGCACCAATCTCCGAAATGCATGAGAAATATACATTTCTAATAATTTGCCTAATAGAAAACATTACTATAAAACAAAATAACAAAATATACATAAAATTATCAACATACCTTAACAGAGATCTCCTTTCTTGAAAGCTCAAGCACGAAATACCTCCTAGCACCACCTTCATTTTCCAAAATAGGCTTATGACTACGCATTGTAAACAAACCTCCTTTATTATTCAAAATTTCTTCATATTTCTTAATTACATCAGCATAGCTGCCAACTTGTACGGATTTGTCTTACTACAAAGATTTAATAGAAATTTTTGACTTATTTAAACGTTAAAATTTCTTGAACTTCGGTGATTCAATTAGCTAAAATTTACTATTAAATTTTAGTGGTATGAAAAATCCGTACAAGTTGGCAGCTGTGCATCAGCAAGAGTATTTAAACGGACTACGGAACCCATAGTCAATCAAATACATCCAATAAATTTAACATAAAAATAAAAAGACAGAAATATACAACACGATAACAAACCACATGCACAAAATCCCAAGTGAAAACGGGCTTCTCAAGCACAATCTCGCTGAAAAACGGGGTTGCCAGAACACGTCACGCCAGAACACACTTCACACGGGTTCCATATCGATGAAGATCGCCAAGAAATCTCAAAACATCCAAGATGGCGGCCATGGGAATATACGGCATCTAAGCCATTTATTTTTCGAAATTAGCGAATTTTTGAACTTCGAAGAACTAGGATTTCTTGAAAGAATTTGAACTGCTGTATCATTTAATTTAATTTAATAGTTAAAATATTTATTTCTAGTCGGTCCGGGATTTGATCTAGAGTCCTCTGGGTTAGAAACGAACATCGTATTGACTGTGATAGAGAAACTGTTACTACTTGCTCCAAAGGATGTCTTTTATGATTCAGCGGGAAGGACTTTTAATACACTTTGAATATTACCAAAAAATATCACTTTGCAGTGGTTTCACACATGGTGAATGAAACAACTGCAAAGTGATTATCCTAAAGTGTAAAATCCCCGCTAATTCCGCCGAGACGAATTTTTCCTTTCTAAATTTTCTAATTTTTAATAAAATAATTTTTAAACCAAATTTCCTTCTTTAATATTTCCAATAAAATTGTAATTTTTTTTAAAGTCATGAATTATAGGTTATAACAAAGATAAAAATATCAGTTTTATGATCGATTCTTTTATAATGTCATGTATTAATCATAATCTTCATTTGTTCTACCAATTTATTTACAGTCATTAAAACATACTAAGGTATCACAATTTAACATACACCAAAAAATAGTGTACATGTCAAAAGTTTAAAACACATATATATTCTAAAACATGCATTTAAAATAGTTTCACCTCTTTCCTACCGAGGAATTTTTTCAGTTACTGATGTTTTCGTCTCTCTTTCTCTCGCTTGTCATTGCTTTCTAAAAATTTCCCTGTCATTTATTCCTATTTTTAAAATGTGTCGCCATCTATTGTCAATAGTTGCGTGCAGTACATTATTACAGGTTTCAGATTTCGATGAGATTATTTCAATGGCTTCTGTTATTAATGCGTAATTTAAACTATTGTATTTTGTTAATTTTTCGACATTTTAAAAATCTATTGCGATGGGGGATTTATTATTTAGTCTTGCTATTGCCGTAGAGGATTTATTAAGTCGTATATCTCGTTTATGTTCTTTTATTCTGTGTTCCAGTTTCCTTTTTGTCATTCCTATATGTGACGTATCTTTTCCTTCATTGTTTTTGAAATTGATTTTATGTATTCCAGATGTCTGTAGGTATGAACGCCTGACCTGCCAATCTTTAAATTAATCAGAACAGAATTCGAGAAAATTTCATACCTACAGACATCTGAATATATAAAATCAATTTCAAAAACAATGAAAGAAAAGATATGTCACATATAGGAATGACAAAAAGGAAACTGGAAGACAGAATAAAAGAACATAAACGAGATATATGACTTGATAAATCCTCTACGGTAATAGCAAGACTAAATAATAAATCCCCCATCACAATAGATTTTTAAAATGTCAAAAAATTAGCAAAATACAATAGTTTAAATTACGCATTAATAAGAGAAGCCATTGAAATAATCTCATCCAAATCTGAAACCTGTAATGATATACTGCACGCAACTATTGACAATAGATGACGACACATTTTAAAAATAGGGATAAATGACAGGGAAAATTTAGAAAGCAATGACTAACGAGAGAGAGAGACGAAAACATCAGTAACTGAAGATGTCTCGGTAGGAAAGAGGTGAAAATATTTTAAAACCATTTTAAATGTATGCTTTAGAGTATATATGTGTTTTAAACTACACTATTTGTACACTATTTTTGGTGTATGTTAAATTGTGACATCTTAGTGTGTTTTAATGTCTGTAAATAAGCTGGTAGAACAAATGAAGATTATGATAAAAATATTTTTAAATAAAGACATGGAAATCTCTACAGGGAATTTGATATAAGCAAGGAAAAAGGTCTGTAAAATGATGATCGAGAAACTCAATCGAATGCATTTAGCCGCGAAAACTCGTGTAAATTTACAGAGAGTCTCGTTCTTTTTTCGGTGTTTTTACAGAAATTTTTAACAGTGTGAAATATTGAAAAAAAAAAAAAATCTGCCTTTTTAAATTTAGTTATGTATGTACAGTCGTGGAAAAAAAAGTAAACACCGCCTACTAACTCCTCAACAAATTATTGTAGAAGATAGTTACTGGTACCGAACGATTGAAAATGAAGTCTACTTTTAATTGATATAGTAGATACAATTTGCTTAGGGGGCCATCTACATATTAAAACGAACCATAACTTTATTTTTTTTCAATAGAAGTACACAATTCTGTCAGCATAAATGAACTCTACACCCTTCATTAGCCTAAAAACAAATTGTTATGCAATTCGTACCACAAGTTTCTGAGAAATTAATTATTTTAAAACGAGCGTATTTTAAGGGCTGTATCCAAATTGAAGTCTGGAACTCGATTGTTAACAGAGAGATCCCCCATCTTGATCAAGGCACCTTAAGAAGTCAATGAAGCCTGCAGATTACAGAGCTAGCTAGATTACAGAGCAGCAGAAGAAATTTCAAAATATCTAGTCACTTCTATTATAGACGGCCCCTTAAACCATCATTTTGCCGTTTTTTAAGCATAATTTGAAAACTATTTGGAAGAAAAATGTAAAATTTTGGATTTCCATAAAGCAGGACTTAATAAATCTAAATACATCTAAAAAATTGTAGGTTGCAATTCATAATTTTTTCGAATTTTAATTTCATAATTCATAATTTATATCATAAAATTATAAAAATTGCAAATTCAGCGTATTTATGTTTGGGTATATTAGTATTATTTCTACACAAAAAATTAGCACATTAGGAGCATAATTTTTGGAGATATAAATAAAAATATGAAAATGTAATTTAGCATTAGAAGCACTAAATTTTGAATGTTTATAATTCAAAAACTTATCATTCAAATGACTTGAAATTCGGTGTCTAGGCATAATTTGAACCGAAGATTTGTAATATCTCGTTAAAATTGGGTATTGTCATTGAAAAAAATGAAGTCTGGATTCGTTTTAATATGTAGATGGCCCCCTAAGCAAATTTTATATACATCATTTAAAAGTAGACTTTATTTCCAAGCGTTCGGTACCAGTAACTTTCTTCTACGATAATTTGTTGAGGAGTTAGTAGGGGGTGTTTACTTTTTTTTTCCATGACTGTACGTAAATGTTTCCATTCATTTTAAATGACAGAATTTTAAAAAGCTTCATACGTTTGATAAATAAGGGAAATTTCTTGTTATATATATAAATCAGTTATTAATATGTGATTACGCAATTTTGAACGTTTTTGTTGACTTTCATGCCTTTAATTAAAATATATACTGTAAATGATTTAGTTATCTTTTTAGACCGGTAGATCATAATTATTTAATTAAAGTGTAACATTAATTATCTTACTACTTAATAATAATAATAATAATAATAATAATAATAATAATAATAATAATAATATATATATATATATATATATATAAAACAAAGATGAAATCACAAATATATGAACAAATGGTGAAATTCTAAAGATGAACAAGATATGAACATAGGAAACCAGTATGTAAAATAAGAAACTATGAATAACCCACAGAATCATCAGAGGAGCTTGTAGGTTAATTCATAGTGAAGATTTTTATCCAATTTTGTCGGCATTAAGACTAAAATGACAAAATTTAGCTCCTAATAACGCATCATAAAAGAAAATAAATGATAAGAAACCAAGAGATCTAAAGAAAGATGCACCTCACTCAGAATATTAATATTTATTATTATTCACAATACCTCAATTACATACTAGGATCCAAAATTTCAGAAAGTTGACTCACTATATTAAAGCATGTGAGGGTGCAAACAGATTTAGGATTATTAGAACATGTGGGCAGCAGTTGCTGAAAACCAAAACATTGCTGCCAACTGGTGTGAAAAGAAAAACTATATTGTAATTAGGTTTTTAACAAAAATGTTTAGTGCTGCTATCTATACGCATAAAAAAGAAATGAAATTAATTGAAGAAACCAAAAAATGACCTAGATTAAAATTTATTTAAAGTAGAATGAAAAAATAGGAATAAACTTAATAAGTACTGAGTAAATATAAAATAAAATAAATAAATATATAAAAATAAATAAATAAAAGGGCATTGATTAAATTAACTAGTTTAAAAACAAATATTACAAAATAAAAAATGTGTATATAAATAACATTTAAAAAATAATGAGGATTATTTTGAGATAGTAAAATATAGCCTTGTATTATGTACGAATATGTGAAAATTAACGAAAAATTTTTTATGTTAAATTCATGATACCCCCCCCTTTTTTTTTAAATATATCCATACCATATATAAGCACACATACATACACATATACATGCTCACACACATATAAACATATAAGGTTTTTAAACTTATATATATATATATATATATATTATTCAAAGAATACAGGAATTCTCTAAATTTAACGACTAATATTTCTTCATCTTACTTTAAAACATTAACTAGATTTATTCTTTATCATAATTATATTATTTTTAATGACACTATATATCAACAAAATGTGGGTTGCCACAGGGGGAATTGTATCTTCAATTCTTGCCGAGCTCTATCTTTATTTTTATGAACGAAATCCATAGCTACGCTTTTTTGTACCACAAAAATTTAATAGTAAATTTTACTTTCTTTAATCGCCGCAAAAATTTCTATTAAATTTTTCCGGTACAAAAAAGCATAAGAGCTGGCAGTTATAATAAATCATCTATTGTTGATATCAAATTATACCGTTATATAGATGACATAATTGTTTTTTATTATAATAGCCAATCAAATTATTTATTACCTATAAAATATCATAAAAATTTAAAATATAGTAATAATGATATGATAAATAATTAAATAAATTTCCTAGATCTTAAATTAATTCTTTGTGATACTCATAAAATACATTTTGGCATATATGATAAACGAATAGATTTCCCATTTAATGTTAATTTATTCACGAATTATAACTCATGTCATTATAAATCTGTTTGTGTCAACATTTCACTAAACTTTGCTCACAGAATTGTGATTTTTGTTCTAATAAATTTAAATAAATTAAAAAAATGTTGAACAACAAGCAATAAAAAATTCATTTCCATCATTTCTTGTTAAATCCATCTTACATACATAATTATACCTTAAATATAGATCTATGCTATTTTAAAATTTTCGCTTTTTGGATACAACCAGCATTTAATTTTGTGTGCGTCTGCCGCAAACAATGAACGCTATGTTAATTTTTTTTTCTCTTATTATATTCTCCTTGTTTTTGACTATAAGTGTTATAATGTAACACTTACATACTAGTAATTTACCCGGGCGCAGAATCGGCGCAACGCTGCGACGCACGTCGCAGACTCTTGAGAAGGTCTGCAGACTATTTTTCAACTGTTAAAATTTAGGAAAAAAAAGATTGCTTGAAATTATTCGCCATGTGCAATAATAATACGATCCGCGCCACATGCGATTGACGAAGCTCCAATTCCCTTTAAAATATAAATAATTCACGGAGAAAACTCTAGACACGCGACCGTGAAACGTCCATTATTAAATGAGCCAATCCTCGTAGGGGTGATTTCTTAAGAAATTAAAAAAAATCGGTCATTAGACCGAAAATTCGGACGTAAATATCACAAATTTCGACAAATGTTCGCCGAAAAAATGGTTTCGTTAATAGTTTGCAATTAAAATAGACAATTTCGTCAAAGGATCGCGAAAAAACGCGAATTTCGTCAAAAGGTCGCGCAAAAACACGAATTTCGCCAAAAGGTCGCGAAGAAAAAACGAAATTTTGCCATAAGATCGTGAAAGAAACGTTAATTTCGTCAAAGAACTGCAGAAAAATAGCAACTTTCGTGAAAGGATGGCGGAAAATTCCGACTTTTGTCAAATTATCGCAGAAAAAACACGAATTTCGTCAAAGGGCTACGGAAAAATAGCAACTTTCGTCAAAGGATTGCGAAAAAACGCGAATTTCGTCAAAGGATCGCGGAAAGAACGCGAATTTTATCGAATGATCGTTAAAAAATGAGAATTTCGTCAAAAGATCGTGGAAAATAGGTGAATTTTCTTGGAGAAAAACGCGAAATTTGTCAAAAGATGGCGAAAAAAACCCGAACATCTTGTCACAAGATCGAAAAAAAAAAAACGTTAATTTCGTCAAAGGGCTGCGGAAAAATAGCGACTTTCCTCAAAGGATGGCGGGAAAACGCAAGTTCCGTCAAATGATCAGGGAGAAAAAAGTAAATTTTGACAAATGATCGCGGGAAAAACGCGAATTTGGTCAAAAGATCGCGAAAAACTCAGAATTTCGCGCAAAGATCGCGGAAAAATGCGGATTTCTCTGAAAGATCGCGGAAAAACACGTATATCGTTAAAAGATCGCGGAGAAAAGGTGAATTTTTTTCAAAGGATTGCGAAAAAAATGCGAACATCGTCGAAAGATCACGAAAAAATGCGAACATCGCCGAAAGATCACGAAAAAATGCGAACATCGTCGAAAGATCGCGAAAAAAACGCGACATCGTCGAAAGATCGCGAATAAACGCGGACATCGTCGAATGATCGCGAAAAAAACGCGGGCATCGTCGACAGATCGCGATAAAAAAACGCGGACGTAGTCGAATGATCGCGAAAAAACGCGAACATCGTCGAAAGGTCGCGAAAAAAGCGTGAACATCATCGAGAGATCCCGAAATAAACGCGAACGTCGTCGAAAAATCGCGCCTTTCGTCAAAGGATTGAGGAAATAAAGGTGAATTCCGTCAAAGAATCGCGGAAAAATTTGCTGCAACATTAATGTTTTCACGAGATTGTTTTACAGCTGAGTGGCAGGTTAAATATTAGTTAACCTAACCACGTTTTAAGTGAAAGCATGTTAAATTTTGATAAGGACAACTAGCTAAGATTGCTAAGTAAAACATTGCATTAGAATTCCTTATAGTATTTGCACGAATTACTCAAATTTGATTCTCTCAGAATTTCAATCTGCTCCAAAAACAGCTTTATTGCTAAAAAATTAGATTTTTGCTGCTACAAAAATGGATTTTATTGCTACAAAATTAGATTTTTGCTGCTCCAAAGTGGCTTTAGTGCACTTTCATCCCTTTATTATCAGATCTATATATATTTTTTAATATTGTCACATTGTATCAATCTTTTCAAAAATTTTAGAAATTAGTTTTCATATGTTATTTCTACTGTTACTCTGCTTTTTAACTTCACAGAAATTTTGTCAAATTTTATGAAAGATTTTTCAGACAATGGTGTTAAAAATTTTGAGGACAAAGGTAAATTATTTTAAAAAGTACTTTCCTTTTATACGTTAATCACAAATACTTGGGGGATTTGAGTGCATGAGGGATTGGAAAGAGGGCGTTTGTCCGTAAGTTCTGCAGACTGTTTTGAATGTTTCTACTTGTGTTGCAGACTGCAGAAAAAAATTTTGCTGCTGGGGTAATTTAGGGGAGATAAGTTTCCATTAATTATTTGTTTGCTTGCTGCAATAAAGGTTTATTTAAGACTTTCTATTTTACTGTATTTATTTATTTTTATTTATTTTTTTACTATATAATATTGGATTTATGTATTATACATAAGAATATTATTTTTTCATTAAATGATTACGATGGCAGGACTATAAAATTACTTTAGTAACCCAGTTTGTCATACAAATACAATAGCTTTAAATATATATCACATATTGCCAACACTAATACATATATAAGAAAATTGCTATAATATCATTAACTAATTTACTTTGAGAGTAGTAATTCGATTGCTTTCTTTTTTTATTTATATTTACATATTTATAAATACAACACAAGATTATATATATATATATATATATATATGTAGCATTTTGCTACCGACTTTCAGATATTTAGGCGACACCAGTACACCTCGACATAAAATGTAGTAGAGCAATCAAAACCATCCATCCGTTATATAGAAAATACCGGATTGCAGTCAGGGTGGCGAGAAAGACAGGCTCGAAACACATTGATAATTTCCCTTGCGTAATGAATATAGAGAGTCATCATCACTTTTTAAACTGGTTTTATTGACAAAAACATAGTAGAACACTTCCAGTAGTTATTCCATCCACTCACAAAAATCGATCATCACTTCATAAGACTTTAGATGTTATAAGAATAGGATCTACACATTCGAACGTTCACTCCAAGCGACGCAGCTTAATTAGACAACCAGAAAAACGTAAAATCTTCTCTCCATCGCCGATGTAACGATATTTGTACCCCGAACAACAACGCGCGGACGGTTACAGAACAGTAAAAGACCAATCTAGAAGAGAGGTGAGGGAGAATGGGACATAGAACAAATTACGATTCGATGGGAAAGGATGACGTCGATAAAGAACTCTTTATACGGCGTCAGAATAAAAGTGCAAATAGCGCTGGCGGACGCATGGAATTGTGGGTATAGAACACGAAAGAATAAATGATATTAAAACATTCGAAAGAATTTTAGAATAAAGTGAAAAAGTAATTTAATGGGTTTTATAAGATTAGGCGAATGGATTAAGGTTTTTTAAATAATAAAAGAATACGCAACTTTAAATGCATGAAATAAAAGACAAAAGATATTAAGATATTATTAAAGAAAAGTAAAAAAGGAAAAATATTAAGAATTTGGAATAGTTTTACTAAGAAAAAGAGGCGAAAATTTTTATTATTACACATATATATATATATTATTTTTTTCTTATTGATTAAAATGGATAAAAGATGGCAGCACTAAAATAGTTTATGATTATTAGGTCTATAAATATTATTATTATCTAAACAATTTAATATTAGTTTATTAATTAATTTGTATACATAATTATACAGCATTTTGAATATATTTTACTATATATATATACATATATATATATATATATGTATATATATATATATATATATATATATATATATATATATATATATATATATATATATATATATTGGTTTAAATTTAGAAATATATGTTTTGACGAGATTAACTTTTAACCGTTAACTATTATTCTAATGATGTTGATCACCTTAAACCGTATATATATCTTTCCTGCACGTGTACTTTTTTTTTTTTTTTTTTTAAGGATCTTTTAAGTATTATCTAGGGGTAAGTTTAATTTATTTTTACAAGTATTTTCAAATAATTTTCTTAGATCTTTAAATCTATGTAGTTCTTATTTTATATTGTTTTTATACTTCTTGGTTTACGGTCGATTGGGTACATATAAGAATTTAATTCTCAGCTTATAGCTTGATTCTTATACAGAAATCGACTGTCTATTGCTTGTATTTGTATTTCATGTACCCCTGATGAAATGAAATACAATATAAGCTTCCTTCTACATCCATCCAATTGATCTTTCATTTGTTTTTTCATACGTTCAACTTTATTTAGCTGGGCTTTAGTATCTTTTGTCTATAAATAGTTATTGCATCATATTTGGTAAATTTTCATGTGTTTTAATGGTTTAATTGTACAAAAAGTTTATATATATATATATATATATATATATATATATATATATTTGTACATCCAGTTTATTATCAGACTTATATCACTATGAACGTACTTTTACTAATAATAATCTACATTTATATCGTTATATTGATGACATAATTTTAATTGCCACTGATCAATCAAAAATTTCTCATTTTCCAGTTGATTATCCCACTAATTTGGAATTAACGGAAAACCTCTTATCTAACAATACTATTAACTTCTTAGATCTTAAAATTAAAATAAAAGACAACAAAACAATAACAGATTATATGATAAACGTAAAGAATTTAAATTCAAAGTCAATACATTTACAAATTTTAAATCTTGTCTTCATCATTCTGTATATCGAAATACTACTTAATCATCTATATAGAATAAAATGTTTATGTTCTTCTCATCTAATTAACAATAATATTAAAAAACTAATTTATGATGCATTAAATCATGGTTTTCCAAAAAGATTCATATATTCATTAATATACAATTAGTACTTACATGATCTTAAAAAAAAAAAAAAAAAAAAAAAAAAAAAAAATTAACACATGCATAAACAAAATTACAAAAAAAAATTATAAAATAAAAAAAAATATTTATAAAAAAATTAAAAACTAAAACGATAATAAAAAATTTCTATAGGATGGTTGGGTGGGTAGATGTTAGAGTACGGAGGAGGGTGGTGTTGTCTGGATAATACGCAATGGTTAATTAAAAAAAATGATGGGGCTTTAGTATTATTACTACATTTCTAATACGTATTTTATATGGATGTTGATTGGATGTTTTATATGTAAATGGTGACTTTTCTTTTTATTTCAATTCATATTAAATTTAACTTATTTAATCAAATTCAATATTAACTTGTTTTTAAAATTTAGTCTACTCAGGACAATATCATATTAATTAATAATAGTATACCATCTTTTTAGTGATTATTATACATATAAGTTTATTTGATATAACTAATGTTATACTGTATGTATTAAAATTTGGTAAATAGTTTATATTATTATTCCTCTATACTATTTAATAATGTTTTATTTTCAACTTTGTATTCCATGATTAATTATCAGTTTAATTTGTTTGATTGTCACAATCATACTGTTTTTAGCTTTTTTATGGCTAATTATGAAGATAATTCACACACTATATTTGTGATCTTTAGGATATTGGGAATTTTAGAATCTGACAATCTTCTATAAACATCCATTATTTATTTATTTATTTATTTATTTTCTTTCCTGTTCATTTTTTATATGTAATGGTAATTATTCAGGTTTTTCCATTTTATGCCATTTGATAATGTTCTGTTTTTATCTTGAGACTATTCTTTTGGTTCTATTGGTTGTTCGGGTACAGGAGAAAAATTTTTTCAGCTTTTAGCTTTTTTCTCACAGAAAACAACCGATTTGCTTATATAATTGAATTCTGTACTCTTGAAAACGTAATTCAATATATAAGTTTTTCAATTTTTTCGGAATCCATATTCTTCTTTTTTTATTCCTCCTTATTAATTCTTGTAATTAAGTATAAAGTACTTTATTTTATACATACAGTTCTATATTATAGGTTTGTGGCATCCATTTTTATTGTCAATTCATTCACAATAATGCGGCTTTTGACGATGGTCGGTAATGTTTATTTAATGGTTACTAGCAGGAATGGCCGAGCTAAGCTCGGTTAAAATTAGCTTTCTGTTTATCTTGATATATGTTTCCCACTGAATCATTCTTGCTGTTTTAGATGCAATTAGCTTGACCATGAAACATAGTGACCCAAAATGACCCACTAATCGAGTTTTTTCGAACATCCGACCTATCACAATGCTCTTCTCGAGCCTGAAAGCGATGGAATACAAAATTTGGTGAAAATCGTTAGTCGTTTTCTAGGTCAAATAAAATTGGTCCACGTTGATTCAAAAAACCACTAACCGAAATTCATCGACAGATGTGAGCTATTTCAGTGGTCTTTTTGTACTGTGAAATGGTATAACAAAAAAAAAAAAAAAAAAAAAAAAAAAAAAAAAGCCAAAATTGTTTGAACCTTTTTGAGATGCCGTTAGCTTGATCCCGACCCATTATCACCAAAGTGACCCACTAATAGAATTTTCTTGAGCATGCGACCCAGCTCAATGGTTTTATCTTGTCCAAAAAACGGTGTAGTACAAAGTTTTGTCAAAATCTTTTGAGCGGTTTTTTAGATACAGTTAGCTTGATCCTGATCCATTAGGACCCAAAATGACGCATTGATTGAATTTTCTTGAACATGCGGCCCTGCACAATGCTCTTATCATGCCCGGAAACGGTATTATACAAAATTATGTCAAATTGTTTTGAAGCGTTTTTTAACAATTAACTTGACCCTGATCCATTGTGATCCAAAATGACCCACTAATAGAATTTTCTTGAGCATGCGACACAGCCCAATGGTTTTATCTTGTCCAGAAACGGTGTAGTACAAAGTTTCTGTCAAAATCTTTGAGCGGTTTTTAGATACAGTTAGCTTGATCCTGATCCATTAGGACCCAAAATGACCCATTGATTGAATTTTCTTGAACATGCGACCCTGCACAATGCTCTTATCATGCCCGGAAACGGTATTATACAAAATTATGTCGAATTGTTTTGAAGCGCTTTTTACATACAATTAGCTTGACCCTGATCCATTGTGATCCAAAATGACCCACTAATCGAATTTTCTTGAACATGCGACATAGCCCAATGGTCTTCTCGAGCCCGAAAACGATAAAATACAAAATTTAGTCGAAATCGTATAAGCCGTTTTTTAGATACAATTAGCTGACCCATTGTGACCCAAAATGACCCACTAATCGAATTTTCTCGAACATGTGACTTAGCCCAATTCTCTTCTCATGCCCAGAAATGGTATACATAATATAAAATTTGGTCAAAATGTTTTGAGCATGTTTTTAGATTCAATTAGCTTGACCCTGGCCCATTGTGGCCCAAAATGACCCACTAATTGAATTTTCTCGAACATGTGACTTAGCCCAATGGTCCTCTCATGACCAGAAACGGCCGTATATTAAAAAAATTTGTGAAAATGTTTTGAGCCGTTTTTTAGATACAATTAGCTTTACCCTGGTCCATACTGATTCACTAATCGAATTTTCTCCAACACGTGACCCATCCCAACGGTCTTTTCGTGCCCGAAAATGGTTCGATACAAAATTTAGTTAAAATCGATTGTGCCGTTCTTTAGATATAATTAGCTTGACCCTGACCCATTATGACCCAAAATGATCCACTAATCGAATTTACTCGAACACGAGACCCATTTCAATGGTTTTTTAGTGCCCAAAAATGGTTAGATACAAAATTTAATCAAAATCGATTGAGCCGTTCTCTAGATATAGTTAGTTTGACCCTGATCCATTATGACCCAAAATGACCCACTAATTGAATTTTCTCGAACAAAAGACCCATCCCAACGATCTTTTCGTGCCCGAAAGTGGTTAGATAAAAAATTTAGTCAAAATCGATTGAGCCATTCTCTAGATATAATTAACTGGACCCTGACCCATTATGACTCAAAAAGACCCACTAATAGAATTTTCTCGAAGACGAGACCCATCCCAATGGTCTTTTCGTGCCCGAAAACAGTAGGGTGCAAAATTTCGTCAAAATCGTTAAAGAAGTTATCTAGATAAACTTAGCTTGACCCACGGTGACCCAAAAATGACCCACTAATCGAATTTTCTCGAACATGTGACTTAGCCCAATAGTTTTCTCGTAATCCAAAACTGTAGAATCTAGAGTTTAGTGAAAATCGTTAGAGCCGTTTTTTAGATAAAATTGGCTTGACCCATAGTGACCCAAAAATGACCCACTAATCGACGTTTCTTGAACATGTGACCGAGTCCAATAGTTTCTTCGTGTCGAAAAACGGTTGGATGTGAAATTTGGTCAAAATCGATTGAGCCGTTTTTTAGATATAATTAGCTTGACCTTGACACATTACGACCAGAAATGACCCACTAATCGAATTTTCTCGAACACGTGATCTAGATCAATGGTTTTATCATGCCCGAAAATGGTAAAATACAAAATTTCGTCAAAATCGATTGAGCTGTTCTCTAGATATAATTAGTTTGACCCTGACCCATTATGACCCAAAATGACCCACTAATCGAATTTTCTCGAACACGAGACCCATCCCAATGATCTTTTCGTGCCCGAAAATGGTTAGATACAAAATTTAGTCAAAATCGATTGAGCTCTAGATATAATTAACTTGACCCTGACCCATTATGACCCAAAATGACTCACTAATGGAATTTTCTCGAACACGAGACCCATCCCAATGGTCTTTTCGTGCCCGAAAACAATAGGGTGCAAAATTTCGTCAAAATCGTTAAAGAAGTTATCTATATAAATTTAGCTTGACCCACGGTGACCCAAAAATGACCCACTAATCGAATTTTCTCGAACATGTGACTTAGCCCAATAGTTTTCTCGTAATGCAAAGTTGTAGAATATAGAGTTTAGTGAAAATCGTTAGAGCCGTTTTTTAGATAAAATTGGCTTGACCCATAGTGACCCAAAAATGACCCACTAATCGAAGATTCTCGAACATGTGACCTAGCTCAAAAGTTTCTTCGTGTCGAAAAACGGTAGGATGTGCAATTTGGTCAAAATCGATTGAGCCATTTTTTAGATATAATTAGCTTGACCTTGACCCATTACGACCCCAAATGACCCACTAATCGAATTTTCTCGAACACGTGACCTAGTCCAATGGTCTTATCATGCCCGAAAATTGTAAAATACAAAATTTCGTCAAAATCGTTAGAGCCGTTTTTAAGATAAAATTTACACACACACACACACACACACACACACATACATACACACACAATTTTTGCTCGCATTATAATATAAGAAAAATATATATATATATAATTAATGAAAAAATTATTGCATAACTGGCGCTAATAGCAGCGCATATCAAATACAACAAAATCTATTTCATCAATACTTAAAAATAAAAAAAAAACACCATAACTCTGAAAAGAAGGTGTATATCAGCAATATTTAACTATAAAATCTTTCAAAAATACAGGTAAAAAACAAAACACAGGCAAAAACTGTCTGTCCTTCATCAGTGGAAGGACAGACAGACCTAACTCCACCCCCACTGATGAAAGCTTGCAGGTTTCTGAACACACGTCCATCCTGAACTCAATACAGAAAAAAACTATTGTCATTTTAGAAACAAAATTCAAAAGGCTAAAATAAACCAAATTTAAACAAAAAAGTAATATAAACAAAGCATAATTAAAATACAAAACAAAAATTTTTTTTTAATAAAATGGTCTTTTACAAAATTACTTAAAAATTGCAATTTAAATATAAACAAATGAAATTAGCTTAACATGTATGAATGCAGAACAACGTGCACCCTCCCAAACATACAAGAAATTTTTTTCAAAAACATGAAACAGAAGTACCTGTACAATGTCCTTGTCCTGTCAATAATATCAAACTGTTAATTTTTCCTCCGAGTCCCTATAAATCCATATCTTCAAACCTCCATTGATTCAAAACATCCGTGTCAACTTTATCTCTAAACAAGACTTTAGAATTCACACTTCATATGGAATGTTCTGGAAGGATGCTACCATAAGTTGCTCATCCCGCCAATCCACAATGCTGCCATTCACTTTTTAAAACAATCCTTAAATAATACTTCAAAAAATTTATAGGATAACTATTATTGTAAAAAAGATTAGCCAAAAACTTAAAAATCTGCTTATAAAAATTACTATCACTGCCACAAATTTTGTTAAAACGAATTAATTGATTAATTATAATATTTATGTAAATTTTTTTATGTAAATTAGAAAACCAATGCGGCATACGTCTTGTAAAAAATTGAAAACTATTTATTTTATCATACAAATCCAAGGTTAATTTATTATCAAAAATTTTAAAAGAAATATCCAAAAATTCTGCATCATAATCATCACAGTTTGCCCTATTCAACTTTAAACAATTTGGATATATGTTGTCATATTCGTTAGTAAAATCAAAATTGAAAATCAAAATATCATCAATATACCTAAAGACTTTTAAAGATTTATTAAATTTCATTGTATACTTAAAATAAAACAAAAATAAATTAGCTGCTGTACTAGAATAATTTGTCCCCTTTCCAATTCCACAGATCTGATTAAAGGTATTATTGTTGAAAGTTACATAATTATTATAAAAACAAAAATGACATAAACTTAAAAATAAATCTCTATTAATATTTAATTCTTCATTTAAACAAAATAAATCAAAAATATTCATTAAAACATTATAAAGACAATCAATAGGCATATTGGTGAACAGATTCTCAAAGTCGAAAACCTGCATTTTCATCGGAGTCAATGGCAGTTTGCCCAAAATTCCGATACTATTATCAATCGACCAAAAATGACTATACTTCTTAAATTTACATTTTAAAAAACCATATTTTTTTTAAAATAAATTCTGTAAACTAATATTAAAATTTCTATTAATACTTTTAGAAGTACTGCAAATAAACCTAAATTTAATCGGATTTTTATGTAACTTGGGTGTTAAAAAAATAAATGGCAAACACTGATGATTAGAAACTTCAAAATTGTAAGAAAACATATTTTTAACTTTCTTTTTATATGCAAAAATTTTTTTAACAACAGGATTCTTATCAATATTAACCTTTGCATAAAAATCTACATTACCTAATTCACCTTCTGTTTTTTCAATGTAAAATTTCCTTCATATTATTGCATAATTGTTGACGGCTTTGTCCACAGCGACAATAACAAAACTATTATGTAAATTTTTAATAAATTCTACATCTTCATCATTAAAAATTTGATATTCATACGTATCTGAATTTAAATAATCTTTCAAAAAATTACTGAAATGCCCCAAAAGTTAAGGTCTCCATTCAAAAAATCTTCACAATCCATTCAAAGTTTTTTTAACACCCGAGTTCATAAAAATCCGATTAAATTTAGGTTTATTTGCAGTACTTCTAAAACTGTTAATAGAAATTTTAATATTGGTTTACAGAATTTATTAAAAAAGATATAATGTTTTTTAAAATGTAAATTTAAGAAGTATAGTCATTTTTGGTCGATTGATAATAGTATCGAAATTTTGGACAAACTGCCATTGACTTCTTTGAAAATGCAGGGTTTTGACTTTGAGAATCTGTTCACCAATATAACTATTGATTGTCTTTATAATGTTTTAATGAATATTTTTGATTTATTTTGTTTAAATGAAGAATTAAATATTAATAGAGATTTATTTTTAAGTTTATGTCATTTTTGTTTTTATAATAATTATGTAACTTTCAATAATAATACCTTTAATCAGATCTGTGGGGCCAAATTATTCTAGTACAGCAGCTAATTTATTTTTGTTTTATTATGAACTTAAGTATACAATGAAATATAATAAATCTTTAAAAGTCTTTAGGTATATTGATGATATTTTGATTTTCAATTTTGATTTTACTAACGAATATGACAACATATATCCAAATTGTTTAGAGTTGAATAGGGCAAACTGTGATGATTATAATGCAGAATTTTTGGATATTTCTTTTAAAATTTTTGATAATAAATTAACCTTGGATTTGTGTGATAAAAGAAATAGTTTTCAATTTTTTACAAGAAGTATGCCGCATTGGTTTTCTAATTTACATAAAAAAATTACATAAATATTATAATTAATTAATTCGTTTTAACAAAATTTGTGGCAGTGATAGTAATTTTTATAAGCAGATTTTTAAGTTTTTGGCTAATCTTTTTTACAATAATAGTTATCCTATAATTTTTTTGAAGTATTATTTAAGGATTGTTTTAAAAAGTGAGTGTGTTGCAGCATTGTGGATTGGCGGGATGAGCAACTTATGGTAGCATCCTTCCAGAACATTCCATATGAAGTGTGAATTCTAAAGTTTTGTTTAAAGAACGAGTTGACACGGATGTTTTGAATCAATAGAGATTTGCAGATATGGATTTATAGGGACTTGGAGGAAAAATTAACAGTTTGATATTATTGACATGTGAAGGACATTGTACAGGTACTTCTGTTTCATGTTTTTGAAATTTTTTCTTGTAGGTTTGGGAGGGTGCACGATGTTCTGCATTCATACATGTTAAGTTAATTTTATTTGTTTATATTTATATTGCAATTTTAAAGTAATTTTCTAAAAGACCATTTTATTAAAAAAATTATTTTGTTTTGTATTTTAATTATGCTTTGTTGATATTACTTTTTTGTTTAAATTTGGTTTATTTTAGCCTTTTGAATTTTGTTTCTAAAATTACAATAGATTTTTCTGTATTGAGTGCAGGATGGACGTGTGTTCAGAAATCTAGAAGCTTTTAACAGTGGGGGTGGAGTTATGTCCGTCTGTCCTCCCACTGATGAAGAACAGACAGTTTTTGCCTGTGTTTTGTTTTTTACCTGTATTTTTGAAAGTTTTTATAGTTAAATATTGCTGATATACACCTTCTTTTCAGAGTTATGGTATTTTTGCATTTTTAAGTATTGATGATATATATATATATATAACCATTAAAAAAAATTACAAATTACCAACAAAAATTGTGAAATTATAAATAGAAAGAAATTTATTCATTGACAATTAAACTGTTCCCCTTAACGTATTCAACATAGATTTTAAAAACATGATAATAAAAATAAATAAATAAATAAAATGGGCAGAAAATGAATAATGGATATTTGTAGAACCTAGACAGATTCCTCAGTTCCCAAATGCCTAGAGTTCCACAAATAAAGTGTGTGGTTTCATCTTCATATTAGCCATAAAAAAGCTAAAGAATATGAATTTGGGACTACAAATACACAAAAAATACAGAAATATATTATTGAAAAACAAATAAATTTAAAACGAAACGTGATTAAAAAAGTTTAAGAAATAAAAATAACATTACCATATTAAGAGCAGCACTGACTTAGAATGAGGCAGCATTAAAAACAACTAAGGGAGATTATTTGCACAAGTTGCCAAAAAATGTTTTTAAATGTTGATGGATCAAGTAATAATGTACAGTATGGTCAAGCATATTCCTCAATATATGGATATATATATATATATATATATATATATATATATATATATATATATATATATATATATATCACTGTAAAAAAAGGTTGTGATTTTTAATGCACTTTCTGTTGCAATTTTCTGTTGCAAGCACAGATTCTGTGAAATCGAATTAAAGCAACAAGTTAAGTAAGAATCGAATTCTTTCTGTCACGTGCACAACGCAGCCAATAGGAATATGCGACTTTACCAGACTTGAGAAAGGTTACAGCACTCTTAAAGACAGCAGCTTGTAAATTTTACAGCAGCTGTGTTGCAGGGGGGGGCGGGGGTACGAGGGGGCAGCACCTTTTGAGGTAAAATACAGATTTTTTTTTACAGTTATCTATAACAAGTGTAAGAAAAACTCTATTAATTTTACACTTTTTGAATCACAATATCTACTATTAAAAAAAAAGAAAAAATAACATTTTTAAATGTATAGAATTCACTAGAAGATACTAAAAATAATTTGGCTGCATAAAGAAACAGTCTGAAAAATATTTAAGTCACCTAAATTCTTGCAAATTTCTAGACTGAACTTAATTTTTTTCTAATCTGATTGATATTAATTCACAATTATGTTCACAACAGTTATTCAATTGAAAACATTGATTATCCGTACTTTTAACTAATAATTAACATATACATCATATGAAGAAGGTAATTTTTAGAGTTTCGTTCATCTGACGAAACCCTATTCGTCTCGCTCCTCTGTCTGTCTGTCTGTTTGTCTGTCCGTCACAGAGCCCGTTCTCAGAAACTACACATGTTAGAGATTTGAAATTTTGCATACTTATAGATGACCACCACACATCATACGACAAATCATAAAATTTTGAAAAAGTCGTACATTTAACCCTTTGGGCTCCCACATGTGTATTTTAAACAATTCTTTCTAAGTAAGTCCCTAATTAGGTTGCAGGCATGAAATTTTGCGTACTTATAGATGGGCACCTCAGATCAAACGACAAATCATAAAATTTTGAAAAAATCATTCATTTAACCCTTTGGGCTCCCACATGTGTATTTTAAACAATTCTTTCTATGTGAACCTCTAATTACATTGGAAGCGTGAAATTTTGCATACTTATAGCTGAATACCTCACATCAAAAGACAAATCATAAAATTTTGAAAAAGTCGTACATTTAACCCTTTGGGCTCCCCCATGTGTATTTCAAACAATTCTTTCTATGTGAGCCTCTAACTAGGTTGGAGGAGTGAAATTTTACAAACTTATAGCTGAACACCTCACATCAAACGACAAACTATAAAATTTTGAAAAAGTCGTACATTTAACCCTTTGGACATCACATGTGTATTTTAAACAATTCTTTCTAAGTGCGTCCCTAATTAGGTTGCAGGCGTGAAATTTTGCGTACTTATAGATGGACACCTGAGATCAAACAACAAATCATAAAATTTTGAAAAAGTCACACATTTAACCCTTTGGGCTCCCACATGTGTATTTTAAACAATTCTTTCTATGTGAACCTCTAATTACATTGGAGGTGTGAAATTTTGCATACTTATAGCTGAATACCTCACATCAAACGACAAATCATAAAATTTTGAAAAAGTCGTACATTTAACCCTTTGGGCTCCCACATGTGTATTTTAAACAATTCTTTCTATGTGAACCTCTAATTAGGTTGGAGGTGTGAAATTTTACAAAATTATAGCTGAACACCTCACATCAAACGACAAACTATAAAATTTTGAAAAAGTCGTACATTTAACCCTTTAGGCTCCCACATGTGTATTTTAAACAATTCTTTCTAAGTGAACCCTAATTAGGTTGGAGGAGTGAAATATTGCATACTTATAGCTGAATACCTCACATCAAACGACAAATCATAAAATTTTCAAAAAGTTGTATATTTAACCCTTTGGACTCCCACATGTGTATTCTAAACAAATCTTTTAAAGTGAGCCCCTAATTAGGTTGCAGGCATGAAATTTTGCGTACTTATAGATGGACACCTCAGATCATACGACAAATCATAAAATTTTGAAAAAGTCGTACATTTAACCTTTTGGGCTCCCACATGTGTATTTTAAACAATTCTTTCTAAGTAAGTCCCTAATTAGGTTGCAGGCATGAAATTTTGCGTACTTATAGATGGGCACCTCAGATCAAACGACAAATCATAAAATTTTGAAAAAATCATTCATTTAACCCTTTGGGCTCCCACATGTGTATTTTAAACAATTCTTTCTATGTGAACCTCTAATTACATTGGAAGCGTGAAATTTTGCATACTTATAGCTGAATACCTCACATCAAAAGACAAATCATAAAATTTTGAAAAAGTCGTACATTTAACCCTTTGGGCTCCCCCATGTGTATTTCAAACAATTCTTTCTATGTGAGCCTCTAACTAGGTTGGAGGAGTGAAATTTTACAAACTTATAGCTGAACACCTCACATCAAACGACAAACTATAAAATTTTGAAAAAGTCGTACATTTAACCCTTTGGACATCACATGTGTATTTTAAACAATTCTTTCTAAGTGCGTCCCTAATTAGGTTGCAGGCGTGAAATTTTGCGTACATATAGATGGACACCTGAGATCAAACAAAAAATCATAAAATTTTGAAAAAGTCACACATTTAACCCTTTGGGCTCCCACATGTGTATTTTAAACAATTCTTTCTATGTGAACCTCTAATTACATTGGAGGTGTGAAATTTTGCATACTTATAGCTGAATACCTCACATCAAACGACAAATCATAAAATTTTGAAAAAGTCGTACATTTAACCCTTTGGGCTCCCACATGTGTATTTTAAACAATTCTTTCTATGTGAACCTCTAATTACATTGGAGGCGTGAAAATTTGCATACTTACAGCTGAATACCTCACATCAAACGACAAACTATAAAATTTTGAAAAAGTCGTACATTTAACCCTTTGGGCTCCCACATGTGTATTTTAAACAATTCTTTCTAAGTGAACCCCTAATTAGGTTGGAGGAGTGAAATATTGCATACTTATAGCTGAATACCTCACATCAAACGACAAAATCATAAAATGTTCAAAAAGTTATATATTTAACCCTTTGGACTCCCACATGTGTATTCTAAACAATTCTTTTTAAGTGAACCCTAATTAGGTTGGAGGAGTGAAATATTGCATACTTATAGCTGAATACCTCACATCAAACGACAAATCATAAAATGTTCAAAAAGTTATATATTTAACCCTTTGGACTCCCACATGTGTATTCTAAACAATTCTTTTTAAGTGAACCCTAATTAGGTTGGAGGAGTGAAATTTTGCATACTTATAGCTGAATACCTCACATCAAACGACAAAATCATAAAATGTTCAAAAAGTTATATATTTAACCCTTTGGACTCCCACATGTGTATTCTAAACAATTCTTTTTAAGTGAACCCTAATTAGGTTGGAGGAGTGAAATTTTGCATACTTATAGCTGAATACCTCACATCAAACGACAAATCATAAAATTTTGAAAAAGTCGTACATTTAAACCTTTTGGCTCCCCCATGTGTATTTCAAACAATTCTTTCTATGTGAGCCTCTAATTAGGTTGGAGGCGTGAAATTTTACAAACTTATAGTTGAATACCTCACATCAAACGACAAATCATAAATTTTCAAAAAGTCGTACATTTAACCCTTTGGGCTCCCACAAGTGTATTTTAAACAATTTTTTTTAAGTGAGCCCTTATTTAGGTTGGAGGTGTGAAATTTTGCATAATTATAGCTGAACACCTCACATCAAACGACAAACTATAAAATTTTGAAAAAGTCGTACATTTAACCCTTTAGGCTCCCACATGTGTATTTTAAACAATTCTTTCTAAGTGAACCCTAATTAGGTTGGAGGAGTGAAATATTGCATACTTATAGCTGAATACCTCACATCAAACGACAAATCATAAAATTTTCAAAAAGTTGTATATTTAACCCTTTGGACTCCCACATGTGTATTCTAAACAAATCTTTTAAAGTGAGCCCCTAATTAGGTTGCAGGCATGAAATTTTGCGTACTTATAGATGGACACCTCAGATCATACGACAAATCATAAAATTTTGAAAAAGTCGTACATTTAACCCTTTGGGCTCCCACATGTGTATTTTAAACAATTCTTTCTAAGTAAGTCCCTAATTAGGTTGCAGGCATGAAATTTTGCGTACTTATAGATGGGCACCTCAGATCAAACGACAAATCATAAAATTTTGAAAAAATCATTCATTTAACCCTTTGGGCTCCCACATGTGTATTTTAAACAATTCTTTCTATGTGAACCTCTAATTACATTGGAAGCGTGAAATTTTGCATACTTATAGCTGAATACCTCACATCAAAAGACAAATCATAAAATTTTGAAAAAGTCGTACATTTAACCCTTTGGGCTCCCCCATGTGTATTTCAAACAATTCTTTCTATGTGAGCCTCTAACTAGGTTGGAGGAGTGAAATTTTACAAACTTATAGCTGAACACCTCACATCAAACGACAAACTATAAAATTTTGAAAAAGTCGTACATTTAACCCTTTGGACATCACATGTGTATTTTAAACAATTCTTTCTAAGTGCGTCCCTAATTAGGTTGCAGGCGTGAAATTTTGCGTACTTATAGATGGACACCTGAGATCAAACAACAAATCATAAAATTTTGAAAAAGTCACACATTTAACCCTTTGGGCTCCCACATGTGTATTTTAAACAATTCTTTCTATGTGAACCTCTAATTACATTGGAGGTGTGAAATTTTGCATACATATAGCTGAATACCTCACATCAAACGACAAATCATAAAATTTTGAAAAAGTCGTACATTTAACCCTTTGGGCTCCCACATGTGTATTTTAAACAATTCTTTCTATGTGAACCTCTAATTACATTGGAGGCGTGAAAATTTGCATACTTACAGCTGAATACCTCACATCAAACGACAAACTATAAAATTTTGAAAAAGTCGTACATTTAACCCTTTGGGCTCCCACATGTGTATTTTAAACAATTCTTTCTAAGTGAACCCTAATTAGGTTGGAGGAGTGAAATATTGCATACTTATAGCTGAATACCTCACATCAAACGACAAATCATAAAATGTTCAAAAAGTTATATATTTAACCCTTTGGACTCCCACATGTGTATTCTAAACAATTCTTTTTAAGTGAACCCTAATTAGGTTGGAGGAGTGAAATTTTGCATACTTATAGCTGAATACCTCACATCAAACGACAAAATCATAAAATGTTCAAAAAGTTATATATTTAACCCTTTGGACTCCCACATGTGTATTCTAAACAATTCTTTTTAAGTGAACCCTAATTAGGTTGGAGGAGTGAAATTTTGCATACTTATAGCTGAATACCTCACATCAAACGACAAATCATAAAATTTTGAAAAAGTCGTACATTTAAACCTTTTGGCTCCCCCATGTGTATTTCAAACAATTCTTTCTATGTGAGCCTCTAATTAGGTTGGAGGCGTGAAATTTTACAAACTTATAGTTGAATACCTCACATCAAACGACAAATCATAAATTTTCAAAAAGTCGTACATTTAACCCTTTGGGCTCCCACAAGTGTATTTTAAACAATTTTTTTTAAGTGAGCCCTTATTTAGGTTGGAGGTGTGAAATTTTGCATAATTATAGCTGAACACCTCACATCAAATGACAAACCATAAAATTTTGAAAAAGTCGTACATTTAACCTTTTGGGCTCCCACATGTGTACTTTAAACAATTCTTTCTAAGTGACACCCTATTTACGTTGGAGGTGTGAAATTTGGCATACTTATAGCTGAACACCTCACATCAAATGACAAACCGTAAAATTTTGAAAAGTCGTACCTTTAACCCTTTGGGCTCCCACATGTGTATTTTAAACAATTCTTTCTAAGTGAGCTCCTAATTAGGTTGGAGGCGTGAAATTTTGCATACTTATAGCTGAGCACCTCGCATGAAACGACAAATCATAAAATTTTCAAAAAGTCGTACATTTAACCCTTTGATCTCCAACATGTGTATTTTAAACAATTCTTTCTAAGTGAGCCCCTAATTAGGTTGGAGGCGTGAAATTCTGCATACTTATAGCTGAGCATCACACATCAAACGGCAAATCATAAAATTTTGAAAAAGTCGTACATTTAAGCTTTTGGGTTCCTACATGTGTATTTTAAACAATTCTTTCTAAGTGACACTCTATTTAGGTTGGAGGCGTGAAATTTTGCATACTAGCGGAACACCATCATGCGACAAATCATAAAAATTTGAAAAAGTCGTACATTTAACCCTTTGGGCTCCCACATGCGTGTTTTAAGCAATTCTTCCTAACTGAGACCCTTATTAAATTGGAGATTTGAAATTTTGCATGCTTATTATAGCAGAACACCTGAGGCCAGGCGACAAATTATTAAATCTTGAAAAAGTCTTACGTTTAACCCTTTGAGCTACCACATATGTATTTTAAGCAATTCTTTCTAAGAGAGCCCCTAATTAAGTTGGAGACATGAATTTTTGCATACGTATAGCTGAATACCTCAGACCACACGACAAATCATAAAATTTTCAAAAAGTCTTATATTATGTACTCCTTCGTGCTGTAACGTATATTTTAAGCAATTTTTCTAACCTCCGGTCTTTTCACCCGGGGAGCACTTTTCCAACTTTTGCCGGCACCCCTTTGACCATTCTTTCATATTATGCACCATAGCCTTACATATTTGAGTTCCACTTTTTACCGCCAGGGGCGCCTACTTATCTCGGGTGCTATGGGCCCAATCCCTTCGACTAATATATATACGGATAGTATGCAAAACGGAGTTTCGTTCGGATAGAGATTTGTTTAGAATAGAGTGCGCCCCTGGTTGCGAAATGTGGAACTAACAGATTTTTCAAAGGGATAAAGTGTTTTGAAATGAATATTAAACGAAACCCTCTGTGCTATCTGTGATCACACTTACCCACTTGTTTTTTTTTTATTCGTGTTCTTTCAATAGTTATATTTTGTAATTCTTTTCGCTTCAAATAACAGAAATTATCTTTTCAAAACTGTTAATATATTTTTATAGTCATTTATATAACTAGTAAAAATTTTTATTTTATTTACATTTCTTGACAGACTTTTTGTAAGTTTAGTCTTGCGTAAATCAAATCCATTGAATGTACCTTTTGTAACTTTGACTTAGGTATAAATTGTTTAAAATTTTTAGTGCATTTTGTGTTTTGTTTTAAAAAAGGTAAAATTTTGCTTATAAAATCTTATTTTTATTCCAAAAAATTATTTTGGAACTTTCATTATAATCTTCTGGTGTTTCAAAATGCTTGTCAGATTTTCATGATTTCCAGATTTGAGGGTTCTTAAGGCTGTTCTCAAATCCAAACTGCCTACTTTCTGACACATTTTTAAACTCATTTGTGTTCTCAAAGGCAGAAAATTAGCAGGTGCTCTTTAACAGAATCTATGCAATCGAACTGTTGTTCCCTTTTTCGGTAAAGACAGACGATCTTTGATAAAATATTGTAAAAGGTGGTATTTTGAATAAAATATCCGGAAGCGACAGCGTGGAAGCGGGAAATAACTGCCGTCGTGAAAGTAGAGAAGTTTATAACACAGAATGTAATTCCTCAAACGATGCAAAAAAAAAAAAAAAAAAAACTGTAAAGCTACTAAAATTTTTCTAGGAAATTGAGATTCCTAGAACTTTTATGTAATAGCAACAGCAAAAATTCATGTAACAGATACATTTTTGCACAGTAAATATAAAAATCTGTAAGGTTACTAGGAATTTTTTAGGAAACTGGGATGCCTAGAACTTTTTATGTAACTGCAGCCTGGGTTACAGATAAAATGTTAGTAAGATTACAGTAATTTTAGTAGACTCTTTTGTAACTAGTTTTGTAGATTTAGACTTTTTTTTTGTCCAGTGTGCAGTTAAATTTTTTGTAAGCATACAGATTTCTGAAACTTTATATCTGTAGAATATCAGTTTTTTTTTTTTTTTTTTTTTTTTTTTTTTTTTTTTTTTTTTTTTTCCAGTGAAATTGCTTTAGTAAACATACCTGAAAATGCCATGCTTTTAAGTTAAAAAATTAGTCAGAAAGTTTTGCATTGTGAAGCGGGAGAAAATATTTTTATAATAACCGCCTTAAACCTCACTGTATCTTCCTCTGAATGCAGGAAGGCTCATTAAGAAGTTCATTGTAAATATAAAGTTTTTCTAAACCCTTCAGACACTAAACTTGAGAAATTGCCTAGAAAAATTGAATTTAAAATATGTATTTACCTTTTCTTCATTAAGAGTTTAAAACATCCCTTAATTGACTGATGTGAAAATGAAGATAAGAAAAAGTTAAATGATGAGGCAGAAAGTTTCTTTCGTAATCTAAAATGAATGTCATATTCTAGAGTGAAATCTGCGATAGCTTCTTCAAAGTATTTCTTTCTTTCTTTTTCTTTCTTTCTTTTTTTTTTTTTTTTTATTGCAATAAGTTTAATTTGTTTGTATCGAATGACTGTTGTTGTCACACTTATCTAATTTCACTTTTTAAACTACGAAAAAATTAAATTATATAAAAATTTAACGTGTGTTACTCTTTTCACAGAAATAAAAGACTTAAAAAAATGTAATTGTAACTTAAAGTGTAAAATGTTAAACGTCACGTAATTCATTAATTACTAAATGGTGCTAAATACACTGTAAAAAATAATCTGTAAAATTACTAAAGTTTTTCTAGGAAACTGGGATTCCTAGAATTTTTTATGTAACGGCAACTACAAAAATTCCTGTAACATTGTCTGTTACAGGATTTTTTCTTATTGCTATTACATAAAAAGTTCTAGGAATCCCAGTTTCCTAGAAAAACTTTAGTAATTTCACAGATTTTTTTTTACAGTGTAAGAACCACAAAAGCAGTAATAAAGCTTTTATATATAAACTAGCTGCATATTTAAGCTTCACCGATCCTTTTTTAAGACAAATAAGATTTTCCTACAGTTGCACGATCTATAATGCAATAATTTGAAATGCCATCATTTACGTTTTTCACATTTTCTCTCAGATTACTCACGTGTAAAACAAGATTGATGGCGTTTCATATCCTTGCAATTATATAGTTCTCACAACTGTAGAAAATTCTCATTTTTCTTGAAAAGACAGGTTATATATAATTTTTTTTACCGCTTTTACAGTTTTCATTTAACACATTTTAACAATTAATGAAGATTATCCTTGGGTTTTCGGTTTTTTTTATATGTTAGTAATATCTTTTTAACACTTTCCAACAAAGTTGAAAAGTGTTTATGACTTCGGCTTGTCTGCCCGTCTGCCCGCGCTCTAACTCCAGTAAATATACTCGGATCGTTCTGAAATTTTTGGATGTTAGTAACCTTTATCAAAGCACGAACCCTATTTCAAATGAAGTTTGTAGCACGTTTAGTTTATTTACAGGGACAGTCAAAAGTTTTCCGTTACATTACGGCTTATGGGAAAAAATCGTTTCAAATGATTTTTAATGATGTTACATGCTTTCAAACATAATAAAATTGATATGCATTTATCAAGTGTACTAAAATATGCATTTTGTAGAATATGATACGCAAGGAATAGTTATTATTCATTTATAGGGCCACACAAAATGATTCCATTACATAATGATATAGGGGTGGAGAGAATTTTTTCCGGCGTATTTCAATTATGTTAAATTATTTCATGTATAATGAAATTGATATACGTCACTGAGGTTTACTATAAATTATTTCATGTATAATACGAAGTGCATAGCATTATTTACAGGGACACACAAAAGATTTCAGATACTATATTGTATCCGAAGTACTGTACATTAGCAATGATTGCTGGAAATGCATTTTTAATTATGATATGTGCTTTTATGTTTCACTATATGTATGCATTGTATATGGTGTATATAAATGCTCTAATTGATATACAGGGCTACACAAAAGGATTCGTAATGGTTACTGGGTATGATTGCAAATTGCTTAAAGGTGGTATTTAAATGAGTTATGCATTTTTACGCTGAACTTAATTTAGTTTACTAAGAAATGTTTGTAGAAGATGCATAAAATGATATACAGGGTCATGCAAAGAATTAGACACATGACCGTCTATAAATGATAATTTCTGGAAATGTGATTCCAGTAGTTTTAAGAGTGTTTTACTTTGAATTAAACTTTAGATAAATAGTGGCGTATACAAGTATATTTCCATCTATTAGTATAAATTGCTGAAAGAGAAATTTCAACCTGTTATATGTTTTCTTGCTAAACTAAATTATTACATTACGTAGTATCTATATCAACCTACAGATCAAATACAGGGCTGTTCAAAAGAATTGGAATACATATTTGCTATGGAAGGTAACTGCTGAAATCAGTTTTTCAAATGTTTCATGCGTTTCTCAAAATGTTTAGTTAGTTCTCTTATATACTTTATTTCCCTAAATAACGAAGTTTTGTTAAAACATTCAGAAAGTGTTGGAAAGTGTTTCATAATCTATGCTTAACGCATGATTTTTCTTACTTGTTTTATTATCATCATGGTAATTATTAGATAATTATATGAAATGTTATAAACAGTTGAAAACTAAAAATAAGTTTTAATTGTTAAATAATTTCATATAAACTTAACTGTGAATGTAAGAATGTAGAATATAAACTTTGTAGGACGAGGAAAGGAAAAGTGGTGATTGAAATCTGGAAAATTATTCTAAATGAATTTATTTTAAAAAATGAAATCTAAGTTTTTAGAGCTGTGAAGGATCTATTTTTCTGAGATTCAATTTTGTGAAAAACAGATCACTGATAATGTAAATAATTTAATGTAATAATAATGTATTATTTCATTATTATTTCTATTTTATTACACTTGACAATATTGTTCGTTTTACAGATTTTAAATTAAAACGGACACTTGTGCGAATATTTAAATATAACATATAAGTACATAAAAAGCTGCCACTTATAGTTTTTTACAATAATCCACTAAAATTAGAATATTATCCATCGCTGTTGGTAGTATCTACGTAAAATGCACTTTCATTCGCTCATTTCCACTTTCATAGGGAAAAAACAAAAACAAAAACATAGATTGTATCACTCACCAGCAAGAAAAGTGACACATCCCGCAAAAATTAATTTTGCGTGTTGTTCCACTAATAGATCTTTCATAGGTGTGTCTTGCTACACAAACAGTTTCATAAGTGTAGTTAAACGGAAAATTCCTTTATTACACTAGATATCCGTTTGTGACCACACAAGAGGGGTGGATCGTGTTTGGAGGTAAAATTTCCCAACCGTCCAAACATCATCCTACGTGTCCATGCAAATTTTCCTTTTGCCCCTCCTGTGAAATTGACTTTTGTCAAGATGTGTCATTTTTCTTAAGAGTGAGCGATATATCTCCTTGATGGAAATTGAAAGAAAATAATAATTGATACTGAAAACAATAATTGTAATAATAAAAAAATAAAATAAAAAGTCATATACGGTCAAAAACACTCATTTACGATCTATATATTACTGCGATTTACGGTGAGATATGTTCTTTAAATTTACTGTGAATTATGGTCAGATACGTTTTTGAAAGTTACTGTTATTTACGGCCTAATACAATCTAAATATCTAACGGTACATACTGTAATATTACTGGGAAATGCTGGAATTTGTGCTGCCAAGCTTTTCCCGTAATACCAACTGTGCAATTTTTATCAGTGTATATATAACAAGTGTAATAAAACTCTACTAATTTTACACTTTTTGAATCATATATCTACTATTAAAAACAAAACAACAACAAAAAAAAAAAAACATTTTTACGTTTAAAGAATTTGTTAGCAGATATTAAAAATAATTTTGCTGAATAAAGAAATGTTCTGAAAAAATTTAAGTCACCTAAATTTTTGAAAATTTCTAGATTGAACTAAATTTTCTTTCTAATCTGATTGACTTTAATCGACTTTATATTCATAATTATGTTTATAAGAATTATTCAATTGAAAATATTGATTATCCGTACTTTTAACGAATAATTTACATATACACCCTATCAAGAAGGCAATTTTTTTTTTAATTTGTGTTCTTTTAATAGTAATATTTTGTACGTCTTTTCGCTTCAAATAACAGAAATTATAATTTCAAAACTGTTAATATTTTTATAGTCATTTATATAACTAACAAAATTTCTTTTATTTACATTTCTTGACAGTTTTTTGACAGTTTAGTCTTGCATAAATAAATGCATTGAATTTAACTTTTGTAACTTTGACTTCGGTATCAAATTGTTGAAAATTTTTAGAGTATTTTTTTGTTTAAAAATACGGTAAAATTTTGCTTATAAAATCTTATTTTTGTTTCAAAAATTTATTTTGGAACGTTAAATCTTCTGTTGTTTCAAAATGCTCGTCAGATTTTCATGAGTTCCAGAACTGAGCGTTCTTAAGCTTGTTCTAAAATCCAAAAACTGCCTACTTTCTGACAAATTTTTAAACTCATTTGTGTTCTCAAGGGCAGGAAATTAGCAGGTGCTCTTTAATAGAATAATAGCAATCGAACTGTTGTTCCATTTTTCGCTAAAAACAAACACGATCTTTCATAAAATGCTATCAAAGGTGGTATTTTGAATAAAATATCCGGAAGCGACAGCTTAGGAGCGTGAAATAACTGCCGTCGAGAAAGTAGAAACATTTATAACACAGAATGTAATTCCCCAAACGATGCAAAAAAAACTATTCAATGACAAACCGCTTCAGTAATCATACCTGCAAGTGTCATGCTTTTACGTTAAAAAATTATTAAGAAAGTTTTGCATTGTGAAGCGGAAGAAAATATTTTTTTAATAACCGCCTTAAACCTCACACTCTCTTCCTCTGAAGGCAGGAAGGCTCATTAAGAATTTCACTGTAAATAAAGTTTCCTAAACCCTTCAGACACTAAACTTGAGAAATTGCCCAGAAAAATTGAATTTAAAATATGTATTTACCTTTGCTTCATTAAGAGTTTAAAACATCCCTTAATTGCCTGATGTGAAAATGAAGAAAAGAAAAAGTTAAATGACGAGGCAGAAAGTTTCTTTCGTAAAAGAAAATGAATGTCATATTCTAGAGTGAAAGCTGCGATAGCTTCTTCAATGCATTTCTTTCTTTCTTTCTTTTTCTTTTTTTTTTATTGTAATAAGTTTAATTTGTTTGTATCGAATGACTGTCGTTGTCACACTTATCTAATTTCACTTTTTAAACTATGAAAAAATTAAATTATATAAAAATTTAACGTGTGTTACTCTTTTCACAGAAATAAAAGACTTAAAAAATGTAATTGTAACTTAAAGTGTAAAATGTTAAACATCATGTAATTCATTAATTACTAAATGGTGCTTAATAAGAACCACAAAAGCAGTAATAAAGCTTTTATATATAAACTAGCTGCATGTTTAAGCTTCACCGACCCCTTTTCAAGACAAATAAGATTTTTGTACAGTTGCACGATCTATAATGCAATAATTTTAAACGCCATCATTTACGTTTTTCACATTTTTTCCCAGATTACTCACGTGTAAAACATGAATGACGGTGTTTCATATCCTTCCAATTATAGTTCGTACAACTGTAGAAAATTCTCATTTTTCTTGAAAAGGCAGCTTATATATAATTTTTTTACCGCTTTTACAGTTTTCATTTAACATATTTTAGCAATTAATGAAGATTATGATGGAAATATAACCATACTCAGATAAAGCAATAAACAACGAATACAGGAAATTGAAACCATAATTTTCAAGTAAAATAACTCTTTTTAATTCTTATCAAAATATGTTAGACTGCAATTCATCATTATACAATTATCAAACTGTTTAAAATATCTAAATTATGTTTATAAAAAGTGAACAGTAATATCCATAAATAAAACCTGTTTATTCCTTCCCACGCATGATGCAAGAGTTTGACGTCACTACCGAAAAGAACTGAAAATCACTCTAAAACATTTTTATTATTATATTATTATGCTGTTAGATTTTGTACTAAAAACATGTAAAAATATAAGTAAAAGCTGCCGTAAGATGCAGCGTAATTTATGTATCCTAGATATAAATATATAATTATTTAACCGAGAATAACAGAAATTACTCAATTTACTTCATGTGTTCAAAGTATTTCAACCCAACATCTCTTTTCTCCTTTTACTCGTTAGTGCTAAATTAAATTTATGAATTTCAACAAGGAATAAATAACCAACTTTGGATTATAGCGGCCCATACATCCAATCCAGGAATTGCTGAGCGGCGACATAAAAGTAAGAAATTACCTATATTGTTCAATTGTTTGTTTTATTAAGACCAGATATCTAAATATTAGCGCACGTGTCGTACTCCGCAAAACAGAGGTGGTTTTTTTGCCAACAGATTATCTCTGGGTGTTCGGATTTTTTATATGTTAGCTATATCTTTTTTCATTACCATCATGGTAATTATTAGATAATTATATGATATGTTATAAACAGTTCAAAACTAAAAATAAGTTTGCATTGTTAAATAATTTTATTTTAGTTAATGGCAGTAATAAATAATTAATAACATTATGTATAATTGTAATGTTAATAATACTAACGTTAATAGTTTTATATTAGATAATCATACACAATAAAATTCATTGAAGTTTTTATAAATAACACTATAACCAACAGTGAAAATGCTTCTTACACGAAAATAGTTGTTTCTATATAATTCGGGCATGGGAAAAACGAATATGGCATTTGAAATGCTGAGTTAGCTATGTGTTATGAAATATGCTGAAATTTCTATGAAAAACTATGGATTTTTACATATTTTTGACGAAGTATTAAAAGATAATATATATTCTTTATTATAATTATAACTTAATTATAATTGACTTGTACATTTAGTGGATTAAAAGTAATGCTAATTCTGACCGTATCTTATATTCATAACGTATAGGTTTTTACTACATACTAAAGTCGTATGCCAGTAGCACTATATATAACAAAATTAAAGATAATGACAAAAGTCTAAGGTAATATTCGATTTTATCGACCTAAAGTAGTAAAGATTGACTATGGACTATGCAGATAGGAAAAACTAATTTGCAAATATCATAATAACACAGTACACATTTTTACTATATAAGTTCGTATAGCAGTAAGTACTGTTTCTTAAAAACCAGAGCTGATTAAAAAAGTCCTTCCGGCCAGTGCCGGGAGGAAGAGGTAGCTTTCATAATCCTTATTTAAAAAAAGCCAACTTATATCATGCAAACACACGAAGCTCAATTTAGTGGAAACCGAACATAGGAGATTCAATACTAATTTTTATCAATATAATGAATGAGAATTTCGCGAAATTAGTCAGTTTTATCCAAGCTGCTTTTCTTTAAAGTAACTTATATTTGGCTGCCAAATTCGGCAATTTCTTAAAGTGCCTGTCATTTTAAGACAACATGGTGGATGAAGCTAAGCAGTGAACTTGGTCGAGACCTTAGTAATTGCTGTGCACATGCTCACTCACATCGGAATCCGTTAATATATAGGAGTGCTGTCGCATGCAAAAAATCAGATTTTTCAAAATGTCACCCACAATAGAAATTGAAACTGCTATATCTGAGCCATTTTTTAAGGTAAAGACAAACAAAAAATGTTCCTGAATCCTTATATCAAGATCAAATACTTAAGAAAGAAACCTTTTTCAATTTCTAATTTTTTTGCACCTCACTTTAAATATATATATATTTTTTAATTTAATGGACGCCATTTTGAAACAAGATGGCTGATGAATCTGGCCAGCGAACTTGGTCGAGGTGTTGATGTATACTATCCACATGCCTTCTTACATCGAAATAGGCGAATACGTGTGTTATCGCGTGACAAATACAAGATCGTTTCAAAATGTTAGCCATGCTAGAAATTCAAAGTGCTATAAATCAACCATTTTTTAAGATATCAACAAAAGAACAAACTTTCAGAAACAAAAACTGCTCCGGAATCTTTGTATCAAGGCCAAACACATAAAAAAAATCTTTTTCATTTTCCAATTTTTTAATACCTCATTTTGAATTTTAAATTTAATTTTTTTTAAATGGCAACCCTTTTGAAACAAGATGGAGAACGAAGCTGGCCAACGAACTCGGTCGAGACATTGGTATGTACTATGTACAGACCAAGTTACATCCAAATATGTTCATAAATACGCCTGTTATCGCGTGACAAAAATCAGGTCGTTTTAAAATATCAGCCACAAGAGAAATTCAAAATGCTATTACTTAGCCATTTTTTTTTAGATATAGACGAAAGAAAAACTGTTCCGGAATCTTTGTATTCAGGTCAAACACATACAAAAAAAATCTTTTTCATTTTCCAATTTTTTGGTATCTCATTTAAATTTTTTTATTTTTTAATTTTTTTAAATGGCCGCCATTTTGAAACAAGATGGCGGATGAAGCTGGCCAACGAACTCGGTCGAGATATTTGTATGTACTATGTACACACCGAGGTACATCCAAGTCGGTTCATAAATACGCCTGTTATTACGTGAGAAAAATCAGGACGTTTCAAAATGTCAGCCACGCTATAAATTCAAAATGCTATAACTCAGCCATTTCTTAAGATATAGACGAAACAAAAACTGCTCCCGAATCTTTTTATCAAGATCAAACACATAAGAAGAAAATATTTTTTCAATTTTCAATTCTTGGTACCACATTTCAAATTTAAATTTTTCTTAAAAATTTAAATGGCCGCCATTTTTAAACAAGATGACGGGTGAAGCTGGCCAACGAACCCGGTCGAGACATTGGTATGTACTATGTATAAACGAAGTTACATCCAAATCGGTTCATAACTACGCCTTTTATCGCGTGACAAAATTCAGGACGTTTCAAAATGTCAGCCACGCTAGAAATTCAAAATGCTATAACTCAGCCATTTTTTAAGATATAGACGAAACAAAAACTGCTCCGGAATCTTTGTATAAAGGTCAAATACATAAAAAAAAAATATTTTTCCATTTTTAATTTTTTGGTACCACATTTCAAGTTTTAAATTTTTTTAAAAATTTTAAATGGCCGCCATTTTGAAACAAAACGGCGGATGAAGCTGGCCAACGAACTCGGTCGAGACATTAGTATGTACTATGTACACACCGAATTACATCGAAATCGGTTCATAATTACGGGAGTTACAGTGTGACATAGGTCATATATATATATATATATATATATCAATTTTGAACGGAGGGTGGTTTCGGGGTCTGGGGGTCATGATCGATGAAAATATACCAAAATTTTTTGAAATCGCTTTCCTCCGAACGTCTGCAATAGGTAGCTTTTTTGTAAAGAAAGCTACCTAAAAAAAAAAAAAAAAATTGAAGTCATATTCGGTTTACTCGAACGCAAATTAGTAAAGATTGACTATCCTCATTAAAGAAGCAAACCAAAAGTTTAGTTTTTTGACTAGTGTAATTTTATTGAATGCATTAATAGTTTCAATTTGCTACAGTGATTTTATTTTAATCAAGCAACATCAAAAATGAGATGCTTATATAACAAATCCGAACACTCAGAGATAATATACTTCAATAATTTCTAAAAGGTGTTAAATAAAACCGTAAAAACATAAAAAATTATTTTAATAAACTATCTGCATATTAGCGAAGTCTTTATCAAAATAATTAAAATAATTATTTATAATGCAATGATTTGAAACGCTACTGTTGACGTTTTTCACATTCCCTCTCAGATTACTCACGTTATTTTAAATTATTTTCCTTTTGGTGTTTATTTCCATACTTCTTACGAGGGAGTAACTCAACTCATATAATACTCCGTTACTTCATTGGTTAAGAGTACGAAAAGAAACATTATTAAAACAATTTTTACTGATTTTATGGTTTCATTTAACGCCTTTAGCAATTATTGAAGTAAATGAGAAGGTTGATTATAAAACATTATTTTTATCACAAAAATGACTGTCCCTTTTTAACGAGTTTGAACATTGATCGTTCTTAGGCATCATAGTTTTTTATTATAAAGAGTTTGTATTGTAAGAAATTTATCATATAAACTTTTTTGAATTATAACGATAAACTTCAGAAATTGTCTTGAAAAATTGAATTTAAAAATACTCATTTTCTTTTACTTCATTAAAGAGTTTAAAACATCCCTTAATGGTCTGTTCCGTGCGTAAAGCAATTGTAAATGATGGCACAAAAAGTTTCCGAAAAATGGAAATATTTGCTAGAGTGAAAGGTAAGATAACTTCATTAATGCAATTAACTACAATTAATTAAAGCATTAATTCATTAACTACATTTGATTTCTGTTAAAATTAAATAAACATTATTTATGTACATGAAAATCACTTAAAATCATCAAAACTAAGCTAAAACATGCTAAAAGTGATAAAAATACATTACAAAAGGCACATATGTACCTTTATTAGATGTTCCATCGCTCTGACGGACGGCGACATTCTCAAGATCCAATATTTTAATAATGTCGCCGTTAGAGCGATGAAACATGTAATAAAGGTACTTTTATGCCTTTTTAAATGTATTTTTATCACTTTTAGCATGTTTTAGCTTAAGTTTGGACAATTTGTGCATCTAGAATGAATGCTGATATCAGGTTTCTCTAATTTCATCTTTGTAAATTTCAAAAAGACTTAAATTTGATAAAATATTAAGAATTATGCAACTCTTTTCACAGGGAAATTGTTATTAAAAAAAAAAAAAAAAATGTATAATCGTAATTTCAAGCATAAAATTCGTGATTCTAAGCATTTTGATCATGATAGTTATTAGATTATTATAATCCATGTTGTGAGTCGTGAACAGTTATCAGGTTAATAAATTTCAAGATAAAACTATATGTTGATGCACCTTATGCGAGGCTGACGAAAAAGACAGGCTACCGCGGTGCGTTACACGCATAGACTTCTAATATAACTGGACGCAGAAATGGCAACCTTTTCTTGAAGCACATATCATGCTTCCCACCATCACGTGATGGTGGGGAGAATGCGCTACAAACCGGTTTTTCCCGCCTCCCACCAAGACCTATTTCGTCTGCGTTCGTTTTGGAGCGTTTCTTTTATCATGAGAATGAAAACAGAAAATTGCCATGAAAGGGATGACCGCCAAAAAACGACACCCTTTTGGCGAAAAGACCTCCGACATGAGTGCTTCAGGGTTCGACGGAGAGAACAAAGGGATTCGCTCTCTATTCAATTCCTCCTCTAAGGTTACACGTGTCTCTTTTTTCAGACGACTTGAGTCACGTGATGTTCAGATCCGCCAACGCAGGTGCACAAAAAGAACATCACGCTACTCTAAGGCTGCATACAGACACTTGTTTTATCATCCTTCTCTAGTTTTCGTAGAAATCTTTTGTTCAGGATCCTTCTACGGTTTATTCACAAAAGAATGAGGGAAATCAACAATGGGTCAGGAGATAAGGAGCTCAACCCTACTTGAAGGAAAGGTTCCTCTTTTGCAGGACATCAGTTCCTTTCCTATAAAAGACATTAAAAATCAAAGACACCACGAGACCACAAGAAACGACGCCGACACTGATAACAGTTATAAGGATCGTGCGTTCGCAGCCTAACAGTCTAAGGCGAAAGGTATCGCTGCAGCCTGTCTTTTTTGTTAGCCTCGACGTAATCACTAATCACTAATCACCCACTCGTAGACAGCCAACCTTTCGGTATACGAGCTGATTAGTCCACGAGGGGAAAACACATAACTACCTTCCCGCGGAGGCCCCAATACCAGCGAACGAGACCGGAAGCCCCAGCAGGCTGGAAGACCCTCATAATATACTTGCTGAAGGAACTTGGTCGCTCTGGCTACACTAAAAGTTTAAGAAAGGACTATTTTTTAAGGTAAACGATAATTAGTAGGATAATATGACAGAGCTTGATTAAAATGACAAAACAAACAGAATGACTAATAATAATATGTCATAAACAATATGACAAAATGAAATGAAATAAAGTAAAATATTCAAACTAAGTGACTTGAAATAAAAAATTCATTTGATGCACGTGACGTCACTCTCCAGAGCTGGCGGTATCTTGAACCGTTATCTCACTCACTGTACCCGAGGATGTCAATATGAGCAGCCGCTAATACCGGCAGCAGACAACTTTTAGCCTCGACCCAGGTTGTATACATAAAGTTTAACTGAAATTTTGGAAATTAAGCGAATGTTCTCGGATACAGAACAACATTTTGAATTTATATTATAATATATTAAGTATCTAACTGCTACAATAATGATTATTTTTGCGGCATTTTTAACAAAGAATATAATAATACATACGTCATAGAACGCTACGCTAATATTCAAAAGTAAGTACCGCCAGTAGACGAATTCTGGCCTTGATCTCAGGTTGCGTGTATAAGGTCCATTTTCCATAATTAAATAAAAACGCTATTTCTTAAATAATCGAATAATAAATGATAACATTGTTCATTACCGTCAAGCGGGACTACTTTGGGCCACTTTTTCCTGGTTCCACTCACATTTCCATTATTAGATACTATTGTATGCGATTTTTCAATTGTAGCTCTTATCCAGATTGTTTCACTATAGAAAGTTTGGAGAGTTAAAATTTACACACAAAAACAGTTGTTTGCAAACACATCCAGTGTTGCCACTAAAAAAATTAAATTACCCCCAAACTATTCAAATACCCTATAGTAGAGTATAAAATATTTTTTAAGGACAAAAACTCCAAATTATCTTGTGTTGTTTGTTCAATACAAGGAATAAAAACTTTTTTTATGGGATGGACCAAAGATTCCCAGGTTAAGGGGCAAGGACCAAAGTAGACACCCCCGGTTGACGTTATGTATTATAATAACGTTACTAATAAATTTAACAATTTTTTTTATACAGAAACGCAGAACAACAGATACAGACAGATTCAGAACAACATTTTGAATTTATATAATATCTAACTGCCACAATAATGATTATTTTTGCGGTCTCAATGTATGTATTATTATGTTCTTTGTTAAAAATACCGCAATGATGATTATTTTTGCGGTATTTTTTAACAAAGAACATAATAATACATACTTCACAGAACGCTATGCTAATATTCAAAAGTAATTTTGTAGTTATGAATTACGTCCGAAATACTGTAAAAGCACTTATTTTCACGAGGCTTTAATTTTCGCGAGTCCGTGGTTATCGCGAAAATTTAAGCCTCGTGAAATATATATTTTTTTCGCCTCAAATAATAATGAAAAATAAGAAATTTTTCACTTTCGAAATTTAATGATCATAGTTATTTAAATATAAGTACAAAAATTCCTTGGATACTTACAACTATTTCTTGAATATTATAAAACTACTTCTTGAATATTATACAACTACTTCTTGAATAAAAACAATAATACAACTAATAGAATGCAGCTCATTCACTTACAATATTTATACCAGTTTCTTTGAAGCCATTCATTTTTAGAGCGATGGGGGAAAAGGGGGGGGGGGTGCGAAGAACTTTTCTGACAAAAGGAAGTTTCTTAAATTGCCCTATGCAAAAGGTGTTCTATTTAGGTAGTTTCGGAATTTTTCAACTTTCGGTTCAGTTCATATAAAATTCGCGAAATTTTCAGCTCACGAAATCTTCACTCGATATCGATATCTTCATTTTCGCGAAAATTACGGCTCGCGAAAATAAGGGCTTTTACAGTAGTAAATTTATTTAATCAGATGAATTTTTGAATTGCTTTTCACTCTGTTGGTTCTACGTCTAGTTAGCCATGCAATTCATGCAATTAAATAAAACAAGGGGATAAACTCGAACTTTCCGGGTTACAGAATACAGGTGAAAACCAATATATGGGCATTCTCACAATCTTTTGACTTTCAGGAATAAAAATCTGGTGAAATTAAACTTGCTAAAATAACATTTTAATCTGATAGACGAATGCCTTAATGATTCAAAAGAAAGGAAAAATGGTCAGCAGCGAAAATTTTTTTATTTAACTGATGTTTAAGTTAAACTTGCGAGTTTAATTTTCCTTACCATTTTACCACTATAACTTTTTATTTTCTTTTAAATTTTTACTTATAATGAATTTGCATAGTAACCGCGGACATTCAAATAAGAAATAATAAAAATGTAGTACTTTTAATACAGAATTTTTGTATAACATTGCCTTAAAGGGGTGTTAAAGAATGGACGGTAAGGTAAAAAAAGGGGACGGTATAGGCAAAAAGGGATGAAATGGGAAAAAAAAGGGACGGTAAGGAAAATTACCCCCTATTTTTAGGCAAATCATGTTAGGAGTAAGTGATAGCCACAATGTTCATTGATTTTTAGAAACAGTTGTTAACATTGGATATTTTTTTTTTTAATTTACCTTGGAAAGTGCAGGAATAAACATTGGGGACGGTAAGACTATATCAATAAAGCCACAATCTTGAAATTGATATTTAAATGCTGATTTAAATTCTGCAGTAAATTTCCTGTCAAAGAATTTTAGACATTCTTTTTCTAGCATACTTCTGCATGAGAAAAAACTTGAAAAGAAAAAATCTGTGGCTGCATCTGAAGTGATTTTCTGTATAAGTTTAGCAAGAGGGACGGTAAGGATGAAAAACCTAGGGACAGAGTTAAAAAAATAATATCAACCGTAAAAATGTGTGCAGGTTAATTTTTTGCTACATATTTATATAAAACAATTGTCCTAGTTTCGGAAAAAAATTACATCGAATTACTTTTATTGAAAAAACTTCATACAGACAGCTCCAAACTTAAAAATCAGCATCAGTGACACGGGACGGTATAGAAGTTTTCCTGGTATTTGGACCCACAACATCGTCCAAAACTTATTTATCTCGTTAATATTGTTATGCAATCATGCAATGGGATGTTCCCCAGTATATGAAAAAAAAAACAAAGAAAAAAAAAACACAAAAATGTATTAAAATAAAAATTATTATTCAGGGACATAAAAGTCAAAAGATTGTGAGAATGCCCCATATATATGTTATTTCTGATGTTAACATCTCTTTTTCTCTTCACATACTAGAGGCACAACGATGAATGAGGTATTTATCCAAAGGTTCTGCAAGCGGCTTTTGACGTCTATAATTAAAACACGTTGTTTGATAAAAAAATAATTGAAGTTAATCAAAAATTAATGAAAAAAGTATCAGTTTTATTTCTTTTTTATTATTGATAACTCTAACAGATTTTTTTTTACAGTTAATATATTTTTTAGAATGCCTACTAACAATATAAAAATCATATTTACATGAAAAGTGTCATTTTTTTGTAAAGTTTTGAGATGTATTAAAAGCGATATTTTCATATTGGCTCACGCCAGGAGTTTACAGCGGAAGAAATCTGCAAAGATCGCTATTTATAATAAGCCTTTTTGATCATGTTCATTTCAGTGGATTAAGCGCGAAATTCGATTACATGTCTTAAATTTGTGTTTTATTTATATTATATAATTTTATTTATTGCTTTATGAATGTTTTAATTTCGTTATGGAATATAAGCTGGAATAATATGATGAGCTATTTATATTAATTTAAATGCAAGTTGATTTACCTTTCGTAATTGTCTGCAAGCAATAGAGATAAATTTGAAAAAAAAAAATTCTGCTTGAAAATTAATTTAAAAGCGATAAAATTGAGTAAATTGCGATATAGCTATCAAATAAATTGCATTTGAAAGTACATTTTCTCTCTATTCGACGGTGTAAAAATTGTAAATGTGAGGTACTTAGAAGTTTAAAAAATGGCGATAAAAGTTAATAAAAGTTAAATTTCGTCGTCTGTTGCTGCCACCGTCAAAATAACGTCAGCGTTACGCATAGACACGTTTGTCCTTTATAATATAGATTTAACATATGCAAATCAAATGCATTGAAGTTGTTCTATGAAATTATGACTAAGGCATCAAATTGTTTTAATTCGTTACAATAATTTAACAAGTAGGAAAAATCATGCGTACAGCATAGATTATGAAACACTTTCCAACACTCCCTGAAAGCTTTAACGAAACTTCGTTACTTAGGGAAATAAGATAAATAAGAAAACTAAGCAAACATTTAAAAATCTGATTTCAGTAATTACCGTCCATAGCCAAATATGTATTCCAATTCTTTTGAATAACTCTGTATTTGATCTGTATGTTGATATATATACTATATAATGGGAAAATTTAGTTTAGCAAGAAAATGCGTAACAGGTTGAAATTCATCTTTCAGCAATTTATACTATAATAGATGGAAACATACTTGAATACTTTTGTACAGCCCTGTAGTTTACCTAGTACCTTTATTACATGCCACTATTTAGCTAAAATTTAATTCAAACTAAAACACGCTTAAAACTACTGAAATTACATTTCCAGAAATTATCACCCATAGACGGCCATGTATCCAACTCTTTCGTGGCCCTGTATATCATTTTATCTATATTCTACAAATATTTTCTAGTACATTAAATTCAGTTCAGCGTAACAATGCATAACTCCTTTAAAACCCACCTTTAAGCAATTTATGCTCATACTCAGTAACCTTTACGAATTAATCTCTGTAGCTCTGTATGTGAACTATAGCATTTATACGCACTGTATAGTATGCATAAAAATAATGAACAAGTAGGTAAGTGTGATCACAGATTGCACAGAGGGTTTCGTTTTATATTCCTTTCAAAACACTTTATCCTTTTGAAAAATCTGTTAGTTCCACATTTCGCAACCAGGGGCGCACTCTATTCTAAACAAACCTCTAACCTAACGAAACTCCGTTTTATATACTATCCCTAGATATATTAGTCGAGGGGATTGAGCAGATAGCACCCGAGATATGTAGGCACCCCTGGCGGTAAAAAGTGGAACTGAAATATGTAAGGGTATGGCGCGCAATATGAAAGAATGATCAAAGGGGTGTCGGCAAAAGTTGGAAAAGTGCTCCCCGGGTGAAAGGGCGGAGGTTAGAAAAATTGCTTAAAATACACAAGTTAGAGCTCGGAGGAGTAAATAATATAAGACTTTTTGAAATTTTTATGATTTGCCGTGTGGTCTGAGGTATTCAGCTATACGTATGCAAAAATTCATGTCTCCAACTTAATTAGGGGCTCTCTTAGAAAGAATTGCTTAAAATACATATGTGGTTGCTCAAAGGGTTGAACGTAAGACTTTTTCAAGATTTTATGATTTGTCGCCTGTCCTCAGGTGTTCTGCTATAAGAGTGCAAAATTTCAAAGCTCCAATTTAATAAGGGGCTCAATTAGAAAGAACTGCTTAAAATACGCATGTGGGAGCCCAAAGGGTTAAACGTACGACTTTTTCAAACTTTTATGCTTTGTCATTTGATGTGAGGTGTTCAGCTATAAGTATGCAAAATTTCACTCCTCCAACCTAATTAGGGCTCACTTAGAAAGAATTGTTTAAAATACACATGTGGGAGCCCAAAGGGTTAAATGTACTACTTTTTTAAAATTTTATGATTTTCCGTTTGATGTTAGGTGTTCATCTATAAGTAAGTAAAATTTCACGCCTCCAACCTAATTAGGAGCTCACTTAGAAAGAATTGTTTAAAATACACATGTGGGAGCCCAAAGAGTTAAATGTACGACTTTTTATGATTTGTCGTATGATGTGTGGTGTTCAGATATAAGTATGCAAAATTTCAAGTCTTCAACATGTATAGTTTCTAAAAACGGGCTCTGTGACAGACGAACAGACAGACAGACAGAGGAGCGAGACGAATAGGGTTTCGTCAGATGAACGAAACCCTAAAAAAGCGCATATCATAATTAAAAATGCATTTCGAGCAATCATTACTAATATACCGTAATTCGGATACGATATAGTATCTGAAATGTTTTCAAATACACCGCAAACAATTTCCCCTATACCATTATGAACGGAATTCTTTTGTGTGGCCCTGTAAATGAACAATAACTATTCTTTGTACCGCATATTTTAGTGGGCTTCATAAATGAATATCAATTTTACTATGTTTCAAAGAGTGTAACACCATTAAAAATCATTTGAAACGATTTTTTCCCATTGGCCGTAATGTAACGTAAAACTTTTGACTGTCCATGTAAATGAACTAAACATGCTAGAAACTTTATTTGAAATAGGGATCGTGCTGTGGTAGAGGTCACTAACATTCAAAAGTTTTAGAACGATCCGAGTATATTTACTAGAGTTAGAGCGCGAACAGATGGACAGACGGACAGACAAACCGAAGTCATAAACACTTTTCAACTTTGTTGGAAAGTGTTAAAAAGAAAAAGACCCCCCCCCCCCCTTTTTACATTTTCGGTATATTTCATTTTATCACAAAATTTTCTTTTAGAACGTTTCTTATAATTTATTTTAATGTTTGAAAATGCTTGTCGCTTTTTCATACATTTAAAAAAATGAGAGTTTTAGAACATCATGAGGCACAGATGTCTCAGATGTACTGTGGGTGACTGTTTGACGCCAAGATGGCGATTTTATTCCTGGGCAATCTGGTGCTTTTGCTTTGTATGGCAACCTGGTAGAACAGATTGCGTGCATTTTACATTAAATTAAACTTTGCGTGTTTTATAATAAAAGGATTTGTGTGTATTTATAATAAAAATTGCGTGTGTTTTATAATAAAATTGTGTTTTTTATATAAAGTTTCATAATAAATAAAACTAAAATGCTATTTTTGCAAGCTTGGTCTAGCAAATACCCGAAAACGAGTTTTCTCGCCAAAAATGGCGCAAAAAATACATCTCGCCAACCCCGGTGCGTCTGAGGCATCTTTACCCATCATAGTCCTTCATTTTATAAACTTCGCTTTCGTTAAGAAATTTGTCAAAAATTAAGTTGAACTATGAAACACTAAACTAGAAAAACTGCCTTGAAAAACTAAATTTTAAAAATGTGTATTTACCTTTGCTTCATTAAGAAGTTTAAAACACCCCTTAATTACCCTAAAAAGAGAAAAGAATAATAAATAATGGCACAGAAAGTTTCTTTCATGCGAAAAGAGCAATAAATGTATCTGCTTAGTGTGATTTACGATAGGTTTTTTAATGCATTTGTTCGATTCCTATTAAAATGCAATAAACATATGGTTTGTGAGTTTAGAAAGATTTCTGTTGTGAGATTTCTCTAATTTCACTTTTGTAAAATAATTAAATTTATAAAAAAAATCAACTTTATATCTTTCTTAACACACATACACACACACACACACACACAAAAAAAAAAAAAAAAAAAAAAAAAAAAAAAAAAAAAAGAATAATGTAATTATAATTTTTGAAGGGTAAAATTCGTGATGTTAAGCATTAATGATCATGATAGTTATTACACAATTATGTCATCTGTCACATGTTTACAAACGGTTTTCAAATTTGTGATTTTCAAATTAAACTACCGTATTTTATGGAAGAAACGCCGCACCCGTCGTAAATGCCGCATTCATCTGAACGCTACTTTTGTCGACTGCGTCACATTGGCCTAACTTTAATCAAAGTTTTCTGAGCAGTGTAGGATGCCTCATTTTTAATATCTTAAGATGTCTGAAGTTTTATTTAAAATATTTAAATCCGATTTTAAATATTTTTATGAATTTTTAAATTAAGGAAACTCAGTTGGTATTTAAAAAAATCGTAAACGCCGCACATGGCGTTAACGCCGCACTTGGAAAAAAAAAAACTCATAAACGCCGCGGCGTTTCTTCCATAAAATACGGTATTATTAAGTCAATTTTTATTACTAAATGGAAAAATTATTACTTAAAAAACTATCTAAAGTAACATCGTTATAAGGAAAAGGACGTTCAATTCGGGCTTCTCGGTTCACAGATTATTTTTGAAACCTCCCCTTTTTTTTATTGAAACTCTAATATATATTTTACACGTAATACATATTTTTGAGATTGCCCACTAACAACACCAAAATGCATTTATATATATATATATAAAATTCAATTATGTATTAAATAAAGTTTTGTCAGTTATTAAAAACGATACTTTTGTAACAGCCGCATGCCAGGAGTTCATAGTCGAAGAAATCGCCAAAGATTTCGCTACTTACAGCAGCCTTTTTGATACTGATGATTTCAGTGGTTTAAGCGCGTAATGGGATTACGTGTCTGTTAAATTTGTGTTTTATTTCTAATATTTTATTATTTTATTTATCTATTGATGGAGTTTTAATACCATTATGGAATATTATCCGGAAATAATTGCTGAAGTATTTATATTGTTTTAACTACAAACAAGTTAATCTTTCGTACTCGGGATGCACACGATAGAGATAAATATTTAAAAAATAATGCTCTAAAGTAATTTTTAAAAGCATAAAAAATCATTAAATTCAGATACAGTTTTCAAACAAATTACATTTGGAAGGACATTTCCCCTCCTATTGGACGTTGTAAAAACTAAATTGTGCGATGTTTAGACGTTTAAAATAATTACAGTAAAAGAGAAATCTACAGGTGAGGTGTTGCCACCGCCAATATGACTTCAGCTTTTTTCACGAACATGTTTTTGCTTTATAATATAGATTCTACTCAAAATTGAGATCCTAAAATTAGTCGCTTTCCTTTAAGTATAATTGTACCATAAACGACAGTTGGTATGTGTGTGTGTGTGTGTGGGGGGGGGGGGGGGGGAGGGGGTTCCGAGCTATGTCTGTAACTTAAATTCTAATTAAATGAAGAAGAATAAAAGAAACGAATCACTTTATTTCGTACAAAATTCGTTATTATTGTAAAGTGGATTTTTTGTCACAAAGTGTCATTTTCATAATAAATATATGTTGTCCAATAGCACTGCTATACATTTATTGTATCCGGCAGCAAAAAATGCGCAAATAGTATTCATTAATTGTGAATGATTAATCAGTAGGATATAGATTGAAGAAACGATATGAAATCAAATGCAGTAACTTAATTTTTATTATTTACTTTAACAGATCGTGATACATGAAATGGTATTTTTTATGTTAGCAGGGCGCAAATCTCACCAATAGTATTTTTCCCCTCGTCAGTTTTTTAACCATTTACAAATAGCAGCTTTTATTTTTAGAGTTTGTGAATTAAAAACAATGCATTGGTATTGAAATAAAATATTTTGGTTTATGGTATTATTTATTATTTATATTATCATTGTTCATATTATTATTTTGCATTTAAATGGAATAAATAAAAGAATAGCATGGTATTTTACATTGTATCTTTAAATTAAACTAGATAGTGCCCGTCAAGATTTGACGGTAAATAACTTGAATGTTTCATTAAAAAAGTTCTTGAATGTTTAATTAGTTTTAAATTATTAATTTTAAATTAATTATTGAATGATGAATTACGGGACAAATTTCTATATTGCATAAGTGATTCCTATTTCTTTAAGGCGATAGATGGTGCTATCAGCCTAACCTATTCAATGAAGTGAAATTTTTTAAAGTTTATAATTTACAACCAATTATGCTTGCTTTTTATCAGAAATTTACCTAAAAATACCGAGTAGAGTATTTATTTTTAATTACTACGGCCTTTTTTTTTAAAAAAAAAAAAAAAAAAAAACTACATGACCATTAAAAGCTGCCATGAATTTTATTTTTATTTGTCTCATTCTCTAAAAACCAAAATTTGAAACTTTCTGCAGCTAACGATTTATAATATATTTTTTTATTACTTAAATTTTATTTTACATTTTTATGCATTTCTTAAATATTAAACCTGGATATCAAGGAAATTTCTTTTATAGCTTTTATGCGAATGTTTTTCTTTCTTTCCGTTTTATTTTTTACGCAAATGAATGACAAACTTTTCTTTCTGATACACACACATATATACAGTGGCGGTCAAAAGTTTAAGGCCAGCATAAAATTTTTGGTTAATTTGTAAGTATACACATATGAAGAGGAATCTCAAAGTGATACTTATGCACTTTATTGACATAATAGTTAGGAACATATTTATGGAATAAAAAATAAATATCAATAAATTTAGTTGACAAAATTAATTGCAATAGAAAACGAAGGTTCTCAAAAGTTTCCGGCCACCTTGGCAAGTTTGTAAAAAAATGGTGTTATAAAAGAAAATGACAGTGATCAACAACATTTACAATCAGTATTTCGTCTTCGTACATTTAAGAGTAAGTACTGCGGCGCAGCGACGTGGCATCGATTCAAGGAACGGTTGAAAATTGTCTATGGGAAGTTTTTTCCACGGTTTTTTCAATTTTGGGTAAAATGATGCTGAATTGGAATTTTTATAATTCCGCACACGTTTTTAAGTTCCTTCCAAAGATTTTCTATTGTTTTCTGATCGGGTGATTGGGCTGTCGATTTCAAAAGTGGAATTCGTTTGTGCTAAAGCCACCGCTTGATGAGCTTGCATGTATAATTTGGGCCATTATCATGCTGAAACAATTAGTTGGGACCATAATTTTTCGTCGAATAAGGCAGCACATGATCTTGCAAGATATCTTTATACATTGCATCATTCATCTTTCAGAGAATTTCAACTAATGGACCACCACATTTTCCAGCAAATGTGTTCTCGCCGATAGCTCTTTCTCAAATAATCACTGCTCACAACTCACCATAAATAAAACTAGAGGACTGTATTACTAATTGAATTTTAATTCACAAACAATAAATTGATCGAGAGCCGATATTTACACTACTCCTCTGATCGGCGTCGAGAACCCAACTCACAAGTTTCAAAACAAACCACATAGATGGCGCTTCTAGCGGCAACATACCGCCGGGCCTTGAATGTTTCAAACATTCAATACTATAAATATGATATCAATTTAAATTACAATCTCAATAATACAATTTTTTTTCTAAATGAAATGTTAAATTTACAAATATAAACACAAAAATATAATAATACACTACACTACAAAAATTTTGCTTAATTAAAATAAAATGTATGAATTCAAGTAGTTAATGTGGTTTCATTCACATGAGGCAAAACAACAATTTTGGCCACTGGCCTTTTATATGTGCCATTTTTATCCCTTAAAGTTACAACTCTAACTATACCATCTTGGCCTGGATGGATTTTAACAATTCTTGCCAAATGCCATTTTAAAGGGCTATAATTGTCAGAATTTTTTATTAAAACTAAATCTCCCTCTTTTATCTCTACTCTTCCTTTATGCCATTTGGGCCTATTTAAGAGCTTATTTAGATAGTCTGATGACCATTTTTTCCAAAGATGTTGCGTCAATTTTTGAACTAATTGCCACCTGCTCAACCTATTCATAGGGATTTCAGTATAATTCGGTTCAGGTAAGGCCATTAAAGATGGGCCAATAAGAAAATGAGCAGGTGTCAAAGCTTCAACATCATTTGGATCATTTGAAAGAGGGCAGAGGGGACGAGAATTAAGAACAGCTTCGATTTGAATAATGAGAGTCAAGAGTTCCTCATAACTTAAAATAGTTTTACCTACAACACGCTTTAAATGATATTTAAGTGATTTAACACTTGCCTCCCATAAACCTCCAAAGTGAGGGGTTGAAGGGGGATTAAAATGCCACTTGATTCCTTCATTAGCTAAATAATTTTGAATTTCCTCCTCACTTTTATCCTTAAATAAAGATCTGAGAATTGCTCTTAATTCTTTATTGGCACCAACAAAATTTCGACCATTATCACTAAAGATATAAGAAGGTTTGCCTCGCCTCGCAATAAAGCGTTTAAGTGCTGCTAAAAACGCTGCACTTGTTAAATCACTGACAATTTCAAAGTGTAAGGCCTTTGTAGTAAAACATACAAAAATACAAATAAAAACCCTTTTTACCTGTTTACTCCTACCTGTGGAATTTTTTACCTCAAAAGGACCGCAGTAGTCTAATCCAGTGCGCGTAAATACTCTGGATACCGTGACTCTTGTTGCTGGCAAATCAGCCATCTGTTGCTGCGAATTTTTAGAATTAATTTTCTTACAAATAATACAATTAAAAATGATTTTTCTAACTACATTTCTGCCAGCTAAAATCCAAAATTTAGTTCTTATGAGAGACATTGTGGTTTCTGAACCTGCATGAAAATATAAAACATGAAAAAAATTAATAACACAAAATGTAAAATTATGTTTTGCAGGGATAATCATAGGATATTTTTGGTGATCGGATAAGTTACTGTTTTTCAGTCTACCACCAACACGAATGCAGCCATCACTGTCTAAAAATGGACACAAGTTTATCAGTTTGCTATTGTTAGGGATAGCAGTACCCCTTTCTAAACACTGGATTTCTTTCACGAATGAAGTCCTTTGAATGTTCTTTACAATGCACAATAAGGACTGAGAGAGTTCACTGCTAGATAAAGTTCCAGCTGTAGGATATAAAGGGTTTCTACAGTTATATATGAATCTTTTACACCATGCTACTACTCTTTGTAGTTTGATGAACGAAGAACAGTTATTAATGATGTCTAAAGGTTCAAGAGTGTTAACTAAGGCACATACTTGAGTCACTGATGGTGATTTCAATTCACGCAAAAACAGCTCATTGGTTTCAGCAGGATTCCTATCGGGACACTCGACCACCTCAGGCTGTTGTAGGAATGCTGGACCGAACCACCACAGTTCACACTGTTGAATCTTGATGGGATCTATACCTCTAGAAATAAGGTCAGCAGGATTTTGCTTAGAAGGTACGTAATGCCACTGTTCAACCGAAGTTAAACTTTGTATAATTGATATCCTGTTTGCTACGAATGTCTTAAGATCATTGGATTCTTTTTTTAACCATGCAAGTACAATGGTGCTGTCTGTCCAAAAATAAGTTTTAGAAACTTCTAGTTTTAAGGCACTTAACACCTTCTTCATTAACTTAGATAGCAGGACTGCAGCAGAAAGTTCAAGACGCGGGATAGTGACATGCTTTAGAGGAGCTACTCTGGACTTAATAGTGAGTAGCTTAACAGCAGAATCACCACAAAAATTAGTAGATTTCACGTAATGACCGCTCCATAAGCAATTTCAGATGCATCAGAAAATCCATGTAGTTCTACACAAATAGACTGATCAATAAGAATACATCTAGGGATACTGATCAGATTTACACATTTTAAGGACGTAAGAAATTCATTCCACTCCATATTTTCTTTCACTGGGAGATAATCACACCAATCTATTTTCAGCAACCATAATTTTTGCAGAAACACCTTGGCCCTTGTAATTATTGGACCTATCAAACCCAAAGGGTCAAATATTCTAGCAATTGGTGATAAGACTGATCGTTTAGTGCATAATTCACTTTGCTCGATAATTAAGTTAAACCCAAAACAATCTGGTTGAGGCTTCCACAATATTCCCAAAGTTTTTGTCTCATTAGAAAAAGAATATTCAGATTCTGAAGTATTACATAAAAGAGCAAAATTATTTACTGCCCATTTATGGAGATCCATGCCTCCTCTATTTAACAAAGATATCAGTTGTTGCTGAATTTCCTTCGCTGTGTCTAAATCATCTTCTCCTGTTAGGATGTCATCCATGTACACATCCTGCAACAACACATTCGCAGCTAAAGGAAATTCATTTCCTTCGTCTCTGGATAATTGCATTAAGGTTCTTGTAGCTAAAAAAGGAGCACTAGTTGTGCCATAAGTAACAGTACATAACCTGTACACTTTTACTGGCTCATTCACCCCAGGTTTAAATACTATTCGTAATAAATCACGTTGACTCGGATGTATTAATATCATACGATACATTTTTTTAATATCAGCTACAAAAACAAACTGATGCTTTCGAAATCGCAACATTATAGAAAATAACTCATCCTGGATTGTTCCTCTGTTAAACTGCAAACTGTTTAATGATTTCCCTGTAGAAGTTAAGGAACTGGCATTATACACGACTCGTAATGGTGTACTACTTGATTCTGTACGGGATACGCAATGATGTGGAATATAATAAGTGACTTCTGGCTCTTCAGATTCTATCACTTCTTCCATGTGACCCATATTTAGATATTCTTCCATAAATGCTTTATAAAGATCATTAACTTTAGGTTCTCTAACTAAGCGCTTCCATAATGAATTTAAAATATTCATTGCCTTTTGTTTTGATTCGCCAAGACAAGATGGATCTTCATTTAGCGGCATTTTCACCATATATTGTCCATTTTCAGTTCTAGAATAATTTTTCCGAAAATGTTCTTCACAAATTTCTGCTTCCTTAGTTTTAGAAATCTCAGACTCTCTCTCTATGTTTTCTATTTCCCAAAACTCTTTAATTATTTTTTCTAATTCCAAATAATCTGTAATTAACCCACAATGTATGCTACTTTCACCCCTAGCCGGAAGGCTTCCACTGACAATATACCCGAATACACTGTTTTGTAACACAATTTTAGTATTTAATGTTTGCGGATAAATTTGACCTGGTCTTAAAAAATCATAGAAATTTTCTGCACCTAAAAGCAAATCAATCGGACCTGGGACATTAAATTTTTCATCGGCTAATTTGATGTTATTTAACACTGGGATAGAAGTCTCAAGCGGCCTAGACGGCGTAAATTCTGTAATTTTCGGAACGACTAAAAAGTCTAATTTTAAATGAAAATCCTTATTTCTATTTGAAACAGTTGTGTTAACCCTAGATCTAACATTCAACGACAAATTATTTATGCCTGAAATAGAAATGTTAGTCTTTTCTCTTTTCAAATTAAGTTTATCTACTAACTTTTTACTCATAAAGTTAGAGTTTGCGCCAACGTCTAATAGACCTCGTACCTCATGAAAATTACCTAATTCATCTTTTATTAAACAAACAAATGTGCTAAGTAACACAACTTTTAAATCATTAGCCAAATTACATGTCGTTGAAAATAAATTGTTTTGAGTATTAGCTGGGAAAGGCTGAAATACTGGAGCCGAAACATCCAAATTAGATTTATTACCTCCTTTGTTTATATGACTCATTTCCTGTGAAATTACCTCTTGGTTTTCAACTTTATTTACTTTTTGTTCGCGAGGAAAATGCAAAGTTACATTGTGCTTTTTCCTACAAATAATACACGAGAATTTAGATTTACAATCGACTACTTTATGATTCATAAGACAGTTAAAACAAAGATTTTTTGCCTTTACCAGCTCAACTCTATCACTCACTGACATATTTTTATAAACAGGACATTTATGCAAAGGATGATTTTCATTACATGACAAAATACATTTAGAATTTTTTACATCAGTTAGAAAAACTTTAGAAACTGGCCTGGAATAATTATTTTTATTATTCGACCTAGAATTATCAACCACAGGTTTTCCCTTTGATGTGTAATATAAATCTATCTCCCGAGATAACTCAATTGGGTGAAACCAAGAATCTCCTTGTCTAACATTTATAAAACACGTAACACCCTTATCAAGCGTCTGACAAATTTTATCAGAAATCCCTAACTTTTTTAAAGTTTCAAAATCGGTCACATTTCTCAATTTTAAATAATAATCCCAACTCGTTGTTAATCGGGATGCAAATTGTACATACGTTTCATTGGGTTGACGTTGTGCTTTTCTAAAATGTTCTAAACAAGTTTGGGGAGTTGGCTCAAATTCTCTAAGTACTATAGCTTTCACCTTTGAATAATCTTCTAATTCTCCATCCATAATGTATGTAATAACATTTGTTGCTCTTTCCCCTAACAGATTTAGAAGAATTTCCGATTTATACTTTTCTGGGACATTTTTTGAAATGAAGGCCCTTTCTAAAGACGAGAAAAAATACCCCCAACCTTCCGGTCTAGACGGTATTTTGATTGTAAGCGTTCTTATGCTTTTAATGAGAGAGTCTAAAGATTCTATGCTTTCTCCCTTCTCGAAATCATTTAATTTTTCACTTTTGGTTTCTGCACGGGCCTTGGCCAACTCAAGCTCTAATTTTGTACGTTCAATTTTTAATTTTTCAAGTTCTAATACCTTCGCTTCCTCATTTTTTCTCTCCTCTATAATATTATTGGCCATTTCTTCGACCAATTTAGAATCTGCTTTATATTTATCACTTTCCTTTATTAAATTCATTAAATCATAATCATAATTAGTTAATTTTGTGTCAGAAATATCAATCCCTAATTCAAAAGCTACCCTTTGGTAATCTTCTTTTTTCGCGCTTTTGAACATTTTAATAAATATAGTTCACAATAAATAAATAAATAAATCTCACATACCTCCAAAAATAAAGATGAATCACTTTTACCAAACTGCTGAGTTACGGCAGAAAAAATATTTCGTTTCTTTTATTTATTTCATTTGTCTTCTCAAAATCAGCATTTCAAAATAACTCCGTTTATTTTCTTCATTAAATGATCACTTACAATTGCGCAACTCTGCACTGAAAGAACATTATTATTTTTGTTCTTGAATCAAAACAACTAATTGACTTAAACTCTTCGTAATAAAGTATATATATTTTTAACACCACACTATTAAAGCAATATTATAATAACGTATTAAAATGCACAAATTCTCATAAAAAGGAAAACACTTAATTCGTTTCGGTACATTTATACTCGTTGACTCTAAAATCGAAACACTTTAAATACCTAATTAAACTCTTGTTCTTTATTCCGGTGAGGGGGACCAAAACAAGGTGTTCCCGCCGATAGCTCTTTCTCAAATAATCACTGCTCACAACTCACCATAAATAAAACTAGAGGACTGTATTACTAATTAAATTTTAATTCACAAACAATAAATTGATCGATAGCCGATATTTACACTACTCCTCTGATCGGCGTCGAGAACCCAACTCACAAGTTTCAAAACAAACCACATAGATGGCGCTTCTAGCGGCAACATGCTCCCCACAGCATAACGTGTCCTCCGCCATGCTTCATTGTAGGAAATACATATCCCGAATCTTATCTTTTGTTATTAGGTCGTCGGACGTAGTGTCTGCTGTCATTCCCAAAAAGGTTGAACTTCGATTCATCGGAAAATAGTACTTTTTTCCAGTTTACGTTTGACCAGTCTTTGTGTTCCTTGCCAAACGCCAGTCGGGCCCTCTGATTTTTTTTACTTATGAAAGATTTTTTAACACCGGCACTTTCATAATGTCCTACGTCACTTAAGCGTCTTGACACGGTAGACGATTTATTTCAACAATATTTAACACCGTAAATTGGGGGGAATTGCAGCGGCATTTTTATGCGGGTCATCAACTGCTTTTCTCCTGGTAAATCTGTCCACACGAATAGTCGTTTTGTGGGGTCTCCCGGACTGTGGCAAGTCCTGAAGGCCATGGCTATCTTTATATATTTTTTTAAATATCGTTCACAGTAAATTTTCTGATCGATAACTTTGCCGCAATCTCACGAGAGAATTGGCCCTTTAGCGACAAACAAATCACTCGCTTACAAATAATAATTCTTGAACTTTTAATTTTTGAATTTAAAATACTTTATACACATTGATTAATTAACAAACACGGTCAAAAAAACACTTTACCGATAGCAAAAACTAACGAATGACGAATGGCCGGAAACTTTTGCACACGTGGATTTTGAATTCCTCCCCTTTGCATCAAGTACCTTCAGTATCTAATCAAAATGATCACGTGATCAGAGGTCATTTTCTTACCCCTAACTTTTGGACCAATTGTGCTTCTTCTTCACTGAAACGTTCTGGCAAAAAAATAAAAAAAAACTAACTGGCCGGAAACTTTTGACCGCCACTGTAATCTTGATAATGGTGAGAAAATATAACGAAAATTGCAGATCAGCTCAATTTATTTAATTGACAAAGACATGCAAAATATTTTAGCTTAAATATTTTAAATATGAAATCATTATTTTTTCAAAATATTATTGAGTGTTAAATTTTATTTAATTATAAAGCATTCAAATAATAATAATAATAAAATAAAAATCCTATAACTTCTCTTCCTAATAAAATATGTCATTATTGAAATGAATTATGGACAAAAATATTACACATTTTGCCATGCTTGGGTTCAAACCTATGTCCTCTACAAAAATTCAGAGCTTTAAACTGCTGATTTAACCCACTACGCTAGCAGGAACTCGTTTTCCTTCCTTCTAAATTGAAGGGGTTCCAAAAACAGTTGACGCATACGCAATTGTCTCGAATTTGAGTTCTGATCTTACAGAAATAGTTTTGTGTTTTAATATTTATGATACCTTATTTTTTCACAGAAGCAGCTACAACTTAACATGCTAGTTTCCCAATCTTCGTGTGTTACTATTGGCAATTAATAAGATGGATCACCAGCCATAACTTTTAGCCTCAAATTACTGTGTTTATCTTCTGTGTGTAATATGACCAAAACAATATGACACCCCCGAAATAAATCGTATCTAGCTCTTAATATCGATACAATAAATTTTTGAATTGTTAATAATGCTGAAAGAGCCAAATAATATTAACTTTGTGAAAAAAAGAAAAGCTTGTTTACAGCAAGATCGAATAGCAGACAAACATAAAACAATTTCTACCTGTGATGTGATAGTTCAACTGAGCGAGCATCTTTGCGCATGTGCAGCGCGTCACTCCAAAGGCAGACTTGTATTTATATACTGCACATACGCAACTGTAAAATTTTAAATTAAAATTACGGCTAATTAACAAAATATTTGAACAAACGAATGTACGATAACAAATCTGTGGCCAAATACCTTTCATTTAAAAAAAGATTGGTGTTATTTGATGCAGTAGTTTCTTCTCACGGAATGTCGAAAGAAAACGCTTAGCTTTTTAAATATATAGATGAATGATTTTTTCATATTTTAAATGAAATGAGTGCAATAGAAATGATGGCAATGGGAACAATGGCGGATCCAAGAGGGAGGTCACGGGGGTCATGACCCCCCCCCTCTGAACAGCAACAAAAATATTCTAAAGATCATTTTTATATCCGAGTCCCGCTTAACCGAGTTTCCACTTTAACCGAGTTTTTTTCTTCTGATGGACTGATGGCTTCCATTATAATGAAACAGCCATTATAAATGAAGTGTTAGGTGAAGATGAAAGAGCAGTCGTAAAAAGTTAGAACTCTGATTTTCTGGTCAGAATCGGAAAAATGGCCACCCCCCCCCTCCCCATTCTGACCAGAAAATCAGGGTTCTAACTTTTTACGACTGCTGGTTCATCTTCACCTAACATTTATAATGGCTGTTTCATAATAATGGAAACCATCAGTCCATCAGAAGAAAATGATCCATTCCAAAGGTATAAGTTCGATTGAAAAACTATTTAATACTTTGAGCAGAAAGAAGAGGCTGCACCTGCAATTTTAATGACACTAACAGAATCACATAGCTGCCAATGTGTACGGTTTAGTTACCTCTAAAATTTAATACAAATTTTTGCCATATTTAATCGTTGACAATTGTTAGACTTTTTAAACTAAATTTCCGGAAGTGACAGCGAATTGTTCCCTTGCGACGACATTTCTGTGGCTGTCAACTCGTAAAACTTGGCTAAAAATGATAACTTTGACAAAATTTTCTGAATGAATCTTTGCCTTTATAAAGAAAATGGGAACCTCTTTAATTTCTTGGAATTTGAACAAAATAGGTAAATTTTATATTTTTACGAATATTAATGCAATTTTTTGTATTTACGAATGAAAATGACTTCTCGAAAGTATCAGAAATGTAGTTAGTTTGGATTCGGGAATAGCTTTCAATATGAAAAATTCTCATAACGAGATTTGATCACCTCCCACCCGAACAAAGGAAATCCACGACTCCCCTCTAAATGGAAAGCTGGATCGGACCTTGAATGGGAGCAATATTTGGCAATTTATTATATGCGCCAGCCTAACATAAATTGATATTAATTGAACAAAAAATAAAATTTACAAAAATAATAAAATGTGTCCCAAGGTGTCTGACTCTTCTTTACTATAAAACCTTATAACTTCCTTATATTTATTACAGTACAAAATTTCTTGGATTACATTAATATTTTACGAGATATTTTATTATTTAAAATTTTTACACTTGTAAATTACACTTATTTTAAAGTTATCTTCTAAATTATATAAATGAAGTAAGTATTAAACAACATAAAATTTTATCCTAATTCTATATATATTTCAAATTTACTAACAGTTTTACTTTATTATAAATTCTTAAATTGTAGAAAATCTGTAAAATATTTCATACTGTAACATGATCTCAAACATTTGGAATCGTAAAGTTTTAAAAATTTAGAAACTTCTGAATTTTTAAAATATAATTATGAATCAATTTTATTAAACTTTTTAAACTTTTATTTATTTATTTATTTATTTATTTTTTGACATGACAAAATTTCTTGAATTACGTGAAAAGTTCACGAAATAATAAATTATTGGAAAACCTACCCTATATTTGCATATTTAAACTTATCTTCTGAAATATATATTTAAAATAAACATCAATCAACATAAAACATCATGAAATATCCAGATTCAACAAGGCTATTTATTAGTGGAATTTTTAAACACTGAAAGATACGGAATATCTTTAAAACGAATCTTTTTTATGATCTCAGAGGTTTGGAATAGGAAAATGTTCCTACAACTATTGCTTGTTACCGTGGTATTTGGCATTAATCTAAACGAAATTTAAATCACAATTTCCACTTCGCTTCAAAAGGTCTAAGCTCGCCTTAAAGGGATAACAATATTTTTTCTTCTTAACCTATTAAATCTTTTAATTTTGTTATTTTTTATTACAAGAGAAAATTTCTTAAATTATATAAAAAGTCGTATGTTATGTTTTATTATTTGAAAATTTCGCATTGTAATTACATATATTAAGGTCTCTTCCAAAATATATAAGTAAAATAAATATTAAATAGTATAAAGCAGCATAAAATGCTCGACAGAATTCCATAACGCTATTTATTAATCGTTTTAATTTACCATTAATCCTTAAGCAATCGTAAATCTGGAATATCCTTCATACTATAACTTATGATCTCAGAGATTTGGAATCGGAAAGTTTTCATACAAATCCCACCTGTTACTGTGGGATATTTTTAAGCGAAGTCAGAACGGAAAACTAAAGCAATGCACATCGGAACTAAAATAATAATCATACTAGTGGAGGCATTTCTAGTATTAATCTAACCGAAATTTAAATCACATTTTCCGCTTCATTCCAAAAGATCTAAGCTCGCCTTTACGTGGTAGCAAACATTTTTTCGTCCTCAAAAACCATTATCTCTGCAAGCGCCTTTTAAAAATAGAGTCCTCCTTTCCCTCTTAAAAGATGCCGGGGCGCAGATGGCAGCCCTTGCTCAAAGCCCCAGCTGGAATTTGCGAGGGCACTCATAAAGTTAAGATTGCCTAATTATATCGACATCATTTGCATAATAATGGCTCCATCTCTCGAAAATATAGCGCCTTATTTTCCTCGTAGCTGCATTTATCTCCTAGCATATAAGAAAAGAAGCATTTTGGCGAAAGCGTCTATTCAAAAAAATTGCCTTTCCAATAATGGACTGTAACGTCGTCCAGATTGAGTTTGGAGAAAAGGGGAGGGAAAAATATCAGCTTTTTAAAAATTACAAGTTTTGTATAAGTTATAATGCCGGCGTCATGAAATTTTTTTTTCTTTTCATCTTCCGTACGCATACACACACACACATACACTCTTTTCTCTTAATGATTCTCAGAGTTATAATTGTTGCTTGATAGGGAGATTAACGGCAAAAGGTCTCCCTTATTTTTCCATTAGAAACTTCTAGAAAGTCTGTTCGTCTGTAAATAACTTTCAATTACTGTCAAGGAGGATAATTAGGAGAAGGTCCAGTCTTTCTAATGGAAATGAGACCAGAAAAAAAGGAGGATAAAATAAACAAAACAAAATTATCCCAAATTTGAAAAGATGTCTTCTGGACCGATGGTCCGGGTTGTTTTACCCAAACTTAATTTACCATGCGCCTTCAAAAGTCAATAAACAAAGTTGGATAAGCGTTAATGAGGGAAGCTATAAGAGTAGTTAACAGACGATGGATCTCTGTTTTCTTGGTGCAATTATGAAAAAGAACAGGTTTCACTCTGTGAGATTGCCCGTAAAAAAAAAGGGAGAAAGGAAAAGAGAAAGTACCCGTAATAAGGAAAGTTTAACAATTTCAATTAGAAAATTAGCAGATGTATCAACAAATTCAGGAGATTTTTGTTATTTTTATCTCTTGATTAATGGATGGGTCTTATTTTAGTTGGAAGGTTATTTTTAAAATGTTAATGATAAAGCTTTTAATGCGTTTTTTATGCTCATATAAATGGCATTATTATTTTCTCATCGTCTGACACGTATTAAGATATATTTACCTTTTCTGGTAGAAAAAGAAAGTACTTTTATAGTAAACGCGAAGAAAAATCTTTTCCTAATTCGATTAATGTCCGCCTAGAGCTGTTACGTTGAGAATAAATGAAATAAAATTACTTGTAAGTGTGAATGTAATTTTGCAAATAATAATAATAATTGTATTACTTATGACAGGTATTTTCGAAAGTAAGTCAGGTATTTTTTTACGTTAAAATACAACTAGTTTATATAAAAAGGTGCAGAATATTTGTTTTTGCGTGATTTAATCAAAAGTATCCAATAAAGGTAATAATAAAAAGGAAAAAAAAATATATGATGATTAAATATAAAAAACAAGATATTAAAAACTCATCAGATTTCTTGATTGGTTTTGCTTTTTAATATCTGTTTAAATTTAGTTGTCACAACTTCTTCTGTTAATGGCTTTATGTTCATGGTAAAGTTATACTTCAAAGGATAAAAAAGTTGTTTGTACTATCAATTTAAATCGTGTTGCCCATCATCTTGCTGAGTGGTTAGTGCTCACCACTATAGTCAATAGCTTCTAAATTAAATCCTGGTTTTGGATATGGGTGTTCTTAGTTTATATTGGGTATTTGATAGTGTTTCGGGATCCACTTGATCTCTGCATGATCTAGTCTGCTTATCCCTGGTGAGCAAAAGAAGAGCGTAGGTTCCGTAAAAAAGAGGGTAAGAGCAGTAGCGCCAACTTTTGAAAAATATTGGTTGGGATAAAAAAAAATTTGAGTAAAATAACACATACAATTTTCTTTCCTTAGTGCGTGTACATGTAGAGAGGGGCGTGGGAGGAGCAAATGAATAAAAAAGATAATTCGACTTCAAATTATGGTTTTTAGAAGTAAAATATGAAAATATTATAATTCAATAAATAATTTTATTAAATTATATTCTTATAAGCTCTTCCTTTAATATTAGTCGTCATTAATATTTATAATAAATAGCATAAAAATTGCTAATTGAAAATGCAAAAAACTAAATGTCAAGAAAATATTTAGACACTTAATTTACTTAATCGATTAAGACAGACAGATGGCAAAATATACAGGAAATTTGTTTTTGAGAGAAATTTTATTATACATCTGTTAAAGGGGCTTTCAGTGCTCCTGTAAGTCTAATTGATGTACATACTATTTTTTAAACAAAATTAACTTGAGAACATTAGTAAAACCAAAATTTATTTCAGCGATTAAATAAATAAATAAATCAATGGAAATTCCGTGTGCGGAAAGACGAAATTATTGGGTAGGCATGCGTCCCACAGGCCCATATAAGTTGGCGCCGCTGAGTAAGTACAAGAGAAAGCAGTGCCGAAACTAAGGGAGGGGGGGAGGGGCAAAGGGGCATGTGCCCCGGACGCCAGAACGAAAGGGCGCCAAATGGAGGATTGTATCTTTGGAATGGATCATTTTCTTCTGATGGACTGATGGCTTCCATTTTTATGAAACAGCTATTATAAATGAAGTGTTAGGTGAAGATGAAAGACAGTCGTAAAAAGTTAGATGTCGTAAAAAGTCGTAAAAAAAATGACGCTATTCTTTTTCACCATTCTGACCAGAAAATCAAGAGTTCTAACTTTTTACGACTGTCTTTCATCTTCACCTAACACTTCATTTATAATAGCTGTTTCATAAAAATGGAAGCCATCAGTCCATCAGGAGAAAATAACTCGGTTAAAGCAGAAACTTGGCTAAGTGGGGCTCCGATTATCGGGACTCTACTGTATATTTCATTTTAAAAATGAGCTTTTAGAATATTTTGTTGGTGTTCAGAGGGGGCACATGACCCCGTGACCTCCCCCTTGGATCAGTCATTGTATACGTAGTTCAGTATTATATATTTTATGATTACATATTTTAAATTTTAAAATAAGTCGGCTATTGGAAAATTTGTAAAATTCTCTTTGCAAATATACTTTGCGAAAGTTTGGGGGGGGGGGGGGGGAAGCGCCAAAATCCCTGTTTGCCCCGGGTGCAAAAAGGCTAGTTTCGGCCCTGAGAAAAAGTACCCGTAATAACGAATTTTCACCAATTTCCACAACAAAATTAGTAAATGATACGAATTGAGACATTTTTGTTATTTTTGTCTCTTGATTAACCCTTTGATTACCGGTTGGTTGGGGTATATACGTGTACCAGTGATATATTTTTTTATTTATTCATACCGCTTTTTGAAAAATAATTTATGCTGTACACTTATACTAAGATTTTTTTTTTGACAAATCTACCAGAAAGGACAAATTTTGCACATAAATTGTGGTACAATTAAATAAAAAAATATTCGCCAGTTGTGATCCTTAATCCAAGGGTTAATAAATGGACCTTATTTTAGTTGAGACGTTATTTAAAAATGCCAATAAAGCTTTCAAAGTGTTTTTTATATTTATATGAAGGACATTATTATTTTATCATCATATGATATATATGGTAAAGGAAAAATTTCCGAACGATAGTCATAACCCCCACTAATAAAAGTCTCAGAATAAAGTTGTTTGCCGAAAGATTCTGGATATGATCTTTTAAAATCCTGTTGTAGTTGAATTTCCCTGAGAGATTTTTTATACATATTTATTTTTTTTAGGAATAGAAAAAATGATAACAGGGATTCCTTGTTTCTTTCAATCGATTTGTCATGTCACATTTATCCTAAATAAAAAATTCATTCCTGTACTTTCAACATCTCATTGCAATCTGTTCTGGAACTGTACCAATATTTAGAAATACATTGAGGTATACTATCCTGTTAGAAAAATGTATGAAAAAATAGCATCAACAACAAAATATTTAAAATTCTATAGCTTTCCAGCAGAACTTTATTCAGTCAAAACTTTCATAATTGTTCTCCACCGAGTCTAAGTTAAGCATTGTATACAATGTGCGGGCTGCATTACAAAAAAGCGCAAATTTATATAATTATCATCACACATTATGAAATTCCTACATACAAAATATTCTCCTGTTAGAAAAAAAATATATAAAAAAAAATAACAACAGCAGCAACAACAACAAAATATGCAAAATTCTATAGTTTTCCAGCAGATCTTTATTCAGTCAAAACTTTCATAATTGAGTCAAAAATATCAGGTGGTTGTATCAAGCATAGGAATAATTTCCAGAAACTCCTCATTTATTTTTAAGTACATATATCAGCGAATGAAAACTGCAAACTGAGAGGAATTTCTTGCATCTGTATTTTCATGGAATACCAGTCATACTCGTTCCCTACCGAGGTCTAATTTAAGTATTATACACAATGCCGCGGGCTACATCATAAAGAAGAGCAACTTTATAGAATTCATCGCACATTTTGAAATTTCTACATACAAAATACTACCTTGTTAAATATATGCAAACTTCTATAGCTTCCCACCAGAAAACAATTGAAACAGTCATCGTGAAATTTTAAAAGAAATACTTTTTTTAAGAAAAAAGATATCAATTTAAAAATTACCAAACTTTTAAAACTGAAAAAAAACAAGGATGACGTACAAAGGTGTGCTGCAGAACACAGGTTCAGGTAATTAAAAAATATATATACGTGGCAGTTCACTTGGATGTATGGATATTTATATAACTACAAATTAAATACATATTTATGGCATTTAAAAATTTTAATCGCAAGGAAAATGATACAAAAACGTATTAAATGTATAGCCCTGATCTGTGTCCTTTTTGTTTTTAATTATGTAATTGTTCCATTTTATAAAGTCAATCGTTGCAGAAGCACTATTACTTGGAATATAAAATTCAACTTTATTCAGTCAAAACTTCCATATTTGAATACAAAATATCAGGTGGTTGTATCGAGCTTAGAAATAATTTCCAGAAACTCCTCGCTTATTTTTAAGTACATATGTCTGCGAGTGAAAACTGCAAACTGACAGGAATTTCGTTCATCTGTATTTTCATGAATTACAAGATAATAAGCAAAAAATATTGGAATTATATCATTGGATTATTTAAATTTCTGGCTATGTCATAAATTTTCATAGCAATGATACATGAGGATCCCAGAAGCCAAGGGGTATAAGTGACAAAATTTTAAAAACTGATGCACAGACTATCTGGAAATAGGATTATTTATTTGGAGAAAAATAAATACAAATGATTTTCTAATTTTCTGCTGCATTTTAGAGATCAACTACAGTAGAACCTCGATTATCCGAAGTAATTGGGACTGACCCTCTTTCGGAAAATCGAAATTTTCGGATAATCGAGAAGGCTTCAATTTTAAGATTAAGGAGAAATATATGCAATATTTCTTATTATGGCAACAAATGCTTAATAAATAAAGCAATAGCAAAATATAAACAAGAATAAATTACATGAACTTTAATTTTGAAATTAAGTTCCTTTTGAATATATCACAAGGGTTTGAAAAAAATGTTTTGTTTGTCACAGTTTCGATTGCCTTTGCTTTGAAGCTCTATCACGGAGATTTTAATATTATTAGTTCACCAGTATCACAGTCTTTCTGATGCTCCAGCCATGCCAAACCTTTTGCAAAATATTCAAAAGCTTCAGAATTGCTAATTTGTTTGTTTTCTTCGTTCCACTCCGCAGCTTACGGGAGCTCAAGTTAAATTAAAAGGAACTCTAAAAAAGGGCATAAAAAATATTTGTATGTACTCTTAGTTCGTAGTTCGGAAAGGACTGTTTGCACACAAAGAGTATGATAGTTTAAAAATAAAAAAGTTTTCAAAATGGATTTTGTACACAAGGAATGTAATAGTTAAAAAAAAATCGCTTTCAAAATGGATTTTGCACACAAGGAATGTGATAGTAAAAAAAAAAAAAAAAAAAAAAAAAAAAAAAAAAAAAAAAAATCTTTCAAAAGGGACTTTGCACACAAGGAATATAATAGTAAAAAAAGAAAGAAAAAGCTTTCAGAATGGATTTTGCACACAAGGAATGTGATAGTAAAAAAAAAAAAAAAAAAAAAAAAAAAAAAAAGCTTTCAAAAGGGACTTTGCACACAAGGAATGTGATAGTAAAAAAAGAAAGAAAAAGCTTTCAGAATGGATTTTGTACACAAGGAATGTGATAGTAAAAAAAAAAAAAAAAGCTTTCAAAAGGGACTTTGCACACAAGGAATGTGATAGTAAAAAAAAGAAAGAAAAAGCTTTCAAAAGGGACTTTGCACACAAGGAATGTGATAGTAAAAAAAGAAAGAAAAAGCTTTCAGAATGGATTTTGTACACAAGGAATGTGATAGTAAAAAAAAAAAAAAAAAAGCTTTCAAAAGGGACTTTGCACACAAGGAATGTGATAGTAAAAAAAAGAAAGAAAAAGCTTTCAAAAGGGACTTTGCACACAAGGAATGTGATAGTAAAAAAAGAAAGAAAAAGCTTTCAGAATGGATTTTGCACACAAGGAATGTGATAGTAAAAAAAAAGCTTCCAAAATGGATTTCGGTTAACCGAGAGTTTCGGATAAAAGAGGTTCTACTGTACTTAAGCTCTTTAAAATACTTAACTACTCAACTCTTTAATCGCTACTTAAATTTTTAAAAATATTGTACTCCACATTCCTTTAACAGTTATTGAAATAAGAGTTCAAAGACCGCTGTAAAACAAGTAACAGTTTCATATTTTAATTCGGGCAATTACTATTGATTTTCCAACATTGAACTCAATTTACTCCAAATCTAAATTTTGTCACTTGTAACCCTTGGCTTCTGGTGTTCTCATATATATTTTAGCTAATATTATTTTCACATTTCTTTAATTACTCTGGATATTATTTCTGCTACTACGTAGTGACTGATTTCGACTTGCCTGCAATTGAATGTATTATTATTATTTATTCAAGTAGATACATTACCTTTAATATACAGTATGAATGCAAACTTTTTAAGGGTGTATTCGAAAAAATATTTTTCCACCATCAACAGCTCGAAATTTTCTGAGACATTTTCAGACTCATTTTTAAAAGTAAAAACATGAAACTTGCCGGGGTGATTTCTGAAGATATGTTTAACATGCCGTGTGATTTCATTTTCAGCTCAATTAATTAGAATTTGATTTTTAAACAATTATTTTCTCAGTATGACCATTTTTTTCATTCCCAGATCGCCCGCTTCGGAAAATTCGGTTCAAAACGCCCACTTTGGCAGCGTTTTTTACAGTATTTTCTGCATTTATCAAAAAATTAAGAAGCACCGCACATTATATAGTTTCTAAATAAGAGAATTTCCAAGTTTGATGCGTTTGAGAGCAAAAATGAATTTTAAAATGAATCAGAAAATAAGCAGTTTGGATCGGAATACACCCTTAAATGAAATATCAGTTTAAAATCTAACACTTTATCTTTCGGAAGTTTTTTTAGATATTTGTCGGTACATTCTTTGCTAAATCTAAAGAAGTTTCTACATAGCAAATTTCATCTTATATTTGAATATAAAAGTATTCTTAAATTAATATGTGTCAATCTTCATTTTTAATTAATCGTGTTTATTCACACTGGTAAAGAATTGTAACATGTTTTGAAAAAAATTAAAATGTATGCGAGTATGACTTATGTAAAAATGAAATAAAAAGAAGAAAAATAAAGATCACATAATGCTAATTTAACAATGACACGTTTAACTAAAAGAGATGATGAAAATTAATAAGTTCAAATTCTAAATCCTCGTGTTCAACTTTGTATATCCCTGTGCGTGCAGGGTAATTTTTTTTTACAAGAAAACAAAGACGAGAAATCGTGTAACTTTCAAATCTACTCATTTAAAAGCTTTTTATTTATTTATTTATTTATTTATTTATTACTTATAATTTTCGTTAAGCAGTGACGCATTTTATTAGATTTTCTACACATTTTTTAGTACTTAATAAATGGGGTACATTATCTTCTAATGTGATGTAAATCAGAGGCATCGGTAAAATACAGTGTTAGTTTCAATATAAAATGCATAGAAATCCTTTTTATAAAAAAGTACAATTTAATTATTCTTTAAATTTTCAGATTCAAATTCAACTCTTTATAGATTTTCAATTCGTTATTTCTGCATGTACAATCTCCTGTAACTGAAATTTTAAAGCGAGTTATATCTTATTACATCTATCTATTATATATATATAATCCAAACGGAAATTTCGTTCCGAACGCCGAGATTTCGAGTTGTACCGCATGGATTTTTACGGAACTTATACCGTTAGATAGGTATCGTTTCAGGGAAGGTTTTAAGCTATAACACATCATTCTACCTAGATTAGTTATAGAATTATTACGGAAAATTCTATTATTTTGGACTTTGTTACTTCATATTTCCTTAAATATCTGGGCTCCTATTGGTCGTAGAGCTTAGATCTCGCGCCAAAACTAGCTCCGAAGTACCCAAGCAAACTTTTCCCCGCGATTATTTTGCCGTCTTCCGATTTCCTCTAACTCTATTAGGGGCCCGCGTAGAGCCCCTTTAAAATATTTTTCGTAGTAATTTCAGCAATTATCTTAAATTATTGGTTAAGACCGCCACCCTCCCGATTCATGTATCTACGGAAAGGTTGCATGAAGGAGTTTCGTTCAGATACGCTTTCGTTAAGAATAGAGTGCGCTCCCTGGTGGTGGAATGTGGAACTAACATAACGCAATATTGTTAAAATTAGGAAATCTAACAATGCGATCTGTTTTAAACTTTGAGATAGTTCATAACACATAATCTATTATCTATTCTATTATATATATGTAAAATCTATTATCTATTCTATTATCTATTCTATTATATATATAAAATCCAAACGGAAATTTCGTTCCGAACGCCTAGATTTCGAGTTCTACTGCATGGATTTTTACGGAACCTATACCGTTAGATAGGTATTGTTTCAGGGAAGGTTTTAATCTATAACACATTATTCTACCTATATTAGTTTTAGAATTATGACGGAAAATTCTGTTATTTTGGGCGATAGGGTTACCATTTTATTTCTTGGCGAAATTCATCGTTGATAAAAAAAAATTGAAACGGCTATTAAACCTCGAAAAATAAAAGAAAAACTGTTACTAATTTTATTTAAATGAAAAAAAAAAGAAAAAAAGAAGAAGAAAATCCGTTTTAATGAGTGATAATATTAAAAAACGGAAACATTTAATCAAAACCTGAAAGAAATATTTGTAATGCTTAAAAATTAATTTAATAAGAAATATTACACTTGATACGCAATATTTGGCTCTTTATCGCTTGCGTTAGATATGGAAACGAATCTGAAAATTTGATTAGATGAAATTTTAACGACATTTTCTTTTTGTTCTGTTCTTTTCTTTTTTTTATATATCTAATTGTCCCATCACGTGACTTATAGAAGATACAAGCAGATGTAATTGTGAGTCACATGTGTAATTACTATTTGTTTCTTTACAATTTTTTATTTTTCTTTTGTCACCAAACAATGTGATTTTAAGCAAAAAATGCATAAGCGTGACATTAGCTTGAGGATGTTCTCACAAATGGTGTTTTTTTAGGTGAAAGAGATCATTTTTTGAGTACATTTTCATATTTAATTGTAACTTATATAGATATCAGTTAATATTTTAAAAATGGAATCGAATACTTAAATTTCAGTGTGAATTTCTGCCACCATACATATTGTAAAATAATTTCATACATTTTAAAATGTTTTTAGCCGTAATTCCGAAAGCATGTGATATTTATAAACTCGAACTCAGATCAACGAATATTACCCATTTTATTTAAGCAAATATTATCTATTTTCTCAAGTCATATCGCCAATTTCATTTTTGAAAAAATTCACAGATTCGAAATCTAGGAAATAAAGATAATTTTTAAGGAAATTTATGTTTTAATACGTTATTACTATGGAAAAATTCAACATTTTGAAAAAAAAAAAATTACAAGTCTTTTGTAATTCGTCATTTCTTCTTCGTCTTTCTTCGTACTTTCTCCTGTGTTATGTAATATTTCAAATGATATTGGACTAATTTTCGATCATCGATTCACCGCAAAATCGCATATCTATATAGTATATAAAATAAAGTCCGGATTAGGGGACTAATTAACGCACAGCGCAAACTACTGAACCTAAAATCTTGAAAATCGTGGTAAAAATACTTCTTATGACATAAACTTCTGCTAAGAAAGGATTTTCTAAAGTATCACCCCTAATGGTTTTTGCACGGGGAGGGGGAAAAAATCGAATATCAAAATTATGCGTCAAATGATAGCATATTTTAATGTAGTTTTGTATGCTGAATCGAATGCTACCAAATAAATTATTATAAGTCCAACAGTTCATGACACATTTCACATTTTTCTAATTTGGCGGTGTCTTTGGCATCTAAACCTCAAAATATCTATCATTACATCCGTTACTCTAGCAACGGAAAAAATTCAAATCAACCCTTTTGGCTAAAAAATAAAAACGGCTCTATGAGTTTGAAATAAAAATGCAAGCATCTTAATTTAAAAAAAAAATAGTGATTTTATGTAAAATAAAAGGGAAAAAATTACTGAGAATTTAGCGTTATAAAACAAAAATGGAAAAGGTACTACTTAGATATTCCGTCGACCAAAAATCTATCGTCAAACTATAAGATTAAATGCCAATAATGGTTGATCGTAAATATCAAATTCACTTGAATTTAAACAAACTACACGTGTTTACGTCATCAAGTGATTTTAATTTCGACGTTTTATTTGTATTTTTATTAATGTTATACTAATTTATTTGTTATTTCGTTATTTAAAATAAAGATTATGTCGATTTATATAATTTGACGAATGGTTTGGCGATTTATATAATTTGGCGAAATTGGTCGACGGGATAACAAGTAGTACCAATGAAAATATTTAAGTATGAAAGCAATGTTTGTAACGACTTAAAAATTATTTTCATATATATAAACTCGGTTTATGGCGTCAGATGCCGTCATCCGAAGAATCTACAAGAGTCTTTTTCAATTTTTTCCGGTTATAGGTTCCTCAATGAAAGAAATTGGAATTGGAATAATATTGTACGATTTATAAATTGCTCCTCGATAAGAAGAAAAAATGGGTACATTTATAACAACCGTGCGCACATCTCGCTGATAGCATTTTTAAAATTCCCAGTAGCAGTAGTTACATTTTGCGTATGTAAATTAAAAATATTTTTTTGCTTTAAATTATGGCATTATTTCCTGTTATTGTTTATCTTTTCAGTTTTTTAAATGAAATTAGTATAAGGCATGCATTTTAAATTAAATGAGTGAAAGGTTTGTGTTTTAAATGAAAATAATAAAATAAGAATATGCTATGAAAACAATCTTTATTGATTTATTACCTGCGCCCGGCTGACATAAAAGTATCACAAAAGCCACATATTCACTTTTCTTTGAGTAGTTGCTCATGAGAATTCAAGTTAACCTTCCGTAATCGGATACTTCACATATTGGTGTATTAGCTTTAATGTTGAAAGCATCGTTTTTGTTTGAAGCGAAAACTTTACTATGAATTCTATTACACAAAATCGCATCATCATCATCTACTATATACTTTACAATGGAAATTTGTATTTCATTCCGATTGTTTATAATACTTTCGTAGGATATACCACAATTAGTTAGGTAATAATTTTGGAACGGTTTTAGTGTATACATATTGTTCAAGGGTACTTAGTTATAGAGCAACAGTAAAAGTTCAAAAATTAAGTGAACCTGATTATGAAAGTTTAGCCTTTTTAAAAAAATCTACAGAACATATTTTGTTACAAGTGGCCCTGTTGCATGACTTTTAGGAATGGTGTTAGTATATACGATTTCATTATATGTTGATTAGTTACAGAGGTATTAATTTCTGTTGTCATAACGGTCTCATTACCCGACCATAAGTGCGCTGTTTATAATCAACTAAAACAATTACTTCTTAATTGCTAAATTTTGTCCAACGCTTAAGATAACATTATATCGCAATGGCGTTCGCATCGTTTTTAGTAATGTGCAAGGTCAAGCTGAAGATCCATATTGTTTAAAATACAAGTTCAAATTCACCATTTAGTTTAATCCAAGGTTCATTTGGAAATATTGACCAGCGCAGCGGGCTTAGCCTGCTAGTTATATATATATAATCCAAACGGAAATTTCGTTCCGAACGCCGAGATTTCGAGTTCTACCGCATGGATTTTTACGGAACTTATACCGTTAGATAGGTATCGTTCCAAGGAAGGTTTTAAGCTATAACACATCATTCTACCTAGATTAGTTATAGAATTATTACGGAAAATTCTATTATTTTGGACTTTGTTATTTCATATTTCCTTAAATATCTGGGCTCCTATTGGTCGTAGAGCTTAGATCTCGCGCCAAAAGTAGCTCCGAAGCACCCAAGCAAACTTTTCCTCGCGATTATTTTGCCGTCTTCCGATTTCCTCTAACTCTATTAGGGGCCCGCGTAGGTCCCCTTTAAAATATTTTTCGTAGTAATTTCAGCAATTATCTTAAATTATTGGTTAAGACCGCCACCCTCCCGATTCGTGTATCTACGGAAAGGTTGCATGAAGGAGTTTCGTTCAGATACGCTTTCGTTAAGAATAGAGTGCGCTCCCTGGTGGTGGAATGTGGAACTAACATAACGCAATATTGTTAAAATTAGGAAATCTAACAATGCGATCTGTTTTAAACTTTGAGATAGTTCATAACACATAATCTATTATCTATTCTATTATATATATATAAAATCTATTATATATTCTATTATCTATTATATATATAAAATCCAAACGGAAATTTCGTTCCGAACGCCTAGATTTCGAGTTCTACTGCATGGATTTTTACGGAACCTATACCGTTAGATAGGTATTATTTCAGGGAAGGTTTTAAGCTATAACACATTATTCTACCTATATTAGTTTTAGAATTATGACGGAAAATTCTGTTATTTTGGGCGATAAGGTTACCATTTTATTTCTTGGCGAAATTCATCGTTGATAAAAAAAAAAAAAAATTGAAATGGCTATTAAACCTCGAAAAATAAAAGAAAAACTGTTACTAATTTTATTTAAATGAAAAAAAAAAGAAAAAAAGAAGAAGAAAATCCGTTTTAATGAGTGATACTATTAAAAAACGGAAACATTTAATCAAAACCTGAAAGAAATATTTGTAATGCTTAAAAATTAATTTAATAAGAAATATTACACTTGATACGCAATATTTGGCTCTTTATCGCTTGCTTTAGATAGGAAACGAATCTGAAAATTTTATTAGATGAAATTTTAACGACATTTTCTTTCTGTTCTGTTCTTTTCTTTTTTTTATATCTAATTGTCCCATCACGTGACTTATAGAAGAAACAAGCAGATGTAATTGTGAGTCACATGTGTAATTACTATTTGTTTCTTTACAATTTTTTATTTTTCTTTTGTCGCCAAACAATGTGATTTTAAGCCAAAAATGCATAAGCGTGACATTAGCTTGAGGATGTTCTCACAAATAGTGTTTTTTTAGGTGAAAGAGATCATTTTTTGAGTACATTTTCATATTCAATTGTAACTTATATAGATATCAGTTAATATTTTAAAAATGGAATCGAATACTTAAATTTCAGTGTGAATTTCTGCCACACATACATATTGTAAAATAATTTCATACTTTTTAAAATGTTTTTCGCCGTAATTCCGAAAGCATGTGATATTTATAAACTCGAACTCAGATCAACGAATATTACCCATTTTATTTAAGCAAATATTATCTATTTTCTCAAGTCATATCGCCAATTTCATTTTTGAAAAAATTCACAGATTCGAAATCTAGGAAATAAAGATAATTTTTAAGGAAATTTATGTTTTAATACGTTATTACTATGGAAAAATTCAACATTTTGAAAAAAAAAAAATTACAAGTCTTTTGTAATTCGTCATTTCTTCTTCGTCTTTCTTCGTACTTTCTCCTGTGTTATGTAATATTTCAAATGATATTGGACTAATTTTCGATCATCGATTCACCGCAAAATCGCATATCTATATAGTATATAAAATAAAGTCCGGATTAGGGGACTAATTAACGCACAGCGCAAACTACTGAACCTAAAATCTTGAAAATCGTGGTAAAAATACTTCTTATGACATAAACTTCTGCTAAGAAAGGATTTTCTAAAGTATCACCCCTAATGGTTTTTGCACGGGGAGGGGGAAAAAATCGAATATCAAAATTATGCGTCAAATGATAGCATATTTTAATGTAGTTTTGTATGCTGAATCGAATGCTACCAAATAAATTTTTATAAGTCCAACAGAACATGACACATTTCATATTTTTCTAATTTGGCGGTGTCTTTGGCATCTAAACCTCAAAATATCTATCATTACATCCGTTACTCTAGCAACGGAAAAAATTCAAATCAACCCTTTTGGCTAAAAAATAAAAACGGCTCTATGAGTTTGAAGTAAAAATGCAAGCATCTTAATTTTAAAAAAAAATAGTGATTTTATGTAAAATAAAAGGGAAAAAATTACTGAGAATTTAGCGTTATAAAACAAAAATGGAAAAGGTACTACTTAGATATTCCGTCGACCAAAAATCTATCGTCAAACTATAAGATTAAATGCCAATAATGGTTGATCGTAAATATCAAATTCACTTGAATTTAAACAAACTACACGTGTTTACGTCATCAAGTGATTTTAATTTCGACGTTTTATTTGTATTTTTATTAATGTTATACTAATTTATTTGTTATTTCGTTATTTAAAATAAAGATTATGTCGATTTATATAATTTGACGAATGGTTTGGCGATTTATATAATTTGGCGAAATTGGTCGACGGGATAACAAGTAGTACCAATGAAAATATTTAAGTATGAAAGCAATGTTTGTAACGACTTAAAAATTATTTTCATATATATAAACTCGGTTTATGGCGTCAGATGCCGTCATCCGAAGAATCTACAAGAGTCTTTTTCAATTTTTTCCGGTTATAGGTTCCTCAATGAAAGAAATTGGAATTGGAATAATATTGTACGATTTATAAATTGCTCCTCGATAAGAAGAAAAAATGGGTACATTTATAACAACCGTGCGCACATCTCGCTGATAGCATTTTTAAAATTCCCAGTAGCAGTAGTTACATTTTGCGTATGTAAATTAAAAATATTTTTTTGCTTTAAATTATGGCATTATTTCCTGTTATTGTTTATCTTTTCAGTTTTTTAAATGAAATTAGTATAAGGCATGCATTTTAAATTAAATGAGTGAAAGGTTTGTGTTTTAAATGAAAATAATAAAATAAGAATATGCTATGAAAACAATCTTTATTGATTTATTACCTGCGCCCGGCTGACATAAAAGTATCACAAAAGCCACATATTCACTTTTCTTTGAGTAGTTGCTCATGAGAATTCAAGTTAACCTTCCGTAATCGGATACTTCACATATTGGTGTATTAGGTTTAATGTTGAAAGCATCGTTTTTGTTTGAAGCGAAAACTTTACTATGAATTCTATTACACAAAATCGCATCATCATCATCTACTATATACTTTACAATGGAAATTTGTATTTCATTCCGATTGTTTATAATACTTTCGTAGGATATACCACAATTAGTTAGGTAATAATTTTGGAACGGTTTTAGTGTATACATATTGTTCAAGGGTACTTAGTTATAGAGCAACAGTAAAAGTTCAAAAATTAAGTGAACCTGATTATGAAAGTTTAGCCTTTTTAAAAAAATCTACAGAACATATTTTGTTACAAGTGGCCCTGTTGCATGACTTTTAGGAATGGTGTTAGTATATACGATTTCATTATATGTTGATTAGTTACAGAGGTATTAATTTCTGTTGTCATAACGGTCTCATTACCCGACCATAAGTGCGCTGTTTATAATCAACTAAAACAATTACTTCTTAATTGCTAAATTTTGTCCAACGCTTAAGATAACATTATATCGCAATGGCGTTCGCATCGTTTTTAGTAATGTGCAAGGTCAAGCTGAAGATCCATATTGTTTAAAATACAAGTTCAAATTCACCATTTAGTTTAATCCAAGGTTCATTTGGAAATATTGACCAGCGCAGCGGGCTTAGCCTGCTAGTATATGTTATATAAAAATTTTACTTGCAACCTTCATTTAAATTATTCTAAATTTACGGCGTATTCATTATTTCCCTATTTCTTAATACTGTCTGTTATTTATTTCTAGTTAAATACCTATAAACTTAATACGTATATTAATCAAAACCTTAATCTAAACTTTTTATCCCTTCATTAATTTTTATCAGCTACCAAAACTGTAATATTTTGAGCGCTGCTACTTTTATTTTTCGAATGTTTATGTAAGCCATTTTTACAATTTTTATTTTATTCCATATCAAGTTCCCGCCAACCTGTCTAGCGTCAGCCGTATTACATCGAAATCCCTCCGTGAGCCGATCAGTTACTCGTTTCTATTACTCTCCTCCTCGCTCTCCATTGGTTGAGTGGCGGATCGCATTTCATTCTGCTTCTAGTTTCTAAATCTGTTTGGTTCGTCTGAAGTTTATATTTAAATCTGTATTCCTACGCGAAACTTGATAAAACTGTCGAGCTTGAGGTCAGAGAGAGATTTTTTTTTTGTGCTGTTCAATTGTCTGGAAAGCTGTTACCAGGTGTCTTATCGTCTCGTAGAATATCTAAATTGTAATTAACATCTTTTTAACCTGGAATAATTAATTCGTGCTCTAGCTTGAAAGCTCTGATAAATCCTCGCAATACGAGAGTTGTTGACGTTTATATGTTGAATAAACAGTTTCAAGTGAATTATCCACTGTTTTATTGGGAAAACTACCGGATTTCTTAATCCGTTACTGACCACTCGGGCGGCCTGCCTGACCTGAATTTGCCTGCATCATAAATAGCTGGTGTTTCGATTGAACTGAGCCAATCTCATTGCTATAATCTAATCGATAGAGGGATTAAGTTGGTCAACTGAAAGTATTATGCCTGTCCACAGCTGCTAATATCCCACCATATTGATATTTACAGCAGCAATGTTTTCCTTAAGTGGTACGAAATTTATGCAACCTCACCGATGTCTGACCAAGATTTTAGTAATCATCCAGCAGGATATAATCTATATGCACTATACTTTCTTAAGTTCTTCATCTCCTAACGTCACGGCAATGTTGCCAGATTGTTATTTTTTTTAAATTCAAAATAGCTACCAATTTTTATGAGTAATAATCTTCGCTTTATTTAATCTCGAAATAGCTGTGATTAAACAAAGCAAAGATTTGTATTCTGAAATAGCGGTAGATATTCCGAATAAAAAATTCTCCAACTATTGCCATATCATCCAAAATGGCAACATTGTAGCTATAGTTAGCAGGGCCCGACTTAGGTTATGGTGCAAGCATTATTCTGGGGGGCCTCCTTCTGTCGATCTACAGAATTTTTTAGTGAATAATGTGGAATCAGCTAGAACTAAACGTCATACATATTGTATGTGTGCATAAATTTTGCACCCGGTACTGCTCCCATCTGTATACAGGGTATCACAGAATGATGGTCACAACTTTAAGAAAAAATACTAGTAGGATATCAGTAGAAAAAATGATAGATTGGTTGACAGAGTATTTTTTTTTCAAACTTTTACTTTGCTTATCTACAGCTCCAAGTCAAAAAATGAGAATAATTCATTTAACTTGTATTTGGAATTGTATTTGGCTTTATTTCAGTGTAGCACAATTGAAAAAGAAGAACGGTTGATGTTTTAAAAATTTGCATGTTATTAAAGGAAATTAAAACTGTAAAAGATTAAATTTTAAGTGAATATTGTATTTTTGTAAAATTATTTACATTATTCAAAATATTAGAATAGTAAAATAGATGGTTCAAAAAATTAGAATACTTATGAATTTTCCTGATTAGTCCAGAAGGTTGCATAAATTAAGCATAAAATTAGCTTCTGCGGGACTTCTTCTTAAGTTACAAAAGCGCTTTGCATCATCATTGTTTTCATTTTGTGTGAAACATGGGTCGCTCGTCCGACATAATGGAGTTTACAAAGCATCGTATTATTGATTTGCATAAAGAAGGTCGTAATCAGCAATATATCGCCAGTTACTTAAAATGTTCTCGATCAACTGTTAGTAGAGCAATAAAGGAGTATTTTCACGGCGGACATTTTGAAAACAAGCATCTGAATAGCGGCCGAAAGTCAAAAACTACTCAGAGAGATGATAGAAAGCTAAAGAGTATTACTAAATAAAAACCGCTTTAGAAGTGCAAGATATATGCATTGAAAGTGGAAAGAACCCGGTGTTGATGCGAGTAAATCCACAACACTAAAAAGTCTACATAAACTTGGATTTCAAACTTGTGTACCAAAGATAAAGCCCCTTATGACTATTAAACAGAAGAGAGAGAGAGAGAGTGAAATGGTGATTAAAGAAAAAAAAAAAAAGGCTTTTGTAGGGTCTGGATGATTGGGAAAATATATTGTTTAGTGATGAGAGAGTGTTTTGCGTAACATACGGTGATCAAGGTGTTCGTGCATGGCGAATAAAGCAAGAAGCATATGACAAGAACTGCATGAAACGATCAGTGAAATTTGCAGCCAGTGTAATGGCTTGCATGACTGCAGATGGTCCTGTATCATTAACGAAAGGATTAATTCTGAGATATATCGAGAAATCTTTGAGCATTTCATGATACCATCGTCGGAAGATCTGTGTGGTGGCGATTTTATTTTCCAAAATGATTTAACATTTTCACACAGGTCAGTGTCCACTAAGAACTGGCTTAGCCAACACCAAATTAACGTACTTCCCTGCACGTCTAATTCACCAGATTTAAATTCAGTAGAGAATTTGTAGAGAATAATTAAGAAAAGGCTGTAGGATATTGCGCCAAAAAACAAAGCTGAGCTTCTTTCCTGCATAAAGTCGACATGGTCATGTCTGGACAGGAAACATTGTGAACCACTTGTAGTTAGCTTGGCACAGCGAGTTCGTGCTGTTATAAAATGTAAAGGTGATGCTACAAAATATTAAAGAATAACTATTTTTCTTTCTTTTTAAAACATGCATTATTTACAATGCATTATTCTAATATTTTGAACCAGGTAAATAGTTATTCTAATAATTTGATTTTTTCAAGTGTGAATAATTATTTTAATTTTTGTATTATTTCCTTTAATTTGTATGCTAACAGATTCTACAAACTGTGTACATTCTTACAATATTAAATTTTATCCTGTATTACTTTTCGTATAAGCGATACATAGAAAAAACTTTTTTCACAATTCCTTTTTTTCTATTACTATTCTAATTTTTTGACTTGGAACTGTACGTACGTTATAAGATGTCTAAAAGAGAATGCCCCAAATTGGTCATAATTAATGGTGTTAACTTGCTACGTTACGAGGGAAACATCAATAAAGAATTTCTTTTGAAAATAATAGAGTACTAAGTTATTATAATAAAATTTTTAATCATTAGTTTTCTAATGATATAGTTTGCTTTTTGCATGGGTGGAGGGTTGCTGGAAACAGCGAGAGGAAGGGGGACCACATTCCTTTTCTAAAAGTTTGAAAATATATAAATTTTGACCACATTTGGCTAATTTTAATCATTTGGCACCTTTTAATGAAAATCTCGATTGCTCTCATGGGGACCCCCTAAAAAAAAGGGGGTGGGTGGGCAGCAGCCTCGCATGCCCCTGCACAAGTCGAGCCCTGATGGTTAGTGTACGTGCAAAATGCATTTTTTGCATGAAACATGAACTGAAATAAACATAGGGAAAATGACAAAAGCTTGGCGGGCCGCAGGTAAGTTATCAGCGGGGCACGTGTTCGACAAGTCTGCTCTATATGCACTAACGTCGAAATCCAATAGTATGCCATCCATTACGAGGGTACACGACATTTCGGGCCCGACACTTCGGTCCCGCCATTTCGGTTCCCCCGTTTCGACCCTGAGACATTTCGGTCCCAAGACATTTCGGTCCCAAGACATTTCGGTCCCAAGACATTTCGGTCCCGAGACATTTCGGTCCATGGCCATTTCGGTCTCTGGCCATATCGGTGGCCATTTCGGACCTTGGCCATTTCGGTCCTTAACCATTTCGGTCCCTTGCAAATTTTGTGCTCACCAACTTATAACTCGGATTCTAATTGTCGTGGCCCCGCTAAACGCTGCTATTTGAACATTATTTGGGCCCTTTTAAAAAATACCCCCCCTTCAAATTTTATAAAAAGCTGAATATAACATTGATATAACCGATAAATTTAAACTTTTATAACTCGTGATTATGAAATCGCAGCGAGCTGAAAATTTGTTTGATTGAACAATGTGATATAATTGTACAGGGGACATTGTCTTTTTTTAAAACTATTATTATTTAACAAAATGGATTTTTTAAGTTTTATTATTTATTATTATTATTAGGTATTTCATATACTATAAACTGCTATACATGTTTTTTTAGTTGTTTTCATACATTTTTTAAAACATTTAAATTATCATTAATTAAATAATTAAACTGTGATTTTTTTCTTCTTCCAATTAGATTAATCATAAATGTCTTCAATAATTCAATTAGACACTTATAAGCTGTTATATGCAAATATATCCTCACATCAACCCCTCTACACCCTCACCTTTAATAATTCAGAAATGAGACATATTTATTAAAGAACAAATTTAATTTTTCTTATTATTTTTATAATACAAAGTTGCATCTTATAAATTTGTTTTCATAAGTTACTTTACCATTATAAACATTGGGAAAACAATAGTGATTTGGTAACTAGGCGTGCTATGAAAAATATTTTGTTTTCAGAAAACTCCACTCACCACTTTTTTTTTTTTTTTTTTTTTAATAATTATTTCTTGCAATTTTTTAAGTCTTCTCACCCTTTGAAGGCGATTTTTGTGAGCTAATTTTATTGAATCTGGGCCTTTTTCTTTGTAATAAGATTAATATTTTTAATTATATATAATAATGTAACTGTTATTTTAATTAATTTTATTTGTAAATTTTAACTGACAAAACTAAGCTTTTTTATATTTGTCGTTTATTTATTTATTTTTTATATTACCCGTTTCCTCCCACTTTCCCAGAAAAAAAAAAATATATATATTTATTTTACTTTTATTAATAATTAATAGTTTTACATTTCGGTAACTTTAAATATAAAAATAAACAGGTAAAGGATAAATTTCGGTTTATAACCACTATAAAATATAATGGTATATTGAATATAAAATATATTATGTATCGATTTTATTTTAAAGTAGAAATTTGTAATGTGTATTAATAATGCTATTAATTTAATAAATTAAGGATACATTAAATTAAAAAAATATATATTTAATAAAATATTAATTTAATTTTTATACTAAAATTACTAACAGTTTTAAGAATGAATTAATAGCAATTATTCATCACTTAAAGTTTTCATTCAAAATTTCTGATTTATTATTTAAAAAAAAAATAAAATAGAATTTTTTTGAAAAATCAGTCAAAAACAATTAATTAATTAAACATAATTATTAATAATTAATTAATTAAACATAATAATAATAACAATAATAATAATGCAACATTGTACAAATACATAAAAATAATTTTTAACAGTGTTAAGTGACATTATTGTCCAGATACAGATTTTAATTTTTTTTTGCACAGTTATAGTTTACAATTCGCAATTCGCAAAATGCAAGATATTAATTAATTATAATTAAAGAGCAAGATAAGCGTAAATATTTGAAATACAGAATTAATTTTAAATACGAAAAGAATATTTTATGATTATTAGAAATTTGAACCTTTCTATCCCAACTTTACAGAAAAGTAATTTCTTTAACACTATTTCTAGCGGTGTCAAATGACGCCTTTTTAAAATTTTGATTTGTGTTTATTTTGCTCGTAGTTTTTTAATGTAATAAGCATAAAAAAGTCTTAAATGTATTAAAAAGGATTTGTAATTGTTGCAATTTAAAAATTACGAAAAACCTGAAATCGAAATCTTTTTAAAGGTGTCATTCGACACCGGTAGAAATAGCGTTGATATTACATGTAAAAAGATTAATGCAAAATTTTAAATAGTTTTTTAATAAAAAAATTATTAAAATGAAATAAAAAGTTGTAGTCTGTTCCGATGCAGAATTTAAAAAATAATGTGTCTTTATCACAATTCCATGTTAAGAAGCCCCTTTTAAGAAATATGTAAAATGCAATACATCTAAAATTCATGGGCCGTTAAATAATAGAATTAAATAAAGATTTGTAAAAATATTTGCAGATTTATTTCTTTATTAATCACATAGTGTCCAAATTATATGGAATTGAATATGTGCAGTGCATGGGCATTTGCATATGAAAATTAAAGCTCGACTTATAAATATTTTTAAATTGTCTGGACTTTATATGCATTATAGGCTAAAATATGAGGATCTTCTATAAAGAATCCACAGAACTCCCCCTCCCACCCACTCTTAAAAACGATTCTTTCTGCCATATGAAATTTGCATGGGGTGCTACAATTTGCATCCGAGTTATAAGTGTTTGCAATTTTCGGACCCTTATATTCGGGTTATGCTAAAATTTCGAGAGTTCAGTTAAAAAATCCTATAATGTCCCTCCTTTCATAAAGATTAAGTTTACCGTACAAAATATGAGTATTTTGCGATAATTATAGAGTTTTAATTCATCACGACCTTATACTTATGATACACTAAAATATAGAAAAAGTCAACAGAGTCCCACCCCCATGCTTTTTAAAACGATTACGATTATCATACGAAATTTGTGTGGGCTGCGACAAGTTTGATCTGTGTTATAAGAGTTTGCGTTTTCGAGTCCTTATATGACGAGTCCCATGACTAATCGGATTATACTAAAATTTAGGATGTTCAGTTAAAAAATCCGATAATATCCCTCCTTTTATAAAGATTACGTTTACCCTACAAAATATGAGTGTTTTGCGATAATTATAGATCGAGTTATAAATGTTTTAATTTATCAGGACCTCATACTTAAGATACACTAAAATATAGAAAAAGTCAACAGAGCCCCTTCCCCCTGCTTTTTAAAACGATTACGATTATCATACGAAATGTGTGTGGGCTGCGACAAGTTTGATCTGTGTTATAAGAGTTTGCGTTTTTGAGTCCTTATATGACGAGTCCCATGACTAATCGGGTTATACTAAAATTTAGAGGGTTCAGTTAAAAAATACGATAATATCCCTCCTTTTATAAAGATTGCGTTTACCATACAACATATGAGTGTTTTGCGATAATTATAGATCGAGTTATAAATGTTTTAGTTTATCAGAACCTCATACTTAAGAATTTTAATGATGTGAATTATCACATTGCTACAAAGCGTAAACCAACTTAGTGAAAAATGTCCAAGCCGGGAATCGAACCCGGGTCCCTGGAATAGATCTCCAGTGCTCTACCACTAAACCACAAGCACGATGTCCAGCTTGGCATTTCTCACTTATATAAGTCGGTAAGGCTGCTACTGCAGCACAAGATGGAGAAGTCTTCATGAGCACACATTCTAGCGGCGTAACATGAGACGCAAATAAACCCAGCATCGGTGAATATACAATTTTAATTAATTTTTCAACTGCATTTCAGCAGTGAAATTACGGTTGAAATTATTGAATATTAATGATGTGAATTATCACATTGCTACAAAGCGTAAACCAACTTAGTGAAAAATGTCCAAGCCGGGAATCGAACCCGGGTCCCTGGAATAGATCTCCAGTGCTCTACTACTAAACCACAAGGACGAGATCCAGCTTGGCATTTCTCACTTATATAAGTCGGTAAGGCTGCTACTGCAGCACAAGATGGAGAAGTCTTCATGAGCACACATTCTAGCGGCGTAACATGAGACGCAAATAAACCCAGCATAGGTGAATATACAATTTTAATTAATTTTTCAACTGCATTTCAGCAGTGAAATTACGCATGAAATTATTGAATATTAATGATGTGAATTATCACATTGCTACAGTTGCTTTGTAGCAATGTGATAATTCACATCATTAATATTCAATAATTTCATGCGTAATTTCACTGCTGAAATGCAGTTGAAAAATTAATCTCCATCTTGTGCTGCAGTAGCAGCCTTACCGACTTATATAAGTGAGAAATGCCAAGCTGGACATCGTCCTTGTGGTTTAGTGGTAGAGCACTGGAGATCTATTCCAGGGACCCGGGTTCGATTCCCGGCTTGGACATTTTTCACTAAGTTGGTTTACGCTTTGTAGCAATGTGATAATTCACATCATTAATATTCAATAATTTCAAGCGTAATTTCACTGCTGAAATGCAGTTGAAAAATTAATTAAAACTCATACTTAAGATACACTAAAATATAGAAAAGTTCAACAGAGCCCCCCCCCCCCCCCCCCATGCTTTTTAAAACAATTACGATTATCATACGAAATTTGTGTGGGCTGCGACAAGTTTGATCTGTGTTATAAGAGTTTGCGTTTTCGAGTCCTTATATGACGAGTCCCATGACTAATCGGGCTATACTAAAATTTAGGGGTTGAGTTAAAAAATCCGATAATATCCCTCCTTTTATAAAGATTACGTTTACCATACAAAGTATGAGTGTTTTGCGATAATTATAGATCGAGTTATAAATGTTTTAATTTATCAGGACCTCATACTTAAGATACACTAAAATATAGAAAAGGTCAACAGAGACCCCCCCCCATGCTTTTTAAAACAATTACGATTATCGTACGAAATTTGTGTGGACTGCAACAAGTTTGATCTGTGTTATAAGAGTTTGCGTTTTCGAGTCCTTATATGACGAGTCCCATGACTAATCGGGTTATACTAAAATTTAGGGGGTTGAGTTAAAAAATACGATAATATCCCTCCTTTTATAAAGATTACGTTTACCCTACAAAATATGAGTGTTTTGCGATAATTATAGATCGAGTTATAAATGTTTTAATTTATCAGGACCTCATACTTAAGATACACTAAAATATAGAAAAGGCCAACACAGCCCCCACCCCCTTTGCTTTTTAAAACAATTACGATTATCATACGGAATTTATGTGGGCTGCGACAGTTTTGATCTGTGTTATAAGTGTTTGCGTTTACGAGTCCTTATATTCGGGTTATACTAAAATTTAGGGAGTTCAGTTAAAAAATCCGATAATGTCCCTCCTTTTATAAAGATTATGTTTACCATACAAAATATGAGTGTTTTGTGATAAATTATAGATCGGGTTATAAATGCTTTAATTTATCAGGACCTTATACTTATAATACAATGAAATATAGAAAATATCAATCCCCCCTGCTTTTTAAAATCATTACCATACGAAGTTTGTGTGAGCTGTTACTAAAATTTTAAGGCCTTTATTTAAAAAACTCTAGAATGTCCCCTATAAAATTATGTCACCTGCTTCAAGTGCATAAAATTTCATCTTGCTGGAGAAGGGACCGAAATGGCAAGAGACCGAAATGACTCGGGGCCGAAATGGCCAGGGACCGAAATGTCTCTGGACCGAAACGGCGGGACTGAAATGGTGGGACCGAAACGTCCTGCTTCCCCATTACGATACGTTAAATCTCAATACGAGGGTAACTCTGAAACTTTTGCGACAACAAAAATCTACAGCATATAAAAAACTTATTTTTTTCTCAAAATAATTCTCTTTACACCCAATACATTTATTCATTCTTTGAAACAAGATTAAATTTTTTTCCCACTCAATCCAGGCTGATTTGTTTGAAGAGAGTCAAATAGCGCACCAGTGCAACATTCACACTGTGACTGCCTCAGAGGGACTACTCAGACTTGGAAACCATTCTTTTAGAACATAGATGTTTCTCCCGGTCTTTTACTACGGCCTTGAAAGAAAAATTACAAATTACAGCCGGAGCTGAATCCGCTGAAAAACGCCAGGATGTGCCGAGGCATTGTTATGGTGAAGAAAATAATGCCTGTAGTTCCTGTCTTTCGTCTCTTTTCTTCCAACTTTTTAATGATTTCTGCTAGACAAATCTCTCTATATCAGTTAGCAGTAACTGTTTTTCGCTCTTTCAAAGGTATTGAGGCAGTATGGCCAATTTTGGGAGAAAAAAAATGTGGTCATAATTTCTTTGCCGATGCTCCTCAGCCGCTTAGCTTTTGTTGGCGGTTCTTCATTTTCAAATACCCAAACTGAAAATTTTTTTTTTAGTTTTTGAATGAAATTGGAAAATCCATGTTTCATCTCTTACAAAAACTTCATAAAATCGTTTGGAAATGCCATAATCAAATTTTAACAATATTTGTTCGCACCATGAAACACTTATCTATGCTTTTGTTCCTCTGACAGCTTATGAGGAATCAATCTGCTTCAAACTTCCTAACTTCTTTATGCAGCAACTTAAATATTGCTGCCAATCCAATATTCCAAGTTTGCTGAATAGATTGATACATAATATGTGGGTTATCTTTTAAAATTATGATTAGCTTTGCAGCATTTTCATTTGAGGATGTTTTTGAAGGACTTCCACTTCGCACGCCATCTTTGAAATCAAAATTTCCATGCTTAAAACTTTGAAATCATCTAAACATGGTTGCATATGAAGAACGGGAAGTTGGAAAAGCCTTTGATACTCTTTAAAAACCGTCTTTTTCATTTAAACCTACTTCAATATTATAAAACATCATCACGCGGAAATGGTCTCATGAGATCAACATCATTAGTAAGAATAAATCAGCAAAATAACTAGTTTTCAACTAGCCCTGGTCAACCTGGCAGCCACGTGACAAGGAGTTGGCGAGACAGAGAAATGTGACGCGCCACCTAGTGAGAGCTCCTATTTAAAAAAAAAAAACAACAACTAAACAAAAACATGCTAAAAGTGATAAAAATAGATTTAAAAAAGCATATAAGTGTCTTTATTCTGTTCTTATATGTTTCATTGCTCTGACGGCGACATTCTCAAGATGATAATGATAAAAATACTTCCGCAAATATTTTTAAATTAAACTGGTAAACAAAAATCACGAGATTACATGTATAATGAAATCAAGTGCAATAAAAAAAAAAAAAAAAAAATGGACATTTGTGAATGTGGATTATTTTATGCTGTTGTTTCTTGTTCTGCAGAGCATCTCTTTCCTAATTTTAGGTAAATCCATGACATCTGATACGGCTAATATTTTATTAAGCACCCAGTGTTAAATACCCCTCACCCTCCCTGCCGATTTTTCCTATTACAAAACTTACACAGTGACCCTCGTAGAACTTGAATCGGCAGCCATCTCTTAAGGCCCTACTTCAGTAACGCTCCGAGATAGAGCGGCTAATGTTATTTCAATGGGAGAAATTTATAACTGTTATTTTTTTGCATTTTGCTCGAATTTGATATTTTTTGTAGCTTTCAAAAGCTGTACTCTTGGGGACGAGCGACCGGTAAACGGGCCACTTAGGGTGCTCAGAATCCTTCATTATTCCCACCAGTTATTTTTTATTATAAAGTTTACCTTATTTAATCAGAGCATTTTCGCGATTCAATTACAGAAAATTTTCTGTTTTAAAAAACCGGTGGTAAAAGAATAAAAATTAACCCCTTAACCTACAATGACGGGCATTGCCCGCGTACGATGATCGAGCCAAATGTAAATTCTTCTTACCACTAAAATTTCACAGTAAATATAGTTTAATTTAATCGTCGAAATTCCATGATTAAACAAGGCGAAAATCTCTATTAAATTTTAGTGGTAGCTATGGATTTACCAAACCGTGGAGCTGTTAAAAGTAAATCGTAGGTTAAGGCGTTAAGCAAAGGGCTCTCGTCGCGAAGTGGTTAAGGTCTTATTAGATGAATTGCATTAAAAATTTCAAAATCGAAATTAAAGTAACTTTGAATAGTGATAAATACTACATATTTGAAGTATATTCATACATTGCTTAAATTACCACGTAATACTTATGGCATAAATGGAAGTTACCAATCAAGTAATCTACTGTGATATTTTATAGAGCATCGTACAATAATCTATACCCATCAACGTCGAGATCCAATAGCATGCCATCCATTACGACACGTTAAATCTCAATAGAACTCGAATCGGTGACCATCTCTTAATCGTTGGCTCTTATTAAAACAACCCTCACCCATTTGGTTTAATGCGTGTCCCCCCTCCTCTTTAACAAAAAAGCGGAGTATGATAACATGGGCAGGAGATGGGGAGGGGGAGAGGGGGTCAGACGTCATTACTGCACATCAGCGAAGGGATAGAAAAACTCGGGCAAGTGCTTTTCCATCGAATTAAGTTAGCAGCCGTAAAGGCGAGGAGTCAGGTGATTTTTCATGAAGACTAACAAAGTTAAAAAGCGCGAGGCTTGTCAAAAAAGCAAGCGCGCTTTAGCGATTATTAAGTTTCCAGCAATCTATGAGAAGAGGACAGGAGGAGGGGGGGCGTAAAGGCTATCAGATGAGGCTTTTCTTTGTTATTATTATTTGTTTTCTTTTCCACTGACACTTTCGGCTCGATTGTCATTGTCTGGACCACCCCAGTGCTCTATTGCTTCCCACCCACCCCGTCTTGTCTTTGTAAAGTGCTCTATGAAGACAAATGAATCCGCGCCACGTAATCTGTCGTATTTGGAAAAGAACACGACGATAAAAAGGATATTTATTTATTTATTTATTTATTAAATTGAAGGAAATGTAGTCGACGTTTTAAAGCGACGTTATTGCGTCGTTATCGCCTGAAACTCGCCCTTTTTTTCTTTGTTTATTTTCAGAGCTATTTCGTTCGAGTTCTATGTTTTTTAAAAGTTATTAAAATGAAATTGTCTTCGAGACAAAATGTGAATTGAAAAGTTTTTCAAAGACTTTTTTTTCCGACGACTCGCTTGTTATGTTGTTATCTCTCGCTCTCTCCGCTGATTATCTTAAAAGACGCTCGCTTTGAAAAAAGAGAAAATGACGGGTAATAGGGGGATTGTAGAGTATTTTTTATCGCCTCGTCGCATTATTTTGTTTTTTAACTTAAATTTTCCCTCCATTTCATGCGATTCTTAATGTAAGTGCCTCTCCTCCTTCGAATGAAAAGTTCTCCGATGAGAAAGATACATTTGAAAGTGAGAAAATCAAATCGCGATAAGAGAAATGAAATCGGGTAAATCGCAAGTGCTCTCAATTTGTTTTAAATGATCAAATTTGAAATTGAAGGAGATTGTGTTTCTGTTCGCATTTCTAATGACGGCTGTCTCAGTGATTACAAGTAAACACACTCTGAAGCCACTTAGAAAATAAGACATTATCTTTAAATGAATGATTAATTCATTTTATTACTTTGAAACGTTGGATTAATTTTCAGTCATAAATAAAATAAAATTATATATATTTTTTTTGCGATTTTTCTAACGTTCTAAAAATTTGCAGCTATTTTTAGAGTTCACGTGCTTACCAGAATAATATAGCTATTTTGAACACTGCAGCAAACAGGCGTTTTACTGCTGTACCCTTATTTCTAACTTTCTTTATTACATTTTGAAATGAAGAAAGAACACTTTATGAAGCTTTGAAACAGCTTTATGACAAATCGCGATTAGAGAAATGAAATCTAAATCGCAAGTGCTCTCAATTTGTTATAAATTATCAAATTTGAAATTGAAGGAGATTGTGTTGCTGTTTGCATTTCTAATGACGTCTGTCTCGGTGGTTACAAGTAAACACACAATGAAGTCACTTAGAAATAAGACATTATCGTTAAATGAATGATTAATTCATTTTATTTCTTTTAAACGTTGCATTAATTTTCAATCATAAATAAATAAAATTTTATATATTTTTGCAATTTTTCTGATGTTCTAAAAACTTGCAGCTATTTTTGTAGTTCACGTGCTTACCAGAATAGCTATTTTGAATACTGCAGCAAACAGGCGTTTTACTGCTGCCCCTTATTTCTCACTCTCGTTATTTACATTTTGAAATGACGAAAAAGCACTTTATGAAGCTTCGAAATAGTTTTATGACAAATCACGATTAGAAAAAAGAAATCGGTTAGATCACAAAAGCTCTCAATTTGTTTTAAATGATCAAATATGAAATTGAAGTAGATTGTGTTTCTGCTTACATTTCTAATGATGCCTGTCTCTGTGATTACAAGCAAACACACTTTGAAGACACTTAGAAATAAATTTCAACCATAAAAAATGTTAAGTAGTACACTTAAAAAAAAAAAAAAAAATCCGTCAAAATACGGAAATTGTACTGGCAATCGAGACACCAGTACTATTTCTGTATTTTAACGAAAAATTTCCCCCGTAAATTCCAGAAAAACAGAAATTTTTCTGGAATTTACTGGAAAAAATTCCGTTAAATACGGAAATAGTATTGGCGTCTCGATTTCCTGTATATAAATATAGATGATAACATTTTTTCAACAAATATTTATATAATTAGTAAACATCATATGAATGTTCCTCTTATCATTAATACTGATATAATTACGCAAGGTACTTTGCTTTATAATAAAAATGGTATTTCCCTTAGTAAACCAACATCTGAGGATAATTTGTTTGTATACTTAGTTAATTCAATTGAAGATCCTCTTGATGTAGATTTAAGTCATATTCGTAACAAAACATCCCCCCAAGAAGAGAAATTACACAGCTATGAATTGGAAGTTCTCGCGGTCATTGAGGCACTAAAAAAATTTAGAGTTTATTTGCATGGAACTAAATTTAAACTTGTCACTGATTGTGAGGCCTTTCAAAAAACTACGGATAAAGCTGAACTTAGTGCAAAAATTGCAAGGTGGGTTCTTTTTCTCCAAGATTTTGCTTTTGTTGTCGCTCATAGACCTGCTAAACAAATGCAACACGTTGATGCTCTCAGTCGATATCCAGTAATGTTAATAACACATAATGAAATTACGCAAAAAATTATCGCATCCCAAGCAACTGATGATTTTATAAATAGTATGAAACAAGCGGTTGAACATTCCCCAATTGATGATTTTTTCTTAAAAAATAGTGTATTATATAAGCTTCTCCAGGGCCATGAATTATTAGTTGTCCCTCAAGCCATGTATACTCAAATAATTCAAGATGCGCATTCCAAAGGCCATTTTTCGGTACAAAAAACTGAGGATCTCATTAAAAGAGATTCATTACATTCCCAATCTCCATAAGTTAGTACAGACTGTCATTGCGGATTGTGTACCATGCATTTTGTCCTCTAAGAAGTCAGGAAAGCCCGAAGGATTCCTTCATCCAATCCCTAAAGGCGATACTCCCCTTGACACGTATCACGTCGATTTTCTAGGACCACTACCTTCCACGAATAAAAACTATAATCATCTTCTTACCGTTATAGACGCATTCACAAAGTTTGTGTGGATTTATCCTGTTAAATCAACGTCTGCCCGTGATGCTTTAGACAAGTTAAAACTCCAACAGACGGTGTTCGGCAATCCACGCCGCATTATTTCCGATAAAGGTCCTGCTTTTACATCAGCTGATTTTCAAACCTTTTGTGAACAAGAACAAATAGAGCATGTTCCAATTGCTACTGGGGTGCCACGTGGAAATGGGCAAATTGAAAGATTTCATTCCATTTTAATTCCGGTTCTCACAAAACTATCCTTAGACGATCCTACCAAATGGTACAATCATGTCCCCGCTGTTCAAAAAATCATCAACAGTACCAAATCAGATACCACTAAATTTTCCCCTTTTGAATTAATGGTTGGTGTTAAAATGAAAACTAAGGATGACATTCGCATAAAACAACTGTTAGAAGAAGAACATACCGATTTAGTAATGCATGACAAAAACGAGCTGCGAGAGATTGCTAAAAATAACATTCTCCAACACCAACAACAAAGTAAGCGCCAATATGATAAACGTCGAAAACCACCAAGAATATATCAAATTGGTGATTTGGTCGCGATCCAGCGTACTCAATTCGGACCTGGACTGAAACTTAGAATAAAATATTTTGGCCCTTACAAGGTTACATCTGTCAAAGCTAACGACAGATATGAAGTGGAAAAGGTTGGACACTATGAGGGTCCAAACAGAACATCCACTGCAATCGATATGATGAAGCCGTGGTCAACCACGTAAAATTTGACATTCAAAGTGTTTTTCTTCTTCTTTTCTTCCTTTCCGTTATTGTACATATTGTGTGGTGCTTCAAGAATATGAGAAAGGGGAGAAAAATTCAAGAATTCGTCTTTCTACAAAATATTTTCTTTTGTGTGTTTCTTCTTTTTTTCATCACCTGTGTTTACATCAAGAATAATTTTAACAAAAAGTTAAAATTTTGTTTGTGAAATATGTGTTTGTGAAATATTGTGATTCAACTATCCCCGAGATGTCATTTTTTTTGTTTTCTTCAATGCTGCTGCTGAAAAGTGTGTTCCGTAAAGTATTGTGGTTTTTTTTTTTTTTTTTCTGTGAACTACAAAGACATTTTTTTTTTACTTTTTTGTGCTTTGCATAAAGAACTTTAGAACTGTGGACAGCTCCATTTTTTTTTTGTTATATGAACATTCTGTGACTTTATTTGATTACAGACTCTATTTTTTTTTTAAAAAGGAAGAAGACGATTAGAAGATGCCGATTTGTGTTTTTTTTTTCTTTCTGTTTTCAGACGTACCACTTTAAGACGTATATAGGTGGGTATATATATATATATTTTTTTTTTCTTTAAGACGAGTACAAAGTAAAGACGAGTACGAAGTAAAGACGGGTACGATTTAAGACGAGTACCATTTAAGACGGGTACGATTTAAGACGAGTACCATTTAAGACGGGTAAGATTTAAGACGAGTACCATTTAAGACGAGATGGAAGACGAAATGCCAACCGGCATTGACGACGATTTTCATTTTTTCTCTCTTTATTTTTTTTTTCTGTTTTATTCTGTGTAATTTTTTTTTAAAGATATGGTATATTTTTTTAAGTTTGTGTTTAAGTGTATGGTGCGCACGAGGTCGTGCGTATCAGGATGGACGAGTGTGACCTGTGGCAACAGTCTGTAAGAGACGACGGCAGCGCCACGAGTCGGCGTAGAAGAATACCTTTTTAGAATATTCGACAGACGCGGGAAAAGAAGGTAAAAAGAGGTGGTTGCAAAACACCGAGCTCTCAACGACGTTTCATTAAGACGCATTAAGACGAATGAGTGTTTAATTTCATTAATATTCTACTTAATTGTAATTGTATATAGTGTAAATAGTTCATTTAATATATTTAATTCTTAAAGTTAGCAAGTGTTATTATTCGAGTATGAGTCTCCTTTTCCCCGTCACATTTGAAAATTCGATTTACAATTTACATACTTTTTTTAAACATTGTTTTCATTAAAACCTTCAATGGAAAAAAGCACACACTTTAAGTACTCAACATTTCGAATAATTAAAATTAAAATTACAAAGAATCGACTGTACTTCGTCTACCTCATTTATAATTTTCTTTGTCGTTGATGGCACTATCAATCGAGATTTTACTGTAAAACTGGTGTTGTAGCAGTGAGTGTATCGCATACGAAAAAGCCACATAGATACATTTAAACTCTTATTTGTGTAATACATATTTTCCTTTAATTATTTCATTTTATACATTTTATTCAAATAATATTTTTAAAAATTCTACATAAAATTTACCATATATATATATATATATATATATATATATATATATACAATTTTAACATTGTCCTCATTAAAAACGTTCAAGTGAAATACACACATATTTTAATCATCCAATATTTCGGATGATCGAGGTTTGAATTAGAAAGAGCCGACTGTGCCTTGTCTTACTCGTTTAAAATTTTCTTTGTCACCATGGAACGATCATTTGGGATTTCACTGTAAAGCTGGTTTTATAGCAGAGAGCGTGCGGTACATTAAAAAGCACACAGATTCATTTAAAACTTCTATTTGGTGTAACAGATATTTTCCATAAATTATTTCCCTTTTATACATTTTATTCAAATAGTTTTTTTTTTTCTATTTAAAATTTACATATTTTTTTTAAACATTATTTCATTAAAAACGTTCAAGTGAAATACACACATATTTTAATCATCGAATATTTCGGTTAATTGAAAGTTGAATTAGAAAAAGTTGACGGCACTTAATCTTCCTCGTTAAAATTTCTTTGTCATTGATGGCACAATCATTCGAGATTTCACTGTAAAACTGGTTTTATAGCAGAGAATAAGCAGTATAGGAAAAAGCCCAGAGAAGCACCTAAACTCTTATTCGGTGTAACAGATATCTTTCGTAAATTAGTTCTTTTTATGCATTTTATATAAAAAAGTTGTTTAAATTCTTTTTTAAATTTACGTATATATATTTTTAAATGCTTTCATTGAAAACTTTCAAGTGAAATACACACATATTTTAATAATCCAATATTTCAGATAATCGAGGTTTGAATTAGAAAGACTCGACTGTACTTTGTCTTCCCCATTTAAAATTTTATTCGTCATTAATCATTTTATCATTCGATATTTCACTGTAAAACTGATTTTATAGCAGAAAGTGTGCAGTATAGGAAAAAGCCCAGAGATGAATTAAAACTCTTATTTGGTGCAACAGAAATCATTCGTAAATTATTTCCTTTTATACATTTTATATAAAAAATTTGTTTAAATTCTATTTAAAATTTACGTATTACGTATATATATATTTAAACTGTTTTCAGTAAAAACGTTCAAGTGAAATACACACTTATTTTAATTAACTAATATTGCAGGTAATCGAGGTTTGAATTAGAAAGAGTCGACTGTACTTTGTCTTCCTCGTTGAAAATTTTCTTTGTCATGGATGGCACGATCTCTCGAGATTTCACTGTAAAACTGGTTTTGCAACAGAAAATGTGCAGTATAGGAAAAAGCCTAGAGATGCATTTAAACTCTTATTTGGTGTAATGGGTATTTTCCTTAAGTTATCTCATTTTATATATTTTATTCAAATAAAATTTTTTCAATTACATTTAAAATTTTGATATATTTTTAACATTGATTCATTATAAACGTTCAAGTGAAATACACACATATTTAATCATCGAATATTACGGATAATAGAGGTTTGAATTAGAAAGGGTCGACTGTACTTCGTCTTCCTCGCTTAAAATTTTCTTTGTCATTGATCATTTAATCATACAAGATTTCACTGTAAAACTTGTTTTACAGCAGCGAGTGTGCAGTATAGGAAAAAGCTCAGAGATGCATTTAAACTCTTATTTGGTGTAATAGGTATTTTCATTAAATTATCTCATTTTATATATTTTATTCAAAATCATTTTTTTTAATCAGATATATTTTTTAGCGTTGTTTCCTTAAAAACGTTGAAGTGAAATACACATATTTTATTCATCGAATATTTCGAATAATTCAAGTTTGAATTAGAAAGAGTCGGCTGTACTTCGTCTTCCTTGTTTAAAATTTCTTTGACACTGATCATTTTATCATTCGAGATTTCGCTGTAAAACTGGTTTTATAGCAAAGAGTGTGCAGCATAGGAAAAAGCCCAGAGATGTATATAAACTCTTATTTGGTGTAACAGTTATCTTTCGTAAATTATTCCTTTTTATGCAATTTATATAAAAAATTTGTTTAAATTCTATTTAAAATTTACGTATATATTTTTAAGTTATTTTCATTTAAAAATGTTCAAGCAAAATACACACATATTTTAATCATCCAATATTTTGGATGATCCAGGTTTGAATTAGAAAGAGTCGACTGTACTTTGTCTTCCTCGTTTAAAATTTTCTTTGGCATTCATCATTTTATCATTCGAGATTTCACTGTAAAACTCTTATTATAGCAGCGAGTGTTCAGTATAGGAAAAAGCCCAGAGATGCATTTAAACTCTTATTTGGTGTAATAGGTATTTTCATTAAATTATCTCATTTTATATATTTTATTAAATTTTTTTTTAAATTATATTTAAAATGCAGATATATTTTTAACACTGTTTCCTTAAAAACTTTTAAGTAAAATACACACATATTTTATTCATCGAATATTTCGGATAATTCAAGATTGAATTAGAAAGAGTCGACTGTACTTCGTCATCTTTGTTTAAAATTTCTTTGTCACTGATCATTTTATCATTCGAGATTTCACTGTAAAACTGGTTTTATTGCAGAGAGTGTGTAGTATAGGAAAAAGGCCAGAGATGTATATATACTCTTATTTGGTGTGACAGATATCTTTCGTAAATTATTTCTTTTTGAATCAGATATATTTTTTAGCGTTGTTTCCTTAAAAACGTTGAAGTGAAATACACACATATTTTATTCATCGAATATTTCGGATAATTCAATTTTGAATTAGAAATAGTCGGCTGTACTTCGTCTTCCTTGTTTAAAATTTCTTTGACACTGATCATTTTATCATTCGAGATTTCACTGTAAAACTGGTTTTATAGCAGAGAGTGTGCAGCATAGGAAAAAGACCAGAGATGTATATAAACTCTTATTTGGTGTAACAGTTATCTTTCGTAAATTATTCCTTTTTATGCAATTTATATAAAAAACTTGTTTAAATTTTATTTAAAATTTACGTATATATTTTAAAGTTATTTTCATTTAAAAACGTTCAAGTGAAATACACACATATTTTAATCATCCAATATTTTGGATGATCGAGGTTTGAATTAGAAAGAGTCGACTGTACTTTGTTTTCCTCGTTTAAAATGTTCTTTGTCATTGATCATTTCATTATTCGAGATTTCACTGTAAAACTGGTTTTATAGCAGAGTGTGCAGTATAGGAAAAAGTCCAGAGATGTACGTAAACTCTTATTTGGTGTAACAAATATCTTTCGTAAATTATTTCTTTTCATGCAATTTATATAAAGAACTTGTTTAAATTCTATTTAAAATTTACGTATATATTTTTAAAATTATTTTCATTAAAAACGTTGAAGCGAAATACACACATATTTTAATCATCTAATATTTTGGATGATCGAGGTTTGAATTAGAAAGAGTCGACTGTACTTTGTCTTCCCCGTTTAAAATGTTCTTTGTCATTGATCATTTCATTATTCGAGATTTCACTGTAAAACTGGTTTTATAGCAGAGTGTGCAGTATAGGAAAAAGTCCAGAGATGTACGTAAACTCTTATTTGGTGTAACAAATATTTTTCGTAAATTATTTCTTTTCATGCAATTAAAAAAAAACTTGTTTAAATTCTATTTAAAATTTACGTATATATTTTTTAAATTATTTTCATTAAAAACGTTGAAGCGAAATACACACATATTTTAATCATCCAATATTTTGGATGATCGAGGTTTGAATTAGAAAGAGTCGACTGTACTTTGTCTTCCCCGTTTAAAATGTTCTTTGTCATTGATCATTTCATTATTCGAGATTTCACTGTAAAACCGCTTTTATAGCAGAGTGTGCAGTATAGGAAAAAGTCCAGAGATGTACGTAAACTCTTATTTGGTGTAACAAATATCTTTCGTAAATTATTTCTTTTCATGCAATTTATATAAAGAACTTCTTTAAATTCTATTTAAAATTTACGTATATATTTTTTAAATTATTTTCATTAAAAACGTTGAAGCGAAATACACACATATTTTAATCATCCAATATTTTGGATGATCGAGGTTTGAATTAGAAAGAGTCGACTGTACTTTGTCTTCCTGGTTTAAAATTTTCTTTGTCATTGATTATTTTATCATTCGAGATTTCACTGTAAAACTGGTTTTATAGCAGCGAGTGTTCAGTATAGGAAAAAGCCCAGAGATGCATTTAAACTCTTATTTGGTGTAATAGGTATTTTCATTAAATTACCGCATTTTATATATTTTAATAAAAAATTTTTTTTTTAAATTATATTTAAAATTCAGATATATTTTTTAACATTGTTTCCTTAAAAACGTTGAAGTGAAATACACACATATTTTATTCATCGAATATTTCGGATAATTCAAGTTTAAATTAGAAAGAGTCGACTGTACTTCGTCTTTCTTGTTTAAAATTTCTTTGTCACTGATCATTTTATCATTCGAGATTTCACTGTAAAACTGGTTTTATAGCAAAGAGTGTGCAGTATAGGAAAAGCCCAGAGATGTATATAAACTCTTATTTGGTGTAACAGATATCTTTCGTAAATTATTTCTTTTTATGCAATTTATATAAAAATCTTGTGTAAATTCTATTTAAAATTTACGCATATATATTTTAAATTATTTTCATTAAAAACGTTCAAGCGAAATACACACATATTTCAAGCATCCAATATTTTGGATGATCGAGGCTTGAATTAGAAAGAGCCGACTGTACTTTGTCTTCCTCGTTTAAAATTTTCTTTGTCATTGATCATTTTGTCATTCGAGATTTCTCTGTAAAATTGGTTTTATAGCAGCAAGTGTTCGGTATAGGAAAAAGCCCAGAGATGCATTTAAACTCTTATTTGGTGTAATAGGTATTTTCATTAAATTATCTCATTTTATATATTTTATTAAAAAAAATATTTTTTTTAAAAATTATATTAAAAATTTAGATATATTTTTTAACATTGTTTCCTTAAAAACGTTAAAGTGAAATACACACATATTTTATTCATCGAATATTTCGGATAATTCAAGTTTGAATTAGAAACAGTCGACTGTACTTCGTTTTCCTTGTTTAAAATATTTTTGTCACTGATCATTTTATCATTCAAGATTTCACTGTAAAAATGGTTTTATAACAGAGAATGTGTAGTATAGGAAATAGGCTAGAGATGTATATAAACTCTTATTTGGTGTAACAAATATCTTTCGTAAATTATTTCTTTTTATGCAATTTATATAAAAAATTTGTTTAAATTCTATTTAAAATTTACGTATATATTTTTACAATTATTTTCATTAACAACGTTCAAGCGAAATACACGCATATTTTAATCATCGAATATTTTGGATGATCGAGTTTCGAATTAGAAAGAGTCGACTGTAGTTTGTCTTCCTCGTTTAAAATTTTCTTTGTCATTGATAATTTTATCATTCGAGATTTCACTGCAAAACTGGTTTTATAGTAGCGAGTGTTCAGTATAGGAAAAAGCCCAGCGATGCATTTAAACTCTTATTTGGTGTAATAGGTATTTTCCGTAAATTATCTCATTTTATATATTTTATTCAAATAAATTTTTTTGAATTATATTTAAAATTCAGATATATTTTTTAACATTGTTTCATTAAAAACGTTGATGTGAAATACACACATATTTTATTCATCGTATATTTCGGATATTTGAAGTTTGAATTAAAAAGAGCCGACTGTACTTCGTCTTCCTCGTTTAAAATTTCTTTGTCACTGATCATTTTATCATTCGAGATTTCCCTGTAAAATTGGTTTTATAGCAGAAAGTGTGCAGTAGGGAAGACTAAGGAGGATTGACCATACGGGAGGCTTGACCCACCCTTCAGTTTTCATATTTAAATGAATTTCAGTTTTTTGCCAATAGGTGTCAAACCAAGCTACTGGAATTCTGAAATAATTGTTTTTGTTTCATGCAGATAATTTAAACAGGTGTGGCAAAATCAATTGTGAAGAATTTTCAACCTAAAAGTGCCATTTTTTAGAAATATTTTTACGATTTTTTCAGATAAATTATTTCATAGAAATTTAAGTAAGTAGGTTTTAAGTAATGCATAAATATCGAGCTTTCATTCTAGGCATAAAGATTGTACAGCTAAGGCTGTTGTTAGGCTTAACATAACAATGTGCTATTCTTTAGAAAAGGACTGTATGGGGAAACTTGACCCAGTGAATATGAGGGAGGGTTGACCTGAAAAATTATTATTTAAAAATTATTTATTATACACTGTGCATAATGAAAGGTTAATTGTTACACATAAATTCTGTAAAGCTACAGCAAAATGGTATGACGAAAGAGAAAATGTTTAAAACTGATAAAAGAAAAATGTGAAAAATTGCTATAGTATTATCTATAGTATACCCTGCAAGAAAAAACTTAATGAAATGTAAATGGGAATGTTGAGAGGGACTTTTTCCATTTAAATATTTCTTACAATAGGTAAATAGAAACAGTGAAAAAGACTAGAAAGGATTAGAAAGTATGAAATCAACAGCTTAACCCTTTCAGGGGCAGTGGTATGTTTATGAAATCACTTAATCTTAAATCCCAAACGCCACAATGGCACCAGACATTTTGCTAAAATCTTTTCCATTTAACATGTATGTGAAATATAGCCTTTTTCATATTTCCAAATAAATCTGTTCGTAAATTCCGGTGCCAGTCATTTATTTCAACATTTCAGTAGCGAAAGAGTTTAAAGATATTAATGATACGTTAAGTACTCATGCGGCTACAAAAGAACATAGCATTGATCGAAAAACTTTAGCAAGGTATGTAGACAAATTTCACAAGGATGAATACAGTGAGATGAAGCCAAACTATGAGACAGCTAGAGTTGTCAGGTCGAGTGTCACAAAAAGTAGGATAAGGAGACAAAAAAAGCGGAACAGTGTCTCCTAAATTTGGAAATAATAATACATGAAACCATATCAAAATGGAACCTGTCTCTAACGGAATACTGTCTTAAATGTTAAAATTTCATTTTCCCGGGTGTACAACAATACCTGCTCAGACAAAATCCTGTTTAAAACAAAATTTTTCTCCTTGCACTAGCGATTACACCTAAATAGGTTTGTTCAAGTATCATATTTTCACAAATATTTTTTATAATAATTAGTAGCATAAAGTTATTTTGATTTTTTAAGCTGATTTTATTTCTCTTCACAAATATTTCAATATAAAACAAAGTGGGTCAAGCCTCCCATACAGTGGGCCAACCTTCCCATATGCGAGGAACCTTGACCCATTATTTTCTCATGATTAAAATCAATCATTTTTTAAATTTCTAATATATTACACATATGTAGTAATTTTATTTTGATAACTCATCCTATAATGAATAAAATGATATATAAAACTTTATTCTACGTTCAATAAAAAAAAAAAAAAAAAAAAAAAAAAAAAAAAAAAAAAAAAAAAAAAATCATTTTGTAAAAAATGGCTTAACCCTCCCTAGTCTTCCCTATAGGAAAAAGCCCAGAGATGCATTTAAACTCTTATTTTGTGTATATGTAAAATATTTGTTTAAATTCTATTTAAAATTTACGTATATATTTTTTAAATGATGTTCATTAAAAACGTTCAAGCGAAATACTCACATATTTTAATCATCCAATATTTTGGATAATCGAGGTTTGAATTAGAATGAGTCGACTGAACTTTGTATTCCTCGTTTAAAATTTTCTTTGTCATTGATCATTTTATCCTTCCAGATTTCACTGTAAAACTGGTTTTACAGCAGAGCGTGTGCAGTATAGGAAAAAGTCCAGAGATGTACGTAAACTCTTATTTGGTGTAATACAGTGGTGGAAAATTGGCGCAGAGGTGGAGCCTATTGCCACCACTAAATTTTTATGGTATTATTTCGTTTAATAAAAACGCAGAAATTTGATCATTAGATAAGAGGCAAAATACTACTATAATTTAGTGGTGTCAATAGGCTCCGCCTCTGCGCCAATTTTCCACCACTGGTAATAGGTTTTTTCCTTAAATTATCCATTTTATATATTTTATCCAAATAAAATTTGTTTAATTATATTTAAAATTTTGGTATATTTTTTAACATTTATTCCATTAAAAACATTCAAGGGAAATACGCACATATTTTAATCATCGAATATTTCGGATAATTACAGTTTGAATTAGAAAGAGTCGACTATACTTCGTCTTCCCCGTTTAAAATTTCTTTGTCACTGATCATTTTATCTTTCGAGATTTCACTGTAAAACTGGTTTTATAGCAAAGAGTGTGCATGCAGCATGGGAAAAAGCCCAGAGATGCATTTAAACTCTTATTTGGTGCAACAGATATCTTTCGTAAATTATTTCTTTTTATGCATTTTATATAAAAAACTTGTTTAAATTCTATCTAAAATTTACGTATATATTTTTTTAAATTGTTTTCATTGAAAACGCTCAAATGAAATACACACCTATTTTATTTATCCAATATTTCGGATAATCCAGGTTTGAATTAAACAATTCGACAGAAATTCAGGATTACTGTTTATCATATTGAAATAAGCGGGAAATGTCTTCTTCTGTATTGCTTTTATACTCAAACGCACATATACTCAAATATTTTTTTCAACATTCCAAACTTTGCAATTTATTCAATTTAAAACATTTTTACAAAGGTAATATAGTCAGTCTAGTTTTTTACTACATTTTGTATTTTGTATTTTTTATTTTTTTATTTATTTTATTTTTTACAATCCTTTTATAACAAAGAATCTTTTGGCAGTTTTATTGGAATTTATCGTTTTTCTTTTCGGTTGAAAATATTAATAAGGGGATTTATTAAACTAATCGACTCTGTTATTTTGGACATGGTAATTAAAAAATGCTATCAATATGCCATAAATAGCTTTTTGTTCATTTTTAATCAGATAATAGAGCTAGTTAAAAATTTACAAATATGACTGACATTAGGAAAAATCATTTCATAACGATGAAATATCGAATTTTGAACTTTTATTGAAATGTATTATAATTTATCGTATGAATTATCCGAAATATAAGAAAAAATTCTTGGAAAGCATATGACTTAGTATGTCCTGTTAGTCACGTAAAACAAAACAAGTAAGAATTTAGAAAGTACAGCAAAACCTCTGAATAGTGGCCACCACTGGGAGCACGATAAAGTGACCGTACTTCGGAGGCTGCCGTTATTCAGAGGTTCCAAATTTTTAAATTTCCAAATTAAATTACATAAAATCAAAGTAACTGACCAAAATTAGTTTATTTTTACAGTTAAAAAATACTTACTATTATTTTACCCTAAAGAAATCACTTATTCGCAGTTTTTCTTCTTTTTCTTTTAAGCAAGTCTTTTTCTTTAAATATGCAATCATTTCCACAGGTTTGTTGCAGAAGATACTTGTCTCTCGTATAATGTTAAAAACATACAAATATCACCATTTGCACTTACAAAATGATTAAGTAACTTCAACAAATCAAAATTTTTACCTGCTCCTGTTCTTGGAGCTAGTATTTTTACATCCTTCTGAGAGTCTACTCGACTTGCATTGTCAATTTCTTTAACTGAAATTCTCTCATTTTTTCTCTATCCTCTATTTCTCACATAAATTTCTTTTCCTTTATCTCTATCTGCTGTCTTCTCTTTTCTGCTTCAAGTTCTGCCTGCCGTCTTCTCTCTTCTGCTTCAAGTTCTGCCTGCCGTTTTCTCTCTTTTGCTTCAAGTTCTAACTTTCTCTCTTCCAACGCTATTTTCTTTTCCTCTTTCTCCTTCTCTGCTTCTATTTTTCAATCCTTATCATATTATAAATGTCAATGTGTGTCCGAATGTTTGAATGAAGTGAACATCAAACCGGATGAATTAATGCTTTTGTATCTTTGCATATAGATAGATTATGAAACGGAAAAGAACATAGGCTATGTTTTATTTATTTTATCCAAATATTTAACTTAATAATTCAAAATTTCATACTTTTTCATACAGAATCAATTGACATTTTCCCGATAAAATTTGACCATTTTTCTTTCCTGTTGCCAAGAAATTCTAAATCTGGAATAATAATTTTCCCTCTACAATTAATTAAAAATTAAAATAAAAAGAATTCAAAAGAAAATATTTATGACGTCATATTTGAAACGAAAAATATGTATTTTTTATTATACATGAAGGATGAATATCAGTTGCGTAAATAAGGGGTTTTCTGCAAAAAATTGAGTCATAATTAGAAGGGAAAAGAATGAAAAAGAATCATATTATTAATAAAGTTATTCACTTGGAAAAATATGACGTCATATTTGAAATAAAACAGATATTTCCATGTATTCGTTAAAAATGCAAGGGACATGAATATCAGTATATAATGAAAATAGATAAATAATGACGTCATATTAAAACGAATAGCATAAATATTTTCTACTAATGGACTCTATTCTCGCTTTCAGTTCGAGGCTATAAAACAACCATTTTACTAAATTGTGACGTCAAAAGAATACTATCCATACTGATTAAAGAGTTTGAATATAAGTTACAAACAAATGAGAGTTTTCTTTCAAAAATCACGCTATGATTATAAGGAGAAGATATTTTTGGTGGGAGAAAGGGAAATTGAAACGGATTAATGTATTTTTTGATGCTATTTCCTCATTAAAATTAAAAAGAATTGAATTTCAATTAGTATAAATGGTACAAAAACATGATTAAAGTAAATTTCCCCAAACTGAAAACATATTTACACACATCGAAGCTTCATGAATGAATTTATTCCACAGAAGCTAAAATCGTCTGCGGAAGTAAATATATCTTCTGTACATTTAAGTGGATAGTTATTGCCCACTATTCATAAGATTTAAGTTTTAAAAAATCATATACTATTTTAATTAATTATTTTTAAAGATGGCAGTTAAAACATGTCACAAAGGTGATTTTAGTAAAAGCTTTATCGGGTAAAAATGATGTAATATTTTTTCATGGAAATCATTAATTTTAATACGATAACATTAACATATAATTATTTCAATTTCGTCAAAGCGATGTCGCAAAGCGCTATAAGTAAGCGTACACAGTTAATGCTGGAATTTGCCGTAAATTGACAAAGCTGCGCCATCTTGTGGATGGAGTGAATAACGCAAATACGCGGGTTTTTTGTATGACATCATATATGACAGAATATCTACCATTTGCGCAACTTGTGCGCAGGTCTATTTGAAGATATTTACAATTTAAGAGTTATAGGCGGAAAAGTAGACAAAGCTATTTTAGAGAATACCTGTTAAAATTTTAATCATGAATTTCAAATATTTACTCACTAATGGAAGATGAACCTTGTTTACCAGATTTATTGCAAAATATTTTTGTTACAGTTTGTTTTGATGAAAATATGTGTATTTTTTAAAAAAATCGCAATGTCATTTTAATTTCGGGAGAAAAAGCACTAATGCTACGTAAACAGTATTGCCTTTTGCCCCGAAACTAAACTGACAATGCAACTATTTTTTAAATACATATATTTTTATCAAAACAAGCTGTAACAAAAATATTTTGCAACAAATCTGGTAAACAAGGTTAATCTTCCATGAGTGAGTAAATATTTGAAATCCATGATTAAAATTTTAACAGGTATTCTCTAAAATGGCTTTGTCTGCTTTTCCGACTGTAACTCTTAAATTGTAAATATCTTCAAATAGACCTGAATTTTATGCAAGCTCAGGCTAAAAGAAAACCACTTTTGTTAATAAAAGTTAGAGGCGTAACTTTTAATTCCATGGTTTTTTTCAGGTTTTTTTCCACATTGGAAGAAACTTGCCCACCTTGGGTTTATGTTATTATTTATTAGAAAAAAAAATGTATTTTAAATATAATGAGCGAAAAGCATGTGTTTAAATTGATGTAATATACCAGTATGTATGTATTTTAAATCAAGTTATGTTTTTCAAATGACGAGTATATTTTTAAAATGATGATTTTATATTTTGAATGAAATGAATGCGTAATAAACGCTGGTGATGGGGAAAATATTTGACAGTTTATGAACTGTGGCCGGCTAACATAAAAGTACTTTTTTACGCTGTTTATTTAATCTAACCCTGTTCCTATATATGAAAAGATAAAAAATTTTAATCGATTTTTCCCTCCCAGATATGCTAGAAAAATAAAAATTATGTACATGGTTGTGTTTCTAGTAACAATACAACATTTTAGTATTTTTACAACTTGATTATAAATTAGCAAATTAACTTTACGTTATCTAAACGTAGCTGATAAATCCTTAAACATTCTTTACGGTTGTTACAACTGTATATACAAGTACAACAATTGGGTAAGTTATGTAACAAACTACGATTTCTAAAATATACCAGCTGGTTGGGAAATTGCAAAAGAGAAATATTTAAAACCTTTAAGCATCTTAAACGTGATTTTCAGCCCTATATTTTTTTTATAAAAAAGTTAAAATATTATTTAATATATATTATTAAATGTCAGTGATTTTAATACGTTCAGTTGGCCCATCTCCGTCCGCAGCCCTTTTTTCTACTACTTATTCCGACTCTTTTGCGGAAGCCAGATTGAAAAAAAAAAAAAAAAAAAAAAAAAAAAAATTCAAAAATTGAAACCGGACAAAATTAAAAGGGAAATTTGAAATTATTGGGTACCGACCAACAACTGCTACGTCGAGCTTATTATTAGTCTATAGTTTTCAGTTATTGGCAATTGTTGTGTGTTTCATAAGCCTTTTTCAAATTCGGAGAATATTCCGCAATTGGGTTATTTCGATAAAAGTTACTTTCATTTTCTAACCATTATTTAACTTTTATACAGTTACAATTGTATACTGTTTTCTCATTTGACGCCAATCATGGCTATCGGCTCGATTACGGAAAGTTATCCATTTTACCCCTGCGAAGAACCAGTGTAAGATAATAAATGTTTAATTGAGCATACCACGTACTATTTGTAAATATTTTATATTTTATTCCAATTTTTGAAGTTTCTTCTATATTTTGTATGCTTTCTGCAATGTTATTCACCTGTGCGAAGTGCAGGTATCCCATGAAAACTATTTTTCCCGGATATGACACAATGACCGACATATTTCTAAATTTAAAAAAAAAAGTAATTTGTCGATTTTAGGAATTTTTTTAAAGCTGTTCTCTAAAATTCTCAAAATATTTAAAACTATAAATAATCAATTATTGCTGGTTTAATAGTATAAGAATTACTGCTTGCATTTTAAATTAAAGTGGATCCTAATGTAAAATTAAATGAGTTTTAAATGGAATGAATGAAATGCTTCTATTTTAAATATTATAAATACAATTCGATCAAGAGAATATTTGGCAATTTACCGCCTGCGCCCGGTAAATAAAAAATATGCCTTAAAATTAATTAAATAATTTATACTTAAACTCTAAGCGTAATAAAACGTTTAATTCTCATTGGAAATACACATGTTTATGTAATTTTTATAACTTTATCTTATCAGGAATTGAATTAAAAGCGCTGCTGTAGAATTCTATCTTAACATACATTAACTAATTTTTATATGTCCTTGTTCATTGCATTACAAAAACATAATTCAAATAGAACGTATTAAAATCACTGACATTTAATACATAATTTGACACATTAAATAATATTTTAACTTTTTTATAAATTATAATAAATCATAAAACTAACCTGTTTTTCTCTTTCGGGAAGCGAAAAAAATGAGTTCTCTCAGATAGAGAGTTATTTTTGCAGTTTTGAAAACTGCAATAATTAGAACGCCAACGTGGCATTTTCCCAAATAATATAAGTTCTTAAAGGAACTGATTTTGTTTAAATAACTAACTTCAATTAATAAATTAAATAATGGCGAATAAATAAATCGAATTATATCTATACTTTCAACAATTAAGTACTGCAGACGATAAACGAATAAAATCACGGCTGCGCGTGCGCATAGTTATTTCATAGATATTGAACTTGTAGATCATCCACAAAGGGGAAAGACGTTAATAATCCTCTTGTAGTTCACTCCGTCCGCTGGGTGGCGTATGACCTTGATTGACGTGACCTCGCCTTTAATCTTGCGGTTACCTCTCCCATTTAAGATAGGACGCTTACTTATATCGCTTTGCGATGTCGTTTTCGTTACACCAGCTTCGAAAGTTAAAACGAAATTTTAAAATAATAATATACCTTTTAGAAATAAAATTTTGCACCAAAAGTCGCATTATTTCAAAATGAAATTTTAGCTTACATTTTAAATATATTTTATTACTTGAAATTTAGTATATTTAATAAAAATAATGTTTCAATGTTTTTCTAAATGTACAATAATATTAGATTTCATTAATCTATTCTATGTTTTAAACAAATTGAAATGCATAGTTTTAAATGATTCATGAAGTGAAAGAATATATATATATTTTTATTTCGACAAGTATCATTCCGTAAGATAAACTAACCTAGTGAAAGCGTCGTTATATTTAAATCATTAGCTGCTTTTCTTTCAGAAAATGTTAGCATGTTATAGCAGTTATACAAAATGGCGTAATTTGCTAAGAACTTAACAATATCAAATACATAAGTTTAACACCCTTTTACCGTACAATCTCCAGGAACATTGGTTTCAATAAAATTTAATAAATGGCACATCAAAGTCGACTTTAAAAAGTTTAGCAAGTAATTTTAATTTGAGATTAGGATATTACATGTGACATCATTTATGTGTAAAAAAGAACCAAAACCATTAATAAAGCAATAAATTTGTCTTTTGCCTCAGATCCCTCTAATTTTTAAAGGCATCGTGATTATCGAAAAGGGCAAAGGAAGAAGGGAAATTTTCTTTCGATTTTAAAATATCAAAATCTATAGTTAAAAATCTCGCTGAAACACAATCTCTGTCCTCCATTGGAGCATATTCCTGCAAATTTCAAAGCTTTCAAAAGCCAAAATTACAGCACAACGTTAGATATGAAAATATTAATTCATAATTGGGGTGCTTTTCCATAAATAGATTTATTCCGCGAAAGCAATAAGCAACTCTATTGCTTAAATAATAAGTATTTAGGCTCAAGAGTCTTCAGAGCATGATAAATATTTTGATATTATTGGTAGATCTACAGTTAATAAAAGTGTGGTACCGTGAAATTAAAGTGTAATAAATATTTGAAAGTTAAAGATATTTCTCGTACTCTTATTATTTATTTTTGAACTTTGATGCTTCACCACGTTTGATTATTACTTTTTAATACCATTTATCTTTTTTTCTTCCAAGATGTGATTTTTTGGAATATAAACATAATGTTGAATGTTGATTTTTCGATTATTCTAATCTTATCAAAGTCACGTCTGAAGTGACCTGTTAATAACCACTTTCCTTTAAAAATATTTACTAATATATTTCTTTAAATAATATTCGTTGCCTCGAAAACATAAATTAAATCAATGTCCTTGAGCGGAATAAATATAAAATAGAATAAATATAAATAATAAAATAGAATAACAGAGATGTAAATTTATTCTTCATTTAATCATAGAAAAGGTGTATGAAATTTCATGTTCACGAAAGAAATTTAAATGATCCTATATATATAAATAAAAATAAGCAAATTGGGATCATCAGAAGCGTTTCTACTATAAAATGTGATAAATGGTTAATTATATATGCTTTTAATTATCGAAATTTTTTGCTTAATTGGTGAATTTCGTCTTCTTTAAATGTTGCGTGAACGCAGTCACGGGTAACAGCTAGTGCACAATAATTACAATAAGTAGGTAGTTGCTACAATAAGTAGGCCCGACATTTTAGTAGGGGTGAATATTCTAAGTAGTAAAAATGAAACGCCGTCTGAAAGAGATTGGAGAGGTGTAAAAAGATTAATAAGATATCTCTATTCTACAAAAGAACTAAACTTAGTAATCGGCACAGAAGAACTACCCATTTTGGAAGTATACACTTGATGCTGATTGGGGTAGAGATTTAAAAACAAGAAGATCAATGACAGGTAATTTATTCTTTTTAGGAAAGAATCCAATACAGTGGATCACGAAAAGACAAACATGCGTAGCACAATCATCTGCAGAGGCAGAGTTTGTAGCAGCGGCAAGTGCTACGCAAGAATTAATGTGGCTATTAAAATTATTAGAAGATCTTAATATACCGCAAAAATTGCCTATAGTCATTTATGAAGACAACAAGTCTTGCAAAAAAGTGATCGAATCGGAAAAATATTCTAACAAAACAAAACACATCGATATAAAATATAATGTAATTAAACAGCTAAAAGAAGACAAAATTATTGAATTGCGTTATTGTCCAAGCAAGTCAATGACAGCAGATATACTCACAAAACCAGAGCCCATGCCCGAATTTCTAAATAATAGAAATAAACTAAAACTACAGAACAATCTTAATTAGGAGCTTAAGGGGGAATTGGTGACAGATATTACGAAATATAATATTCAAATGAAGACTATAAAATAAATCATACTCAGTAAATTACTTTCATCTGACAACATGATTCATAAAAGCAATTATGAAAAGAACTTGTTATTCAAAACAAGGAAGTTTACGATTATAAATAAATACTTTATATAACTATTTCATCGCATATCCAAGAAATTAAGACATTTGAACAATCAATAAACCAAACTGTTTAAGTGACTATACATATAGATAATGTAATATTAAGATTAATGATACTAATATCCTGATTTTTGTCTTCAATGATGTATAATATATGTTTTTTACATTTACTTGTATTCCAGACTCTCAAAAGGAGAGATGCGGCGATTTTATGTTGCAATTCTAACTAATTAAATTGTGTTTCTTTCTTTAAAGTTTAAAACTACATTTTTATACAAGTAACAAAAAGACATTACGTGTGCTTAAAAACAACATAGAATATTATAGCATTAACAGAGAATCAGAATGCGAAATGATTTGACTTTGCAGATTATATTACCCTGATGACGGATTCCAGATAAAGGCAAAGACGGATATAAAACATAAATACAAGGTAAGCTCATTTTATATAATTGATTACCTATGATTTTATATAATTGAGATATGAATAAATAATAAACTGTGAGGAACAACGAATTTCGCGCAAACACTTTGTTGGAATATAACTCGAAATACATATTTGCTATTGAAAAGAAACAGATTGTACAATATTTAAATGTATTTCTCAGTAAATCTTTCTCTAAACATTTCTCTGGTATATATATTTTTTAATCTTATTATGAAAACAGCTAATCTTTTCAACATTAATAAAAAAAAATAAAAAAAAATAAAACACGAATACTCAAATGATAATAACTTTTTCAAATCAAATATTTAATAAAATTAATTAGTTATATAATTAATGATAAAAACTAATATTTTTCTATTAATAATCTTCAAATATCAAAAACCTTTAAACATCCGAATACAATCGGAAGAAAGATTTTTAACTATAATACATTTTCAAAAAATACATCTGCAGCAAGTATTTTTCCGTGTAAATGCAATGAGCAAAAAATATATTAATAATGATCTAAAAAATTAAAAAATGCTCTAAAAATATATTAATAATGATCATGGACATATAATCACTGTAAATCTTAATATTGTGAATGATTTAAACCCTTTACTGCACCACGTGCCATATCTGGCACATACCTAGAAACATTATAACTTTCCTTATGTGCCATGAATTTGGCCAATATGATCTCTGTTCCTAATCTGGAACAATCGAAAGAATCGAATAATACTTTTTTTTTTGTCCATGTCAGATGGCTGAAGTAGGCAAAAAATTAAAACTTATTCTACGAAAACAAAAGAAACTTCGATCAAGCTATTAAGGTAAGATTTACTTTTATCATTTATTTTTATTGAATACTCAAAAATTCAATATAAAAAAGTTGCAGAGTGTTTAGCAGATAAAATTAATTAATTTAAGCTCAATTAATTGCAAAATATATGACTACAATATTTCAAAACCCTAATCATATAAATATGGCAAACGCCATAAAATATCAAATTTCAGCTGAAAATTTGAAAATTAATCTTTTATTTTTTACTATTTTTCCCACAATTAGATCGATGTATAGATTTCAAATAATTTTTTTCATAAAAATGGAAAAAATTGTGCAGAGAAAAAACTGATGTTTTATGGTACTAAATATAGACTTCTATCAAAATTTAACGTAAATTCTATTTTAAAACAGTTTACATATGATGTAGATATTTTTATTTATAAAATTTCCATCTCATACAATAAACCTATTGAATATTTTAATCAATGAAAAATACTAGCTATTGAAAAATTAACTAAGGCTTTAAAATATAATATTTCGGATTTGGTTACTATTAACACAAAGCATTTTTCCAGCAAATTACTAAATTACAAAAAAACTATGTTATTACATATATAGACAAATCTCCTAATAATTATGCAATCATATGTAATTCTTACTGTCACGGACTTCTTACACCCTGTATTTCTTTTAATAAATCTATTCAAAAAACTAATGAAAATGTAATTGTAAACAATCGTAAAATTCAAAGTTATTATAAACTATTAAATATTTCCTCTACTAACTTTAATTATCCTTATTTAGTTCTTATACCCAAATTTCATAAGAAACCAATTAAATTTAGCATTGTAACTATTGGATGTAATACATATAATATTATAGCGAATAAACTTCTATTAAAAATTGTCAATCAAATATATACACTGACAACAATCACTGATAATACACATTGTATAAAAAAAAGCAATCACCTGGTCAATATTATGAAAAATCTTAAATGTGTAAACAATATAATATACGACATATGATTTGAAAGATCTTTTTAATAATATAGATTTATTAGAGCTACATAATATAATGAATGCATTATTTAAAAAGTATCATCATAAACTGAATTTACCATTGCATATAGATACAGCTTATTTTAAAACTCTAACAAATTTCATTATATATAATAATTTTATATTTCAAGATAACACATTATAGTTACAGAACGTCGGTATACTACAAGTTGGATGTACTTCTAGTTTATTATCAGACTTATACTTATATCACTATGAAAGTACTTTTATTAATATTAATATATATTTACATCGTTATATTAATGACATAATTTTAATTGCCACTGATCAAACTAATATTTCTTAATTTCCAGTAGATTATCCTACTAATTTAGAATTAACGGAAAAACTCCTATCAATACAATTAACTTTTTATATCGTAAAATTACACTAAAAGAAAACAAAACAATAACTGATCTATATGACAAACGTAAAGAATTCAAATTCAAAGTTAATACATTTACTAATTTTAAATCTTGTCTTCATAATTCTGTATATCGTAATATACTCCTTAATCATTTATATAGAATAAAGTGTTTATGTTCTTTTCATCTAATTAACAACAATATTAAACTAGTATGTTGTGGCCATTACAAAACTTTCTTCTATATAAATCACGTCAAGTAATCATTTAAATCAGGGGTGTCCAACTGTGGCCCGCTGGATACCACTAAAATTTTAAAGAAATAGTCGACAAGTTGAATCGCAGCAATTCGACGATTAGATAAGGCAAAGATAACTGTAAAATTTTAGTGGCATCCGGCGGGCCACAGTTGGACACCCCTGATTTAAATAATACAAGTAATTACATTATTTAGCACCAATTCATATCAAAGTATATCTGAATTTGAAGTTTAATGAAAATTCGTGCATTAGATCTTGAGATAGAGTTATAGCGGAAATTCTGAAAAATGTAGCATAGCAGTGCCACCTATTGAGCGATTTGCACCAAAACATAAACAGCACTAATTGATATCAAGGTATACCTGGATCTGAAGTTTATAAAAATTCGTGCATTAGTTATTCAGATAGAGTTATTGCGCAAATCACAAAAAATGTAGCATAGCAGCTCCACCTGTTGAGCGGTTTGCTCCAAAACATAAACAGCAATAACCCATATCAAGGTTTACATGAATCTAAAATTTGTTGAATATCCAAGCATTAGTTCTTGAGATAGAGCTATTGCGGAAATCGCAAAAAAATGCAGCATAGCAGCGCCACCTGTTGAACGATTTATACCAAAATGTATAAAACGTCAATTCCTGTCAAGGGCTAACTGAATCTGAAGTTTGATGAAAATCCATGCATTAGTTCTGGAGATTGAGCTAGTGTGGAAATCGTGAAAAATGCTGCATAGCAGAGTCTGTTGAGCGATTTACACCAAAAACTAATCAGCCCCAATTTATATCAGGAACTAACTGAAAACGATTTTTTATTAAATTCAGTTAATTAGATCTTGAGATAGCGCACCCATAAAATTTATGTCACACACAGACAGACATTTTCTAAAAATATGTTTTTCGGGTTCTCTGACCCCTAAGACGTGTAAATCCATCGAAAACCGGAAATTTTCACGAATCCAATACTTTCTTCTTGTAAAGATAGAAGAAAGTAAAAACTAACTTATGATGCCTTAAATCATGGTTTTCTCAAAAATTTCATATTCTTTAATATACAATTAGTACTTAAATTATCTTAAAAACCAAATTAAAACATGCGTAAAAAAAATTTATATAAAAAAATATAAAATAAGAAAACAATAATAAAAAAATATAAAATAATAATAAAGAAATATAATAGGCCGAATGGGTGGATAGATGTTACAGTACGGAAGAGTGTGGCGTTGTCTGGATAATACGCAAAAGTTATTTAAAAGAAGTGGAATGGGACATTGGATTTATAAATACGTTGCTAATATACATTTTATAATGGATATTGATTCAATACTTTTATATTGGCGTAGTTATATTTATATATTTATTAATTAATATTAAATTAATTCATATTCATTAATATTTAATAATGTTTACGATTTACTTGTATTTAAATTTTAGTCCACTGAGGACAATATCATATTAATTTCTAATGCAATGTATACTATCTTAAATGAGAATAAAGTGCATGTTTTAATTATAAATTTTATTATTTGTTCTACCATCTCCAATTAAATTATATTGGCGCAGCATGTCCCTACTGGGACTTTGCGCCATAAAACCCCATACAACCAACCAACCAATTAAATTATGTGTATTTAATTATTAAGAAAACTTGTAGATACATTAATTGTAACTAATTAATTTAAAAATTTAATTATTATTAATTTCTTAGCATCTTAATTTTAATCATTTTAAATAAATTTAAGTGATGACACAATGCTGTCACAGGAATTAAATGGTGATACGTTATAGCTAGGTACAAATATTTATGTGAAACATTAATAAATAATCATCAATTTCACCATTTAACATATTATTTTTATTTAATATATCAATTACTCCGTTTTTCTAATACAATTGTATATATTTATTAACATATTTTTAATTATTATTTAATTATCATTTATCTGTCTATAAACAGTATCGGCTTTAAAACTTAATCCATTAATAGTTATAAATAGTTTTTATTATATAATAGTTTTTATTATATAATAGTTTTTATTTACTAATAATTCAATAGATGGCAGCACCTCACTGATTCATTGGAATACATGGTGGAGTTCAATTCTAAATTATCTATAGAAGGGGCTAGTTATATATATTTGGGGAATGTACGTGGCTATGCTGTACATTGTTGTTCCATGGTCCATCGTCTTTTAAAAAAAACTTTTTTGGCAACATGGGCTGGTGATCTCAAATGCTTGTATTTTGTGCTACCTCGTGCTCAGTCAGTATGGCTTTCAGTTTGGCAATTTATTGTTTATTTCCTCTATCCTTTTTAATCTTGTTTTATTTTGAACTTATTTGTTGTTCCATAGTTTATTTCTCTATTTTATAGGTGTGGTTGTCCCAAATTCATATTCTTTAGCTATTTTATGGCTAATATGAAGATGAAACCACACATTTTATTTGTGGAACTCCTGGCATTTGTGACCTGACGATTCTGTCTAGGTTCTACAAATTTCCATTATTCAATTTCTGCTATCTTTTACTATGATTTTGGAATCTATGTTGGGTGTGCTGGGGGAACTGTGTTGTTGTCAATTAGTTAATTTCATTTTATTCATAATTTCTCACTTTTTGTTGGTTGTTGGTAATTTTTTTTAATGGTTATATATATACATGCAAGTTGGGGTCATCAGAAGTATTTTTACTATAAAATGTGGTAAAGGGTTAATTGTATATGCTTTAATTTATCGATTTTTTTTTCTTGCTTATTTGATGCATTTATTCTTCTTTAAATAATACGTGAACGAAGTCACTGGTAGCAGATAGTTTAAAAATATATATTAAAAAAATGCCTAAAAATTTTTACGAGCAAATTTGTTTCATTATTGCAGGTTATACACACAAATATTTCTTTACTCATTTCTACGTTGTATCAGAGTCTACGTCCTCTCTTGTTATAATAACCTTGTCCCTTAAATATTAATTGCCATTTTTTTCATTGTTATTCATGGATGTTATATAGGTGCCAAATTTTATCAGTCTGTCTTTATTTGATTTTTACTCAATTCTTAAAAACAAGTAAGAGGGAAGCTAACTTTTCCTCCGGGTACACGCCGAAAGGTCTTTTTTAATTTGTAATTGGTATTAATTCAACAACTACCATGCAGCATTTATGAAAGCGTAAGGAAAAAATAACCAGCATAAAATATGTTTCGGAATTTAACAACAACTCTATAATTTTTTGGAATATTATTATTTTACCTTTAAAAACACAGTTACTTTTTAAGATGTGAATGAGAGCAGTTTAGTTAAGTAAAAATCTGTTTAGAGTTGATTTTAGCAAAGCAACTTCCTAAATATATATATATATATATATATATATATATATATATATATCATTCTTATTCATTTACTTTTCTAGCCGTCTATGCGAGCATTAACACTTTGTAAAAAACTGCATCAGTTAATTTTATTAATTATGTTTCTAGTAAATAAGTTTGCGTATTAGCATTATCTTTTTCAACATTTCATACCTTTGGGGTCGATAAAATAAGTACCGAGCTTGCATAGGAACTAAATCCTGAGGGTTCTGCGTTAGGTTGATAATCTGACCAGGGCATAATACTGTATAGTATTTCAAGGCGCATTGGTAGAAATAAATAAATAAATAGATAAAACATATATACAGAGCTGGGCACTGTTAGGTCAATATCCTTAATCGATCGTATCGCTGAAGGTTTATTTTTTATTATCATTATCTCTTAATATGTAATTGCTATTAATACATCAAATAATACTTAAATGAAGCAAATATGCAAGCAAAAGAAAAAAGAAATCCCCATAGCATAAATAAATAATTGAAATAAAATAAACAAATCTTTGCAATTTGGAAATATCCTACATAAATCTTTTGGAATATTCTTATTTCATCGTTAAAAATACAGTTATAATTTTTTGCGTATATGTGGCCATTCATATTAAATAAGAACTGCTTTCGTTGATTTTAGCAGTGCAACTTTCAAGCAAATATTTTTGCATTATTATTATTTGTGTGTGTGGGGAATTGCTATTAACTCACGAACTAATATTGATATGAAGCATTTATGAAAGCGCATGGAAAATAATCATCAGGGTAGAGAAAAAAATAAATGTTTGCAATTTGGCAACAACCTCCATAAACTTTTGGGAATATTCTTATTTCACCGTTAAAAAAAAAAAAAAATCAGTTACTTTTTTAGCCGTATATGCGAGCATCATTTGCTGCTGAAATCAGTTCTATAGCAACACGCGGATCCAAGTGGTCAGTAAAAACCTGCTGCCGCGCTCCCAAATTTGCATAATTGCCGTTGCAAACAGGCAATAATTAGGAGGCCCTCGCCTCTAGTGAACACGTTAAAGAACTGAATCTCGTCAACTTACGAAGTGCTACGGCGACATTAGGTTTTCTTTTGGGGGATTTTTTTTCCTCCAGACAATATAAGCCCTTTCTTTCTTAACTTACATTAAGCTAATGTCGTTGAAACTTAAATTTTTTTGGAGCCCTTTGATAATTTTTTTTCCCTTCGGTGGCTTCGAAATCTTTAGTTTCTTTTGGGAGGCGACAGCTGCGTGAGTCGTATGAAGAGTTCGAGGAAAAAGCGGTGCAAGTCCAATCATGATGCAGGATTCCTTAAAGATTTGAAGCAATGAGTCGATTACGCCAATAAAAAGAAATTAGATAAACTATATGCTGAAAATTCTAAATTAGATTTCTCTTCTTTTATGCTTTCAATTTAAAGAGAAGATAGAATTCTGATAAAAGAAGCACCAGTTTCTCGGTGATAGCTCATTTGCGTTTTAAGTGCGGGATTAGATTTTCATTCCTTTTGATATATATTTTTGCAGGTAATCGCAAGAGGATAAAGTTTGATAGGAGATTCTTTAGCCACCTTTGCCTTCATGAATTTGATCATATTTCCAATTTCTTTCTTTATTCTAGGGAAAATATATTCTTTTATTTCAGACATCGTTATATATTGCAGTTATTTAAACGCAAAGTTTCAAATTGCCTTATCGCTATCATTCGTTATTGGATTATAATGCTTGGGGAATTTGGAACAGTTTTCTTTTCTCATATTTATACCATTTCATATTCAAAAGAGTTGCGAAATCCAAACAAAGAAGAAAATTTACAGCGAGAATTTTAAATTACCAGTGCAATGGATAGATTTAAATATCTTATAAGGTTTTAGTGTAAGTGGCATTTATGTGAATTTAAATATAATTTATTTTATAAAACTAGAAATGAGCAGATTTAATTTATTGTACAAGAATAATACAGCGGAGAACTCTTTCTGCGTTTCTCATTGGTTATTCGTAATACTTTTTTTTTTCTTTTTTCTTTTTTACTGAATTTACAAGTTTTTGAGCATAAGTTTGTCATTAAGTTTATATGACATAAATAAATTTTTAATTTCATTTATGTGGGGTTTTTTTCTGAATACTGAGTCCAAAATTTATTTTTGAGAAACCATTTTGTTCTTATTAAGTTTGGTTTTCTTTACGTTTTAAGTGCGGGATTAGTTTTACACTCCTTTTGATATTTTCTGGCAGTAATCGCAAGTTGATAAAGTTTGATAAGAGATTATTTAGTCACGTTTGGCTTCATGAACTTGATTCTATTTCCAATTAATTTTTATATAAGAGGGAAATATATTATTTCATAGTTGATATCTTCTACTTATGTAAAATCCAAGTGTAGGAAAGTGTAAGTAACCATTCCGGGACGAACCGTGCCATCTATACAGTAATACCTCGACTTACGTCAGCAATTCGTTCCAAGACTAGCGACTTAAGTCGAAAATGACGTATGTAGAAGTACATTTAGATAAGAAAAAATGGATGATACAAATGCTCCAAAATCTATTGAGCATATTCTATTGTATTTGGGGATTATTACATTTAACATTAGAACATAAATGCATTTGCCATAAAAGAATGTGGAATAAGTCAATAAGCTGTTAACTTACAATTTATTGTTCTTATATCTGACCCGTTTGAGTTTCTGTGGATGTGAAAAGATCTTGCAAAGAAGTTTGAACTGAATTTTTTTTCTCTCTTTGAAGCACTTTGTAACAAACAGAGTGAATGATGTTCTAAGCTTTTCTAGTGATTTTTTTATTTGTTTGTCACTATGACGTGTCTGTCGCAGGAAATTTCCCCTACATAGAATCGACAGTCTTCAAAAAAATTGAAAGTGCGTCTTAAGGGGACAAGGGACCTTTAAAACCTTAAAAATCAATTTTTTATTTTTTTGTAAATTTCACTTTAAATATTATTCAAGGGTACATTATATGCATTATGGCAAGCTTTTATCACAAAAAAAAATATTTTTTTGAGGAAAAAAATGGAATTTTACGCGTTGTCTTAGAAATCTTCGAAATGCCCCCTGCGCGTTCCATATCATTGAAAATCTCCAATATTTTTAATAAAAGTTTGGTTTATATATATAAATAAAACTGTGCATCGAATTTTATATATTTGAATGTAAAAATTAAAAAAAAATTTCAAAATTTTTCGAAATTTTTAAAAAAATTTAAAACTTTAAAATTTTTCAAAAAAAAATTTTTTTTTTTTTTGTAAATTTCACTTTTATTTTAAATATTACTCAAGAGTTCATTATATGCATTATGGCATCTATTTATCACAAAAGAATAAAAAGTAAATTATTTTTGAGAAAAAAATGGAATTTTACTCGTCGCCTTAAAAATCTTCGAAATGCGGCTTGCACGTTCCATATCAATGAAAATACCCAATATTTTTAATAAAAGTTTGATTTATATATATAAATAAAACTGTGCATCGAATTTTATATATTTGAATATAAAAATTTGAAAATTTTGAAATTGTTTCGAAAAAATTAAAAAATTTTTTTTTTTTTTTTTTTTTTTTTTTTTTAACTTTTATATTCAAATATATAAAATTCGATGCACAGTTTTATTTATATATATAAACCAAACTTTTACAAAAAATATTGGGGATTTTCATTGATATGGAATGCGCAAGCCGCATTTCGAAGATTTCTAAGACGACGCGTAAAATTCCACTTTTTTCTCAAAATTAATTTTTTTTTCATTTTTTTTGTGATAAATGCTTGCCATAATGCATATAATGTACCCTTAAATAATATTTAAAGTGAAATTTACAAAAAATAAAAAATTGATTTTTAAGGTTTTAAAGGTCCCTTGTCCCCTTAATTAAGAAAAAAAAAAAAAAAATCCGGGCCAGACGACGTAAATGCGGGTTCACGTAAGTCGGGCTACTACTGTACATTTAAAACACAAGGCTGTTTGTTTAGTCACCTGCTTTGAGCTTTCTACACTGTAAAAAAAAATCTGTAAAGTTACTAAAGTGTTTCTAGGAAACTGGGATTCCTAGAACATTTTATGTAACGGCAACAACAAAAATTCATGTAACAGACACAGTTTTGCACCGAAAATCAAAAAATCTGTAAGGTTACTAAGAATTGTTTAGGAAACTGGGATGCCTAGAACTTTTCATGTAACTACAACCAGGGTTACAGATAAAATTTTAGTAAGATTACTGAAATTTTAGCAGATTCATTTGTAAAGTTACAGATTTCTGTAGCTTTACAAAAACTAGTTTTGTAGATTTGCAGCTTTTTTTGTACAGTTACAGATAAAAGTTTAGTGAGCATATAACTTTACATCTGTAGAACTACAGATTTTTTTTTACAGTGTACTGAAGTGATTTTGCAAATTATTATTATTTTTTTTAATGAAAGATATTCATTTGTAAATGTGCCCGCACTAGCTATTTTTAAACATATTCCCATTTCATAATTTTATTTTTAAATATTTTTTATGAAATTTCTTCAAAATGGTAGCAATCGGATTACTTCCATTTTTTTCAGATAAAGAGAAATAATGAAAAATATTCAGATATGTGGTTTTTTGGACATATTTTTACTTTCTTCTACCTTTACAAGAAGAAAGTATTGATTCGTGAAAAATTTCGACTTCTGGTTTTCGATGCATTTATACGTTTTAGAAGGTCCTGAAAACGATTTGATGGTTTGCAGAAATCTCTATCTGTGAGTCTGCCTTTCTGTATGTGACAAAATTTTATGGGCGCTCTATCTCAAGAACTAATGGACGGAATTTCACAAAACTTTAGATTCCGTTTACTTTGATATAAACGGGTGCTGATGAGTTTCTGCTGTATATCTCCCAACAGGTGACGCTGCTATGCAGCATTTTTGACGATTTCCGCAATAGCTGTGTCTCAAGAACTAATGAACAGATTTTCATAAAACTTAATATTCAGTTAGTCCTTGATATGAATTGGTGCTGATTACGTTTTGGTATAAATCGTCCAACAGGTGGCGCTGCAATGCTGCATTTTTTACGATTTCTGCAATAGCTCTATCTCAAGAACTAATGCCCGAATTTTATCAAACTTCAGTTTCAGGTATACCTTGATAAGTATTGGTGCTGATTAGGTGTTGGTGTAAATCGCCGGACAGGTGGTTCTGCTCTGATGCATTTTTTACGATTTCCGCAATAGCTCTATCTCAAGAACTAATGCACGAATTTTCATTTAACTTCATATTCAGTTAGACGTTGACACACGTTGTTGTTGATTAGGTTTACGTGTCAATCGCCCAATAGCTGGCACTGCTATGCTGGATTTTTCACGATTTTTGCAATATCTCAAAAACTAATGCACGGATTTTCATAAAACTTCGGATTCAGTTAGACGTTGACGTAAGTTGTTACTGATTAGGATTTTGTGTAAACCATTAGCAGGTGGCGCTGCTATGCTGCTTTTGTGTGATTCGATAGTCATATCTCAAGAACTAATGCAGGGAATTTCATATCTTTAGAATCCTCATGATGGGCATAGATAGTCATTTAATATTGGCACTGTGTTAGCGATTTTTTTAGTATTAACATGTATGAGATAGAAGATAGTTTTAGGATTGGCACATCCGACTAGTTTTCATCTGCAAGTTCTTTTCGGTAAAAATATTTATGCACGTGTACATTATTTTTATGAGTGAATAAAAATTTATATTTATTACGACATCATGAGAATATTGTCTATTAGGCTTATTTTATCTTTATGCATTATGACCTTATTAGTTTTTTTCATTGTAATTAAATAGTAAATGTACTTTTAAATGAATACACTGTGGTTAAGCATATAATAGCGTATATAAAGTAGGTTTGACAAGTTTGCGCCGGTGACGTTATGCTTAGCTTTAAATGTATCTTTACATTAATAAAACTAAGGAGAAAAATTAATATGATTGTGTTAACATGACGTAATTTTCATTGAGTTTTCTTCTAAAGATTAACTGTTTTATTAACTTGAGATGACTATACATGGAAGGGTTTTTTTATGAGATATTAGCAATCCATTTAGATGATACTTAAAAATCTGTGCGAGATTTCTTGGAACACCGTACTTTTTTACGCTCTTTTATTTAACTCAACTTGGTTTTTGTATGTAAAGATGGAACTTTTTAATCGATTTTTGTTCGATCGATTTTGTTCGATTAATTGATATGTTCATCCCCTTTCTCATGTGAAAAATATATATGTTCACAGGTGTGTTTCCAATGACAATACAACATTTTAATATTTTTAAAACTTAATTACCAGGTACAAAGTTGCTGTAATTTAAATAAAGCAATAGTCCTCAAATTCACGGGAATCTCCTTCGCCAAATAACAGCATTGTTTCACCTTTCTTTCCCAAGTCCAGCGTTTACATCTCCAAAATCCTTAGGCAATTTGACTTAAGAATAATTTTCACCCCTGCTAATAAACCTACTCTCTCCAAACTGAAAGATTCTATTGAAATATCCAATTCCTGGGATATCTATAGTATAAGTTGTCATTGTGGTCTTTCTTACATTTGACAAACCAAGCGCAGTTTAAAGTTTCAAATTAAAGAGCACAAGCAATATGTTCAGAGAGAAGGAATTAACAAATCTGCCATTAAAATATTTACATTAAAATCACAGACAATTGATAAAACAATTAAATTTATTACATAAAAACACTAAAAACATATTAAAATATGTGTGAGCAGTGTGAAGCGGTTTATATTGGTGAATCTAGCAGGACACTTGAAATACGGCTTAAAGAGCATAAACAGGCATTTAGATGTAGAAATTTGAATTCAAAGATCGTTCAGCATACTATTGCAACCGACCATTTTCCAGATTTTAATAAAGCTTTTGTGTTCCGATCCGGCTGCAACAATTACGCAGGGAGAGTGTTTTTAGAGGCCTGGCATACTAAAACCAAGGATTTAGCGATTAACGAAGCTGCATCTGTGCCGGCCGAGTATTCTATTTTATTTTAACTGTAACCTGAAATTGATGACTTTCTGTTGTGTTTTTCTTGTAACTGCTGATAGTATTGACTTAACGTTTATAATTGGCTGAGGAAGGATCGTGATGATCCGAAACGTCCCAATTTTAATATGTTTTTAGTGTTTTTATGTAATAAATTTAATTGTTTTATCAATTGTCTGTGATTTTAATGTAAATATTTTAAAGATGGAATTCAGACGTAATATTTTTGCTTATATAAATCTGCCATTGCTAAACATTGCTGGAAAATGAATTACATTTTTAACTTTAGTTCTGCGAAAATTATCTCAAAACCCATTTCCATTCACGAACTTGATTTTCTTGCAGCATTCTATATTTATAAAAATCTTAAGACTATTGCTAATTGTGATTTTTCTATTCCTCCGTTGTCAGATTGTTGGAAAAATTATATAAAAACCCTTTGTTCATAAATTCCACTTGGATGTTTTCGCATTACATTTATTATATCTTATTGGCTGTTCTCTAAACTTTCCTGAAATTCCATTGGCCAATAAACTTTATCCTTGAATCCGCTTACATGACCCGTTTCCAAAAATTTCCAATCGTAATTCTATTGGCTAATAAACTTTGCATTTCAATCCGCTTCTCGTACATTCGTTGTTTACTAAAATATCCTGTAATTTTATTGGCTAATAAACTTTATCATTGAATCCACTTCTCCTACATATATTTCAGCAATTTTCTTTTCTGAACAATCATATTTTGCACTAATGTCGGTACGCTATGCCTACCGACACTAGTTTGCAACAAGAAATAAAGTGTTTTGGTGCTTTGAACGTTGTTTATTTATTTATTTATATAGGTTAGGAAGTACTTCATATTTAGCCTTTCGTCGTACAAAAATGACATTTAAATACACTAAACCAATATTTTCCAACTAATCACATTTTTATTTTTATGGTGAATCAATTTATGACTTATACTGCAAAAAAGAAACCTTTGTTTGTTTGTAAGAAAAAGACTGAAACTACTATAAACAGATTAAAAAAAAATTCATTTTACGATAACGGATAGGCAACATTTTATAGACGGTATTTTAACTGTTTTTTAATAGAGGGTTGTTACAAATGAATTTAAATGAAGATTTTTTCTTTCATTTGTTTCACGTTCACCTAATGCGGCACAAGAAATAAGTTCGATCAAAATGTGACATAATTAGTAACATTTAAATCATCTGTAGAAGTATAAATTCCACATAATGTTCGTGGGCACACAAATACCACGTGGCATTTTTCAACAATCATTGTGTGTAAAACCGTGGGCTTTGCTCGTCATTTATAAAATTGAAACATTTTAATGCAATTGCATCTAAATGACACACTTTCTACGATTATTTCATTTGCTCGAACCTTAATGCTCTAGTAATACTTATCTGGGAATTTCTATTTCAGTGCATCCGGAATCAAAAATCGGCAAAAACTACTCAATTTGCCAGATTGACCGAAATTGCAATAAAATGTCCAAGACGTCAGTATCACAAGCGGATGTTTTTTGTACATACTCAAACTATAAGCATCTAGAAAATATCTTCTGGGTAAATATCACAAAATGTGAGATTTTGAAAACAAAAATTTTGAAAATTTAAATCGTTTCAAAGCTTCTGATTTTTTTTAAATGTTGGTTGAACAGCTGAATAACGGAATTTATATGTAAAACTAGCAGAACTACCCGGCTTCGCCCGCGTCAATTATAAGGAGCCTTCCAGGTAAAATAAATTAAAACGAAATAATACGGCAATCAGAATAACTGAAACTTGTGCATTCATTCCCATCCACAAAACGTTAAAAAGGCAATCAGAAAACATGACGTTATTGTTTCGCAACCATAGTAAAATCTCTGAGCTTTAATAACAGAATGCGCGTAATCTTTGCCGGATGTAAGAGAAAAATGTTTGATTTTCCTCACAATACGAAAAAAAAAAATTCCACCAAATCGCGCAGCATTTAGTGAAATTCTCGTTTGCATGGCATATATATAAAGTACAAACACTATGTCAGTGACCATAAATTGTAACCCATAAATTGCGCCTTTACTGCAATTTTTCTAACTTCTAAACATCACACAATTTCATTTTTTACAATGTCGAATATAAAAAAGTTCTTTCAAATGAAATTTGTTTCAAAATTATATCGCAATTTTCTAATTTTAATGGATATTATAGTAATTTTCATGCATGGATATTTTTAAAGGTACGCGCAACCCGATTACGAAAAATGAACCCGTTTACTCTTAATGCAATAGTATAAAGAAAAGACATGTCTATGAGTAACCTGTTATCATATTTTCTGTGGCAACAACCTAACACAATAATTAATTTCCCTTTTACTGCAATTTAACCTCTAAACCTCGCACATTCGATTGTTTCAACGTCTTATAGAAAACAAAAGTACTTTCAGTAAGATTGGTTTGTAATGTTTAGCTCTATTTACAGATTTTTTATGGATTTTAAAGTAATTTTCAAGCATGCATATTTTTTAAATATGCTTGCAATCCAATTACAAAATATTAACTCAATTGTTCAAAAACATTATAACTAATTTAGAATTTGTTTGTTTTCGTGTAATATTCAATAACTAAATTGGCAAACGAAATTAAAACGCCAAAAATAACATAAAATAAAACACGAACTTAACAGATTATGGCTGTAGTATACAATCGAAGAAGTAAACAAAATATAGGAGCCATTTATTTACGGTGAGTTGACTACACGTTGAAAAGATTTGATGGAATGTGAGGTCATATCTAGCTTTTTTTTCCTGTTCCTAAATTGTTTTCATGAAATTTGACTGTTTGTATTAAAGTAGATATTTTAATTTTAAAAAACAATTAAATTAAGGTGCTACGTCATTTTACTGCTCTTATAGTTGAAGTTTTTATTTTATATTTAAATAATGTGCGTTTTCTGTTTAGAATGACGTCAATTTCAAAAATGCAAAAATATAGCAACGCGTTATCGTTACTTTTTTCACATTATTGTGTCATTTTTTAGGGTGTGGCAACGGGAAAGAAACGATTTAATTAGAAAATTAAAAAGATATATTTCTATAATGTTAAATTACGGAAAATGGTAGAAAAAAGGGATAAATAGTGTTCTGATGATTTTTTAAAGTAGTCAGTGCTCTTTTCCACGTTCTAAAGCCTATGTAAATGAAGTTTCGTGCAAATCCGTCAAAAATTGAAGATTTGTATAAAGGACATATACACAGAGAAAGGCTTTTATTTATATAGATTGTTAAAGTTTGAAGAGCTTTAGTTAATTTTTATGTAATTATAATTATGTGTCATTTTCTCGGCATATGTATGCCATATGCCAGGATAATGACCACCAGGATAATGACAATTTCATTCTAAAACATTTTTCACATTCTTGTCTTTTTTATTTTTAGATTTACCATTTTAATTTTATTTAAAGGAAAATGTTTCCTCTATAGTACTTCAAATTCAGTGTAATGTTCAGTTTTATTTGTAATTTATAGAATCCAGGAAAATGACATAATAAAAATCTACGCAATTATTACAAAGTCTTTAAACGCATTATTTTCAAAGAAATATCTAAAAGATCTTACTGGTAGAAATGATTCTACTACTTCTGACTTGAACTATGTCAAGAACAAGAAGAATTACTTTTCAGCGCCATCTTTATACCTCATAAGGAACTAAAATGCGCAGCCAAGACAATGACATTCATTATCAGTGACAATCATACTTTAATTATGGAAAATTATTTGTAAAACACAGAACTTGTTACTTTCCACATATATGTGTTATATAAGGTATAATTATTAATTAGAAATTAAAAAAACTAGAAAAAGATATTTGTACATGATAGCAGAAAGCCTTTTATTGTGCACACATCACAGTGTGACATGCCAGGAAAATGACAATCTGAAATTTTGAGCCTTTTAATTGCTTTACTAGCAGGCATGATCGAGCTAAGCTCGGTCAAAATTAGCCTTGTGTTCAATTCGATATTTCATTCTCACTGTATAATTCTTACTGTTTAGATAAAATTGGTATGACCCTAAGCATAGGGACCCACTAACCGAAATTTTTCGAACACAGATTTAACCAATGCTTTTCGGAACCCGAAAACGATATAATACAAAATTTAGTCAAAATAGCTAAAGTCATTTTAAAGATAAAATTAACTTGACCAACGGTAACCCAAAAAGGACCTACTAATCTAAATTTATCGAACATCTGACCTATCCCAATGGTCTTCTAGTGGTAGAAAACGGTGTAATAAGAAATTTTGTCAAAATCGTTTGAGCCATTTTTTAGATAAAATTAGCTAAACCTTGACCCATAGTGACCCAAAATGACTGGTTAATCGAATTTTCTTGAGCATGCGACCTAGACCAATGGTCTTCTCGAACGCGAAAACGATAGAAACCAAAATTTAATCAAAATAATTAAAGCTGTTTTCTAGATAAAATTAACTTGACCCACAGTGACCCAAAAATGACCCATTAATAGAATTTTCCCGAACATGTGATCTAACCCAATGATCTTCTCGTGCCCGAAAACACTATAATACAAAATTTTGTCAAAATCGTTTGAGCCTTTTTTTAAGATACAGTTAGCTTGACTCACAGTAATCCAAAAATGACCCATTAATCGAATTTTCCCGAACATGTCACTTAGCTCAATGGTATTCTTATGCTCAGAAACGATATAACACAAAAATTTGCCGTAATGTTTTGAGCCGTTATTTTAGATTCGCTTAGCTTGACCCATAGTGACCCAAAAATGATCCACTAATTGAATTTTCTTGAATATGTGACTTAGCCCAGTGATCTTCTCATACCCAGAAACTGTATAATACAAAATTTTGACAAAATCATTTGAGTCGTTTTTTTAGATACAAATAGCTTGGCCCACAGTGACCCCAAAATGACCCACAAATAGATTTTTCTCGAATTTGTGACTTAGCCCAATGGTCATCTCATGCCCGAAAACGATTTACAGAATTTTGTCAAAAGGTTTTGTGCCTTTTTTAGATTCAATTAGCTTGACCCTGACCCATTGTGACCCAAAATGACCCACTAATCAAATTTTGTTGAACATGCGACCAAGCGCAATGGTATACTCGTGCCCCAAAACGATAAAATACAAAATTTCGTCAAAATCGTTAGAGTCGTTTTCTAGATAAACTTTTCTTGACCCACAGTGACCCAAAAATGACCTACTAAACGAATTTTCTCTAATATGTGACTTAGCCTATTTGTCTTCTCGTACTCCAAAACGACAGAATGCAAAATTTAGTCAAAATCGTTAGAGCCGTTTTGTAGATAAAATTGGCTTGACCCAAACGGACTCAAAAATGACCCACTAATCGAAATTTCTCGAACATGTGACCTAGCCCAATAGTTTTCTCGTGCCGAAAAATTGTTGGATGTAAAATTTAGTCAAAATCGAATGAGCCGTTTTTTAGATATAATTAGCTTGACCTTGACCCATTTGACCCAAAATGACCCACTAATCGATTTTTATCGTACATGTGACTTAGTCCAATGGCCATCTCCTGCCCGGAAACGGTATATTACAAAATTTTGTCGAAATGTTTTACGCCTTTTTTGAATTCAATTAGCTTGATTCTGACCCATTGTGACCCAAAATGACACGCTAATCGAATTTTCTTGAACATGCGATCAAGCCCAATGGTATTCTCATGCCCGAAAACGACAGAATACAATATTTCGTCAAAATCGTTTAAGCCATTTTCTAGAAAAACTTTGCTTGACCCACCGTGACCCAAAAATGACCCACTAATCCAATTTTCTCTAATATGTGACTTAGCCCATTGGTCTTCTCGTAATCCAAAACGACAGAATACAAAATTTAGTCAAAATCGTTAGAGCCGTTTTTTAGATAAAATTGGCTTGACCCATAGTGACCCATAAATGACCCACGAATCGAAGTTTCTCGATCATGTGACCTAGCCCAATAGTTTTCTCGTGCCGAAAAACGGTTGGATTTAGAATTTGGTGAAAATCGATTCAGCCGTTTTTTAGATATAATTAGCTTGACCTTGATCCATTATGACCCAAAATGACCCACTAATCGAATTTTCTCGAACACGTGACCTAGCCCAATGGTCTTATCATGCCCGAAAATGGTAAAATACAAAATTTCGTAAAAATCGTTAGAGCCGTTTTTAAGATAAAATTTACATACATACATACACACACACACACACACACACACACACACACACACATACATACACACACAATTTTTGCTCGCATTATAGTATAAGATTTTTGTGTTACTATGTATATAATATCTCTTGAAAATACTTCTAAGAATATTTTTTATTAAAATGTAAAAAAGAAAATTGCATTATATAACATTAAATAGAAATTTTATTGTGCGGACTGCAATTTTCGTATTTTTTTATATTGACCATTCTAGGCACTATAATATGAATAAAAATTGTGCGTTTTCTTTTATTTAAGTATTGCGCGGCAGCGCAATACTTATTTATTTCCAGTGTCACTTCTCAATGTTAATTTAACATGGAAAAGCCTACGGAGATCGTAACTTTTTCATTTTTTCTTCCCACCTTTTTTGTCCCTGATGCCACTCATTTTTTATTCTTTACTAATTCTAATGATATTATAAATTTAAAGTGTAAAAACGTTTGCCTGACGTCAGGATCAAAACGAATGGTAAAATGCCTTTGCATATGGGTAAATTATAACCCAGAGAGAAACATGGGCCAATTTTTTTTTTTACATTATTCAAATATTTTACTTAATAATTCAAATTTTCGCTTTTTTCATTAAAAATCAACGGACATTTTTCATAGAAAATGTAACATTTTTACTCCATTGTTGCAAGAATTTCAAAAGCCGTAATAATAATTTATTTATTTTTAGTTGAAAGATTTTCACGTGAAATATTAAATTGAGCTAGATTTTTTTTCAAAAATTAAAAAGGTGAATATGGCGTCATAGTGGAAATAAAAAGGATATTTTCAGAATAAGTTTTTGCTTTGGTCAAGTTTATATTTTAGTAAAAAGTTTCTAATGGATAGCTATTTTTACGCAGGTAGCGAACTTTGTGGGGATTTACATAACTTAAATTTTAAGATGTATTTTTTTTTTTCCGAGATGATTTTTCCTATTTATATCCCAAGTTAAACTTAGGTAATAATTTTCTGATGTGTTTACATCACCCCTTGGGAGAGAATAAGGTTTAAAAATTTAAGTAAAACTTTTATTTTTTATTTTTTACTGTATCACAGCTATAATATTGTTAAATATTAGCAGTAAGGATTCAACACAATTTACATTTGCATTCATAGCGTTCCTGAGTGGGGAATAGGGTATCTAAATTTAAGTGAAGTGAATTTTTTATGTTTTGATTATATATTGTTTACGTTCAGATTGGAAGTTTTTGTCCAAACTACCGCAACCTGCATTACTACAGTGGGGAAACATTTTGAATTACACATTGGTAAACAGTATCCCACATTGTGTTGCAATACCGCATACATCAAAGCCTGGTGATGATACTCTTTATTAGTTTTAAAATGCGTTCCTCTGAGTGCAGTAGTTATTAAAAAACTTGACATATTAAACAAAAACATAATTTGAAGAACAAATTAAAAGAACAAAATTTATTTCCTACATTGTTTGAGCCCGAGAAGGGACATATATTAAGTTATTTCATTCAATTAGTTCTACATTTAATGTTAAATTTTTGTAACAAATTAGTTAAGTCAATTGAAGATTAAAATATAAAAATAAAATTCATACAATATAATACTTAAAACACCCTAAAACATTAGATTCCGTTCAAATGAAATTGAAATAAATCTTAGACTTTTCTTTTAAGTTTTGTATTTTGCATGCATCTTATCATTTTATGCACAATTGTCAAAACATAATACAAAATCTGCAATACAAATATTTTCAATTAAAAATGGAAGAAGTCTAAGATTTATTTCGATTTCATTTGAACGGAAGCTAATGTTTTAGGGTGTATCATATTGTAATGAATTTTATTTTTATTTTTTAATCTTCAATTGGCTTAACTAATGTGTTACAAAAATTTAACATTAAATGTAGAACTAATTGAATGAAATAACTTAATATATGTCCCTTCTCGGGCTTAAACAATGTAGGAAATAAATTTTGTTCTTTTAATTTGTTCTTCAAATTATGTTTTTGTTTAATTAATGAAGTAGCACTTTCTCTTTTAACAATGACGTCAATTTCATCATCTGCAGTATTTCGTTTATCCTCAAATTAGAGCCCTGATTACGTAAGAAGAAAAGTTTCCGTCAGTAAAAAATGAAATCTTGGGTAAAAAGGGTAAAAAGGGAAAAAATCCTTCTTGTATACTTTAGTGCAATTCCTTCGCAATACTTAAGTAAAAAGGTTTTAATATTTAGGAATGGAAATGTACTTCTTCTGCTAAACATGACGCCATTTTCATAGCTGGAAACCTTTCATAAGTAGACCCAGGATATATTATTCGCTGACTTTTCGTTAGGTGTGTATTAGTTTAATATTCTTTGTCGCACACACACAAAACAAACAAACAAACAAAAAAATCCCCTAATAATTTAGTGGCCAATATTGAATATTAAGCCTTTTGATAATTTGAGTATGGTAAAATTACGATAAAGAATTTTAAGCACGTTAATCATGTACGAATAAATCAATGAAAATTCATATTTACACACCCAACGAAAATCATGAGGATATTATAGAAACGCGCGAAAGAATTTGTTGCGTTGTTATGAAGATATGTTAATAATGTAGCGAACCGTCGAAGGCTCCAATGGATGTATACAGCGGAATTACTTGCATAGATTTATTCACACATAACTTATTGTACTTAGGTTACAGATACAAGTACGACACAACATCACATAAACACAAGTATAAATACGAGCTCTTGTTCTAGGTTAATTTCGGTTACAGTTAATGTCCTAATACCACATCTCCCTTTCTTCAAAGATTCAATTTCTGCGGAGGGCGAACAACTCTTCCACTTTTGGTGATATACTGATCTTGATGCTTTCGTGGAGACATAGAGTTACGTTTATCATTGTTACAATATGGATGAAGATTCTGAGAGCTTTGTTTCGTTGGACTAGGAACTTTCTGTGGTATTGGAAACTCATTACTGGAAACGTCTGGTTGAAGATCATCCACATCATCAGTTTCCGGCTGGAAATTAGTTGATGGAACAAGATGCATTCTGTTTCGACGATATACCCTTTTTCCAGATTTGACTATGTACGAACGTGGATAATCTAATCTCTGTTGAACCGTACCAGTAGCTCGCTTGTCTGTGATCCACACTCCATCTCCAACATCAAGATTACTAAGGTCTCGTACACCGTGACTTTTGTTATAGTTTTTTCTTTGCCGTTCTATTCTCTTCTCTTCCTTCCTTTGAAGTTCAGCCCTGTTTTCAATTTTTGGCTCTAATTGAGATCTTGCAATTGACAGTGTTGTCTTAATACGACGATTCATGAGAAGCTCCGCCGGACTGAGGCCATTCTCTAATGGTGATGCTCTATATGCCATTAAAGAAAGGTAAGGGTCTTCAGCTTTTTTGAGTCGCATCTTGAGGGTTTTTACTGCAGATTCAATGAAACCATTACTTTGAGGATACCTAGGACTTGATGTGATATGACGAAATCCATAAAGCTTTGAGAATTTTGAAAATTCAGATGAGTTAATTGGCTCAAATTGTGGACCATTGTCAGATCTAACCACATTAGGGATCCCATGTCTGGCAAAGATTGATTTGCAGTGGAGAATTACTTCCTCCGAAGTTAATCTTTCCAGTTTGGCGATTTCTGGATATCTTGAGAAGTAATCGGTCACGATTAAGTACCAAAATCCATAAAGCTTAAAAAGATCCATGCCCACAGTTTCCCATGGTCGTTCAGGAAATTCGGTAGGGATAAGTGGTTGATGGCGATAAGTGGTCTCCTTGATACATGATGTGCAATCCTTTATCATTTCTTCAATTTCTCTATTTATTCCAGGCCAATAGACAGATGATCTTGCTCTTGCACGACATTTCGTAATTCCCAAATGTCCTTCATGAATTTGTTGCAGAACCTTTTTTCGCTGACAGGCAGGAATGATGATTCGACAGCCCTTCATTATGAGTCCATCTTGGATCGATATTTCATATCGATGATTCCAGTAAGGTAGACAACTTGGTTCTATATTTTTCCTTGATGGCCAACCATTCAGGATTAAATTTTCTAGTTCTTTGCATGTTGCATCAGACTTTTGGGATTGTCGTAATTCTTCTAATCTGTTGCATGAAGCGGGTAATGAGGAAATTACCATACGAATATACGCATCAATTTCTTCCTCCAATTCTTCAACATTTTCTCTAGTTTCTTGAGGTTGTCTTGACAAGGCATCAGCTGCATAAAGTTTCTTCCCTGGTATGTGGAATATAGAATAAGAATATCGCATCATCCTCATCTTCAACCTTTGCAACCGTGGAGATAAATCTTCAAGGTTTTTCTTTGAGAAGATTGGAATTAGAGGTTTATGATCGGTTTCTAACCTAAAGTGAGTTCCAGTTAGGTAATCTCGAAATTTCTTACAACTCCAAGCTAGAGCAAGTGCCTCTTTCTCTATTTGAGCATATCTCTTTTCAGTAGGTGTGAGTGTTCTGGATGCATATGCCACGACAGAAATTTCTCCATTTTCTTGTTCTTGCCTCAAGGTGGCTCCTATTCCATAAGAAGAAGCGTCTGTTGTGACAATTGAAGTTTTCTGTGGATTATAAACCTTTAAAACAGGTTGAGATGTCAGGACATTCTTCCAATTTTGAAATGCTTGTTTTTGAGGTTCGTCCCAGACAAACTCATTCTTTTGACTTAACAAAGATGTTAACGGTGAAAACATTTCTGCAAAATTTGGAACAAATCTAGCGAGGAAATTTGCCATGCCTAGCATTTGCTTTAATTCCTTTTTGTTCTTTGGTGGTGGATATTCTTTCACTGCTCTAATTTTATCTTCATCAGGATGGATGCCTTTGTCATCAATAATATGTCCCAAGAATTTGATTATCTTGACTGAAAACTTACATTTCTTGTCATTTAGAGTAATACCAGCTTCTTTAAGCTTGTTCAGAATAATCCTCAGTCTTTGGTCATTTTCACTCTGATCGCTTCCCCACACTAAGATGTCGTCCATGTGACAAATAGTACCTGGGATATTTTCTAGCAGCTGTGACATTCTACGTTGGAAATGTTCTGGTGCAGATGAGATTCCAAAAGGTAATCTTAAAAATCTGTATCTTCCAAAAGGAGTGATGAAAGTCGTGAGATATGACGAAGATTCATCAAGTGGAATTTGCCAAAAACCTGAATTAGCATCCAACTTTGAAAAAATTTTAGCACCTGTCAGTAGATTCAATGAATATTCCACTGAAGGCAATGGATGAAATTCTCTTTCCACAGATTTGTTTAACTGGACTAAGTCGACACATAAGCGAACAGTACCATCACTTTTAGGAACGATAACGACCGGTGAACACCATTTTGTCGGTTTGGTTACAGGAACAATAACTTTTTGTGCAATCATCTTCTTGATTTCCATTTCAGTTTTCTTCAGCAGTGGAATTGGTATCCTTCTTGGAGCTGAAATAGCAAACGGGACAGAGTTCGGCTTAAGCTTAATCGTATAACAACCTTTCAGTAACCCCAGGCCTGTGAACAGTTCAGGAAAATTTTGCTTAGGACTTATTGTGATTTCTGAAATATTCGGTCCCAATCCAAAGGCTAGTATCGCAGGTTTTCCCAATAAGTAGCTCTGCAGTCCTTCAATTACATGGATTTCTTCGGTTATTTTCTTTTCCTTGTATTGGATCTCCTCAATAAGTTTTCCTGTGTGTTTTAGTATTTTCCCATCCGAGCCGCAAAGCTTTTTGTCTGGTTTTAAGATTTTCGAATCCTTTAAAATCGATGAAGTAGCAGGAATAACAGTGTGATCTGCTCCGCTATCTATTTTGAAGCGAATGGTTTTACCTTTTATTTGAATAGGTACTGACCATAACAAATCATTACTATTATTAGAGCGTGTTTCCCTAATTGTTCCTAAGAATGAAATTTCAGATTTACTTTCATTTTTCCTACAAACTCGTGCATAGTGCCCTAATTTGGAGCATTTCAGATATTTAGCATCTTTTGCTGGACATATTTTTCTGTTATGTGTAGATTTAGCGCACCATTTGCAAAGATCAAAGGGTTTTGGATACTCTTTTTCCCATTATTCCTTTTATCAGTTTCTTTAAACCGTGGATTTTGACTGGATACCCCTCTCTTAAAATTCCCCTTTGTTTTGTTTACACTAGAAACTCTATGGACAGAAGCATTACTAGAAGTAAGAATATCTTGTTGCTTTTTAATTGATTCCGATAACCGAACTTTTTCTATAGCTTTGCTCAAAGAAAGGTCTGGATCCAATTGTAATTTCTCACTTAATGATTTATCTCTAATACCGACAACTATTCTATCGCGTATCAGTTCATCATGAAGAACTCCGTAACCACAATGCTCAGCTAGTGAATAAAGTGAAGTTATAAAATCATTAACAGATTCCCCTTCGTTTTTAATGCGTTGATTAAACTGCGCCCGCTCGAAAATTGTGTTTTTCTTTACTATAAAATGATGATCAAAATGTTTCAGAACAATGTTATATTTCTGCTGGTCATCTTCCGACAAGTTAAAAGACGCAAAAATATCTTCTGCTTTATCTCCCATGAGATAAATAAGAGAATTTACCTGTTCTACCTCTGTTTGATTTTTTAAACCCGAAGCGAATCGATACCTCTCGAAACGTTGCTTCCATTTTAACCAAAGTGCCGGTGATGAAAAAGTAAATGATTCTGGCGGTGTAACCTGATATGAATTTCTATACTCTATATCTTTAGACATTTTAATTCTTAATAAATGAATACATATGTGTCGTATAATTATGCAAGAAAAGGAAACTTCTTACTTTAAGATATGAATCCGTTTTCAGTATTCAACTGTAGTAAACATCGTTTTAACCGACTGCCACCATGCGTTGTTATGAAGATATGTTAATAATGTAGCGAACCGTCGAAGGCTCCAATGGATGTATACAGCGGAATTACTTGCATAGATTTATTCACACATAACTTATTGTACTTAGGTTACAGATACAAGTACGACACAACATCACATAAACACAAGTATAAATACGAGCTCTTGTTCTAGGTTAATTTCGGTTACAGTTAATGTCCTAATACCACATTTGTCACAATTTCAAATTTTATTTGCCCTGTTCCATAGATTGCATATGCAAGACTAAAATACTGTAATCAAGTTACAAAATGGAATCCAGTAAGAAAACTATTTTATTTAGCATTTCTCACTTTAAAAAAGTACCTTAGATCTTTACCAGCTGAAATAATATTCCTGTATATAGATTAAATTATCAATTTCTTATTTTTTGTTTTCAGATACTTTAGTTTAAAGATATGAATCAATAGATGGAGAGGCATATTTTTCTATATAAGAATTTTGTGGTTAATTTAACTCTATTTATGTGATATATTTTCGCAATATGGAACATGAAAATTGTATGGATTCCGGCGAGCATATTTCTTATTATTAATTATATCTTTGAGTACAGAAATTTGAAAGTGGCTAAAGTTCCATAAGTGGATATATCGCAAAGTGTAGTAGGAAACAACGGTAAATCGCAGATGTTGACTATATATACTATATGGCTGCATAAATACTTCTGTCACTGCCTTTAATATAGCAACTATATAATTTTAAGGAACAGATGTCATATTCGCCCCATATTGGCGCGATTTTTTTCGGTTGCCAATTTGGCGAAAACATCAACAGCATAAACAACATAATCTGGGTTACCACATCAAGCCCTTTAGCGCAAGTTAAGTACCCGTTGCCTATATGATATTGGCGACAGAAAAAAATCGCGCCAATATGGGGCGAATATGACATCTGTACCAATTTTAACTATGGTGTTACAATGATGAAGAAAGTAAAATAAATAAATAAATAAATAAAATAAGGGGTAGTTCTTAGTTATCCGGTCTACCAATTTCGCCAAATTATATAATTTGCCAAACCACTCGCCAAATTATACACATTGACATAATTTTTTATTTTAAATAACGAAAGAACAAATAAATTAGTAAAACAGTAATAAAAATACAAATAAAACGTCGAATTAATGCTTTTATTGGGCATTATTGGCATTTAATCTTACAATTAATTAATTAATGGCAACCATTATTGGCAATTAATCTTACAATCTGGCGACAGTAATTTGGTCGACGGGATAACTGAGAAGTACCAAATAAGGTTTAGTGTAATTAATATTTTCGACCCCATTATTGGTGCAGTGAATCTGACCTGGTACGGATAATACATAAGTACCAATGCTTTTAATAAGGTAACTCTACAATATTAACTATGCAATATCAATCTAGGGAAAAAAGTAATGGTTACTATAATTAGTATTATTTTTGGCACAAATGTCAGATATGCACCACGTAGGCGCAATTTTTTTCTGACACCAATGTCATATACGCACCGCGGTACTTAACTGGCGCCAAAGTGTCGTTATTAGCACAGATGTCATACACGCACCATATTGGCGCGATATTTTTCTGACGCCAATGTCATATACTCAACGGGTACTTAACTGGCGCCAAAATGTCGATATTTTGCTTGATATAGTAACCCGGATATTGTTGTTTATGCTGTTGATGTATTCGCCAAATATGCTTTAGAAAAAAATCGCGCCAATATGGTGCGTATATGACATCTGTGCCAAAAGTTTAATTAATAACTATAGAACAAAACAATTTCGCTAAGATGCTGTATATTCCCACGGCCGCCATCTTGGATTTCTTGGCGATTTTTTGCTGGCGTTTATCGATGAGGCAACCCCGACGAATGACGCGTTCTGGAAACTCGTTAAGCCTAACATGCGCATAAATCGCTGTTTGATGACATTTACTACTTGGCGGAAAAGAGGTATTCCCGCCAAGAAAAAATCCAAGATGGTGGCCGCGGGAATATATAGCATCTGTTCCAAATACTGTTTTGGATGCTTCTCCATTATCCCGTTGACCTACTTCCCATAAAAAAATCGGGTACTACTTGGTTATCCCGTTGACCAAAAATCTATCGCCAAACTATAAGATTAAATACCAATAATGGCTGATTATAAATGTCACATTCACTTGTCTTTAAGCAAGTTATACGTGTTTACGTCATCAAGTGATTTTTATTTCGACGTTATATTTGTATTTTTATCAATTTTATACAAATTTATTTGTTTATTCGTTAGTTAAAATAAAAATTATGTCAATTTGTATAATTTGGCGAGTAGTTTGGCGATTTATATAATTTGGCGAAATTGGTCGACGGGATAACTAAGTAGTACCATTTTTTTAAATTTATAATTTTCGGGGTTTTTTATTAAACGATATTCTTTTGTAGGCAATATTATGTAGATATATTTTTGTGCATTTTTATATGTTTTAAGATGATCCGTATGAAATATTATGGTGGTTCCATAAGTCCACATTTCGAATCTCCCAAGTGCCCAGATTACAGCATATGCTTCTCTTTCAATTGTGCTCCACTTTGATTGAGTTGGAGTAAGCTTTTGACTGGCAAATGTTATGGGCTTTAACATGCCGTTAAATAGGCACCAATACCCGATATGGAAGCATCGGTGTTTATTTCGAACGGTTTGGACATATCTGGTGTATAAAGGTTTGTAACTTTACATAAGCTTTCCTTTAACTTATTGAACGACTTTTCAGCATCTTCCGACCATAGAATATCATTTGGAACAGTTTTTCTGGTCAGATCTGTCAAAGGCTTTGCAAGGTTAGCATAATGTGGAACATATTCTCTGTAGTAGTTAAACAGACCTAATATGGATCTCAGTCCTTTCTTCGCTTTGGGAGCTTTGATATGTTTTATTACTTCTATCTTCTCGGGAATAGGCCCATGTTTGCCTGAACCCACAATATGTACTAAATATTTGACTTCAGATGCTGCAAAGGAGCATTTTGTTAAGTTAGCTGAAAAATTCAGAGATTTTAAAGTTTCCATAATTTCTCTTATATGTTGCAAATGCTCTTCCCAGTTAGAAGAGAAAATTATAAATAAAAACATAATTTGAAGAACAAATAAAAAAACAAAATTTATTTCCTACATTGTTTAAGTCCGAGAAGGTACAGATATTAAGATATTTCATTCAATTAGTTTTACATTTAATGTTAAATTTTTGTAACAAATTAGTTAAGCCAATTGAAGATAAAAAATAAAAATAAAATTTATACAATATGATACTTAAAACACCCTAAAAAATTAGATTCCGTTCAAATGAAATTGAAATAAATCTTAGACTTCTTCCATTTTTAATTGAAAATATTTGTATTGCAGATTTTGCATTATGTTTATGACAATTGTGGATAAAATGATAAGATGCATGCAAAATACAAAACTTAAAAAAAGTCTAAGATTTATTTCGATTTCATTTGAACGGAATCTAAATTTTTAGGGTGTTTTAAGTATCATATTGTATGAATTTTATTTTTATTTTTTGATCTTCAATTGGCTTAACTAATTTGGTACAAAAATTTAACATTAAATGTAAAACTAATTGAATGAAATATCTTAATATCTGTACCTTCTCGGGCTTAAACAATGTAGGAAATAAATTTTGTTTTTTTTTTTTAATTTGTTCTTCAAATTATGTTTTTATTTAATATGCCAAGTTTTTTAATAACTACTGCACTCAGACGAACGCATTTCAAAATTAATGGAGAGTATCGTCATCAGGCGTTGATGTATGCGGTATTGCATCACAATGTGGGATGCAGTTTACCAAAGTGTAATTCAAAATGTTTCACTACTGTAGTAATGCAGGTTGCGGTAGTTTGGACAAAAACTTCTAATCTGAACGTAAAAAATCTATAATCAAATCATAAAAAATTAACTTAATTTAAATTTAGATGCCCTATTTCCCACTCAGGAACGCTATGAATGTAAATGTAAATTGTGTTGAATCCTTACAGCTAATATTTAACAATGTTATAGCTGTGATACAGTAAAAAATAAAAAATAAAAGTTTTACTTAAATTTTTAAACCATATTCTCTCCCAAGGGGTGATGTAAACACATCAGAAAATTATTACCTAAGTTTAACTTGGGGTATAAATAGTTCTCATCTCGAAAAAAAAAAAACACATTTTAAAATTTAAGTTTAATTCCCCACTAAGTTCGCTACCTTGCGTAAAAATAGCTATCCATTCGAAACTTTTTACTAAAATATAAACTTGACCAAAGCAAAAACTTATTCTGAAAATATCCTTTTTATTTCCACTATGACGCCATATTCACCTTTTTAATTTAAAGAAAAAAAAAAAAACCGCAGCTCAATTTAGTATATTCCGTGAAAATCTTTCAACTAAAAGAAATAAATTATTATTACGGCTTTTGAAATTTTTGCAACAATGAAGTAAAAATGTTACATTTTCTATGAAAAATGTCCGTTGATTTTCGATGAAAAAAGCGAAAATTGGAATTAAGAAAAATATTTGAATAATGTAAAAATAAATTGGCCCATGTTTCTCTCTGAGTTATAATAATTCACCCATATGCAAAGGCATTTTACCATTCGTTTTGACCCTGACATCAGACAATCGTTTTTACACTTTAAATTTATAATATCATTAAAATTAGTAAAGAATAAAAAATGAGTGGCATCAGGAACAAAAAGGTGGGAAGAAAAAATGAAAAAGTTATGATCTCCATAGGTTTTTTCATATTAAATTAACATTGAGAAGTGACACTGGAAATAAATAAGTATTGCGCTGCCGCGCAATACTTAAATAATATCACCAAGAAAACTTTCTGCATAATCACTATGCGGCCTCAATTTCCATTATTATTGGCGTGTTTTACTTCCCTCGCGAAATTTAATTATAACGCAGTATACAAAATGATAAAGGATTTTATACGTACACCTTTATCGCACAACTTTTATAAGGGGAGTCTTCCTAATTATTTATTACATTTTGGTGAGATACCTTCCCGATAATCGTATATTCGGGATACACGGACATTGGCCTAAAATTGGCAACATGTAACGAATACATGTACTTTTCCAGAAAAGTACACCGTTATTAGTACACTTTTATTATAGTACACTGTTAAAAGTACACTGTTATTATAGTTATTATGATCCTGTACGTAATAAAAAAAATCAACTAGCAACATGCCGAGGAAAAACTCGTCAGCTGGTGCATTTAAATAAGTGATCGGGACTGCTGTCTGGCTCCTGCGTTACACCCTTCAGGACATCAACTGAGAATTTTTCCACTGATATATAGCCAGCTGACATGTTTATTTATTTAAAATAGCATATATACTGTCATCTGATAAATTTTCAATTGAGAGAAAATCTCTGAATAAATATATCTATTTTTTAATGTTTGTGTGACTAGCTGATGTATTATCCACGACTTTATAATCAGCTGCCTTTTTTTTTCTACAAGATATTGTAGAACTTTCTCCAACCCATTAATGTGTTATATCCAAAAAATAACGTTACGTTGTATAAGCCAGCCGTAAAACAATGCAGATGTATCATTGTACGGAATAGTCTCTACTGTATTTTTTAAAACTTCTAAGCATCGCACATTTTCAATTTTTATACCGTCGTATTGGAGGAAAAAGTACTTTTAAATGCAATTTGTTTGAAAACTGCATCTCCATTTATTTTTGAGATATTAATATTTTTGTAGTTTTTTGCACCATTTGTTTAATTTTGGCCACTCAAGTACTCATTTCTGTAGAAAGTAAAGGGAAAAGTAGTTGGAAAATAGAAATTATATCTTTTTGTTGCCCTTTTCTCATAAAAACTGAAAAAAAAAAAAGGTAATTAAAATACGTGCTATTTTGAAAAAAATCTATATATATATTACGTTAACGTACGTGGCACAGAAATCGCGATTATTTGTTATTGTCTAATGGCAATGCCGAGAAACGCATCTCATTGGTTATTGTGAAAAGTCCTTTGGCAGGATTTAGGGCGATCAGGTTTGTTTACATTTCGCCGTAGAGGAAAGAAAGAGCTCCATGATGTTTCCCTCTTTTGCTGCAATTATAGAGCTTCAAAATATCATTTGAAATGCCCGTAAAAGATCTCGGTGAATACTTGAAAGTGAAGAAGAAGCCGAATTAAGAACAGAAAATTGAAATAGATTGAATCGGGAATAAAGTTAAACACAGAGCATAAGCGATCACTAAAATAGGCTTAATAACCGCAGAGTGCACGCGTTGCTTCTGAAATCCAAATTATTGATTTAAACGTTCCGGGGGGCACAACTGTGGAACTTTGAGTAAAACGTGCAATTTCTGCAAAGCACTATATTGGAAATGCGAATTAATCAGCAGCAAGAAATTTAAAAAAGTTGTCATGACGTCAAGTAATTTTGTTTACTTCCCTCTGTACGGATCTGCGATTCGAATTTCAGGTTCATTTAAGATTATTATTATGCGCCCACCAGAAGTAAGATACAATAAAACCTGCTTAGACTGTAACGACCAGTGATAAATTCAGTTTTATGCAGGTTATTTAAATTGAACAAAGCATAATAACATTTTTTGGGGAGAGAGGGAAGCTGTAACTTTTTTTTTTTTTTTTTTTTGTTTATTGCAGGATTCCGTTAGAAACAGGCTTTACTCTATTAAAAAATAAATTTGCTGGATGGTACTTTTTAAAATATTCTATATAGTAATATTTGCTTACAATTTTATTATTTCTTTTTCAATTATTATAGTTTATGTTGTAGTTGTAATTGCTTGTTCATCTAAAGATTTTAAATAAAAAAATTAAATTATTGAAAATATAATTAAATTTTAATTGAATTCATTAGTTAATTTGGAATAAAAAGAGCATGAGACATATAAATGAAAAAACTTAACCTGTGAATTTACACAACTTTGGAACTGAACAAGAGTCGGGCCCTGGCAATTTGCAGTCTCCACTCCCACTCCCCTCTGTATGTACCTGCGATAAAAATTTCAGATTCATTTAAGAATATTATTAAGGCCCGGGCAACGCCGGGCGGGTCAGCTAGTATAAATGAATGATTTCTGATAAAACATGGAGCTATTAGAAACTAAATTTAATTTTAAGTATCTATATTAATATTACAAACAAATGAAGTCATAGTAATCATCAGATAGCCGTTTTTTTTTTTTTTTTTTTTTTTTTTTTTTTTTTTTTTTTTTTTTTTTTTTTTGTGGAGTTTCTTGAATGACGATATCTCTTTTTTTGGATTTGTGTATTATCCAGCGATAGTGACGTCATATGCGTACTTTACTGTAGATGTTGTCTAATGCTGGATTGCACAGGAGGAATTCTTCAGCGGATGCGGATGACGTCATTTTATATAAAATAAAATAGCGTGTTTTAAGTCTTAAAACTGAACTACAGTAGAGTCTCGATTATTCAAGTCCCGCTTATCCGAGTTTTTTTCTTCTGATGGACTGATGGCTTCTATTATTATGAAACAGCCCTTGTAAATGAAGTGTAAGGTGATGATGAAAGAGCAGTCGTAAAAAGTTAGAACTCTGATTTTCTGGTCAGAATGGGAAAAAAAATTGGCCATAATTTTTTTTTTTTACTTCATTTATAATATGGCTGTTTCATAATAATAGAAGCCATCAATCCATCAGAAGAAAAAGATCCATTCCAAAGGTATAAGTTCGATTAACTCGGATAATCGGGACTCTACTGTATCTATATTTATATACATATATATTTTTTTCATCGAGGGCGACACTAAATTCTGAAAAAGCAGAATTTCTGTTCTCTAGTATTTTTAACCATTTGGAAAAAATGGTTATTGTCCTCGTCAGGGTAGGAAATCAAAAACATATCTGAAGCTCTTTATTAGTTGAATCCGCATTTTATTCGTTTTCTCATTGGTCTATACAGTAACCTGTATTTTCTTTTTACTTTCAACAGAGATGGATACTTCTGTTGCCACTATGACAAAAAAAAAGCAATAAAAACTACAAAAAAAAAAAAAAATAATAACTCAGAAACAAATTGAGACACAGCTTTCAAACAAATTGCATTTAAAAGTACATTTTTTTCTCTATACGACAGTGTAAAAAAGTAATATTGTGGGATGCTTAAGAATGAAATTTCACTTAAAATTGGTCCAGGAATATTAATGTTTAATCCATGGCGCATACGTAATGTATGGCCAGCTCCGTAGAAGTTTAAAAATTTACAGTACCGAAAAATGTAATCCATGGCGTACGTAATGTATGATCAACTCCGTGCGATTTTTTACGTCTTAAATTTTAGTCTTTGAAAAAATCATTTTCCAAATGGTCGTTGTAACTTGTTAAATTGCATTATTATTATTATTTTTTATCTTATACTATAATGCGAGCAAAAATTGTGTGTGTATGTATGTGTGTGTGTGTGTATGTAAATTTTATCTTAAAAACGGCTCTAACGATTTTGATGAAATTTTGTATTTTACCATTTTCGGGCATGATAAGCCCATTGGGCTAGGTCACGTGTTCGAGAAAATTCGATTAGTGGGTCATTTTGGGTCGTAATGGGTCAAGGTCAAGCTAATTATATCTAAAAAACGGCTCAATCGATTTTGACCAAATTTCACATCCAACCGTTTTTCGACACGAAGAAACTTTTGGGCTAGGTCACATGTTCGAGAAACTTCGATTGGTGGTCATTTTTTAGTCACTATGAGTCAAGCCAATTTTATCTAAAAAAAGGCTCTAACGATTTTCACTAAAATCTATATTCTACTGTTTTGGATTACGAGAAAACTATTGGGCTAAGTCACATGTTCGAGAAAATTCGATTAGTGGGTCAGTTTTGGGTCACCGTGGGTCACCGTGGGTCAAGCTAAGGTTATCTAGATAACTTCTTTAACGATTTTGACGAAATTTTGCATCCTACTGTTTTCGGGCACGAAAAGACCATTGGGATGGGTCTCGTGTTCGAGAATATTCCATTAGTGGGTCATTTTGGGCCATAATGGGTCAGGGTTTTGTATTCTGTCGTTTTGGATTACGAGAAGACCAATGGGCTAAGTCACATATTAGAGAAAATTCGATTAGTGGGTCATTTTTGGGTCACGGTGGGTCAAGCAAATTTTTCTAGAAAATGGCTTAAACGATTTTGACAAAACTTTGTATTTTACCATTTTCGGTCACCAGAATACCATTGGGCTAGATCACGTATTCGAGAAAATTCGATTAGTCGGTCATTTTGAGTCATAATGGGTCAAGGTCAAGTTAATTATATCTAGAGAACGGCTCAATCGATTTTGACTAAATTCTGTATCTAACCATTTTCGGACACGAAAAGATCATTGGGATGGATCTCGTGTTCGAGAAAATTCGATTAGTGGGTCATTTTGGGTCATAATTTGTCAGGGTCAAACTAATTATATCTATAGAACGGTTCAACCGATTTTGACGAAATTTTGTATCTTACCATTTTCAGACATGATCAGACCATTGGGCTAGGTCACGTGTTCGAGAAAATTCGATTAGTGGGTCATTTTGGGTCGTAATGGGTCAAGGTCAAGCTAATTATATCTAAAAAACGGCTGAATCGATTTTGACCAAATTTCACATCCAACCGTTTTTCGACACGAATAAACTTTTGGGCTAGGTCACATGTTCGAGAAACTTCGATTGGTGGGTCATTTTTTAGTCACTATGGGTCAAGCCAATTTTATCTAAAAAAAGGCTCTAACGATTTTCACTAAAATCTATATTCTACTGTTTTGGATTACGAGAAAACTATTGGGCTAAGTCACATGTTTGAGAAAATTCGATTAGTGGGTCAGTTTTGGGTCACCGTGGGTCACCGTGGGTCAAGCTAAGGTTATCTAGATAAATTTTTTTAAAAATACATACATTACGTCTGGATTACTTAATAATTAAACACAATTTCCATAACTACAGACATACACACATTAAAATTTTTATTAAAAACAATTAAAATATAGTTAAAAATATATATAAACGTTTCGGCTATTTTCATAGCCCTCATCAGTAAACTAACAGAGTCACAAAACAGCAAGAGCCACAGTAAACGAAAAAACAGTTAAAATTACGGTCTAAGTAGGATAAAATAGTCAGCAGGAACTTGGGTTGCTTCGTTGATTGGCGATTCAGCTAAAACGGTTCTCCAACCCTCCAGGAAGACACGGCTAAAATAGACGGGGCAATTGGATTCCACAATTCGTGCACTCTCAAAATCGGGGACATGATCGAACTCAAGTGCATGTGCCACCAATCTTGAATTCAGAGTACCTTTCTTAAAAGAATTTTTATGCTCCTTGAGTCTAGCATTAAATGAGCGTCCAGTCTCACCAATGTAAATCGAGCTGCAACCTTTACAAGGAATTTCATAAACGACACCATTCAGGTCAAACTTCGAATATTTATGTTTAAAACTACTGAAAAAGTTACCAATGCGGTTCAAGGGAACATGAGCTGTCCTAACATTAACATTCTTGAGTACGGCTGAAATTTTCTCCGAAATATTTCTGTAATAAGGCAAAGATATAGTTCCTATGGGATTGACACGCTGGTAAGGAGTGGGATACTGGTCTGATTTGCTCGTAAGTTCCGAAATAACTCTAAGACACCAACGACGTGGATAGTCGTTGAGACGTAAATCATTCATTATCTTACCAATTTCATTATCAAAACTTACTCTGTCACTGCAAAATCTCAAGGCTCTGTTATACAAGGCCATCGTTAAAGAAGTTATCTAGATAACTTCTTTAACGATTTTGACGAAATTTTGCATCCTACTGTTTTCGGGCACGAAAAGACCATTGGGATGGGTCTCGTGTTCGAGAATATTCCATTAGTGGGTCATTTTGGGCCATAATGGGTCAGGGTTTTGTATTCTGTCGTTTTGGATTACGAGAAGACCAATGGGCTAAGTCACATATTAGAGAAAATTCGATTAGTGGGTCATTTTTGGGTCACGGTGGGTCAAGCAAATTTTTCTAGAAAATGGCTTAAACGATTTTGACAAAACTTTGTATTTTACCATTTTCGGTCACCAGAATACCATTGGGCTAGATCACGTATTCGAGAAAATTCGATTAGTCGGTCATTTTGAGTCATAATGGGTCAAGGTCAAGTTAATTATATCTAGAGAACGGCTCAATCGATTTTGACTAAATTCTGTATCTAACCATTTTCGGACACGAAAAGATCATTGGGATGGATCTCGTGTTCGAGAAAATTCAATTAGTGGGTCATTTTGGGTCATAATTTGTCAGGGTCAAACTAATTATATCTATAGAACGGTTCAACCGATTTTGACGAAATTTTGTATCTTACCATTTTCAGACATGATCAGACCATTGGGCTAGGTCACGTGTTCGAGAAAATTCGATTAGTGGGTCATTTTGGGTCGTAATGGGTCAAAGTCAAGCTAATTATATCTAAAAAACGGCTCAATCGATTTTGACCAAATTTCACATCCAACCGTTTTTCGACACGAAGAAACTATTGGGCTAGGTCACATGTTCGAGAAAGTTTGATTATTGGGTCATTTTTGGGTCACTGTGGGTCAAGCTATTTTTATCTAAAAAACGGCTCTAACGATTTTCACTAAACTCTATATTCTACAGTTTTGGATTACGAGAAGACCATTGAGCTAAGTCGCATGTTCGAGGAAATTCGATTAGTGGGTCATTTTTGGGTCACAGTGGTCAAGCTAAGTTTATCTAGATAACGGCTCTAACGATTTTGACGAAATTTTTCACCCTACTGTTTTCGGGCACGAAAAGACCATTGGGATGGGTCTCGTGTTCGAGAAAATTCGATTAGTGGGTCATTTTGGGTCATAATGGGTCAGGGTCAAGCTAATAATATCTAGAGAACGGCTCAATCGATTTTGACTAAATTTTGTATCTAGCCATTTCCGGGCACGAAAAAACCATTGGGATGGGTAACGTGTTCAAGAAAATTCGATTAGTCGGTCATTTTTGGGTCACCGTGGGTCCAGCTAAATTTATCTAGATAACGGCATTACGATTTGACGAAATTCTGTAGTCTATCGTTTTCGGGCACGAAAAGACCATTGGGATGGGTCACGTGTTCGAGAAAATTCGATTAGTGGGGCATAATGGGTCAGGGTTAAGCTAAATTATATCTAAAAAAACCTCTCAAGGCATTTTCACAAAATTTAATATACGGCCGCTTCTGGTCATGAGAGGACCATTGGGCTAAGTCACAAGTAAAATTCAATTAGTGGGTCAATTTGTGTCACAATGGGCCAGGGTCAAGCTAATTGAATCTAAAAACATGCTCAAAACATTTTGACCAAATTTTATACACTGCTGGCCACACAAAATGCAACACCAAGAAGGAACGGTGATATCACAGCGGAATTTATTTGGCAGATAACATGTTGTACAAAGGTCAAACGATTAAAATTACAGCTTCTTGTGACGCGTGGATGATGACAAAATCGGTAGTTAGAGTAGCCGCCATTGTTGGCTATAACCGCGGCCACACGCCACGGCATAGAATCAAAGAGGCTTTGGATGTCTCCTTGGGTACAGCAGTCCATGCGGCTTCCACATATTGTAAAAGTTGATCTGGTGTAGCAGCGGGTGGTGTATCCGGGGCCAGTCGTTGTACAAGCATGGACCACACGTTTTCGATTGGCGATAGATCGGGACAACAAGCAGGCCTAGGAAGCAATTCAATCTGATGGGTAGAGAAGAACTCTTGAACATTGCATGCCACGTGTGGTCGCACATTATCCTGTTGGAATATGGCTGATGGCAAGCGCTGAATGTATGGGAGGACCACGGGCTCCAACACCTCAGAGATGTAGCGCTGGCTGTTCAGTGTATCGGCAATGCGTACTAGACGGGTGCGGCAGTGAAATCCAATACCACCCCAAACCATGATACCGGATGCAGGACCAGTGGGGCGATGCATAACGCAACAGTTCAGCAGCCTCTCACCACGCTGCCTCCAAGCTCGAATCCGACCGTCGTGATGTTGCAGGCAGAAGCAGGATTCGTCAATAAACACAATGTCGTTCCATTCCGTTGTCCATGTCCGCCGTTCCTTGCACCATTCGCGGCGCAATCGCATGTGGTTTCCAGTCAGGGGTAAACGAAGCAATGGATGCCTTGCGGACATTCCACTCTGCTGCAAATGGCGTCGAATGGTACTACCGGACACCGAATGATGCGTAGCAGACTGAATCTGTTGTGCTATGGTTCGTGATGTGGCTGCGCGATCCCTCACTGCCATCCGCACAATCTGCCTGTCATCACGGGCAGTGTTGCAACGAGATGGGTGCGATTGGCCCCGTCGATCCGTCGTTCCCTCCTGCATTTAGCGATTACAGATCCGCATCACAGTTGCTTGGTTTCGTCCAACACATTGACCGATTTCTCTGAAGGATAATCCGCAATCCCTATAGGCTACTATTCTTCCTCGGTTGAATTCCGAAACTTGGTCAAAAGATGCTCGATGTCTTCCACGAGGCATAGGTAAACAGCTTACGCAAAAAAACGCACGAAAAAACCATTACCGTACTTCAAATCGCCAATCTGTTCTCCCCTTATATAGCGCTTGTGAGTGGCGCTACGGTCCCCTGTGATGTGTGTCTGCGCTGCAATGCTAATGGTTTGCATATTTCATCGCCGCAAACACATGATGTAAATTTCACATGAGTAGCATGCTTCCTTCAGGGTGTTGCATTTTGTGTGGCCAGCAGTGTATTACGTATACCGTTTCTGGGCATGAGAAGAGAACTGGGCTAAGTCACATGTTCGAGAAAATTCGATTAGTGGGTCATTTTGGGTCACAATGGGTCAGGGTCCAGCTAACTGTATCTAAAAAACGGCTTAAACGGTTTTGACTAAATTTTGTATTCTATCGTTTTCGGGCTCGACAAGACCATTGGGCTAGGTCACATGTTCAAGAAAATTCGATTAGTGGGTCATTTTGTAGCACAATGGATCAGGGTCAAGCTAATTGTATTTAAAAATCGCTTCAAAACATTTTGACATAATTTTGTATAATACCGTTTCCGGGCATGATAAGAGCATTGGGCAGTGTCGCACGTTCGAGAAAATTCAATCAGTGGGTCATTTTGGGTCCTAATGGATCAGGATCAAGCTAACTGTATCTAAAAAATCGCTCAAAAGATTTTGACAAAACTTTGTACAACACCGTTTCTGGACAAGATAAAACCATTGGGCTGGGTCGCATGCTCAAGAAAATTCTATTAGTGGGTCATCTTGCTGATAATGGGTCGGGGTCAAGCTAACGGCATCTCAAAAAGGTTCAAACAATTTTGGCAATTTTTTTGAAGTGAAAACTTCTTTAGGCGCGTTGAGCTTTTTTTGAGATGAGGAAAAACCACTGATTTCGAGACACTGTAACGTAACCGATATGCTAGCATTTTGACACATAGACACTAGCGCGCCAAGCGGTGAATGACAGGAACTTTTCCCTCTTCAGCTCAATCCGCAAAAGAAGAAGGAAGCTAAAACTCGCTTTTTCTCCCGGCGTATTGCTAAAACAAATTATTATTTTGTTTTTCGTCAGTTAAAATGAATTATACCGTATTCGTGACCTACTTATTTCGTGTAACTAAAAACCGATAACGCTGTATTTTATCGTGTTGATGGTCTGGTCAATGACCAACAGTATTGGCGGGAATTTCGATTACGGAAGATAAAATACGGGGCACAGATGTCAGATACGCACTTGGGTACCTAATTGACAGCAAAATGGCGTTACTTTATTTTACAAGGTAACCCGGCTACTGTTGCCTATTTATTAATAAATTGTTCATTTACTTTTATTTTATTTTTTTAAATTGTACAATTGTTTTGTTCTATAGTTATTAATGAAATTACCGTTTATTTATTGTTGTTTACTTTTTAAAACAATAGAAAATAATTTAAAAATATATATTGTAACTGGTATTGGAAAACGGGCTTTCGCCAAATTGACGTTAAAAAATCGCGCCAAACCTGGTTCGTATATCACATCTCTGCCAAATTCTCGGTTTTTTGATTTTTCGACTTTTTATCCAAATTTTCCGGATTTTTTAAATTTTTCCTTTCATTGTATCCCAAACACTACCTTCATAACAAATTTCAAGATTCTAGGGATACAGGACGTACCTCTGAGTTTTGAGGATCGGTGAATCAGTGTCGAAAAGGCGAAAGTTTAAGTTCATATATCTTCTGAAATAAAAAAGATAGAAACGTGAAATTTCAGCATTTAGTTCCATTTCCACATTACTTTAGATTTATGAAGTTTCAAGTTTCTGGGAATCACCAACACAAAGATATTGGGGGGGTCAAAAGTACCCTGAGTTGCTTCCAAAAAAAGATGCTTACGGCTGTGCTTTCAAGACTTGGTAGGGGCACTACCGTGTCCCCAGATGCTTTCATTAGTACTGCTACACAATTCAATGCATAAAACATTTCCTGACGATTAAAAAAACACCCACGTAATTGTTGAAGTTTTCACTTCTATTGGCACTCCCGGAGTGTCACTGTTTTTTTTTTTTTTTTTGTTATACCGTTTCACAGTACAAAAAGACCATTGAAATAGCTCACATCTGTCGATGAATTTCGGTTAGTGGTTTTTTGAATCAACGTGGATCAAGCTTATTTTACCTAGAAAACGACTAACGATTTTCACTAAATTTTGTATTCCATTGTTTTCAGGCTCGAGAAGAGCATTGTGATAGGTCGCATGTTCGAAAAAATTCGATTAGTTGGTCATTTTGGGTCACTATGTTTCACGGTCAAGCTAATTGCACCTAAAACAGCAAGAGTGATTCAGTGGGGAAAATATATCGAGATAAACAGAAAGCTAATTTTGACCGAGCTTAGATCGGTCATTCCTGCTAGTATTTATTTATTTATTTAATATATAGATTATTTTCGTTTGTTAATGCGCTGAAAGTACGAAACTAACGAGGAAATTTTGTTTTGAAATATGCCGATCACTTTCAAATCTTTAAAACATTAACTTTTTTAAAGTGCCTATAATACCACTTTAGTTTTGAAAGTAACCGCCATACTGGTTTATCTGGAAGTTTCAGATTAGTAATTATTTTCCAAAATGGCGCGTTTTGGAAAAAAATCGCCAGGTTCATTCTGCTTACCACAAACACATCTGTTCCGAGAGATGAACGGCAACCCAATTACAGAAAATGGCCACTGATCAAGTTAATATATTTAAATCTTCCATAATCGCGTTGACTCTCATTTTCTTTTGACTGTGGGAATGCTGTGGCTACCGAGGCCACATGCGGCGCTGTCGGGACAGATGACGGCGGTTATCATGATAGAATTAAACAAGTAGGAAATTGCTCGTCAAACGTGGCAAATGAGGTGCGTTCGTTCTATAACTAGTTTTATAAATATTTTTTGCACCCCATATTGTACAGAATATATATATTTTTTACACTTCATAAGTGCACAGTCTGTAACATCATTAAAATGCACTTGCAATAATTGTAACGGAAAAATTTTGAGTGCCCCTGTAATTAAACTATACATCCAATTTTCATAAAATCTGAAATGGCTCGACAAAATTTTGCAACAATCATATATTTAAATTTTCAGACGATTCGGAAGACTGTAACATCATTAAAATGCACTTGCAATAATTTTTTCCCATTGGCCATAATGTAAAGAAAAATTTTTGAATGTCCCTGTAATTAAACTATACATCCGATTTTCATAAAAATTGAAATGGCTCGACAAAATGTTACAACAATCATATATTTAAAATTTCAGACCGTTCGGTCGGGTAGTTTTTGCTCTGTTATATGCGGACGGACTGAACGACGACTATAGGTGCTACGTATTTATATAATTACGAACGCACCTAAAAAGATCAATGAAAGGGCTTTTAGCTAGATGGGGTTAACTCTATTTGTGACATTTTTGAGATGCCTAAAACCAAAAAAGCCCTTAGAGTCGTATTTTTGGATGCTAGTGATAGCCAATAAAGCATATAGGAGAATGGACTGATGCATAAGTGGAAAAAATACTTTTGCCAAACCTTAAATTTAAATTTGAAAAGTTTTTTCTTTATTTCTTAGAACAACAAAAATAGAGCTAACTCTTCGCCGAAAGGCCTTCAATTACATATTTGAAGGTAAACTTGCATGAAATGGTTAAAAATCACCAAAAAGATAGCTGATGACATACGAATTAATCGAATTAATTTAATATCTGTCTATCTTTTTTAAACAGCTGCAGCACAAATTATAAATCTATTGCCCAAGTGCACCGTATGCCACGTCACCAAGATGGAAGACGCCAACACAGTGTTCTTTGCCATGAAATGTGGTCATCTGGATTGCAAGTGGTGCCTGAGATCAGTTATGAAACGAGGAGGTTGCAGATGCCTAATCTGCCGAATTCGTCTCTTCTGGCGACACAATCGAAAATTTATTTTTTGATTTAGACATGACGTTGCTCGGCTGATGCAAAATTCATTTCCATAAACATTTATGAAATTTTAATTAGTTTCTTTTATGCACTTGGATATTTCAACAGAAATTTCAACACTGAAATGTATAAACGATATCTAATAAACGATAATTCCATAATTTAATGAAAATGTATTTAGTTTTTTTTTAAATCTACTTGAATACTTACTTGAATTTTATCAGCTGAAGTATAAACCGTAACGGCACCATCTTCTTATAAAAGTGCTATACACGAGGCGTCAAAGTTGTCTCTAATTACAGAATCGCTCAGAAAGCAAGCAACTATTTTGTGTCTGACTAGGAAGGTCTTCATACGGACATACTCCGAAAAATCTGAAAAAATTATAGAATGTTCTACTCATGAGAATTGAGGATAGATATGTTTATAAAAAAAATTTCGGCCGAAATTCGATAGAGCGTATGTAAAAAAATAATGAAAATTTCGATATTTGGCGATTTATCACCGAATGGCGATGGAATAAAATTTCAGAAAATACTTTTTTATGTCAAATACTCTTTAAGATAAAAATATCTCATATTGAACTTGTTTAAATAAATTTAATGTAAATAACTTTAGTTTTGTCAGTTTTGTTTGATTTAACTATAGTTTTGTCATATATATATATTTATAATGAAAGTTAACTATAAAATTTTATTAATTAAACAACATTTAAATTAATTAAAATTGTTTCAATCTCAAAATTAAGTTCAATTGAGCACTGTCGATTCAATTTCGTTGTTATAAAAAATAATGATTTTTTTTGATATCGAAATGAATAACTGCAGCATTCTTCATCTTGCATTTATTTTGGAATACGCTTAAATATATGAAAATATTTTGTATATATGAACTTGTTTTTAAAGTAATAAAATTAAATAACAAGCAACATAAATGTGTAATACAAACAAATGTATTTTTAAAACTCATTCATTGTTTAAATTTAAATTCCTTAAATAGCATTTACACGCATTCTAAAAATCAATTAATAAGCAATTTTCAGGTGTATTAAAATCGTTTGCTTTCGGCGAGGAAAAATACTTCTCGCCAAATCGCGTGACGCTTTCGTCTTTTCGCGCCAATACTCGAAAGTATTTTATTTTTTTGCAGGCTTTCTACTGTAAATCTGCCGCTAAATTTGACTGATCCTTTATTACATACATAAGTAGTTTAATTAGTATTTCTTTTTTCAAAATTTTCTGAGTATGCCCGGTCAGGAGACCTTCATTGTGAGCGATTTTGACGCCTCAAACGAAGTTAGTCGCCAGTAACAGCCAATCAAATGCTTGAAAAACCGACGATGGAAAAGCCTTTTCCAGAACAGCCAATGAAATGCTTGGAAAAAGAAAAAAGTGGTATGTAGTCGCGGGAAAACTGACGAGTCGCAGGCATTTTTTGTCGCTTGAAATTTTTACGTGTAATAGCACTTCAACGACCCTGAGGAATTATTACTAAGCGACGGAGATGTGTCGCCAAGCTATGTAGCATGTACAACTTTATAGTCATGACAGTATTTTATGAGGTATATGAACAAGTTATAGTCATACATGACGCATATATATGATATGTGTATAAGACTTATATGACATATTATATAATATATAAGATGTAAATATTATGCATATATCACATACATATGAAGTAAACGTAACACATATGCTGTATATGGCGTATATACATATACCGGGTGTCCCAAAAATGACTGATGGATTTTAAAATTGAATAACTTGCAAACGGTGACAGATATCTGAAAAATTTTTGCACGAGGGTTATGTAAGATATCAGGAGTTTGTATACTGCGATTCCTAGTTTTAGTTACAAATAGCAGCGATAGATGGCGCTGCAAGCAAAGGCTAGATTTTTTGGCTTCTTTCTTCTCCCATGCGAATAAAGGAGATTAAAATGTTTTCAGTGGATCCCGAAGTACCAAAAATCGGGTCTGGAATTAGCATCTATTTTTCGTAGCGCCATCTATTGTTTGAAATTCGAACTAAAATCAAGAATCACAGTAAGAAAACTCCTGACATCATATATAACCCTCTTGCAAGAATTTTTTAACTATCTGTCACCGTTTGCAAGTTATTGAATTTTAAAATCCATCAGTCATTTTTGGGACACCTGGTATATTATGGTGTATGTATGCGTATATATATATATATAGCGTATTGTACATATCTATAATGGATGTATACGTAAATGTATATGGCGTATATATTGCGTATATGTGATGTATATAGAAGTTTGGTGACGACTTTGGCTAAATCGTAACTGTAAACTCGGCGTAATCGTGGGACCCGCTATAACAAGGAAGTGCCGCATAATAAATAATAAAACGATATTCCACTCAAACACTTTTGATTTGTTTGTGAACTATCTTCTGAATATATAATTGTATGGGTTCTATCAGTTATTTTGCAAATTGGTCATGAGAGGAGTTTTGTTAAATGAATGAAGTATACATTTTGCAGTCAAATATTTTAAAAATCTTACATTTATTACAAAATTAGAAATCAAGTCTCATATGTGGTTTGCAGGCACTAAAAAATTATTATTATGAGTTACTGAATAGTTTTTTATTGGGATAAAATAAACACTGGATACAGTAATTAGAAAGTATTTTAAATAAATATAAAACTAAAAATAGTTTTTAAACAAGAAAAAAAAATCATGCGTCAAGCATAGATTATGAAACACTTTCCAACACATTCAGAATAATGTAAAAAACTGCACCATTAAAAAAAATTAAAATATTACGTCTAATTCAACCATATTGAAATGCATAACACATTTCAAAACCCAATATCAGCTGATCTCATTTACAATCGGAAAATTAACCGGATTTTTTAGCAGCCCTGTATAGGATATATAGATTTGTATCTAATAACTACATGCATGCCAAAATTTAGTTCACTTAAGAGATACAAATTCTTCAGTCGAAAATTTCCCTTCAGCAATTTCCTCTAATAAGGAAAATGGTACGTGAATACTTTTGTGCAGCCCTTCATATGAGGTATAGAATTTATATATGACGAGTAACATACAAAAGATTAATTAAATTTAAAAGCGCATACCGAATTCTAAACCGTACACTCCAGCAATTATTACTCAAAGACAGTACTGTAACCGAGTTCTTTTATGTGTCCCTGTAAATGATTAAAAAATGCCATGAATGCCCTGTTTTAATGTGATCGTAGTGAAATTCAGTGATTTATATCAGTTTCAATTACATTTGAAATAGGGTAATGTCATTAAAATACTCTGCAAACGTTTTTACTCTATATACCATAATGTAATGTAGTACTTTTAAGTGCCCCTGAATTGAACTATTAATCCTACATACTTCATATACAATACCAAACATGCTTTGGTGACCCTAAATAACCATTATCAATTTCATGAAAACCCGAGTATATTTACGGGAGTCAGAGCGTGGACAGACGGACAAACGGCCAGACAAACCGAATGCATAAATCTTTTTCAACTTTGTTGGAAAGTGTTGAAGCACACTTTTATAAGCATTCGATGTTCATCTTGAAAATCATGCCTAATTTTTTTTTCCTGCAATTCATGTTTTTTCTCCAAACTTTCCTTTACAACACATTAATTTTGCTCGACGGCACCGAACTCGATTACGAAAAATTCCCATTTTTACGCTTCATGGAATACGCAAGCGTGTGCTTTTGTTACCATTTTCTCATAATAATCGAAAGAAAATGTAATTAAAATACGTGCTATTTTGAAAAAATATAAAAGAATAATTTCTGTTAAAACATGGAGCTATTATAAACTACATTTAATTTTAAGTATCTATACTAATGTTACAAACAAATGAAGCCCTATGAATAATTAGATAGCCTTTTTCGTCGAGTTTCTTTAATGATGGCAATTTTTTGCTGCATATGTATATTATTTTGCGATAGTGACATCCTATGCATGCTTTACTGTAGATGTTTAAGAGTGGATTGTAAATGTGGAATTCTTAAGCGGATGCGAATATTGACGTATGTAAAATCATGTAATTCATCATCAATTAATGTCATTCATAGTATCATCAATTATGTAAAATCATAAAATAAAAGTGTGTGCTTTAAGTCTTTAAAATTGAAATATGTTTTGTACTATTTACATATACATATATTTTTTTTCCTCGGGGGCAACACTAAATTCTGAAAAAGCAGAATTCCTGTTTTCTAGTTTTTTTTTTCTAACTGAACAAAAAGTTGAGAAATGCATACTTGAAGTAATTCTTGATTTAAGAAACACGTGATTTCATTAGATTCATAAAAATACTATCCTGATTTTGAATATCAGACATCCAGATAAAAGATTACAGATATAAAAGATTGAATCAAAGCTACTGGCACACACAGACAGTGTTGCGCAGTAGCTAACTCACTGAGTTGAGACTAGAGTCCCACATGGATCGGCTTGCACCCGGCCAGAAGTCGAAAATTTGGCTAAGTCAACCAGGAACCCAGCAAAAAAATTTTCGCCAACCCGAAACTGAAATATTCAAACCCGAACGTGAAGTGACAAAAAATTAATCCACATTTTAACAGATTTATGGAAGAATAGTCTTTAGTTATAACCAGGGCTTAATTTCTAACAAAAGTGTTAGAAAAATATGGCTAAGCATTACATATTTCACATGATACGAAAAAAGAAGAAATACAGACTTTCTGGTTTTTTATCTATCAGCTGCCAAGCGTTCTTCCACTTTGAACTTTTAATGATGTTATTTTCTGTAGCGAAGGAGGGAAAAATCGTTTTGGATCTTTAATAGGAGATTATAAGATTGAAATATCTTCCATCAAAAAGAAGTACCGGAGCCCTAATATTCTGCAGTACATAAACAGTAGCATGCCCGCCGTCACTCCAATCCGCATATATTTCATACATTAATTGCAAAATTTAAAGCATCTTTTATTAATTTTAGTAAAATAAAAATTTTAAATATATCTACCTGCATATACTTAACTGTCAACTGTTCCACTTTTTAGTTTATCACTCTTCGTCTAATTTCAATGTTAATTAATCGCAGAATTCTGCTATTAAATAAGGTAAGGATTATAATTCGGAAATAGTGTTAACACACAAAAAAAGAAAGATTCGAAGCTTTTATAGAAAAAGCCGAAACACTGCTCGATGGCTTTCTATTAGAATAACAAACAGTACATGGCAATTATATTTGCTTGCAAATGAAAGTGACTTCGTAAATGCAGAGACTTGGCATGGGCAGTGTTCATGATGAAATATAAATAGAAAAATCACTAACGTTATTTTCATACTCGTACGCAATAGAAGACTAAGAACCTCAAACTGAAGCTCGTTGAATAAATAAAAGGAAAATATTATTTTCAGGTTAGACATTTAAATAAAGCAAAAATAAACGATCCAATTAAAAAATATCCTACTGTCACAATAGAAAATCGAGCTGAAAGCAAATTCATTGTCCTCCCTCCTGAGTGGTGCCATATCAACACGTCGCAGTCATTAATGCCAGACATACCTAAGTCTGCAAATATCACAAGGATAGAGGAACGCGATTTCGGTTTCCCCTTCATTCTGATCAAAATGGCATTAGAATGATTTGAAATGGAAAGCGCAATTTTTAAGAGTAAAAAGTTCTCTTTTATTTCCTACTAGCTGCCCCGCCCGGCGTTGCCCGGGCCCGCAATAATATTCTTAAATGAGCCTGAAATTTGTATCGCATGTCCGTACAGAAGGGGGGGGGGGTAGAGACGGTACAAATTACCAGGCCCGAACTCTGGTTCAGTTAGAAAGTACAGCTTAAGGTTTTGAATTTTTATTTACCTCACACTTTAAACTCTTTTATTCAAAATTAATTGATGACTTCAATTAAAATTTAATTATATTTTCAATATTTTAAATTTTTATTTAAAACCTTTAGATGAAAAAGTAATTACAAATACATCATAAAGTATGTAATACTGAAAAAGAAATAATAAAATTGCAAGCAAATACTACTATAGATTTTTAAAAAAGCTACTATCCAGCAAATTTATTTTCTAATAGAGTAAGCCTGTTTATAACGAAATCTTACAATAAACTGAAAAAAAAAAAAAAAAAAAAAAAAACGATTTCAGTTTTTCCCTTGAAAAAAAAATGCAATTATGCTTTGATCAATTTAAAGAGTTTGCATAAAACGAAATTTATCACTGGTCGTTTGCGTTTCCTTCTAAAAAGGTTTTATTGTATCTTACTTTTGATGGGGTCCCTGCAGTGGCGTAGCTACGTTTTCTGGCGCCCGGGGCAGGAAGAAATCCCCAACCCCCAAATACAAAAATAACGGCATTATTTTTCCTCAAGATGAAAAAAAAAAAGTATTTTTGGCTTGTACCGGAAGGAAAATGCAGCTTCACTCTTCCTTGTTTTTAAGGATCCAGCTAATTTTAGTTAAACATACGAAACTAAAATGCGGGGAATCCGATTACAGAAGATTTCTAGTTTTCATCACTACTAAATTTGAATGGGAATTTTAAAAATTTAGCGGAACGTTCACGGATGTTGTTTTAAACGTATGGAAGTAGCCACAATGAAAATAAATTAAAAAAAAAAAAAAAAAAAAAAAAAAAAAAAAAAAAAAAAAACACATTTGCTAAAACTCAAAAATTACGCCCAATTATGGAAAAAAAATTTTCTACTTCAAAACGGCAGCCGCTCTCGAATTTCAAATTCCTCTACTCATTCATTTTTTAAAATAGAGTGGAAACCAAAAAATGTTCTCCAATCCTTCTATCAAGACCTAGCGAATATGCAAGAAGTAAATTTGTATTTATGATTATTTTTTGCTTATGTATGTATATTTTTGTTTGAAATCTTTAAGAGGCCGCCATTTTGAAACAGGATGGTGGATCAAGATGTCCAGCAAATTTCATCGAGATCTTAGTAAACCCTTAACATATGCTCAATCACATCCAACTCGGTTTATAAATAAGCACACAGTCGCCTGACAATGATCAGATAGCTACAGAGAGATATATATACTTCTATAGATGAAAAGGATATTAATTAAAATCTTTTTAAAATTCAAAATTAAAATTAAGTTTCAAAAATTTAAATTAAAATCCTTAAATTATTTTTCCTTACTTTAAATCTTCTATTCTAAAATCCGTTTTACCCCTTGTAACTTTGTTTCTTAGCATAACATTTATTACGTTCACCATTGAAATCAGAGAGTAATTTAAGATAGAAAAAGCTGAAGTTTCGACAATTCCTTTTAGTTTGCGGTCAAAGCCTTGAACATCACAGATCTCGGGAATTGTGAGGGTCTTGACCACAGGTCAATCAAGAGCTAATCAACCAATTAAACTAAATGTTCCTCCGTATTTTTTATCCTCGCCCCCTGCTGGAAAATATTACAATCCTCAACATATTAGTAAGAACACCCACGAAAAAGATTGGATTTTGCCCATTCGAGGTGCCAGCACAACCTACGACCATGTAGCCCCCGAAATTCACGTATGGTTCGAGGGATTACATCCGTTACATCCGATCGAACTTGCGAAGATGATTGTAAGAACATTGTAAGATGCAGAGACGAAATAAACGTGTTCGGTTCACAGAGAGGTTCCCGAATCAAATTCTTTTCCCCTATGAATCTCCCAGTTATTCCTTACATAGATATACAGGGTGTCCGGTCTCAACGGTGTCCAATGGCTAATTCCTAAATCGTTAGTCATAGACATATAGTTCCAATTACAAAAATGTTTAAAATCAGGTAAAAAAATATTTTAAAAGCGATTTGGGTCAATAAAAACATTTCTTAAAAAATTACGAAATTTAAATTTTTATATGGTCCCCCGGTCCTATACGTTATATTTAATAAAATTTTCCTTTTACACTGACAAGTAATACACAAAAAGTCCCGTTATCCTACGATTAAAATTGACCGAGTAATAGCTGTTTAAAGTTGGAGCATATTTTTTGCTGCAAATTGGGGGTCATTCACAAATTTAGTAAAAATATAATTTCGTCAGATATATTAAAAAATGGTTGAGAGTAAAATTAACATTGCAATATAAATTTGAAATCTTTAATCATTCTGATATATTAATGTAAAATATACGATTTGTAATAAACATTTAAGAAGAAAGAAAAAACAGAATTTTTGTTACATAAAATGATGCTAAATTAACAGCCTCAATTCTTTACAAAATGATACGTATTTTAAAATATTATTAGATTACACTAGCCTGCAAAAGTTGGGTTATGTCGTGTTTTTTAGCTTTTGATAATTGATTCTTATGTATTCTGTACCGCTGAATCTGAAATTGAGCTTCATTTTTAACCATCACATCAGGATTTTTCGCAAATTTCAAAGTTTAAAAGTTCAAAGTTAAAATTGAATCGCCTCCCTCATCTCATCGGACTACTCAGCTATTTAGCTGTAAGAATCCCAGGATAAGTAAAAATATCGAATAAATTATTGAATAAAATAAAATAAAATAAAACGAAAAGGTTTTACATATGTTTTATAGTATGAGATTTTCGCTATATTTTAGCTGTGTACATGTGTAATGTTTACATTTACGATTTGAAAAAAAATTCTAACGTGATGGTTAAAAATGAAAGTCATTTTCAGATTCAGTGATAAAAACTGCGTAAAAATCAATTATCAAAAGTTAAAAACACAACCATCTCCTCTACTTTATAGTATCCAATTTTTGTTATTCTTTAAATTTGACAATTTATGATTTGCGAAATATCCTGCACATGATGGTTAAAAATTAATGTAATTTTCGGATTCAGTGCTAACAAATCATAAAAGTTAAAAAAACAACAATCGCAGTCTTGTATTATCTAATCTAAAACTTTTTCTTAAACTTCTTGGCGGTAATCTATAAGAAATTTTTTGAGTTATCCTGTAAAATAAGTATAAATGGTAACCAGTGATGTAGTCGTAAAAAAACCAGAGGGTATACGCTATAGGCACAGGGTATACGTTAAAGTCATGAACGTCATGCTTAGAGTATACGCTTTAGCTTAATTTGAGAAACCGAGAGTATACGGAGCCTCTTAAAAAATCCAGAAGGTATACGGCGTGCACCTGCGTATACCTTCCACTACACCCCTGATGGTAACCACCGAAAATCATAATACTAGATTGTCATCGGATTTACGTCAGTATGTAAAATGTAATCTCGATCGGATATTTAAAAGTGAGTTAAAGTTCGAGTACAAATTTTGAACTGGAAAAACATACATACGATCGTTGAAGTAACATAAAAACTTATAAAAAATAACATAACTTTTGTTAAAAGAAATCATAAAAGAAACAGTCTCAAATCCTGACAAAATAAAACATATGTTATTTTAGCCAATCTGAAACTTAATAAATGTTAACTTAATCGTAATACTTGTACGATTTTTTTCAAAGCGCAAATACACATGAAATAAGATCTTCGAATACTTTAAGCACTTGGTATGTGACCCCTCAAAGCCAAGCCGAACTCATTTGTTTTCAGAGCAAAAAAGTGGCATAAGTCATGCATTTTTAAAGTTTCATAACTTGCTCAATGTTAGTGTTATATGAATGGGACTTTTTTGTCTTACTTGTCAGTGTAATAGGAAACTTTTACTAAATATAACTTATAGGACCGGGGGACTGTACAACAATTTAAATTTCGCAATTTTTTAAGAAATGTTTTTATTGACCTAAATCGCTTTTAAAACATTTCTTTACACCTCATTTAAAACATTTTTGTAATTGGAACTATATGTCTATGACTAACAGTTTAGGAATTAGCCATTGGACACCGTTGAGACCGGACACCCTGTAGGTATAGCTTTCTCTAATGCATATGCGCTAAATTTAAGTATATATGAAATATATTTAACTTTTGAAATGACGAAAACCGCCATTTGTACTGGTCGTTTGAGGAAGACTGAAAAGTCCTGATAAGTCTTTTGTACGATTTGAGAAGGGAAAATTTGGGGGTAGATCGCCCACATTTTATTATTTGGCTTTTCTCAAAACCAATTCGACGGAAAAATAGAATTTCCAATAAAGGAGAAATAATATCTTTACTTGTTATTCTTCCAGCTAAATCCGTTTTGCATTGGTTCACAGAAGCCCCCATTACACGAAAATATTCATATGAAATGCTAGGAACACAATGTGTGCGACGGAGACAGCTAGAAATATCTACCGCACATGCAAGTCTCAAAATTTGGATGAGGGTAGTCCATGGCAGACCCTTACCCAAACAGTTTTAATGGATCTGAAAATTGCTTGTTAATTGATTTTTAGAATGCGTGTAAATAGTATTTAATGATTAAAGGTATATATAAATATTATACAGACATGCATACAATAAATACAATAAACCCAACTGGAGTGTATTATTGTATGCATGTCTGTATAATATTCAAGTATTGCGCGGCAGCGCAATATTTATTTATTTCCAGTGTCACTTCTCAATGTTAATTTAATATGGAAAAACCTATGGAGATCATAACTTTTTCATTTTTTCTTCCCACCTTTTTGTTCCTGATGCCACTCATTTTTTATTCTTTACTAATTTTAATGATATTATAAATTTAAAGTGTAAAAACGATTGTCTGATGTCAGGGTCAAAACGAATGGTAAAATGCCTTTGCATATGGGTGAATGATAACTCAGAGAGAAACATGGGCCAATTTATTTTTACATTATTCAAATATTTTTCTTAATTCCAATTTTCGCTTTTTTCATTGAAAATCAACGGACATTTTTCATAGAAAATGTAATATTTTTACTTCATTGCTGCAAAAATTTCAAAAGCCGTAATAATAATTTATTTCTTTTTAGTTCAAAGATTTTCACGTGAAATATTAAATTGAGCTAATTTTTTTTTTTTTAATTAAAAAGGTGAATATGGCATCATAGTGAAAACAACAAGGATATTTTCAGAATAAGTTTTTGCTTTGGTCAAGTTTATATTTATTTTAGTAAAAAGTTTCTAATGGATAGCTATTTTTACGTAGGTAGCGAACTTAGTGGGGAATTACATAACTTAAATTATAAAACTTATTTTTTTTTCCGAGATGAGAACTATTTATACCCAAGATAAACTTGGGTAATAATTTTCTGATGTGTTTACATCACCCCTAGGGAGAGAATAAGGTTTAAAAATTTAAGTAAAACTTTTATTTTTCATTTTTTACTGTATCACAGCTATAATATTGTTAAATATTAGCAGTAAAAATTCAACACAATTTACATTTACATTCATAGCGTTCCTGAGTGGGAAATGGGGTATCTAAATTTAAGTGAAGTTAATTTTTTATGTTTTGATTATAGATTTTTTACGTTCAGATTAGAAGTTTTTGTCCAAACTACCGCAACCTGCATTACTACAGTGGTGAAACATTTTGAATTACACATTGGTAAACTGCATCCCACATTGTGATGCAATACTGCATACATCAAAGCCTGATGGTGATACTCTCTATTAATTTTGAAATGCGTTCGTCTAAGTGCAGTAGTTATTAAAAAACTGGACATATTAAACAAAAACATAATTTGAAAAACAAATTAAAAAAAACAAAATTTATTTCCTACATTGTTTAAGCCCGAGACGGGACAGATATTAAGTTATTTCATTCAATTAGTTCTACATTTAATGTTAAATTTTTGTAACAAATTAGTTAAGGCAATTGAAGATTTAAAAAATATATAAAATTCATACAATATGATACTTAAAACACCCTAAAAAATTAGATTCCGCTCAAATGAAATCGAAATAAATCTTAGACTTTTCTTTTAAGTTTTGTATTTTGCATGCATCTTATCATTTTATGCACAGTTGTCATAAACATAATACAAAATCTGCAATACAAATATTTTCAATTAAAAATGGAAGAAGTCTAAGATTTATTTCGATTTCATTTGAACGGAATCTAATTTTTTAGGGTGTTTTAAGTATCATATTGTATGAATTTTATTTTTATTTTTTAATCTTCAATTGGCTTAACTAATTTGTTACAAAAATTTAACATTAAATGTAGAACTAATTGAATGAAATAACTTAATATCTGTCCCTTCTCGGGCTTAAACAATGTAGGAAATAAATTTTGTTTTTTTTAAATTTATTTTTCAAATTATGTTTTTGTTTAATTTATAAATACCTTTAACTGTTGAATGCAGGCGTTATTTATGTGTGTATGTGTGTTTTAATATATATTGTAGTATGCGTGTTTTATAGAATTTAATGAATTTAAACAATGACAGAGTTTAATGCATATATTTTTTGTATTACATATTTATGTTGCTTGTTGCTGCAGTTATTTAATTTTATCACTGAAAAAATATTTTCATATTGAAAAATATATTTTCATATATTTAAGCGTATTCCAAAATAAAGACCAGATGAAAAATGCTGCAGTTATACATTTCAATATCAGAGAAGTTTTTGTTTCCATAGCAACAAAATTGAATCGACCGTGCTTAATTGGACTTAGTTTTGAGATTGAAACAATTTTAATTAATTTAAATTTTGTTTTAACTGATTTATCTGAGTTTATTTAGGCTGATTTTTTTTTTTTCACTGCGGAATTTTTTTCTTAGAAATCATACTACGATTTTTTTCAGATTTTCTGTTGCGTGCGCGGCACGCCTGCTGTACGGTGGCGCAGAAAATGGGGACCCGTGCTGGAGATTCCTTTAGAGAAAGATAAATTTGAATGTAGGCTTTTAGTCGTTAGAGGTGCGTGCTTAGTAGGTCTGGTATACGCTGCCGAAGACAGTGGGAACTAAAGGACAAAACTTGAAAATTTCATTACTGGCCAGCGGCCAGTAGTACCAGCTTTATAAGTGGCCACTTTCTTTAAACTAACGACCACTTTTTTATTTAAAAATACTAAACAACAAACTTTTGTTAAAATTTCTATTAGTGTTAATTATTAATCTAAAATTGAATAGCAAAAATAAATATGCTAATATAAACATACTGCAACCAGAAAAAATAGAATAACATGATGGAATGCAGGAAAATTTTACTCTCTCCTTATAGGAAAGTGACCATAAGGTGGCCGCTGACAGCCAATTTTGTAATAGCCACTTTTTCTCATTCTCTGGCCCTGTGGCAGGTGGTTAGTGCTAATTTTGCAGTTTAGTGGGGGGCCCATCCGAAACGATCATTTTGAGAGATTCGTTATTATTATTTTAATTTTAATACGAATAGAGGTTCTAATCATTCGCGGTTCCTTTGGAAAAATCTACGGGAGGGTCAGCTACTGTAGAAATGAACAATGTCCTTTTGATACCAGAAATGTGAATCCAGGTCGCGAATAGGCTTTTTAATTTATAAACTGGAGGTTAGACCGTTAGAAACCTCCATCAGCAGTTGACAGTTATAGATCTTCCCTTTCCTCCCACCTTCATTGAATTTCTTCAAAACAATCACACACACACACAAAAGGAAAGATCAACAATTTTTATTTATTTTCAAAGTATGTGAAATAATTTCGGCTTCAAGCTCCACTCAATTTTGCGCCCCCTATTTAATTACAGTGCGCCTCAATTTAGGTACATAATTATCTTATGTACCAAATGTGTTGAGCCATCCCTAGAAATATTTACAAAAGCTTTTTCTTTCATCATTATTTGGATATAACAAAATATCTTACTAAAGAAAACATTCACATACAAAACAAAATTTAAAAAATAAACAATTTTTTTTTGTCAAAATATGTGAGTTAATTTCTGTTTAAACTTCTCTCAATTTGGCGCCCCTAGGCCTCGGCACCCGGGGCGACCGCCCCTCCCCCTCCTCTTAGCTACGCCACTGGGGCCCTGTATTGTAATTATTACTGTAATGCGCAAACTCTTTGTATAGTCAAATTTGTATCATTTTATATCTTTAGACAGTTTTCTTTTGGTGCCATCTAGAGAAGGTTTTTGTTCAATATTAACCCTATTAGAGTCAAGTAATTGTGTTTCTGTAATGTCGAAATCACACCGGAATCTTAAAAAAATTATAGCAAAATAAGGAAAAGCAATTTTACGACTTTTTCCACTAAAGTTAGAAAAGTAAAATTTAACAAAAATTTTCTGATGCAAATCTCCATTAATCGTAGGTGGGATATAATATATGGGGCATTCTCACAATCTTTTGACTTTCATGTCCCTGAATAATAATTTTTATATTAATACACTTTTTTGTGGTTTTTTTAAATTTCATATACTTGGGAACACCCCATTGCATGATTGCACAACAATATTAACGAGATAAATAAGTTTTGGACGGTGTTGGGGGTCGAAACACCTGGAAAACTCCTGCACCGTCCCGTGTCCCTGAAGCTGATTTTTACTTTCTTCTATCTTTACAAGAAGAAAGTATTGGATTCGTGAAAATTTTCGACTTCCGGTTTTCGACGGATTTACACGTTTTAGAATGCCCAGAACACGATTTGATGGTTTTTAGAAAATGTCTGTCTGTGAGTCTGTCTGTCACTCTGTCACTCTGTCACTCTGTCTGTGAGTCTCTATGTGACAAAAATTTTGTGGGCGCTCTATCTCAAGAACTAATGCACAGAATTTCACAAAACTTATTATTTAGTTATACCGTGATATAAACTAGACCTGATTAGTTTTTGGTGAAAATCGCCCAACAGGTGGCGCTGCTATGCTGCATTTTCACGATTTTCGCAAGAGCTGTATCTCAAGAACTATTGCACGGATTTTCATCAAACTTCAGATTTAGTTAGTCCTTGACATGAATTGACGTGTAAATTAGTGCTTTTTAATTTTTGGTGTAAATCGCTCAACAGGTGGCGCCGCTATGCTGTATTTTTTGCGATTTCCGCAATAGCTTTATCTCAAGAACTAACGCTTATATTTTCAACAAACTTCAGATTCAGGTATACCTTGATATCATTTAGTGCTGTTTATTTTTAGTGTAAATCGCTCAACAGGTGGCGTTGCTATGCTACATTTTTCAGAATTCCCGCTGTAGCTCTATCTCAAGAACTAATGCACGAATTTTCATCAAACTTCAAATTCAGATATACTTTGATATGAATTGGTGCTAAATTCATGTAATTTCTTGTACTATTTAAAGGATTTAATAGACCTGATTTATACAGAAGAAAGTTTTGTGATGGCCACAACATACTAGTTAAGTTTGGAGCTGTCTGGATAAAAGGGTTTCAATAAAAATAATTCGATGTAATTTTTTTCTGAAACTGGAACTATTGTTTTATATAAATAAGTAGCTAAAAATTAGCCTGCACACATTTTTACTTTCTTCTATCTTTACAAGAAGAAAGTATTGGATTCATGAAAAATTTCGACTTCCGGTTTTCAACGGATTTATACGTTTTAGAACGCCCAGAACACGATTTGATGGTTTTTAGAAAATGTCTGTCTGTGAGTCTGTCTGTCACTCTGTCACTCTGTCACTCCGTCACTCTGTCACTCTGTCTGTGAGTCTGTATGTGACAAAAATTTTGTGGGCGCTCTATCTCAAGAAATAATGCATGGAATTTCACAAAACTTCATATTTAGTTAGACCTTAATATAAACTGAACCTGATTAGTTTTTGGTGAAAATCGCCCAACAGGTGGCGCTGCTATGCGGCATTTTTCACGATTTCTGCAATAGCTATATCTCAAGAACTACTGCACGGATATTGATAAAACTTCAGATTCAGTTAGTCCAAGATATAGTTTGGTGCTGATTACTTTTTTGTGAAAATCTCCCAACAGGTGGCGCTGGTATGCTGCATTGTTCATAATTATCGCAATAGCTCTAACTCAAGAAAAAATGCACGAATTTTCATCAAACTTCAGATTCAGTTAGTCCCTGATATAAATTAGTGCTGTTTAATTTTTGGTGTAAATCGCCCAATAGGTGGCGCTGCTGTGCTGCATTTTTCACGATTTCCACAAGAGCTGTATCTCAAGAACTATTGCACGGATTTTCATCAAACTTCAGATTTAGTTAGTCCTTGACATGAATTGACGTATAAATTAGTGCTGTTTAATTTTTGGTGTAAATCGCTCCACAGGTGGCGCTGCTATGCTGTATTTTTTGCGATTTCCGCAATAGCTTTTTCTCAAGAACTAATGCTTGGATTTTCAACAAACTTCAGATTCAGGTATACCTTAGTATAGTTTAGTGCTGTTTACTTTTAGTGTAAATCGCTCAACAGGTGGCGCTGCTATGCTACATTTTTTCAGAATTTCCGCTATAGCTCTATCTCAAGAACTAATGCACGAATTTTCATCCAACTTCAAATTCAGATATACTTTGATATGAATTGGTGCTAAATCGTTGTTATTTCTTGTACTATTTAAAGGATTTAATTGACGTGATTTATATAGAAGAAAATTTTGTGATGACCACAACATACTAGTTAGGGTTGTTATTATTTTTTAAACTATGTCTCTAGGTTTTAGATTTTTTACCATCCCTCTTGCTAAAATTACACAGAAAATCACTTCAGATGCAGCCACAGAATTTTTTTCAAGTTTTTTCTCATGCAGAAGTATGCTAGAGAAATAATGTTTAAAATTCTTTGGCAGGGAATTTACTGTAGAATTTAAATCAGCATTTAAATATCAATTTGAAGCATCGTGGCTTTATTGGTAGTCCCACCGTCCGCAAGGTTTATTCCTGCACTTTTCGCGGTAATTTTTTTTTTTTTAATTTAATCCAATGTAAATAACTGTTTCTAAAAATCAATGAACATTTTGGCTACCACTTAGTCTTATCATGATCTGCCTAAAATAGGTGGTAATTATCCTTGCTATTCCATCCTTACCGTCCCTTTTTTACTATACCATCCCCTTTTTTTACATTACCGTCCCTTCTTTAACACCTCTTTAAAACAATGTTATACCAAAATTTTGTACTTAAAATGCTACATTGTCATTATTTCTTATTTGAATGTCCTGTGGGTATTATTCAAGTTCATTATAAGTAAAAATTTAGAAGAAAATAAAAAGTTATAGTGGTAAAATGGTAAGGAAAATTAAACTCGCAAGTTTAACTTAAACCTCAGTTAAATAATTTTTTTTTTGCTGCTGACCATTTTTTCTTTATTTTGAATCATTAATACATTCGTCTATCAGATTGAAATGTTATTTTAGCAAGATTAACTTCGCCAGATTTTTCCCCCCAAAAGTCAAAAGATTGTGAGAATGCCCCATATACCACCGCCCTCAAGGGGTTAAAAAATACATGTGGCATTGTAGCACAAATGGGAGTACATATAAAAAGAATTTTTGACTAAGAAAGCAGCATTTAAGATGTTTAAACATAGTTTTAAATGAATTAAAAATATTAGGACAAATTTCGTCTTTGAATATATGTAAAACAATAGTGAAGGTCTTATTTATTGCAACATTGATTTACAAATGCGGCAGTTTTTTCAGTTTAATATCCTTAAAAGAAAAATGGAATCCTTAAAATTGCATATCTATTTTAATTCAAACTACAACTTATATTAGTCCTACCGAGTTTAGAACCCAACACCTTTAGCATAGAAAATCAACGCGTTAGTCGATTATGCCACAGAGATCACGACGGATTCAGTAAATTGACGTTCTGTTCCCTATCGAAGCGTAAATGTTTTAACCCACGGTACAGTATGCTATTTCTTTCTCCCAGATTATTTTGCGTCGTCTCCAGAAAATAACGTTACCTTACAGAAGCTAGCAATAAACAAAGCAGATGTATCATTCTACGATTAAATGCTCTACAGCAATTTTTTAAATTTCCAAGCATCGCACATTTTCAATTTTTATACCGTCGTATTGGAAAAAAAAAGTACTTTTAAATGCAATTTGTTTGAAAACTGTATCGCCATTTATTTTTGAAATATTATTATTATTATTATTATTATTTTTTTTTTGTCGTTTTTAGCACCATTTGTTTAATTTTGGCAACTCAAGTACTCCATTTATGTAGAAAGTAAAGGAAAAATAGTTGAAAAATAGCAATTATATCTTTTTGTTGCCATTTTCTCATAACAACGGAAAGAAAATGTAATTAAAATACGTGCTATTTTGAAAAAATATAAACGAATAACTTCTGTTAAAATATGGAGCTATTATAAATTATATTTAATTTTAAGTATCTATATATTAATATTACAAATAAATGAAAGCCTATGAATCATTAGATAGTTGTTTTTTTTGTCGAGTTTCTTTAATGACGGTATCTATTTGCTACATTTGTGTATTATTTTGCGATAGTGACATCCTATGCATGCTTTACTGTAGATGTTTAAGAGTGGATCGTAAATGTGGAATTCTTAAGGGAATGCGAATGACGTCATTTTACATAAAATAAAAGTGTGTGCTTTAAGTCTTAAAATTGAAATATGTTTTGTGCTATTTATACATACATATATTTTATTTTCCACGGGGGCAAGACTAAATTCTGAAAAAGCAGAATTCCTGTTTTCTAGTTTTTTTTTTTCTTTTTTTTGCGTCGCTTTCATTACCGTAACAACATACATAGTTATTGTTGTCCGAATTCTTTGAAATTTTAATGGATCGTAGATATAACTAAAACCAAGCTCTTTTTTAAGTTTAATAAAAGTATGCATATTTAAAAGAGAAAACGTTTAACCGGAATAGAGAGAATCCGCACAGAAATCGCCGAAGTTTTCACGCATTTTATTTTCTAAAAAATGTTACTACCCGTCCGTACGTTTTGAAATTTTTGTAGGGGATGTAAATCTGATCTATTGAGTTGCTCTAAAAAGATTGTGTTAAAATACGGACATTTAGTTACTTTTGGCGTAGTCCAAAAAAATATCCTCTTTTATGAGGCGCGAGTGACGTGCATTTGGAGATATATTTGAAAGAGTTAAAATTAATATTTTTAAAAACCAAATACACCATCGATTAAAAGAAGGTTTCAGCTTTATAAACCAATTTTTGGATTGTCAATGCCTTTAAAATTGCGTCCTTTAGGGGTGTTTCAATAAAGGGGAAAAACGTTTTTTGAAAAAACGATCCTTTTTGAAAATTTTCTTTCAAAGGATTAACTGCGACTGTGGTTTAAGTGGTCAGAAATCCCGAAAAACATGTTTTTAGAAAATGTCTGTCTGTGTGTCCATGTGTGTATCTGTGTGTTTTCCTTGTATCACTGAAAGATGTGTGAAGTTATGCATAGATTTCAATCAAATTTCATATACTGGGTGTCCTAAAAAGGACTGCCTGATTTTAAAATTCAATAACTCGCAAACGGTGACAGATATTTAAAAAATTCTTGCAGGAGTGTTATATGATGCCAAGAGTTTTCTTACCGTGATTCTCGAATTTAGTTAAAATTACAAACAATAGATGGCGCTACAAGCAATAGGCGCTAAATTCAACTGGATTTTTTGGCCTTTCTCTTCTCTGCCAAAAAAACGAGATTAAAATGTATTAAGTGGGTCCCGAAATACCAAAAATCGGGCATGGATTTAGCGCATATTGCTCGCAGCGCCATCTAGTGTTTGTAATTCGAACTAAGTTCGAGAATCTCAGTAAAAAAACTCCTGACATCATGCATAACGCTCCTGCAAGAATTTTTTAAATATCTGTCACCGTTTGCAAGTTATTGAATTTCAAAATCGGTCAGTCCTTTTTAGGACACCCGGTATATGTTTTCGGCTTTGACCAGCAGGTCACATTTAAATTTGGGGCTATTCCGCCGAAAGGGGGCGTTATAATGGCGATTTTTGTGCTATTTTTATTATTGTATCATCGGAAAGTGTAACGAAATTATGCATATAATTTAAACAAATTTCCTATGTATGTTTTTGACTATGGTTGCAGTATTCGATTAAACTCTGAAGCTGTGGGAAGCACAGTGTCATTTCTACGCCCTCTTTCATTCCAGAAGACTTTCCTAAATTCGTCATACTCAGAAACTCACCAATGCTCGACGTAGCAGTGATCCTTCGGTAGCTTCAGGGCCCCGAGACCTCCTTTTCCGCTTTTTGGTGTGTTTAATTTGTATAATTTCCCTTTTAAATTTGTCCGAGTTTAATTTTTGATTTTTTTATTTTTCATCCTGCCTTCCGCTAGAGTCGTGGCTGGCTAGAGTAGATTTTTTCTTCCGTGGTGAGCCGCCTCTTTCCGTCGGCGGTCCTTTAAGCGTTTCTTCTCTTATTCCGACTCTTTTGCGGAAGCCAGGTTCATAGGTCCGCAGCTACGTCCCGAATATAAGAGACTCTAGCGGAAGCCAGGTTGGAAAAAAAAAATCAAAAATTAAAACCGGACAAATTTAAAAGAGAAATTACATAAATTAAAGACACTGAAAAGCGGGAAAGGAGGGCTCGGGGCCCTGAAGCTACCGAACGACCGTTGCAGCGTCGAGCTTATTATATTATTCAAATTACTACAAATATTATATTATTGGATTTTCTTGGTATTGATTGTTATACGATAATATTGCTTGATAAACTGACGACTTTGGTTGGACAATCTGAGAAATTGTGATCATGTGGTTGAAACGGAATGAAAAATTTATTTTTTTATGAAAGATATTTCTAAAAAATATTTTTTAATAATATTTCAATTTTAATTGCTTAAAGGGGTCCGGGACACATTTTGAAATAATTTTTATTTATTGAGTTAAAATTTTGAAATTTTTTGTGATGGTTAACCATATCATTTGTAAACAAAATCACATGATAAAACTTATCTTAACTTTATAAAAATAATTTAAAATTTAAAATTTATTAAAAAACTAGTGTAGTTTAAAATCGTTATAACTCGAAATATTATGTGTAGAATTTAAATTTGTTTTTCTTTAAATAAACAGAAATATATAAGTTTTATTTTTGATTCAGCATTTTTAAAAATACTAATTTTAATAAAAATTAAAAATATTTAAAGTAAAAAAAAATGACGTAACTTAAAAAATATCATATTTTCAAAAGTAAATTTATTTTTTTTTTTCAAATTTGCTGAATCAAAATTAAAGTAAAACAATTGAAAAAGACATGTTCCAAGTATGAACAATTTATCTTTAACGGTTCTTGATTTATAACAATTTAAATACGAAAAATGGTGAAAAAATCCATCATGAAGAAAAACGCATTTTCACAAGAAGTCGTTTCCATGACAACATTTGCTTGAAAGCTAGATTTTGAAAAGAAACAAAAACGAAAAAGTTATTATTTCGTGTTCCAATAGATCAGTTTCAACTGACGTCACGACTCTATGCACGTGACCTCTAGCGAAGAACTTGGGGGGGGGGACAAATAAAATTGGTAGTTTTCTTTGAGTCGTACTTTTACATCGGTCGTCGTGAATCACATTGCTGTTGCTTTTGTTGTGAAGCATTTCACTTTATAAATCTGAGCCTACACTTCAAAGTTTTTGTGAGCGATTATTTACATTATTGTGATATCTTATTGCAGGTGTTATCACGTGAATTATCACATTTATTCGCATCACCATGCCGGCGACTTGTTGTGTAAAAATGTGCGGTAATCGTTCGAACAGGGAACACAATGAATCTTATTATAGATTTCCAGGAACTTTTTGTAGGAACTTTTGTTGTTCTCGCGTTCTTTAAAGAGACACAAGTCGGATTTTGATTGAGTATAATTGAGCCGTTTCAGTGATTCGCTAATTTTCAAGTTCCAAGCTCTGGTGGCCTGTTTCAGGCCATAAATTACTTTTCTTAACAAACATACTTTGTCTTCGTCACCGGTTTTAATGTAACCTTGTGGTTGAGTCATCAGCACCTCTTCGTCAAGGTCCCCATGAAGAAACGTGGTTTTTACGTCAAAGTGTGTGACATTTAAATTTTTACAAACCGCAGCGTTTAAGAGCGCTCTGATTGTGGTATGCGCGACGACGGGAGCGAACGTTTCGTCATAGTCACAGCCATATTTCTGTGAGTACCCTTTAGCTACGAGCCTAGCCTTGAAGCGGTCTATTTCGCCACTGGCGTTGCATTTTTTCTTAAAGGTCCATTTGCTGCCTATTACGTGCTTTTCGGGAGGCGGCTTTACCAACACCCAAGTTTTATTTTGTTTCAATGAATTGATTTCCTCGTCGGTCGCGGCTAACCATTTTCTTTTGATTTCGGGATCTTCGATGTTTTGAACATACACCCAGGTTTTTGGCTCTTCTATTTGGCATATATTTGCGCTGTCCCCGAATCGGTCGGGAGGCACTCCACGGTTTCCCCTTGTCGACTTTCGTGGTTAAATGGGAGCGCGTGGCGTATCGGAGCTTTGATCGTGTTCATCGTCATTTAGATCAATTTCAATTTCTGCAGAAGGGGCGTGAGTTTCCTCTAAATCCTGATCAACGTTGTTTTTCTCATTTTCTAGGAATTTAACTGTTCTAGATATAACGACTTTATTGTTGCCGGTGTACACTCTATACCCCTTGCTCCTGTTGTCGTACCCCAGAAGAATTCCTTCGACGGCTTTTTCATCGAATTTTGATCTCTTTACCTTTTCTATGTAAGCATATGCCTTACAGCCGAAAGTTCTTATGTGTGAAAGATTTGGCTTTTTTTTATTCCATAATTCGAACCATAATGTTATTATTGTTGGCCTTCGTGGGTAAGCGATTGGTAAGGTAGGCAATTGAGAATTGCTTCACCCCAGAAGCGCTTTGGCAAATTAGCGTCGGAAAATATGGTGCGTGCCATCTCGACGAGTGTTATGTGACCTTTCCGCCACGCCATTCTGAGGTGAGCAATACGGTACACTTAGCTAGTGTTCGATACCGTTAGCTGTCAGATAATTTTCAAATTCACCACCTAAGTACTCTCCCGCATTGTCTGTCCTAATTGCTTTAATTTGTTTTCCGAATTTATTTTTAGAAAGCGCAACAAATTATTTTAACTTGGTAATTGCTTCTCCCTTATGTGAGAGTAAGTAGGTCTTAGTGAATTTGCCGTAGTCATCTATGAATGTAAGGAAATACTTTTTTTCCTGTAAAGGTTTCCGTTTTCATCGGACCGCAAATGTCGCTATGTATAAGCGATAAAACTTATTTCGACCTGTTCGAAGCTTCTTTGGGATAGAGTAGTTTTGTGAGTTTTCCCTCTCTGTATTTTGTGCATGTGGTTTGGTGCTTACAGCTGCTCAGTTTTATGCCTTCTGCGAGGTTTTGATCGATTCGTAATTTTTATGTCCGAGGCGTCTATACCAAGTGGTTATGCAGTCTGAGTTTTCGTAAGAGGCCTGTGTTTGGACTGTGTACCCGTATTCGTCTTTCGGTTTGATTTCGTACAGATTGTTGTTCAATGCTGCCGTTAAAATTGTTCCGTCATTTTTGATAAAACTACAATTGTCTTTATTGAATATAACCTTAAAGTCATTTCCCGTAGCTTTCTTAATGGACAGCAGGTTACTCTGCAGTTCCGGGCAATATAAAACGTCCTTTAGCGTGACCGGGTGAGACGAATTGGTGTTTATTGTAATATCCCCTACTCCGCGCAAAGTTAATCTTTTTCCGTCGGCTATCATAATATTTCCAAAATTTCCAGGTTTGAAATTTGTAAATTTCTCCCTTGCAAATCCAACGTGACGCGTGTACAGCCTGAATCTATAATGAATTTGTTCTTATTAACCGCCTGCGCTTCATTTATGAGGGATGTTTTATGTTCCTCAGTTTTTTCGGAACCGGAGATGGGAGGTGAGTGGTCCGACTCTTCTACGATATCGGCTTTCTCTTCAAAATAGAAATTGGAAGCGTTCTTCGAGTTATTTTGGCCGTTTATTGAAATTTGCAGAGTTGTTTTTGAAACCGTTGGAATGGTAGTAAAACCTGTTTTTATTCCAATCGTTTTTGGGGAAATTATTTGAAGTTTTATTCTTTAGATGGTAGCATCTGAAACGTTGTGATTTAAGCGTTTGCAGTAGCTGCAGTATTTTTTGCCTTTAGAATTTTTGTTAACAGCTTTGTATGCTGATTCATGCGAGCTTGAACCTGTTTCGCGATTTTCACAACGGTGTTTGTATTCATCGGTGAGTTTGTTTTTGACAAACTCAAGGATTAAGTCCTCATCATTGCGGGCCTCAAGCGTGGTTACTAGGGGGTCATAGAAATGTGGAAGGGAACATTATAGCAGCGCACATGTGTGCGAATGGGCTATTTCTTCACCTATTGCAAAGAGCTTATTCTTCAGTGACAATATATTGTTTATGTGACCGATCATGTCGCCACCCTCACTTAATTTTTGCGAGTAGAGCTTTCGAAGTAAAAATAACTTTGAAAATAAGTTTGCTCGTTGGTGGACCGATTTTAGCGCATTTCAGACCTGTTTCGCAGTTTTAAGAGGCTTTACATAAATGATTTGCGAGTCCTCTATACATAAGTTTATTATGATTTTCGCTTTCAAATTATTTTTGACCTAATCTGCCGTTTCCGGGACTGGTGGGTCGGCTGTGACCATGCCGAACAAGTCCTCGTTTAACAATAGATTCTCTAATTTAAATGCCCAATTACTATAGTTATTGTTGTTTAATTTTTCAATAAGTGCAATTTCTTTGCTAGCAGCCATTTTCAATGTTGAATACTGCTTTATATAGATTATTTGTGTCTGTGTAAGTGTTATTGTGTATTATATAATATCGCGTAATTACGAATCTAATTCGGCTGTGATTCGTATTTTTTAATCTACTCACTTTACTAACTAACCCAGTAAAATATTATGTATGGCGCACACAATGATATATTTTTCAAAACATTCACCTCTTCTTTATAATTCAGTATTTCAATATCTATATTCGATATTCAGTAACACAATTTTTATATCACAATATTTTATCCTATAATTTTTCATATACTTGAGTTACTATATTTCATACATTTTCATATATTTTTCATGCATATATAATTTTCTTTTTCTATTTCACTATATATTTTTCAAAACATTCACCTCTTCTTTATAATTCAGTATTTCAATATCTATATTCGATATTCAGTAACACAATTTTTATATCACAATATTTTATCCTATAATTTTTCATATACTTGAGTTACTATATTTCATACATTTTCATATATTTTTCATGCATATATAATTTTCTTTTTCTGTTTCACTTTTTATGTATATCAAGAAATATTTAATTTATTACTAGTGGGCCATAGCGCAATTCAGGGTCATCTATTAAACGTAGCGAGTTGAAAATTAGAGGGGCCCACTTAATTTACTTCAATAATAATGAATTATTTCACAATATAAATATAGGTAAGTAAAAATTAGCTCACCTGTGATATTCCTTCATGGGGCACAGATGCTGCGTATGTTGCTGAAAAATAAGTAATTTCATTTTTATTTGTGATGACTGCGTAGAGTACTCACTGAAGACAATTTTACGACGATTAAATCCTGTTTAATAAACTAATATTTCCAACACACGAGATAATCTAGACAACATGGTTTAAAGTTTAAACTATAAAAAAAGAGACAATAAGAATGTGATTAATATATATATAAACTAGGGGGCTCTGCCCCCTGCAAGCTACGCTCGCCAACCCCCGTTCAGACACTGCAGAATCTAAAGGCACACTAATCTGATCGGTTTTAAAAAGATTAGAGAAGATTGAATTATACTGAAAAAACGTGTAGCGATCTTCCGGTAAACGGGTTTCCATTCAATTCCCTTTGATTGCAAAAATTTAAGGTAGAATCAGTTGCTCTTAAGACATCCAACGGTTGTTTTCGTGTTTGGTTAAAGAGGATCAGTTAAACATTTGAAAAGAAGCTAAAATAAAATGAATTAAGTAAACAGAGTCTTTGTCTCTCGGTATTTTTTAACAGCGTTATAAAACGATTGATATAATACAATTACTAAAATTTGCTGCTATAGCCCCTTCAAGGGCGGTGGTTCATTTTCGGACCACTTAATTTTAATTCTTAAATGCACATTAGCACCAGAATATTGGGATGAAAATTGGGATGAAATCGTTAGGAAATATTATTCTTTGCGCTGTTTTTAAAATTGGAAACAATCTCTATAATAATAGCCTAAGCCATGTGACTATCATCAACAGCTCCAGGCGGATCCCTTCGCTTTTTATATTACAGGCGGCCATTTTGGTACTTTAATGTTAGCCAACCACAGGTGTGATAAGTCGCCGAATATTATTCTATTCCCATTATTTCGTTTATATTATAACAGTCCAAGTCATGTAACTGCCATAAATAACGGGCTGATTCCTTCGCTTTTCATAATAAAGGTTTCCATTTTTCTTAAAGAATCAAAATTATTTTTTCGAATAAAACTACATAAAAGTTGCCATGATCACAAAGAATTCCTGGTACTTTTATGTTAGTCGGATGAAAATCTCACCAATAGCTTTTTTTTTTTTTTAACTCGCCAGTTAGCATTTTTTTATTTTTCGAGTGGTAAATTAAAATGGCGCTACTTGGTTATCCCATCGACCAAAAATCTGTCGCCAAGCTATAAGATTAAATGCCAATAATGGTTGATTGTAAATGTCACATTCACTTGACTTTAAGGAAGTTACACATGTTCACGCCATCAAGTGATTTTTATTTCGACGTTTTATTTGTATTTTTATTAATGTTATAGTAATTTATTTGTTCTTTTGTTATTTAAAATAAAAAAATATGTCAATTTGTATAATTTGGCGAAATTGGCCGACGGAGAAGTAATAACATTAAAACGTTGCTTTGAAGTGGAAATTAAATCTCATGATTTGTTGCATTCTTACATACGCACCGGGTTTGGCGTGATTTTTTTTTTTTTTTTTTTTTTTTTTTACGACAATTTGGCGAAAACCTCGTTTTCAAATACTGTTACATATGTATTTTTAAATTATTTTCTGTTATTTTTAAAATGAAATAACAATAAATAAAAAAAATTAATTAACAACAATAGAACAAAACAATTTATAACATTTTTTGTAAATAAAAAGAAAATAAATTCAAATAAATATTTATTAATAAATAAGCAGCAATAGCCGGGTTACCATGTCAGGCAAAATAACGCCATTTTGGCGCCAATTAGGTACCCCGTTGCGTATATGACATCTGTGTCTAATATTTTTCTTTTCGTTTCGTTTAAAAAAAAAAGAATGAAGTAAAAGCTATTTATTTTAAAGGTTTAATTTTAAATGAAAGTTTTGTATTAAATAAAATGATAATGAAATACAAATTGAATTCTGAATAAAATTAACATGATGCCTTTCTTAGCAAACATTTAAGGAAGGCCAAACTCGTCGCCAAATTAATTTAAAATAACCTTTTCTAAAATATGAAAAAAAATATGTGTTATGATTAAAATTTGATTTGCCATCGTTAGAAAAAAGTATTTAAAATTAGAAAAAAATTAATAGTTCGAAAGCTAATTCTAATTTTAAAATTCTAATACCAGTTTTGAGATCTGTGGATCAATACGGAATTTTGGTGTTAATTTCATCTCAAAGTATTCAATATTTTAGGAGAAATCGCCGTGAAACGTAATCAGTTGTTTAATGAGTCGTTTCATAGAATCGTTACATAAATTCGTTTCAATTCGATTCATTAGGATTTTATATATGCTAGGGGATCGTACCCGGGCTTCCCGGGTTAAAGAATATAGGTGAAAATATTTTTTTAAATTGAAAACTAATAATATTTTTATATGCAATATTTTTTTTTTAGATTGCCCACTTACATTAAAAAAAGCATTTTTCATATGGAAAATACGAATTATACAGTAAAATAAATTTTTGAAATTTATCAAAAGCGATATTTTCTTATTAGCCGTATGCTAAGAGTTATTTGACCAAGATTTTGTTACTTACGGCATCCTTTTATATTCTGATAATTTCAGAGCTTATACATGTTTGTTATATTTGTGTTTTATTTATATTATTTTATTTATTTATTCATAGGGAATTTTTTTTAATGGATATTAGCCGTAAGAAAATGATGAACTCTTTATTTTGTTTTAAGGGCAAACGGATTAATCTTTCGTAATTGAGCTCCGCCCGATATAGATAAATATAAAAAATATTTCACGATTTAAAATTATTTTTAAAACCATAGACAATCAGTAAACTGAGATGAACTTTGCAAACAAATTCCATTTGAAAAACAAAAATCCTATTTGGTGATCTAAAAATTTAAATTATATGATTACAAATATGTTAGATATGTGTTTTTTCAATATTATTATTTTATTTATTTATAAAAGAAGTATTAATTTCGTTAATTTGTCTTTCACAAATATGTTAGATTGGTGGGTTTTTTTAATATTATTCTTTTATTTGTTTATAAAGTAGGTATTAATTTCGTTATGCAAAATTAGTCAAAAACAAATGCTGGAAAATATTTATTGTTTTATGTGCAAAATGTTTATTATTATTATGTATTGAAACCGGCACGTGATAAGATAAACTTAAAAAAAAAATCATGCTTAAAAATTATTTTAGAAAATATAATATATCAGTCAATTAAGATACAGTTTTTAAACAAATTGCGCTTGAAAGTAAATTTTTTCCCTATGCGACGAAAATTCAAAATCTACGATTGTCAGATGATTAAAAAATTGCAGTAGAGAAAATTTCAAGACCAAAATTTTATCGTGAAGTGTTGCCATTCGCAAAATGACGTCAGTGTTACGAACACGAACAGATACGCTTTTTCTTTATAATATAGATACTTAATCAGTAAAATGTAATAAAGATCAGTTATTAGGATGCGGTTATCAATTGAGGCTCTTATCCTTGGTAATCTGGAATGAAAAACAGCAATTTTCACCTTCTCAAAATTTACGTACGCACTTCTCATATCCATATTAATCATTTAAAAAAAACAAATTGTATTTTGTTCGATCAGTTAAAAATCATTTTAACTCAAAACTTGAAGTCACGATTGTGACATACGACGACAGTAACATATTTTCTGTGAACAGGCTCACTCTTTACTTGAGATTCTAATCTGAATTCCGGAAAGTAAAAATTTCCGTAGTTTATGTTTTTTAGACGCATTTGTGTTAAAATGTTTAGTTTTATCTAAGAAAATGATCGTTTTCTTTTAAATATGACTTCATTTTCACTTAAATAAGCATTTCGCCTAGTGTCTGAAACTTAGTAGAGTAAACACATGCAGAAGGAAAAACAATATAGAAAATTTATGAGGAAAAATGCGTGTTTTCAAAAGCAGTATGTCATTTTCCGTTATTATGCCACTAATATAATATTCTGCTCCTAATGGAATTTTGCGCCAATAAACCCTATACAACAATTTTGCATTTTTATCAGAAAATAGCATGCATAAAGATAAAAATACCTCATTGTTTTTCTCTTGTCTGCAATAATGAAAGCTATCTAATTTTCACCATTTTGAAGAAATTTCATAAAATGCTTTTTAAATTAAAATATAAAAGTGTTGATATTTAAAAAAAAAACAGATAGTGCGATCACATCTACAAATAAAGAACTTTTAGTTAAAAAAAAAAAAAAAAAAAAAAAAAAAAAAAAAAATAGTAAAATTGGTTCAGCAGAAAGATCAGGGCAGATGACTAAAAAACACACTTGTGCTTTAAATATATAGATTATATAAAATTAGGAAAAATTAAATTAAGCAAATTATGTTATTTTAATGAAATTATAGTAGAAAGTCCTAAAGAATAGCATTTTATTATTCGAGAGAATTTTGGACAAAAACTTCATGAACATGATATTATTTTAAACCACGACTCGCGAGGCAAATCCATCCAGGCGAGAATCGTCAATTTCTGTAATATAAATCGCTATTATTTTCATGTCACCTCTCTTTTGTAAAGACACTCTAAATTTTTGTAAAACATAGTGTTTTATCACTGTGTGATTTCGATTACATTATTTTCAAAAGTGAAGCATTTTCACCTGTGAAGAATTTCAAAGCAGCTGGGCTGTGAAAATGACTCACTTCTACAAAACATAATTCAGGTTTAAGAATTAAAATACACGATTTTTTATAAAATGACGTCAGTTGCATCCGCTAAAGCAATCTACTTTTACAATACAGTCTTAAACTTTGTCTATAGAAAAGTATGCATATGACGTCATTATCACGGAATAACAGACAATTATTCTTGACATAGTCCATATTTTAATTTCAACTTTTTTTTCAGGTTTTATGAGAAAATGGCAACAAAAAGATACAGTATCTCCTATTTTCGACTATTTTCCGTTTACTTTCAATGACTTTCAATAGATATGGGGGTACTTTTGTTGCCACGATAAGAAAAATGGTATTAAAAACTACAAAAAAATTAATATCTCAAAAATAAATTGAGATACAGCTTTCAAACAAATTGCATTTAAAAGAACATTTTTTTCCTCATACGACGGTGTAAAAATTTAAAATGTGCGATGTTTAGAAGTAAAAATTTGCAGTATAGAAAATTGCAAAACCAAAATTTTATTTCAAATTTCAAAGTGTTGCCATTCGCAAAATGACGTATGCGTTACGCACAGATATGTTTGTCCTTTATAATATAGATAGGGTAGATGTAAAATGTGATTGAGTATTTGAGGGATAGAGCCAACAAGTTTCGTTTCTACCCTTTTCGACACACGCCACACCAACTTAACAATTAAAGGGCGTGGAACATGTACGTGTAGGTTAAAACTGTCTTAGTCATCAAATTTCTCTTCGCACAAAGAAGAGAAAAGATGTTCAGTTAATTTGAAAAGTTATAGAATGAAGTCCGATTAGGATTTTTCTTTCACTGATATGTGGTGTCACCTTGTGACATTCGGGCAAGTTATCAATCCTCGTTTTAGACCGAACAAATTGTTTCTTTTCTTTCCAATATTTCTCAATATAAAAACTTTGTCCATCAACTAAATAGTTTACGATGTCAAAATAACTAACGTCGGATAAATCCGCTACATATTTCTTCAAATCATTTTTTTTTCAAACTGTTTGAATCTACACTGGAAATAACACTAATTTTGGAAGCATATCGTTACTTAGCTTTAGTATTATTCACTTCTTGGCACATATGTCATATACGTACCATATTGGCGCGATTTTTTTCTGACGCCAATTTGGCGAAAACATCCACAGCATAAACAACAATATCCGGGTTACCATATCAAGCAAAATATCCACACTTTGGCGCCAGTTAAGTGCCCGTTGCGTATATGATATTGGTGTCAGAAAAAAATCGCGCCAATATGGTGCGTATATGACATTTGTACCGAAAAATTCACTAAACAAAAACAAAGTGGTTCGTCTTGCGACCGAAGTAGAATAGAAGTAGGAGTACGGAGTACTGTATTATTATTTGTTTGCCCACCAAAAGTGGTTGCCACAGGTTGTTGCCAGGTTTGTGATCACGTGGTTGAAACTGATCTATTACGACAGAAACATGATTTAAACGTCATTTTAAGCAGAAGAATACAAAGAATGTTTTAATGTAATATTTGTTTTTTGAAAATTTGAAGATTTTTGTGTCCTGGACCCCTTAAAAGGCGTACAGCCAACAGAGTGAAAAAGTGCCCAAACCGGAAACTCTGTTTTTCACTCTGTTGGCTGTACGCCTTTTAAACAATTAAAATCGAAATATTATTTGAATTCAAGGCGTGAGAAATTTTCTACAAAAATTTCCAAGAATTATATGTATAGATTTATTTACTTTTTAATATTTTGATAACGATTTGAAATAAATTAAAATTTTGGAATGGAATTAATTCAATATAAAATTTGACCCCTACACCCCCCCTGTTTTCTCGATTTCGGGCCCCTTCAAAATATTCTGAGGGAAGCACTGGCTTCTCGTGTCTATTCCATAATCAGGGCCTGTATGGTGTGGATGTCCCAGTTGATGGTGATATTCCCGAGGAAGGGGGCGCTGAGGTAGTGATTTTTGTACGATTTTTGCTCCGGGATATAGTCCAGGCAATAGGGAATTTTACTTAGCAAAATTAATGGTAGTTCTGAAAATTGGCTTACTTTATGTTTTTGGGTCGCTGAATCCGAATTTTTAACTTCCCACCAAAATTTCCCCCGGCAACCCCCCTAAATTTTGGTAAAAAGCCCCCCAAAAAGGTTTTTGTTAAAAAAAATTATTGTTTTAGGTGAAAAGTATCTAGAAATTCAGAAAGTAGACAAAATTTGCAACAAATTAGATATAAGACGTTATGACTTAGGATGAAGGGGAAGGGGGGAATCTGCCTCGGAACATGCGCGCGGTGCTGCATGGACTAAGTTGGACAATTCCACTTAAGGGGGACGTGTACCCTCCAGTTTTTGACTATGGATTTTTACTTCTTATCTTCGTAATGAAAAGATTGATACATATTCTTTACAACTGGCATTTAGTGAAATATAATATCAAAATTTTCATTTAATATATTTTATTTTGTTATATATTCAGCAAATAATTAATAATTTTCAAATTTTTTAGCTAGATCTAATAAAATCAATCCTGTTAACATTTCCGAATTATTGAATTTAGCGTTTGCTAGTGCTGCCATCTGCCTTTCAAAAGTAAAAATAATATTCCATATAACATCTTTTCCGTACATTTTTAATTTTAAACACTAGCAAATAAGCCACAAAAAATTTAATTTGGGTCTCGAAAATTCAGATTAGTACCAAGCTTCAATATCTTTTATGAACAGCAATTATATTTAAGAAATTTAGTCGATTTATCGGAGTTTTATCATAATATCAACGAGATTACATTTTGGCGAGTGTGTTGGCGATTTAATGTTACCAGTTCTTTTGGCAACCCCTTTGTTAGGGTGGGGTTTCAATTGATGCGTTGGAAGATTAATGTTTTCCTGTGCTATTTCTGTATAGAATGTATGTATGTATATTCGAACTGCTGCGACAAGGAAAGTGGATACTCAGTTTATTCCATTATCATTTGAAGTTTGCAATTTGAATGGGAATTTATTTGTTTATTTATTTTTAATGTGAGTGTAAAACAAAGGTTTTACCAACCAGGCAAAGTTCGGTGGTATTTCTTTTAAAGCATGACTATGACTATAATTCATAATCAATCAGCAATTTGTATTACAATAAAAAAAAAAATTCTAATTTTTTAATCAAAGGTTTTATAGCAAGTGAACTTGTTCCCTACTTCTGTAAGTACAGTTAAACGTCTATGACAGTTCCTCCCTGATAATGGACACCTTTATTAAGAGTACATTTCCCCCTCTCCCTAACAATTATTTGTGCATTTTTACATCTCAATAGCGGGCACTTCCGAATAGTGGACAAATTATACTCTCCCGAGGTTTCCGTTATTCAGAGGTTTTCTGTATTTGTTTATTATTATATTGTGTGGGCGGGGGGGGGGGGGGGGTGGTGGAGGGATAAACTACCTAGCTGCGATTCTTTTCTGAATTTTCCGAAAATTTAAGGCATTCATTTCCGAAAGTTCATAAAATTCGATCAATCCGAAAATTCGGACATAAAAAATATCGCAAATTTCGACAAATGGTCGTCGGTTTGGTTTTTGGTTTTGTGTTTATGACGGCCAATTATCAACACGTGGGATATAGGCCCTGGGGGGGGGGTGCCCTTCGTGAGGGTCTTTCTAAGGGAACCTAACCCGTATTTACGCATGGGAACCACGGTTTCGAAGAAAACCACGAAAACTCCGAAACGGTTAGACCGACGGGCGCGATTCGGTTCAAACCCAGCACCTCCCGTCTACCAGCTTCGAGAGCAGAACCTCTCAGCCACTGGTGGGGCCAAAATGGTCGTCGGAAAAATTAATTTTGTCAACTGTTTGCAGAAAAAAAACGTGAATTTCAACAAAGAATCGCGTAAAAGACACAAATTTCGTCAAAGATTCGCGGAAAAACGCAAGTTTCTTCAAAAATCCGCGAAAAAAATCCCCAAAATTTCTTCAAAAAATCGCGAAAGAACCGCAAATCTCGTCAAAAGATCTCGAAGACTCAAAATTCGTCAAGGGATCACAAAAAACGCGATTTTCGTCAAAGGGCCGCGGAAAAACGCGTAGTTAGTGCCGGGAGTGGATTTCTCATCCCCACCCCCCTCTGCTGTAACTTTTCAGAAAATTTGCTGTGAATTTCAGAAAATTTTTCTTTTTACTCAGAATCACCCTTGAACTACCTTTTTACCCCTAGGCTATATTTCTTTAGGCACCCCTTCCCTTCAAAACGATATATTTCAGTGTTTTCTGGTACTAAAAAAGGAAAGAAATACTTTTAGTGCAGGTAAAAACATTGAAATTTCATAAAACTGAAAGTGTCATAATACCGCAAGTGGGGATTTTTTTAATTTCCTTCCTAGATGTAGGACAATATTTTTGTAAATATAAGGTATTAGGACCCAGGGGCCATATAAAAAAAATCATATTTAAATATATATATATATATACAACCCCTTATGAAACAAAAGATTGATTTATACGCTTTTTTACAATTGGAAGAATATTTCATCAGCAGTTTAAAGGATAATAAAAGTCACCTCTGTATAAATAAATCCCAAACTGGTAGCTGAAAAATTCGAAGTATCCAATATTTTCTTCTTATGGATACCGAAAAAAAATTAAAAGTCGAGTAGCACTTGGAATACCATCTAGATGGTAATTACCTGCAAGATTTGATGAATGAAACAAAGAAAATTGGTTGAAAACATTACTTCAGTAGCGGATTTTATTTACAGAGAGCAAAATATGTCTTTTTTAATAAAAGTAATTATTTTATTTTGTTCAGTATGTGCAAAGGTGATTCTGTTCAGATTCATCCGAAAATTTACGGCTTTCGGTTCCAAAAACACTTTAAAATCGATCATCAGTCTGAAAATTTGGGATAAAAAAAGACGCGAATTTCGACAGATGGTCGCTGAAAAAAATCAGTTTTGTTAATCGTCCGAAGAAAAAAATCGGCAACTTCGTCGAAGTATCGCGGTAAAAACGCAAAATTCGTCGAAGATTGCAGAGAAAAAGCAATTTCGTCTAAGGATCGCAGAAAAAAGTGAATTTTGCCGAAGGAGTCGGGGAAAATACGGGAATTTTATCAAAGGGCCGCTAGAAAAACAAATTAAAAACACGGATTTCATCAAAGGTCCGTGAATTTCAGCGAAGGATCGCGAAAATAATGTGAATTTCGTTGCAGAATCGTGATGAAAATGAAGTTTATAAAAAGGATGCTTAGAAAACGCTAATTTCGTCAAGGTATTTCGGAAGAAACGAGAATTTCGTCAAAAGATCGCAAAGAAGCAAATTTAATCAAAGTATTGCAGAAAATCCGTAAATTTCGTCAAAAGATCCTGAAAAAAAAGCGAATTTCGTCAAAAGGCTGAATTAAAAACGCTAATTTCTTCTAAATATCGCGGGGAAAACGCAAATTTCGTCGAAGGATTGCGGAAAAGTGAAATTTTCGAATATCACGAAAAAGTAGCAAATTTCTAGAAAGGGCCGCGGGAAAATTCGAATTCGTAATAGGGCTGCGGAAAAACGAAAAATTCGTAAAACGACCAAGGAAAAAACGTAAATTTCGTCAAAGGACCTCGAAAAACGAGAGTTAAATAAATAGAGAGTTTCAGAAAAATATTTCGCCAAACGGCCGCGAAGAAAAAACGTGAATTTTGTGAAAAGGCCGCTAGGAAAAACACGAATTTCGTCAAACGGCCGCGGATATAAAACGCGAATTTTGTCGAAGGATCGCGGAAAAAAACGGAAATTTTGTCGGCGAATTGTGAACTAAATATTTTAGTCAAAATGCTGCTTAAAAAATGCTATCTTAACGATATTAAAAAATGCTTATGCTTTCGACGAAGTATTGAGGAGAAAATGCGAATTTCGTCAGAGAGCCGCTAGATAAAAATGCGAATTTCATTGAAGGGCCGCGGAGAAAAGCCAATTTTATCGAAAGATCACGAAAAGATAGCGAATTTCGTCAAAAGGCTGCGGAAAACGCAAACTTTGTCAAATGTCCTCAGAAAAAATGCAGTTTTTTCAAAACACCGCGAAAAATACGAATTTCGTGAAAGGGCCGTACAAAAAAGGCGAATTTCGTCAACAGATCACGAAAAATGAGAATTTCGCAAAGGGCTTCGGAAAAAAAGTTAATTTTGTCAAATGGCCGCTATAAAAAAAACACGAATTTCGTCAAAAGGCAGTATAGAAACTCAAAGTTCGCGAAACGGTCACGAAAAGTAAACGAGTTTCATCGAAAGGCCGCAGAAAATCGCGAATTTCGTCAAAGGGCTGCGAAAAAAATGCAAATTTCGTCAGAGGTTCGCGGAAACAAGAGATTTTTTGTCAAAGGGTCGTTCAAGAAATGTTAATTTTCCCAAAGGGCTACGGAACGAGAACGCGAATTCTGACAAAGGACCACTATCAAAAACACGACTTTCGTCAAAAGCAGCGTAAAAAACACAAATTTCGTCGGATGATCGCGAAAAAACGCGAATTTCGTCGGAAGATCGCGGAAAAAGAAAAGAATTTTATCAAAATGTTGCTTTAAAAACGTTAATTTCGTCAAGGTATCTCGAAAAAAAAAGTGAATTTCGGTGGAAGATCTTGGAAAAAGAAAAGAATTTTATCAAAATGCTACTTAAAAAGGCTAATTTCGTCAAAGTATCTCGAAGAAAAACGCAAATTTAGTAAAAGGATCGCACAAAAACGCAAATTTCGTCAAAGAGTGGCGGAAGAAATTCGAACTTCGCCAAAGGACTGCAAAAGAAATCCAAAATTTGTCACACAGTAGTAAAAAAAAAAAAAAAACGCGAATTTCGACAAAATACTCAGAGAAAAAATGCGAATTTTGTCAAATTGCCGCCAGGAAAAACACTTATTTCGTCAAAAGGCCGCAAAAAAAAACGCAAATTTCGTCAAAGAATCGCGGAAACAGGATAATTTTGTCAAATGGTCGCGGATGAAATGCGAATTTCGCCAAAGGGCTGTGGGAAAAAACATGAATTTTGTCAAAGGGCATATTAAAAAATACATGAATTTCGTCAAAGGGCTGAGGAAAAAAACCTCTAATTTTGTAAAGGGGCAGCTAGAAAAAACACGAATTTCATCAAAAGGTAGCGTAAAAGCGCAAATTTCGCGAAACGGTTGCGGAAAAAAACACTAATTTCGTCAAAGGTTCGCAAAAAGGGGAATTTTGTCAGAGTCGCGTAATAAATGCTAGTTTCGCCAAAGTGTTGAGGGTAAAAAAGCGAATTTTGTATTGGGTCTTCTAGAAAAAGCACGAATTTCGTCAAAGAACTAAAGAAAAACGCAAATTTTGACAAAGGACCACTTGAAAAAACACGAATTTCGTCAAAAGGCATCGTAAAAAACACAAATTTCGTCGAAGGATTGCGATTGCAAATGTAAATTTTGTCGGTAATTTGTGGGAAAAAAGAATTTTGTCGAAAAGTTACTTAAAATACGCTAATTTGTCAAAGTATTTTGGGAAAAATGCGAATCTCGTCAAAGGGTTGCTGTAAAAATGAGACTTTCGTCGAAATGCAGCGGAAAAACGTGAATTTCGTCAAAGGGCTGCTGAAGAAACGCAAATCTCGTGAAAGGATCGCTGGAAAATGAGAATTTCGTCAAAGTCTGTGGAAAAACTGCAAATCTCGTCGAAGGACGCGAAAAAAATGTGAATTTCGTCGGAGGATCGTAAAAAAAAAAGAATTTTGTCAAAAGGCTGCTTAAAATCCTCAAATTTCATCGAAGTATCTCGGAAGAAACGCGAATTTCGTCAAAGGATCGTAAAAGAGCGAATTTCGTCGAAGGGCCGCAGAGAAAACTCGAATTTCGTCAAAAAGCTCAAATAAGCGGTAATTTCGTCAAAGAACTGCTAGAAATAACGTGAATTTCGCCAATGGGCCGCGAAAAAAACGAGAATTTTTTCAGAGGATCGTGAAAAAAAATGGAAATTTTGTCATAGGATAGCAGAAAAAACGCAGTAGTCTCTTTAGAAAACAGCTCACCCGTTTATGTTTATTATTGCAGGCATAATTTTTAATCAGAAACAAGATACTGAATTAACTTTAGAAAAATTGCGTTAACCTGAATCGAACTTGCAGGAATCTACACTTAACCTGAAATTGACCCGACCGAAAACAGAGTTAAACCGATCTGAAAAAAAATAGAGGATTCCCCACCCCACCCCCTTTTTTTCCTGTAACTTTTTAAAAAAATTTGCTGTGGATTTCAGAAAATATTTTTTTACTCAGAATTGCCCCTGAGTAATGCGATTGAAATTGTAAAATTTAAAAAAGTGAAATATTCAGCTTTTAGCTCACAGGCTATCAAAGCCTAAGAGCTAATGTGCCCGCAGATTCTGTATGTTCGTACGTACGTATGTATGTATGTACGTACGTATGTATGTATGTACGTATGTACGCACGTACGTAACGCGATAACTCTTGATAGAAATATCCGATTTGCTTCAATTTTCTTTCACGGTTCATTCTCATAAGGCACTTCCCTGATTAGTTTTGGGGGTTCATTGGTTAAGTATAAAGGGGGATCGGAAGGGTACTATCCCCTTAATTTAGAAAATGTGTTTTCTTATCCGAATTGCTTCACATTTGGTATACCGGTTTATAACGGTATGGCGCTTCCTTTATTAGTTTTGGGGTTCATTGGTTAAGTATAAGGGAGGGTACGGGGGGGGGGGGGGGTCTAATCCGCCCTTAACTTAGATAAATGGGTTTTTCGTGCATAATTATCAGATTTGCTTTAATTTTGGTATACCGGTTATTTCTGATAAGGCGCTTCCCTGATTAGTTTTGGAGGTTCATTGTTTAAGTATAAAGGGGGAATCGGGGGGGGGGGGCTGTAATACCCCTTAATTTACAAAGATGAATTTTCGTATCCGATTTGCTTCAAATTTGGTATATCGGTTTATTCTGATAAGGCGCTTCCCTGATTAGATTTGGAGATTGATAGTTTAAGTATAAAAGGGGGATCGGGGGAGGTGCAATATCCCCTTAATTTAGATAAATGGATATATTTTTATCCGATTTGCTTCAAATTTGGTATACCGGTTTATTCTGATAAGACGCTTCCCTGGTGAGATTTGGAGGCTCATTGGTTAAGTATAAAGATGTGAAATAAGGAGGAGGCTAATCCCCCCTTAATTTATTTTTCGAAAGGTATTATTCTTTGAAATAAAAGTATAATTTACAATTAGTGTGAATAGACTGTGAGCTCAATGCCATTAGTTTAACTGGGCACTTTTCTTTTTTAATACTGTGTGTGTCAGCAGGGTTCGACTGGGTCAGATTTTTCTCCGTAGACCATAATGTATTGGAATTCTTTTGAGTGTCCCTGTAAAAAAGGTGTAACTGCTACACGTTTCAATTTCAATACCGAACATGCCATGGTGAATATCAATAACATATATCAGTTTCATGATGATCTGACTACATTTACGCGAGTTAGAGCTACGACAGATGGCAGACAGACAAACCGTATGCATAATCACTTTTCAGCTACGATGGAAAGTTTTAAAAAATTAATTTCAGGTATCCAAAATTAAAATCCGCCATGTTTGCATATTTATTTATGCTCCAGAGTGGTTAAGATAGAAAAAATGTAATTGATGTAATGATTGTAATCTTTGAAGAAATTAACATTTTCATTTTAATGTTAGTCACTCCGTAGACGCGAGGAAAAAAAATCTGTCGATTACGCTTTTTAACACCGTCTAATATAGTTGTAAAGTGTTTTTGTATTCGATTTGTCTGCCGTCTGTCTGATCTCTAACTCACGTAAATGCCGCCAGATCGTCATGAAATTGATATATGTTATTGATATTCACTATGGCTTGTTCGATATTGAAAATGAAGTGCGTAGCAGTTCCATTACAGGGACATTTAAAAGAATTCGGTTACATTCCTGCCTATGGGGAAAACCTTTTGAAGAGGGTTTTGAATAATGTTTGACAATATTAATCTCATTGAAATTAAAAATTCCGTTACATTACGGCATTATAAAAATACATTGCAAACGAATTTTACCCGTAGACCGTTCTTTTGTGCGCTGTACATATCATTTCTAGAATTTCTGCAAAAAAAGGGAATATTGCAAAATTTTGTGATTTAAAAACGCCTGCTAAAGGTAAAAACGCATTTTCAGCAACACAGAATTCTAAGATTAATACTTAGAATTCTGTGTTCAGCAATTATTGTCACAGACAATGCTGTAATTGAATTATCTTGTGCAGTGTTGAATTCAGACACTTTTATCCGGGCGTGGTTTATGTTATTGTGGGGGGATTGCACTTTTTGACTATTGAAAACACAAAATCTCAAAACTTCCGGCGGGGGGGGGGGGGCGGGGGGGGCGGAGACAGCTCACTGCTCCGTGGTGAATGCCGCCCCCGGATCACCCCCTGAATTCAACACTGCTCTTGTGTGTCTTTGTAAATGAATGATAAATCATACCCTATTTTATAGTAGGCATCTTGTAATGCACTGCCGCGTTATGTATTCATTTCAGTATGTTTAAAATATTATAATGTCATTAAAATACAACAAAAAGATTATTTCCCATAGATTCTAGTGTAATGGAATTATTTTGAGTGCCCCTGTAAATGAACTATAAATACCACACATTTCATTTTCAATACCGAACATGCCATGGTAAATCTGAATACTTATATCATTTACATGAAAATACGAGTATACTTACGTAAGTTAAAGGATTGCAGAACTGAATTCTTAAATATTTTTCACCAGTGTTAGAAAATAAAAACGCATATACAATGGAAAATATCCTTTCGGCAGTTATGATCCACGGGCAATACTGTAACCCAATTATTTTGTATGTCACTGTAAATGAATGGTAAATGCCTTGTACATTATATTCTATAGTAAGCATCTAGTTGTGTACTTCTAAGACTGGACTTGTGTATTATCAGTGCCTGATTAATGCAGGGGCATGCAGGGAGCTGTTCCGGCCAATGATTAAAATTGGCTGATGATGAAATAATGATTAAAATTGGCCGTAAGTCACCCAAATTCTTTTTGACCAAAAACATTTTCAAAGATTTAGTAAGAGAGTGCGGGTGTTTCCCTTGCGCTCTCTGCTTCCCATATACTATGCCTTCTCCCCCACACACTTATCCTTCTATATATAAAAAAAAGTTTTGATTTGGAAATGGACCAATGAACATCTGCGTAGATATTCCGGGTTGATCCGCATCCAATTTGAATGCTTAAGCATGGCCTTTCATCGTTAATATTAAGAAAACTGTTGCATACAAAAATATGAAAATCGGTGGTATTATAGAAAAATGTTTGATAAACACGCTGATGCAGACAGTTTTGAAATCGAAGAAATATTTTAAGAGATATTTAATGCTAAAGTTGGACAAAGTCGTTCCATTAAAAAAGTTTTATTTGAGCAAAAACTATGCATGAGAATTTAATCATTTTTAGATCATTTTATACGTTATAAGTTCCCAATGCGCAGATTGCATTTATTTTTCTTATTTGACGCATTTTTTGAGGTTTTATTTCTATTTTTAATTCAAATTTTCAGCATTTCGAGAGATGTTTTTTACAAATTTTAGAAAATGTCATTAATTTAAACTGTTGCCAATTGTATAAACAGCGAAACAAATTATCATATCAAATATTTCTTCAAATTAAAAATTTATTTACACGTGACTATTACAAACAGAAAAAAAAAACTTTAAAATTAGAATTAAATGATTACATGTTAAAAGCAGGAAAATTACGTCATAAGAACCATATTTACACTTGAATTTTACGTCATATTTAAAATGCCCAAAAAATATGGTAAAACAATTTAAATTGAAAAATATATTTGCGCGAGATATTTTGAGATAATCTTTTCAACTATTATCGTGAATTCGAAGACAGCGCAAATAATATTTCCTTCTAACAACAAAAGTATTTTTACGTGAATATTAATAAGAGAAATAAAAGTTTGGTGTAAATTACGTCAGATTTGAAACGATACTTTTAAAATGAATTATTTAAAAGAACTATCGTATAGCGCCGCTAAAAAATACCGGGAGACAATGACACTGTTTACTTAATTCATTTTACATTAGCTTATTTTCAAATAACTAATGTGTTTAATTAAATACGAAAACAGTCATTGTATCTCTTAACAGCAACAGATTTGGTCTTAAAAATCCCCAATCCAAGGAAAACGAATGGAAACCCGTTTACAGAGAGATCGCTACTGTTTTTTTTTTTTTTTTAATTTTAATTCAATATTTTTAAAGCCGATCAAATGCGTGCAATTAGCGTGCTTTTTGGATTTTGGTGTGCCTGAACGGGGGTTGGCGAGCGTAGCTCGTAGGGGGCAGAGCCCCCTGTGACGATTTAAATTATGAAAGTTGCCGTGAAATAAAATAGGAAGAAGGATGAATAAGTAAATATAACGTTCTTACTTAATGATGACAGTAGACACATTGAAGAGACAGCAGTTACAAAAATCTTCTTTATTCGTTGATTCACTTTGAGAGGTGGAAGGTAATTAGGAGTAGGTAGGTCACCGTACACATCAGAAGAACGTTCCACGTAGAATTATTAAAACTTGGAAGTAACTCCATGATAAAGATGATTACTGGTTAAAATCATTTTTTAAAGAAGGTCTTGATGATAAAAAGTCCGAAATCAAACATGCGTTAACTTAAAAAAAACAAAGACCGAAGATAAACTTTAGATATTGAGATAATAGCTATTGAAGAACATCACTCTTTGAATTTAGGCGCAAGGCCCGAAATTCAGACGACAAGTCACGTTGTCAAAAATAATACATACTTTCGTAAATCTTAAAATCTGATCCGATCTTAAAATCTGTTAAAAAACTGGCTGCATTGATATATATACTGCATAAAAGGGGTCCACAAAACTACTTCCAGAAATGATTTAAATCCATTTGTTAAATTAAATTTACGTATTATGATTAAATCGTATGAAAACAGAGAAAAGAAAAACGAAACTTTACACGGAGAGAATGAAGCTCTAATTCGCCAAGCGAAGACACACCCCAATATGATGCGGTCGACGTCACTTGCAACACACCCTGGTTCTAAAAATAGAACAGAGGAAGAGGGGGAAAATCTGAAATCAAAGGTTCTGTTGCTTGTGGTAAAAAAGAAAGAAAAAAAGCGACCTGAACGATGTTTTGCGTTGAAAATAAATAGTTTAAAACATGAGATAATAATGCTGCATTACAATTTAAAAAATAAATAATAAATGTGATTGCTACATCACATTACCCCCATTTGCCGAACAAAATTTTGGATGACCAAAAGGTGAAAAAGGTAAATCTTGAAAGAGCTTTTTCAACAAAGGGAAAACAAAATTTTAACAAGGAGAAAAAAAAATGTAGAATAAAATTTAAGTTAAAATTTAAAAGTCATAATAGAAATTTTAAGTGCATGTGCACATTTAGGGAACGTACATGTACAGTGACCTAAAGAGAAAGAAAAAGAATATACATCAAGTAGTACATTCAAATTTCAATAGTATACATAACATAGTATACAATAATAATAATAAGCCCATTGCAATCACAGGCAAAGAAAGGCACCTTCCTGTATAAAAAAATCTCTATAAATTAAAATATTACTCTTTTATAACATTTTAAAATTAATAATAAATCCAAACGCTAAATAAATTTTTAGCCAAAAGAGACCACAAAAAAATTTTGAATTCAATAAGTTAAAAATAAGGTACACTTATGAATCAAAATTTATAAAGTTGCGAAAGTAAAGCAACATAAAGTCAGAATTACCCTCTCTAAATACTCTGACTGCCTAGGAAAAATAAGTCATAAATTGAAACATTCGAAATGAAAAAATCATTTCTACTAATCAATTTTTTCATAATATTGAAACATTCAAAATGAGCAAGTCATTTCTACTAATCAATTTCCTCATATATTGAAACATTCAAAATGAGCAAGTCATTTCTACTAATCAATTTTCTCATAAATTGAAACATTCAAAATGAGCAAGTCATTTCTACTAATCAATTTTCTCATAAATATTGAAACATTCAAAATGAATAAATAAATCATTTCTACTAATCAATTTCTGCCTATTTATAAAAATAAATTGCAATGAGAAAGTCGAGAATATTTTACTTTTATATTCCGACAACCTAGGACTTAAATTTCATTAATCATAATAATAGTTTTAAAAAAAAATGTCATAATCAGGAAAAAATTTAAATTACCAAACAAGTGTACCATAAAAATATTTAGTTTAATTCCTTCAATAATTTACTAATAAAATTTAAATTTCTATGCTTGTAAAGAAAAATTATATTAAATTAACTTTAAACAACAGTTGAAATTAAATTAAAGAGCTGCAAAAATTTAAAAAATATTGTAAACAGACAATCCTTCATGATACCATGGCCAGTGGACACATTCAGTAACTCTGTAAACACATTTATACAAAACGCAAAAATACAGCAGACTCCAATGCGCATAAGAGACCTCTGAGATCTTGTGCAAGAGATAATCAAATAATCAGCATAGAAAAAGAGAAAAAAAAATAGTGTATTTTACAGATGTAAAGAAGCTCTTGGTATAAACCACAAATGGTTGGATATGAATAGTACTGTGAACTATTCAAATACTTCTATTTTGTTGGGAAAAAAAGGCACAGTTAGCAACAACATTATCACCAATTATGAACATTTAGCAGAATACGGTGATATCTTGTGAAGGAAAAATTGGCAAACACTGCTGGCAAAAAAAGGACAAACCATGGTGGCACATTCAGGAGTAACACAGCACTTAAGGATGATATTAACACAACACACACACCATGATGAGTAGAGGTCAAAATCGGTAGTCAAGAAGCACTTTTTAATTATGATTCTTAGAGAATTGTTGAAGATTCACTGACGAATACTTCAAAAAAGATGCGCTGGTAAATATGTTCACTAAGAATTTTGTGCTTTTCTTCGTATAAAAGGTGCAAATAAAAATTTTCTTCATTAAAAAAAATATATCTTCATGATCAATTTAAAATAATTTTTTGCATAAATTGAAAAAGTGAGGCATATGGCAGATTAAAAATTTTGAAGCAATTGGGTTATGAAATAAGGAAAAGGCACTATAATAATAATTAACATATAAAAATCTTCAGAAATAAGCAAATAAACAAACATTCTTGAGCTTAAACATTTTCTGTAATTCAAATAACATTAAATTTTATAAATATTTGTAGAATATGGTATAATGTAGAAGTCAAACATTTCCAATGCGAGGATGAAACTTTGCCGCTTACCCCTACGTAAGGATGAAAATTTTCCGCTCACAAGTAAACGTTGACTGGGAAATTCTATTGTTTATGAAAAAATAATATGTATATATTGATTTAGCTTCAAAACCAACTTCAAAAACACACTGGAGAAGATCAGAAAAAATATGGATATTTTACTACATAAATTACTGAGAATTCACCAGGAACATCAAAGCCGAAAATGGAGCACAAATCTTTATTGGTTGCTGTAAATGAGGAACAGAAATTTTTTTTTGCAGGTATGTATTATAATATTTTCAGTACAACATTTCCGCACACCAGAGAAGCGTTTCAAAAAATGGATTAATAACAACACTCTTGAAGGCAACTTCAGTAGGTAAGCAAATGTGAATAAGAAAGATGAGTAAAACTATTGTCATTTTAAATCATGTAGAATAAAAAATTTTCAAATTATTTCAGTCATGAGGATGATACAGGAGAATGAATTTTTTTTAATTTCTTCTTTAAGCAAAAAAATATGTCATTAAATTTTGATGAAGCCACATAATTCTGGAAAATTGAAGCACTGAGAGTTACGATGAGAACAGTTTGTAGAAAGCAAACAGAGTTCTTGAAATTTAACTTAGTAAAAGAACACTGCACTCACCAAACACCAAAATCGATAATAGCAGTCAAATCGTGCACTAGATGACAAAAATATCTTGAGAATAAAAGTGGAAGGTGGTACAACAAGAATAAGTAAATTTTTTTTTAATAAAAAGTTATTGAAGGTATTAATAAATTGATACATTTAAAAGCAGAGAAGACTTCAAAAAATTATGCAGGATATTTTACAGCTACGAATTTCATGAAGAACTTCAGCTCCTTTGCAAGTAATAGATAAGAACAACTTCAGTAAAATAATTTAAATTTCAATAATTATCACAGATTCCAAGGGGAAAAAATAATTTGCTTCAATAAATATCTTAATTTTCATAATATATCTTCAAATTCATTAAATATTTTATTTCAATATATTAGTGCCATAAAATAAAATTTAAAAACCCAATATAAGAATAAGTATAAAAACCATAGCCTCTTGTTAAATAAATTTGTTCTTAAAATCAGAGAACAATTTTTAGAATACATTTCAGAATTTCAAAATTCATTAAAGATTTTCTATGATAAATATCTTGTAATGCACCATAAGAATAAATAAATTAGAGAATAAATAAATAAATTTCTTGATTTTTAAAATATTTCATTCTTCAAAAATTTAAAAACAGCAATAATTTTGTCAAGACCAGTGAAAACCAGTAATGGATTTTCTAAATTATACAATGCTCAAAAATTTAAAATCATGGAATAAGTATTGCAAATAAAACTTGAGAACAAAAATTTCATTACAATGTTTGATCGATCTTCAGCTGTTAAAACAGCAAAATGTTCCATCTGAGAACAGCAGAATATTATAATTTTCTTAAAATTCCATATTAAAAATAATAATTTTAAAACAATTTATTTGAATTTACGTCAGTATTTTTCTATAAAAGTAACAAATCTGCAAAATTTTATGCAAAAGAAAATTCAGTTAGGAATAATTTTCAGGAACAAAATTTCTTCTAAGATTGTAAAAGATTACGTTTTCTTTTTATAACAAGAGAAAATATTGCAAAAAAGAATAACAGCAATTATAATGCTAAAACATTTTCAGAATTCCATTTAAAAGAGCAGTTCATCTATTTGAGAACAAAAATCTTCTTTAAAAAATTTCATCAATCGTCAAAAATACGGCGAAAAAATACAGTCATTAAGTTATTATTTTAAGGCATTACGTTGTGATCAAAAAGCAACAACGCCGAAATGTTCTTTTTTTGTCACGGAAACCAAATGTGACGAAATAAATTTAAAAAGTTGCCGTGAATAAGATAAATTGAGTTGCAGTAAAAATATAAGTGGCGAGAATAGAGTGATCGTATAGTAAGGGTGATAAGGTTGACTTGCAGTAAATATAAAAGGAATAGTCTTACTTAAATGACAACAGTAGACACATTGAAGAGACAGCAGTTATAAAAAATCTTCTTTATTAGTTGTTTCACTTGAGAGGTGGAAGGCAGTTAGGAGAAGTAGGTCACCGTACACATCAGAAGGACGTTCCACGTAGAATTATTAAAAACTTGGAAGTAACTCCATGATAAAGATGATTACTGGTTAAAATCATTTTTTAAAGAAGGTCTTGATGATAAAAAGTCCGAAATCAAACATGCGTTAACTTAAAAAAAACAAAGACCGAAGATAAACTTTAGATATTGAGATAATAGCTATTGAAGAACATCACTCTTTGAATTTAGGCGCAAGGCCCGAAATTCAGACGACAAGTCACGTTGTCAAAAATAATACATACTTTCGTAAATCTTAAAATCTGATCCGATCTTAAAATCTGTTAAAAAACTGGCTGCATTGATATATATACTGCATAAAAGGGGTCCACAAAACTACTTCCAGAAATGATTTAAATCCATTTGTTAAATTAAATTTACGTATTATGATTAAATCGTATGAAAACAGAGAAAAGAAAAACGAAACTTTACACGGAGAGAATGAAGCTCTAATTCGCCAAGCGAAGACACACCCCAATATGATGCGGTCGACGTCACTTGCAACACACCCTGGTTCTAAAAATAGAACAGAGGAAGAGGGGGAAAATCTGAAATCAAAGGTTCTGTTGCTTGTGGTAAAAAAGAAAGAAAAAAAGCGACCTGAACGATGTTTTGCGTTGAAAATAAATAGTTTAAAACATGAGATAATAATGCTGCATTACAATTTAAAAAATAAATAATAAATGTGATTGCTACATCACACCCCCTAGTATATATATATAAAAAAAGAGTTACGTCATAAGAAAATTAATGATTCAAATTTTAATATAATAAATAATATAATAAATATAATAATATAATAATATAATATAATAATATTATATTATTAATTATATTATTAATTAAAATTTATTATATATAATAATATAATAAATTTTTTCGTAGTTTATAAAAGTATAATGTATTTTTTATTTTTCGGTAGATAATATTATTTTCTCAAATTTCGCTCCGGTTTCTTTCTTTATTTCTTTTCTTTTCTTTTTTTTTTTTTTTTTTTTTTTGTTCTTACTTGCCCAAAAGAAAAATGCCATAGAAAAAAAATTGACTTTTGGTTTCGTATGTGGTAAAACGGAACATTGAACTCTTAGTAGTCAAAAGGTATATATATCTATATATTAGTAGTTTATACTTATTATACTTTTATAAACTACGAAAAAATAAAAGAAAAAATGCCATAGAAAAAAAATTGACTTTTGGTTTCGTATGTGGTAAAACGGAACATTGAACTCTTGGTAGTCAAAAGGTATATATATCTATATATTCTGATAATATATATTATTTCAAGTTTATTTTCATTAAATGAAAATAAAATAAATAAATAAATAACATAAATATATATTAGCGGTATTTTGACAGAAAGATTTACATTAGTTACAAATACCTTTAAACAATGTTGAATATATTAAGAATATAGAATTTCGTTAATTACTATTTTATGAAAAAAATCAAATTGTCCAATTTCTTTAACAAAGTACATTAGCAAAACACCTTTAGCTAACAAGCTTTTACTTTTTTATTTTTTACTTATTTAGATTAAGTTTACACATATTTTTTTCTTTTCTCTCCATAAACGATACCATTTATTTATTAAATTTATATCATATACAAAAAATGTAAGAACAAAGAACCAGGCTTTGCAGATAACGCAACAAAAAAGAAAATAGAAAGAGAGAGAGGGAGGAAAAAAAGGGGGGGGGGAACAGATATATGATACCTTTAGTCAAGTTCTCGAATAATATTTTTATTTTATTTATTTATTTTTTTTGTGTGTGTGAGAGAGAGAGACAGAGAGAGAGAGAGAAAATACAGCATTTTTCCAAAAATCAAATTCTGTGTTTTAAATCAGTGATTCCCAAACTTTTTGTCTCGCGGTGCCCATTTTTGAATTTCTCTGACGAAGCCCCTGAAGCCTGCTGTACCCTATAAGTTTTTTTTTTTCTTAATTTAGGTATGTTGCAACTAAGCAGAGGAATAAAATTTCTACTCACAATCAGCCCTGCCAGTAGGGATCAGGCCTTAAATTTTTTCTCGAGATTCGACCCCAACCGGGTCTGTATTTCATTCTTTCCTAGCCGTATCAATTGAGATTTTTTTCCCGCTTACTAGTAATACTGTGGCAACTTTCTTTCTTAATTTATGAAAAAGTGAATGATAAACGTCTTTGATTTCTTTGTTTTATTTAATTATTCATTTCGCGTTTTTTAGATAGCTTAACGTGTAGGTTAATCATGTGAAAGACACTTTACCAAAATGCTGTGAATGACTGATTTTTATTTTAAAATATATTACATGTATTCAAATATTTTGGAGCCTGAGTAAAATCTTGGGCATTTAAACAATTTTTCATATTTTGTTTTCAATTTATTTACAGTAAGTAAAAGGAAACAAAAATTATGCATAAAGCATAGATTATGAAAGACTTTCCAACACATCCAGAATACTCTAACAAAATTTCACACTGTAATAAGGTGAGTCTAAGTAAATAATTTGGAAAACGTATAACACATTTGTGAATCAATTTTTAGCTATTACCATCTATAGGCAGAAAAATATTCGAATTCTTTTGTGCAGCTTTTTGTATGATATATACATATCTATCTATATATATACATACAGGACTTAATTTATAACAAAAAACGTACCAGAGCTCTAACATTCTGCACCAATAAAAACTTTAGCGCAACAGCCCCCCCCCCCCCTCCTCTTGTACTCACATTTTTTTTTAATTTCAAAAAGTATTTAAAAGATTTAAAGCAATTTCTTTTTTTTAGAATATATATATATATATATATATATATATATATATTTATATTCGTATATAACAAAATATATTTTTACTACATCTAATATTCATTTCTATATAATAAAATCTAATAAATAAAGAGAGCAAAAAGAATGAAATCAGGGAGTGGGAAAATTTCCAAAAATCGTATTCACCAAGGATTTCTTTGTATCGACAGAACACTCGGGGATTATGTGAGCATTGTTTATAAACTCTGGTGGGTTCCGACTAACATTTAAATATTAATTAAAAATTAAGAAGTACTGGAGCTGGGTTCCTATGAGCTTCAGTGCAAATTAAGCAACGCGAGGAGCTAATAAGTTGATCATTAAGAATATTTTACAAACATGAACAAAAAGCAGCGAGTAAAAACAGCAGATACTGTTGCGAATAATTCCGGCATTCCTCGTCGCCATTTTTAAATACTGAGACAGAAAATGGACTGAGACAGATTTGTGAGCACTAGATGGAAGTATGCTACTATGTGTACGACACGCTACGTCAAATATGTAAGGCCTTCGGAAGAAAGACGCAAAAGATAGTAGATCGGAGGAATAGAAAAAGACAATTTAGGCTTCCGTATTTCAGAAGCGCTGTTCCGCAGGTCTTCGGAGCGCAGTATTTATGAGCTGAGGTGAATCCCGACTTTTAAATAATCACTAAAAACACTAGAGTACCAGGGCTGTTCTAAACTTAGATACACCAAATAATATGGGAAAAAATGGTTAAAAATGGTAAAGAAGGATACCACAATTGAAAACGGAATATCAGCATTTATTGCTCATAGACACTACTTATCAATTTATTTATCAAAAAACGAAAAACTCATTTCGATTAGAAATCGCTTCCATCCCTGCCAATCTTGTGTTGTTTTTACGTTTAAAAATGAAATGTAAATGTGTCAGAAATTTTCGGGCTTGTTGAGCAGTGCACTTGAGAAACGATTTAAATATAAATGTGATGCAGAAGCCGATGCTAGTTTGACAACATCAGTACAAAAATGCGTAGAGATCAGATCCCCATCAAACAGTTACATTGTGTCAGAGCCCAGCCCAGAATGTGTCAGGTAGGCAATATGTTTTGTAAAAATAGTAACAGCCATAATGGAATCATTGGGAATATGTCTGGTTCTCAAATTCCCTGCTCCTCAAAGCGAAACTTTCTGACAAATGTTTTGACTCATTTTTAACTATAATAGCATAAAAATAACAGGTATGACTATTGAAGCGATTTGAAAACAAATAGCATTTTCCATTTTTTTAATAAATAAATTACTTATTGAGTTGCAAGAGATTTTTGTCACGTGACGACAGCTTTTTCTCCTTTCCTATGCTATCGCTTCGAAAAATTCGATTCAAAACGCTAACTTTGATTGTATTTTCTAACAGATATTTTCGCTTTATCAAAAAATAGAAAACGTCATTTAATTACGAAGTTCATAGTTTATTTATAGAGACATTCAAAAGATAGAGAGATTTATAGACACATTTCATTTATATTATGGTCTATGAGGAAATGTAATTATATAAATACGTAGCACCTACAGTCATCGTCTGTTCCGTCCGTCTGTCCGCATATAGCAGCGCAAAAACTACCCAACCGAATGGTTTGAAATTTATATAGCTAATTGGTCTAGAATTTTGTCGAGTTGTTTCAAATTTTATGAAAATCGAATCAAAACTTAAGATATTATTAAAAGTTTTCTTCGTTTTATTAAATCCTATCATACGTAATTAATTCAATGATATCCCATAATAGGTAATGATTCTAGGTTGCCATGGTGATGACGTCCTATTTAAGATATAGTCATATTATTTCCGTATTACTGAATTAAATATATAGAATCGTAATAAATTTTGTATTCAGGCATTTTTTGCATAAGAGTGCAACAGCTGTTGCACCAAAATCTGAATATTTATAAAACTAGTTACAGTACGAACGCAGGAACGCACCTCATTTGCCGCGTTTGACGTGCAATTTCCAACTTGTTTTCCTTCTCTTGGAATATGAAAAATATTGCCAACATTTTGTTATTGATACACCATACAAAAAAGTATTCGTAATAACTTATGCGCACACGCACGTTATGTATCTGTAAATTTGGTGGTATCCACTATTCAGAGGAAAAAGCGTAAAATATAAAAGTGTTGGAAATTGAAAGTGTTCAATAAATATATCCAATTTTCGAAAACCCTATTATATATAGATTTTAACCTGAAAAAATATTTTGGGCATTTAGTTAAAAATCAATCAACCCTAACCCGACCTGCAAAAGTAAAAAACAATCAGAAATAATGAAAGTCAACCCGACCTGCACCTTAAAAATATAGCTCCAACCCGACCGACTTGGATTGCGGGTCCAGTCGGGTTCAAATAACAGCGCGTTACTGATCCGATGCAGAACTCTTACTTTGAATTGAGAAGAGCTACGAAATAGTTTTCAATTAGTTATGGATGACATTCGCAATGCAAATCCTTTCCTCTTTTTTCTGAATAATGCTTTTGATATTCCAATTCCTTCTAATTGTGATTCCACAGATTTTTACCATCTGTGATGCTATAATAAAGATAGCAAAAGAATGATTTGGACGTAGTAGAAAAGACCCCAAGGCATAACAATGACAGGATAGTAAGTAATCGGTTATATAAGCGGCCGGTATGTGAAACGATGGTGTATGCTATTCCTTCAGCATTCAGGTTTCAAAGAATCACCCTCTGGTGAAACGATGGTGTATGCTATTCCTTCAGCATTCAGGTTTCAAAGAATCACCCTCTGCTCACGATAAATTTTCTCTTTTTGTGATGACAGTTGTACGATTACAGTCAAGCTATATCAACTCATTAGTTTCAGTTATGGTGAAGCGGTAATGGAAATCTTTACAAAAGCAAAAATGCTACAAGCTGCATTTTGTATGGCAGGACAAATTTATTATTAATGGAGAATATCCAGAGAAAGATGTATGAAAATTTTGCGATTTATTGTTTTATTCAAAAAAGTTGAGCTTAAAAAAGAAGCGGAGAATCACTAATCAACAATTATTTTAAATCGATACTCGAATATGTAGGGCAAAAATATTTTCAGGTTGAGAACTATCCATACTGCCCCTCCCCCCCCCCCCAACCCTTCTTTCTCTTCTAGCTTTAGATCTCTTTCAAATTTCTTCTTCAATAAATAAATAAATCTATGGTTTGTTTATTTTTATTTTTATTAAATTTTTTCAGAAAACGCACTTGCAATATTATTTACTTTATTCAAAAAATTCATTCCTACTTAAGTGAAATCCTGTAGGCAGTACTTACAGTCTTTGTACAAATGATCAAATATAACTTTAGCTTTCTAAATATTTATTATCTATCTCCAATGTTTGAGAAAATAAATATGCTCATAAAAAGTAAAAAAAAAAAAAAAAAAAAAGAAAAAAAAAAAGAAAAGAAAAGAAAAAACACTCTTTTGTAATATTTTAATGGGAATTTTGAATTTCATGAAGTTCAAAAAACTGTCTTTACAATTCTTTAATTTGGATCGCAATTATTTCAAATCCACCGCTAAAATTAGGCTTCTTAGCAAGGGCGAAATAAAATTTACTGAAAAATATATAAATTTACTTTCTTTCGTTTCTAAGTCATAGAAACAGGGGGGGGGGGGGAGGGCAGTGATATCGATTACAAAATACTTCTTACAATCTTTAAGTACAAAAAATAAAGTTGAGTTAATTAAAAGAGTGTAAACAGTACTTACTATACAGTTGACTTCAAACTTAATTAGAAAATCGCAGGCATCAATATCAACTCTAGAACTAACATTTCAATTTTCATTTCATGTCCAATTTAATCCAATTTTGTATGAATTTATATTTTTAAATGAATATAATTTGAAAGAAATGCACAAAAAATTGGAGAAATGCTTAAGAAAGGGCCCTAGGGCCCCAATAAAATATGTGGGTGTTAGTCTAGGGAGAGGAGTCCAAGACTCAATTTTAAAATTACGCCTGAGAAGGTGAAAAAATTAGGGGGTGAAAATGCATGGCACATAAAAAGTTCAAGGAGCCCTGAAACGGGCTCTACGGGACCCTATAGACGGGGTCATCATCTTAACTGGAATGGAGAAACGGGAGAATAACTAAATGGAAAAAGTACCCCGAAAATGAAGATCAGATAAAAAGAAAGCAATTTATTAACAATTTAATGCATTAAAACTTCAAAGGCCCCTGTACCAGGCCCCAAGGGTCCCAGGGTCTTAATTGAAATGTAGTGATGGGGTAGAAACTGTTTTTCATGCAGAATTGTTCGATTTGTTCCAAATTTCGTTTACCGGTTTATGAAGTTAAGGAGCTACCTTGATTAGATTTGGAGATTGATTGGTTAAGTATAAAGGAGGGACGGGGGCTAGTCCCCCCCCCCCTTTAATTTTGATAAATGGGTTTTTCATGCAAAATTATTCGATTTGCTTCAAATTTGATATACTAATTTATTCCGATATGGCTTTCTTAATTTGATTTGGAGGTTCATTGGTTAAGTATAAAAGGGGAAAAGTGGGGCAGGTGCTCCCTCTCCTTAATTTAGATAAATGAGTTTTCATGCAAAATTATCTAATTTAGTTTATTTTTTTTTTCTAGGTTCATTCTGATAAGGAGCTTTTCTGATTAGATTTGAAGGTTTATTGGTTCAGCATAAAAGGGGAAATGGGGGAGCTAATACACCCCTTAATTTAGCGAAATGGTTTTTCATGCATAATTATCTGATTTGCTTCAAATTTGGTATGCCAGTTTATTATGTTAAAGAGTTTGGAGGTTCTTTGGTTAAGTATAAAGGGGGGAAACGGGCCTAATCCCTTCTTTTATTTTTCGAAGGGCATTATTCTTTGAAATAAGAGTATGATATACAATTAGTGTGAATAGCCTGTGAGCTCAATATCATCAGTTTAACTGGGCAATTTTTTTATTTTATTTTATTGATCAACTAGAAATTTCGAGTAATAATTTGCTATTTATTTAATGGTAGACGTTCCGTGGTTTAATAACGTGAATGTAACTATTCGGAAATTCTGGTAGATATTTTGAATAAAAAAATTCTATAAATTGGCAACACTACCTCCGACAATATCTACAGAGTCGGGCCAATTTCCTTTCACAATACGCGGACTGGGCTAAGGTTGATTTTTTTTTCTCTAGATTTTCTGCAGATTTGGGTCAGGCCGGGAATTCATTGTTGCAGGCGCGTCATTTCGGTTTCAGAATTGATTATAATTGATAATTGCTGGATGTGCGTTTTTAGCTGTGAAATGCATGTTTAAAGTTACCAAATTTTTTGTGTATTACGCAGTGTATATGAATTCTAAAGATCATATAAAGACTGCAAAAAAGAAATTGCACACATTAGTATATCACACATCTTTCAGTTGATAAGTTCCAATAAGAATACTTTATTTCATTTTATACTTATTGTAACTCCGGCTTGAATATAATTGAAGATAACTAGTAAAATTAACGTAGTTATTTTTTTTTTTAATGCGACACACACACACACACACACACACACACATATATATATATATATATTTGCAGAGAGAGAGAAAAATTAGAGAACTGCACAGATCGGGTTTATTTGAGGAGCCTCCATGAAATCAATCAGAATTATAGATAAGATGATGTCAAATGATTAAAACTGGTCATAAGTAATCCAAATCCTTTTTGATAAAAAAAAAAAAAAAAAAAAAAAAAAAAAAAAAAAATCAAAGATTTATGTATATACAATGCATATGAATTTATTACAACTAAAATTTTATTAGTCACTAAAGGATAATTCACAAGCAATTTCTATGAATATATAGAAGGAGGGCCCCAGAATGAGGCTTTCCCCCAGGGCCGAAACTAGCCTTTTGCAACATGGATTCATGCAACATGGGAGCAAACATGGATTTTGGCGCCCCCTCTCTTCCGAAAAGTATATTTACAAAGAGAATTTTAACCGAGTTATTTTCTTCTGACGGACTGACGGCTTCCATAATTATGAAACAGCCGTCATAAATGAAGTGTTAGGTGAAAATGAAAGAGCAGCCGTAAAAAGTTAGAACTCTGGTCAGAATGGGAAAAAAAAATGGCCATAATTTTTTTTAACACTTCATTTATAACGGCTGTTTCATAATAATGGAAGCCGGCAGTCCATCAGAAGAAAATGATCCATTCCAAAGGTATAATCCTTCATTTGGCGCCCGAAGTACACGCCCCCTCTGCCCCTCCCCCCTAGTTTCGGCCCTGCTTGCCCCGGACCCTTAAATAGTTTGAGTTGGACCCTGCTTATTTAATTTCGCCTAAACTACAACCTGACACCTAATGTTTGCTCATATTTTGATTAGTATAGTATTATGTACTTCTACTCAGGTATACTGAAACAGGAGCTTCCAAAAATAATAAATTTACAATTGCTTATCCTAATAAATCAGGACCTGGCTTTGTAAACTTTTTTTGTAGCAGGCAACACTTATTTAAAAAAAAAAAGATTTCCAAAAACTGATGACGAGAAAATTGCTCACTCACAAATTCAGGAAAATGCGTAACACAAACACGCCCGTAAATTATTGCTCTGTAGATAAAGTTAAGCTACGAGTGAGTTTCTGGCTACTACAGTAACAAAGCCCCTCTTATATGACCTGAGGCAATAGTAACCCTACTGAGGACTGAGGAGGAACTTCACTCCTTTCTTTCATTCACAAAGGATTTCGCGCTAAGCTGTTATCTTTCTTTATAGTTACTTACTAACCATCCGAGATAGTAGACCTAGAGCGGCTAATGTTCTTTTTTTAGAAGTTTCATTTTGCTCGAATTTGGTATTTTTCGTAGCCTTCAAAACCTGTACGTTTAAATTATGCTCTGCGCGCTATTTTCACATTTTATTTTTTATTATAATATATTTTATTTCTAAGATACATTACTTATTGTTATTTTGTTTACACAGTTTACTTAATACTATTTTCACAATCATCTGCATTCTGTTCTTTCAAAATTAGTGAATAATTTAATGCAATCCTTTTAATTTGCTTACATTTTATGAAATCCATTGTAATTTTTTTTTTCAATTATGACACTATTTCCACTGATTGAATCATGTATATGATTAATGAGTGTGGTTAAGCATATTAATATAGTTGAATTTTTCTGTAATTGGTACATGTTATTGAGATTTATTATGCCATGTTCGGTATTGAAAAATAAAGTATGTAGCGTTCATAGTTTATTTACAGAGACACTCAAAAGTATTCCATTGCATTATGATCTATGGGGAAATGTAATTAATATAAATACGTAGCACGTACAGCCGTCGTCTGGTCCGTCCGTCTGTTCGCATATAACGGCACAAAAACTACACAACCGAATGGATTGAAATATAATATAGATAATCGTTCCAGAATTTTGTCGAGTCATTTTAAATCTTATGAAAATCGAATCAAAACTTAAAGAGATTATTAAAAGTTTTCTTCGTTCTATTAAATGCTATCATATGCAATTACTTCAATGATATCCAATGATAGGTAATGATTCTAGGTTGCCATGGTGATGACATGGTGATGACAATTTAAGATAGAGTCATATTATTTCCGTATTACTGAATTAAATATATAGAATCGTAATAAATTTTGTATTCAGGCATTTTTGCATAAGAGTGCAACGACTGATGTAGCAAAATCTGAATATTTATAAAACTAGTTATAGTACGAACGCACCTCATTTGCCACATTTGACGTACAATTTCCAACTTGTTCTTCTTCTCTTGGAATATGAAAAATATTGCCAACATTTCGTTATTTATGCAACATAAAAAAAAAAAAAAGTATCAGTAATAACTTATGCACACACACACGTTATGTGTCTGTAGATTTGGTGGTATCCATTATTCAGAGGAAAAACCGTAAAATTATAAAGGTGTTGGTAATTGAAAAAGCGTTCAATAAATATATCCAATTTTCGAAAACCCTATTATATATAGATTTTCACCTGAAAAAATATTTTGGACATTTACTTGAAAATCAATCAACTTGAACCCGGCCTGCAAAAGTCAAAAGACAATCCGAAATAAAGAAAGTCAACCCGACCCAGGGGCGGATCCAGAGAATCGTTTTTTTTTTTTTGTGTGTGTGTGTGTGTGAGGAGGGGGGGGGGGGTTGCGATACCGAATGACATATGATCAATGTAATCATAATTTCTGTTGGTCAAATCATTCCTTGCAGTTAATTATTAAATGAATATGAAATAATTATAATTAATGCGATTTCAAAGTATTATAGACTCTTATTTTCCTACGTCCGATTAACCGAAACACTTGGGGTTAACCAACAGTCTTATTATATAATCCCCCGTCTCATCAAAATATGATTTGTTGTTACTTATTAGGTCTAAAAATTTAAAACGGTATAACAGAATTTATTTATTAGATGTCTTATTTTTTTCTTTTTCTTTTTACTCATATACTATGGTAATTATTATTATTATTATTATTTTCAGTTCTAGTGAAGTTTTAACAACGTTAATAACAAAAGCCTGCAACGATTGTATTTTTAAACATTTGATAATTCATTTTTACGCATTTTTTAGCGCTGAACCCGAAAATGACCTTTATTTGTAACCATCCCGTCAGAATCATTCGCAAATTGTACATTTCAAAGATTAAAAGAAAAACAATAGCGAAAATCTGCTACTGTAAAATAGATGCGATGGTTGTGTTTTTTACCTTTTGATAATTAATTTATATGTATTTTATACCGCTAAATCTGAAAATGACCTTTATTTTTAACTATCATGTCGGAATTTTCGCAAATCATAAATTTCAAAGTTAAAAAGTAAAAAAAATAGCGAAAATATCTGAAAGCAATTTGTCAAAGTCTTAACAAAAGCAGGTAAATGTTTTAAATACATCTGCGATAAATTTCCCAGCCTTACCAACCTCCAAAATAAAACACCGAGATGAACCCCAAAGACAAGATAAAAGAAAAAGCGCGAAGTAGAGCATGAGCGATTCAAAGAAACTTCCACACATGGAATAAAATTGTAAGGATTTTAAATACACATTATGCATAGTATAAAGAAATATATGAATAACGTATTATGAAAAAAAAAAGTTACGTCTTCTTTATAGTAGCAGATTTTCGCAATATTTCGACTTTTTAAAAATTTGCGATTTGTGCAAAATCCTGACATAATGGTATGGTAAAAAATGAAGATGATTTTTGGATTCAGCACTAAAAAATAATAAGAACCAATTATCGAAAGCTAAAAAACATAACCATCACATCTATTTTTTAGTATCAGATTTCTGAAAGAGGATCCCCTTCAGAAATCTGAAGGGGCCTTAACAACCTTTTGAAAGTCAAAATGTGCCATCTAAGTGGTGTGTATACCTCCTCACACGGCCGAAAATAAGGGGGGGGGGGAGCATGTGCCCCGGGCGGCAGAAGGAAGGGTCACCAAATGAAGGATTATACCTTTGGAATGGATCATTTCCTTCTGATGGACTGGTGGCTTCCATTATTATGCAACAGCCATTATAAATGAAGTGTTAGGTGAAGATGAAAGAGCAGTCCTAAGAAGTTAGAACTCTGATTTTCTGGTCAGAATGGCAAAAAAATTGGACATTAAAAAAAAAAAAAAAAAAAAAAAAAAAATGGCCATTTTTTCCCCATTCTGACCAGAAAATCAGAGTTCTAACTTTTTACGACTGCTCTTTCGTCTTCACCTAACACTTTACCGGAGCGTCATTTCGGTTTCAGAATTGACTATAATTGATAATTGCTGGATGTGCGTTTTTAGCTGTGAAATGCATGTTTAAACTTATCAAATTTTTAGTGTGTTACGCGGTGTGTATTAATTCTGTAGATCATATAAAGACTGAAAAAAAGAATTACATTAGTATGGTCATCAGTTGCTGAAAATAAATTTTACTACATTATGAATTTTTTTAATTGTTTTTTTAGGTATCGCATTTCATTGTATGAGAAACTAAAATTGAAAAAAAAAGTTTCAGCAGTTTCTTCTCAAGTTTATACTGGTTACTTTCTGACATATTTTAAAAATAACTTTTGTTTGCAAACGTTTTTTAGATTATGGAGTGGATAACACTTATCATTCATTTGCGCATAAAAAATCGGTTTCAAGATTGCTATAATCGATAATTGCTATGGATGTGCGTTTTTAGCTGTGAAATGCATGTTTAAACTTATCAAATTTTTAGTGTGTTACACGGTGTGTATTAATTCTGTAGATCGTATAAGGACTGCAAAAAAGAAGTCGTACACATTAATATGGTCATCAATTGCTGAAAATAAATTTTACTTCATTATGAATTTTTTGAATTGTTTTTTTAGACGTCGCATTTCATTTTATGAGAAACTAAAATTGTAAAAAAAGTTTGAGCAGTTTCTTCTCAAGTTTATACTGGTTACTTTCTGACACATTTTAAAAATAACTTTTTAGTCCAGACAATAGAGACCGTATAGGGGCTCTACCTAGCAAAATTCATGGTAGTTCTGGAAAAAGGCTTACTATATGTTTTTTGGGTCGCTGAATCCGAATTTTTAACTTCCCACCAAAATTTCAACCGGCAACCCCCCAAATTTTGATAAAATCCCCCCCCCCCCAAAAAAATGTTTTTATTAAAAAAATCAATTTTTTTATTGTTTTAGGGAAAAAGTATCTAGAAATTCAGAAAGTAGACACAATTTGCAACAAATCAGATATATGACATTATGATTTAGGATGAAAGGGAAGGGGGGATCTGCCTCGGAACATGCGCGCAGTGCTGCTTGAACTAAGTTGCGCAATTCCACTTAACCACTCACACGTTTACATTCGCCCTCCCATCTCCCTTCCGAACATTCTCTATAAGGTTTACTTTAATTTTTTTGGGTTGCTAAATCCGAATTTTTAACTTCTCTCCAAAATTCTCCCCCCCCCCCGACCGTCCCTCCCCCAAATAGTTGTTTTTAACTTAAATTTCTTATTGTTTTAGGGGAAAAGCATTAAGAAATTCAGAAACTAGACAAAATTTGCAACAAATGCGATATATGACATTATGACGTAGGATGAACGGGAGGGGGAGGGCTGCCTCTGAACATGCACTGCGGCGCTACGGGCACTAAGTTATGATGTCCAGGCAATAGGGGATGTTACCTGGCAAAATTAATACTAGTTCTGGATTTCGACTCACTTTATGTTTTTTGGGTCACTGAATCTGAATTTGTAACTTCCCAACAAAATTTCACACGGCAACCCCCCCAAAAATTGATTTTTTGAAAAAATGTGGTTTTTGAGAAAAGCGCGGGGAATTTCCGAGGCAGCCCCCTCTCTCCCCGTTTATCCTACGTCATAATGTCGTATATCCTATTTGTTGCAAATTTCGTCTAGTTTCTGAATTTTGTAATGCTTTTCCCCTAAAATAATAAGAAATTTAAGTTAATAACAACTATTTTGGGGGGTTTCGAGGGGGGGGGATTTTGGGGATAAGTTAAAAATTCGGATTCAGTGACGCAAAAAACTTAAAGTAAACCCTTATAAGGAAAGTTCGGAGGGGAGATGGGAGGGCGAATGTAAACGTGTGAGTGGTTAAGTGGAATTGCGCAACTTAGTTCATACAGCACCGCGTGCATGTTCCGAGGCAGATCCCCCCTTCCCCTTCATTCTAAGTCATAATGTCATCTATCTAATTTGTTGCAAATTTTGTCTACTTTCTGAATTTCTAGATACTTTTCCCCTAAAAGAATAAAAAAATTGATTTATTTAATAAAAACCTTTTTGGGGGGTCTTTTTACCAAAATTTGGCGGGGCTGCCGGGGGAAATTTTGGTGGGCAGTTACAAATTCGGATTCAGCGACCCAAAAAACATGAAGTAAACCGATTTCCAGAACTACCATTCATTTTGCTAGGTAAAATTCCCTATTGCCTGGACTATTTGTTTGCAAACGTTTTTTAGATTATGGAATGCATAACACTTATGACTTATCATTCCTTTACGCATAAAAAGTCGGTTTTAAGATTGACTATAATCGATTATTGCTATGGATTTGCGTTTTTAGCTGTGAAATTCAAGCTTAAACGTATCAAATTTTTAGTGTGTTACGCGGTGTGTATTAATTCTGTAGATCCTATAAGGACTGCAAAAAAGAAGTCGTACACATTAGTATGGTCATCGATTGCTGAAAATAAATTTTACTACATTATGAATTTTTTGAATTGTTTTTTTAGATGTCGCATTTCATTATATGAGAAACTAAAATTGAAAAAAAAGTTTCAGCAGTTTCTTCTCAAGTTTATACTGGTTACTTTCTGGCACATTTTAAAAATAACTTTTGTTTGCAAACGTATCAGATTAGCAAGTGCTCTTATTCAAAAACTATGTGAACGAACTGGGTTTTTTTTTTTTTTTCGTTTTTCGGTAAAGACGCAATTTTTCAGCGAATAATTCCGGAGAGCGCATTACTCATCAAACTTAGAATTTTTATTTATTCCAGTAACTTTTGTTTAAACCCCTTTGTGCTTCTTTGGGCAATGAATTTAACTCTAATGACAAATTAAGGATGACGGTCAATAAACTCCCCTGCCCTATTCTGTGAGGAAACCCTCAAAGAAATAGATAAATTTATAATATCTTCATTATTTGTTCCCGTCAAAAAAATAAAATAAAAATAAATAAATAAATAAATAAAAATGAATAAATAAATGAAAATAAATAAATAAATAAATAAAAATAAATAAATAAATAAAATAAAATAAAATGCATTTATTTAACTGAACTTCGAAATAAAAGTTGAAGAAGGTAAAACTGTAAAATCAAAGCAAATGTCAATGTATTAATTTTTTAAACTCTGCAGTAATTAAAACGTATGTAAATAACTTTTGTTTTGATACTTAAATTTTCGTATTTTTTCCTAATGTGAAAAATAAATTTTAGTAACATTAATTGTTACTTATTTTCAACATTTAAAATCTAGATTTAAACTTGATCTCCGTTAAGAGACCACCTCTCAAAGCGACCAATGTTTATTAGAACGGAACGTGGTCGCTTTAGGGAGGTTTACTGTATTTGTCATCAGAGATGAAAAAGCGTTTTACTGATAAGAATATCTTTTCACAGTAAAAAGGCAGTATATACTTCAGTGGTACAATTGTATAAACACCTATAGGAAGGAACTGGTCTGGTGTAGATAAGAAGAAACTGAAACCTTTGTGGGAGGAACTGTATCTGTGTGTGATCCCTGCTGTAATATAAACTAATTAGTTTCAGGTTTCTTGGCGAGGAGCAAAGACGTACTATAATATAGGGACCCAGAATCTCCACAATGTAAGAAATGCCCAAGGCTGTATTCTCTTTGAGAAAAATGATTTTGAGTCAACATGCTATGGTGGTTAAAAACATTTCCAGCACGAATAATGACTAATACTGTTTCTGCCCCCCCCCCCCCTTCCCCTTCTCCAGCTACGGGCTTGCTTTAAAAATGTTTTGAAAAGATATCAATATATAAATTGTTTACTTTTATTTTTAATTAGTTGACCTGCTTTATATAACTTACTTGAATATTGTGGTACTTTAACCTATTGAAACAACATTCCGATGACATTAAACCTTATAGCGCTGGTGAAAATGACAACTAAATTATAATCTAAATATATTAAATAATGTTAATAATACAACTTCCAAGTGTATATATCTTGGACTTGTTACATGTGTAATAAATGAATGCATAATAAATAAACAGATCATACTAATATAAAAAATTATTCTTAAATTGTGACAGATTTTTAAACATTTCTGAATACGTATGCATTTTAAAACTTTCCAAACACAGTTGAAAAGTGTTTATGAATTTGGTTTCTCTGCCTGCCATGCTCAAACTCTCGTAAAGATAGAACTCGGATTGCCATAAAATTTTTATGTTATTGAGGTTTTTTACAGAATGTTCGGTAGTAAAAAAGAAGTGTGTAGAATTTGTGGTTCGTTTACAAAGACACACAAAAGAATTCCTTTACATTATGAGCTATGAGGAAAAAACGTTTGAGCTGCATTATAATAATTTTATGATACATCAAACATAATGAAACTTACTGGAGTACACAAAATATTTTTCTATATATTATATTCTATAGCAATTACCGTTCCTTTACAGAGAGACACGAAATTTGCTTACAGGCACAGGAACTGATTAAAATCCATAATTGCTGGAAGTGAGTTCTCCACTGTGGGATATATTTTTACATCTTACACATCTTTATTAGGTTACCAAATTTTGAGTGGTATGCATTTTTAAACTTATGTAAATCTTTACAACATACTTTTGCTTAACTTTTGTAACTTATGGAAATCTTAAGCAATTGCTGAAAATGGATTTTACAGCATTATGTCTTTTTAAATTGTTTATTAATGTATAATTGTATAATATATAATTATATAAAATTGAAAAAAAAAAGACTCAAATGTAAACTGGCTACTCTCCGATAAATTTTTGTTCGTAAACGTATCAGACTGGCAAGTGCTCTTGTTCAGAAACTGTAATCGAACTATTTTTCCGCTTTTACATAAAAGCGGAAAATGACTGAAACATAATTTTTAGAGAATGGAGTCAAAGTCTGAGTTTTGAGTACGTCTTGATTATATACAGAAAAATTATTTTAGTATGTTTTTAGCCGAGTGTTGAAGTGTAAATAAATATATAGTGCAGATAATTAGATAAGCAAGTTTCTGTTATCTCTACCAAAGGTATCTAATTGTATATTCTTTTAATTGATTGCTTAAAACTTTGTATCAGAAAAAGGGAATGATTTTGTAAACTAGCATTTTTATACTTTATTTAATTTATTTTCTCTGCAGTTGGTAGACGATTTTTTTTTTTTTTTTTTTTTTTTTTTTTTTTTTTTTTTTTTGCGACCGATTGAAGAAATTTATTTCCGTGATCTTGGCAAAATTCACGGTATTTTTCCATTATTGTTTGTAGAAATTCGCAGTCTTTTCCGCGAACAAGTCACGAATTAACTTTACGAAATTCCGCAAAAGAAAAAAAAATATCACTTCCATGGAAATTAAAAAGTATTCGTGAAAAAATTTAAGGAAGGTAAAATAGAGCACAGCATTTCTTATTATACGGGATTTTACTACTTTGTGGATGGTTCGCGCAATGCCGCACGTTACTTCATAGCCTGCCGCTCAAAGAAAACTTTGACCCACAACGGAAACTCTTGAAATGCCCCCTCCTAGAGATCTGCATGGGATCGGGGCCCGTATCCGGTCGGAAAAGTAAAGTCAAAATTTCTAACGGGCCGGTAGATTGAAGTCGATTTTTTTAACGGACCGGGCGGCAGAAAAAAATCGAGAAGAATCCAAAATTATGGCCCCGGTCCATGCCCATAAAAAGATTAAATCTTAAATGGCCGATCTACCAGATATAGAAATTAAGCCGATAAAATACGAGGGCCAGTAGTAGACTTAAGAAGTTACTTCAGTCGTGCGAAAGGCGCCCATTCGTTAATGTTAATCTTATGGGAGAATTTTTTAAAAATATCTCGTTTGCATTTCAATATCCTTAAATCGCAATTTTTTTTGCATTGAATATCTGAGTTAAATCTCAACAAAGGCTGTTTTGTACTTTTTCGATTTTGTTTGCAGTTGTTTTTAATCAGGATAACCGGTTTAGAACATGAAAGAAAAATATAAAATATAAATAAAATAATAAAGAATAAGAAAATAAAGAAAATCTGCAAACAAGATCGAAAAAGTAAAACAAAACAAAACAAAACAAAAAAGGCCTGTATAGAGATCGACCCCAGCTATGCAATGCAAAAAAAAAAAAAAAAAAAAAAAAAAAAAAAAAAAAATCTGTTAAAAATATTGCAATGCAAAAGAAATATCTTAAGAGGCCATATCAATAAAACGAAAAGACCCGTTCACTAATGCTAATCCTATGGAAGACATTTATAAAGATATCTCGGTCGCATTTCAATAATTTTAAATGGTTTCTTTTTTTTTTTTTTTTTTTTTTTTTCTTTGCATTGAATAGTTAAGATCGATCTGTACAAAGGCCGTTGTTTACTTTTTCCATTTTGTTTACATGTATTTTTAATGAGGACACTTTCATTTTCGAAACCGGTTTCGAAAGTAAAAGCATCCTTATAAAAAAAAAATCTGCAATCAAAATCGAAAAAGTAAAAAACGGCCTGCATACAAATCAATCTCGGTTATCCTATGAAAAAAAAAATCACTTTAAAATACTGAAATGCGACAGAGATATCTTTATAATTTTTTCCATAGGATTATCATTAGCGAACGAGTCTATTCGTTTGACTGAAGTAGCCTCTTAAAAAAATTTCTCCCATTGAACTAACATTAGCGAGCGGGTCTTTTCACATGACTGAAGTAGACTCCTCGGGCAAGTAATTTGTTTTGAAAAAAGATTAGTAGTAATAAACAACTTTTGGTAACGGGAAATTTGGAAATATACCTTAATAAATTATAGAAAAATATTTTCAAAAATCTCTTAATATATATATATATATATATATATATATACAGCTTCAAAAGCTATAATGTTTTTAACCATCTTTTTTCTTTCATTCTGAACATATTAATGATATTAAGAAATCTAAACTTAAATTTAAGAGTCTCATGAGTCTAAGTGTTTATTAATGCTACTATTCTGTATATTCTACCTCGCGAACATATAGTAATCTAAATTCTAAAATATACTGTTAAAACTTTCCATGAATATTTATGCAGTATTCCAGAAAAGAATTTCAATTGTATGTTAAGAAAAGTCGGCATTTTTGGTGGAAATTGAGTGGAGTCTGATTTCTTTTATTTTTGCGCCGGGCCGTGAAATGAAAAAAAATACAAACCAGCCGAGTTGGGCCTAATTATTTCTCTTTCGGGCCGGGACGGGGCAGAAAATTCTGCCCCGTGCAGACCTCTCCCCCCCCCCTCCCCTCTCTGCTGAAAAAGAAAATTTTATACAAAAAAAAGGTGCTCTTGCTATTTTATTTAAAAAATCAGACTTCTTTAAAATATCCACGTTCCAGTAATTTGTACCGTTCCCAAAAAAATCAACAAAGCATCTTTTTCCTTCCAAGATGTTCATGATTTGAGATCATAAGGCACGTCATGCAGCTGGTAGGGAATAAACTCCGCCTCCAGTGAGTGATAAGACTACCAGATGTTGGCGCGAGAGTGCTTTATTTTTTTATCTTTTTTTCTTCGTTAAAAATCTCATTTCGCCAAACTTCGGATACCCTGTTGCAATCAGAGCCATCTGTCGGAAAAATTCAACGCGACAAACGTGTTCCTTTGCCCCTTAACCACTCACACGTTTACATTCGCCCTCCCATCTCCCCTCCGAACTTTCCTTATAAGGTTTACTTTAAGTTTTTTGGGTCGCTTTTTAACTTACCCCCAAAATTCCCACCTTTTATCCCCCCTTCTCCTTCATCCTAAGTCATTAAGGTCATATATCTGTTGGCAAAAAAGCCTCCTCTACTCTGCGCAGTTACACGCGCGCTGATATTTAGATAAATAAAATAAATCAGTAATTTTGTCCTTGCATAATAAATCAATTAAATATAATGATATAGGTAATTTCTTACCTTTATGTTGTTGCTCAGCAATTCCTCGTATGAAGGATGGTCCGCATTTAAATCAGGTACGGCGTATCCATTTGTCAGGAACACCTGTTATCCCGCTTTGCTAAAGTGTTGAGTAAAAAAAAAAAAAAAGTGGAAGTTTAATATTTTACCTTATTTAAATTGATTCTACTCCTGAGACTTTTTCTTTGCTGATTAACTATTATATTATTAACACTTTAAATTTACATTTTAAGTTATATTTTTACACCGCTGCTTTTTGCAGCAACAATTTTTCATTACATCTTTGCTGATCGAAATTTATAGAACAACTAAATTAATAATAAGAATGTTTATTTTAGTCCTTTACAGTTCGATGACGTGGAACTCTTGCATCATGCGTGGGCTGATATACAAACATATTTCACTTATTAATGTTATTGTTTATTCTGAATAGCATAATTTTGGAAGATACAAAGAGAGAGTTGATTACGCAATGATTTATTGCTACTAAATCAGTTTATTTAAGTATCATAATGTTTTTGTGTCCTTGAAAATTATTGCTTGTTTCCTGTTTCGAAAATAGTTTACTGTCAATATCTGAGAGGGTTATAAATCCATCACCCTTCCTTAACCATCTCAGATGCATCCGGTAGTAGTTGCATGGATTCTCGATGTTTGAGGAATTGAGGTTTGGTCAGTGGCTTGGTCAAACAATCCGCTATCATATCTTGTGTCGGACAATAACGAAGATCTAGTATACCGTCTTCTTTCATCTCTTTTATCGCATGATAACGCACGTCTATGTGCTTGGTGCGTTTTGAGAATTTTTCATTGTCCACCATTTTGATGCAGCTCTGGTTGTTCTCGTACAGTATCACTGGTAAATTTTGTTTTAGATCTAGGTCGTCTAACAGTTTGATAAGCCAGGCAATTTCCTGTCCTGCACTAGCTGCTGCAACAAATTCAGCTTCCGCTGATGAATAGGCTATGCAGTTTTGCCTTTTGGTGTACCATTGTATGGGACTATTTCCCAGCATGAATATGTTGCCTGTTGTGGATTTCCTCGTTCTTGTGGGCAATTATGACCGTTGTTTTTTCGGTGTCATTTAATTTAGTAAAGTCATCTTTATTGTTTACGATATGTGAAGATGAACCAGAATCAATGATCCATGTTTGTTTTCCTGCTTTGTGTATTATAAAGGCTGCGTCGCTGCTTTGATCTGGTTTTGTTTCCGTTTTATAATTTCTCTTGTCTACTGATTCGCGGTCAGTGTTTCCTATCTGGTTATCCGATTGTTGATAACACAACGATGATGAGTAATGTTTGTTTTTGTATGTTTGCTGTTGTTTTTGTGTATTCGGGTGATTATTTCGATTTTTGAGATGCAACATTCTCTGTATGTGTGATTTCTCAATTTGCAATATGTGCACTGTTTATATCTTTTTTAAAGTTATCATTAGGAAATCTTTTCTGCGTTTTAAACGCTTTTGTTGAATTTTCACTCTGGTCTGTGTTTTCAACCCTTCTGTTGTACTCATCTGTTAATTTACTTCTAATAAATTGTGGTGTAAGCTCGTCCTCATTTCGCGATTCAAGGGCAGTGATCAAAGTATTATATAACTAGGGGGTAGCGAACACAGCAATAAAGCTGAAAGATGGGAGTCGCTAATTGTTTCCCCGATCGCTGAGAGTTTGTCTATTAGTTCTAGAATGTAGTTATATTTTTACATACCGCTGCTTTTTGCAGCAACAATTTTTCATTACATCTTTGCTGATCGAAATTTATCGAACAACTAAATTAATAATAAGAATGTTTATTTTAGACCTTTACAGTTCGATGACGTGGAACTCTTGCACCATGCGTGGGCTGATATACAAACATATTTCACTTATTAATGTTATTGTTTATTCTGAATAGCATAATTTTGGAAGATACAAAGAGAAAGTTGATTACTCAATGATTTATTGCTACTAAATCAGTTTATTTAAGTATTATAATGTTTTGTGTCCTTGAAAAGTATTGCTTGTTTCCTGTTTCGAAAATAGTTTACTGTCAATATCTGAGAGGGCTATAAATCCATCAATATCTAATTTGTTGCAAATTTTGTCTACTTTCTGAATTTCTAGATACTTTCCCCCTAAAACAATGAAAAAATTGATTTTTTCAATAAAAACCTTTTTTTGGGGGGCATTTTACCAAACTTTGGGGGGGGGGGGTTGCCGAGGGAAATTTTTGTGGGAAGTTGAAAATTCGGATTCAGCGACCCAAAAAACATGTAGTAAGCCTTTTTCCAGAACTACCATGAATTTTGCTAGGTAGAGCCCCTATACGGTCTCTATTGCCTGGACTAATAATGATTGATCAAACTCTTGTACTATTGTATAGAAGTTGCTAAGAATCCGACGTCCTCGATGGAGCGGGATGTCCGGAAGCCGTGGTAGCGCGAGGACTTTATATAAGATTTGACTAAGAGGCTGTGCATATATAACGTTATGAACTTTTTGATAATTTTGGACCCCCTCCCCCCTTACGATATAATATGTTATCATCCCTCGAACCCCCCCCCCCCCCGTTCCCCTTCCTTCCCCGTAATGATATCGTGATCAATTTATAAAATTTCTGTAGAATTTTGGATTTTTTTTCTTTTGTTTGGAGTGATATACAAATATGGTTACATTTATTTTTCATATACTTTGCGATTCAAATGAAGAGAAGCCAATAAAATGCTTTACCTCAAATAACACTTAAAAGAAACAGACTGTTTAAAAGCATTTAATAATAGCTTTTCGTTGCATATTGCATTTTGCTGTAATAATGTCTTTTTGCACTTGCCCCCACGGGGTGGGACAGACAGAACTTTTTATGAACAAAGCAGGCAGACATTCTCTTTTATTTACTTATTAAATACAAATATAATTTCAAACATACTTCGCACTATGGTTTATCGAACAGCGGATTATATATGCATACACGTATGACAGAAGAATAGGAAAGCCAAACTTTGGGGTATTCCATATTTTGGAATTGAATAATTTTATAATCATTTAAGGATTTTAATAATAACTTTGTACTTTAAAAAAAAAATAGATAACACTCTGAGAAAGATAACATACTATTTTGATGTAAGGACCAAGTTACAAATAAGAAGAAAAAATTTTTGTTGGATCAAAAATGATAACGATATCAAAAGACAAAACCACCCCTCCCCCAAGAGATATCTTACGATATCATGTGCCAACCCCCCACCCCCCTAAAATGATAACGTTATATATGCATAGCCCTAACCAAGAAGATGTGGAAAAATCATACTGAATCACCTAAGCGTCCAATCTACGTTTAATGTTCGACTTCGACTAGATTTTATTTCGAGTATTAAAATGTACGAGATAGAAGAAAGTTTTGGGATTGACACATCCGACTAGTTTCATTTGAAAAATATTCAGGACTTTCTTTAGACTGGATAATAAACCTTAAATTTTTATAAGTATCTAAAACGCGACCTAAATGCTTTTTGATCTAAATTTCATGGCAATCTTATTTTTTCATGCAAGGGGAGAAAGTAAAGGGGAGGTGTTGAACCTCATGGCATGATCAGGAAATAATACTAAAGATAAAAAAGTATTTCTTTTATCGATACTTTTCCAATCGGGACACAAAAACGTAATTATCGACACCAAATATTAAGGTCTCATGGCTAATGCAAAAAGTGATATCGCCCACATTATTTCACAAAAATAGATATTATTAATTCCACAGCTTCAATCAATAGATAAATCGAACGCTGAATAAGTTTATCTTTTCGTTTTCATGAAGCATACGTTTTTAAAAGCATCTAAAACTCGACTTAGACCCTTTTTGATCTACATTTCATGGCAATCATATTCTTCATGCGGGCGTCATTAGGCCATGGCAGAGCCCCTGTCTTGGTCATTACGCCCCATCCACTTTCGAACCCCGGCAGCCAATCAATGTTATGCCACTCCCGCACCACATTATAATGTCTCCGTTTTGCATGCACTGTTTTTTTCCCCTCTCTGTTCAATCCCGTTTCAAAAATCTTTATTCTGTTTAGAAAAAAAAAAAAAAAAACCAAACATTTCAGGGCTTTTCTTTTCCAAATTTAATTTATCATAGAAAGGTTTCTTTTTATTATGACTTGAGACAATTGGTATTTTTTATATTACAATAGGGAATAAAGGCTTTTATGTAAAAATTTCTCAATAAGAATTAATGTTATTAAGCTTAGTTAATGAGGCCCTTTAACCGTTCATATCATGAGTTTTGAATTTAAACAAATTGCTTAACCTAGATAATTATTTACGTTAAAATATAAGATATCCAGAACAACATACATAATAATAATTTGATTTTTAGATAATTTTTAATTAAAACTGATTTAATAAATCGGTAGTTAAAGATATTTTTGCAAAATATTTACAAGAATAAATAGATTAAATAACAAAAAAATGCTGTTATAGAAATCAAATCTCAGAATTTTTATAAGAACAGTGTAAATAAATGTATTGTGATCCTATCTGTAACAGAGAAGTGTTTTGTAGTTGCAAATTTTTCGTATAACATTTTTTAATAAGATAAAAGCTATACCTAGGAAAATGGTTGAGAAAATAACCATATTAGAAAATATTGAGCTTCGACTGTTTCGCTGTGCTTTCTAAATACGATTGAGTAAATTATTTTGTATGATAAGAGCTATCTACTTTTATTAGTAGACGAACTAAATAAATTTTACATCGAATTTTCTTTAATGGTACTTAAAAGTACCGTAGGATATAAAGGGTTAAGACAAAATAAATTTTTAAAAATTAAAATAAAATAAGTACTTGCAATCTATTAATCCCTCTTTGCTTCTCTTTAAAGGAAGAAACATTTCAGGTCTTTTTCTTAAATTTATCAAAAAAAAAAAAAAAAAAAAATTCAACTTTAATTTATGTTAATATTTTCGTATATTTTTAACAATACAATCGGAGATAAAACTACTCTGCAAAAATTTTTAGAATAAGTTTTAATTATATTAAAATTAGCTAATGAATACTTTAAGGTAAAACACATTTCTGGGACTGAAAACAGAATAAGTGCTTGAATAAAAAAAAAAAAAAAAGTATAAAAATTGCTTGAGCTATTGATTTTTTTTTTAGTATTTAGCGCCCTCTCTTTAATGTTGGAAACAGAAGTACTCCATTTCTGTAGAAAGTAAAGGAAAAATAGTTGTAAAATAGTAGATTATTATGTTTTTTTGTTTCCATTTTATATAACAACTCAAAAAAAAAAAAAAAAAAAAAAAAAAAAAAAAAAAATGTAATTAAATGAAAACTATAAAGGAATGATTTTTGATAAAACACGGAGCTATTATATACTATGTTTCATATTAGATATCGATATTAACGTTACAAATAAATAAAGGCATATGAATCATATATAGTGGATTTTTTTTTATCCAGTTTCTTGAATGACGACATCGCTTTTTGTTGGATAGATGTATTATCCTGCGATAGTGACGTCATATGCGTACTTTTTTGTAAGTGTTGTTTAAGGACTGGGTCATAAATGTGACATTCTTCAGCCGATGCGAATGACGTCAATTTATCTAATATATAAAAATGAAAATTTGTCTGTCTGTCTGTAATTCTATACAAATCCACAGTTTGGAAGCCAGAATTATGAAATGTTACGTACATGTGTATTAAAACACGATCGAGGCAGTTAAAATAATCCGGAATCGAAATAATTTATAGTTAATTTTTTATTTATAAAAAACCACCCATTTAACAGCAATATCCTATCAAATTGAAACTTTTTTCGTTATAGCTGTTGCCAACAATTAAAAATCCACAATAAAATTCTTACCACAACAAATACTTTTATATTGCAAGATTTCTACGGGAAAAATGAAAATGAAATAGTTTGACGAATTTAAAAAAAAGTGAATATTACCTCATGACATTTTTATTTCACGATTTCCTCGTGAAAAATGAAAATGAAATAAATAGTTTGACGAATTTAAATAAAAAGTTAATATTATGTCATATTGGAAATATATTGGACGTCAGCAGGTAAATATAAAACATATGAGTTTGAAAAAATGTATATTGAACACGCTAAAAACCCGATTGTGGATATATTGGCATATTTTAACAATTTGCGGTTCTCTGAATTTGTTTTCGCCATTTGTAACTCCATTTCATATATATACATGTTTGTATGCATGTATACTGGAATTTCCACAAAGGTTTAGGTCTCTAGAGCTCATTCTTAGTGAAGAACTGAAATAAAGGTAGCTTTACTGCTTTTTTTTTAATAATGTATGTTTAATTTTGAAATTGATTTTTCAAAACAAAGATTCTTAAAATTCCGGGCAACACCGGGTACTTTAGCTAGTATAAAATAAAAGCGTGTGTTTTAAGCAGGGCTGCGGGGTCGGTGGGAAAAACGGATAACTCCGACTCCGACTCTGAGAATTTCAACAATTTTTGCTCAAAAATGGGCCGACTCCGACTCCGATAACGCAGACCTGCTTGTAAAATGGACGACTCCGTCTCCGACTCCGACTCCGACTCCGCAGCCCTGGTTTTAAGTCCTTAAACTAAAATATGTTTTGTACTACTATATTTATATGCCTATATTTTTTTTTCATCGGGGGTGACACTAAATTATGAAAAAGCAGAATTCCCGATTTCAATTTTCCTTTTATTTTATTTTATTATATTATTATTATTATTTTTTTTTTTTATTTCTTTTGTGCAGTGTCCTAGCCTAGCATGCAAGCCTTGTCGAGATTCGAACCAGCATCCATAGTCTAGTTACCAGCGCCCTAAACACTAGAAAAGCAGGGGGGCTAAATTTGGCGATAGGTAGAGTAAAGTACCTTTGATTAACCTTTTAATAATGGAGATATTTGGTATTTCGAACATGATTTTTACCGTGAAATTTTTTTGCTAAACAAGATTAAAAAATTACTTATAAATCGAATTTGCAAACCACTTGTTTGAATAATTTTAAATTTTGATTTCGAATGCTTAGTGAATTTTCTATATGAATGTAAAAGTACATAATTTCCAAAATTTTTCAGTTGCAGTGACGCACCAATGCTGTTTCAGTTCTCATGCATAATCATATAAAGAAAAAAAGAAACTTTTACCTTAAGCAGAGAAATCTTTTAAGGGGACAAAGGACCTTCAAACTCATTTTTTTTTTAAATTTTTTTTCCACTTTAAATACTGTTCAAGGACACACTATATGCATTATTGCATATATTTATCACACAAAAAATGAAAAAAAAAAAAAAAATTGGAGAAAAATATGGCATTTTCTGGAATATTTTAAGCGTTATGAAGAACTTTTCAAAATGCTCCATGCGTATTCCGTATCAATTAAAATCTCCAATATTTTTTATAACTGTGTGTCATTATATATGTCATAAAACTGTACAGTCGTGGAAAAAAAAGTAAACACACAATACTAACTCCTCAACAAATTATCGTAGAAGAAAGTTGCTGGTACCGCACGATTGGAAATAAAGCCTACTTTTAAATGATGTAAATAAAATTTGCTTAGGGGGCAATCTACATATTAAAACGAACCCAAACTTAATTTTTTTTCAATGACAATACCCAATTTTAACAAGATAGTTGAAATCGACTGTTCAAACTATGCCTAGACACCAAAAGTCAAGTCATTTGAATAAGTTTTTGAATTATAAACATTCAAAATTTAGTGCTTCTAATGTTAAATTACGTTCTCATATTTTCATTAATATCTCCTGAAATTATACTCCGAATGTACTAATTTTTTGTGTAGCAATAATACTAAAATACCCAAACATAAATACGTTGAATTTGCAATTTTTATAATTTTATGATATGAATTATGAAATTAATATTCGAAAAAATTATAAATTGCAACTTACAATTTTTTTTAAGGATTTAGATTCATTAAGTCCTATTTTATGGAAATCCAAAATTTCACATTTTCTTCCAAGTAGTTTTCAAATTATGCTTAAAAAACGGCAAAATGATGGTTTAAGGGGCCGTCTATGATAGAAGTGACTAGATATTTTGAAATTTCTTATGCTATCCTGTAATCTAGCAGTCTTCAATGACTAGTGGCCCTTAAGAAGGCTTGATCAAGAATGGGGTTCTCTCGGTCAATAAGTGAGTACCGAACTTATATTTGGACACAGCCCCTAAAATATGCTCGTTTTAAAACAATTAATTTCTCGAAAAATTGTCGTATGAATTGCATAAAAATTTGTTTTTAGGCTAATTGAAGGGTGTAGAGTTCATTTATTCTGTCAGAATTGTGTACTGCTATTAAAAAAAAAAAAAAAAAAAGGTATGATTCGTTTTAATATGCAGGTGACCCCTTAAGCAAATTTTATATCTATCATTTAAAAGTAAACTTCATTAACAATCGTGTGGTACCAGTAACTTTCTTATAGGATAATTCTTTGCAGAGTTAGTAAGTGGTGTTTACTTTTTTTTTCCACGACTGTACATCGTTTTTTTAAACAAAATATAATTAGTTAACGGTAGTTAACTGCAGGCATATGATGCAAAAATACTGAAAATTTCATAAAATTCAGAATATATATATTTTGTATTACCTTTATATTCAAATATATAAAATTCCATGAAAAGTTTTATTTTTATATCTAAAACGAACATGCGTAAAAAATATTGGGGATTTTAATTGATGTGGAATGCGCATGGGGGCATTTTAAAAAGTTCTTCATAACACTTATAATATTCAAGAAAACTCCTTATTTTTCATAACTGTGTGTCATAATATATGACATAAAACTATATATCGTTTTTGTAAACAAAATATAATTGAAAAAGTTAAAGGTAGTTAATTGCAGGAATATGATGCTAAAATACTGAAAATTTCATAAAATTTAGAAGATATATATTTTTTATTACTTTTATACTCAAATATATAAAATTCGATGTAAAGTTTTATTAACACTTTCCAACAAAGTTGAAAAGTGTTTATGACTTCGTTTTGTCTGTCCGTCTGTCCGCGCTCTAACTCTTGTAAATATACTCGGATCGTTCTGAAATTTTTCGATGTTAGTGACCTCTACCATAGCACGATCCCTATTTCAAATAAAGTTTCTAGCACATTTAGTGTTAGATAAAAGGTGAGACTGAAGGTAAATAACAATATTCACATTCAATCACAAAATAAAGATAAGGTAAAGCTCCTTACCTTTTAATTGTAGATCGTCCACTTCGAAGCAGGTAAGTTTCTTCTTTATATACATTTAATAGACGTATCCAATTTGTGATGAAATATCTTTCTGATTTGTCCTGTAATAAAAAACTTTGTTTTTTTGTAATTAATAAGTGTAATTTTAATTCCTAATGTATCCGATGGATTTTTCAGGAACATTCAGATAATCCTGGTTAAACTATAATATTTTATATCATTTTAAAATACAAAATTGGAGCATACATCTTTGCTCCCTTCTGATTACATATCTAAAAGCACACTGATCAAAAATATAACTTACAAAAAAAGGTTATTGGTAAATGATTAAAATAACAAATAAAAAAATCTTGATTATTAATATGAATAAAATACTTAAAGTCATAAATTATGTAAATAGTTCTTATATAAGTCATAATAGCAGTCATATAATTTGAATGTTTATTTGTTTCTTATCCACATATCTCACAAACAGGAAGTAATCTTGTAAAGTAATAAACAAGTCTTTATTTATGATAGCTAAAGTGTTTTTGAATGACAGGAAAAAACAGTTTATCTTGATTAATGATGAGTTTATATAGTTTTGAAAGAGATTAGTTTGTCTAACATGATTGATAAAGTTTATTCAATTCTGAAAGAGATTAGTTTTTCTAACATGCCCCCTTAATCTCTTCAGATTAATGAGGCAAACAAGTTCATTGAATTTCTGTGATTCACTAATTCAGGTTTGGGGACTGGTTTAGTTAGTGCATCAGCAATCATATATTTCGATGGACAGTACTTTAATTCAATTATTCAATCTTCTTTGCGTTGTTTTATGGCATGGAAACGAATGTCAATATGTTTGGTTCTTTTTGAAAACTTCTCACTTTCAACCATTTTAATACAACTCTGGTTGTCTTCATATAAACAGATAGGTTTTGTTTGTGCTAAGTCTAAATCTTTCAGGAGTTTCAATAAATAAATAATTTCTTGCCCTGCACTTGCGGCTGAGACATATTCAGCCTCTGCTGATGAAAGGGCGATACATGACTGTTTTTTTTTGCAATCCATTGAATTGGATTATTTCCTAAGGTAAAAAGGTTGCCACAGGTTGATTTTCTTGTACAAGTATCACCTTCCCAGTCGGCATCCGCAAAAGCCTTTAAAATCGGTTCAGATTTCGTGTCAGTGCGCAAGTTTAATTGTTTAGTACAGTTTAAATATCTTATTATTCTTTTAGCTGCCATCCAGTCCTTTTGACGCGGGGATTCGTTTCTTCTGCTTAATATATTAACTGCAGCAGAAATGTCAAGTCTACTGACAGATGCGATATAAAGCAATGAACCTATCGCCTGTCTGTATTTAATATTATTCGGCAGTAAATTGTCATCATCTTTTAATCTATTAAAATTAGGTTCCATAGGAGTACCGACTGGTTTAGCTTCCTCTAAATTAAACTTTTTTACTAGTTCTTCTATTTTACCTCTTTGATTTAATTCGTAACCTTCTGCTGTTTTCTCTATTTTGATTCCTAAATAATAACTTAGTTCTCCTAGATTTTTTAATTCATATTCTTGCTTAAGTTTTCTATTATTTCTTTAATTTCGTCATCTTTTCCCGCTATCAAAATGTCATCCACATAAACAATAATATACGTTTTGCTTTCTCCTTCATTTCGAATATATAAACATGTGTCCGAATTAGACTGTTTAAAATTTAAATCATTCAACGATTTTGTTATCTTAGTGTGCCATGCCCTGGTTGCTTGCTTCAACCCGTAAATGGATTTATTTAAGCGGCATACTTTGTTTTCCTGATTTGGAATAATATAGCCTTCTGGCTGAGTTATGTAAATTTCCTCATCTATGTTTCCATACAAGAAAGCCGTCTTGATATCGACATGATTAATTTTTAATTTGTGGTAAGCTGCTGCTGCTATAAAAGATCTGAGTGTTGTATGTGAAACAACTGGGGCAAAAGTTTCTTCGTCATCTACGCCATATTTTTGATAATATCCCTTTGCCACTAATCTCGCTTTGTATTTCTGTATTCTTCCTTGATCCTCATATTTGGTTTTAAAGATCCATCTGGATCCAATTATTTTTTTTTACCTTGTGGGGGATCTACAAGTGTCCATGTTTTGTTTTTATTAAGAGAATTTATCTCTTCTTGTGTCGCATTTAACCATTCCTTTTTTTCTTCTGGATTTTCAATATTCATTATGTCATGAAAATTTTCTGGTTCTTTTATATGTTCGTGTGTTGTCATGTAAACGAATCTGTCTGGAGGGATTCCTTTATTTGATCTATCTGACCGGCTTGGTTCTGGTGTTAATTGTTTTGGCTCACTTGGTGTGTCTTCAGTGTTTGTCACTTCAATTTCTACTAAGTTTTTGTTCTGTGATTTGTCAATTTCATCAGATTGTTTTTCTCTCAAATTTAACTGTGTTTCTAACTTCTCGTGTGTATTTTTGTTTTCTAAATATTTCACAGTTCTTGCGATTATTATTTCTTTACCACTTGTGTAGATGCGGTACCCTTTGGAGTAATTGTCATAACCGACAAAAATACCTTCAACTGCCTTATCATCTAATTTTTGTCGTTTATTTTTGTTGACATATGCAAAGGCTTTACAGCCGAATACTCTAATGTAATGCAAGTTTGGTGAACGTTCATTCCAAAGCTCATACATTTCATAGACTTTTCATTAGCTTTTGTTGGCAAGCGGTTTTGCAGGTGATTCGCCGTACAGATAGCTTCACCCCAGAATTTTTGAGGCAAGTTTGCTTCGCTAAGCAAAGCTCTCGTAATTTCAATTAAAGTTCTATTTTTACGTCCAGCTACGCCATTTTGGCTTGTAGAGTACGGAACAGTGTGTTGGTGCTTTATGCCGTTTTTTATGAGATAATTATCCATCAAATCATTGTTAAATTCCCCTCCATTGTCTATTCTTATATTTTTCGGCTTTTCGCCAAATTTATTACTAACTAAGGCAACAAATTCCTTAAGTTTTTCATAAACTTCTGATTTCTTTGATAATAAATACAGAATTGTGAATCTGGAATAATCATCTACAAATGTTAAGAAGTATGTTTTTCCGCCTATGGTCGGTGTCTGGAAAGGCCCACATACATCAGTGTGTATCAATGCTAATCGTTTAGTGGCTCTATAATCTGCTAATTTTGGGTAAGGTGCATCTGTTAGCTTTGTTTTGATACAAGTTTCACAAGTTCTGTTATGTTTACAATTATTAATTTGTATTCCTATTGCTAGGTGTTTTTCTTCGATTTGTTTGATAGATGCAAAATTTTTATGGCCAAACCTTCTGTGTAATAATTCTATGCAATTATTATCCTTACAAATGTAAGTCTTATTTACATAGTTTATGTTTGCGCTTTCATTTGTTGTTTGAATTTCATATAAGTTATTTTTGTATAAGTCTCTACAAGTTCTGTACAACACTCTTGTAGGCACTTCAGTAACATCTGCATTGGTTCATTAGTTCAAAATATCTCAATATGTTGATTTTCTGTAAGCAAGTAAGCCCTATTGGTTTACAAAGGAAGTCTATGGGAATTTGGCGAAATATTAGAGATATGCCAAGTTACCGACTAATTTTGATAGCCAAATTTGGTGATATGTCGCCAAGTTGGCGACAAACTTGGCGTCATTTGGTGACAGAACAGTGTCCCCCTATGGTAACCCCACTTATAGGTATGGAGATGCATTAAATGCTGGTCAATATAAGTATAGATTAGTTTTAAAAGATTATCTCCAAATATGAAATAAATGTCTCGCGCAAGTATATTTTTAAATTTAAACTGTTCGGCAATGTTATGGTTTGGCAGTTTTAAATAGGATGTAATTTTCTCCATTTACATCTTTTAACGCATATTAATGAATTTATTATTTTACAATTTTCTTTCTATTTTAAAATTCACGTTTAAATATAGTTTTTATGACGCAATTATCAATATTTCCCTGTTTTAATACGTAATCATTTAATTCTCATTTGAAAGTTTTTTCTATTTATAACACTCACGTGTAAATAAATTTTTAATTTGAAGGAAATATTATTATTTGCGCTATTTTTAAATTTCGCAACAATTTAAAATAATACCCTTTTCTAATAGTTGTAAAAAATACCTCTCGAAATGCTGAAAATTTGAATTTAAAATAGAAATAAAGCCTATAAAAATGAGTCGAATAAAAAAAAATAAATGCAGTCTGCACACCGGGAACTTCTAACGTATAAAATGATATAAAAATGATTAAATTCCCATGTATAGTTTTTGCTCCTATAAAACTTTTTAATGGAACGATTTTGACCAACTTTAACGTTAAATATCTCTTAAATTAATTCTTCGATTTGGAAACTGGCTGCATCAGCGTGTTTATCAAATATTTGTCTATAATACCACCGATTTTCGTATTTTTGCATGCAATATTTTTCTTAACTACGGGGCTCCGCCTCCTGCGAGCTGCGCTCGCCAACCCCAGTTCAGACACCGCTGACTCTAAAAGCACGATAATTTGATCGGCTTTAAAAAGAATTCGGAAGATCGAATCATAATTTAAAAAGCAGTGGCGATCTCCCTATAAACGAGTTTGTATTAATTTCTCTTTGATTGGGGAATTTTAAGGCGAAATCAGCTGCTGTTAAATGATACAATGACTGTTTTCGTCTTTGATTAAACAAAATCAGTTAAACATTTCAAATAAGCTAATATAAAATTAATTAAATAAACAGAGACTTTGTCTCCCGGTATTTTTTAAGAAAGCGAAAAGAAAGATTTTTAAATAAGACATTTTAAATGTATCGTTTTTAATCTGACGTAATTTTCACCAAACTTTTCTTTCTCTTTTTAGTATTCAAGTGAAAATACTTTTGTTAGAAATGAAATATTATTTGCGCTGTCCTAACAAAAATAGTTGAAAAGATCATCTCAAAATATCAAATAAATATCTCGCGCAATTTTTAAATTTAAACTGTTTTGCAATATTATTTTTAGTTCATTTTACGTAATAAGTGACATGTGACGTAAATGTGACGTAATTTCGCCTATTAAAGATTTCAAACGCATGTTAATGAATTTATTATTTTACAATATCCTTTCTCTCTTAAAATTCACGTGCAAATGTAGTTTTTATGACGTAATTTTCAATAAGTTCCTGCTTTTTATACGTAATCATTTAATTTTAATTTGAAGAGGTTTTTTCTGTTTAAAATAGTCACGTGTAAATATTTTTTTTTAATTGAAGCAAACATTATTGTTTGCGCTGTTTATACAGTTGGCAACAGTTTAAATTAATAACAATTTCTAAAATATGTAAAAAATATCTCTCGAAATGCTGAAAATTTGAATTTAAAGTAGAAATAAAACCTCAAAAAATGAGTAACATTAAAAAGATAAATGCAGTCATCACACCGGGAAATTCTAACGTATAAAATGATCTAAAAACGATTAAATTCCCATGTATAGTTTTTGCTCTTATAAAACTTTTTTTATGGAAAGATTTTGTCCAACTTCAGCATTAAATATCTCATAAAATAATTCTTCGATTTGAAAACTGTCTGCATCAGCGTGTTTATCAAACATTTCTGTATAATACCACCGATTTTCATATTTTTGTTTGCAATATTTTTCTTAATATTAACGAAGAAAGACCTCCGGTCACAAAAAATTAAAAACCGGCGGCGGCGGTGACAGCGTAAGTTACTTTTTCTCTCTATTCTAAAAAAAAGTAACTACCGCTGTCACCGCCGCCGCCGCCGGTTTTGAATTTTTTGTGACCGGAGGCCTTTCTTCGTTAATATTAAGAAAAATAATGCATACAAAAACATGAAAATCGGTAGTATTATACAAAAATGTTTGATAAACACGCTGATGCAAACAGTTTTCAGATCGAAGAATTATTTTAAGAGATATTTAATGCTAAAGTTGGACAAAATCGTTCCACTAAAAAAGTTTTATAGGAGCAAAAACTGTTCAAAGGAATTTAATCATTTTTAGATCATTTTATGCGTTAGAATTTGCCGGAGTGCAGATTGCATTAATTTTTTTATTTTGACTAATTTTTTGAGGTTTTATTTCTATTTTAAATTCAGATTTTCAGCATTTCTAGAGATATTTTTAACAGATTTTAGAAAGTGATATTAATTTAAACTGTTGCCAACTGTATAAACAGCGGAAACAATAATGTTTGCTTCAAAAAAAAAAAATATATTTATACGCGTAAATAAATTAAAAATTTATTTGCACGTGACTATTATAAACAGAAAAAAACATTTGGAATTAGAATTAAATAATTATGTACAAAAAGCAGGAACTTATTAAAAATTACGTCATAAAAACTATAATTACACGTGAATTTTAAGAGAGAAAGGAATTTGTAAAACAATAAATTTATTAACATGCGTTAGAAGTCTTAAATAGGAGAATTACGTCATATTTACGTCACATTACAGTTATTACATAAAATGAACACAAAATAATATTGCAAAACGGAATTTAGAAATTGCGCTAGACATTTATTTGATATTTTAAGAGGATACTTTCAACTATTTTTGTTAGGAAAGCGCAAATAATATTTCATTTCTAACACAACTATTTTCATGTGAATATTAAAAAGAGAAAGAATAGTTTGGTCAAAATTACGTCAGATTAAAAACGATTAATTTAAAATGTCTCATTTAAAAGAACTTTCTTTTCACTTTGTTAAAAAATACCAGGAGACAAAGACTCTGTTTACTTAATTCCTTTTATATTAGCTTATTTTGAAATGTTGTTACACGTGTCTACGTCATCAAGTTATTTTTATTTCGATGTTTTATTTGTATTTTAATTCATGTTGTACTAATTTATTTGTTTCTTCGTTATTTAAAATAAAAATTATGTCAATTTGTATAATTTGGCGAGTGGTTTGGCGATTTATATAATTTGGCGTTAAAATTCCCCAATCAAAGAGAAATGAATAGAAACCCGTTTATAGAGAGATCGCCACTGTTTTTTAAATTATAATTCAATCTTTCGAAATCTTTTTAAAGCCGATCAAATTAGCGTGCATTTAGAGTCTACGGTGTCTGGACGGGGGCTGGCGAGCGTAGCTCGTAGGGGGGCGAGCCCCCTATTATACTTAAAATAAGTGAACAAATAACTGTTATACAATAAAGTATAGCAAATAATAGCAAGTCGCAATGTTTCGCATGGTTTACAATAAAAATCCGGTACTACTTAGTTATCGCCACGTCGACCAATTTCGTCAAACCACTCGCCAAATTAACAAATTGACATAATTTTTATTTTAAATAAGTAACTACCGCTGTCACCGCCGCCGCCGGTTTTGAATTTTTTGTGACCGGAATTCTTACTTCGTTAATATTAAGAAAAATAATGCATACCAAAATATAAAAATCGGTAGTATTATACAGAAATGTTTGATAAATACGCTGATGCAGACAGTTTTCAAATCGAAGAATTATTTTAAGAGATATTTAATGCTAAAGTTGGACAGGATCGTTCCACTAAAAAAGTTTTATAGGAGCAAAAACTATTCTTGGGAATTTAATCATTTTAGACCATTTTATACGTTTGAAGTTCCCGGTGTGCAGATTGTATTTCTTTTTTTAATTTGACTCATTTTTTGAGGTTTTATTTCTATTTTAAATTCAAATTTTCAGTATTTCTAGAGATATTTTTTACAAATTTTAGAAAGTGATATTAGTTTAAACTGTTGCCAACTGTATAAACAGCGCAAACAATAATGTTTGCTTCAAATAAAAAAATATATATATTTATACGTGTAAATAAATCAAATTTTTTGCATGTGACTATTATAAACAGAAAAAATCATTTGGAATTAGAATTAAATAATTATGTACAAAAAGCAAGAACTTATTAAAAATTACGTCATAAAAACTCTATTTACAAGTGAATTTTAAGAGAGAAAGGAAATTGTAAAATAATAAATTCATTAACATGCGTTAGAAGTCTTAAATTGGAGAAATTACGTCATATTTACGTCACATTACAGTTATTACATAAAATGACCACAAAATAATATTGCAAAACAGTTTAAATTTAGAAATTGCTCTAGACATTTATTTGATATTTTGAGAGGATACTTTTCAACTATTTTTGTTAGGAAAGCGCAAATAATATTTCATTTCTAACAAAAGTATTTTCACGTGAATATTAAAAAGAGAAAGAATAGTTTGGTCAAAATTACATCAAATTAAAAACGATTAATTTAAAATGTCTTATTTAAAAGAACTTTCTTTTCGCTTTGTTAAAAAATACCGGGAGACAAAGACTCTGTTTACTTAATTCCTTTTATATTAGCTTATTTTGAAATGCTTAACTTATTTTACTTAATCAAAGGCGAAAACAGCGAATGTATCTTTGGTACTACTTAGTTATCCGATCGACCAAAAATTTATCATTCGCCAAACTATAAGATTAAATGCCAATAATGGCTGATCGTAAATGTCACATTAATTTGACTGTAAGCAAATTACACGTGTCTAAGTCATCAAGTTATTTTTATTTCGACGTTTTATTTGTATTTTTATTAATGTTGCACTAATTTATTTGTTCTTTCGTTATTTAAAATAAAAATTATGTCAATTTGTATAATTTGGCGAGTGGTTTGGCGATTTATATAATTTGGCGAAATTGGTCGACGGGATAATCAAGTAGTACCGCAGCGGATTCGGCCTTAAAATTCCCCAATCAAAGAGAAATGAATAGAAATCCGTTTATAGGGAGATCGCCACTGTTTTTTAAATTATAATGCAATCTTCCGAAATCATTTTAAAGCCGATCAAATTAGCGTACTTTTAGAGTCTGCGGTGTCTGAACGGGGGTTGACGAGCGTAGCTCGTAGGGGGCAGAGCCCCCTAGTTTATATATATAATAGAGAGATATTAACGAAGAAACACCTCCGTTCATAAAAAATTAAAAACCGGTGGCGGTGACAGCATTAGTTACTATTTTGGGGGGATAGAGAGATTGTTATTTTACCTTTAAAAATACAGTTACTTTTTAAGATGTTAATGAGAGCAGTTTAGTTAAGTAAAAATCTGTTTAGAGTTGATTTTAGTAAGGCAACTTACTAGGAAAAAATATATATATTTCATTCTTATTCATTTACTTTGACGGTGACAGCTTTAGTTACTTTTTTTAGAATAGAGAGATTTCTTGTGTGATAAATATATGCCATAATGCATATAGTGTGCCCTTGAATAGTATTCAAAGTGAAATTTAAAAAAATAATTAAATAAAATGAGTTTGAAGGTCCCTTGGCCCTTAAATAACGAATAAAACTCATGATCGATTAGCCAAAAGAAGAAAAACAATAAAACAACCAATATTTTTCAACTTCTAGGCATAAATATAAATTTTTTATACAACAATTTCATTATTTATATTTTTTGTTGCATTGTTAGATAATAAATTAAAATAATGGTTAACAACTAAACGATTTTTGTTCGTTGGAAAAATATCCGATTTTTTTATTTATTTTATTTTTTTCAGCCGTTTATATTATCTACAGATATGGATTTGTATACCACATAGACTTCAAAAACATAGTTTAATTAGGAAACACATAACACAATAAAATTCCTCTTTAACAATATCCTTCAATAACCGGAAATGTCTGAATTTTTTTGTGCAGGCATGTATATCGTCTATCAGATATATACGTCTTAATAATCTCTCTATTCTAAAAAAAAGTAACTACCGCTGTCACCGCCGCCGAGCGCCGCCGCCGGTTTTGAATTTTTTGTGACCGGAGGTCTTTCTTCGTTAATATTAAGAAAAATAATGCATACAAAAATATGAAAATCGGTAGTATTATACAAAAATGTTTGATAAACACGCTGATGCAGACAGTTTTCAAATCGAAGAATTATTTTAAGAGATATTTAATGCTAAAGTTGGACAAAGTCGTTCCACTAAAAAAGTTTTATAGGAGCAAAAACTATACATCGGAATTTAATAATTTTTAGATCATTTTATACGTTATAATTTCCCGGTGTGCAGAATTAATTAATTTTTTTAATTTGACTCATTTTTCGAGGTTTCATTTCTATTTTAAATTCAAATTTTCAGCATTTCGAGAGATATTTTTTACTTATTTCAGAAAATTGTACTAATTTAACCTGTTGCCAACTGTATAAACAACGAAAACAATAATGTTTGCTTCAAATTAAAAATTTATTGACACGTGACTATTATAAACAGAAATAAAACTTTCAAATTAGAATTAAATAATTACGTATAAAAAGCAGGAACTTATTGAAAATTACTTCATCTATAATTACACATAAATTTTAACAGAGAAAGGATATTGTAAAATAATAAATTTATTAACATGCGTTAGAAGTCTTAAATAGGAGAAATTACATCACATTTACGTCACATTACAGTTATTACATAAAATGAACACAAAATAATATTGCAAAACAATATAAATTTAAAAATAGAGCGAGACATTTACTTGATATTTTGAGATGAACTTTTCAACTATTTTTTTTTTTTTGGACAGCGCAAATAATATTTCATTTCTAATAAAAGCATTTTCACGTGAATATTAAAAAGGGAAAGAAAAGTTTGGTGAAAATTACGTCAGATTAAAAACGATATATTTAAAATGTCTTATTTAAAAGTACTTTCTTTTCGCTTTGTTAAAAAATACCGGGAGACAAAGACTCTGTTTACTTAATTCATTTTATATTAGATGATTTTGAAATGCCATTGTATCTTTTAACAGCAGCTTATTTTTCCGTAAAATTCCCAATCAAAGAGAAATGAATAGAAACCCGTTTATAGGGAGATCGCTTTTGTTTTTTTTAATAATAATTTAATCTTCCAAAATCTTTTTAAAGCCGATCAAATTAGCGTGCTTTTAGAGACTGCAGTGTCTGAACGGGGGTTGGCGAGCGTAGCTCGTAGGGGGCCGAGTCCCCTAGTATGAAAAAAATTAGTTAAATTTACAAACGCGTACTCCAATTGTAAACACACTTCCAACAATTAGCGCTCATAGACAGTATTGTAATCGAATTCTTTTGTGTATCCCGGTAAAGGAACAATAAGTGCTATACACACACTATTCTAAGCATCCTGTAGTGCACCTAAGTGATGTATTTTAATTTCAATATTCTTGAAATAGTGTAACTTGTTAGAATACACTGGAAATGTTGTTTTTTTTCGCCATAGACCTTTATTGTAAGAGAATTTTTTTGAGCTCCCCTGTAAACGAAATATTGATGCTAAGCACTTCCTTTTCAGTATTGAACATGAGAAGAACCTGATTACAGAAGGTTCGTCAATACTGAATTTAAATGAGAATTTTGGTAAATTAGTCATTTATAGCAAAGTTGGATTCATTTATTGCGACTTATTTTTGGTCTCCAAATTTGGCGATACTTCTGCAATCTTGGCGCGAATTTGACGCTAGCGGATGTGAATATATAGTTTTATGCATATGATTGAGAAAATGGTTGCGACAATGAAAGATAATTTGCGAGAAATCAAGCTCACTAAAACTCATAAATTATAATACCTGATTTTTTAAATATGTTGTGTTGTTTCAAAATATCAGCCACCGTAGCATTTCAAAGTGGTATATCTCAGCCATTTTTTAAGATAGAGGCAAAACAAAAAATGCTCCTGAATTTTCATATCAAGAATTAGTACTCAAGCGAAAAACAAATTTATATTAACCATTTGAAAAAATGGTTATTGTCCTCGGTCAGGGTAGGAAATCAAAAATATATCTGAAGCGTTTTATTAGTTAAATCCCGCATTTTATTCGTTTTCTGATTGCTCTATACTGTAATCTGTATTTTCCCTTTACTTTGAACAGAGATGGATACTTCAGTTGCCACTATGACAAAAAAGTAATAAAAACTACAAAAAAAATTAATAACTCAGAAACAAATTGAGATACAGCTTTCAAACAAATTGCATTTAAAAGTACATTTTTTTCTCTATACGACGGTGTAAAAAGTAATATTGTGGGATGTTTACAAGTTTAAGAATGAAATTTCATTTGAAATTGGTCCAGGAATATTAATGTTTAATCAATGGCGTACGTAATGTATGACCAGCCCCGTAGAAGTTTAAAAAGTTACAGTACCGAAAAATGTAATTCATGGCGTACGTAATGTATGATCAACTCCGTGCGATTTTTTATGTCTTAAATTTTAGTCTTTGAAAAAACCATTTTTCAAATGGTCATTGTAATTTGTTAAATTGCATTTTTTTTTTTTTTTATATTTCTAGTTTTTTTTTTTTTTTTTAGTTTTAAATCTTGAAATAATTTTTAAACAAGATGGCACACCAAGCTGGCCAACGAACTTTGTCGAGGTCTTGGTAAGCCTAATACACATGCTTAGCTACATCCAAATCGGTTTATAAATGCGAGTGCTACCGCATGGCAAAATCATATATATATATATATGGATATATATAAATCAACGTTTGAAAGGGAAGTGGTTTTGGTGTCTGAAGGTTATAATTAGTGGAAAATATACCGAAAATTTCTAACATTGATTTTCATCTGAACGGCTGCAATGGGTAGTTTTTTACTTTTTGTAATGAAGGCTACCTAAATATGTGTCAGTAAATAAGCCAGTTTGGATTTGTTAACAGCCTAAATGTCCGAAAAGACGTAAATTTCCACTTTCGAAGTGTTTGTTGTGGGGAGGCGGTGTCTTTCATGTTTAATTGCACTTCAAGTATACTGAAGTATCATTCTGTAGGGCGAAAGTCTTTCCTTCCCCGTATTTTTGCCTATTTCCCTTGTTGAATCACTCCATCCTTTTGTTATTAACCGCAAATGGTTGCAGAAGGAAAATCTATAATCGTACTTGAAGAAGATGAAGCCTTTTCCTTCTGAACTGAGCCTTACAGATCAGTAAGTGTAAAACTTAAAATGTATTTACTCCGGTTTCAGTGTTGTTGTTAACGCATCTTGTCAATTCCTACGCATACATCTCACATCCCTTAATGATAATAAAAAAAAAATCCCTGCCGGCTCGGGCCTACAGGTGGAGGTAGATTTCGAAGTTAAGTACTAAATTCACTAACAAAACTTAAATCAAGATTAGAGATAAACCCAGTTCCTTCGCTAAGAATGAGCTCTAGGGAGCTAAACATTTTGTGAAAATTCTAATACAGGGTGTCCGGTCTCAACGGTGTCCAATGGCTAATTCCTAAACCGTTAATCATAGACATATAGTTCCAATTAGAAAAATGTTTTAAATGAGGTAAAGAAGTATTTTTAAAGCGATTTAGGTCAAGAAAAACATTTATTTAAAAATTACGATATTTAAATTTTTATACGGTCCCCCGGTCCTATAAGTGATATTTAGTAAACTTTTCCTATTTCTCTAACAAGTACGAAAAAAAAAAGGCCCATTCAGCTAACATTAAAATTGATCGAGTTATGACATTTTCACTTTTATGACTTAAACCACTTTTCTGTAACCGAAAACAGATGAGTTGGACCAAGCTTTCAGGGGTCGTACACGAAGTGCTTAAAGTATTATAAAGGGCGTCCACTCCAAACGATGTTCAATAGCTAATTCCTAAACCTTTAGTCAAAGACATATAGTTCCAATTACAAAAAGGTTTTAAATAATGTAAAGAAGTATTTTTAAAGCGATTTAACTGAAGGTGCTGTCCCCCTATAAATATTACGGTAGTGTTAATTTTTAATAATTAACTTTCAGATTGGTTAAAATAATTGAAGAAGTGAGTTTCAAAACTCGCCTTATCGAGAAAATCAAATTTTGGGAAATCGCATAAAACCTTTAAATGCGCCCATTGGTATTCATTGAAAATTTGGAGATTGTAGTGTTTGATTGGTACAGTTATACCAATAGAATAGATTGATAGAGAAACACGATTTTTTAAATTTCGGATAAGGCGAGTTTCGAAACTGATGTCCTCAATTGAAATTTGACATTTTTTTTTTTTTTTTTTTTGGTAAGGAAATGAGTGTGTTTCTTTTGATGATTTTATTTTAAAAAGTTGTATTACTTTTATAAGCTTTTAACTTACGACGTTCGTATGTATGTCTTCCTAATTCAAAATTTGTATTCCAATTTTAACTCACTTCCAAATATCCGATCAAGTTTAAATTTTGCATAAATATGTAAATCCAATGACAATGTAATATTAATATGATTTTAGGTACGTACCATTTATATTTATTTTACAGGACCACTCCAATAATTTTGTATACATTATTGCCTACAAACAAAAATTTTAAAATGAAAATCAGTAACATTTATGTAAGGCATAGATATTCACAATGTAATTTTTCAAATGAAAGTGCGTTGCGTTTATATTTTTTATGCAGTGCCGCACAAAAGAAGTCAGATACATTACGATGTATGAGCAGGGATTGTTTATTATACATTTTGATGATATTATGCTTTTTTCAAATTCAACTTTTTAGTTCTTTATAAAAACTTGTTTGAAAAAAATATTTCAAAGCCCAAAATCAAACCAGTACTTTTGGAAATAATATTATCGGATATGGAGGCCGTATTAAGTGGCCTCCCAGATTGCCAGATTTGAATCTTTTAGATTTTTTTCTTTGGGGTCTTCTGAAAAATAAGGTATATGAAAGAGAATCCACTAGCCAAGCAGATTTGTGGAATCGTATTGCTATGGCGTGCAGATCTGTACCACCTACAATGTTGAAAAAAGTAGAAGAAGAATTTATTTGACATGTACATTTCTGCATTGTAGCCAAAGGGACGTCACTTCGAGCACCTTTTAAGATAACCTTAATTTTTATTAATTAAGTTTTAGATTAGGTAATCTAACTATGTATCATTTTCAAAAGAGTTGTGACTGTTGCTTTTATAATCATTTAACAAAATTTCTGTTATTTTTTTTTTACTTATATTTTTAGTACAAGTTGTATATTTTGTTTTAATATGTCTGAATGAAGAAAAATCTCAAAATATATTTGTAATGTTAATTTACTCTCAATGCTTAATGTTAAATTTATATCTGACGATTATTTTTATTTCTAGTAAATTTGTGACTGACCCCTATTTTGAAGCAAAAAAGATACTCCAACTTTAAACATCTATTACTCGGTCAGTTTTAATCGTAGAGGAATGGGACTTTTTTTGTCTTACTTGTCAGTGCAATAGGATACTTTTACTAAATATCACTTATAGGACCGGGGGACCGTATAAAAATTTAAATTTCGTAATTTTTTAATAAATGTTTTTCTTGGCCGAAATCGCTTTACAAATACTTCTTTACCTCATTTAAAACATTTTTGCAATTGGAACTATATGTCTATGACTAACGGTTTAGGAATTAGCCATTGGACACCGTTGAGACCGGACACCCTGTATACGCGAATACACACAGGCATGTATATGGAATAGGTTTAAAAATGGCTAAAGCAAATTCAGAGAACCTCAAAGTGTTAAAATATGTTAATATTTCCATAGTCGGGTTTTTATCATGTTTTAATACGTTTCTTCCAACTCACATGACGTTACATATTCACCTGCTGAGGTCCATTATATTTCCGATATGAAGCAATGTATTTTTTTAAATTGTTAGCAACTGCTATAACGAAAAATATTTATTTTTTCCTGTCATTGTTGTGTAAGAGCTGGTTTTATCAGAATCTTGTTAAGACGGTATTCAAAAATTTTAACCCTCCGCATTTCCATTCCCTTGGGCCGATTTTGCCCATTTTCAATCCCCTCCGAGATACTAGCCATCTCAGAGTTGTTGGCGAGTTTGAAGACGATCCGTGCATAATTGCGACTTTTATCATGCGGACAAAATTTAGTACATACATATATATATATATATATATATATATATATATATATATATATATATATATATATATATATAAACTTTTTAGATGGGGGTGGTTTTGGGTTCCTGGGGTCATATAATGAAAAGTTATGAAGAAATTTTTCAAAAGTCGCACCATGGTAACGACTTCAATAGGTAGTATTTCTTACGAAATCTACCTAAAAAAAACTGTCCTTTTTATGCATTGAAAATGTCTAATTATGATTACCTTTAAAAACTATGTAAAAGCCTCATAAAAATTATTTCACCGTATTGCGTATTACATACGGGGGCAAAGTGCCAATCTATGCCCAAGTCTCCGGAAAGTCACAATCGGGTCCTAACTGTATCGGAGCTATTTGAGCTGTATTGTTTATGGAATTACGTGATATTTCTTTTTTTGAAAGTATGAACTTACGAATGCTTCGGTAAATTAGAATACAGCGACTTCAAACTTTTCTGCCCGAAAAGAGTCATTTGGCTTTCCGTCAACTGGATTCCGAGAGTTTAAGATTTACTTTTTTTTTTCCTCGAAAATATATCATTTCCCATTTCTCCCTACAGTGACTTGTCAAAGTCTAAATTGCCATTCAAAGTTTTCAGTAAAAGTCTACCCGGATCTTGGATTCTCTGGTGGCCACGGAACTAAAGAACTGCGACAAAAGACAGAGCAAACTTTTCCAATGGCTTTTGTCGCTCATTAGTTGAAGACAATTAGCGAAAATTGGCGCTCATTTGGGGGCTATTTTAATTAGAGGCATATTTTCTAGAATAACTATTCGAGAAAACTGTTTGGCAAAAGCAAAAGATTCTCCTTCCGAAATGGCAGCCGTCATAAAATAAGAAAGCAATTAAGGGCAATCAGGGCAAACGGAGAGCCTCATCGGCTAAGCGATGCCAGGCTGAAAAAAAAAAGAATATGAAGAAGTTTGTTAAATTGTTTAAGATGAAGATAATTTTAGTTAAACAGTGATTTGGTTTTTCTTACAGATTTATGTTATTTGTTGTTAGAATATTTTTGATATCACATTTATTTGTTTAACTTGATTGAATTACATTATCGTGGAAAAGCATTTTGCTAATTTGTTCTAATATTTCTCTTTTTTATTTTTCTTATCTTTTCTTATTTTCTTTTTTATTTGATTATCATCATTCTCACCAGTAAAAGCTTCTTGATAATAAAATTTTCTATGATGTAATTCTGACGGCGGATTTATTTATTTAAAAGCCAAAACTTGTTGTTATAAACTTTTCAATGTTCCTTTAAAAGCCTACGCTAGTAACGTATCGACATTAGCAAGCTAATATTAAACTAAAAAGCTAATGGTACTAACAAGTTAATGGCACCGTTCTTTTCAAATTTCTCATTTGCGATTTAATAGGTGAGAGTAGCCGAATTTGGACCACTTCATTTATTTTCAGGTGTAACTCACTTAATTTTTGGAATATCTGCAAAATATCACTACACGTGGTCAATCTATTCACCTACTAACTATATAAATCTTCAGATCAATTTCTTTTGGAAAAACTTAAGTTTTATTTTAGTTTGAAAAATTTCTAATAAAATATAATAAAATATATTATCTAATAAAAAACTTAATTAATAAAAATTGAAGTTATCTTAACATTTGCTCGAAGTGACTCCCTTTGTATGCAATGCAGAAATGTACGCGCGAAACAAATCCTTCTAATACCATCGCACTTTGAATACAATCCCTCGAAGCATAGCACAACTCATCTGTGTTCAGATGCAGTTATAAGCACTATAAGTCATGCAATTCAAAGTTACATAACTGTCAAATTTTAGTGTTAGGTTAATGGCGTCTTACTTGTTAGTGTAATAGGAAATTTTTGCTAAATATGTACCACTTATAGGACTGGGGGGCCGTATAAAAATTTAAATTTCGTGACTTTTTAAGAAATGCTTTTAATGATCAAAATGACCTTTAAAATAATTTTTTACCATTAAAACATTTTTGTAATTGGAACATGTCTATGACTAACGGTTTAGAAATTAGTCATTGGACTCCGTTGAGAGTGGACACTCTGTTTAACGATCGTTAAAAAATAATAACACAAAATTACTTCCTGTTACTGGATGGAGACTTGCAAGAAAATCCGATATAAAATTTATATAATATGTCTATTAATATAAATGTTATATATTTATATTAATGTGGAATGCGGAATGTTTAAAATATGCAGCCAATTTTATGAAGCTAAATATTTTTAAACTTATTTTTATTATTTTATAAAAATTGAGAGATTAAAATATTTATATTGATTGTTATTTAATCTAAGTATTTTTGTAAATGATTTACCAAAAGGCTTACAACTATCAATTTAAAAAGTTAGTTTTAATAAGCGAAACTTTCAAATTATTATCACATAAGTTTTCTTTCAGATACTAAGGGAGGGAAATATTGAGGTGATTTTTTTTTTTTTAAATTCATAATTTGGAGTATATAGGGTTTTATAAATCGTTTAATCTAGAAGCATAAAATCCAATGAACTCATTTTAAATACTGAAGTTTATCCTTAAACTCATACCGAGATATTGAGATTGTTACAACGTTTTAAATGAAATTATTTAATTGAGGATTGCTTAATGAACTGCTAGTAACACATTTCCAACTTAATATTTTATTACTATTACCAAAGTTAAAAAAAAAAATACTAGTCGGATGTGGCAATCCCAAAACGTTCTTCTATCTCATACATGTTAGAGGAGACCGGGGCACATTTTCCATAGGGGCAAGTTTTCCAACTTGCTTTAGTTTTTAAATGAGCCGCTAGGTGGCGCTAGCGAGTGAACTGGCTGAATTGGCAACATCTTACACAACATCTACAAAAGTTATAGCTTAATAGCTGCTGTCACTTCGTCTGGAGAGCTGTTTTTTTCATTTTTTCAACGGTGAGTAAAATTTTAGGTCTTTATTAAAAAGTAAAAAAAAAACGTACTAGCGTTAAACTTACTGTTTTGACATTGCATACACTAAAAAAGGGTTTCTTTTGCAAACAACTTACACCGGTATTCGTCCAGATAGTGTAAAAGTTCAAATATGGCGACGGGGCAGGTTTTCCAACAACATACGGGGCATGTTTTCCAACATGTTTCTCGTTTGAAAACCTCCCCCCTCCTAAATCAGCTAATGTTATTGTATCAAAAAATCGGCCAAATAACCATATACACTACGAACCCGTTTGATCATTTAGTCATTTAAGTAAAACTATCAATATAAAAAACAAGGCAAATTCAAAAATATAATAAAATGTCAATTTTTTCTAAAATGGGTTCATTTAATGAATCCGTTTTATGTTAATTATGCCTTTATAGTCATAAGCTAGCACACTGAGATCGCAGTGAGTATGAACCCCTCAAAAAGCAAATTAACCATGCTTAGAGCCGCTCCACTGGCGTTAATCCACAGTTAATATTATGGCGGGCTTTAAACGTTAGAGAATTTTCATACTGAATCCTGAAATATTTACAAACTGTGCTTTTACGCCATCCTACTTTTCTGACAGGCCAGCTCCTGCCGCACCAAATGTTAAAAGCACCAACAATCCTGAAAAGATTTGAAACTTTCCTCAATAATCACCCCCCCCCCCCCCCCCCCCCCGCAGAAACAAAACAACACCGAAAGCATCTAATCATTCTACACCAACGCAGGCTAGCATTTCCAAAGAAGCTGTTCCTTAAGTTCTGCTCAAAATTTCCTTATTGCTTATGAAAAAAGCGTTCCTTCTACATCCAAACAAGCTTTGCCTACACCAGAAGAAGTTAGGACTTTTGCGAAGGCTGCCCTAAGCAGGCAAACACGGCGTGGAAAAAAAATAGGAAGTATTGTACATACTGATTCTCCTGTCAAAAATCAACTGAAAATGGAAAAAAAGATTCATCTAAAAAAAAGGAAACTGCAAAAGGAATCAGATAAAAGGGGCGAGAAAAAAAAATCCAATTCCGGCCAGGGAGCTGTTTGGACCTTCGTCTTTAAATGTCAAATGGATTAAAAATATTTTTTGACATTGCATACACTAAAAAAGGGTTTCTTTTGCAAACAACTTACACCGGTATTCGTCCAGATAGTGTAAAAGTTCAAATATGGCGACGGGGCAGGTTTTCCAACAACATACGGGGCATGTTTTCCAACATGTTTCTCGTTTGAAAACCTCCCCCCTCCTAAATCAGCTAATGTTATTGTATCAAAAAATCGGCCAAATAACCATATACACTACGAACCCGTTTGATCATTTAGTCATTTAAGTAAAACTATCAATATAAAAAACAAGGCAAATTCAAAAATATAATAAAATGTCAATTTTTTCTAAAATGGGTTCATTTAATGAATCCGTTTTATGTTAATTATGCCTTTATAGTCATAAGCTAGCACACTGAGATCGCAGTGAGTATGAACCCCTCAAAAAGCAAATTAACCATGCTTAGAGCCGCTCCACTGGCGTTAATCCACAGTTAATATTATGGCGGGCTTTAAACGTTAGAGAATTTTCATACTGAATCCTGAAATATTTACAAACTGTGCTTTTACGCCATCCTACTTTTCTGACAGGCCAGCTCCTGCCGCACCAAATGTTAAAAGCACCAACAATCCTGAAAAGATTTGAAACTTTCCTCAATAATCACCCCCCCCCCCCCCCCCGCAGAAACAAAACAACACCGAAAGCATCTAATCATTCTACACCAACGCAGGCTAGCATTTCCAAAGAAGCTGTTCCTTAAGTTCTGCTCAAAATTTCCTTATTGCTTATGAAAAAAGCGTTCCTTCTACATCCAAACAAGCTTTGCCTACACCAGAAGAAGTTAGGACTTTTGCGAAGGCTGCCCTAAGCAGGCAAACACGGCGTGGAAAAAAAATAGGAAGTATTGTACATACTGATTCTCCTGTCAAAAATCAACTGAAAATGGAAAAAAAGATTCATCTAAAAAAAAGGAAACTGCAAAAGGAATCAGATAAAAGGGGCGAGAAAAAAAAATCCAATTCCGGCCAGGGAGCTGTTTGGACCTTCGTCTTTAAATGTCAAATGGATTAAAAATATTTTTTGTTATGTTACTGTTATGTTCTTGAGCCTTTAGTTCACAATAAAAAATACTTATTAATTAACAAGCAAGATTTATTACCGATGTTTTACCATTTAAAGTATAGTTGGAAAATTTGCCCCTGACCATTTTTCGTAGGCTGGAAAACTTGCCCCGCATACGGGGCACATTTTCCAACGTAACATGATTAGAATTAACTATTTTTTGTGAAAAGTATATTTAGTTTTTTGAAAAATAATTGTGCCAGCTTGTACAGGAAGGTCTAGGGAATACAATGATATCTTATATATATCAAAATAGTTAAAAATAAAAAATACAAAAATAAAAATCTAAAAAGTTGGAAAACTTGCCCCGGTCTCCCCTAATACTTCCTGAAAAATGCAGCATAGTAGCGCCATCGGTTAGGTGATTTACACCAAAATCTAATCATCTACAACTTATGTCAAGTTCTAATTGAATTTGTAGTTTAATGAAAATCCGTGCATTAGTTTTTGAGAAAGAGCTGCTGCAGAAATCGTGAAAAGTTCTGCATAGCAGTTGCACCTGTTGGGAAATTTATACACCAAAAACTTATCAGGATCAATTTATATGAGGGACTAATTGAATCTAAAGTTTGATGAAAATTCATGCATTAGTTCTTGAGATTGCTAAACCATGAAAAATGCAGCATAGTAGCGTCACCTGTTGGGCGATTTACACCAAAAGCTAAACAGCACTAAATTTATACCAAGAACTAACTGAATCTGAAGTTTGATGAAAATTCGTGCATTAGTTCTTGAGATATTATATAGATTGCGATAATCATGAATAATGCAGTATGGCAGCGCCACTAGGCGATTTACACAAAAAAATTATATCAGCACTAAATTATATCAAGGACTAACTTAATCTGAAGTTTTCTGAAAATCCGCGCTTTAGTTCTTGAGATATAGCTATTGTGGAAATCATGAATAATGCAGCATAGCAGCGCCACCTGCTGGGCGATGTACACTAAACAGTAATCAGCACCAACTTATATCAGGGGCTAATTGAATCTAAAGTTTTATTAAATTCCGTTTATTATTTCTTGAGACAGAGCGCCCACAAAATTTATGTTACATACAGACACACAGACAGAGACAGACACACAGACGGACATTTTGTAAAAGCATGTTTTTCGGGATCTCTGGCTCCTAAAACGTGTAAATCTGTCAAAAACCAGAATTCGAAAATTTTCACGAAACCAATACTTTCTTCTAGTAAAGATAGAAGAAGATAAAAAAAACTAACGCAAGTGTGTGAATGAATTAAGCGAAACAATAATAACTGCATTTATTATGAACTTAATCAATTAAAAATTGTGTGTATTGCTCAAATAGCCAAGTTTACTCAATGGCTATTACTATTCTTTTCTTCCTTTTACTCTTTTACGATTGCACAAAATCATGAAACAATCTTATTTCTCCTAATATTAGTTTTTGTCTTGCAGTAAATTTTCTCACACTAAGTTAGTAATTATTAGACATTGGAAAAACATATACAGAAGGTAAATTATTTCCTTTATTAGGTATCAGTTGTTATTATCTAACTTTTCAATGAAAGTGTTCGATATTAAGATATGCACATAACTTACCGGATAACATTCGTTACAAAACTATACTTTTAAGCTAAGCTTTGTTAACAGCAAATAAAGACCCTTATTTTAGCTCCTAAAGTTTTATTAATGACTATGTATTAGAATATATTTTTAAGGTATTTACTGTTATTTTTAGCAAATAAAGACACTTACTTTAGTTTTTAAAGTTATATTAATGAATGTATTAGAACATATTTCTAAGGTATTCAACTGTTATTATTTTTTTACTTTCTTCTATCTTTACAAGAAGAAAGTATTGGATTCGTAAAAATTTTCGACTTCCGGTTTTAGAGGTCATAGATTCCAAAAAACATGTTTTTACAAAATGTCTGTCTGTGAGTCTGTGAGTCTGTCTGTCTGTCTGTGTGTCTGTCTGTCTGTCTGTGTGTATGTGATACAAATATTGTGGTCGCTCTATCTCAAGAACTAATGCACGGAATTTAATAAAAATTTATATTCAAGTAGTCCCTAATATAAATTGGTGCTGATTAGTTTTTGGTGTAAATCGTCCAACAGGTGGCGCTGCTATGCTGCATTTTGCAGCATTTACGCGATTTTCGTAATAGCTCTATCTCAAGAAATAATGCACGGATTTTCATCAAACTTCAGATTCAGTTAATCCTTGATATGAATTGGTGCCGATGACGTTTTGGTACAAATCGCCCAACAGATGGCGCTGCTATGCTGCATTTTGCAGCATTTACGCGATTTCCGTAATAGCTCTATCTCAAGAAATAATGCACGGATTTCCATCAAACTTCAGATTCTGTTAGTGCTTGACATGAGTTGACGTTTTGCATCTTGTGGTGTAAATCGCTCAACAGGTGGCGCTGCTATGCTGCATTTTTTGTGATTTCCGCAATAGCTCTATCTCAAGAACTAATGCTTGGGTTTTCAACAAACATCAGATTCAGGTATACCTGGATATGAATTAGTGCTGTTTATGTTTCGCTGTAAATCGCTCAACAGGTGGCGCTGCTATGAAGAGTTTTTCTCGACTTCCGCAATAGCTCAATGTCCAGAACTAATGCACGGATTTTCATCAAACTTCAGATTCAGTTAGTCTTAGACATGAATTGATGTTTTGTATCTTTTGGTGTAAATCGCTCAACAGGTGGCGCTGCTGTGCTGCATTTTTGTGATTTCCACAGTAGCTCTAGCTCCTGATAATACACGGATTTTATAAGACTTCAGATTCCTGTATACCTTAATATGAATTAGTGCTGTTAGTGTTTTGGGGCAAATCGCTCAACAGGTGGCGCTGCTATGCTGCATTTTTCAGAATTTCCCCTACAGCTCTCTCTCAATAACTAATGCACGAATTTTCATCAAACTTCAAATTCAGGTATACTTTTATATGAATAAATTGATGTAATTTCTTTTACTATTTAAATGATTTAATTGACGTGATTTATATAGAAGAAAGTTTTGTGATGGCCACAACATACTAGTTTTTATTTATCATTAAACAAAAAGAAATCATTGTATCGAGAAACTCAATTCGACGCGTCGATTTGCGTTTCTTATCTCTCTATTCTAAAAAAAAGTAACTACCGCTGTCACCGCCGCCGCCGCCGCCGGTTTTGAATTTTTTGTGACCGGAGGTCTTTCTTCATTAATATTAAGAAAAATAATGCATACAAAAATATGAAAGTCGGTAGTATTATACAGAATTGTTTGATAAACACGCTGACGCAGAAGTTTTTAAATCGAAGAATTATTTTAAGAGATATTTAATGCTAAAGTTGGACAAAATCGTTCCACTAAAAAAGTTTTATAGGAGCAAAAACTATACAACGGAATTTAATAATTTTTAGATAATTTTATACGTTATAATTTCCCGGTGTGCAGAATTCATTATTTTTTTTTTAATTTGACTCATTTTTCGAGCTTTCATTTCTATTTTAAATTCAAATTTTCAGCATTTCGAGAGATATTTTTTACTTATTTTAGGAAATTGTACTAATTTAACCTGTTGCCAACTGTATAAACAACGGAAAAAATAATGTTTGCTTCAAATTAAAACTTTATTTACACGTGACTATTATAAACAGAAAAGATACTTTCAAATTAAAGTTAAATAATTGTGTACAAAAAGCAGGAACTTATTAAAAATTACGTCTTAAAAAATATACACGTGAATTTTAAAAGAGAAAGGATATTGTAAAATAATAAATTCATTAACATGCGTTAGAAGTCTTAAATAGGAGAAATTACGTCATATTTACGTCACATTACAGTTATTACATAAAATGAATACAAAATATTGCAAAACAGTTTAAATTTAGAAATTGCGCTAGACATTTGATATTTTGAGAGAATCTTTTCAACTATTTTTGTTAGGAAAGCGCAAATAATATTTCATTTCTAACAAAAGTATTTTCACGTGAATATTTAAAAGAGAAAGAATAGCTTTGTCAAAATTACGTCAGATTAACAACGATTAATTTAAAATGCCTCATTAAAAAGAACTTTCTTTTAGCTTTGTTAAAAAATACCAGGAGACAAAGATTGGTTACTTAATTCCTTTTATATTATCTTATTTTGAAATGTTGTTACACGTGTCTACGTCATCAAGTTATTTTTATTTCGACGTTTTATTTGTATTTTTATTAATGTTGTACTAATTTATCTGTTCTTTCGTTATTTAAAATAAAAATTATGTCAATTTGTATAATTTGGCGAGTGATTTGGCGAAATTGGTCGACGGGATAATCAAGTAATACCGCAGCGGATTTTGCGTTAAAATTCCCCAATCAAAGAGAAATGAACAGAAATCCGTTTATAGGGAGATCGTCACTGTTTTTTAAATTATAATTCAATCTTTCGAAATCTTTTTAAAGCCGATCAAATTAGTGTTCATTTAGAGTCTGCGGTGTCTGGACGGGGGTTGGCGAGCGTAGCTCGTAGGGGGCCGAGCCCCCTAGTTCTTTATATATTTCTAAGGTATTTACTGCTATTTTTAGTAAATAAAGACCCTTACCTTGGCTATATTAATGACTATGTATTAGAACATATTTCTGAGGTATTTACTGTTATTTTTTTTAAATTTATCATTAAACAAAAAGAAATAATTGTATCGAGAAACTCAATTCGACGCGTCGATTTGCGTTTCTCGTTCTTATTTCGAAATGAAATACATTCCACAGCATTCAGAAATATCTGAAGATTTATATTCCGAAATATTTTGGTTTTATAAGTACATATGAATTCGTATTACTTATGTGAAGTTGGGAGTTTTGAGCGACTTCTGCTGTTGCGTGAATTTCAGGCAAATTCCTTACATTCGCATGCTGATTAAGCCCTTTTCACGTAGTTTGTCGGGTTTTTTTCACCCTTCTCTAAACAACCTTAAATTACATATTTCATTTATTTTTTGATTGCAAAATAACTCAAAAATGAAAAAAAAAATGTTTTTTTTTTTTTTTTTTTTTTTTTTTTTTTTTTTTTTTTTTTTTTTTTTTTTTTTTTAAACTAGGGGGCTCGGCCCCCTACGAGCTACGCTCGCCAACCCCCGTCCAGACACCGCACTCTAAATGCACGCTAATTTGATCGGCTTTAAAAAGATTTCGAAAGATTGAATTATAATTTAAAAAACAGTGGCGATCTCCCTATAAACGAATTTCTATTCATTTCTCTTTGATTGGGGAATTTTAACGCCAAATCCGCTGCAGTACTACTTGATTATCCTGTCGATCAATTTCGCCAAATTATATAAATCGCCAAACCACTCGCCAAATTATACAAATTGATATAATTTTTATTTTAAATAACGAAAGAACAAATAAATTCGTACAACATTAATAAAAACACAAATAAAACGTCGAAATAAAAATAATTCGATGACGTATACACGTGTAACAACATTTCAAAATAAGCTAATATAAAAGGAATTAAGTAAAGAGAGTCTTTGTCTCCTGGTATTTTTTAACAAAGCGAAAAGAAAGTTCTTTTAATTGAGACATTTTAAATTAATTTTCAAAATATCAAATAAATGTCTAGCGCAATTTCTAAATTTAAACTTTTTTGCAATATTATTTTGTGTTCATTTTATGTAATAACTATAATTTGACGTAAATATGACGTAATTTCTCCTAAGACTTCTAACGCATGTTAATGAATTTATTATTTTACAATATCCTTTCTCTTTTAAAATTCACGTGTATACTTTTTATGACGTAATTTTTAATAAGTTCCTGCTTTTTATACGTAATTATTTAATTCTAATTTGAAAGTTTTTTTTCCTGTTTATAATAGTCACGTGTAAATACATTTTTAATTTGAAGCAAACATTATTACTTGCGCTTTACAGTTGGCAACAGTTTAAATTAGTACAATTTTCTGAAATCTGTAAAAAATATCTCTAGAAATGCTGAAAATTTGAATTTAAAATAGAAATAAAACCTGAAAAAATGAGTCAAAATAAAAAAATTAATGCAATCTGCACTCCGGCAAATTCTAACGCATAAAATGATCTAAAAATGATTACACTGCCATGTATAGTTTTTGCTGCTATAAAACTTTTTTAGTGGAACGATTTTGTCCAACTTTAGCATTAAATAACTCTTAAAATAATTCTTCGATTTGAAAACTGTCTGCATCAGCGTGTTTATCAAACATTTCTGTATGAAACCACCGATTTTCATATTTTTGTAAGCATTATTTTTGTTAATATTAACGAAGAAAGACCCCCGGTCACAAAAAAATCAAAACCGGCGGTGACAGCGGTAGTTACTTTTTTTTAGAATAGAGAGATACACAGTTTTAAAGCGTTTTTGTTCATAAAAAATGTATAAAAAAAGTCCATTCGATTTCTTCGGACTTTCATAGCACAAAACGTAGAATGAAACTTCTAAAGCCATATACCAACAAATCTATTGCGATTTTTACGTTCTTCCATCTTTACAAGAAGAAAGTACTAGATTCATGAAAATTTTCGACTTCTGGTTTTCGACGGATTTATACGTTCTAGAATGCCCTGAACACGATCTGATGGTTTTTACCAAGTGTCGGTCTGTGAGTCTTTCAGTCACTCTGTGACTCTGTATTCTATTCTAAAAAAAGTAACTTACGCTGTCACCGCCGACGCCGCCGCCGGTTTTGAATTTTTTGTGACCGGAGATCTTTCTCCGTTAATATTAAGAAAAATACTGCATACAAAAATATGAAAATCGGCGGTATTATAGATAAATGTACGATAAACGCGCTGATGCAGACACTTTTCAAATCGAATAATTATTTTAAGAGATATTTAATGCTAAAGTTGGCCAAAATCGTTCCATTAAAAAAGTTTTATAGGAGCAAAAACTATACATGAGAATTAATTCATTTTTAGATCATTTTATACGTTAGAATTTCCCGGTGTGCAGATCATTCACTTTTTTAATTTGACTCATTTTTTGAGGTTTTATTTCTATTTTAAATTCAAATTTTAGTTAAGATTCGTTAACTTTCTGTGTCTTTTCCGTCAAAAGAAGGCATGGTATTTGTAAAATATGTTTGCATTTTGATGCAGATTTGCTTATTATATTAGCTTATTTTCAAATGTTTAACTAATTTTATTTAATCAAAGACGATAACAGCCATTGTATCTTTTAACAGCAGCTGATTTTTCCTTGAAATTCCCCAATTGAAGAGAAATGAATAGAAACCCGTTTATAGGAAGATCGCCATTGTTTTTTAAATTATAATTCAATCTTTCAAAATCTTTTTAAAGCCGATAAAATTAGCGTGCTTTTAGAGACTGCGGTATCTGAACGGGGGTTTGCGAGCATAGCTCGTAGGGGGCCGAGCCTCCTAGTGTCAAAAAATTTTTGTGGGCGGTCTATCTCAAGAACTAATGCACGGAATTTCACAAAACTTTAGATTCAGTTAGACCTTGAAATAAACTGGTCCTGATTAGATTTTGGTGAAAATTGCCCAACAGGTGGCTCTGCTATGCGGCATTTTCACGATTTCTGCAATAGCTATACCTAAGGAACTACTGCACGGATTTTCATAAAACTTCAGATTCAGTTAGTCCGGGATACAGTTAGGTGCTGATTATAATTTGGTGAAAATCGCCCAACAGATGGCGCTGCTATTCTGCATTATTAATGATTATCGCAAAAGCTCTAACTCAAGAAAAAATGCACGAATTTTCATCAAACTTCAGATTCAGTTAATCCCTGATATAAATTAGTGCTGTTTAATTTTTGGTGTAAATCGCCCAACAGGTAGCACTGCTGTGCTTCATTTTTCCCGATTGACGCAATAGGACTGAAGAACTCTCAAGAACTAAACCATGAATTTTCATCAAGCTTCAGATTCAGTTACTGCCTGGTATAAATTGGTCGTAATTAATTCATGGTGTAAATCGCCCAACAGGTGGCGCTGCTATGCAGAATTTTTTACAATTTCCGCAATAGCTCTATCTGAAAAACTAATGCACGGAGTTGCATCAAACTTCGGATTCAGTTACATAATCTAACAGGTGGTGCTGATATGCTGCATTTTTCAGGAAGTATTAGCATGTAATGAGACAGAAAAAGTTTTGCGATTGCCATATATGACTAGTTTAATCTATTGCGATTTTTTTGTAGCGCCAAATGGAAGAAGGGGAGATTTCAAGTGTGTGGGAGAGAGGAGGGTAAAATTTAGCTGATTAATTATTTACGTATTTTAATGATTGCTTATAGCGTTTTATTGTTATAGTATCCCTGTATTGTTACTATGTAATAACATTAAAAAGGTTTAGAAAAATTAAGATTTTAAACTATACATTTTAAGGTGGGGTGAGATGTGGGAATGAAAATTTCCGGGGAGACGGAATTAGATGAATTGTCTTAAAAAAGAGAAAATATTCACCATAATCAAGAGTAGAAAATTCCCATTCCTGTAAAAAAAAAATCTTGTAAACAAGTAAAAATTTAATTTAAAAAATCAAAATCCTGACTGCGTAAAAAGCGAACTATTTAATTATTTCTCATCAATGTGAAACTATTTCTTATATTACTTATCTATTTTTTTTAATTTACTTGTATTGATACTTTTAAGTTGTGTTTAATTGCTAGTTCCTATCTATAAACACTGTTTTGATGATGCCTATAAATGTCTGTGAAGGTTAGAGTTCCAGTAAACCTAGACATCCTACCTACACAACTTCCAGGTTGTGTAATATTTAAACGGATCTTCTGACTGTAAAAACCTATACAATGATATGCCACTCAATAGTGTGCTTAAAAAAAAAAAACAATTTCGTCTCTACCGCCATTTTGTATTTTACGGCCGCCATTTTGAATTTATAAAAACAAAATCTATCCTATAACCATCGGACGGTTAAGACAGATCGATAGAGATCTCATTCGTTAAAATCTATCCAGCCGTTGGGATGTTTCGAGGGTATAAAGAAATCCACATACCCAGATACGCATGTAACACATAACCCTTCTTGGCAGTCGGGTAAAATGGAAAGTTAAAATTTAATAAAAACTCTCCCCGCCCACAAGCCCCTCCCCCGGACCTTTTAAATTACATTTAGTTCAAATTCAAAATGTAATGTCATTTAGAATATTATTAAATCAAAAATAAACTTGAGATAAACCCCTTAAATTACATTTAATTTAAATTCAAAATGTAATGTCATTTAGAATATTGTAAAATCAAAAATGAATCATATACAATCACTAAGAAAGCCAGAAATGATTTTTGGTCACGTCCTCACGATTTGGGATCCCTGTGGCGACAGAACAATTTAAATAAAAATTATTCTCGGAACAAATTATATAAACACCATAACTTTATTTTCAAATGTTACCATAGAATACTCTAAACTTAAATGTGCCTATAAATTTTGAGAAATAAAAAGAAGTGCGTTTCATGAAGAACTTAATCAATTAAAAACTGTATCCTTCTCAAAAATCTAAGCGCACCCAATGGCTATTAACAATTTTTTCCTCCCTATTTTCTTTTTCAACTGCACAAAATGAACCAATCTTATTTCTCCTAATAATAATTAAATTCCCTCAAACACTGATTAGCTTTATGTCTTTTTGACGCAAATAGATGTTTTCCTCAGGACCGAATGAAGCGACAACTGATATGAATTTAATTGAGAAAAACTTCCTTCCCTAATCAGAATTCTTAATGTCCCAAGATTTCATAATTTTTTCCTCCTCAAATTTTTGAATATAATTAGGGAGTTTATTTGCCCAGATCATTAAAATGGAGAGATAAATATTAATTAAAGACTTAGTCAAGATTCTCTTAGAAACATTATTCTTTTTATATATTTTTTTCATCACCACCATTAAAATGTATTTCTGCAGTTATTCTCTTGTTTATTTGTAAAAAGATACAATCACCTTATATGCTCAAGGCAATTGAAATGAAGAACCTAGTAAAAAGATGGCTGTGTTTTTTTGAAGAGGGACATAATCAAGAAATGGGTTTTCTATGCAAATAATGATTCCCCATGTATTATAAAGAATTAATTGAATTGAAAAGCATTGAGGGTTTTTTTTTTTTTAATTTATTTTTTGCTAATTTTGGGAATATTGCTGAACGAAAGTTGTGGTCTGGTATCACAGAAATGCATTTAATGATCTTTTCTATTGAAAGGTAAACAGAATTTAAATCCATATAGGATAGAAAAGTCATTAGTTTTATTTCTTTAATGAGAAAAAAAGCGTTCCTGAGATAATAACTTGGCATTTTAGTGACTTAAAATACATTAGAGAATTAGTAATTTAGCTGATATTGACAAAAAAAAAACTAAATTGGTCTAGATAATTTTCAGAAATTGTTTCTACATGAGCAATTTAAAAATAAATAAATTGTCCAAAGAGAGGCTAAAAGGATTATTTGTAATTAAAACAAAACAAAACTTATATCAATAAAACTGTTTGATAAATATTGCTAAAAAATTTAAATGTTATGAATAGCAGTAATAAATAACATAAAGAAGTTATTTTATTTTTATTAGAAGCATGAATAAACTTCTCAACTATATCGTGGCTTAATAATATACTCGGACGCAGTGGAAAGGAAAAGCAGATAATTTAGATTTAAAATAAACTAGAGAACAGGAATTCTGTTTTTTCAGAATTTAGTGTCGCCCCCGGCATTTCCATTACTTCATTTTCTTCTGGTGGACTGGTGGTTTCTATTATTATGAAACAGCCGTTATAAATGAAGCGTTAGGTGAAGATGGAAGAACAGTCGTAAAAAGTTAGAACTCTGATTTTCTGGTCAGAATGAAAAAAAAAAATGGCCATAATTTTTTTTGAAAAAAAAAAAAAAAAAAAAAAATTACGGCCATTTTTTTTTTCTCATTCTGACCAGAAAATCAGAGTTCTAACTTTTCAGGGCTGCTCTTTCATCGTCACCTAACGCTTCATTTATAATGGCTGTTTCGTAATAATAGAAACCACTAGTCCATCAGAAGAAAATAACTCGGTTAAGCGAGACTCGAACAATCGGGACTCTACTGCAAAACATATTTCAATTTTAAGACTCAAAGCACACGCTTTTATTTAATGTAAAATGACGTCATTTGCATTAATATAGATTCTTAAAATTAAATATAGTTTATAATAGCTCCATGTTTTATCATAAATCCTTCATTTATATTTTTCTCGAAATAGCACGTATTTTAATTATTTTTTTTTTCAATTTTTATGAGAAAATGGCAGCAAGATGATATAATTGCTATTTTTCAACAATTTTTTTTTTTTTTTTACTTTCTACAGAAATGGAGTACTCCAGTTTCCAAATGAAACAAATGTCGCAAAAAACTACAAAAAAAAAATAATTTTTCGAAAACAAATAGAGATGCAGTTTTCAAACAAATTGCATTGAAAAGTACTTTTTTTCCCCAATACGACGGTATAAACATTGAAAATGTGCGATGCTTAGAAGTTTTAATCGCGCAGAGGTTTAATCGCTCTGTAGAGTATTTAATCGCGCAATGAAACATCGGTTTTTGTTTTACGGCTGGCGTACACAAGGTAACGTTATTTCTTGGAGACAAAATAAGCTGAGAGAAAGAAATAGTATACCGGGGGCTAATATCTCTCGAGTCTCACAGCAATAAAAAATGTTAAGATTAATATTCCAACTTAGTGATACGGTGTTTATGTGATAGGTAAAAGCCATCAAAAAGAAAAGCATATAGACCGGGAGGCGGCTGCACAAGCTATCGCCTCATCGAGTTGACGGCTGAAATCCCAAAGTAGTTAAAACTAGATCCGCGTATTAAAATGCAACTGGTCTGCCAAGTCATATCTTGGTGGAAAACACCTGCAAACCCAATTTTAGTGTTTGACTGGGTAGGTTTACCATTGTGTTTTCCTGCTTCCAGTTCTCCATGTTTTCATACCTTTGAGGGCAGGAAAACACAATGGTAAACCTACCCAGTCAACCACTAAGGCTTAGATGTTATATATTCCCGCGGCCGCCATCTTGGATTTCTCGGAGATATTTTGTTGGCATTTATCGATAAGGCAACCCCGACGAGTAACATGTTCTGGCAACCTAGTTAAGCCTAACATGCGCATAGATCTGCTTGGCCACAATTACTTGGCGAAAAAGGGTTGCTAAAAAAATCCAAGATGGCGGCTGCGGGAATATATAACATCTGGTCCACCACTAATATCGGATTTTCAGGTGGTTTCCACCAAGATATGAGGCGTTCAGAAGACAATCCGTCCCCCAGGGGAATACCTTCTTTAGGTATTTACATGTTTCGCGATCCCGGATTCCCGAGCGATCTTCCTCCTTTCTTGTCCTCTTCTCTTTTTGGTTGTCTATCCTTTTTTCTTTGTTTCACACTTTTTAATTTTCTCTTTTCAGTTTGTTATCCCTCTTTGTTCGTGTTCATGTTTGATTTTTTTACTAGCTTTTTTTGTTCAACTTGTTCTTTGTTCTACTAACACTGTTCTTGTTCTTTTGTTTTAAAAGAAAAAAAAAAAAAAAAAAAAAACGACAAAAAATGCACCTTTTTCCTACGTTCTCTCTCAGTTTACTTCTTTTTTATACAAAAGTGGATTTTTTTATTTTCACGTGAGACACTCTGGGTGTTGAGGTTTTTTAATCTCATCACCTCGTTTCTACCTTTTTAGGCTGATCTCGGGTCCCAGAGTGCAGGACATTTCTAAAATCCGGTACCGTGATCGGAGGACGCCATACTTGTATGGTGGCTGTTAGGACCAACACCGGGAGACTGGTGCCTTTCGGCGAAAGGGACTGTAAGTTGGACAGAGCTGTAAAGGCTTACCTACTGGCTACCTGATTCCAAAGTGAAAGAACTAGAGACTAGGAAATGCTATCGAGTTTAATCCAACGTTCGAAAAACGTGGAAGTTTGTTGGGACTAGTTTTCACCCTTTTGAGACCTGTGCCTAAAGTAGGGGTCGAAACTTTAAAGAAGAAGGGTCGGTGACCAGCCCGATGTCTGGCGTTTCACAAAATATCTCTCAAATATGGCTACACCTGACGAAAATAAGATATGCGATGTGGAAGCCCCACAATCTACTAAAGATAAGGATAATGCATTCAGCACTAGCTGAAAAGCTACTCCAAATACGGGAAAAAAACAATCTTGGGGTGAGAGAGTTGAACATTCTGCTACCAATATGGAATGTAAAAATGTCAACTCTGATGCAAATAAAACAGAAGAAAGATTTTTCGTAGTCAAACGCCAAGAAGGCGGTTTTGATAAAACATCCCCCTTTTTGATTAATAAATCTACCCAAGGACTGGTTGGTGAACCCAAAACGATAAAAAAAAACTCCGTACAGGTGAACTGCTAAAGAATCAGCTAACTTCAAGAAATGTACACACTTTGCCAACATTCCTATTACAATATCGCTACATCGAACTTTAAACTCACCTCGTGGAGTGATTTCCGAAGCTGACCTGTTGTATGTTACTGAAGATGAATTACGAGAAAACTTAAAAGAACAAAATGTCACAGAAGCTAGAAGAATAAAAATCTACCGTCGGGACGAACAGATACCAGCTAATCAAATACAAATACCTACAAAGCACATTATACTTACTTTTAACACACCCAATTTACCGAAATATATAAAAGCTGGATATCTATCATGTTCTGTCAGACCTTATATCCCAAATCCATTGCGTTGCTTTAATTGTCAACGCTTTGGGCATTCAAAAACAAATTGCAGAGGTAAGGAAATATGTGGTCGGTGTAGTGCAGTTGGTCACGAAAGTGCACAATGCAATTCTGCACCTTGTTGTGTCAAATGTAAAAAAATCATCCATCTTATGCTAGATCGTGTGAACAGTGGAAAAAGGAAAAGATACAGACCATACGCACAAAAGATAACATTTCGTACCCAGAAGACAGAAAAATAGTTGAATCCAGGACACCTAAAGTTGGTGTTTCATATGCTGCTGCCTTATCGAAAACTGTCCATCAAACTGTAGCAACCCAAACCGAGATCCCCTCTGAAAATAATGGACCACAAGCATTACTGACGTCATGCAACGTCACGATGGATTATAGCTAATCAGCTTCTCGATTTATCCCACAAACGCTCACCAAAAGCCACTCAAATACCCCAATACTTGTGGGAAACATTGCGAGCTTCACCCAGCGCGCGTGGTCAATTGCCAAACAAAACAAAAGGTAATCAACCCATCTAATAATTCTGGTAAGACAAATAGTTCAACGCAATCTGTTCCTCCTAAGCTAACGAAATCTGTTTCTGCTAAGTCACCGAATACTGTTCCTCCTAAATCACCACAACCAGAAACTGTTTCTTTTAAATCAGCACAACCTAATTTTTCCAAAATTCCACTCCATAAAAGAGGCTCTCATAGTACCACTAAAACAACACCTTTAAAACCGGGCCATAGATCTGATGCAGAAAAACATAAACTACTAATAGTTAAATCCAGTGTCTCATCTGATAATACTTCCAAAAAGAAAAAAAGAAAACTTCCCAAAATCAAACCCATCCAAAACAACATGATAAAATGGAAGAAGATGATGCCGTAGCTCTTCACCCAGAACCGGATGAAGACTTTAACGATGGGGATAGTATCTCCACTGTCTCCGAATAAAATAACGCAGATAAATTTATCTAAGGAAAAAAATAAGGACTAATATTATTTCGTGGAACTACTGTGGCTATCACAATAAGTATGACGAAATCCGAAATATACTTCATGACCATCAACCACTTTGTTTAGCTTTACAAGAAACCAATCTTAAATCCAACGACAAAGCAAAATTGCGCATCTATACTACATACAGAAAATATTTTACAGGTAGTGAAAGGGCCACGGGTGGAGTGGCTCTTTTCATCTCCCGCAATTTACCCCATACTCATATTAATCTAAACACGCACTTACAAGCTGTTGCAATCCGTGTCCATATAAACCGACTAATTACAATCTGCACCATATACTTACCGCCAAATCAGTCTATTCAGTCCGCTACTCTTGATAATCTTCTTCTCCAACTCCCCACTCAGTACATCATTGTTGGAGACTTCAATGCTCATAGCCAACTGTGGGGTAATTCTGACTCTAATCAACGTGGTGATACAATCGAAAAATTAATTTCTGACAATGGCTTATGCCTACTCAATAATGGTGATCATACTTATTTTCATGAACCAACACGCACCTTTCATGCAATAGATCTCACACTCTGCTCCCCATCTATCTATCCATATTGGAACTTCTGGGTCTCTAATGACCTGCACGGCAGTGACCATTTTCCAACTTTTATCTCGCAGACTTCTCCTCAAAGAGATTCTAATAATTATGTTAAACGCTATAACTATGACAGAGCCACCTGGCCAACTTTCACAAATCATGCTAAAATCACAAATCATATGGTAGAAGGTGACATAGACGATGCGGTTGATAATATCACCCAGTGTATTATCAATGCTGCAGATATTAGCATCGCTATCTCATCATCTACAATGAAACACAGGAAGCCATGGTGGAACAGTGACTGTCAAGCTGCAAAAAAAAAATCAACAGAAAGCTTGGGGTATCTTTCGACGTTATCCCAATAATACTAACTATATTGCATACAAAAAAGCAAAGGCTGAATGTAGAAGAGTGCGTCGTAAAAGCCAACCTGAATCCTGGATTCAATATGTATCTAACATTAACTCAAATACCTCTAGTAAAGTGCTGTGGAAAAAAGTAAAAAATTGTATGGGTCTCTATTCTGAAAACCACATCTCAATCTTAAATCACAACGGACAAACAATAGCTTCTCCTAAGAACATTGCTGAAACCATAGCAAATACACTTGCATCTAACTCTGCCTCTGACTCATACTCGGAACCTTTTTTATCATACAAAAGATAAATAGACTACCCACATCAATTTTAACTCCCGTTACTCTTATGACTATAATCTCCCTTTTACTCTCTCAGAGCTCTTAAAATGTTTGCAAAATAGCCATCTATCAGCTCCACGTCACGACGGCATCACCTATACCATGCTTAAACATCTCTGCACAACCTCTCTCTATAATTTACTTGCATTCTATTACAGAATTTGGATGGAAAACCTTTTTCCCAATGCCTGGTGTACAGCTATTATCATTCCTTTCCCTAAACCAGGGAAGGATGCTAGCAATCCCAATAATTACAGGCCAATCGCACTCTCTAGCAGTCTTTGCAAATTACTTGAAAAAATGGTCAATTGTCGTTTTGTACATATTTTAGAAAATAACAATTGCCTTGCTGCATTTCAAAGTGGATTTCGACGAGGTAGGTCAACTATCGATAACCTGATCAATCTTGAAAATCACATACGGACAGCCTTTCTAAAACGCAACCATTTGGTGTCAGTATTTTTTGACATGGCGAAAGCCTATGACAGAACATGGCGATTTGGGATCCTTCGGGATCTTTTTAACCTCAACTTTCATGGGAATCTCCATATTTTTATTAAGAACTTCCTCGCCATTCGACTTTTTCAAGTCCGAATCGGTGGAGTCCTCTCTAGTTTTTATGTACAAGAAGAGGGTGTACCCCAGGGTAGTGTCCTGAGTGTCACCCTCTTTGCAATCAAAATAAATAACATTCTTAGCCAATTACCCCCTTCAGTCAAAGCGGATCTATACGTTGATGACTTTAGAATTATGTGCATGGGACAGGATATCCGCTTTATTGAGAGACAGTTGCAAATTGCAATCACCCGTATTCTTAATTGGACTAATAAAAATGGATTTATAATTTCTCATGACAAAACTTCTTGTGTTCACTTCTGTAGACGTAGGGATCTGCATCCAGATCCTGAAATTTTTATTGGACCAACTCAAATTCCTGTTGTAGACAGTGTCCGTTTTCTCGGCCTCCAATTTGATAGTAAGCTAACCTTTTTACCACATATTTTACAATTAGGGACAAAATGTGAAAAATCGCTTAACTTACTAAAGGTGCTTTCAAATACTTCCTGGGGAGCAGACCGTGCTTCTCTCCTTAAAATCTATCGAGCCGTGATCCGTTCCAAAATTGACTATGCCTGCCAGGTCTATGGTTCCGCACGTAAAACTGTTCTTAAAAAACTTGACACTGTGCACCACAGCGCACTCCGTGTTTGCTCTGGTGCATTTCGTACCTCTCCAGTTTTAAGTCTTTATGTTGACTGCAATGAACCAGCATTACGCCACATTCGTAAAAAGCTTTCTTTAGAACTTTATTACCGTATCCTTTCTCATCCTGGCCATCCTATTTGTACAAACATTCTAAATACAAACAATGATATCCTTTATCAGCATCGACCATCTTGCATCCCATCTTTTGGTGTCAGAATTAGGAACATTACTGATAATAGCCCTGTGTGTAATATAGAGGTGAGCCCATGTCCGTTGCATGTACACCCTCCTTGGAAACCTCATAATATTGCATCGCTCCACCCCTTTAAAGGATACGATAGAAACAACTTAGCTCCTGTTGTTTTTCAACAGTTATTTGCTGCACACAGATCAAACTTCAATGAGTATACTGATATTTACACAGATGGCTCTAAGAGTGGGGATACTGTTGGGTGTGGATTCTATTGTGAACACACTTCTTTCAGCTATCGCCTTCATTCATCTACTTCTGTCTTTACAGCAGAACTGATTGCAATAGAGAGAGCTATGTTCCACATCTCTCATCAATTATACTGACTCAAATAGCTCTATTGACGCAATCAAATCCTTTAAAAAGCATCCTTAAGTATCATCAATCCTTGATTTTTATAATAAATTGACAAGACGCGGCTATATTATTTTATTTTGCTGGGTACCTGGACACATCGGTATTCCTGGTAATGAGAAAGTGGATGAGGCAGCAAAGCGTGCTCTTAATCCGTTGTGCCATAAAGTTTCATTCTCAGACGTTAAACTACTTATCAAACACTTTATTCATAATAAATGGCAAGAAAGTTGGAATTTAGAATGCAATAATAAACTGCACCACATCAAACCTACCATCATGACCTGGCCTCCGTGTTATCCAAGGAAAACCAATGTTCTTCTGACTCGTCTGAGAATTGGACATTCTAGAATCACTCATAAACATCTTTTACTTAAGGAGGATGCACCCATGTGTCCACACTGTCATTTTGATTACCTGATCATTCATCATGTTTTAACTGACTGTCCGGGCCTCCGGCCCTTGTATAGAACTTATTTTTATTCATCATCACCAATCTTGACAAACCTCATTGGGGAAACACCTCATGGGGCACATTTTGCTTTTTTTAAAACACGCTGGATTTTATTTTGAGATATAGATTTTATATACTTCATATGTCTGACTTTCTTTTTGACATCTGGATGGGTACCCCATCCAGATAGTTTCTCTCTTTCCATTTTATCTCACCTAATTATTGTTTCCTAATGTCAGTTGCTTATTTAACTTTTTTTTGTATTTTTTTCTTTGTTTGTTTGGCGCAGCATGTCCCTAAAGGGATTTTGTGCCATAAAACCCAATACAACCAACCAACCGGAAGACAATCCGACAAACTAATTTTAAATGGTGTTTTTTTAACCCCTTGACTACCATTTTTTCTTTTTTGTGGGATATTTTAAATCAAATTTAGCACAGTGTTTTAATAATGTCTAAAAGCCGAGCAAATGGTCAACTAAGATCCAAAATGAATGTGAGAGACCATTGGGATAAGCAGACATGGTTTTCCAAGCGTTTCATGGACAGCTGTGATAATTTTTGCGGTAATTCCAGTACTAATTTTCGAAGTTGCACTGGGATATAATGTCCCACTAGGAGTCTAAGGGTTAAACGAAGGAACATTGAAAATTTTTCTATATATTTATACAGTGATAAAAAGTTACCCTTGATTAAAAGAAAATTAATGAGTTCAATCAAAATATCACAAGAAAAAAAGTTATATAAATACAATATTTTTATATTTACAATAACTTTAACTATTTGTACTGAACATTTTCATTTGATGGAGTTGATCAATTTGTGTACTGAACGGCTCATATATGACTTGACAGACCAGTTGCATTTTAATATGCTGATCGAGTTCTGTCTAATCCTGGATTTTCAGCAAACAACTCTGTAAGGTAATATCTAAGCAGTCGCCTCCCGGTCTAATAATGAGCAAGAATAAGCTTACCATAGAGTTATTGTGAAATTTTATTAAAAAAAAAATCTTCTTTACAAAAATCTACAAAAAAGAATGGGGAGAAAAAGTCAGAAAGAAGAAACAGTATACGTTCTTGGAGCATGCAAGTGTGTGGCTAAAATATTTTTTTCGATATATTTTTTTTTTAACACGCCAGTATGGAGTTAAGCAGATTCTGTCAATTTAAATATGTATTTTTATGTTGTTCGAAGAGAAATTTAGGAGCAATAAAGAGTTATTTAGAATTTATTGTGTGATATTATGATAATATATTAAAGAAAACTAGCTAATTATAGTGTAAAAGTTCATTAAAGAACTCATAAAAGTATTAGAAAAAAAATAATCGAAGCCAGATTAAGGTAGGAATCGATGAGCCAATTACTTTAATTAAGGGAAGGCCCTATTTTCCCAAATCTCGACACTAATTCAGTTTATTGCCTCCTTAGATAACTCTGGCCGTACTTTAATTTTTTTAGAGGGGAACCTTGGGCCCACCAGATTTATTATGCGTTTTTCTAAAATTTAAATAAGTTAATTAAGAAAACCTTATAAAGGTTTTTCTTATCTCGAAACTTCTAAAAGCAAATAAAAATAATTACAAAATTGGTTATTCCACCCACTCAGTATTCCTTCTATTTTACTTATTTTAACTCCTGTCACTCTTCGCATTTGTAAATGTGTTTTTTTAATGTGTAAATGTTAAAATTATAGTTCTATAACTGAAATTAATGTATTATTTGTGTTCGTCTGGCACAAAAGAAGTAATTTCCCTTTTGTTTATCCAATGTACTGAAATATTATATATCGTTGTTCGTGATAAATCTTTTCTCTGCTAAGTGTCAATTATTTTCCACCTTTTTCCATTATTATATTGTATATGCTGAATTTTTTAAACAGTTTTGACCATGTACTAATATTTTGTACTCTTAAAGTATGATGACTTAAAAAGAGATGCATATAATCTAAATATAAGTTGAGCCTAGATAATAGCGAGCCAGGTTAATTCGAAGTATAGGATAAATCGAACTTTTAAAATTAATTTCAAATCATAAAATGTTTAAATGGAACTGGTTATAACGATGTTCGCGTGTAATGAATAATTTCCACACTCCCTTCGCCTTCGTTATAAGCAGTTTTTATTTCGTATGTATCGTGTATTCATGTGTACATTCTATGTGTTACTAGTTTAATTAATTGCGATGGTATAAAAAAAGATATCCCCAATAAAATTTGGCCCTAAGCTGGAATTTGACTTGATCGGTATCTGAAGTTGAGCCATAATATCTTGTCACTCGATGTCATTATTGTCTAGTTAAATCTTCGAAGCTCTGCAAATCGGGAGTTCTCTCAAAGCGTTTGAGAAATCACCGTGTTTAGATTAAGATGGAATGCGATATCGATAAAGTAATTGGGATGACCAGAGAAATTGTATACATCTCCTTCCGCCTATGACACTTCAATCTTCTCCTAATTCCTCTTTTGATTCGACCATCAGTTTATCAGCCTCTATTTAGTCGACGGTTGCGGGAGCGAATATGGATTATATGGAAGGGCAGTCCTTTTCCACCTGCTGTATGCAGACCGTTCGATGAAGATCTCATTCATCATTCTCTGTCACTTCCCCCCCTCCCCCACCCGCGCATTACTCTCACGCCCCTGAGTTGACCAGCAGTAGCCCCCCTGCCCCCTCTCAAACATACTAGTCCCAATAGCAGCCTTCAGTGCCAGCTGCGGTGGCAAAAGAGGTTTTACAGATTGCACCAGGGCAACTTTTCCCCCAGTTATTTGATATACATACTCCGTACCTGGGAAGTTTCCTAATATATACGGCAAACTGTGTGTTGTCATGTTGTCGGGACTTGATTACGCACTCGCTTGCTTACAAGGGCGCGGTACGGCGGGAGAAGGAGCGGGGGTGTTCGAATTTAGGAACGGCAGCTGTACCGGTCAGTTCGGCGCGTGATTAAGGACTGCCGGCCGAGACTGAACGGATTATAATGACCAGGAATGGCATCAAAACATAATTTGGTCGCGCCCGGGTACTACAGAATGCAGTCGCTGTTATAACCGGAACGTGAAAAGCCAATTTTGCAGGCACTTTCTGGATAATAATAAACACGAAAGATAGAGGAAACTGCATGTTTGACTCGGCATTCTAGTTTTATGGAGTTTGCGAAATGATAAACGCAGAATACAAGCTTGGCTAAGGGGGCACATTATTAATAGCCGTTTCGAATATGGAAAGCTCCGATATTAATGGAATGTAGAAGTGAGTAATATTTGCCATTATTTAAACTCTGAATAATCGAGCTTTATGGCGAAAAAGATCCGAATTTATCAATAAAACTTGTGTAACGCTCTAGCAGGGGCATAGTTTGAACATTAGTGTTCCTGGTAATATCGAAAGGGCCGACCTTAAACATGATTGTGTAAAATTATAATAGTTATAATTAAAGAATTTATTTTCACGAGCAAGCAATTTATTCAACATGAAACTGTTTCCTTTAAAAATATAAAATTTTAAACATCTGATAACGTTGTAATGAAATAGTTAAATGAGAGTGAAGTGAAACGAAATTTTCGAGAGGAAAATATTATAAAGACTAGTGCAAAACAAAAATTTTTATTTAAAAATCTTATTTAAGGAGTCCGATTCACCATTAGAAAGGTTTTTTAATGCTTAAAAAACTGACTTTTTTATCTGTAGTATATTGTAGAATATGGAAAAAAGCATGTAAAATAGCTGTATATTTTTAAATATTAAGATTTTTTTGCTCAAATCAGACATAAAAAACTCCGAATAAACTGGCCTTTACACATAACATTAAAATTCAAATTCAAATCAAGATGCTTTTACTCCTTAACCCCTTGAGGGGCGGTGGGATATATTTATCCCTTCTACAATTAATGGAGATTTGCACCAGGAAAAAATTATGAAATTTTACTTTTCTATCTTTGGTGGAAAAAAGTCGTAAAATTGCTTTTCCTTATTTTGGAATAATTTTTTTTCTAAATTTCTGGTGGGAATTCAGCATTACATAAACACAATTGCTTGCCCCTCAAGGGGTTAAGGGGCTACTTCATCCAACGTAAAACACCTGTTCGCTAATGTTAATCCTATGGAAAAACATTTTTAAGACAACTCGCTTGCGTTTCAATATTTTTAAATGATTTTTTTCTTTTGGCATTGAGTAGCTGAGATTGATTTGTACAAAGACCATTTTTACTTTTTCGATTATATTTACAGTTTTTTTTTTTTTTTTTTTTTTTATGAGAATACTTTCACTTTCGAAACCGGTTCCGAAAGTAAAAGTTATACACTGTTGTAATACACTGTTAAAAATCTTCAGTATATATATAAAGGAAAAAAAAAACCTGTTAAAAATCTGCCAGTTACTTGACCGTTTCTAAAGATAACTGTTACTTGACATGTTATTTAGCTTGTTAAAGTTAATTGCGGTTATGTCATCGTTTTACATAAAAATTGCCGCATGACGGGACAGTTTGCTAAAAGTTTTTAACAGTGTAGATTTCTCATGAAACACTAATTGTAAAATCCTTTTCAAACTCTCCAACGTACTCTGGTTTTCCTTTACAATATAAATTCCAGTTTTCCTAGTTGTTTGTAGACTAGTTATTCGTCTAAATTCAAGTATGAATTGTAGAAAATAATGCAATTAGTATTTTATGAATAGCATTAAGGTTTTGTAAAGCCTACAAGTATATATACAATATATAATCCAACTTCTTTTTACAAAGTTTTATGACCCCTTCCCCCCCCCCACCCCCCCCCAAAAAAAAAAAAAAAAACCTGAGTTAACATCAGAGTTGGAATAGCATTGGTATAGTTGGTTAGTTGAAAACAAGAATATACACACATATATTATATACATTTAAGTATTGCGCGGCAGCGCAATACTTATTTATTTCCAGTGTCACTTCTCAATGTTAATTTAACATGGAAAAGCCTATGGAGACTATCATAACTTTTTCATTTTTTTCTTCCCACCTTTTTGTCCCCGATGCCACTCATTTTTATTCTTTACTAATTCTAATGATATTATAAATTTAAAGTGTAAAAAAGTTTGCCTGACGTCAGGGTCAAAACGAATGATAAAATGCATTTGCATATGGGCGAATTATAACCCAGAGAGGCCATTTTTTTTTTTTTTAAACTATTCAAATATTTTTCGTAATAATTCCAATTTTCGCTTTTTTCATTGAAAATCAACGGACATTTTTCATAGAAAATGTAACATTTTTACTTCATTGTTGCAAAAACTTCAAAAGCCGTAATAATAATTTATTTCTTTTTAGTTGAAAGATTTTCACGTGAAATATTAAATTGAGCTAGTTTTTTTTTTTTTTTTTTTTTTTTTTTTTTTTTTTTTTTTTTTATTAAAAAGTTGAATATGGCGTCATAGTGGAAATAAAAAGGATATTTTCAGAATAAGTTTTTGCTTTGGTCAAGTTTATATTTTAGTAAAAAGTTTCAAATGGATAGCTATTTTTACGCAGGTAGCGAACTTAGTGGGGAATTACATAATTTAAATTTTAAAATGTATTTTTTTCCGAGATGAGAACTATTTATACCCCAAGTTAAACTTAGGTAATAATTTTCTGATGTGTTTACATCACCCCTTGGGAGAGAATAAGGTTTAAAAATTTAACTAAAACTTTTATTTTTTATTTTTTACTGTATCACAGCTATAATATTGTTAAATATTAGCAGTAAGGATTCAACACAAATTACATTGACATTCATAGCGTTTCTGAGTGGGAAATAGGGTATCTAAATTTAAGTGAAGTTAATTTTTTATGTTTTGGTTATAGATTTTTTACGTTCAAATTAGAAGTTTTTGTCCAAACTACCGCAACTTGCATTACTACAGTGATGAAACATTTTGAATTACACATTGGTAAACTGCATCCCACATTGTGATGCAATACCGCATACATCAAAGCCTGATGATGATACTCTCTATTAATTTTGAAATGCGTTCGTCTGAGTGTAGTAGTTATTAAAAAACTTGATATATTAAACAAAAAGATAATTTGAAGAACAAATTAAAAAAAAAAAATTTATTTCCTTACATTGTTTAAGCCCGAGAAGGGACAGATATTAAGATATTTCATTCAATTCGTTCTACATTTAATGTTAAATTTTTGTAACAAATTAGTTAAGCCAATTGAAGATTAAAAAATAAAAATGAAATTCATACATATGATTCTTAAAACACCCTAAAAAATTAGATTCCGTTCAAATGAAATCGAAATAAATCTTAGACTTTTTTTAAGTTTTGTATTTTGCATGCATCTTATCATTTTATGCACAATTGTCATAAACACAATACAAATCTGCAATACAAATATTTTCAATTAAAAATGGAAGAAGTCTTAAGATTTATTTCGATTTCATTTGAACGGAATATAATATTTTAGGGTGTTTTAAATATCATATTGTATGAATTTTATTTTTATTTTTTAATCTTCAATTGGCTTAACTAATTCGTTACAAAAATTTAACATTAAATATACTAGAACTAATTGAATGAAATATCTTAATATCTGTCCCTTCTCGGGGTTAAACAATGTAGGAAATAAATTTTGTTTTTTTAATTTGTTCTTCATATTATCTTTTTGTTTAATATATATATATTTAATATAAACGAGTTCTTTAAAATATGAAAACACAAACAATAAACTACACCAAAATTTTTTATCTTACAATAAGGCTATTGAGAGTGTCACTAAATGAAAAATAAGTCACAATTTGGCGATTTCAATCTTTTATTTTCTTGCCAAATAAAATATTTTGTCGCGATTTTGCACAATGGCGATCGGTAGCGAGAACTCTGATTCAAGCGTAATAATATTTAGAGGGGGGGGGGGGAGTTAATATACACGCATTAAAAAAAGTATAAATGATTCCCAACAGTATTATTTTGTTTTCAACATAAGCTTTAAAAGTGTGCACGTTAGTTTTAATTTTCCTCCAGACCGATGATAATAAAAAGCACAAAATATTACCTTCTTAATTTGTATTCCCTTAAAAAAACGGCCAGCTTTAAAAAAAAATTCCTGATCACTGTCTCCGAAAGATAATTTCATTAGAGCTTTTCGCAATCTTGAATAATTAAAGCTCAAGCTATATGTTTGTGAGAATTAAAAGACTCATTACGTAGCATTTGATTCATTAATATTATTAGGTGCGTTTGTAATCATAGATGCGTAGCACCTATAGTCGTCGTCAGGTTCGTCCGTCTGCCCGCATATAATAGCGCAAAAACTACTCGACCGAATGGTTTGAAATTTAATCGTTGCCGAATTTTGCCGAGTCCTTTCAAATTTTTTGAAAATCGAATTAAAACTTAAAAAGATATTAATAAAAGCTTTCTTCATTTTAGTAAATCCTATAGTACGTAATTAATTCAATGATATCCCAATGATAGGTAATGATTCTAGGTCAATGGTGATTACGTCCTATTTAAGATGGAGTAATATTATTTGCGTATAATTGAATTTAATATTCATAATTGTAATAAATTTGGTATTCATGCATTTTTGCATAAGAATGCAACAGATATTGCGTAGATCTCAATATTTATAAAACTTAGTTATAGTACGAACGCACTTCATTTGCCACGTTTGAAGTACAATTTTCGACTTGTTACTATTATTTAACTAGCAGTTACCCGTGACGTCGTTCACGTAGCATAAAAAAAAAAAAAAAAAAAAAAAAAAAAAAAAAAAAAAAAAACATTTAACTTCTGATAATGAAAACCGTATACAGTGTGATTCATAAACATCGAAACAATAGTATATTTCCTTAAATATTGCAAGTAGACATATACTTCTAGTTGCAAAGTTTCACAAAGAAGGTGCAAAATTAAATGAGGTAAGTTGCAACTTCATGGGGTGTCTTTTTCAGAAATTACGAAAACTAAATTTTTATAACGGCCCCCGTAGGGTATAATTTCCAATTAGGAAAATTTTCTTTATCCATTCCTGAATTTAACACAAAAAATTCCATCTTGATATCTACAAAACTCACAGAGATATGCCCGTTTAAATATTTCGTCAGGTTTTAAGGGATTAGACACAAATTGAAATGCGTGTAATTCAAGAAACAGTGTTACTTTAAGAGGTCCGGGAAACATGTACAAAATATATTTATTGAGTTAGAATTTTGATGTTTTTTTCTGTGATGGTTAACCATATAATTTGCAAACAAAATCATATCCTAATTTTTCTCATAAAGTTAATTTTTTTTTTTTTTTTTTTTTTTAATAATGAAGTAATTCAAAATCGCTATAACTCGAAACCTTTTTCGTCGAATATCAAAAATTTTTTATGTAATTAAAGAGAAAAATATAATTTTCATTTTGTTTCAGGAGTTTTTTAAATATTAATTAAAAAAATATTAAAAATATAAATTTAAAAAATGATGCAACTTATTTAAAAAAAAAAAAAAACCTTTTTTCAAAAGAAAATATATTTTTTTTCAAATTCGCCGAAACAAAATAAATGTAAAATAATTAAAAAAAGCATGTTCCAAGTTTGTACAATTTTTCTTTAACAATTCTTGACTTACAACAATTTAAACACGGGAAATAGTAAAAAAAAAAAAAAAAAAAAAAAAAAAAAAAACAGAAAAACGCATTTAAAGTTTTACACAGAGATTGGGTCCTAATAAAATGTTGGCCTCACCAGTGGCCGAGAGGTTCTGCTCTCAAAGCTGGTAGACGGGTGCTGGTGCTGGGTTCGGACCCAATCGCGCCCGTTGGCCTAATCCTTCGGAGTTTTCCGTGGTTTTCTTCGAACCTTGGTTTTCCTTTGCATAAATGGGTTAGGTTCTCTTAGTAAATCTCCACGGAAGGCACCCCCCCCCCCTTTGGGTCCATATCACATGTGTAGATAACTGGCCGTCATAAACAACACCAACACCTAATAAAAAGTTCCGATTCACTTTAACTTTGGCCCTTTCCACCTTCTTTCTGTACTATTTAAATGTCCACCAGTTGATTTAAAACAAGGTTTTTTCTAAAATGCCGATTTCAAGTTTTTTCACAATTTCAGGCCTCACAACTTCAGAATTTATATCGTCCCGTCGAGGCCGTTATAAAAAGTCTGTATTGGACCGACCCGGCCCGTTTGAAAATGTAGCTTCATTTTGGAGGCCCAGTCCACGGGCCTTTTTTCTTTCAAGACACAAGGGCCGGGGTAGGCCTTTCCTAGTCTTAACTCTTTTCGGGCCGTGCGGGCCCGGAGTTTACTTTTTCCTGAAGACTCGGCCGCGCAGAACCTAACATATTTTTCCCATAACGAGCCAGGACTAGCTTCCTTCTTTCTAGGTTTGCACGTAACGAAAGGTTTAGTCCCGGTCTCGACTCAACCCGTATCAAAATCATTATCTCTGAGTAAACTGATCTGTGCAAAAATCAGTAAAATTTGGCTCAGCCCAAAAATATTTACAAAAAATGCATATATTTTTAAATCGCTATTATTTTACAATTAAACTTTAAAATTTATTTTCTTTACAAGATAGTCACGGAAAAACTGTTTTGTTGAAACAACTAAATTTTGGTTAATATAGCTCCAACCAAATATTTCGGTTGGAACGACCAAATTTTGGTTGGACTAAGCAAATCATTTGTTGAATTAACAAAATTATTTGGTTAATCTAACCAAAATTTGATCATTCCAACCAAAATATTTGGTTGGAGCTATATTAACCAAAATTTGGTCGTTTCAACAAAAAAGTTTTTTCCGTGTAGATTTTTAGGCAATAAAATTAAAATACAATAAAACCCGTGAGAAAAACCTGACTATAACGGAATGCTGTCTTAACCCTCCGTCTACCAGACGGGTCCATTGGACCCGACAGGTACATACAAAATATTCATTCAAACCAGAAATTTCTTTAAAATAAACTAAGTATATAAACCAGACAAAAATAAGGTAAATAAATAAGTTAAATAGTTTTAAATAAAAATTCTGGTGTAGAACGTTTTATTAAAACTTGAATAAAATTCCCGGTAGATCTAGGGTTAAAAGGAAAAATGTGTTGATCCATGCAAAATGAATATAATAATACCTGAGAAAAGAATAGAATACATTACATCTGCTAAGAAGGGACCTTATCAATAGCGCATTTTTTCTTTCCTAATGTGATTCCGCGTTAGAAGATTTTGCTACATAGCATTTTTGAATGTCTCCAATACATTGAATATAAATTAACGATATTAATGATAAGTGAAATATTTACATACAAGTACATTCATTAAAAAAAAAAAAACATCACTGCCTAGGGCGCTTCTTTAGAAATGAAGATTGTAAACATGAAAAAAAGGGCTAAAATTAGTATTTTTGGTCAGAACTCCTCGTACGAAACAATTTTCAACCATATCGACGTAAAAAACTATTTTTTTTAAAAAATTCAATCAGGCTGAGGCGGACTCGGGCTGAGATTTTAACTTTTTTTCAAGACTCGGTCAAACTTCTTTTTTTCTATCAGTCGGCACGGACCCGGACCTGCATATTTCGGCCGCAGACTTCCAGCATATTTTGAAAGCAAGTTTAACGTAAAATCTATACGCTGCTACTTTATGTCCAAAGGAGAGGCACTGTCTTAATTCGACTTTTAATAACGTACAATTTGTAGATTATCTTTCTCTTACATTCAAAATATTTTTTTGTACGGGTCGGGTCTATCTTTTTTCTATGAGTCGGGTCGGGTCGTGCCTGGTCCTTGCTGATCTCCAGCATATTTCGAAAGTACATTTAACGTAAAATGTAAACACTGTTTTTTTATGTAAAAAAAGGACATGCACTCTCTTAAATCGACTTTTAATAACGTATATTTTGTGTATGATTTCTATCTTTCATTCGAAATGCATCATATAAGAGGTCTGCTTAAGTGGTGTAAGTTGCGGATTTCGGATTTTAATATCTCTGCGAATTTTGCACAGATCAAGATGAAATTTTTTGTGTTCAATTCAGGAATGGATAAGGAAAATTTTCCTAATTAGAAATTTTACCCTACGGGGGCCGTATAAAAGTTTAGTTTTCATATTTTCTCAAATAACCCCCCCCCCCTCCCAATGGAGTTGCAATTGACCTCATCAAGTTAAGCACCTTTTTTTGTGAAACTTTGCAATTGGAAGTATGTGTCTAGGGGTAATATTTAAATAAATAGGCTATTGTTTCGATGTTTATGAACCACACTGTAGAATTAGCCAACTGTTTATCACATTTTATTGGCGATGATACGGTTTTTTTTTATTTATAGGGCCTTTACATAACTCAGTCATAAATAAAGCGAAATTTTGTGCGAAATAATATAAAAAATTGCGAAAATGAAATTGCAACCAATGAAAAAAGAAGAGCCAAGTAAAATCGTGAAAATCGACGAATCTCTCGACGAAAAAACAATGCTAGGAGAATTCTATTACAGCAGTGTATTTTAGGTGGTATTTGGCGTCAAACTTGTATATGTATGCATTGCATCCTATAAGACTACAAAAATCTGTTTTAAAAAAGCATTAAAAAAAAAAGATCTTTTTAAAAATGAAAACATATTTTTACTTTTTTAAAGGTAGAAAATAATGTGGAATTAAAATCCGGTTGCCAAACCACGATTTACAAACGTGTTTCCAGTCATGTTATACAAGTTCTATACTTTTTATTGAGTATGCCACGCTCCAATATACTTCCAAGTTCCGAGCTAAATTTCAATACTAATGTTCATCTTTAGGTTTTTTGAAGAAAAATGCAACTTTCTTTTAAAAATAAAGTAATTTTTATTCACAGTTTCTGAAATGAACGGCTTTAAGAATTAACACTCGTCTAAAATTGTTTTTTTCAAACAATCGAGTTATTTTTTTAGATTTTAAGAACAAAAATATTTTTTTCCGCTAATCATTTTCAGCATGAATTATAAAGGGCGATTGATATTTAAAATCCATTTTCTTTTCAACATTTTTAACATTTTTTCAATTTTAAATGAAAAACTAAATCTTTATAGTAGCCGTGCGCAGGCGGTAAACCATCAAGAATTGTTAAAAATGTTCTTTAAATAATTAAATTTAATACTATAATCCGAGATCATTTTAACGTCAAATATCTTTTTATTTTCCATGACGTTATATTTGCTAGCCTTCAGTAACTTACTCAAATTCATGCAACTCATATTATTAAGAAATACTTAAAAATTTCTGTTTTATTTCCAAGATGACGATATATTCATCTTTTTTTTAGGTTCCGTATACTTGAAAAGTAAAAATGGAACCATTATAAGAATACTCCTGTGTCTGTCTGTCGTCACAGCCATTTTACTCACAAACTATGGGGCATGGAAAGATAAAATTTGCTGAAGTAAAAAAGGCTATTAACCCACATATTTATAGATTGTTAACCATTCAGAAATATATTTAGAAAAAATGTAGAGGGGTTAGTTAAGTTACTTGAAAAAAAAATACTTTCCTTGAATAGGGTGTGGGAAAACGTTTTGAACGCCGAATTTTAAAATACACTTCTTTTAATTTTAGGTATTATATTTTCAGAGATACCGTTGAAAATGTAATGCAAAAATATGCCCCCCCCCCCCACCAACCCTCTGAATTTCTGAATCTACTGAAACTAAAATTATGAAAAAAATAGGGGAAGTAGGAGTTAATTTAAACCTTGCAGGAAAACTATAAAGATTACCCTAGGTCATATAGTTTTTAAGAAAATCGCATTTTTCTGTTACACACAAATTTCAATTCGCGGGCGTTCAGCGAAAGAGTATAGGAGCGCTGGCGGTATATATCGTCGCAGAAGTATAAAAGGATAGTTGAAAATGCTTTTCGAAAAAAATTGTCTGTAATTAGCCCTTAAAGACACGGCCGGCTTGGATATACGTAAAGACTTGGGCTGCGTACTCTATGTGCTATCGGCTTTTAAAGCCTAGATAACAACTTTCAATGATATATTTTTGTAACGCAATGCCCAGTAGTAGTATAAAAGCAATAAACGTCAAGCTGTTAAAAATAGTCTAATTTAATTAGAATTAACCACATAATTACTATGGGATTCACGACTCGTTTGAACTGATTGGCTCTCTCAATACTCCACCAGTGTCTTTAAAGGTTAATTAAAACCTATCTGGAGAAATGCGACACGAACCCCGGCTCTGCAACTTTTCTACCTCCTTTCGAAGCGCGCTTAGCACAATGCTAAGTTAAAACTTTGAACAAGAGTTTTGTTTTAGGCACAGTGTTAAAAGAAAAGAATATTACTACGCTGAAGTTGGGTTTATGAAATGCCAAATGAAGTTTAAATATGCACTACTTTTAATGTCAGCACTAAATTAAGTTCATCATACACAGATTAGGATAAGATATAAAAAAAAAAAATGAGTTATACAGAATAGAAATATTTGATATTATTTAGGCTTCATATCTCTCTGAACTTTCATGGTATATCCATTTATACTTTTCTAGTAACTCTGCGTTATATAGTTTTTTTACAAAGCCTTATTGTTCTATTAGCAACAACTTTTTTTTTTTGTAATAATACAGTTACTAATTGATATATTTATTGTACGGAACCCTCTAAGCCGAGTAATAATTGCACTTGGTTGTTTATTATTCATAAATTTGTATTTCATTTTCCTTTTTGACGTGAAAATCTTTCAACAGAAAATTAATTGTTGAGAAGAAATTTTTATTCCAGGTTTTGATACTAATCATGATGTCATTTTCGACATGGAACTGTACGGTACTGTACGGAACTGTACGGTACTGTTCGTACTGTACGGTACATATTATTGACATTTACTATCCATTTTCTTTCAAACATTTTTAAACATTTTTCCATTTTACATTAAAAATTAAATCTGTACATTATCCATGCGCAGACAATAGTCATAACCCAAAAGCATTTTCTTTCAACATCAAAGCATATCCGTTTTATTTTACATATGTGAGTCTTATTTGGCTGTTTTTCATACTTATTCATACTTATGCATCTTGTATTATTAAGAAATAGTTGAAAATTTCTATTTTATTTCATATGACGACACATTCATTTTTTTTTTTAAAGACGCTTTCAGTCATTACGTCAATCATGACGTTTTGCTCAGAAACTGACTCCAAACAAACAGCTGTTAAGTTTCATTTCTTACTTAATATAAACAGTACAAAATGTTACCACTGCTTATAAAGTATTAAAAAAACTTAGCTGTAAGATATAGCTATAAATTATAACTATGGACCTAAAATCAGGCTATGTGGTGGTGGAAGGGGCAGGACCATGGCTCACGATACCTATATTTTTCTAGGATTCAACGTGGTCAAATATGGCTAAGTATAAAGCTTACCAAAAAAAAAAAAAATGGCTGCGATTAAGACTCTTGAAGTAGCTGAAATTCAGATGCAAAAAGTGTATGAAAAAAAAGACACTTTAAAACGTCTGAAAATTGAACACTCTGTTTCAGACACTTAAGTGTCTGAATTTCATGCATTTCACTTTACAATGTATATGGGGAAAAATCGTTGGCAGGGTGTTTTAACGAGATTACGCTATTTCAAATGAATTGAAACTGATATAAATCACTGAATTTCACTGGAAAATGATTACGATAGAATAGGGCATTCATAGCATCTGTCGTTCTTTTACAGGGACACACAAAAGAAATCGGATACAGTACTGTCTTTGAGTAATAATTTCTGGATGTGCGTTTTAATATTAGGTATGCACACTTAAGTTTAAATAATTTTTTACATATTTCTGGTTGCATATAAGTTCTATACCTCATATACAAGGCTGCACAAAAGATTCACGTACCATTCTCCTTATTAGCTGAAATTCCTGAAGGGGAATTTTCAACTGAGATAGTATATGTATTTCTTAACTGAATTAAATTTTGGCATGCATGTAATTAACAGATACAAATCGGTATATACTGAGCTGCTCAAAGAATTCAGATAATTTTCCAACTGTAGACGAGGACAGCTGAAATTGGGTTTTCAAATGTTTTATGCGTTTCCATATGGTAGAAAGAGACACATTATTTTAACTTATTAAACGGTGCATTTTTTTTTTTTTTTACATTATTCTGAATGTGTTGGAAAGTGTTTTATAATCTATACTTGATGCATGATTTTTTCTTTCTCGTTTTTTATTTCATTTTCCTTTTTTCACGTGAAAATTTTTCAATTGAAAATTAATTATTGAAGGAGAAGATATCATTGTGTATTTCTATTTTTTAGCAACGAAAAGAAAGATAATTAAATGTTAAAGGAAAAAATGTCAAGTGAATTCACTATAAAAATAATGAAATTTTGAAATATTATTGAAACTATTTGAATAAAATAAATATAAATTAGCCTATGTTCTTTTACGGGCTACAATCTATCTGTATGCAGAGATACAAAGACATTAATTCACCCTTTTTGATGTTGACTTCATTCAAACATTCAGACACACATTCGCATTTATACTAATAACGATATATGACGCCATATTCACCTCTTTTCCGCATTTACTCAAAATTCATGCACCTTGTATTATTAGAAATACTTGAAAAGTTCCGTTTTATTTCTAATATGACGCTACATTCATATTTATTAAATTCTTAATTTAATTTTTTCTTTCTCTTTTTTCACGTGATAATCTTTCACTTGAAAATTAATTACTGGGGAGAAATTATTATTCCGGGTTTTTTATTTTTTGGCAACGAAAAAAGAAAGATGTTTAAATTTTACTGGAAAATTTTCAATTCATTCTGCATGAAAAATAATGAAATTTTCAATTATTAAAATTTTTTTGAATAAAATAAATGAAGCACAGCCTATGTTAATTTCTGGTTCATAATCTATCTATGTGCAAAGGTACAAAGGCATTAATTCACCTGTTTAGACATTGACTTCGTGGGTAAGTGTGATCACAGATCGCACAGAGGGTTTCGTTTAATATTCCTTTCAAAACACTTTATCCTTTTGAAAAATCTGTTAGTTCCACATTTCACAACCAGGGGGCGCACTTGATTCTAAACAAACCTGTATCCGAACGAAAATCCGTTTTACATATTATCCGTAGATATATTAGTCGAGGGGATTGGGCCCATAGCACCCAAGATAAGTAGGCGCACCTGGCGGAAAAAATGGAACTAAAATATGTAAGGCTATGGTGCATAATACGAAAGAATGGTCAAAGGGGTGTCGGCTAAAGTTGGAAAATTTCTCCCCAGGTTAAAAGGGCGGAGGTTAGAAAAATTGCTTAAAATACACAGGATAGAGCCCAGAGGGGTAAATAATATAAGACTTTTTAAAAATTTTATGATTTGTCGTGTGGTCTGAGGCATTCAGCTATACGTATGCAAAATTTCATGTCTCCAACTTAATTAGGGGCTCTCTTAGAAAGAATTGCTTCAAATACATATGTGGTAGCTCAAAGGGTTAAACGTAAGACTTTTTCAAGATTTTATGATTTGTCGCCTGGCCTCAGGTGTTCTGCAATAAGTATGCAAAATTTCAAATCTCCAATTTAATTAGGGGCTCGGTTAGAAAGAATTGCTTAAAATATACAAGCCGGAGTTGAAAGGGATAAACATAAAACTTTTTCAAAATTTATTATTTGACGTGTGATCTGAGGTGTTGAGCTATTAGTATGCAAAATTTCACGCCTCCAACCTAAATAGGAGCTCACTTAGAAAGAATTGTTTAAAATACACATGAGGGAGCACAAAAGGTTAAATGTACGACGTTTTGAAAATTTTATCATTTGTCGTATGATGTGAGGTGTTCAGCTATAAGTACCCAAAACTTCATGTCTCCAACATAATTAGGGGCTCATTTAGAAAGAATTGTTTAAAATACACATGTGGGATCCCAAAGGGTTAAACGTACGATATTTTCAAAATTTTATGATTGTCGTTAGATGTGAGGTGTTCAGCTATAAGTATACAAAATTTCACGCCTCCAACCTAATTAGGGGCTCACTTAGAAAGAAATTTTTTTAAATACACATGCGGAAGCCCAAAGGGTTAAATGTGCGCCTTTTTCAAAATTTTATAATTATTGGTTTGATGTGAGGTGTTCAGCTATAAGTATACAAAATTTCGCGCCTCCAACCTAATTAGCGGCTCACTTAGAAAGAAATTGTTTAAAATACACATGCGGAAGCACAAAGGGTTAAATGTGCGCCTTTTTCAAAATTTTATAATTATTGGTTTGATGTGAGGTGTTCAGCTATAAGTATACAAAATTTCACGCCTCCAAACTAATTAGTTGCTCACTTAGAAAGAATTGTTTAAAATACACATGCGGGAGCCCAAAGGGTTAAATGTACGACTTTTTCAAAATTTTATGATTTGTCGTTTGATGTGAGGTGTTCAGCTATAAGTATGCAAAATTTCACGCCTCCAACCTAATTAGGGGCTCACTTAGAAAGAATTGTTTAAAATACACATGTGGGACCTCAAAGGGTTAAACGTACGACATTTTCAAAATTTTATGATTTGCCGTTTGATGTGAGATGTTCAGCTCTAAGTATGCAAAATTTCCCGCCTCCAAACTAATTAGGAGCTCACTTAGAAAGAATTGTTTAAAATGCACATGCGGAAGCCTAAAGGGCTCTAAATGTACGACTTTTTCAAAATTTTATGATTTGTCGTTTGATGTGAGGTGTTCAGCTATAAGTATGCAAAATTTCACGTCTCCAAACTATTTAGGAGCTCACTTAGAAAGAATTCTTTAAAATACACATGCGGGAGCCCAAAGGGTTAAATGTACGACTTTTTCAAAATTTTATGATTTGTCGTTTGATGTGAGGTGTTCAGCAATAAGTATGCAAAATTTCACGCCTCCAACCTAATTAGGGGCTCACTTAGAAAGAATTGTTTAAAATACACATGTGGGACCCCAAAGGGTTAAACGTACGACATTTTCAAAATTTTATGATTTGTCCTTTGATGTGAGGTTTTCAGCTATAAGTACGCAAAATTTCACGCCTCCAAACTAATTAGGAGCTCACTTAGAAAGAATTGTTTAAAATACACATGCGGAAACCCAAAGGGTTAAATCTACGACTTTTTCAAAACTTTATGATTTGTCATTTGATGTGAGGTGTTCAGCTATAAGTATGCAAAACTTCAGATCTCCAAATTAATTAAGAGCTCACTTAGAAAGAATTGTTTAAAATACACATGCGGGAGCCCAAAGGGTTAAATGTACGACTTTTTAAAAATTTTATCATTTGTCGTATGATGTGAGGTGTTCAGCTATAAGTACCCAAAATTTCATGTCTCCAACATAATTAGGGGCTCACTGAGAAAGAATTGTTTAAAATACACATGTGGTAGCCCAAAGTGTTAAATGCGGGACTTTTTGAAAATTTAAGATTTGTCGTATGATGTGAGCTGTTCAGCTATAAGTACCCAAAATTTCATGTCTCCAACATGTATAGTTTCTGAGAACGGGCTCTGTGACAGACGGACAGACAGACAGAGGAGCGAGACGAATATGGTTTCGTCAGGTGAACGAAACCCTAAGTATGGGCCTGAATCAAACTCCGACTCCGCTGCCCTGCTTACAATTGGGTGAAAAACTATTATGAATTGTTTATGGTTTAAATGATCGTACAATCTTTCTAAGGCATGCATTACGTTTATTAGGAAAAAGCTCTTGTGTAAAAATATGTATGTATGCTCTTTAAAAATATTAATTAATGTATCAGAAATTGTTGTTGCTTCCAGACTTCAACCTATTTCAAAATTGTTTAAATAAGTAGCGGGGTAAGATTTTAGTATAACCTTTAGCATATTGAAAAATAATAATCTTTTTTAAAAGACGTCAGATAATAAAATTATTCTGCTAATTTCCCCTTTTTTCCATAAATATGTTACATTTTCCATTGTAATTCAGTGAAAAGCATCAAAAACAGCTTTAATTAAAGCATGATGAGAAGTAAGATTTTTTTCAGTTTTAAAAGATGTCAAATAATGCTGTTAATTTCTTGCATTTTTTTCTTTTTTCTTAATATTCTGCGCAATATAAATGACGCTTTATTAAGATTTCTTAACAGTCCTGAGAGAAATCTGACAAACAACAAAAACTTCGAGTGTTATGTAATCAGTCTTACACGTCTCACAAAACATAAAGCATAAATGAGGTTTAATTATTCAAGATTGCAAAAAAGCTCTCATAAAATGTCTTTCTGAGACTGAGATCAGGGGTTGCTTTTAAAACTAGATATTTCTTTAGGGGAATGCTAATTAAGAAGGTAATATTTTATGCTTTTTATATCATCGCTATGAAGGAAAAGAAAGCTAACACTTACACTTTTAAAACTTATGTAGAAAATAAAATAGCAGACTACAGAATCTTTTATACAATTATGATTTAATTGTTATTAGCCCCGGGTATGCTATTTCTTTCTACCAGCTTATTTTGTCTCCAATAAATAACGTATACGCCAGCCGTAAAACAAAAGCCGATGTTTCATTGTGCGATTAAATACTCAACAGCATTTTTTAAAACTTCTAAGCGTCGCGCATTTTCAATGTTTATACCGTCGTATTGGAAATAAAAGTTCTTTTCAATGCAATTTTTTTGAAAACTGCATCTCTATTTGTTTTTGAAATATTAATTTTTTTTGTAGCTTTTAGTGACATTTGTTTCATTTTGGCAACTCAAGTACTACTCCATTTCTGTAGAAAGTAAAGAAAAAATCGTTGAAAAATAGCAATTATATCTTTTTGTTGCCATTTTCTCATAAAAATTGAAAGAAAATATTAATTAAAATACGTGCTATTTTGATAAAAATATGAATGAAGGATTTATGGTAAAACATGGAGCTATTATAAACTATATTTAATTTTAAGTATCTATATTAATGCAAATGACGCCATTTTACATAAAATAAAAGCGTGTGCTTTAAGTCTTAAAATTGAAATATGTTTTGCAGTAGAGTCCCGATTATCCGAGTCCCGCTTAACCGAGTTATTTTCTTCTGGTGGACTGGTGGCTTCTATTATTATGAAACAGTCATTATAAATGAAGTGTTAGATGAAGATGAAAGAGCAGCCGTAAAAAGTTAGAACTCTGATTTTCTGGTCAGAATGGGGAAAAAAATGGCCATAATTTTTTTTTTTTTTCAAAAAAAAAAAAAAAAAAAAAAAAGAAATCATGGCCATTTTTTTTTTTGGCCATTTTAATCATAGTACATTTCCTTACTGAAAAAGCTGTATATAGACCCTTTTAGAGGGTCACGAAAAAAAAAAACAAGGATGTATTACCATTTGTGGCCGATTATTACTAAAAGTGCATCATTTTAAGAGTGTTACGTATGTTTTTAAACACACGATATTTTAGTTTACTACTTGAAAAATAGAAGCGTCTTGAATTTTTCTGCCTGTCTTTTAGTCATTCGACTGTATTCGAAAAGAATACCAGGTAACTGTAAAAGTCGTCAAATAGTCGCCACACTTGGTGATATTTGGCAAATTCTCATCACCAGTGAAAATTAAGTGAAAAATAAGACACAAAAACAGTTTCAACTTGGCGATAACTATCCAATCCGGCAAAATTCTTTGAATTCGTTGAAAGTTACTCCACCCCCTTTTTTTAATTTAGATTCCGCGTGGTGAAATGACGCTTTATTAAGATTTCTTATTAGTCCAGAGAGGAATCTCACATTAAAGAAAAATGTTACTTCCGCAAAAAGTGCTGTGTAATCAGTCTTTCACGACTCACAAAACATAAAGAGTAAATGAGATTTAATTATTCAAGATTGCAAAAAGCTCTCATGAAATTTATTTCGAGGTCTGAGATCAGGAATTGTTTTTAAAGCTAGTCATTTCTTCAGGGAGGTGCTAATTAAGGTAGTAATATTTCACACTTTTTACATCATCGCTCTGAAGGGGAAAAAAACCCTAACATTTATGCTTTTAAAATTTCCGTATAAAATAAATAAAACAGCAGTCTGGAACGTCGTTTGTGATTTTTCTCATTTATGGATATTTCTTTATTTTTCTGTGTATATAATTGAGCTCTGTAGCTTCAATAGCTAAATAATCTGCATTTCCAATTGAAAAAAAAAGTGAAAATACCTAGTGCGTGTAGATTTTTACACAGCTATGCAAAAGAATTCGGATACATTAGTGTCTAAGATCAGTTATTGTTGGAAGTGTACACGGATATACTAATGATGTCGCACCTTTTCAAATCTACGAAATTGTAGTTTCCTACTTGAAAAATATAAACGACTTCCTTTTTTCTGCCTAACTATCTGTCAATCGACTGTGAACAAGAGAAATTTCAAATATCTGTAAAAATACGATATATATGTATAATGGAAATTGATGATATTTAACGAAATTTCACCATATTTGACGCTAGTATAAATAACAAATCAATACAAATTTGACAATAACACGTCAATTTAGCAAGTATCTTTTTTAAAGCTATTATTATTTACTTATTGATTCTTATGTAACTGTGACGATCTCGTCGAATAAATTGAAACTTTCCATTATTAAAGATGTATTTTCATGATTTTAGAAATAAGCATAGCGGAGATGAATTTGAGAACACACTGAATTAAAACATAACTTATAAGACACTTTTAGTATTAGAAAACGCCTGATTGAAGAAATTTAATTATGATGATTTTACTTTTTTGCTTATTAGTTATTTTATTTTATTTTACGTTATTTTTTATTCATATTTCCCACGTAGTAACAAATGACACTTATTAAGATTTCTTACCAGTCCTGAGAGAAATTTGACATCCTTACAATATTATAAATGCGAAAGTGTGCCCGAAAGTTTGAATGCACTTGTTGAGCTGAAGAGTCGGAGTCGGATCTGTTAAAATTCCCGGAGTCGGAGTCGTCCATTTTACAAGCAGGGCTGCGGACTCGGAGTCGGAGTCGTCCATTTTACAAGCAGGGCTGCAGACTCGGAGTCGGAGTCGGATCTGTTAAAATTCCCGGGGTCGGAGTCGTTCCTTTTTTCCACCGACTCCGCAGCCCTGATTGTAAGTAATCGAGAATGTAACATATTTATGTAAAAAAAGAAAAGAAAGAAAAGAAAAAGGGTGAAGATTTAATTTTATTATTTGACATTTTCAAACATAAAAACAAACAAACAAACTTCTTTTCATTATGCTTTAATATAGCCATAAAGCTTAAATCTAAGTCCGCTACCTACTTACATAATCACAAGACGGTTTCAGCTACAGTAACAGCTTCAGATCCATTAAATCAGATTTTAAATTACTGACAGTTTTAAAAAATTTCAATAAATGTAATATGTTCTTAAAAAAATGAAAAAATAAATAAATAAAAAGGGTAAAGATCTAATTTTATTATTTGACATTTTCTAATATAATAGTAAAAAAAGAGCTTCTTTTTATAATATTTTAACTAGGGGGCTCTGCCCGCTGCAAGCTACGCTCGCCAAACCCCGTTCAGACACTGCAGAATCTAAAAGCACGTTAATCTGATCGGTTTTAAAAAGATTAGAGAAGATTGAATTACACTGAAAAAACCAGTAGCGATCTCCTTGTAAACGGGTTTCCATTCAATTCCCTCTGATTGCAAAAAATTAAGGCAGAAACAGTTGCTGTTAAGAATTCCAATGGTTGTTTTCATGTTTGGTTAAAGAAGATCAGTTAAACATTTGAAAAGAAGCTAAAATAAAATGAATTAAGTAAACAGAGTCTTTGTCTCTTGGTATTTTTTAACAGCGTTATAAAACGATTGACATAATACAATTTACTACAATTACTAAAATTTGCTGCTTCAACCCCTTCAAGGGCGGTGGATCATTTTTGAACCACTTAAATTTAATTCTTAAATGCCACATTGGCACCAGAATATCGGGGTGAAAATTTTCCTTTTATTAAGTAAGTGAACAAAAGCATTTTTGTACTTCGAAATTTGTTTGTAAATTCCGATGCCATTCACTGATTTTAAGATTTTACGAATGGAAGTACCTTGCCCCTGAAAGGGTTAAACGCATATTAATGTATTTATTATTTTAAAGTTTCCTTTCTCTTTTAATATTCACGTGTAAATACAATTTTCAAGACATAATTTTCAATATTTTCCTGCTTTTAACACGTACTTATTTAATAGTAATTTTAAAGTTTTTTTTCTCTTTTTAATAGTCACGTGTAAATAAACTTTTAATTGTTAGGAAATATTATTCTTTGCGCTGTTTTTAGAATTGAAAACAATCTCTATAATAATAGCCTAAGTCATGTGACTATCATCAACAGTTCCAGGCGGATCCCTTCGCTTTTCATATTCCAGGCGGCCATTTTGGTACTTTAATTTTAGCCAGCCACAAGTGTGATAAGTCGCCAAATATTATTCTATCACCATTATTTCATTTATATTATAATAGTCCAAGTCATGTAACTGCCATGAACAACAGGCTGATCCCTTCGCTTTTCATAAGAAAGGTTTTTATTTTGATTAAAGAATCAAAATTATTTTTTTGGAATAAAACTACATAAAAGTTGCCATGATCGCAAAGAATTCCCGGTACTTTTATGTTAGCCGGGTGCAAATCTCGCCAATAGCTTTTTTTAACTCGCCAGTTAGCATTGTTTTATTTTTCGAGTGGTAAATTAAAACCGTACTACTTGGTTATCCCATCGACCAAAAATCTGTCGCCAAATTATAAGATTAAATGCCAATAATGGTTGATCGTAAATGTCACATTCACTTGACTTTAAGGAAGTTACACCTGTTTACGTCATCAAGTGATTGTTATTTCTACGTTTTATTTGTATTTTTATTAATGTTATACTAATTTATTTGTTCTTTCGTTATTTAAAATAAAAATTGTGTCAATTTGTATAATTTAGCTATTTATATAATTTAACGAAATTGGTCGACGGGAGAAGTAGTACCATTAAAACATTGCTTCAAAGTGGGGATTAAACGTAATGATTTGTTGCATTGTTATATACGCACCGGGTTTGGCGTGATTTTTTTTTTTTTTTTTTTTTTTTTTTTTTTTTTTACGACAATTTGGCGAAAACCTCGTTTTCAAATACCAGTTACATATGTATTTTTAAATTATTTTCTGTTATTTTTAAACTGAAATAACAATAAATAAAAAAAAAGTTTAATTAATAACTATAGAACAAAACAATTTATAATATTTCTTTTGTAAGTAAAACGAAAATAAATTCAAATAAACCTTTATTAATAAATAAGGAACAATAGCCGGGTTACCATGTCAGGCAAAATAACGCCATTTTAGCGCCAATTAGGTACTCCGTTGAGAATATGACATCTGTGACTAATATTTTTCTTTTCGTTTCGTTTAAAAAAAATAAAAGAAAGAAGTGAAAGCCATTTATTTTAAATATTTCAGTTTTAAATAAAAGTTTTGTATTAAGTAAAAGGATAATGAAATACAAATTGAATTATGAATAAAAGTAACATGATGCATACCTCTTAGCATACATTTAAGGGAGGCCAAACTGGTCGCCAAATTAGTTTAAAATAACAACCTTTTCTAAAATATGAAGAAAAAAAATATCTGTTATGATTAAAATTTGAGATAGCATCATTAGAGAAAAGTATTAAAAATTAGAAAAAAATTAATATTTCGAAAACTAATTCGAATTTAAAAATTCTAATACCAGTTTTGAGATCTGAGGATCAATACGGATTTTTGGTGTTAATTTCATCGCAAAGTATTCCATATTTTAGGAAAAATTGCCGTGAAATATAATCAGTTGTTTATTCAGTCGTTTCATAGAATCGTTTCAAAAATTCGTTACATTTCAGTCGTTTCATAATATCTGTTTCATAAATTCGTTTCATTAGGATTTTATATATACGAAGTGGATCCCGTGGAATTTCGACGAAAGAAAATGTTTACAAAGGAACTGTTGCTTCAAATTTATAATACGTGAAACAACAATTAAATAATTTGAATAGAAAATCCATCTTACACTTGTTAGTTTAGCTCTCCAAAGACATATTTTAAACTAAGAGTAATAAAATACTTTTTTCATAAACTTCAACTGTTAAAATTACCGAATAATTAAAATTTATTCTTATACGTAATAAGTAACATATAATCAAGATAAGTAATTTTGATTAAGTTATGTATTATTGCTTGGTATTACGGAATGAAAAATCAGCGAAAATGATTTCACTTTGACATAATCATAGAATTCCGCCCCCCCCCCCCCCCCTTTACATCTAAACCGAATCAAATCATTTCCCACGTTTCACATCCATATTAATCATTTAAAAACATTTTAAAGCGCAATAGGTTATTAATAAATATATTTTCAAGTTTGAAGTCACGTTTGTCAACGATTACAACTTTCCATGTGAAAATTCCCACTCGTGATTTGAGGTCTTAGTATAATCTCTGTACCTGCGCGTAAAAATTCCAGAATTTTATAACTTTTAGACGTATTGTGGAAAATTTCAAAGACAGTCGAACATAAAATCAATGAAGGAGGTGCTTTCTGAATTCTTTTCTTGAAATATTTAATGAATATTTACAGATACATGATTCTATACATATTTACAATAAGTATTATAAAATACTTAATCTGGTTTTTTGAAAAAGGGAGGCTTAGCCTCATCAACAAACTGTAAAAAAGAAATTACAGCGATCATGCTTTTGAAATCAAAACATCTCTTCTTATCGTTCCAGCAATAATACCGAAGTCGCATTCTAAGGTAGGATGCGCGCGCATCGCGCGTCCTTCGTTGCCGTGGGGAGCAGAGAAAAAGTTTCTCTTCACACTCCCCACCTGAACTCTTAAAGAGTTCGCAAATCAAAATTCCATCATAAAATCATAAAAATTCAATTTTTCGTATCGGTGGTTCAGTAATCTAATACAATTTTTAAAATTCGAATACAAAATACAAAATATAAGAATTCAAACAATATCTAATTAATCACTTAATTAGTCAAATTCAAAATATCAATAAATTCTAAATAAAACACTTTAAATTCAAACAAAGTAAAAATAATGACAGTTAAATAACACACAGATTTTTTTTTTTTTTTTCAGTTAAATCATATACTTACTTATACCAAAATTCAAAAAGATTCTATATATAAATAAGACTAAAAATTAAAAAAGAGAAAGAAAATATTTAGAGTCCTAAATGCAGAAAAAACAAACTAAATAAATGTCTATAAAAGTTTATGAATGTTTATAAAAAGTCTGCAAAATGTCATTTGTTAGTCATTTTGTATTTCAAAGGGATACAAGTGCTGGATGGATCTTTTTAAGATTCCACTCGCTGTTTTTATTTCGTATGAACGAATATTACCATCTCTTCCAGGAATGGCAGTCTGAATCTTACCAAGTTTCCAAAGAAAGTTATTTTTTGCGTCATCTTGAATCAAAACAACACCACCCACTTTCAGTGGCGTATGGGCATTAGGATTTTTCAAGGAATGGGCTGTTTTCAAATCCATCAAATATTGTTTTTTCCATTTGGACCACAATTGTTTCAATAGTAAAGATTGATATTTTTTTCTTTTCAGGAGAATTGATCTCTTTGAACAATCTTCAATTATTTCAAAAAAATTAATAGGAAATGAAAGTTCTTTTCCAAAATTTAAAAAGTGCATTGGAGTAAGAGGTTCTGGTTCATCGCTGTCGCTATATACATACGTCAGTGGTCGCGTATTCAAAACTGCTTCCACTTCTGTCAACAGAGTCGCTAATTCATCATAACTTAAGAGTGCTCTACCAATTACTTTTCTCAACAGTCTTTGACTGACTTTACTAGTCGCTCATAGAAGCCTCCCCACACTGTAAAAAAAAATCTGTAGATCTACAGATGTAAAGTTACATGCTTACTAAACTTTTATCTGTAACTGTACAAAAAAAGCTGCAAAACTACAAAACTAGTTTTTGTAAAGCTACAGAAATCTGTAATTCTACAAATTAATCTGCTAAAATTTCAGTAATCTTACTAAAATTTTATCTGTAACCATAGTTGTAGTTACATGAAAAGTTCTAGGCATCCCAGGTTCCTAAAAAATTCTTAGTAACGGTACAGATTTTTTGATTTAGGCGCAAAAGTGTGTCTGTTACAGAAATTTTTGTTGTTGTCGTTACATAAAAAGTTCTAGGAATCCCAGTTTCCTAGAAACACTTTAGCAACTTTACAGATTTTTTTTTACAGTGCACCATGCTGCTCTTTCTATAATATTCTTCAGATATCTATATATATATCTTCTATTCAAATAACACTCTGGTGAATCTCTAAATTTCAAAGGGTTTAGAATTATCAAACAAATCTTGTGAAAATAAAAATCTTGTTACATCACGATCGTTTTCATCTATAATTATTTGTAGAAATGCTTGTTTTATATCAGTTGTAAAAGCTATGCGATTAAATCTAAACCGTAACAAAGCATCAAATATTTCAGGATACAAATTTGGACCTACATGCAGGCAATTATTCAAAGACAGTGAGCCTGTGTCATGAGCAGAGGCATCGAAAACTATGCGTAATCTGCTCGTTGTCCTATCAGTTCTAATTATTTCTCGATGAGGTAAATAAAAAGTTACATTTTGTTTTTCTTCAGGATCTGTAACTAACTCAATAATACCTTGTTTCAAATAATCTGCTAACACCTCCTTATACTCAAAAAATAATTCAGGGTTTTTAATCAATCTTTGTTTGAGTTTAAAAAATCTATATTCTGCAATTTTCCGATTGTCATTTAAACAAATCCTTTCAAGTTTCCACGGAAATCGAACTGTATATCGCTTATCATTGTATTTAATTTCTGACTCAAACTGCTTCATAACGTTGTTTTCTGAAAAATCTGAATCCTGTTTAGTCTTAAAAAGGCCAGATGATTCGATATTTCAGAATTTTTCAATCTGTTCAGAAATAAAATTTTTTTTCTACTATTACATTAAAGTTAAGGGCGTATAACTGTCAGTTGTTTTTCCCTGTAGACACCAACCAAAAATGGTGTCGACAGTTACTAATTTTTTATTCAAATGTTTTATATTTCCAGTAACTATATAATAATAATAGTCAGCACCTATAAGTAATGTAATGGGTTCCTTGGATATGGGTGTGTCCGCAAGAGTTAAATTTTCAAATTGTTTACTTTTCCTCAAATCATTGATTTCAGGTGGGGGGATTTCAGTAGCTGATATTTGATTGGTGACTAGCGCTTCTATATCTAATTTTGAATTAGGTACATTTTTATTTTCAATAGTTGGTTTAACTACTTCAAAGGTTTTTTCAATGGGGTTCTTATTTCCAAATGTAAAAACCGACAATTTTTCTTTTCTTATTGCCTGTAAATTCAATTTATTTGCTATTTCTTCAGATATAAAGGTTCGCATGCTCCCACAATCTAAAAGTAACCTAATTAGAGATTGTTTTCCATTTGATTTTATTTTTACACAACAAGTTTGTAGAAGAATTTTATTATTTTCTGTAGAGAAAATAGCCGAAATTACTTTTTCACTAGTTTCACTTTCATTAACTTTTAATTCGGGTGTATTTACTTCTTTTATTAATTTAGATTTTAGGCATATCGTTTGATTATGTCTGCCTGAACACTTCTTGCAACTAGTTTTAGAGTTACAATTTTTGATAACGTGTTTCCTGCCTAAGCAAAGGAAACATCTTCCTTGAGATTTCAACAAATTTCTTTTAGTGTTTACATCAACAGCCTCACACAAATCAGATGAATGTTTACTATCGTTGCAAAAAGTGCAATGAGCCAGCTGCCTATCTGAAGTCGATTTATCATTCGAAATGTTCATAAATTCACAAGTAGATTTAAATTCAGATTTTGTTGTTTGACTCTTGATTTTTGTTTTATTATTTTCAAATGCTTTCATTCTCGAAAAAAATGTGTGTTCTCTGCTTTTTATTTCAGTGTGCAGAAAATCTAATAATTTATGTACATCTGAATGTGCTAAATTATCTACATTTTGTCTATTATATTCCAAAGCTAATTCTGCCGGTATTAATTTTAAAATTACGGCGATAAGCATGGAGCCATAATTTGCTGGTTTGAGTCCTAATATGGGCAAACATCGAACATTTATTTCTATATCACTGTGCAATTTTTTCAATTTTTGAATTTCGTTAGCCTTATAAACAGGGGATAAATTAAGAAGCTTGTTCAGGTGATGATTAATTATCACGTCTTTTTGACCATAACGCGTTTCTAAAACTTTCAATGCTGCGTCATAATTAGCTTCTGATATTTCAAAACCTTCTACAGCATTAGCCGCAGCTCCAGATAACTAACTCTTCAAATAATGAAATTTTTCAATTTTCGAAAGCGATTTGTTTTCGTGAATTGTATTTTCAAAGGTATTAAAAAATGAAATAAATTACGTACAGTCGCCATAGAATTTTTGTATATTGAGTTTTGGCCAGGGCCGAAACTAGCCTTTTTTGCGCCCGGGGCAAACATGAATTTTGGCGCCCCCCTCCCTTTCTTCCTCAAAGTATATTTACAAAGAGAATTTTACCAATTTTCTAATGACCGACTTATTTTAAAATTTAAAATATGTAATCATTAAATATGTAATACTGAACTACGTAAATTGAATGTGACGTTTGTTGCAATTATAGTTCGTTCACATAAAAGAATTCGCATGTATTACCGGCTATTTACAGTGTTTGCTTATACAGATGAGTTCCGATTATCCGAGTCCTGCTTAACCGAGTTTCCGCTTTAACCGAGTTTCTGCTTTAACCGAGTTATTTCTTCTGATGGACTGATGGCTTTCATTATTATGAAAAAGTCATTATAAATGAAGTGTTAGGTGAAGATGAAAGAGCAACCGTAAAAAGTTTGAACTCTGATTTTCTGGTCAGAATGGGGGGAAAAAATGGCCATAATTTTTTTTTTTTGAAAAAAAAAAAAAAAAAAAAAAAAATATGCCTATTTTTTCCCCCATTCTGACCAGAAAAGCCATCAGTCCATTAGAAGAAAATGATCGATTCCAAAGGTACAATCTTTCATTTAGCGCCCCTTGGCTCTGGCGCCCGGGGCACGTGACTCTGCCCCCCATTAGTTTCGGCCCTGGTTTTGGCAATTTAACAACTGAGTTTTCATCATAAATCTCATTCGATTTTAAATCTTGACTGTTATTTAAATCAATATTAACAATTTTTTTGTTTTCGGTTAATTTTTTCTTCACCCGGAATTTTGCAACTGATATTTTATCCGCGTAATCATAAACAGAATTGATTTCAGTTTCATAGTCGTCTAACCGTAAAAGGGGCTCAATTTTCTCGTCAACTGACTTCAATAATTCTGCTTTAGTATTTAACTGAAAAAATAATTCTTCTAAATTATCAAAATCTATTGGACTATCCTTCATAACATTTTCTATATTATTAATCAGCTTTGTTACTGCTGTTCTCAAAACTGTTCGGTTCTTTTTTAACTTTTCTAAATCAGACATTTCGAAATAAAATATGAAAGACTTATCTTACCTTTGCCGTCTTCTTATTACTTACTATCCTCTATTTCCTTATTTGTGTTTTGAAGACATTAAAAAGGTAATAAATACTTTTTTTTCTTTCTTTTTCGGCGTGATGCACCATGTGGAAAATTTCAAAGACAGTCGAACATAAAATCAATGAAGGGGGTGCTTTCTGAATTATTTTCTTGAAATATTTAATGAATATTTACAGATACATGATTCTATACATATTTACAATAAGAATTATCAAATACTTAATCTGGTTTTTCGAAAAAGGGAGGCTTAGCCTCATTAACAAACTGTAAAAAAAAAAAAAAAAAAAAAAAAAAAAAAAAATTACAGCGATCATGCTTTTGAAATCAAAACATCTCTTCCTATCGTTCCAGCAATAATACCGAAGTTGCATTCTAAGGTAGGATGCGCGCGCATCGCGCGTCCTTCGTTGCCATGGGGAGCAGAGAAAAAGTTTCTCTTCAGTATTGAAGGGGAAATATCTCGTTTTATCAAATAAAATTATCGTTTCCTTTTAAATATGACGTCATTTTCAGCCGCTGAAATATTTTGCCTATTGTCTCAAACTCAATATCAGCGGAATGAAAAAAAATATTTTTAATTGTAATGAGAAAATGGCATCAGTAAGAATAATCAATAAAGATAACTAAACCACTTTTAATAGAAATGGAGTAGGTCAGTTACCACGATTAGAAAATTGGATTAAAAACTGTAAAAAAATTAATATCTAAAAAATAAATTGAGATACCGTTTTCAAACAAATCGAATTTAAAAGTAAATTTTTTTCTGTATAAGACGGTGTAAAAATTTAAAATGTGGGATATTTAGAAGTTTAAAAATTTGCAGTAGCGAAAATTGCAAAACCGAAATTTCATTTCAAATTTCAAAGTGTTGCCATTCGCAGAATGACGTATGCGTTACGCACATATATGTTTGTCCTTAATAATATAGATAGGTAGGGTAGACAAAAATTCGTTTCATTAGGATTTTATAAATATAGGGTAGACATAAATTCGTTTCATTAGGATTTTATATATGGTAGATAAAGTTATAAAGCTGAAATCTAATTCCGCTACTTATTTACATAATCACAAAACAGTTTCAAATCCATTAAATCAGATTTTAAATTACAGACAGTTTCAAAATTTTTCAATAAATGTAATACGTTCAAAAAAAGAAGTCAGATCATCAAAACAATAAACATAGTATTAGATTAGTTAGCATTAGTTTTTCAATCAACTATAATCGAGGATAGATCATATTTATTAAAGGGTTAGCGGAACACAGTTTCACTACTTTGAAATTTTTAAGGTTGGTTGCTTGGCTCTTATGGCACTGCACTCATTGTTTTTTTTAAGGGTTTCTTGTACCTTTTAAACTTGCTGAATATCAACAAAAACATTAAAAGTTTGAATTAGTGTATCTTCAAAGCCTTTTTATGTATAAACATGAAATTTTGATTATTGATTAAACAGATTTTATTTTTAATATACTACTATTAGAAATTGATCAGACTTGCACAGAATTTATGTATTGTTGAAATTAAAATAGCTCTTTTTTTTTTTTTTTTTTTACTCTGTAAGTCATTGCGCGCATGTTATCTTCGGAACGTATGTATGGATCGTCATAAAATTTGATGTAATTATTAAAAACATATGTATTTTTAAAATGATTTACTCTTAGGTCAAAATTATTCTATTAACCATGTAAAAAAATATTTTTGTAAGAAAAAAATCATTTATTTTTAACCATTTGGAAAAATGGTTATTGTTCTCGTCAGGGTAGGAAATCAAAAGCATATCTGAAGGTTTTTATTGGTTTAATCCGCATTTTATTCGTTTTCTGATTGGTCTATACAGTAACCTGTATTTCTCTTTACTTTCAACAGAGATGGATACCTTCTGTTGCCACTATGACAAAAAAGTAATAAAAACTACAAAAAAAAAATTAATAACTTAAAAACAAATTGAGATACAGCTTTCAAACAAATTGCATTTAAAAGTACATTTTTTTTTCTCTATCCGACAGTGTAAAAAGTAATATTGTCGGATGTTTAGAAGTTTAAGAATGAAATTTCATTTAAAATTGATAGTCAGATTTCTTGGAAATCTGACGATGGAAAAGCCTTTTCCCGAACAGCCAATGAAATGCCTAATGAAAATAAAAGAAAATGAATAACAATGTCTGCCAAAGAGTTAATTTCAATGTGTAAGATTTTCACGTGCAAAAGAAAAATTAAATAAGACAATAAAAAAAAAAAAAAAAAATAAATAAATAAATAAATAAATAAATAGGACAGGAATGAATACATATAAATATTTCACACCAAATACGAGTCGCAGGCGATTTTTGTCGCTTGGAATTTTTACGTGTAATAACACTATTAATGTTTAATTCATGGCGTACGTAATGCATGATCAACTCCGTGCGATTTTTTATGTCTTAAATTTTAGTCTTTGAAAAAATCATTTTCCAAATGGTCGATGTAATTTGTTAAATTCCTTTCTTTATTTTTTATTTATTTATTTTTTCAAATGTATAAAAATAGTCTTAACTAAAAATCTTACCATCATAAATACTTAACCCCTTCGGGACGGGAGCCTTTTACGAAATTTTTAATCTTTTCTCACCGTTATTTAAAAACAGAAATTTGTGTCTTCTTGAATCGAAAAAATGTGCTGATTAAATAAAGCAAATTTTACAGTAAAATTTTATTGGTGAGGAAAAACAAGGATTCTGAGCGCTTCATGCGGCACGTATACGTGCCGCTCGTCCCCAAGGGGTTAAAGTTGGTCATTTTAAACGCACAAATGTGCTTATCATCCATTTCAAATTTTATTGCAATCCAATACATATGTTCTCAAGATTTCATGCGCACAATGACTTGCAGAGTAATAAAAAGAGTTATTTTAAATTCAATAATCCATAAATTCTGTAAAAGGCTTGTCAGTTACTGATGGTAGTAATTAAAAAATCTAATCTGTTTAATCTATAGTCAAAATTTCATGTTTATACCAAAAAAGGTTTTGAAGATTCACCAATTCAAACTTTGAAAGTCTTTGCTGATTTTTGTCGGGTTTAAAAGGTACAAGACCCCTTAACACTTCCCAACTTTGGTTAAAAATGCTTATGAATTTGGTTCGACTGTCTGTCCGCCTGACCGCCTGTACGTGCGCTAATTCTCGTAGATACACTCGGATTGTCATATTATTTTTATATGTCATTAAGGTTTACTATAGAATATTTGGCATTGAAAATGAAGTGCATAGAATTTATAGTTCGATTTCAGAGTCGCACAAAAGAATTCCGTTACATTATAATTTGTGCGAAAAAATCGTTTGCAATGTCTTTTAATGATGCTACAGTACTTCAGATACAGTGAAATTGATATGTATTACTGAGGTGGACAAAAAACATGCTTTCTCGGGAGTATGGAATATGTAAAATGTATAGTTCGTTTACAGGGACGCAGAAAAGAATTTATTACATTATGATCTAGGGGGGGGGGGGAATCGTTAGAAACGCATTGTAATAATGTTACTTCAAGTACATTATAAAATTAAAAAGGATCACTGAGGTGTACTATAAGAGGTTTTCTGTAGATTATGGAGTGCGTAGCATTTATTGTTCCTTTACAGAGACGCAAAAAAGAATTTTGTTACAAGGGGCGGACAACGATCTATTTTAGTGTATAAAAAAGTAAAAAAAAAAAAAAAAAAAAATATTCTGGTAGTATTTGAAATTATTTCATAATCTACCTAAAGCATGGATTTTCGTTTTATTTATTTATTTATTTTTCTGTTTAGCGAGCAGGTTGAAATCTTCAATTTAAAGTGGATTCCAACTGGTTTAACACGTTCACGCCGGCGCGGTGGGTCACACTCGACTGTCTCAGAGCTGCCAAATGTCCGGCTTTTTGGATACCAGCATTTTAATACAGAAAATGTTGTTTTATTTAATTAGAACAATCGGGCGATTTAAAGGAACAGCATTTTCTCTAAAAAAAAAACAGTGGTGTGCAAAAAGCCGGAGACTTGAGAGCTCTGAGACAGTCGAGTGTGACCCACCACGCCGGCGTGAACGTGTTAAACTATAAAAACCCAACAATGTGAAATTCCATGTCAACCTAAGATAAATTTAAATATAGGATTAATCTTTAATGCAATTATGAAAATTTAGCTTTCATCACCAGATAATTATTATCCTTTGCGTATCTATTATAATTTCAAAACTTATATCCCTAAATTTTACGTATTTAAAAAATACGTTTTAAAAATATTTCGAGTAAACACGAGTTTTAAAACTTATAGTCTTTTAAAATATATTGAAACTTTAAGAAGTCATTAATTACAAAAATATATAGTTTGTACGTTAACTTTCTAAGAATTTAGAATCAAATTTTGATAGTTACGCTTGATAGGTTTGATATTTTAATAGTATAGCAAGGGTCGACGCAATCACTTTTTTGTCTACCTCTATTTCCGAAAAATAATCTTTGCAGTAGATGTCTATAACAATTGAAAGAAAAATAATTTCTGTAGTGCATTTATACATCTTTTTCAAGAGAAATCTATCACGAAGATAATTATTTGGAAATAGTGATAACCATAAAAGTGACCACGCCGACTTTTGCTTTAGGTAATAAGTAATTTTATGTCTAAATTTTACTGAAAGTAACACGGAATTTCACGATTTATAAGGGAAAAACCTATTTCGTTAGATAATTCACTCCAGTTTTGTTAACATATTTTTAGAGTTTATACGAGAATTTATTTATAAAATTATTATTTATACAGATTTTTAAAATTAACAATATTTCATAATTTATCATAAAAGAATGGAAATGGCAAAATAAAACCCATGTGTTTCTTAATTCTATTTTCGCAATCATTTCTTTTTTATTGACGTTATCTAAAATTTCTCTCTTTTATTTAGGATCGTGTGAAATTTCAGACAAGACTAGCGCTGCTAGGTGTCCCGCGTAATGCTCCAAATGCTCCGGACACCACACTGTAAAATGGGAAAAAAAAATTAAAAACGTTACAGTTTATAGTGTAGTGTAAACTATGAATTCTCTTGAGTGGCTGATTAAGGTGGAAACGTTGCGCTCATTTTCGTGTAAAATATTTGATGCGAATATTCGGATTTTCTGCACATTAATAATACGTTCTACAAACGTCATGATCGCATGATTTTTATTATTCCGGGGTTGAAAGTAACGAAGAGATGTAACGTATATTTTGAGGAAAGTAAGCATTTATATTTTATAATTTTTTATTTAAGAAAGTAATATGCTTTTTTAAAAGAATAAATATTATTTGATTTAATTTTATTGCATAATAGAGTTACTGTTAAGCGTTTGTTGCAGATACAAAGTTAAATAATCGTTTGAAATTTATACTCTTGTCCATGAATCTAATGATAAATGTAAGACAATAGATATTTGGTTAACGAATAATAATGTAAGTACTAGTATTAGGGAAGTACAGATAGCACTGTTTATACGTTTGTATCATCTTTTCACTGAAAAAAAATGAAGTACTCAAAAATGAGTAAATCGATATACTCATGTCGAACTGAGCGTGTTTGGATCAAAAATGAACCCATGTTTTCTCAATTTTGAAACATCACATGTTATCAAACCAAACAAAGTGATAATTTGTACTCCTTAATGGTTTATTTCATTCATGACGGCATAAAAGGTGTTTATTAATGTAAATATTAAATTATGCACAGTATTTTAAAATAATTTAAAAGTGCTTGCAAATAATGATCTTGTCATAAAAATATTCGATTTGGGTATCTTGATAATAATTTTGGTATTTTTCTTAGTATATAATCAATTAAACGTTTCTTGTTAATAATTTTGAGCAGAAAATAAATGTGAGCACATTTTTTATTTTAATTTGTTGGTGCAGGTGGCGGTATATAAAGATTCATATCTGAACACAACCATGGAATCAAAAATGAGTACATGTATTTCTCAATTTTAAGTACATTTGGATCGGAGCTATTTTGACTATGTGACGTATTTAAAATTGAGTACTTTTTACTCAATTTTAAGAAACCATTTTTTTCAGCGTTCATTTTTAACTTATGTTCCGATTCACAACTTCTGTAATGATGAAATGTATCGTTTATGTGACTGAATAAATTCATGATTTTACTTATACTATACGTTTTATCCTATTTGTTTATGAATCATATATATGTAAAAAGATCTTATAAAAAAATTTATTTATAGATCTATAAAAAATTATTTTTTTTAAATGCGGTCACGTGAGTTACAGCGAGTCTCGCGTAGGTAAATATGCGGAAACACAGCAGGGATGTTGGGCCACATTCCTGCCCCACCGGTTAGAGCAATGTTTCGATCTTTTTTTTTTTTTTTTTTTTTTTTTTTTTTTCTACAATGTAGTAGTAATTTTCTTTGCCTTATCTAATGGTAGATTTATCTGCTATCAAAGATGGCGAAATACACTGTAGGATATTAGTGGTGTCCAGAGCATTTAGAGCACTGATTTACGCGGGACACATAACATTTTCTATTTCAGATACAAAATGTATTTACAGTTCCCAAATTTGTGGTACGCGATGTGTCCGAGGTTGGACGCAAGATCTGACACGTGAACAATTTGTAGGAAATTATCGATATATAATGTAAATTACATTTTATTGTTGTTGAAAGAACTCAAATTTTCTTTAACACGTAGCAAGGGGTTACATATGTTCTTGGTGCGAAAAATTGACAATTTTTGAAAACTTTTTTAGAAAGGGAGTAAAATTAATTTAAAACTAATAATTCCACGTTATTTTTTATTGCTTCAAGTATTTAAAAATATTTTGTGTTGTTAAATTTTGTCACTTATTGCATCGGAAACCTACAGCTGTGTTGAACTGTACCAAAATATCCAGGCTCGGTGGACAGAATCTTAACTTCCTATAGAAAGAAAAAAAATTATTAAAATCTCAGTTTCTTCTTGTAAAATAAGGCTGTAGCTAAGGTTCACCGGCTTAAATTTTTGAATTTTCGAGAAATAAGAAAATTGCGCTATTTTGAAGAAAAAATTTAATTCTTCATTTAAAATTTTGGAATTCTTTAAATTTATTAAAAAAATATAAAAATTAAAATTTTCAAAAAATGACGCGATGGCTTTTAGAGAAATTAATTATGTGTACATAAGCGAAATTTTATCCAAAAATGTTCAAAATGTTTCAAGTTATCATGTTGCCCATGATGAAAATTTTAGTTTCCAGAAAATCGAGTTTGAAGTTTTAGCATTCAATATATTTTGATCGGGCGCGCGCTCACATTTTTGCTCATATTTTTCTTAATAATTGAGATAAATCATTTTTCCCATAATTATGCACACTATAAAGATTTAATTTCCATAAAAGACAAAAAATCGATTTTTCGAAATTTGAGAACGTATTTAACACCTTAAAATATCATTTACTTGTGCATGAATTAACGCATTACAGAATGTTCATGTACGCATTTTCTATCGAAATTTCCTCGTCACACCATCCAACATAAATATGTTCAAAATCATATTTCCTTTTCTTTATTGTCTGAGCGAAGCGAAGGCTAATACACAACGCAGTATTACTTTCCGGTCAAAAACAGCTATGATGGATATTAAAACTTTTCGTAAAACCTTTCGTCCAGCATAACTCAAAAAATATTTGTCGGATTTCGGTTCTGGTTTTACCAGAAGGTACCTGTGAGGCTTAACCTACTACTATGAAAAATAAGTTGCAATTCGTTTAAAAATTATATTAAAAAAACTGATAAAAAAGCACAATTTATCTACATACGTCACGAAAATTTAGTGTATGTCATTTTCACCGGCTGGATGTTTTCGTAGAAAACAGAATTATAGCACATGGAGCAAAGAAAATATGCCCGCACTAATATTAAAGTGCAAGAAAACATATTTAAATTTAATCAAACAGGAAAATAAATCTGGATTTTTTTTTTTTTATTTCAAAGAAAAAAGCCATAATAACGTAGGATTTCAGATTTTACGATAATCTACCCAATAGCATTTTTTAATCGCCAAAAGCCACCAACATTTACATTTTGCGTGCGAAATTTTGAAACAGTTATTTTATGTTTAAATAAACAATTTTTATTTGTGGCATCATTTATTCTTAATTTACTTATTTTTGTCTTTTTAGTATTTTAAATGAAATTTGGGAGCTTGTTAGTTATCCCGTCGACCAATTTCGCCAAATTATACAAATTGACATAATTTTAATTTTAAATAACTTTTTTTAAAAATAACTTAATATTAAGGCTAAATAACTTAAATATTTTAAAGAACAAATAAATTAGTATAACATTAATAAAAATACCAATAACGTCGAAATTAAAATCACTTGATGACGTAAACACGTGTTGTCAAGTGAATGTGACATTTACGATCAACCATTATTGGCATTTAATCTTACAATTTGGCGACAGATATTTGGTCGACGGGATAACTAACAAGTACCGAAATTTGTACTTTTCCAGAATAGTCGTCTTATAGGTAAAGAAAATGGGATTAGCGAGAGAAGTAAACTTTTCATGCATATTTTCTGGTAACCTACTCATTCTTTCATGTACTCAAGTAATTCTTTAAAGATTTAAACAGTTAATTTAGTGTAAACAAGACATTTACGCACAGATGTCACATGCGCACCACGTTGGCGCGATTTTTTTCTGACGCCAATGTCATATACGCACCAGGGTACTTAATTGGCGCCAAAGTGTCGTTATTTTGCTTGATGATAACCTAGATGTTGTTGTTTATTTATTAAAAAATTGTTTATTTACCTTTATTTTCTTTTTTTAAATTATATAAATTGTTTTGTTCTATAGTTATTAATTAAACTTTTTTTTATTTATTGTTATTCCCTTTTTAAAAATATATATGTAACTGGTATTCGAAAACGAGGGTTTCGCCAAATTGGCGTCAGAAAAAAATCGCGCCAACGTGGTGCTTATGTGACATCTGTGCCTAAAATGTTTATATTTATTTGTAAAAAAATAAACATAAACGTTCATCGGGTTTGTAATAAATTGTCAGGTTTGTATCTTTTTGTAACAAATCTCACTTTCTGAAGCCAAAACTGCATAAAGCTTTTAAAAAAACGCCAATGCAAAGTAATGTTATTAAAGTACAGTGAAATTAGTTAAAAACGTGTATTTTAAATGAAGTGAATGAAAGCTTTATATTTTAAATGAAATGAATGCAAGATGAATATAGTATGGAAAAAATATTGTCAATTTATCATCTGCGCTTGACTAACTTAAAAGTATCAATATTGCAATTGGTACATGCTATGCAAAGTGAATCAATTATGTTATAACCACTCTTCGTGCAAGAAAAATGGCCAATAATTCGTATTCAGATACACAGGCAAGGTTGGCGTCAAACAAGAGTAATACTAACAGCAACATTGTTATAACGGACGGGAGTTATAATAGCAAAGTAATGATGGCTTTAAGCAGACATACACAAGCAGTTTTTTACATATGTTTCGAGTGAAGCTCGATCATCAAGGTGCTAATTATTCATACAAGCAACCGTTACATAAACGAAAGTTTAAAATTTAAGTGTAAATATATGCAATCTCGCATTCTCCCTCCCCCCCCCCAAAAAAAAAAATAAATAAATAAATTAAATTAAATTAAATTGAAAAATAAATAAATAAATAAAAATAAAAATAAAATGTTACAGCAGTAAAATTTAATTGGAGTTAAGCGAAGCTTTTTAAAATACGATATTGGTTGAAAACCAGATTACGGAATACTCCTATAATATTTGAATTAATCACGGTACACTTTTTTTAGCCCGGTTCAGATTTTGCCAAGAGTATTTTATTTTTATTTTTTTGTCAAAAGCCGCCTTTTTTTTTCCCGCAAGTATAACTTGTGTTGATGTTGAAATAAATATTTTGACTTATGCTATTATCTCTTTTTCTTATTTTTATTTATTTACTTATTATTATTTTTAATTAAATGAGTCAAATCGTGTTTATAAATTTATTTAATGTGTGTATTTTAAATTAAAAGAATGCATTACGAAAGATGGCGATAAGAACAATATTTGACGATTTATCAATTGCGCTCACCTAAATGCTTTATTACCATATGTTTAATTCCTTTCATGGAATTTCATTGTTATATGGACTTTGCTTTCTTAAAAAAGCTTGACGCAATTCGAGTTTAAGAAAGTGAGATTTTTTGTCAAATGATATAAACGACTATGAAAATAAAACTGAAGAAGTATTATACTGGTTTATGTATTTATTTTAAAAAAAGCAAAAATGTCGGTATGAAACAGCGAATAGGTTGTCCGAAAGTACTTGTAAATGTGTTCCTTTTCTAGGCTATTCTATCTCTTGCCAGGGCCCTTAAAAGAGGGAAGAGCTGGTTTAAAATTGATATGGATTTTTTTTTTCAGGTTCACTAATCTAGATATTTCATCATTTGAATTGGTAACCAGCATATGGCCAATTAAAGACAGTATCTCATTTTCTTTACTTGCAACAAGTTATTATTAAATCTATGTTCTCGGCAATATCGCTCAGACTAATCCCTCTGAGGGAAGTCCTAGTAAATTTAAATGTCTTACGTTTTTCAGTTGAATTAAAAAAAAAATAATAAATAGTTCAATGCATAATTGCTTCATTACAGTGTGCATATACTTAAAAATGGCAAGATAAGAACCAAATTTATCATAAAATGTATACACCAAGAAAGAAATTGCATTTATAAATTAATTAATATGTTTGTGCTTGCACAAATGCAGTTTGATCTGTGTAAGTTTTGTTTCTTTTACGTAAAGACCGAATTAATTTTTTTTTTCTTTCAAATCCACGTTTATTTATATATATAAATAATTATGTATTTTCTTATTATTCTAAACTATAGTTTGGAGGAGCGGAAAACCTAGCAACACTGGTAAGATGTTAATACACCATGGCCATGATATTCAGATCATACAATATAATAAAGACATTGAGTCGAATTCAGAATAACTATGATTGGAATATTTGTTGACCCTAGAATAAAATGTAAGATATCCATTTATTTTTTATTACATGAAAAGTATAGATCATAAATAAATTAGTATAGTATAAACAAAATACCATTAAAATTAATAAGAATGAATTGAGGCCACAGTGATAAAATGTTTAAATGTAAAATTCATATAAATGAGAAACCTATAAACGGTGCTCTTTAATAGTAAATTCTCCAATGTTACTATAACAATTTTCTTTTTAAAAAGAGTTTTAAGTGCATATTTTAAAGTTAACTTTACAAAATAATTTCTCTCTCTCTCTCTCTCTCCCTTTAAAGATATTTCTTTAAAACGCCATTTTCGTAAGTGGATATGAAAAAAAGTTGCGTTTGATGTGACTATTTTTTAATCTAAAAATAAAACATCAGTCTAATTTAAATATTCTGATTTAGATTTTTAATAATTACTTGGAAATTCACATAAGTTTCTTTTCATTATATCTTAAAGGATTTTTTTAATATTGTGAAATTGTTCGCTTTAATTATAATCATAATGTGACATTAAAATTTCAGGAATAACTTGAAAAATGCAATGATTTATAATTTTTTTCCTCTTACGCTCTTCAACAAATTGCATACTGATACGATTGAAAACTGCATTAGAGTCATAATTTCTACTTTTAGCTGTAATTGTTACATGGATAATTAAGAATCGGAATTTGTCATTAAAAGTGATGTTATATACGCTAAAGGGGAAATCAAAGAATACGGCAAAAACTCCAAATGTTGCACAAGTATCAATTAATTGCTCGAGTAATTTATATCCGAATGTGAGGAGAATGAATTAAAAAAATTAATGCAACGGTCTTTGCTTAATTGAGGCTGAGACAATATTTCAATGATTACGACAATTACTTAAGAAGTAAAAATAACGTAATTTAAATCACAGAAACAAACGTTAAAAATAAAAAAAAAAATAAAAACGTGAAAGCTATAACATTTAATCGGGAAATTACTTCTGTGCTGCTTTTAATTAAATTAGAGCCGCTGTATTTTTTATGTTTAAAGATTGCGTTACTGATGTTTTATGGTTATTTAAATATCATTCACAGAATTCTCCTGCACGAAAAATGCCCGTTGTATGAAGCGAGATGGGGAGAAGGAAACATCAAAAATGGCGTGATAATTTTATTTATAACACGTAATGGGCAAAACAGTGTGACATATCCGATTCAATCTATCTTCTTGTACAGAACAGAGGCATTTTAAGTGAATAACTTTCGAGAGGGCCGGCCGGTAATCGTTAAGTTATTTCGAAAACAAATTAAGCGAGCATTTTTGCTTCTCCTGGGGATATATATTTATATAGATGTATATTCAAATGGAGGAATTCATAAGGAGGAATTGTAGAGAAAGAGAGCGATATATATAAAGAGAAAGCTAGAAGGAAAAAGAAATGCAATAGTGTGATTTCTGGGGAAACGTCTCCGTCCTAATTAATGATAAGATTTAATTTTCCTGTTCTTTTCTGGGGCATGCTAATGAGCCTTAAGTGAAACCCTCAAGGGGGGGGGGGAAGCAGAAAAGTTTTAAGTTTAAAAGTGGAAGATCCTTGTTGCATTTTTAATCGTATGTCGCAAATGGCTAACAAGAGAGATTAATTCTGACTGACTGTTTCTCTAAGGATTAAGGAGGGAGTTTTCTTTGTCGCAGTTTTCCTAATCAGTTTTAGCGTTCTCTTATGAATCTTTATAATTATTTTCTTGAGATAAATAAATAGGGGGTGAGGGAACAAAGAGAGAGAGCCCCGGGCAAAAGTTTTGAGTGAAGGTTTCTCTGGCGCGATAGAAAAATGAACCCCCAATCTTTACTCGCTAATAGGTTTTCCCATATTTATGGCCTAAATACTCAAAGAGGAATACTTTTGAATGCCGTAAATGCTTTTTACTGATGGAATTCGGAATTGGCATTTTAAGTGAAAAGCCGAATAGGTAATTTATCTTTGAGAATGCACGAAAAAGAATTCGTCGTGGACGGAGACATTTTGGATGGTAGACCTGAGTTCGAAGTGAAAATGTGTTTCAGTTCTGATAGATAGAATCGGAGTTTTATAGATGAGACGGAAAGTAACTTTTTTTTCTGGAGAGAAATTTAGACAATAACGGCAAATGTGATTCTAGAAACTAATTAATTTATATCTGCAAGATAAGTTTTGGGAAAGATCTTTCGAGTTTGGATCGCGTTGTAGATACAACAAACAATTTAAGCATCCACATTAAAGAAATACTTAAACCAAAATTGTCGACATTGTCCTTCGAAACTTTTGTTTCTTTTATTTATTTATTTATTTTAATGTGAGATATAGCCATTATAAATTTTCAGTTAATTATATTTGTATTTATTATTTTAACGTATTAATTTTCTTTTTTTGTGTGTGTGTAAATTTAGAATTTTATAAGAGAAAATATCTTTAAAAAAATTCTTTTTACATTAGAATGTAATTTCAACAGAAATTTGTTTATTCAGTTTAATAGATTTCATTGATTGATTAATAAGAACACTAGTTAAAATTCCACAATTGCAAATGGCAATTAGTAAAGTTATATTTGTACCCCTTTTAAAATTTATAATTGAAAAAAAAAAGTCATGCCTTCCTTGCATTTATTCAAGCAAGTGTAAATATCAGGATAATATACTAATCCTTAATAATCACTAGCCTTTTCGCGTCTACGTCCTAATATAGTAAATGTCTTTACATTTGATATTGTTTTGTATTAATAACTACTTTTTTATCATTTGCTTGTAGTATAATGATAGTAATTTTTTTATTTGCTATTATTTTGTATCTTTATAATTTCTTTTGTTTATATTTGCTTGTAGTATTAACAGTGTAACAACGGATTAACAATATAACATTTTTCGCATAAAAGGAAATTTCTTCCTTTGAGAGAGGACAAAAGAATGGATCCTCACCCCGTAGACGGAGAGCGGTGGAATGTCCAAGGCGGAACAAAAACGAGTTCGTCCAAGCCACCAAGGGTGAATTGTGAGGAAAAGAGACAGTCAGTGCTTCGAACAGCTATGTGAGGTTGATGTACTAAAGAGCTCCGAGTGGTCGGAGTTAGTTTTTTTGAGCTGTTAGCACATGGCGAATGCGAAGTTATGCTAAAGCCAGAATTTTGGTTTGTTGTTTTCTCGTGTGGAGAACTGATGTAATTGATTTAACTGTACATAATCTACTTCTTGTTTTTTAATTAATTTAATTTTGTTTTTAAATTGGATTGAGTTTTAATTCAAATGTTTTATGAGCTGTGGTGATAGTTTCGATAATCTTCACTACCTAGTCGAGTGCCGATGTTAATATACTATATGTCTTACATTTGCTACAATTTTCTCTTTATAACTACTTTTGTTATTATTTACAGGTTGTAATAATAGTATGTGTGTTTACATTTACTATTATTTTGTTTTTACTACTACTTTTGTTATTATTTGCTTGTAGTAATAATAATATGCGTATTTACATTTGCTATTATCACATCATTTATGTTGCAGCAATAAAATACTAAAACTTTTATTATTTATTTATTTATTTTTAAAGATCGCCTAAAGCTTTATACACTACTGCTGAGATTTTTTATTTCAAACACGAGTTTCATTCTTTAAATTAAAAAATGGAGACTAGTTTTTAAAACCAATAAATTCCGGACAAACCTTTCAAAATCAAAATATTCAAGATAAAAAAATAAACGCCTGAATGTTGTTATGCTAGTTAATGCTATTGTAATTAAAATACATTTTCAAAATATCTTCAGTAATTATTCCATAGCCTATTGTCATATACTATTAATGAATGCAAAATTACTACTGATATATTTATTAGAATTCCTTCTACTATAATGTTTTTAAGTAAAAGCTAATCTCTCTCTTCCTCCAAAATAAATGAATAAACAAATAAAAACACATCTCAGACCAGAAACGGTTAATAAATAATGCCTTTAAAAAATACATTTTTTTGTGATAACAAATGATTATTATTAATTTATTTTGTCTCAGAATTTTATCTTTTAAAACCCATTTACAAATTATGTTATGAAATTTTCAAAGCGGCTTTAAAACATATACACTTTGATAAAATAATTTACAAAATTGTTCGAATACGATTTGAAGCAATTCTTGAATCCTCATCATGCAACGAAATTTATTGTAGCAGACACTGGTAATTACAATTTCATGCCATTAACAGAAGTGCATTGCATCTTAAAGATATCTTAAAATGACCGCAACTTTTAACATGACGCCTTGGGATTGATTTTAACCACCCCTCAAGGCTCTAGAGAGGCGCTGCTTGGGGGCATTCACTATCCCGTTAAGCGATTTTTCGTTGGCATAAATCCATAGTTTATTGCCGATTGCATCTTCCCCAAACTAATCTTTAATGCTATTCGGCTCCATTAGAATCAGTTCAGTGCTGGCCAAGGAAAACTGGAGATTCATTTAATCGAAAACCAGGTGGCAGCTGTAATGCATAAATTGGATGCAGATGGCATCGCAATATTCTGTATGTGGTGTTTCTCAGCCAAAGGCTTGATTGAAAATTCAAATGTCGAGGTATTTTTTGAAATTTACCGCTGTTCTGGAATCTATTAGCAAATTTTGAGTGGAAAGTTAAGTAATTTATTTCGGATTGGTGTCTCAAATGCTTTTGAATAATACATTCGGAATACATTGAAAATTCGTTTTTATGAGATTCGTGATAAACTTGATTAATGATTTTGTTACAGGAAATAAATGCATTCTTTTGCATTTTTAAAGCAATATATCAATGCTGTGAAAAATAAAGTATAATTTTTTATACTTATAAAATTTAATCTATCTGACCATCGGCCTGTAGATGCAAAGACTGGCTATCGCATGGTCAACTGCAGCGGTGGACCCTACTTTTAATCCTTTGAAAAGAGATGGTATATTATTTATAATATTATGTTGTTGCAAAATAATGCATTATGTTTAATTTTAAATTTAAAACGCTGTAATAGTTTTTTTCAAACTAAATGTATTTAATCAAATTATGAGCCATTACAATCAATACATTTTTGGCAACGAGAAACGAGCTTAGCGATTCCTGTGATATAAAAGCCTGGCGGGCTTCTGGTGGTGACAAACTCTCGGAAGGTGTTTCCGACATTCTCTTGATGGGCGAAAATCTTCAGTTGGTGAGAGATCCGGTGAGTACCGTGGATGAGGTAGTGTTTACTAGGCCAAAGCGTGTAACTTTTGGAGAGTCAATTATGCGAAGTGACTTGTGTGGTACCCACTTATCGGGTTTCTTCATCTTGCCAATTTGTTCTAAATGGCGAACGACAGTGGAATGGTCAACGTTGAGTTTATTCTCAATGTCTCGAGTTTTTTAGTTGGATCAATTTCGACTATTGTTTTCAGTTGACCATCGTTAACAACCCCCTGACCGCCGAGCAAAAGGGCAAAGTTGTAATGTTTTTTACTCTGTAATTTAATAAAAATGGTTAAAAAATATGTTTTTTGCAACATGATATAAAATGTTTTATTACGTATAGGTATATAAGCCTTCAGAGTATTAATCATACCTTAATTTTTCAAATCTGTGTTTTATCTGTAGAATTATATTAATTTAAATAATTCTTCTTCTGCAGTGAAACCTACAGCGTAGTGAACGGATATATCAGTTCTCGGCAGTGAGACAACAACCGCGATTCCCGTGATACCGTTGTCTGAATCACCGTTGTCTTGAAGGTCGAAATCTCCTCGATGAAATTTTTGAAACCAACAATGAACTATGCTTATGTGGATACTTCCCTCTACCAAAACTTCATTATTGTTTCGCGCGGTTTGTGTTGCACTGCGGCCGAGTTTAAACTCGTAAAAATAAATTTAACGAAACTATTGTTTTGATATCTCAGCTTCTGAAGTCAATTAATAACTTAAAAAATAAAATAAAACAAAACAATTAATTTGCAAAGAAAGTGCTTAAAACAAGCTTTAAAATGACATATAATACCTACTACTAGGATTAAATTCATTAAACAAAATGATTATTAAATAATTTGATTGTTAGTGTTTTAATAATTCATTTCAATGATCTAAATAATACTTTATTTCAGGAACAAAAATTATAGAATTTCTTTTTCTTTATTATTATTAAGGAAAATTTTCCTTCCCCAGTGTTTTCTAAAATTAATGATTTTGCATTAAAAATTTATGTTGATTAAATAAATTGAAATGATATATAATTTCTGGTACATTGTCTCTCCTCATTAATTGTTGGCAAGATCTACCTTTGCAATATAAACTAGTAAATCTGCAGATCAGGAGCCTCAACGTCAGCACTGCATGTCATTATTTTTAAACACACTTTTGGGTAACATTCAACTCCGTGCAAACCGCAATTTAAAGTTTTCAAATTACGTAATTATTTATAAGAATAAAAAATACGAAGTTTTCAGACATTATAAGCGTTAATTTAAAAACGTTATGTAAGGATATTCTGAAATTTTCATGAGCTGCTAATTCTGGTATTTTTTTTTTAGATAAAAAAGTAGATTTCTTCAGGGGGGCTCCGCCCCCTGAACCCCCCCGTGATTTCATTAAATTTACATATATAACATTTTATTCATTGTGCTAGCGGTTATCGTAAATCTTAGATTGATTTTTAGCCTTATTTTTTAATACCTGTGAACAGAAGAAAATTTACATTGACGCAATTATATTAAAAGTTTAGGTTTTATGAACAAAAAAGCAATTTCCTTTTAAAAATAAAATAATTTTAATTCATATTTTCTGAAATGAGGATGCATTAGGAAGTAACACTCGTCAAAAAATATTTTTTCAGGCAATCTAGTTAATGTTTGGCTTTTAAGAATGAAAATATTTATTTCCCGATACAATGACGTCATTTTCAACAGAGATAATTTTTCGGTGCATAATTTTGACATTTACTATCCATTCGCTTTTCAAAAGTTTTTTTCTTATTGAAATTTTCAATTAAAAATTAAACATTTCTGTTAGCCGTGTGCAGACGATAAACCGTGAGATATTGATAACATTTTTTTTTTTAAATATTAAGAATTAATATCATAACACAAGGCCCTTTTATTTCAACCTCAAAGCATATTCGCTTTGTTTTTGATATATGAGGTAAAATTCGCCTTCTTTTCGTATTTTTGTTTTATTTCCAATATGAAGACGTATATTCATGTCTATTCTTTATTTCATTTTCATCTTGCACATGAAAATCTTTCAAATCAAAGTTAACTGTTTAGGGTAAATTATTATTGCGGGATTTGATTTTCTTGGCAACGGTTAGAAAAAAAAAAAAAAAAAAAAAAAAAAAAAAAAAAAAAAGTTAAATTTTATAGAAAAATGTCAATCTATTCCTTATGAAAATAATGAACTTTTTAATTTAAAAGAAATGTATTTGAACAAAATAAATAGAACATAGCCTGCCTTTATTTCTGGCGTAAAATCTATATATATAAAAGCCGTTCTCTGTGTGTATGTCCTTTATACAAATCTTTAATTTTTGACCGATTTGCACGAAACTCGATGTACATAGGCTTTAGAACGTGGAATAGATCCCTGTCTGCTTTAAAAAATCATCAGACCACTATTTAACTCTTTTTTCTACCACTTTCCGTAATTTAACATTACAGAAATATCTCTTTTAAATTTTCTAATTCAATTATTTCTTTTCTGTTGCCACACATCTAAAAAACTGCTCAATAATTAAAAAAAAAAAATGATTACGCGAGTACTTTGTTTTATAAGCCAATAAAAATTCGAATTGTCTCACTATATTTTTGCTGTTTTTGAAATTGACGTCATTTAAAGAAGAAAATGCACATTTTTCATATATATAAGTAAAAACTTTAACTAAGCATGTTTTTAAAATGACGTAGTATGTTAGTTGAACGTTTCTGAAATTAAAAAATCTATTTTAATGAAGTCGTTTCAATATCAAGAAATCAATTATGAAAAAAGATAATAAAAAAATCGTTTGCTAAATATGACGTCAATTTCGTCAATATAATTTCAAACTGGCTCTAAAAACCGGCTGCTACAGTATCTTTAATTATATCATTTAGATAAATGTTTTAATACCTGAAATGCAGCGATAACATTCTACGATTTATATCGAATACGGTTATATAAAATGCGATTTTTCTACGATTTATATTAAATAGAAATTATAGCTACTATTTTTTAGGGTAAGCTTATTTCTTTTTTAAACAAAATTTCGTCACTGACATTACGATTGAACACGTCTGCGGATTTGGAATGGAAGTATGAGTTTCCATTTAAAAATTATCGGCAATGAGTCTCTATATACATGTGTTAAAGATGACTGATATACTGCCCATTAGTAGTACATAAATAAAAATAGTTTTTAATTTGAAACACGAATATATTTTTAAACCTTAGTATATTTATTAGATTTCTCAACAACTACAGGAAAAAAATATTTTTGGTATTTTCGTTTTAGCGATCACTTATTTGTCTGAGTAGCACATTTCTCCCGCTGCGGACAAATTCTAAGAACAAATCTTTAATTAAAGGAAATATATGTGTGAATTTGATCTTCCATTTTAAAGCAATATGTATCTCTATCTCAAATGTCCTTCTGTATAGCTGAAAACCATACGATCATCATTGCGCTATTATATTTTCTAATGTGTAAGACAAATTTTCGGCTGTTTTGGGCCCAATTTTTTAGTTGATCATTTGCAGTAGGATTTGGTCTAAGAATGATAGATGGATATCCAATATACTAAAACTATTCCACAAAAATACATATAACTTTTTTAAGAGGCTAATCATTCAGAATTGGTTCCGTCGATTATAGAACATTTCAGTTAATTCTATAACAAAGCATGTACAAGAAAATGTTATGTACTAAAACTATTCCAGAAAGTTGGGTGCAATTTAATAGTGCAAATTTCACCAAAATCGGTCCAGTAGAACTTTTAAAAAGGCTAATCTTTTATAATCGGACTCACCTGACTATTGAACTTTCTTCAATAATTTTATAACAGAGCGACGTAAAACTATATGCAATATTTTAAAACATCCGTGTAAAATTATCTAACAAACAATACAAGTTCCAATGGAATCCATTCAGAATTTTTAAAAAGACTAATCCTTCATAATCGGCTTCCCCATGATTACGGAATTTCCCCCTATAATTCAATGACTAATCAGCGTATAACAATGTTACGCACCAAAATCTTAACTGAAAAGCGAATAATGCAAGTTGAATTAAAATTATTTCAGAAGAACCCAAGTTATAAGCAGCAGGAATGTGATTCCCACATGAAAACAAACAAATACTGAATTATTTATAATGTTTTTGAACAATTAAGTTAGTCTTTTATAACTGGGTTGCAAGCATATTTAAAAAAGTTCAAAGTTGAAAATTACTTTAAAAAACATAAAAAATCTGTAAATTGACATAAACGTTTCAAACAAATTACGGAAAGTGTTTTTTACGTTAAAATAATGGGATGCATGATGTTTAGAGATTAAATTGCAGTAAAAGCTTAATTTATGGTACGGTTAGGTTGTTGCCACCAACAATATGATGCTAGGCGTTACTCATAAAAATGTCTTTTCTTCATAATATTGCATTAATAGCAAACGGATATATCTTTCTTAATTGGGTTGCAGGTATATTTAAAAATATCTCCGTGATTGAAAATTAATTTAAAATAGATAAACAATCTGTAAATTGATATAAGCTTTTCAAACAAATATTACTGAAAGTACTTTTTGTATTCTATTAGACGTTGGAATAACCAAATGTGGGATGTTTAAAGATCAAATTGCAGTAAAAGTTAAATTTATGGATGGGTTAGGTTGCTGCCACCAACAATATGATGCTATAGTTACTCATAGCAATGTCTTTACTTTATAATATTGCATTAAGAGAAAACAGGTATATCTTTCGTAATTGGGCTGCATGTAGGGATGAGATTTCCGCTTTTTTGCACAACGGTATATTCTTACAGAAAAAGTTGTTCTGTTAAATCGCAACAGTGTTCCGATTAAATGAAATATGATTTTCTCTAACAAAATACTGGTATGGAAAAACGCGGAAATCTCATCCCTGGCTGCATGCAAATTAAAAAATATCCATGATTGAAAATTACTTTAAAATCCATTCACATGAAAAATTTGAGATACAATTTTCAAATAAATTTCATTTGATTGAACTTTTGATTTGACAGTGTGAAAAACGAAATTGTATGATATTCATATATTTAGAAAAATTTCAGTAAAGCCAAAATTTATGGGTTAAGTCGTTTCCATCATCCGTATAATGTTACAATTGACATTGTGTTTGTAGTTTGTTTGTTTATTCTGAAGATGACTCAATGAAAGCGTCGAAACATGTAAATTTTTAATGTTTTTTTTTCATTGAAATGACGCTTTTTAAGCAATTAATTGTATTTTAATATATGTTATGACATTTGTTTGGAATATATATTATTATGGTATAGTTAATAGTAAAGGCAATTAAGACTATTTTACTTATATTTCTTATTGGTCTTTTTAACGATTCGTGGACGCGAATGCACCAATCTCAGTTATTGTCATTGCCGTATTATTTATTTTAATGTATTTTACCCGGGAGGAACCTTATTATTCACACGAGCGAAGCCGGGTAGATCTGCTAGTCCATCTATATTTTGCAAAGACAAAAAGGTTTCTCTCTATTCTAAAAAAAAGTAACTACCGCTGTCACCGCCGCTGCCGCCACCGCCGCCGGTTTTGATTTTTTTGTGACCGGAGGCCTTTCTTCGTTAATATTAACAAAAATAATGCATACAAAAATATGAAAATAGGTGGTTTTATACAGAAATGTTTGATAAACACGCTGATGCAGACAGTTTTCAAATCGAAGAATTATTTTAAGAGTTATTTAATGCTAAAGTTGGACAAAATCGTTCCACTAAAAAAGTTTTATAGCAACAAAAACTATACATAGCAGTGTAATCATTTTTAGATCATTTTATGCGTTAGAATTTGCCGGAGTGCAGATTGCATTAATTTTTTTTATTTTGACTCATTTTTTCAGGTTTTATTTCTATTTTAAATTCAAATTCTCAGCATTTCTAGAGATATTTTTTACAGATTTCAGAAAATTGTACTAATTTAAACTGTTGCCAACTGTATAAAAAGCGCAAGCAATAATGTTTGCTTCAAATTAAAAATTTATTTACACGTGACTATTATAAACAGGAAAAAAACTTTCAAATTAGAATTAAATAATTACGTATAAAAAGCAGGAACTTATTAAAAATTACGTCATAAAAAGTATACACGTGAATTTTAAAAGAGAAAGGATATTGTAAAATAATAAATTCATTAACATGCGTTATGGTGTTATTACACGAGGGGTCAAAGACGCTTGAGATTTCATGCGTCTCCATGTCCGGCGACCCACTTTTGAAAGCCACTTTTTACGTTTTCCGAACATTTCATTGGTTGTTCGGGAAAAGGATTTTCCGTGGTCAGATTTCCAAGACTTTTATTGGCTGTTACTGGCGAGTCGCTTCGCTCTCAAGCGTCAAAGACGCCCGACAGAAAAAAGACGCTCGCTCTCCAAGCGACTCCCCTGCAGCCATAGGAATAACATGGAGACGCCTGGAATCTGAAGCGTCTTTGACCCCTCGTGTAATAACACCATTAGAAGTCTTAGGAGAAATTACGTCATATTTACGTCACATTATAGTTATTACATAAAATGAACACAAAATAATATTGCAAAAAAGTTTAAATTTAGAAATTGCGCTAGACATTTATTTGATATTTTGAGAATTAATTTAAAATGTCTCATTTAAAAGAACTTTCTTTTCGCTTTGTTAAAAAATACTAGGAGACAAAGACTCTCTTTACTTAATTCCTTTTATATTAGCTTATTTTGAAATGTTGTTAAGCGTGTATACGTCATCAAGTTATTTTTATTTCGACGTTTTATTTGTATTTTTATTAATGTTGTACGAATTTATTTGTTCTTTCGTTATTTAAAATAAAAATTATATCAATTTGTATAATTTGGCGAGTGGTTTGGCGATTTATATAATTTGGCGAAATTGGTCGACAGGATAATCAAGTAGTACCGCAGCGGATTTGGCGTTAAAATTCCCCAATCAAAGAGAAATGAATAGAAATTCGTTTATAGGGAGATCGCCACTGTTTTTTAAATTATAATTCAATCTTTCGAAATCTTTTTAAAGCCGATCAAATTAGCGTGCATTTAGAGTCTGCGCTGTCTGGACGGGGGTTGGCGAGCGTAGCTTGTAGGGGGCCGAGCCCCCTAGTGTTTGTTAAAAAAAAAAAAAAAAAAAAAAAAATCATCCCTTTTTGACGTTTATTTGACTTCAAACAATTACACATACTTTCACATCTGCTATATTTTTAGGCGTAGTTGCGTTGCTAGGCAACAGTTAAAAAAATTAAAACAGTGAAATGTGTACATTCTAAAGAAGAAAATTTATAAAAGAAAATATTTTATGTTATTGGAACGCATATATATAATCCTTCCATAAGTTATACACCGAATTTAAACACTCTGACAAATGCATAGAAAAAATTTCAAACTAATATGAACATTGTGTGATTCCAATTAGGAAATTTCACCATCCATAATTTACCATTTAAATCCTTCAATCATATGGGTCATTTCCTTTCAACAAATAAAAATGAAAAAATCGTCTGAATTGCCATAAAAAAGCATTATTGTGAAAAATAAAATATCCTATATTTTCCGAACGAATGAACCTAATATAACAAAAAACTATACAGGTAATTCCGGGTACCTCATCAACATACTCACTTAATTTCAAGTTAATCGGATGCTTTTTGCGGCAGATATTGCGGAACAGACAGACAGACTAACAGACTAACAGACAGACTAACGGAAAACAAAACATTTCGTGTCTCCACAGTAAGCCTTCACTGACGTTCCGGCAATTATGTTGTAGAAACAAAAAATAACTAGTAAATCTGCAGATCAGGAGCCTCAACGTCATCTTTGCAAGTCATTGTTTTTTAACACTCATTGCATAATATTCAACTTCCTACAAATCGCTTTTTAAAGTTTTCAAATTACATAAATATTTATGAGCATACAACATACTTCGTAAAGTTTTAGAAATTAAAAGTGTTAAACAAGTGGTTATACATTGATGTTCTGAAATTCTGATGAGCTACTTATTCTGGTAACTTTTTAAATCAAAAATTGCATTTCTTCAGGCGGGCTCTGTCCCCCTGAACCCCCCGTAGTCTATTTAAATTTACATTCGTAATTTTTTATTGATTGTGCGGATGGTTATAGTATAACTTAGATTTTGTTTTTTACGCTGTGATTTACAAGGATAAGCATAAGTTTTTTTTATAAATTAATAAAATTTAAATTTAAAATAAAATATTCATGTTAACCGTACACAGACAATAAATCTTGAAGTGACGCCAAAAATGTAACCCTAAAATCCGCTACATTCGGCACAACACAACGACGTGCTTAAAAAAAAAAAAAGAAAAGAAAAAAAAAAAGAAAAGAAAACCGGATGAAGTCAAAGAATTTGGTCTCTGTTCCACGTGCTTGTTTTGTTTGGGCCGAATGAGGGCATTTAAATCTGAGCGATAACGCACATCGTATTGCAAACTGTTTTTACGGCATACTGCATCTCCATCTATATCTTTCCTCCGTGAATAATAGTTAATTTTATTTTACTCAAGATCTTTTTATTCCAGCATCTTTGTTTTCGATAAATGACGTCTAATTCACCCGCTATGCGTACTTACTCAAAACTTTTTATCTTGTTATATTAAGAAATACTCGAGATTTTTCTTTTTATTTCCAATATGCCGCCATATTAATTTTTCTATTCTTAATTTTATTTTTCATTTTCCTGTTTCACGACAAAACATTTCAATTGAAAATTGTTTAAAAGAAAATATTATTGCGGGTTTTGATTTTCTGGGCAACAATTAAAGAAATATTGGTAAATGTTATGGAAAAATGTTACGTTATTCTCTATGAAAATAATGAATTTTTGTATTTTTAAGCGAAATATTTCAATAAAATAAATGAAATATTGCCTATTTTTATTTCTGGTCTAAAATCCATCTATATGCAAAGATACAAATGCATTAATTCATCCGTTTTGACGTTGGCTTTACTCAAACATTATAGACGCAATTATACTAATATTATTAGGAACAAAAACGTTGCTAGGTAACAGAGAAAGAAAAGGAAAAAAATGAAGTATGCATTATGTCAAATTGATAAAACAAAATCCTTTATATTATTGGAAAACATGCATAAAATTCCCCCCAATATTATAAACCTAATTAAAAAAATCTCGCAAATATATTGACAAAATTTATTGGAATAATTTAATAATGTTATTTAAAAATTTCAGCATCAAAAATTTACCATTTAAATCCATTTTTCATATGAGCCATTTCTTTCAACAAATGAAAATCTGAAAATCGCCTGAATTGCCATAGAAAAGCATTATAGAGCAAAATAAAATGTTCCATATTTCCCGAACTAATGAACCAAATTTAACCAAAAACTATACAGCTAAGTCCGGGTACCTTATCACCATGCCCAGTGAATTTCAAGCCGATCGGATGCTTTTTGCGGCAGTTATCGCGGAACAGACAGACAGACTAACAGACAGACTAACAGACAGACTAACAGACAGACTAAGAGACTGACTAACAGACAGACTAACAGAAACGAAAACTTTTCGTGTCTCCACAGTAAGCCTTCACTGACGTTTCGGCAAAAATCACAAAAATTATGAAATAATATATTTATTTGTTTATTAACAGTTTGTAAAGTTTTACTACAGTTTTTAAAAGTTATATATTTTTTAATCGATCATATCATAGATTATCTAGCATTTCACAAGATTTAAAAACTAGTAAATCTGCAGATCAGGAGCCTCAACGTCATCTTTGTAAGTCATTGTTTTTTAACACTCATTGCATAATATTCAACTTCCTACAAATCGCTTTTTAAAGTTTTCAAATTACATAAATATTTATGAGCATACAAGATACTTCGTAAATTTTCAGAAATTAAAAGTGTTAAACAAGTGGTTGTACATTGATGTTCTGAAATTCTGATGAGCTACTTATTCTGGTAACTTTTTAAATCAAAAATTGCATTTCTTCAGGGGGGCTCTGCCCCCCTGAACCCCCCGTAGTCTATTTAAATTTACATTCGTAATTTTTTATTGATTGTGCGGATGGTTATAGTATATCTTAGATTTTTTTTACGCTGTGATTTATAAGGATAAGCATAATTTTTTTAAATAAATTAATAAAATTAAAATTTAAAATAAAATATTCATGTTAACCGTACACAGACAATAAATCTTGAAGTGACGCCAAAAATGTAACCCTAAAATCGCTACATTCGGCACAACACAGCGACGTCCTTAAAAAAAAAAAAAAAAAAAAAAGGATGAAGTCAAAGAATTTGGTCCCTGTTCCACGTGCTTGTTTTGTTTGGGCCGAATGAGGGCATTTAAATATGAGCGATAACGCACATCGTATTGCAAGCTGTTTTTACGGCATACTGCATCTCCATCTATCTCTTTCCTCCGTGAATAATAGTTAATTTTATTTTACCCAAGATCTTTTTATTCCAGCTTCTTTGTTTTCGATAAATAACGTCTAATTCACCTGCTATGCGTACTTACTCAAAACTTTTCATCTTGTTATATTAAGAAATACTCGACAGTTTTCTTTTTATTTTTAATATGCCGCCATATTAATTTTTCTATTCTTAATTTTATTTTTCATTTTCCTGTTTCACGACAAAACATTTCAATTGAAAATTGTTTAAAAGAAAATATTATTCTGGGTTTTGATTTTCTTGGCAACAATTAAAGAAATATTGGTAAATGTTATGGGAAAATGTTACGTTATTCTCCATGAAAATAATGAACTTTTGTATTTTGAAGCAAAATATTTCAATAAAATAGATGAAATATTGCCTATTTTTATTTCTGGGCTAAAATCCTTCTATATGCAAAGATACAAATGCATTAATTCATCTGTTTTGACGTTGGCTTTGCTCAAGCATTATACACGCAATTATACTAATATTATTAGGACCAAATACGTTGCTAGGCAACAGAGAATGAAAAGGAAAAAAAATTATATATGCATTATGTCAATTTGATAAAACAAAATCCTTTATATTATTGGAAAACATGCATAAAATTCCCCCCAATATTATAAACCTAATTAAAAAAATCTCGCAAATATATTGACATAATTTATTGGAATAATTTAATAATGTTATTTAAAAATTTCAGCATCAAAAATTTATCATTTAAATCCATTTTTCATATGAGCCATTTCTTTCAACAAATGAAAATCTGAAAATCGTCTGACTTGCCTTGAAAAGCATTATAGAGCAAAATAAAATGTTCCATATTTCCCGAACGAATGAACCAAATTTAACCAAAAACTATACAGCTAAGTCCGGGTACTTCATCAACATTCCCAGTGAATTTCAAGCCGATCGGATGCTTTTTGCGGCAGTTATCGCGGAACAGACAGACAGACTAACAGACAGACTAACAGAAACCAAAACTTTTCGTGTCTCCACAGTAAGCCTTCACTGACGTTTCGGCAATTATCACGCGGTTGCTCTTTAACGCTTTATTTTACACAAGTGTTACCTTTTAAAATCATCTTCGTTATTTCCATCTCATCTCTTCTCTTTAGATTTCTTTTCTCTGACACAGCATTCTCCAAATTGCCATCTTTCAGTAAATCTTCTATTTGGGTTGAATTTTAAGGCATCTAAACGGTACAGAAGAACGCATAGGAAATCACTTTATGAAAAATATTTCATTTGTTTATGAACAGTTTATAACAGTTTACAATAATTCATAACAGTTTATTTTGTTTATAAGATATGAAACAACTCATAGACTTTCCCCAAACCACACGGTTCATAAGCTCAAAAAGTTACTTCACAATTTTGATGTTTTTTTTTTTTTTTTTTTTTTTTTTTTTTTTTTTTTTTAATAGAAGAAAATTCACATTGCCTTTCAGTTTCCTCCCTATTATTTCCACTCTCATCTCAGATTTGTTTTCCTGACAACTCTTTAAAACTATGAAAAGATTTTAATTTATTTATGAACAGTTTATAAAAGTCTACAACAGTTTAATTTGTTTATACAACTAAACAAGTTATTGGTTCTTCTCATACCGCAGGATTCATAATCTTTAAAAAACTATTTCGCAATTGCTTTTTAATGTTTTACTTTACAGGAAAAAATTCATCTTGCCTTTCAGTCTCCCCCTTATTATTTCCATGCTGATCTAATCTTTTCAGATTTCTTTTCCTGACAAATATCTAAAACTATGAAAAGATTTTAATTTATTTATTAAGAGTTTATAGCAGTTTACAACACCGTATAGCAGTTTATTTTGTTTATAAGAGACAAGACAAGCATCCTCACATCAAAAAATTCATAATCTTAAAAAATATATATGTCACAATTTATTTTTAATGTTTTATTTTATAGAACAACAACAACAAAAAAAAAAATCATCTTGCCTTTCAATCGCTCCCTTATTATTTTTATGCTCCTCTCATCTCTATAGATTTCCTTTCCTGACAAATCGCCAAAACTATGAAAGGATATTAATTTATTTATGGACAGTTCATAACATTTTATACCAATTTATTTTGTTTATCGAACAATTCCTAGACTGTCCTCTAACCAAACAATTCCCAAGTTTTAAAAATTATCACACAATTGCATTTAAGGTTTTATTCTATAGAAAAAAAATTCATCTTGCCTTTCAGTTGCCCCTGATTACTTTCATTCTCCTTTCATCTCTTCAGATTTCTTTTCCTGACAAATCTATGAAAGGATATTAATTTATTTATGAACAGTTTATAACATTTTATACCAGTTTATTTTGTTTATCGAACAATTCATAGACTCTCCTCTAACCATACAATTCACAAGCTTTAAATATTATCACACAATTGTTTTTTAATGTTTTATTTTATGGAAAGAAAATCATCTTGTCTTTCAATTGCCCCCTTTTTATTTTCCTTCTCCTCTCATCTCTTCAGATTTCTTTTCCTGACAAATCTCGAAAACTATGAAAAGGATATTAATTAATTTATGAACAGTTTATAACATTTTATACCAGTTTACTTTGTTTATCGAACAACTCATAGATTCTCCTCTAATTCTACAATTAACAAGCTTTACATTTGCTTTTTAGTGTTTTATTTTATAGGAAAAAATCATCTTGCTTTTTAATCGCCCCCTTTTTTATTTTCATTCTCCTCTCATCTCTTCAGATTTCTTCTCCTGAGAAATCTTGAAAACTATGAAAAGGATATTAATTTATTTATGAACAGTTTATAACATTTTATACCAGTTTATTTCGTTTATCGAAGAATACATAGACTCTCATCTAATCCTACAATTCACGAGCTTTAAAAATTATCCACAATTGCTTTTTAATGTTTTATTTTATAGAAAAAAAATCATCTCGCTTTTCAATTTCCCCTCTTTATTTTCATTCTCCTCTCATCTCTTCAGATTTCTTTTCCTGACAAATCTATGGAAGTATATTAATTTATTTATGAACAGTTTATAACATTTTATACCAATTTATTTTGTTTATCGAACAATTCATAGACTCTCCTCTAACCATACAATTCTCAAGCTTTAAATATTATCACACAATTGCTTTTTAATGTTTTATCTTATAGAAAAAAAAAATCATCTTGCTTTTCAATTGCCCCCTTTTTATTTTCATTCTCCTCTCATCTCTTCAGATTTCTTTTCCTGACAAATCTATGAAAAGGATATTAATTTATTTATGAACAGTTTATAACATTTTATACCAGTTTATTTTGTTTATCGAACAATTCATAGACTCTGCGCTAATCATACAATTCACAAGCTTTAAAAAATTATCACACAATTGCTCTTTAACGCTTTATTTTATAGAAGCAAATTCACCTTGCCTTTTAAACTCTCCTCATTATTTCCATCCTCATCTCATCTCTTTAGATTTCTTTTTCTCTGATAAAGCACTCGCCAAATTGCCATCTTTTGGTAAACCTTCTACTTGGGGTTGAATTTTAATGTGTCTAAACGATGGAGAAGAACACATATAGGAATGGGGAGAAAAGATGTGCCAACGCACCTCTGCCATCTAATGAATGTTGGGAGGAGGTCAAAGGTCAAGAAAGAATTTATTCCCCTCCCCATATAGCTTCTAATGATGCGGTTACTGTGAACGATGGATTGCTGAACGGGTAATTTGTCTTCTTCCCTGGATGTCGGTTATTAATTAATTTATCTGAAACGCTGTAATCGCTGCTTGGTCTTCTTCACTACATACTGCTCGTGTTTTCCCCCATGCATCGATGTGTCACACATACTGTTTATTATTAGATGAATACTGATGTTTGTTTAGGAGTAATAGAGTCATAAGGCAGTGGCATTTTCAAGGAGAAAGGTCCTGGAATTCAATAAAAAATGAAAATATGTTTTAGTGAAAAATTTTAAAACTTTTTTTTAATTTATTTTTATATCTATGCATAAAAATGAGTTTTTTTTTCCCTGTCAAGTTTTTTAAGTCTAAAAACAGCTTCAGTTCTTTTTTTTCTTTCTTTTTTGAGCTGTGAATATAGAATTTCTTGATTAGTTAGTCTCAGGTAGTGTCATTAATATAAAAATTATCAGCAATCTTACAGGTTTAATACCAACTGTCTGTCAAATCAAATCTACAAATATTGGGAACTTAAAACCAAAAAATCTATATATATATATTTAAGATTCCAAATTTTCATGGTCAGAAGCTGAATACATTTTGTGATGCTTCAAATCGTATAATATGAAATCACAATATATTAATCTGCTGCATATGTTGTCACGTAACACGGATTTCTTTATATCTTTTAAATATTGACTTAATCCTTTCTTGGGCTAAAAAATGATTATTCTGTTGAAAGGCCTGTCCTCCTCCCTCCCCCCCCCCACTATTAAAAAAAAGAAAAATCTGATTATACCACTGTCTTAAGGCGGCTCTAAAACGATATTTTTCTTCGCTCAGCAACGCGAAACTTTCCGACACATTTTCTGACTCGTTTTTAAACGTTCAAACATTTGCACGCATGATTAGTAAAGGTATTTGGAATCGAATAGTTTTTCCTTTGCGGATAAATGAATTACATCTTGAGTTATAAGCGATTGTTGCCTTAGCACGGAATTTTTTCCTATTTCCTGTGCTATCGCGTCTGGAATTTCGGTTCAAAACCCCCAAATTTGAGACATTTTTTTTGAAAGATATTCTGCCTTTTTCAAAAAAGGGAAAAACTGTTTATTACAAACTTTGTGAATAAGAGCACTTGCTAACTACATGCATTTGCGAAGAAAAATGAATTAAAAACTGGGTCAGAAAGTAGCCAGTTTGGATTTGAAAACAACCTTTACGACTCGCGTTAACTAGTTATGCTTTGGAGTTAAAAATTAGCATTCCTAATGGTTCGAAAACACTCTAAAAGTAAAATGTGAATATTTTCATATGTCAGAAATTTAACTTCTAACGATGCGGTTACCGGTTGCATGAACGGTAGATCGTTGAATGGTTTGATGGCTTAGATGTATTATAATCCCGGATCCACCATCTTGAATTTTTTCTTGCATGAAAACTTCTTTTCGCCACGTAGTAAATGTCACCAATGGTTAAATATTGTTGATAGATTAATATAATATTGAAAAAACTGGATTATAATAATTATAACTATTAATTAAAAAACAATTTTTAATTCACGCCAAGAAAAAGAATCCAAGATGGCGGATACGGGATTATAATACATCTGTTCCATGCTCTTCTTCCGTCGATGTGGGTTATTAATTAATTTTACGAGTATTAATTTTCAAACTGAGTGTTGTTTGTAGGAATCAAAATATGTAAAATTAATTATACTAAACAAAAAAATTAAATTCTAAATAAAAATAGAAGAAGCTTTCAAAATTTTTCATCAAAATCTTGACTTACTAATTTTTTTTTTCTGAAAATATAATCCAGGACATGAGTTTCTAAACTTGCCTTATCCAAAATTTAAAAAATCGTGTTTTCTCTATTAATCTATTTTATTGGTAAACCTGGCCAAAAAAACTAGTTTTATCCTATATTTTTATCATTGTAAAACCTTGTTTTACAATGAAAACCAATGGACGCAGTTAAAGGTTTTTCGCGACTTTCCAATTTAATTTTCTGCATAAGGCAAGTTTTAAAACTCACGTACTTAATTCGTTTTTTTTTTTTTTTTTTTTTTTTTTTTTACATTAAAAATTTTTTTTAGAAACAATTTAATAATAATCAACAATAAAATTAAAAATGTTGTCAGTATTTCTTTTTAAATACAGTCGAACCTCGTTAACGCGAAAACTCAAGGGGAAACTATTTTTGTTCGTGTTAAAAGTAGTTCATGTTATCCGAACTTAAATACATTACATACAACTGGACAGGCCTATCGGAAGTTCGTGCTATAAGTGATTCGGGTTAAGCGTGTTCGTGTTAACAAGGTTTGACTGTACTATGTCCACTTAATATATATAAAATATAATTACAGTATGTAATATTGTAATATTTTTAAATACAAGCTTTTGACCCCAAATACTTTAAAACGAGAACTTTTTGGTCACTATAACTAATTTACGGGCTATATTAGTCAAAATCAAAAATTCTAATACTCGACATCTGCTCTTGTAAAACTATTTCTCCAGTTAAAGCGGTTTTCATACAGTGAAGTAAATTTCACACATATATTTATTTCACGGATTACTAAAAATAAGAATTAATTATAGTTTAGGTATTAAAAGAAAAATTACTTATTAATATTTAAAAAATTCTTGTTCATCAAATACCAAAGATAAAATTTAAGTAATTACTCTTGGAACTGATGTTCCTAGACACAGTAAAATTAATCGGAAACAGACCTCCTCGTACACGAGATCTCCTCCTGTAAAACTTCTTCTTCAGTTGCAGCAGTTTTCAGGCAGTGAAGTCAGTTTCACACACACCTTTATTTATTCCGTGGGGTACTAAAAATATTCCTTAATTAATTACAGATGATAAATTATAAGAAAAATTAATTAGGAGTTGTACTATGAAAATTCTTGTTCGCCAAATTCAAAGTCAAAGCAATTAATCTTGAAATGTTATTTACTATTATAAAAATATATTTTCTATGCATATTCCTTATTTAAATTTCATAATTTTTTTTAGATTTTAGATAAAACACGTAAAAGGTGAATAAAATAGATTTATGTGCAAAGGTACAAAATTTAGAAACTTTGCAAATAAAAAATCTAGAAGACATTTTATGTTATTTAGCTGAAACCAAATAAAAGAATACTATGATTTACTTTACGTTCGATTAAGCTATTTAATTTTTTCAGAGGCAAAGTACTTCTATTTTTAAAATGTAGAAAAAATTGAATGACACCACAATTTATAAACAATTTATTTGAAAATAAGTAAAAGCTTTTTCTTCATATATAATGAAAGGAAAATTTTATTCCAAAATTCTCGTGCTATTTTGGCATTCGTGGATTGAAATTAATGGGCATAAAAATATACCTCCGCCTTTTAAGGGGTTTAAATTTCGAGTATTCAAAATGCTCCGTTTAAGAATAGAATATTTTACCACTTTTAAAACTTTATAAAAGGAATGTCTATAAAAAGAAATAAAAACTTAAACAACCCAAAAAGATCACTGTCATTAAGCTCTTGTTAAAATTTAACCCTTTTTTATCCCGTATGATTCTACTTTAAAATACTATTAAAAAACTGTTATAAAATTTATTTAATATATAAAATGGCAATAATGCAATTGAGGGTAAGTTATAGATAATTAACATTATCATGTTAAAGAGGAATAGGCATAGAAAATATATTTTTATAATATTAAATAACATTTCGAGATTAATTGCTTTGAATTTGAATTTGGCGAACAAGAATTTTCCTAGTACAACTCCTAATTAATTTTTCTTATAATTTATCATCTGTAATTAATTAATGAATATTTTTAGTACCCACGGTATAAATAAAGGTGTGTGTGAAATTGACTTCACTGCATGAAAACTGCTGCAACTGAAGAAGTAGTTTTACAGGAGGAGATCTTGTGTACGAGGAGGTCTGTTTCCGATTAATTTTACTGCGTCTAGGAACATCAGTTCCAAGAGTAATTACTTAAACTTTATCTTTGGTATTTGATGAACAAGAATTTTTTAAATATTAATAAGTAATTTTTCTTTTAATACCTAAACTATAATTAATTCTTATTTTTAGTAATCCGTGAAATAAAAATGTGTGAAATTTAATTCACTGTATGAAAACCGCTTTAACTGGAGAAAGAGTTTTACAAGAGCAGATCTCATGTATTAGAATTTTTGATTCTGACTAATATTGCTGTGTCTGGTAAATACAATCACAAGACTAATTGCGTAGAATTAATCTTTGGTATTTGGTGAACAGGAATTTTTCTAATATTAATAAGTATTTTCTTTTAATACCTAAACAATAATTAATTCATACTTTTGATACTCTGTGAAATAAATAGGTGTGAAATTTACTTCACTGTATGAAAACCACTTTAACTGGAGAAATAGTTTACAGGAGCAGATCGCGTGTTTTAGAATTTCAGATTCAGACTAATTTTGCTGTGTCTGGTAAATGCAATCACAAGACTAACTGGTATTTGGTGAACAGGAATTTTTCTAATATTATTAAGTAATTTTTCTTTTAATACCTAAACATAATTAAATCATATTTTTCATACTCCATGAAATAAATAGGTATGAAAATTACTTCACTGTATGGAAACTGCTTTAACTGGAGAAATAGTTTTACAAGAGCGGATCTCGTATATTAGAATTTCTGATTCTGACTAATTTTGCTGTGTCTGGTAAATACAATCGCAAGAATAATTGCGTAGATTTAATCTTTGGTATTTGGTGAATAAGATTTTTTCTAATATTAATAAGTAATTTTTTTTAATACCTAACCTATAATTAATTGATGCATAGTTTTAGTATTCCGCGAAATAAATATCGATCTCAAATTTACTTCACTGCATGAAAACTATTTAACTGAAGAAATAGTTTTACAGAAAAAGATTTCGTGCACCAGAATGTCTGATTCTGACTAATTTTGTTGTGTTTAGCAAATACAATGAATCACGAGACTGATTGCATAGACTCAGTCATGGGATATGATGAACCCAAATTTTCCTAATGTTACTAATTAGTTTTCTTTGAATTAATAAACTATAATAATTAATTAATACATAATTTTAGTGCTCTGTAAAATAAATAGATGTGAAATTTGATTCAATGCATGGAAATTGTTGCTATAACCGAAGAAGTAGGTTTACAGAAAGCGATCACGTGTCCAAGATGCCTTATTTGCAACTAATTTTGCTGTGTCTGGCAACACTAATTTCGAAACCAATAGTTTAGACTCAATATTGGGATTATGTGAATAAGAATTTTTCTAATACTATCACTTAATTTTTCTTTTGATAACAGCTCGTCTTATTAGAAACTGTAATATTTGTTTATGAAGTGAAATAAATACAGTGTGCCCAAAAAGTTCCTGTTCTCCAACTTAAAGGACTCATTGCAAGGGATTTATATATATATATATATATATATATATATATATTAAATTTTATCGTCTGCTTATCATTGCATTAATTCTTGAGTTTTTACCGTTTGGTTAATCTCGCACTCCATTGGTGTGAGAATAAAGTTCTATGTTACTTAGTTCTTCATAGTGAAATGAGTTTATAGCGCATTGAGAGAAACTTATTTTGAATGTAAATTGTATGAAAGCTGCAAAGATGTTTGGCGAAATAAATATTCAAATGATGCAATACCGATTTAAGATACGCTATATTGGCTCGTTCGACGATTGCGTAATACATATTCGGTGAAAGACAAGCACAGGAAGTTGTTACACCAGCCTTTCTGCAAAACACTCAACGTAGGACATTGAAAACTCCTAAAAATCCGTGAGGCGTTTGGCACAAGAAATGAAAACTTGTGCTTAGAATTATTTACGAGATACGATTTCAATCCACGAGATTTTCCCAAAATCTCGTGGATTGACACTCTCACTTTAAGAGCTTTGCATTTTTGTGCTTATCGTGTAAAAATGGTGCAGGAAGTTCTTTTTATCATTAGCATAAAAAATAATCGTTTTAAGATTTGTTGATTTATGAATAATAAACACATATGTCGTCGGTACGGGAACTTTAAGGACACTCTGTACAAGATTTTTATTTTCAATGCTCCCCAATTATTTATATGGAATCCAGTGATTCCTTTTTTTAAATGATATATATTTTTTATACAATAACACATACTAATTTTTTATACTAAAGGTTTTAAACATTTTTTAAAATTTAGAATTAATAAAAAACCTTCAAATGATGTTTATAGATTGCTGCACTTGTGAAAAAAAGGATGTTACTTTACTCCTTCACACATTAAATGGAACACATCTCATTGTTTAAAGATGATTAAATGCATGATCTAAAAGTATAAAAATTTTCTTTCTATAACTTAAAAGTCTTTGGAAACTATAGATATGATGTGCGATTTTGATCCAAATTTTTGCTTGATATATGCTGATTATATGGTGTTTTATCGCACTTTAGACTAGAAATTAACTAAAAATATTACAATAACGAAAAAAAAAATTATTTAACCGACATAGTTTTATGATGCGTAATTTGCAACTATATTTGAAAAGAAAGCCAGTTATTATTATTATTATTATTATTTTACAATTATGTTATTTTTAAAGATTTATTTCAAATATTTTTGCACTGTATTTAATTTTTTTTTTTTTTTTAATTCCGTCCAGTTTCGATCCACCTCAGATCTGATACAGTCGAATTCAATGATAACGAGCTCGGATGTAACAGCAAAAATAACAACAACAAAAAAGGAAATTGTTGGTTAAATTTAAAGAAAATGTTGCAGAAAACAGGTTTGAAACAAAAGAAATTTGGTTACAGCGAGCAAAAATTTTGGAAGTTCTCGCATTTTTTAAAAATTATTTTCTTCACTTTTTGTATGCAAGATATGTTAATTTTACAGTTAAAATTAAATAAAGTTGATACATCTCGAAGAGATTATCATTTATACACTCATTTTCTTCTTAAAAGATTTATTATTATTATTATTATTATTTAAACAAAACAAAGAAATGGTAGTATTTCTCCCTGTCTCCCTGATACTTTAGGAATGTAAAATTACGTCTATCAGAGAAAACATTATCTGATATTTAATAGTTCAAATTTTATACTTATTTCCCCGTGTTTCCTGGTGATAAATCTTAAAAGAGCAAATAATGTTGTTTCTTCATCCTCATTATAACCAAGTATAGCCTGTTATAGGGCAATTCCATCCTAACTGAAGTAACATTTGATCATTGAATTTTGTTTTCAAAACTACGTAGAAAAGTTACTAATAAAGCAAGGACAAATTTTTACAATTTAATATATTTATTACTAACGACTTAATACCCAAATACCTGCAGATTATTTCAATTTCTGTTTTAGTACTCAAAATTCCATTTCAAAATTCTGTAACTGACGTGACACAAAATATACAAACATTTTTTCTGCCTTCATTGAAGTGTAAAAATTATCAAAACTATCCCGTTAAAAAAAGTGATTTAATGTTCTCAACAATACTAAGTATTGCCAAATTATGACAGTGACTTGTTTAATTAATTTCTGAATAATAAAAAAGAAAAATATGGCATTTACACGTGTAACTGACGTAACTTTTATTGTGTAACTGACGTAACATTATAACTTTACACGGACAATAATGGTACTTAACTTAGTTTGTAAAGAGTAATTTACAATGCCTTTTTATTAGGATTTTATTATAGAATATAAAAATATCAAGTTTTCCAATCATATCCTTAAATTAAACACATTAAAAATTTTATCCCCCCCCCCCCCCTCCAAATGATAATTTTCTGTGGAATTGCCTTATAACCTATTTAATTGATTATAACCTGTATTTAAAAACCAAATTAAATCAAAAAGATATTTACAGAATAACCTTTAAGGCGATATCCTGCCAAATGTAGTCAGAACACCAAATCTTTTCTTTCTGATCTCCATCGATTTTGTGAAGTTTTTGGTAGCGCAGGCTATCGCTTTAATTACCGTAGATTCGATCGTTAGGTGAGCGAGCATTAGCCAATTTGTGCGAGGCCATAAGTGGAACATGAAATTAATTATTAATTAAAGATTGACGAAAGAGTGCTCAAGAGTATCTCATAATGTTTATATAGTGAGGCTTTATGACGTCATAAAGATATCGAAAGAGGATAAATAAGTAAAGGAGGCATTTTTGTTGAATTTTCCATAATATCATATCATCGGTTTTATTGTAAGGCGGAATCCCTATAAGCTGATAGTCGATTTCAAATTTCAAAGTTTTTCTCATAAGTGTTTCAAGGCTTAATGAGTTTTAAAACGATACAGGGATTAAAGTTTATCTATGAAAGAGGTTTTTTTTCTTACTGTGAAATCTTATATGGAATGAACGAAAACGTGGGATTATACTTTGTACAATTGTGACTATCTGTAGTTTTAAAGTTAAATTTATATGGAAATGAGGATATTAAGAAGAAGTTTTACATTAGTACTGCGTTGTTTTTGTCTTCAACTATTTTAAAACTGTTATCTATCCAACTATGATAAATTAAACAAAATTGCTTTTAAGTTAGATTAACATTATATAGAGAAATCAAGTAACTCAGTAACTCATGAAAATGAATTTTAAAAGAGCTAATTACTGCCCAAAAGAAGAAAATATGCAGATATCATGGTAGCTATTGGAGATGAAAACAAAGGCAATAATTACTCATTTAAAACTACAGGAAAAAAAAAACTTTTTTGAAAAGTTAAAAAGTTATTGTTTAAGTTTCAGATAATGTAATTTTTGTCATAACATTACGAATTACAATGAAATTTTTGTCATCGTATCAGTTACAATATATCAATATAACTTTTTCTTTTTCTAGAATTAAAGGAAATTTAACCACTTTCTGATATATTTAACGAAATACTTCCGGAAGAATTTCTCAAAGTATTTTGAATTCAATTGTTTAAACATTATTCTATATTTCTTCACTAAAAAGAAGACTTAAATAGAAACCGTTTAAAATTTACGAAAAAAATTCATTGCGATTTTTTATAACCATTTTTTTTTTCGAGAATTAAAGGAAATTTGGTTGTTTTATTTTTCTAAATGCTTGTTAAATATTTCCTCAATACATTTTTTAAACAGTCTCCTTCAAATATTATATGGAATTTAATAAGGAAAAAATTTCAATTTATAACTTTTTATGATTTTTATGTATAAAAACTATATAATCGTGAAATTTTATAAACAAATCTTTTATTATTTGCCTTGTTTTTATTGCTTACAGCGGCTATTAACACAATGTATTTCTGTGAATAGTGCCATATTTAAAAAACAAAAGATATAGATTCTGTATTATATACGTTACAAGCAAAATATTAATTTTTGAATTCACTTATAAGAATTAAGAACGTTGGCATAATAACTCCAGGAAAGTGATGTCATCAATAGGAAGATAACTTCACATTAGAAAATTGTTTCAATGGCAGATTTTATTTACGTTCCAGAGTGGTTTAGTGTTAATGCTTTTTAAATTTTATGTTAAAAAAATATAATTTACCCGTAAATAAAATTGAGAAGATTTAAGGTTTTCAATTAATTTTCATTGGTCTCTTAAAACACGTCGAACAATAACTTGCTATCGCAGAGAAGTTGAACTTTTGAGAAGTTCACTGTCGACCGAGCATCTTGCTAGGATTATTTCAGTTAGATTGTTTTATTCTTAATGCGTTGAAGTTAAAATCCGTTGGTGGCAACGAAACCATTCTATTGTATAAAAGTAGAATTTTGTGGTGTAGGTATAGGTAGGGAGAATATTGAAGGTCAAAGTCTCACGACCTCAGTACAAATATTAAAATTCGAGTTTTTGAAATGCTCATTGACAAATTTTCTTTGACAACTAAAGTAATACTAATGTTTATTTCAAAATTAGAAATTATCAATGTTTGACGACATCAAATAAGTATTTGAAAATTATCTAGTTCAACTTAATTTTATACAGGTCTCGCATGCACTTTCCAAGTTATCCTTTAGTTGACATTCATAAAATTGTGTTTGTTTGTGTTTTTAATATTAGGAAAAATCATGTAATCTCCATTTTTGCTTTAGAATATGTTTTGAAACTTTAAGGCTGCTCTTCACCCAGTTCCGAATTCCCCTCGCTAATGTTAAGTCTATGGGCATTTGATGCATTTTTATATTTAAAATATCTCCTCGGGAAATTAATATATCTAACTTCTTTTTTCTATGTACTCTTTTTAAAGGATGTCTCTTTTTAAAGGATGTCTCTTTTTTTTTCTTAGTTGTCAAAATATTTCTAAAATCTATGCTGAATTTTATATGAAGTGTTAAACTTTTTACAGATTTTAGAAATATTTTGACAACTAAGAAAAAAAAAGAGGCATCCTTTAAGAAGAGCACACAGAAAACAGAAATAAAAAATATTAATATCCCGAGGAGATATTTTAAATATAAGAATGCATCAAACGCCTATAAACTTAACATTACCGAGCGGAATTTTGAAACTAAGTGACGAGCAGCCTTAAGGAGTAAAAATGTGCTCTCCATATAATAACGTTAAATTTAATACATGTAGTCATGTAATTCTAAAACATTTTAAAAGTAAAAATCGTGATAATATTTTGAAAAAAGAAATACACCAAATCACTAATCTTAATTATTTTTTGAGCTAGAAGTGCTATTAAATATTTTATAATTTTTTTTAATTATTTAACATAGTTTACTGTTAGTGCTATCCTGGAATCTTGGATTACTAGCTGTTTGTCGTAAAATCGGACTGGTTTAAAAATGAAGGTAAGTGAAATTTACTTCCTTACATTTGCGCTACTGGGTTATTTCTGAAATTTAAAACAGTTCGGAATATTTGAATTTTATGAAATATTTTTGTTTTATTCTGAATTTTGTAATTTTTTTAAGACCTCAATAAAGGGAACATGGAGGGACATTTATGCTCCACAGACTTAATTCCTAATAAAAGCAGTCTCTCTAGGGCAGTAACATTAAAAGTAAAAAGTTCGTTTCAGGTGTAGGCCATTTAATTCAGACATAGTTTGTTTCAGTATTTTAAAGTTGATAACGTTGAGTTATGTGAGTACGCAGTACATCAATCGTTAAAAAAATATATATGCATCTAATAACAATTTAAAATTACTAAAAATCAATTGTATTTCATTTCTTAAACAACTGCCATTCAAAACAAAAGGTTTTGTTGTTTGGCCTAAACGTTCCTTTCAAATTTTATACAAATGGCTGCAATATATTTTCCCGTAACAACCTTTAAACCTGTAGCTACATTTCGACATTTCAAAGATCTCCAGTTAGCTTACGTCTTTATAAATTTGATTAAAATTTGTCTATTAATTATCTATCACCATGCATTGATAGTAAAAGTTATTCGTCCTGTTTAAAAAACAATAGTTCCTGTAAAACTACTTTTACGGTTAGGCAACTTTAAAGAAGGAATAACTAATTAAGCAGGATGTGTTTTTCCATTTCCTCCACTTCTTTTTCTCGAGTATGAAAAAAGTATAGAGAAATTCATCATTAGGAGGTAAATGAGAAACATGGTGTGAATTATTTTAAATATTCAAAAGAATAATGTTATAGATAATACACGTGATTTCCCGGTATATTTTTTAGATAACTTCAATTAAAATGAGTTGGATATAAACGTAGAAAAACTATAAGAATAAGGCTCGTGATTATAAAATTAAATATTATATAATTATCTGCACTAATTAGCAATTTTTTTCATTTACACTTTTTAGCTTTTTATCTTCTGTAAGTATAGGTAAGTATTTTTCCGTGGATATTTTAAAGATACATAACTAAATAGCATTTTTAAATTTTTTAAGAGCTGAGTTTTTATTTTATTTACGTAATAATGTAACTGCAACAGCGGTAGACACTGTACCACTAATTTAAATAACAACGTTAATTGACCTTGAATAATTTGAAATTAACGTTAATGGGCCTTGCAAATCATATAGAGTCTCTCGACATGCTGCTAGGGACCTATTGTGTTAAGAGGCTACATCAGTCAAGTGAAAAGACCCGTTCGCTCATGCTAATCCTATGGAAGAAATTTATAAAGATATCTCGGTTTCATTTCAATATTTTTAAATGATTTCTTTTGCATTGGATAGCTGAGATCGATCTATATGTAGGCCGTTTTTTACTTTTTCGATTTCCATTACAGATTTTTTATGTGGATGTTTTCACTTTCGAAACCGGTTCCGAAAATGAAAGTGTCCCCGCAAAAAATGTCTGTAAACAAAATCGAAAAAATAAAAAACAACCTTTGTACAGGTCGATCTCAGCTGTCTAATGCAAAAAAATCATTGAAAAATATTGAAATGCAACCGAGATATCTTTATAAATTTCTTCCATAGGATTAGCATGAGAGAACGGGTCTTTTCACTTGACTGAAGTAGCCTCTTAAGGCCTGAAACAACAGAGACTTTAAGCTATCACCTCCTGCGCAAAGTTAATTCAACTGAAATAGTGCAAAAATGTGGTTATCTTGTCATTATTTCTTGTAATTTCGAATAAGGAGAAATAATTTATATTAGATGTAATTAGATGTAATAGAATAATTAGATGTCTAGTGAAATAATTTATGTCGTTTTTGTTGTTTTCTACGGCGACGTTTAAGCTATTTTCTTGTACTTTTTGCTTTCGCACCGCTAAAATGAGATTACAGAATACATTTATTGTGTTATTTTTTAACTTTTACATTAACCAGATGCATTTTTTAAGGGTTTATGCTACTTATACCTCGACATATATATCAATATTATATATCCTCCTATATATCAATATTATACAGGGTGTCCGGTCTCAACGGTGTCCAATGGCTAATTCCTAAACCGTTAGTCATAGACATATAGTTCCAATTACAAAAATGTTTTAAATCAGGTAAAGAAATATTTTAAAAGCGATTTGGGTCAATAAAAACATTTCTTAAAAAATTACGAAATTTAAATTTTTATACGGTCCCCTGGTCCTATAAGTAATATTTAGTGAAATTTTCCTTTTACACTGACAAGTAATACAAAAAAAGTCCCGTTATTCTACGATTAAAATTGACCGAGTAATAGCCGTTTAAAGTTGGAGCATATTTTTTGCTGCAAATTGGGGGTCATTCACAAATTTAGTTGAAATATAATTTCGTCAGATATAAAAAATGTTTGGGAGTAAAATTAACACTGCAATATAAATTTGAAATCTTTAATCATTCTGGCATATTAATGGAAAATATACAATTTGTAATAAACATTTAAGAAGAAGGAAAAAACAGAATTTTTGTTAAATAAAATGATTCTAAATTAACAGCCTCAATTCTTTACAAAATGATACGTATTTTAAAATATTATTAGATTACACAAGCCTGCAAAAGTTGGGAAATGTCATGTTTTTTAGCTTTTGATAATTGATTCTTATATATTCTGTACCGCTGAATCCGAAATTGACCTTCATATTTAACTATCATATCAGGATTTTTCGCAAACTGCAAATTTCAAAGTTAAGAAGTTCAATGTTAAAATTGAATTTCCTCCCCCATCTCATCGGACCACTCAGCTGTTTAGCTGTAAGAATCCCAGGATAAGCAAAAATATCGAATAAATTTTTTAATAAAATAAAATAAAATAAAAAAAAATAAAAAAAAAATGTTTTACATATGTTTTATAGTATGAGATTTTCGCTATATTTTAACTTACACATTTGCGATTTGCAAAAAAATTCTAACGTAATGGTTAAAAATGAAGGTCATTTTCAGGTTCAGTGCTAAAAAGTGCGTAAAAATCAATTATCAAAAGTTAAAAAACACAACCATCTCCTCTACTTTATAGTATTCGATTTTTGTTACTCTTTAAATTTGAAAATTTAGGATTTGCGAAATATCCTGACATGATGGTTAAAAATTAAGGTAATTTTCGGATTCAGTGCTAAAAAATACTTAAAAGTTAAAAAGCCCAACAATCGCAGTCTTGTATTATCTAATCTAAAACTTTTTCTTAAACTCCTTGGCAGAAATCTATCTGAAATTTTTTGTGTTATCCTGTAAAATAAGTATAAATGGTAACCACCGAAAATCTTAATAATATTAGATTGTTATCGGATTTGAGCCAGTATGTAAAATGCAATCTCGATCGGATATTTAAAAGTGGGTTAAAGTTCGAGTACAAATTTTGAACTGAAAAAACATACATACGATTGTTGAAGTAACATAAAAACTTATAAAAAAACATAATTCATAAGAGAAACAGTCTCAAATCCTGAGAAAATAAAACATATGTTATTTTACCCAATTTGAGACTTAATCATAATATTTGTAGGATATTTTTTCAAAGCGCAGATACACATGAAGTAACATCTTCGAATACTTTAAACACTTGGTATATGATCCCTCAAAGCCAAGCCGAACTCATTTGTTTTCAGAGTAGAAAATAAGTCATGCATTTTTAAAGTTTCATAACTCGCTCAATTTTAGTGTTATATGAATGGGACTTTTTTTTTTGTCTTACTTGTCACTGTAATAGGAAAAAATTACTAACTATCTATAACTTATAGGACCGGGGGACCGTATAAAAATTTAAATTTCGTAATTTTTTAAGAAATGTTTTTATTGACCCAAATCGCTTTTAAAATGCTTATTTACCTGATTTTAAACATTTTTGTAATTGGAACTATATGTCTATGACTAACGGTTTAGGAATTAGCCATTGGACACCGTTGAGACCGGACACCCTGTATAGTACCTGACATATTATGTACAATGAAGCGTCTATACTGCCCAGTTCAAGTTCAAAAAACGTTTTCGCCCCCTTCACCGGGTATGCCAGGTACTATATAATATTGATATATAGCATACTTTAAAACTGTTAGAGTACACGTTTTTTATGAAAGATAACGAAATATGTTTATAAAAATTGTTTTTAATGTAAAGGTATGCAAACAATATAAAAAAATTTTTAAATGAATAAATAATGTGTCATGTTTTTAATAACTTGAATAACTTATAAATGAAAAAAATGCCTATACTGTGATACACTGTAAAAAAAAAAAAATTGTAAAGTCGGTAAAGTTTTTCTAGGAAACTGGGATGCCTAGAACTTTTTATGTAACGGCAACAAGAAATATTCCTGTAACAGACGCTGTTACAGAAATTTTTGTTGTTGCCGTTACATAAAATGTTCTAGGAATCCCAGTTTCCTAGAAAAACTTTAGTAACTTTACAGTTTTTTTTTGTTTTTTTTTACAGTGTAGCTCTCTACTATAGTAATAATGTCTGAAAATATGGTATAGTATAATATATAAGTATAATACAAGCATTAAAAAAGCCCTGTCGATAAAAATTATCTAAACATTTTATACTTATTTTTCTATGTGAAAAGGAAGTAGAGATACATTAAAAAATTACTGTTGATAAAATTCTCAAAAATTATACATTGCATTATTAAAAACATATTTTTTTTCATAAATATGGTCAATAACTCCAAGTAACTGACACTAACCCCATTCTGAAAATCCAATAACTGACACAAAGTGAACCAGTGTCTGACACTTTACTTGTAAAGATTTAATATATGCATATATTTCATGTTTCAAGTCATTCATGCTTTAAAAATACTTTGTCTTTATTATAAAAACTAAATACCCAAACCTTATTTTTATATAATATCATATAACACAGATGCATGTGTCCTTTTTTTTCATGTTTTAAATTGTTAGTAATGCAGATGTCCAATAACTGACATTTATGAACCAGTAATTGATAAATGGCACCAGTCCCTGGTAGAACAACTTAAATTTTGATGTTGACTATAAATTTATTATTATTATTTTTTAAACGGTTCAAATAATAGATTTTAACTTTCTTTAATATTACCAATAATTAACACCTCTGTCGGAGACTGGTGAAATGAAACTGCTGGAACCAATAACTGGCCATGCCCCATTAAGCTAAATAAAATAACCATAAATTAGAAATCTTGGTCCCAATGTATCATACACTGTAAAAAAAAATCTGTAGTTCTACAGATGCAAAGTTACATGCTTACTAAACTTTCACCTGTAACTGTACGAAAAAAGCTGCAAATCTACAAAACTAGTTTTTGTAAAGCTACAAAAATCTGTAACTTTACAAATGAATCTGCTAAAATTTCAGTAATCTTACTAAACTTTTATTTGTAACCCTGGCTGCAGTTACATGAAAAGTTCTTGGAATCCCAGTTTCCAAAAAAATTTTTAGTAACCTTACAGATTTTGTGATTTTCGGCGCAAAAGTGTGTCTGTTACATGAAATTTTGTTGTTGCCGTTACATGAAAAGTTCTAGGAATCCCAGTTTCCTAGAAAAACTTTAGTAACTTCACAGATTTTTTTTTACAGTGTAGGCATCTTTTAACTAATTTCACAAGTATAACTTTAAGAAAAAGTTTAGGATGGTTGCAAATTTTTTAAAAAGCACTACTTTACTTTTAGAAGTAAGATGGATGAATCAAAATGGTACTTTTTGTGTTCTCAAACGTTTCCTCCTTCCTCGTTGAATATGTTCTTGGCCTACACTGTAAAAAAAAATCTGTAGTTCTACAGATGTAAAGTTACATGCTTACTAAACTTTCACCTGTAACTGTACGATAAAAGCTGCAAATCTACAAAACTAGTTTTTGTAAAGCTACAAAAATCTGTAACTTTACAAATGAATCTGCTAAAATTTTAGTAATCTTACTAAACTTTTATTTGTAACCCTGGCTGGAGTTACATGAAAAGTTCTCGGAATCCCAGTTTCCAAAAAAATTCTTAGTAACCTTACATATTTTTTGATTTTCGGCGCAAAAGTGTGTCTGTTACATGAAATTTTGTTGTTGCCGTTACATGAAAAGTTCTAGGAATCCAAGTTTCCTAGAAAAACTTTAGTAACTTCACAGATTTTTTTTTTACAGTGTACTAGTGAGGAATAAATTAACTTCAAAATAAAATTAGTCCTTGGGGGCCACCGTAATACTTATCCATCATGGATATGCATAATGTAAAATATGAAAATAAAACATATGTAAACTATTTATAAAATGCATTGCAATTCCAAAATAAAATTTACACTTATATTTAAATATTTTTAATACATAGTTAATACTCTATTATTGAATTGCGGGTACTACTTGATCATGACGTCGGCCAATTTCGACAAATTATATAAATCGCCAAGCTACTCACAAAATTATACAAATTGGCATGGTTTTTACTGTAAATAAAGAAAGAACAAATAAATTAGTAAAATATTAATAATAACACAAATAAAACGTCGAATTAAAAATCACTTGGTGGCGTAACAAACACGTGTAACGTGTTTAATGTCAAGTGAATGTGACATTTACGATAAGCCATTATTGACATCTAATCCTATAGTCTGGCGATAGTTTTTGGGTCTACAGGATAATCGAGTAGTACTGTACCTAATTGCGTAAAAGAAACACCCTTATAACTCCAAAAAGGATAATCATATTAACCAAAAATTTACTGCGTCGGATTAAGCGTCTCATTTTCAATTAAAATGTATCTTTGAATTGAAATTTGAATGAAATACAGGGTCATGAAAAATAGGATTACAAATATCTCGGCAACTAATTATCCGATCAACTTCATTCTTTATGCAAAATTTATGTTTTTGTATTGTATTTTATATTCACTCCTAAAAATAAACAATTTCGGAAATTTTTATATTCCTTTTATCAGAACGAAAATTTCGAGAGTCCGAAAAAAATAGTTCCGGATAATCTAAATTACTGATATTCAATAGGCTTCTTCCTATTATTACATACTAAGTACATACCAAATTTCAAGACTCTATCTCAATTTGTTCGGGAGATACAGACACACAGACGGCAATTTTTTTTTTCTTCTAAAAATATGTTTTTCGGAATCTCCAATGTCTGAAACGTGTAAATCCGTCAATTTTTTTTTTTCGATTTTTAAAACGATTACAAGACTTACCCTATACTACGTATGATGGGTAAGTAATAAGTGTCTAAGTTATCACTAGATGACATTACTTTGCAGAATTTTAGCAGACAATGCTTATTTGAGTTAGATTTTTGCTGAACTATCAGTTACTGGTAAGGTGTCAATAACTGGGGCTTTCATGTATGAAATTTTTTAAAACTGCATACATTAACCATTCCATAAGTGCATTAAAAATTCATAATTTCATATGAAACTGGGGGCGATGGAATAAAACTGAGCTCTGATATATGAGTTTTAGAAAAATAGACATTAAAAATTAATTTCTTCCAGAGGACAAAATATTTGTAGACACATATTGGTATGGTAATACATAATGTTGCATCGTCGTGAACTAAACTATTATCACATTCTTGTCGTTATACAAGTAAAAGATTCTTTAAAAATGGGGAACCAGTTATAAGCAGAGAGAAGTGTCACTAAGATTTATATTGAAATTCTATGGCCGTAAATATTTTTAAAACGACTGAGAAGTTCAGAGTGCTTCGTCTTTCGTACAAAACAGTTGCCTATTACTGACTCCAGACACAGATTTTTCTACTTCATAAATAATGAAAAACAAGAGACAAGAGAGTAAAAAAAGAAAGAAAAAACCTAAAATACTCCAGCCTTCATTCTTTCACTACGGACATAAAATAAATCCGGTCATGAGCTGGCACTGAATGGCAATTAATTCCGCTTACCAGCAGTGGCGAAAAAATGAGCGGAAAATCCGGAATTTTCCGCGTGTGGGTGGGGTGGTAAATATAACGAAAGCGTTATATTAATAGCCAGGGGATCAAAACAAATGCGTTTTTTCAACTCATATTCCTAGTGCAATACAATTGGGGCCCGCTGTCACAATATGAAGACTTAGTTGGAGATATAATGAGAGCCCTCATTCCTCATCTGCGGCACGACGTTACCGCAGGAAAAAATGATACGAAATAAAAAACAAAAAAAAAATTAAGGAGGGGGGATAAGGTTAGTGCTAGTGTGGGGGGCTAATGTCGATTTAGCAGCCCCTGCCCCTGGGGGATCGGCGAAGAAAATGAGCGGCGGGAACCCGTAACAGCTGCAAGGTGGCTTCTGTATGCAAAGCGTGCGATGCAAGGGGGTTGGGAGAGGGTGTGTGCGTGTGTGAGAGAGAGAGAGCCAGAGACGATATTGGGGCCCAAGAAGAGATCCATCATTGAAATGAGAAAAATCTCCATGTTCGCGGAGGACTAATGTTACCGTCCCCTCTCCCAGCTGCGCAATTCCTGGGGCGGGGCATGCCGAAGACACAGCTATACGTTTTGCAATTGGTGGAGATGGCTGCCAGTCAACCCTTCGCCGCTTTCGTCGTCATCATCATCATCGTCGTGTGGCTTTTAGAAGAGAGGGTGAGTGAGGGAAAGATGACCCATTCAAAGGTGATGGTTTGGAGTTCGGATAGACATTCCATTCAGCTCCTGCCTTACTCCCTCACTCCCTCTCCCGGATGCTTTTACGAATTGGACATACTTCAGAGTGGGTTAAAAAAGAGTGTGACCGCTATCTCTGGCTGAGTGACAATTTTTATAGAGCTATTTTTCCCCGATTTTATCCGCTCAAATACGTTGTTAAATATTTCCTGACGCAATATAAATTAATAAGTATTATTTATCGAATTATTTTTTTCTAATTGCGTGATTTGCATCTTTATTAAATGATAAATGATTTAAAGTATTTATAGGAATTTTTTTTAAGTTTAAGATATTTCTTGTATAATTATGCATTTAATTGTGCTACCCCCGCGCTCAAAAAAGAGAGCAAGAAACAATTATTTTGAGAGACACGTAAGAGGGGTAATACTTTATTAAAAGATATATTTTGATCTTTAAAAAGCCTCGTATCAGTAACTTTACTCTGACTTATTTATAAATCAGTAATTTTACTATTTTCTAAGTAAAATTTTAAATGCAAATTTCAGTTCTTGCCTTACTCTCTCTCCTTCCACACCCGAACACTTTTGTGAGTGAGCTCGACATACTTCAAAGTTGGTTAAAAGCCAGTGTGAGTGCCATCTCTGGCTGAGTGACAATTTTTATAGCGCTATTTTCCCATGATTTTATTCACTGAAACCCATTATTATATATTTCCAGCAACGTTATACTTATACGTAAATTAGTATATTTTTCTTTGTGTGTGATTTTTACTGCGCTGTTTATAACTGCGCCGAATGACATATTTAAACTAGTTATGTATTTTTAAATATGTATGTAGGCATATATATATAATAAAACTTTTTGAAAATAATAACTATTAAATTACAGGAAAATCGACAATATATAAATGAACAAACAATTATAATACAATATAAAAATGTATATACATTATTGTAAAAAAGCTTGAGAAAAATAAAGAAATATGAGGAGAAAAAATCCATAAGGAGCTCTTCAAGTATTACATAAGCATATTTTTGGTGATTTTGTAACTCCCCTCCCTTTGTAAGGAAAAATAAGAAAATGCTAGACCCCTCCCCCCCCCCCCCCCCGCCTTTGCTTATGTAAGATTTTATAACATTCTAACATCAACAGTGTTTGCCATAAAAAAATTACAGTTAGAGATAAATTACATTATTAATCCAGCAAATTTACATAAATAGGCATATAGGGCTTGTGGTATCCAAAGAAAACAAAATCGGTTTAATATATTGTTGCTTATTGCATTAAAAAATTCATAGAATACAAAATAGTTTTTAATGTATTATTATTATTTATCGCATTGAACAACAACAACAACAACAGCCAAAAAAACTTTAAGAAATACAACAGGTTCCAACTTATTTAGGCACATAACTAAAAATTTTAACAAGAATCATAAGAATATTATGTGTTTGGCGTTCACATTTCTAGTCTGGAGTCAAAGATGTTTGAATCCATCTTTCTGCATTGTCTATTATTATGTTGTCAATGTTGTGGGGGGCTGGAATGTTCCTTGTTTTCAGTCCTTGTTTATTCCATATCTTTTTTCTCAAGTCGTTCAGCATCCGCAGAATGCTCTTCCAAATCATGCTCTTTTGCTTTTTGTTGTTAAACTATAGTTGCTTCGTTGTCTAATGCTTACGTAAGAATTCTCGTGATTCCCCCCTCGCCCTTGTCAGCAAAAATAAGCAGAAACTGGACACCCCTCCCCCCTTACAGCTTACGTAATACTTGAACGACCCCTAATCAGAATGTGACTATATTTCAAGAAATAAATAGAAACATACATTGCGTAATATCAAGAGCAATATTCCACAATATAAATAAATCGCAGATGATTTCTGTTTGAGTACAGAAAGCTGTCAGGTATAAATTACTTCAATCGAATTTCTCGATCAACTACGATTACACGTGAAAGAATTTTAATTAAGAATGGATGAATTCGGAAAACCAACCTAGAGAAAAAAAAATTAAATAAATAAGATAAAATAAAAAATAAATAAAATATCACATTATATTGTAATTAGCATATTTTATACAAATAGAAAAATAATAGAAAATCTACTGTCGCCAATGCAATGACAATCTCGTGACCGTTCCAACAATTTTGACAAACATATGGAATGATAAATACAGTTAACAAGTCACAGTTATTTAAAGAAATTGTAAAATAACCACACAGAGATAATGCATCAATAAATATAATCAATTGTAATACACATATATTTATATATAACTGTAGAATTAGACTGTAGAATTAGAACTGTAGAATTAGAAACAGTTGCTTTAAAGACTATTTTCAAGGTGGCGTGAGACTCTTAAACTTAAAAAAAAAGTTCAATTTTAATATATATATTCTCAATATATTATATTATATTATATTATATTATATTATATTTTATTATATTATATTATATTATATTGCATTTTCTTCAATATATATATTAAAGAGTAAACATCTCAGTGCACTTTAAAGCAAAATGAATGGTACTGTTAACATTTGTTAAATGTGTATGGTATTTTTCAAAGAGAGAACTTTAAAGTCATTTTTCTCGAAATGTGATTTTATTTTATTGCTCAGAATTTTACAATATTTTTTCATGAAAGTTTTGTATACATAGTGTATTGTAGTCTCTATAAATTGAACCTAAATTATTCGGCAATATTCAGTTTTGCACAGTTTTACTCAGCAATACTCAGTTTTCCCAGCAATAATATAGAAGATTTATCATTATCAAACTAGAAAATAATTTCGGCATTTGTTCATACGATTATTTAAAGTAGAGAATAAAACTTACTAGTATCAAAACATGACATCAATTTTTTGAAATTCCACCCTAGGTTTGAAAAAATAAAATGTCCGTCACTCCAAACATTCATATACATCTGGCTCAAATTTTGAAAGAACTCACAGAACTTTAACAACTTAATAGCAATCTTAAAAAACAGTGACAAATGTCCTCCTGTCAGTAATGGCATCACATGGCATCAATGTTTTTAAAATTCTGCCCGATGTTTGATTGACACATTAGCAAACAAAACGAAATCTGTGTGTCCCTCCAAACATTCATATGTATATTGGCTACATTAAAGGGAAATAAAAATACTCCACATCAACTTATCCATTTTTTTTTCTATTCTGTGGCTATAACTTTTGATAAAATATGAATGATTAAACTATATTCCACGATATTTTTTATTAAAATATCTTTTTAGTGGTATATAGATTTTGTGGTATTACTAAAAAAAAATGTACTTTTATAAGCCCCCAAACTTAATAATATATTTATATAGAATCCAAGTCTCTGTGTGTCCCTCACAATTCCGGTAGGACCGCCTCATTGAAATGAGTAATTGTTCAAAAATACTAATTCAGGGTTACCACAGTAGCACCAAATTTTAGCCAACTTGGCGATAGCTGGCTAATTTGGCGAAATTCCCATTTAAAACCATTAATCTTTCATAAAGGAGGTCACCGAAATTTAATTTAAACTCCGCTCTTTTAAGATATTTTTTCAAAATCTATGGGTGAGAATTTAAAGTACATCTTTACATTTTCCTCCCGATGCTACTAATAAAATAACCACCAATAGACGACGCTGTACTGTGTGAGCTCCTAACTGCGCGATTTTAATGTGCTTTAGCTACTTTCCAGAATAGGTGCCTTGGCGAAAAAGGAAATTTGGCAGCATATTTTGCGGGAACCTATCCACTGTTTCATTTTATATACACACGCATTTTTTTTTTTTTTTGAAATTTATACGATTTATTTAACATAAGAAAACCGTTTCTCTAATTTTATACAGAAACAGATGTAATTTGTACAAAAAAACATCAATAATATGCATATAAAATAAACATATAAAACAAACAAAAACGCTCATCAAGTTTATTTTCATAACAAATCTCGATATTTTTCCGTTATACGGACACCATGCCAAAATGTATGCTAATGCGCCAATTATTTCAAAATGCTAAAAGATATTTGTAATTTTATGCCAGCAGTTTAATATGTGTTTTATTTTATTGCTTTATTTTATAACAGTTATTTGTTCACTTATTTTAAGTATATATTTGTGATTTAACGAAATAGTTCGTAAAAGTCTGGAATTTTCAAATGTTATATTTTTTAATTGCTCACTTTAGTATCGACAATGTTTTTTCTTTTATTTTTCAAATGCTTCAATTCACGTGATTTTTCATTTTGCGCCAACTATTACGCTTGGCGACAATGGTATCCGTATAACGGAAAAGTACCCAAATCTCCTTTTCTGATGCCCAAATTACACAAAGCTTTTTTTAAAAAACGCCAAAGCCCCTACAGTGGAAAAGTACCAAACTGTCTATTATTTTGCGCTATCTGTGTTATAGTTTGTACTATATGCAAGGGGGGGGGGGGGTGGAGCTAAGAGTTTAAACATTAAATATTAAAGTTTCGACACAGATGTTATATACGCCCCATATTGGCGCGATTTTATTCTGACGCCAATGTCATATACACAACGGGTACTTAACTGGCGCAAAGTGTCGTTATTTTTCTTGATATGGTAACCCGGATATTGTTGTTTATGCCGTTGATGTTTTCGCCAAATTGGCGCCGGAAAAAAATCGCACCAATATGGGGTATATGACAACTGTGCCAAAGTTTCTATAAAGCAGTATAAGACTAAAAAATTAAGAATAAAATAAATGCAAAATAAGACTAAAGAAGAAAGAAAAATCATGCGTTAAGCATAGAATATGAAACACTTTCTAACACATCCTGAATGCTTTAACAAAACTTGGTACTTCTTATATCAGTAAATAAATAAATAGAAATGCTTAATTCATCTTTAAAAGTTAAAGTTAAACTTGCACTAAGTGCAAAATTACTTAAAAGATGACACAGTATTTAAAAATGTTAGATTATTTTAATACCTTAGTATACTTTCCACTATAAAACATAGTCTTCTTCGGAGGAATATAAGAAATACAACAGTTATTGATTGAACGCCTAATTTTCAAAATCCACGTAGATGGTGACGAAAGGAGTGAAAGTGGAAGTTAATTTATAGATCCGGAAACATTGGGAAAATAAAATAAAATAAAACATGGATATAGGGAAGTGGAAGATTACTTTTCTTTCTTTAAGCAAACTGAGCCAAATTCTGGGTATATTGTAGGATAAAACGTCATTACAAACTGTATTTTCTTTGGTAATAATTTCTATTGATTCGCGGATATAAGGTAATCTTCCACTTCCCTATATCCATGTTTTATTTTATTTTATTTTCCCAATGTTTCCGGATCTATAAATTAACTTCCAATTTCACTCCTTTCGTCACCATCTACGTGAATTTTGAAAATTAGGCGTTCAATCAATAACTGTTGTATTTCTTATATTCCTCCGAAGAAGACTATGTTTTATAGTTGAAAGTATACTAGGGTATTAAAATAATCTAACATTTTTAAATACTGTGTCATCTTTTAAGTAATTTTGCACTTTGTGCAAGTTTAACTTGGTACTTCTTACAAGGAAGGTCTCCAAACGGGCATATTCAGAAAAATTTGAAAAAATTACAGAGTGTTCGTCTCATGTGGAGATATATGTTTATAAAAATTTTTTTGGCGGAACCCCGATAGAACGTTCTTAAAAAAATAATGAAATTTTCGTTTATTTGGCGATTTATCATCGGTTGGCGATGAAATGAAATTTCGAAAAATATTTTTTCATGTCTAATACTCTTTAAGATAAAAACATTTCATATTGAACTTGTTTAAATAAATTTAACTTAAATAACTGTAGTTTTGTCAGTTTTAGTTTGATTTAGCTGTAGTTTTGTCATATATGTATTTATAATGAAAGTTAAATATCAAATTTTATGAATTAAAACAAAATTAAAATTGTTTCAATATCTCAAAATTAAGTCCAATTGTGCGCTGTCGGTTCAATTTTGTTGCTATGGAAACGCCGAATTCCTGGTTTGGAATGAATAACTGCTAAATGAATCTTGCCTTTATTTTGGAATACGCCTAAATATATGAAAGTATTTTTTATAGATGAAATTGTTTTTAAAGTAATAAAATTAAGTAACAAGCAACATAAATATGTAATACGAAAAAATGTATCTATTAAACTCTCTCATTGTTTATGTATGAATTCATTAAAAACTTTTTACACGCATTCTAAAAATCAAATAACAAACAATTTTCAGATGCTTTAAAATCGTTTGCTTTTGGCGATGAAAAGTACTGCTCGCCAAATCGCGTGACGCTTTCGTCTTTTCGCGCCAAATACTCGAAAGTATTTTATTTTTTTACAGACTTTCTACTGTAATTCCGCCGCTAAATTTGACTGATCCTTTATTACATACATAAGTAGTTTAATTTGTATTTTTTTCAAAATATTCTGAATATGCCCAGTATGGAGACCTTCCTTGTTAGTTATCCCGTCAACCAATTTCGCCAAATTATATAAATCGCCAAACCACTCGCCAAATTATACACATTGGCATAATTTTTATTTTAAATAACGAAAAAACAAATAAATTAGTAAAACATTAATAAAAATACAAATAAAACGTCGAATTAAACGTTTTATTGGCCATTATTAGCATTTAATCTTACAATTAATTAATTAATGGCAACCATTGTTGGCATTTAATCTTACAATTTGGCGACAGTAATTTGGTCGACGGGATAACTAAGAAGTACCCAAAACGTCGTCATTTAGGGAAATAAGGTAAATAAGATAACTAAGTAAACATTTTAGAAAACGCATAAAATTTTTTAAAAATTGATTTCAGCAGTTACCGCCAATAGTACTGTTATTACATGCTCCTATTTAGATAAATTTAATTTAAACTACTCTTAAAACTACTGAAATCACATTTCCAGATATTATCATCCATAGGTGGTTATGTATCCAATGCTTTGCGTGACCCTTTATATCATTTTATCTATATTCTACAAACATTTCTTGGTAAACTAAATGCATTTCAGCGCAAAAATGCATAACTCCTTTAAAAACCACCTTTAAGCAATTTACTCTCATACTCAGTAACCCTTACAAATTCTTTTGTATAGCCCTGCATATGAACTGTAGCATTTATACACATAGTATAATATGCATAAATGTAGGGAAACATAAAAGCGCATATCATAATTAAAAATGCATTTCTAGCAGTCATTGCTTATGTACAATACTTCGGAGAAAAGTTTCTTGGCGAGAAAGAAGTTTGCCAACGTATTTTCTGACATCCTGTTTACTGCTTCATACTCACAAGCAATTTTTTTGCATATGTATACAATTTATTTAATCTAAAAAAAGCTATTTTCCCATTTTTATAAAGAAACAGAAGTAACTTTTGCACAGATGTCATATACGCATCGGGGTTGGCGTGATTTTTCTCTGACGCCAATTCGGCAGAAATCTCGCTTTCGAATACCAGTTACTTATATATTTTTAAATTATTTGCTATCATTTTGAAAAGGAAATAACTATAAATAAATAAAAGTTTGAATAATAACTATAGAACGAAACAGTTTATATAATTTAAAAACAGTAAATAAACAGTTTATTAATAAATAAAAAACAATAGCCGGGTTACCATAGCAGGCAAAATAACACCATTTTAGCGCCAGTTAGGTATCCCGGTTCATATCTGAAATCTTTGCCGTAATTTGTATATAAAAATATATATATATATTTAGAAACGATTTTTTATGCATATAAGTGCATATAATAAACAAAAATAAAAGTTCAATAGATCTGTTTTCATAGCTGTTTATATATTTTGGCAACATATCTCACTTTCTGATGCCCGAATGGCACCAAGCTTTTTTTAAAAATGCGCTATAATGGAAAAGTACCTAAATAAATAATTAACAGAAATAACCAATTATAAAAACTAAAACTTTTTAGTTCGAGATCAAAGCATTGTTTTTAATTTCGATTAAAAATATTCATATCCTTGGATAACTTCAGTTGAATTTAGGTTCACAGCATAATATCTCATTCCATAAGCCTAAACAAACACAAGTGATTCATTCATCGTGAACCGTAAAAAAATTTAAATCATTGAGGTAATCATTCACAAAGTATGTTCTCCAACAATCAATGGACAATATTCTAATGACGTCATAGTAGGTAAAATGGTGGCGGTATCGTTTGTTTATGGTTTGAAATCACAAAGATTTAATTTTGCAATGTCTTTTAGTTACATTATTTTATTGTCATATTTATGAGCTCAGAACAAAAGGATATTTTTTCATTATTTAGTTATTAAAGACGGAAAAAAATTATAAATGCATGATTTGAAAAATTTAAATAATTTTCTTTCTTAATACTAAAAAATAACATCGGGAAGTAACATCGGGTTTAAGTTAAATAAGTTTAACTGTTTAATTCTGTTGTAATATTCAAAATAACTGTATTTATTAGATTTCAGTAAACAACATCAGGGCCCGATTAAACTTTGAAGTTCGAGGAATTACAATGTCATTTCAGGACCTTTCTTTTGAAAAAGCTTTTCTAAATTCCACATACACATGGAAACTCTTCAGTGTTACAAATATTATTCCTAGGACTGACATAACATGAGAACGGCCTGCAATTTTACACAAGTTTTTGAAAACTACTTTATATCAGAAATTTTACTAAACACTGGTTATTTTTTTGTTGTTGTTGTTATAGCGGCCCACACTATTAGGATTATGACAAGTTGCCACCAATTTCGCCAACTTCGTAACCAAGATCGTGAAGCACACTCATATAATATCATATAATACCATTTCATGAAATCGTATACGATAATTGAATAGTTTTTACCTTACTTCAAGTGTGTAATTTATTTATTTTTAAGGCTTAACAATCTAAATTGTCCAATATATGAATTAAAAAAATGTAAACAAAGATTGAATAGACATGACCGCAAAAAACCTCAAATCTGCATAACACTTGGAACCAAACTGTGCAGATTAGTGGTCTTCTATTGTACACAGTTTTTCATAAATGTGTTTCGTTCTTAAAATGTGTTATTTTCATCTATCACTGCGGAACAAGCGAGAAAACTCATATTCGTGCACATGAGTTGTATATATCCTTATATCTAAATTTCCGTCATTTTTGACGGGCTACCTTTCTAGTAATAATAATAATAAATCGCAAAAGATTTCCTTAATTTTGGCCACTAGTGTATTTATTTTATAACAATTGATGAAGAAAAAAACCCCTTTAAACTTTTGGACATTATGTTGCTTTTGCTATAGAAATGAGATTCAGTGCCTTCAAATGGTACAAATATATGTATATACAGGGTGTTCCAAAATTGGACAGACAAATTAAGAGGGGTGAAAGAAGACATTAGAAGATGAAAAATTACCTTAGCACATGGAATCGCAGACTACGTAATTTAGTTACAAATACGGGGTGCTTAATCCTAACTGAACTTTGGCGGTAATAGTTTTGAGAAAAATCAAAACATTACAAGGAAAATGCAACGATATCTACCTTATTTTGTGTGAAATGTTATAACATACGAAAAGTTCTGAAAAAAAAAACAAGTGCTTAACTCATCGTTGATAACGTATGAACTGGTAATCGCAGTCCAAAATGTGGAGCGTCAAGTGCATACTGCTGGCATGCATAATGGAAACTTCTACCACTTTTTTCGACATTATCACATTTACAACAAAAGTGAAAATATCTGTTAAAACTATATTTATTATAATATACTTTAGTTTTCTGAAAGTTATTGCCGTCAACATAAATTGAATTAGGGCAGAACACCTTGTATTTTTGATTAAATACGTGGTTTGCGACCCTATGTTCTATGATCATTTTTCATCCTCTTGATGCCTTCTATCACCTCTCTTAATTTGTCGGTCGAATTTTGGAACACTCTGTATATCTATATAAACCTACTTTTGTTAGGTATTTGACTATATAATGATAAATCATTAGCGTCTGCTCTTTAAAGAGCAGTGGTGGGGGTAACAGTAAATCGATAAGCGCCCAGTATTACGAATTTTGAATACCACAATCTACTAATAGTAATATTCGCCTTATTAAATCGAATAAATAAGATGAATATTATTATTCGGAAATAGTAATAGTATTCAATATCTGTAATCCTCGGCCCTTATTCATTAAGATCCGATAGTCACAATAACCATCGTTTTAGATTACATTATCTTCTTACTCTTCTCTTGATCTTTGGGATATATTTTGGTATTGTGATTGATTAATAATTTTTGTAATAAACGAAAATATTTCTGTGCTTTTTGCGTGGCAACAAACAAATGAAACTATGAAGTTTTTGTCTTACTCATATCGGTCTACCTACACCTGCACGTTTGCAACAAATAAGTGCTCTTCGAAAAATTCCCGACTTATGCAGGTTTCGAAATAATTGATTCAATTCATACCAAGTTTCGATTTTTAACTCGGTGGTGGCTTTTTCTAAATGAAATTTTAATATTCTATTTTAATAGTCCACATCAAAAAGGTATGAGAAGGAAGAAAAAAAAGAAGAAGAAAAAGTAGAAGGACGTGGTGAAGCGGAGAAAAGTGGAAAGGCATGTCCTGGTTGATTAGTTACTCCTTCTTTGGAGTTGTGTAACAGTAAAAGTAGTTTTACAGGAACTGTATTGGACACAGCACGAAAAACTTGCTATCAATTCAGAGTAAGAGGCTGCCTATTCTTATAACATTTATAAGAACGTGCGTAAAGTTTTACAGGTTAAAATATCTACATCTTACCTACATCATTTACTGGCAGTTAACATTTACTTAAAAATACCAGAAAAACACGTGGATTATCGTTTAAAATATTATTTGATTTGAATATGTAAAGTAATTCATATTGTACTTTCTCCCCGCTCTCAATGATAGACCTTTTCTATGTAAAATTTTGTTAGTCTAATTCTAATCACCAAAACTAAAGCATTTATTGTTTGCATATAACAACCGGTCGCAGTAAAAGTTTGATGTTTTGAGAATTATTTTCAGTTTGATATTTCTTATACTTCAAAAGTATAACATGATTATATGAAATAAAAATGAGCCTTTTTTTAGTAGTTTTTAGGATTTTTAGAACCAAAAATAAATTATCATTCATAAATATTTATTTAAGAGCAGTATTACTGGAATTTTATTTTAAGTTAAGATGAAATACTCTTTCTATCCATTGCGAGAAATTCATTGAAATTTATAAGAATGTAAGGAAAACTTTAAATTTTACAAATTAAAACATTTACAGCTTATATACAATATCCTTTGGAAGTAAGAAATTAATGTTTTAAGAATTATTTGTCCCTTATACTTCATCTGGATAAAAAGTATAAAATGATTTTACATGGTATGAATAAGTCGTTTTGCTAATATTTGCGACTTATACATATATTTTATTAGGATGTTTTTCATACATATATTTATTATAATAATAATTAATGTAAAATCTTATTACATGTCATCGTTAAATTAGATATTTGCTGATTTATTAGTTATATTTTTATTTTAAAGGTACACTGTCCGAAAAATTCGTCTTTATACACTAAATTATTCGTCATTTTTAAACAATTTCCGTACACCTAGAAAACATGCTTTTTCCGTTAATTATTCTCGAAAGTGTAAAAAAGAGGGGGAAATTCCCTTTATTCTTTACACGCATGCGTATTGGCTGTATTAATAGCAAAGTTCGAATTTATTTTTAAAATAAAAACCAAAAATTCAATAAATTAAAAATTTTAATTTATTTTAAAACAAAAAAACAAAAAAAATGTTTTCGAATTTAATAAAGTAGCAATTTTCTCATTCATTTAAACTTATTCACAATTTATTTTTTAGAGTACGAGGGGGTTCTGTCCCCTACGAGCTACGCTCGCCAACCCCCGTTCAGACACCGCAGACTGTAAAAGCACGCTAATTTGGTGGGCTTTGGTTTCGGAAGATTGAATTATAATTTAAAAAACAGTGGTGATCTGCTGTTAAAAGATGCAATGGCTCTTTTCGTCTTTGATTAAATAAAATCAGTTAAACATATCAAAATAAGTTAATATAAATGAATTAAGTAAACATAGTCTTTGTTTCCCTGTTTTTTTAAACAATGCGAAAAGAAAGTTCTTTTAAATAAGACATTTTAAATGTATCGTTTTTAATCTGACATAATTTTCACCCAAACGTTTCTTTCTCTTTTTAATATTCACGTGTAAATAATTTTGTTAAAAATGAAATTTTATTTGCGCTGTCCTAACAAAAATAGTTGAAAAGATCTTATCAAAATATCAAATAAATGTCCCGCGCAATTTTTAAATTTAAACTGTTTTGCAATATTATTTTTTGTTCATTTTACTTAATAAGTGTAATGTGACGTAAATGTGACGTAATTTCTCCTATTTAAGACTTCTAGCGCATGTTAATGAATTTATTATTTTACAATATCCTTTCACTTTTAAAATTCACGTGTAAATATAGTTCTTATGACATAATTTTCAATAAGTTCCTGCTTTTTATACTCAATTATTTCATTCCAATCTGAAGTTTTGTTTTAGTTTATAATAGTCACGTGTAAATAATTTTTTTATTTGAAGCAAAAATTATTGTTTGCGCTGTTTATACAGTTGGCAACAGTTTAAATTACGACCATTTTCTAAAATATGTAAAAAATATCTCTGGAAAACCTGAAAATTTGAATTTAAAATAGACATAAAACCTCAAAAAATGAGTCAAATTATAAAAATGAATGTAGTCTGCACACCGAGAACTTCAAACGAATAAAATGATCTAAAAATGATTAAATTCACATGTACAGTTTTTGCTGCTATAAAACTTTTTTAATGGAGCGATTTTGTGTAACTTTAGCATTAAATATCTCATAAAATAATTCTTCGATTTGAAAACTGTCTGCATCAGCGTGTTTATCAAACATTTCTATATAACACCATCGATTTTCATATTTTGTATGCAATATTTTTCTTGATATTAACGAAGAAAGACCTCCGGTCACAAAAAATTCAAAACCGGCGGCGGTGACAGCGTGAGTTACTTTTTCTTTAGAATAGAGATATTTAAAAAAATATTCGCATGTAAAATATATTCTAAATGAACACATTTAAAAAATATCTAGTAGTTGAATCAAGTAAAATTAAATTGATTTAAAAAAAAAAAACATTTCTTCTCTAATTTAACTCAAATATAATATTCATATTTTACATCTAACAATTGAATTATGTCTTATTAAAATTATGTCTAATATGTAATAATTTTTATCCACTATTATTATATAAGTGTTAAAACACCAACCATTATTTCATAACGACGAAATGTCGCTGCAATTAAATTTAAATTTCCGAGCTTTCTGAACAAGAAATTTAACCCTTTATCTACTGGCTGTACTTATACGTACCATTAAAATAACTTGTTATAAAATTCATTTAATACATCGATTAGTTTTAATACAGCTTAGAATGAGTTATAGATACATTTCTTTATCTTGTTCCAAAAGCATTATTGGTTACACAAAACAAAAATATTTTTAAAAATATGATTTCTTTTGCTTTTGCATGTTTTCAGCTTTCATTACGTTGGGGGAAGGGGGGGGGGGTAGATTTTTCTATTCGGAAATATTTCTATATTTCTATTGTAAGAACATTATATTTGCACATTTCCTAATTCAACAAAATACTAAGAAAAATATTTAAAATAAATGATTTGAGTAGGGTTATAAATATTGCACAAAATCCCTATAAATTCAAATTTAAATAATCATTTTAATTAATCATCCAATTTATTAAATGATTATGTAAATTTTCTAATTTAGTTTAAACAATTCACGAAAAATGCTTTAGAAGATAAAATTTTCATGAATTCATAATTCAGTAGATAAAGGGTTCTCAAGTCTTACCAATCCCCCATTTGAAGAAACCCGTATCTTCATTTTTAACTCGCTTTATAGCACTCGATTCGAAACTCGCGGTCCCATGTTCAAAACCAAGTGGATCCACTGAAAAACGACAGACGTATATTTTTTTAAACTCCCTTTTTTCAGATTACGGAAATTTTCTGTCCTAAAACGGAAAAAAAAAATGAAAGAAAATTTCTTCAGTTCTGGGATATGTAGCGGTAGCAGTGCTGTCAGGAATATTTCCAGGAATTGAAGAAAGTATTTATGAGAGCGTGTGTTATATATATATAATCCATATATGGTTATTTAATATTTAATTTAGAGTAATATAAACATCGTAGTATTGTAACAAAATAGAAAGGAATTGTTGAGATCGTAAAGAATTTTAAAAATAAGTTTAATTTACAATAAAAAAATGTTGGTTTGGGTTATTTTGTTTAAATTCACTATGTGAAAAAAATAATTAAATGTAAAAAACAAAATGATAGAAAGATAAATATAACTATATAACATACTTTTGAGGTTTGTTCCAAAAGGCGAATTATACAATATAAAAGAAAAAACCCGAAAAGAAATATGTAAATGGGATATGAAATAGATATCGAAATGTAATATAAATTTTTAGTGAAACTGTGTTTTGAGGAAAGTAAGAATTTAAGACACTGCTAAGATTATTAACATTAATTTCATTTAAAAAATAATCTGAATTAGTTCTTTTTTCATCAGCATACTCGGAATCAAACTTAATGTACATGTAAAATACATTAAATAGAAAATGCTCTTTTTCAAAAGCAGTGTAGAGAAAAAAATATATTCAGAAACCGTAAAAAAAATCTATAAAGAAATATTTCATTAAAATCTCCTTTTTTATGCATTGTAATCAATTTTTCCTTTTTTACGTTTCTTTTTTTTTATTGCATTTATGTTTATTATGTAAAGATCCCCCCTTTCCCCCGTAGAATGAAGAACTGCAGTGGCATTAATTATACACATTAACTTTCCATTGAAATACTAGTAAATATATATTATATATATTTAGTAAATATATATTATATATATTATACACTAGTAATATTTTTATTATAAAATGAGTACTAAAAGGACATTTATTTTTTCAAATGGTAAAAAAAAAAAAAAAAAAAACTTAAAAGAGAAAAATAGGAAATCAACTATAAAGAAAAAAAAAACAACAAAAAAAAAGATATTGAAGATTTTTATTTTTGATTACTTTAAGACTTTAATTATAACTTTTATTTTAAAATTTTCAATGAATATTTTTATTAAACTCTCTTTAATCACATACATTAATTTCAATTTTAGTTTAGCTAAAATACTAAACGTTATTACTTTTATAGTTTTAAATGAAGTATTTTTTTCATGATAAGATGCATCAATAATTTAGAACTAGTAAGAAAAAAAATTGAGTGTTGACACTGATTTATTGAGCATGGTTAGTTTTGCTCATAAAACCGTTCGAGTTATGTATATATAATGTAGGATTTCATTTTACATTTACTTAAAGATTCACTTGGTTTATAACTACAAATTAATATATCTATTAGCTTTTCAATTTTATACAACATTTATTATTTACACATATGCTTAGTAGATCATGGCAATTTAACCACATCAATAATATAATACACGTGTAAACATAAATATTAGAATTTACCTAGAATTCCTGCTCAAATCTTTTATTTGACGTTTAACAGAACTTCAACCTTCATGTTGAGATAAAAACTATGGAGCTATCAACCTCTCTCGGTGTTTTTATTTAAATCTTCCATACACCAGAAGATCGCTTCATATCCTGCGATTTCTCCACGTTCCTCGTATTATGCTTTTTCTTTAGATATGATATAGTGCAGGGATGGCGAACCTATGGCACGCGTGCCGAACTTAGCACGTAAGAAAACTTCTCTGGCACGCAAAAAAACTTAGACTATATTCATTTTATGTGTTTTTTTTTTTTTTTTTTTTTTTTTTTTTTTTTTTTTTTTTAAGTACAGTTTTGTGTAACAGGTATATAATTTACTTTAAAATAATCCGTTACTTTTGAGTGATTTAAGGTATTATAAATTTCAATGAACGAATCTTGTAGAGTCATTTTCTTTCCAAACCATTCAACATAGTGATTTTTCAAATTATTTTGCTTCTTTATAAAATTTCAAAGGTTTTAATTTTGAAAATTGAATTTTAAGATACATGCCTGATTGACACGCTTTCTACTTCAGATTAGGTTTATTTTATTTAGGTTTTATTATATTTAGGTTTTAATGCTTCTAAAAATTACCTGATTTGGAAGTAATACAATAAAAGAAAAATTCATTTATAGAGTATTAATATGAAATTTGATGCGACATGGCTATATTGTTGAGTATAATACAGCGTAATAAATAAGTTAGGAATCGAATTTAGTATAACTGTCAAAATATTTAAGTAAAAATTCTATAAAAATTAATTATTGGATTTTATCTACATTAAAATGTTCCTGGCACGTTAGAATTTTGGTACATAAGAATTTTCAAATTTTTGGCACACATACGCAAAAAGGTTCACCATTCCTGATATAGTGTAACGAATAATTAAACTCTTGAGTTTTTGTTAAGTTGCATTGTTGAGGATATTTATTATCCCATGTATATACAGGGTGCAATATGTTATCTATCGCTGACCATTAATTTCTCATCTCTCCGACCATTAATTTTGGTCGTAGACATATAGTTCCAATTACAAAAACGTTTCAAATGAGGTAAATATTCATGCTGTGGCATTATTTAAAGTTAAAAATCAATTTGATAAAAATTACGAAATCTAACTTTTTATACGGTCCCCCAGTCTCTGTAGTTATATTTACTAAAAGTTTACACATATCATAATAGATATAACACAAGAAGTTTGACATCTGTACTACAAAAATTGACACAGTTATTACATTTCAAAGTTCGAGATTTTTACACATGATTTTGTCTTTCATTGAGGGATCAGTTAAAAGATGAAATGAATTAAAGTAATTCGAGATCAAAATCAGGGTGCAATGTCCTTTTTACGGCGAAACCATCTTTAGCCGGTATCGTCGGTACCTTTGAATGTTGTTCGACCCATAAAAGTTAGCTCATATTTTTAGATGAAATAACCCTGTTTGATGATTCCCCGATTTGGAGATATCGGCTAAAGGTGGTTTCGCCGTAAAAAGGATATTGCACCCTGATTTTGATCTCGAATTACTTTAATTCATTTCATCTTTTGACTGATCCCTCAATGAAAGACAAAATCATGTGTAAAAATCTCAAACTTTGAAATTTAATAACTGTGTCAATTTTTGTAGTACAGATGTCAAACTTTTTGTCTTATATCTGTTATTATTTGTGTAAACTTTCACTAAATATAACTATAGGGATTGGGGGACCGTATAAAAAATTAGTTTTCTTTATTTTTATAAAATTGATTTTTCACTTTAAATAATGTCACAACATGAATATTTACCTCATTTGAAACGTTTTTGTAATTGGAACTATATGTCTACGACCAACGGTTGAGAAATTAATGGTCGGCGATAGATAACATAATGCACCCTCTGTATATACATATTCTGAAAAAATGCTTGAAATCTTTATTATAAAAATACGCTGATTCAGTACGATTTGAAATATTGACGAACTAAATAGTCTGTGTTCACTCGACATTATAGTTTAAAATATTTTATTTGAAATTTTGAACGTACGCCTATATACAACAACAAGAGCTCATGATGGGGTTAAGGTTGAAAAATGTACCGTAAATCGTAAATAATAAATACTATATATTTTTGTACTTTTTACAGATAGAGGGTAAAGTTAGAAGTATAAAAATTTTAGAATATGTTTCATAAAATTTTTAGAGATAAACAATTTTCTGAACTATAAACATTCATAAATCATGGTTTAAGTTGTGTAATCAAGAATATTACCCTGTGGGTCCTTGAATGAAGACGGTTAGCGTAGGCGTTCTTTGAAGGCGATGACAAAATTCATAACAAAAAATGTTTTATTAAATAAATAACAAAAGAATATTTTTTGATTAAATTCTGTCAATTCACAACAACTAAAGTAAAGTTGATTATGGGAACGTTATATGATTTATAACGATTGCAGTAAAAGTTTATAAGTCCCAAGTAAAGGATGTAAAATGTCCACAAATATATAAAGTTGCAGCCTTACTCTCTTCCTACTAATTAGTTTTCTTCTCTAATGCCTAGAGAACCCCACGACTGTGCAAGCCAGCTTAGTTTTCTTCTCTGCTGGGTCCAGAGGATGATAGTCTTTTTCCCTCGGAACAACTGCCGAGATATTTTTTCAGCAGACCTGAGAGAATACTTCTCTCAACTAGGTTACAACACCTGAACATCTCGCGATCAGAACTAAACACTGAATGACTCTATCTTTTTCATCTTAGGATCTCAGCCTCTCGATCCCTTGATTAAAAACAATGGCACCTTTTTAGCCACTAGGAGCGTTTGGCGCATGAAGTCATCTATAGGATATCGTTTGATAGGTCGCTTATGTCCCTGCCACGTTTCCGGGAGCACAGTTTCATTTTCGCATTGGCCCGTGGGAACTTTTTGTCCAACCTACTTTAGTTTCACTTTGCGGTGTATCATAGGAATACCAGTCCGGCTTTTCTATACAACTGCCTGTCGGCGAAGTGTAATCTTCGAAGATTAATTTAGATGGATCGTCTGTGATTGATCCTTCCGGAAAAAAACAGGACTTAGTTAAAATCACTGGCTGTTTTCACAATTACATTGGTTATCCTATATCAGCCAATTTCTATATATTTAAGGGGCTTCTTTGGTGAATCAGTTCGATTTGTTACAACCCATTAACAAGTCATCGGATTTTCCAGAAGAAGAACTGTTTTTCTCACTAATGTCCGGTGTGTTTCAATATGTGGTACAATATTAAAAAGAACTCGTGAACGATAGACTTTTCTTTGGGTAGTCTCTAATAAGTTCTTAAAGCATAAAGATCGCAGAATATTTTTATGCATTAAATATGTCAAAAATTATGTACTCTTTAATTTAATAATTCTGTATTTAAATTTAATCTTAATCTTTTTTTCTTCTTTTCATTAAAATTATTAGTTCCAGAGATGAATCTATCGTGTGATATATTTTATTCTAAGTATAAAAATGAATAGTGTATACACACCATAAAAATGGATATAACGAGTAGGATACCACACTGATCCGGGACACCGATTTCATGATGGACCAATCAAGGTAAGACAATTTACCTTACCTATATTTATCAAAGTAAATTTGTGCTTTAAGGAGATAAGCTCAAAAGGCTGTAATTAACAAATTCCAATAAAAATTTACAACAGAAGGCAGAAATCAAAGTAAGCTCGAAAATCAAGGTACGAATTAATTATGCTTATCTCAGTTGAGTATGGATGAAGGGAAATAACATCAGCATTTTTCTTTGGTTCCTCCTTAGGATTACTTTTTAAAGGCTTTTCCCAAATCCAAAGGAGCAACTTTATGCCATAAGTTTTAATTCATTTTTGTTTGGAAACGCATGAAACTGGCAGGTGTTGTTATTCCGAAACTATGTAATCGAAAGACACTTTCCTTTTTTTGTAAACACAATAGATCTTTTAGAAAATACTGTCAAAGCTGGCGTTTTGAACCGAATTTCCCAACGAAAATTAAAAAACCAGTCAACGAAGGGAGAAAAACGTCTTATCATGTGATCAAAAACGCTTATAATGCCGTAGGTAATTTATTTATATATAAAAAAAGAGAAAATCATTTCGATTTCAAATCGCTTCCATAGTCAGGTTTGCCAATTTTATGCCTTTACCTTTAAAAATGTGTACGTCATTGTATCCGGAAGTTTTGAGCTTATTGATCAGTGAACTTAAGAACAGCCTCAAAACGAAAATATCAATCTCATACTAAACTGTCTGTTCTTTTTCTCAGCATAAATATCTTTAGAGCAATAGCAATGCTTGCATGATTTCATTAGCAACCCAAATATTGAGTTCGGTCTTCTATTTCAACAATCTAGATTCAATTTTATTGCCTTCATCATTCAAACATCGACTTTCTTATAAAAAGCATTATTCGTTTTGTAGTACTTACTTACATAAAATATCATTATTTATGTTTCAATGATACTATTTTATGTACTAATTTTATATTTTTAATTTCACCGAAACTTTAGAATTTAACATTAAATGAGGAAATGAGATAGGAAATTTTCCATTCTTCAAACATTAGAAAAAACAATTTAATTATCACTTTGAACTAACAAATTTCTGTTTTCATCAATCATGATAAAATTTTCAGTCGAAGTACATCCCACTATATAATTAGAACGAATATTGATTGACATATTATGTCCCAACATGCAAATCCCGTTCACATGTAACATTTTGAATTGCAGTTAATGTGCTTTTGTTGACGTCCGCATACCGTTCATTGCAGTTAAGATAATTATGCTCACTTCTGCATGATCCTTTTTTTCTCATCTAATGAATGGTCATATGATTTCATTGATAATCTAGAATACAGGTATTTCTTTCTGTATTTTAAGAACCCTCCAATTCTTCTATTCAGTTCTACTTCCTTCGTATCATATAAACTTAAAAAACAATATGAAAATTATTATTATTATTATTGAAGTACTACTAAAATATATTATTACTAGGGGGCTCTGCCCCCTGCAAGCTATGCTCGCCAACCCCCGTTCAGACTCTGCAGAATCTAAAAGCAAACTGATCTGATCGCTTTAAAAAAGATTAGAGAAGATTGAATTATACTGAAAAAACCTGTAGCGATCTACCTGTAAACGGGTTTCCATTCAATTCTCTTTGATTGCAAAAATTTAAGGCAGAATCAGTTGCTGTTAAGACATACAATGGTTGTTTTCGTGTTTGATTCACAATCTGTTGCCTGCTAAAATCTGTCGCCAAACTATAAGAGCAAATGCCAATAATGGTTGATCGTAAATGTCACATTCACTTGACTTTAAGGAAATTACACGTGTTCTTACAAAAAATATTTATAAACTTAATATTCTTCTGAATCTGTGTGCCCTTTTTCACATATATTATCATTTATATATATAAAAGAAATAAGAAAATTATTTTACCTGTTTTCTCGGTAACGCCGCTTCCCATCTCCCGTCACCCATAAATACGTCTATATCTTCCTTCAGACAGCCGCGTACATATAATCACAAACACGCTAAAGTGGAAATAAAAAATAGATTTTTCATTATATTAGGTGTATGTATTTTATGTGAATTATTGTTGAATTGATCATTCCTGTTGAATGCAAATCAGTTTAATAAAGATTCTTGGTTAAAATAAATTGAACACGGAGGGGTAATATTTCCCACACATCTTCACATAGACAACTACATTTAACAGCGGCGAAAAGGAGACTGAATACAATATATTAAAAGAGTTAAAAGAAAGGGAGTTCAAAGTTTGTAGTCCGTGACGTCAACATAACTGCTACCCGTGCAATGTAGGGAAAAGAAGGTGAGACGACCGCAAGAATCCACATCTTGTTGAAGCTGAGAAAGTTTCAATCTTGAATAATAGAAAATGATTTCTGGTTTTTCACTTTCAGGGGTTACATATTCCAACAGTGTTTACGCCATCAAGTGATTTTTATTTCGACGTTTTATTTGTATTTTTATTAATTTTATACTAATTTATTTGTTCTTTCGTTATTTAAAATAAAAAATTATGTCAATTTGTATAATTTGGCGAGTGGTTTGGCGATTTATATAATTAGGCGAAATTGGTCGACGAGAGAAGTAGTACCATTAAAACATTGCTTTGAAGTTGAAATTAAATATGATTTGTTGTGTTGTCATATACGCACCGAGTTTGGCGTGCATTTTTGTTACGACAATTTGGAGAAAGCCTCGTTTTCGAATACCAGTTACATATGTATTTTTAAATTATTTTCTGTTATTTTAAAAATGAAATAACAATAAATAAAAAAAAGTTTAATTAATAACTATAGAACAAAACAATTTATAACATTTTTTGTAAATAAAAAGAAAATAAATTCAAATAAACATTTATTAATAAATAAGCAACTATAGCCGGGTTACCATGACAGGCAAAATAACGCCTTTTTGGCGCGAATTAGGTACAGCGTTGCGTATATGACATCTGTGCTAATATTTTTCTTTTCGTTTCGTTTAAAAAAAGGGAAGAAGTGAAAGCCATTTATTTTAAATGCTTCAGTTTTAAATGAAAGTTTTGTATTAAATAATATGATAATGAAATACAAATTGAATTATGAATAAAAGTAACATGATACATTTCTTAGCATCTGGTCACCAAGTTAGTTTAAAATAATAACCTTTACTAAAATATGAAAAAAAACTATCTGTTATGATTAAAATTTGAGTTGTCATCATTAGAGAAAAGTATATAAAATTAGAAAAAAATTAATATTTCGAAAACTAATTCGGATTTAAAAATTATAATACCAGTTTTGAGATCTGCTGATCAATACGGATTTTTGATGTTAATTTCATCGCAAAGTATTCCGTATTTTAGGAGAAATTGTCTTGAAACATAATCAGTTGTTTAATCAGTCGTTTCATAGAATCATTTCATAAATTAGTTTCATTTCAGCCGTTTCATGAAATCCGTTTCATAAATTCGTTTCATTAGGATTTTATATATTAGGGTAGATTTATATTCCAGTGTTTGTGTTTAATAAGGTTTATATTCTTAATAGTTCTTCAAGAAATAGGGAAATCATGCTGACTTCTGCATGATGCATTCTTCCCATCTTAACTACAATCATATGATTTCATTGACAATGTGAAACGCAAATATCGCTTTTAGTATTTCAAGAATTCAGTAATTCTCTCTTCGATTCTAGCGCCTTTAATGTACAAACTCCAGCATTATTGTAAAGATCATTACATGCATTGCAATACTAATAAAATAGATATCATTATTCATATTGCAGTGATTTTGTTAAGCAAGCTTTATATTCTTAATTTTACTGTGTAGCTCCTGAATTTAACATTGAATGAGGCGATGATAATGAAAATGTTTTTCGATTCTTTAAACAGAAGAAACGATTTAATTATCGCTTTATAGTAAGTAGCGCTTTTCTTTCTTCTCCCATCATGATGATAAAACTTTTAATAGAATTATATTCCATTAAATATGATTAGAATGAACATAGGTTTGAACATTATATCGCAGTCCGAATGTTGAAATAAATCACAGGCACAAACATAGAAAATTTAAGATAATTTTCTAGAGTTTTGTATAATTTATTCTTATTGTTCAGCAGCAATAGTACTATTTCGACAGTAATGTGAAAGAAACTTATTTCCTTTGGCGTTTTAAAAATTCTGTCTTTGATTCTACTGCCTTCATCATACAAAGTTCACTGTTAGTATAAAAAAAATTAGTCTTATTTTAGAACTATTAAAAGAAATATCATTACTTACGTTGTGGTTTTATTTAACAAAGCTTGTATTCTTAATTTTACTGAAGGTGAAAACCATTTTTTTTTTAGTTGAAAACTGTAAAAGATTTTTTACATTTAATATATTCTTTAGATTGCCCAACTAACATAACAAAAACATTTTTACATGAAAAATATCATCACTGTTGTATTCAAATAAAGCTTGAAATTTATTAACAGCTGGTTCTTTCGTATTAGACGGTTGCCAGGAATTAATAGCCGAATAAATCACCTTACAGCTGCCTTTTTTATTATGATAATTTCAGAGGTTTAAGCGTGTAGTTCGATTACGCGTCTAATATTATTTATATTATTTTGCTTATTTATTCATTTATTTATTTAGTTTATTTGGAATATTATCCCGAAACAAATGAGGAGCTACTTATATTATTTTAAGTGCAAACGGGTTGAACTTTCATAATGAGCCGCACGCCATAGAGACAAATTTTTTTAATAAAAAAATCGTGCTTGAAAATTATTTTAAAACAGTATAAACTCATTAAACTGATATACAGTTTTACAAAAAATTGCATTTGAAAGAACTTTTTTCTTTCAGTTTGGCGGAGTAAAAATTGAAATTGTGCGATGTGTAGGTTAAACATGAAAGAAAAATCATGTGTCAAGCATAGATTATGAAACACTTTCCAACACTTCCTGAATGTTTTAACAAAACTTCGTTATTTAGGGAAATAAGGTAAATAAGATAATTAAGTAAACATTTTAGAAAACGCATAAAACTTTTGAAAAACTGATTTCAACAGTTACCGTCCATAGCCAAATATGTATTCCAATTGTTTTGAACAGCCTTATATTTGATCTGTAGGTTAATATATATACCATATAATGGGAAAAATTAGTTTAGTAAGAAAACGCACAACAGGCTGAAATTTCTCTTTCAGCAATTTATACTAATTGATGGAAACATACTTGAATACTTTTGTACAACCTTGTAGTTAACCTAGTACCTTTATTACACGCCACGATTTAGCTAAAGTTTAATTCAAAGTAAAACACTTTTAAAACTACTGAAATCACATTTCCAGAAATTACCTTTTATAGACGACCATGTATCCAATTCTTTGCGTGACCCTGTATATCATTTTATCTATATTCTACAAACATCTCTTAGTAAGCTAAATGCAGTTCGGTGTAAAAATGTATAACTCAGTTAAAAACCTTTTTTAAGCAATTTGCGCTTATACTCAGTAGCCCTTACAAATGCCCTGTATATGAATTATAGCATTTATATATAGTATGCATAAATACTCGTATAGTGAAACATAAAAGCGCATGTCGTAATTAAAAATGCATTTTCAGCAATCATCGCTAATGTACAGTAACTTTGGATACAATATAGTAACTGAAATCTTTAGTGTTTCCTTGTAAATGCTATGCACTTCGTACTATACATGAAATAAAGTATATTAAACCTCAGCGACGTATATCAATTTCATTATATATGAAATAGTTTAACATAATTAAAATACGCCGCAAACAATTCACTCCACCCCTATATTTTTATATAACGGAATTATTATCCCTGTAAATGAATAACTATTCTTTGCACCGCATATTCTACACAATGCATATTTTAGTGCACTTCATAAATACATATCAGTTTTATTGTGTTTGAAAGCGTGTAACACTATTAAAAATAATTTGAAACGATTCTTTCCCATTGGCCGTAATGTAACGAAATACTTTTGACTGTACCTGTAAATGAACTAAACATACTACGAGCTTCATTTGAAATAGGGAACGTGCTATGATAAATTTCAAAGTGCTAAAAATTGCAGTAGAAGCGAAATTTATTGGCCAGATGTGTGCCACCAACAATATGACGTTAGGATTACTCACAGATATGTTTTAACTTTATAAAATATATGGAAAATACTCTCTTCCAATTTTTTAAACCGTAGGAAAACAATTTAATTTTCGCTTTATAAGGACATTTTTGTCATCATGATAAAACTTTCGTTTGAATTATATTACATTAAGTATGATTAGAATGAGCCTAGATTTGAATATTATCTAAAGTCCTAAATCTAAAATGCATCACGTTCACAAACAGCACCGTGCATTGCAGTTTGTGTAAACAGTTTTCTTCGCTTCTGTATGATGCATTCTCTCAATGGCGGATCGAAGGGGGAGGTCACGAGGGTCACCCCCCCCCCCTCTGAACACCAACAAAAATATTCTAAAGTTCGTTTTAAAAATGAAATATACAGCAGAGTCTCGATAATCCGAGTCCCGTTTAACCGAGTTTCCGCTTTAACCGAGTTATTTTCTTCTGATGGACTGATGGCTTCCTTTATTATGAAACAGCCATTATAACTGAAGTGTTAGGTGAAGATGAAAGAGCAGTCGTAAAAAGTTAAAACTCTGATTTTCTGGTCAGAATGGGGGGGGGGGATGACCATAATTTTTTTTTTTAAATTATGGTCTTTTTTTTAATGATTAAATGATTGCTTTATAGGAACGCATTTATGTCTTCACCCATCATGGTAAAGACTTTCAATTGAATTATATTCCATTAAATATTATTAGAATAAACCTAGTTTTAAATATTATCTCGCGGGCATAGTATCAAAATCTTATGTGGGATCATGATGTATTCTACCTAGATATTCAATGCTGCCCGATTTTTTCAACAAGGATCAAAACAAATATTGCATTTGTTGCTTTAAAATTTATTGCCTTTGCTCCGATTCCATTGCCTTAATATAAAGATCATTATCCATATTGCGTACTATTAAAACAAATATCATTATTCATATTTGAATGATTTTCTTTAAACCAACTTTATATTCTAATTTTAACAAGACATCAGATTTTAACATTATAAGAAGCGGTGAGAAATGTTCTTTTTCACCTCGTTATACTATAGAAGTGATTAAATTATCACCTTATAGGAACGCATTTATGTCTTCACCCATCATGGTAAAAACTTTCAATCGAATTATATTCCAGTAAATATTATTAGAATGAACCTAGATTTAAATATTGTCTCGCAGCTCTAATGTCTAAATCTTATGTGTGATCATGATCTATTCTTTCCATATAAGCAATACTACCCGATTTTGACAACAATGATAAAAACAAACATTGCATTTGTTGCTTTAAAATTTATTGCTCTTGCCTCCGATCCCATTGTCTCAATATAAAGATCATTATCCATATTACGTACTATTAAAATAAATATCATTATTCATATTCAAATGACTTTTTAAAACCAACTTTATATTGTATTTTTAACATCATAAGAAGCATTGAGAAATGCTCTCTTTCAACTCTTCATACTATAGAAACGATTTAATTATTGCTTTATAGGAACGCATTTATGTCTTCGCCCATCATGAAAAAATCTTTCAATTGAATTATATTCCATTAAATATGATTAAAATGAACCTAGTTTTAAATATTATCTCGCGGGCATAATATCAAAATCTTATGTGGGATCATGATGTATTCTACCTAGATATTCAATGCTGCCCGATTTTTTCAACAAGGATCAAAACAAATATTGCATTTGTTGCTTTAAAATTTAGTGCTTTTGACTCCGATTCCATTGCCTCAGTATAAAGATCATTATCCGTATTACGTACTATTAAAATAAATATCATTATTCATATTCGAATGACTTTTCTAAACCAACTTTATATTCTAATTTTAACATTATAAAAAGCGGTGAGAAATGCTCTCTTTCAACTCTTTATATTATAGAAACGATTTAATTATCGCTTTATAGGAACGCATTTATGGCTTCGCCCATCATGATAAAAGCTTTCAATTGAATTATATTCCATTAAATATGATTAGAATGAACCTAGATTTGAATATTATCTCGCATCCCTAATGTTGAAATAAATCACATTCACAAACAGCACCGTGCATTGCAGTTAACATAATTTTGTTGATTTCTGCATAATGCATTCTTCCCATCCAGCGGTAATCGCTTCCTCGTATGGATTTCGTCGATAATGTGCAGCGCAAATATTGAGTTCCTGCTATTTCCTTTCTTGCAAAGAAGAAGGGAAAGGCTTGTGCATGTGGCACCCAAGGGCGCAAATTCTTTTGCGAGAGAATCCTCATCAACACCTTTCCGTTAGACCGCACATTTGCATCTCTTTTCCGAAATGTGTTATTCTAACCCGATATTCGTAAAATTTCCATTTCTGAAGAGGTATGTGAGAGGATAATGGGTGTAAGTCAAGGAGACATTGGAGAAAAAGTTCTAAGAATATCATGAGGGAAAAACGCTTTAAAAAGAATGTTAAATGTAGAAAGAACTCTCTTATGAAACCTTTTTGAAATAAAAAACGAGTCGGAAATTGTAAGTGGCAAATGAGGTGCGTTCGTACTATAACTAGTTTTATAAATATTCAAATCTTGGTGCAATAGCTGCTGCACTCATATGCAAAAATGCATGAATATACAATTTATTACGATCATATATTAAATTCAGCAGTACGGAAATAATAGGACTCCATCTTAAATAGGGCATAATCATTACCTGTCATGGGATATCATTGAATTAATTACGTAGGATAGGATTTAATAGAATGAAGTAAACTTTTATTAATATCTTTTTAAGATTTGATTCAATTTTCATAAAATTTGAAATGGCTCGACAAAATTCATCAACGACTATATATATAAAATTTCAAACAAGTCGGTTGAGTAGTTCTTGCACTGTTATATGACAGACAGACGGATGGACCAGACGACGATTAAAGGCGTTACGTTTTTTTATAGTAATTACAAACGCATCTAAAAAGGGTATTTTACGATTTTTTTTTTTAAACGAAAACAGTTATTTGAAGCATAATCAGAAAACAATTTATTCCATACATGAAGTTTCGCGTTTATTCTTGTTAATATACTAATATATATACCTTATTCCGCATCAGATCAAAGAAATATTTAATTATTGGTATAAATCAAGGAGACATGAAGAAAAAGCTCTAAGACTATCATGAGAGAAAGACGTTTTAAAAAGGAATGTTTGACGTAGAAAGAAATATCTTATGAAACCTTTTTGAAATAAAAGAAAAAGTCGGAAATTGTACGTATGTAATTGTACGAATAGTAATAAAATGCTTCATTTTCAACTGATTATATCAGGTGTGCGTTTTTTCAGGTAACATGGATTAGTTTTTAGAAAGAGTGTTTTCCCCTCCCCCCCTCCCTTCCTAAATTTCGTTTTAATTGGCTGCCACTTTTTAATACAGTGATAAAATGAACAAGTCGGAAATTGTGCGTCAAATGTGGCAAATGAGGTACGTTCGTACTATAACTAGTTTTATAAATATTCCGATCTTGATGCAATAGCTGTTGCACTCTTATGCAAAAATGCATGGATGCAACATTTATTACGATTATATATATTCAATTCAGTAATACGGAAATTATAGGAATCCATCTTAAATAGGATGTAATCACCATGGCAATCTAGAATCATTATATATCATGGGATATCATTGAATTAATTACGTATGATAAGATTGAGTAGAATGAAGAAAGCTTTTATTAATATTTTTTAAAGTTTTGATTCGATTTTCATAAAATTAGAAATGACTCGACAAAATTCATCAACAATTATATATATTAAATTTTAAACCTTTCGGTTGGGTAGTTTTTGCGCTGTTATATGCGGACAGACAGACGGACGGACCAAACGACGATCACAGGTGTTACGTATTTATATAATTACGAACGCACCAATAAAAAGGGTGTTTTTCGAATTTTTTTCAAAACGGAAACAGTTGTTTGAAACATAATCATAAAACAATTTATTTCATTACATGAAGATTCGTGTTTATTCTTGTTAATGTACCTTATTCGATCTGATCAAGAAAATAGTTAATTAATTGGTGTAAGGCAAAGAGACATTGAAAAACAAGTTCTAAGAATATCATGAGCGAAAAACGTTTTAAAAAGGAATGTTTAATGTAAAAAAATTACTTATGAAACCTTTTTGATAAAAAAAGGGTGTTTTACGATTTTTTTCAAAACGGAAACAGTTATTTGAAACATAATCACAAAACAATTCTATTCCATACCTGAAGACTGGCGTTTATTCTTGTTAATGTTTGAATGCCTTATTCATCTGATCGAGGAAGTACTTAATTAATTGGTTCTGAAACTATATTTGTGTTATGAGGTGTTTTTATTATTATGGTTTTGTTATGAGGTTCTAAGAAATTGTTTCTTCATGTATGTGTTTCAAATCAGGAAATCTTTTTTTCTTTCTTCTTCATTCCCCCCTCTCTCCGTCTCCAACTTATGAAAAACAGGGAAATGATAAATATACATTGCAATGTAAAAATATACATACCCCTTAGAATATGACAATTCTGAAAAATATATTGACTTTTTTTAAAAGGGAAAGGCATTAGATGAATATAAGTGGTAACTGAAACAATACAACAGAAAAAAATGCATATTTAATTAATAGCATAGGAAAAAATACAATGTGGTTTCTTGCCAATGAAAACTTATACATACTCTTTATAACGTCGCCATGGCATTCAGTCCCAATCAATTCTTGATAAGGGATTAACGCAGGTAGAATTTCACGAAGCGATCATGCCACGTGGAACGCAACTTTCAGATTTTGAAAAAGGCCAAATCACAGCATTTCGAGGTGGTGGTAGAGGGTATAAATATATTGCAAAACAATTAAAACGTTCTGTCGGTGCATTCCAAAATTTTGTCACTAAACAACAAAATTATGGACTTAAAAATCAAATAGGACGTTTTCGAAAACTTTCAAAACGTAAAGAATGGTAAATTATTAGGGCTGTATCAAATGAAGTGAAAAGTACAAAGAAAGTGGAGACAGAATTACAGCTTAACGTTTCACGGGATAACCATTCTTCGAACAATTAAACATCATTCAAGTCTTATTTATGCAAAAATGAAACCAATCAACATGATAAGTCTAAATTACCCGGTGTTGTTTATATTATTCCTTGTAAAGATTGCAATAGTGTTTATATTGGTGAAACTGGTAGATCATTGGAAATTCGCCTAAAAGAACATACTGGTGCTTTAAAAAAGGGTAATTTGAATTCAAAAATTGTACAACATTCACTTCAAATGAATCACATTCCGCTCATTGCGAACGCCAGTATTTTGAAATCGGGTTGCAACAACTATCATGGTAGATTGCTCCTTGATGCTTGGTTCACTGAATTGCGGTCGCAGGCTTTGAATGATGCTCGTCTGTCCTTAGTGAATATTGTTTGTTTTTAAAATAATTAACTGTAACTGTTCTTGATTTGTTCTGACGTTTGAAATGCAATGGATATTTTTTGTACTGATGATACCTTGCGTGTCGCTTGGCGAAACGTTTACATATTGTATTTTTAATTGTTTTTAAGTATATTCTTTATAAATTTTATTTTTTAACTGTGCTCAAGTCTGTCTTAGTTTATTTTATTTGGTGTTTTAATGGTTTTTAAATTCAGACGCTAAATGTATATGTACTGTAAAATGAAACCTGTTTCACGTCTGAAACCTAGGCACAAAGAAGAACGATTGCAATTTTGTTGTAGTGACATGGCCGCAAACTGGAAAAACGTAAGTTCTATCTTTTTTTTCTTCATGGATTAAAGTTTAAAAAAAAAAAAAAAAAAAAAAAAAGTTACAAATGACTCTTTTATATTTCATATTATTTTTAATGACAAAAAGAAATTCAATCTCGTCGTTCCTGATGGTTTCTCATATTACTGACGAGATTTAAGAAAGGAACAGAGGTACTTTTCTAAAAGAAACTTTGCAGGAGATAGGTTAATGATATGATTAGTATTCACTGCTCGTGGTAAGCTTCAGCTGTGGCCTTCACAACATCAAAAATGGATAGTATTGAGTACCAACAGATATTGCAAGACTACTTATCCCGTATCTCTCACGATTAACACTTTGAGGTCTAAGCCCGAGTGTCTCTCGGGATACCGTTTTTACCGAAGCGAACTAAGCTCGAGAGTCTCTCCAGGGTCAACTTTTAATTCTCTGAGCTATAAAAGTACCGACTATATACGTTCTCGGTCTACGAACCTTTTACTTTGAAAAAAAATATATAGATGACAACACTAAAAAGAAGTAAGTATAGGAGCATATCTAGAATCAGAGCTTAACTCGAACTTTTTGTGAACCTTGTGGTGTTCCTCTTTGTGCAAATCATAGCTTTAAAATGTACAACACAAAAGCAATAATTTTTTATACAAATAAAAGCTATTTTCAGATATTTGTACAACATTTGGGTAAGTTTTTGTTCAAGTCTAAGTAAAATTTTATATATTTTTTTCTAGTAACTTAATTAGCCCCTCTACATCTTTCCTAAATATATTTGTGAATGTTTAATAATATGTCAATATGTGGGTAAATAGTCTTTATTACTTCCCCCCAATTTGAACATTCCATGTTACATAGTTTACGAGTAAAATGGCTGTGGCAGACAGACACAGAAGTGATCTTATAATGGTTCCGTTTTTACTTTTTAAGTACAGAACCCTAAAAATGACGTTTTCTTATGCGGGACTTTTAAAAAATATATAAAACATGCTTTTTTCAACAATTTCTCATTAAATATTAATTTTTAGTACATTTAAATAGTTCTGTCATTATGAATAATAATAGTTTGAAGTTTTAATAAAAAAAATATTAAAATACATATCTTCCAAGTATTTTTTTTTAAATCATGAAAAGTACCAAATACCCTCAGTTCGGAGGGTGATCTGCAGTCGAAATTTCTCGAACCTTAAAGAAACTAAACTTTTTAGTATGACAATCCCTCAGTACATAGCAGTCGCAGTACCTGTGATTGGTTGAAGCAACAAAAAGTTAATGTTTTGAATTGGCCACCTTGTTCCCCAGACTGCAATGTTATGGAGAACCTGTGGGGAATTTCAGTTCGCAAAATCTATGACCGCATCAGACAATATGAAAGCAGTGACGAGCTCCGTGAATCACCATTAAAAGTCTGGGATGAAATTCACGAACTTACGTTGATAAATCTTATTGAAAGCATGCCATCCCGGATCTATATCATCCGACGTCACGGATGTCATTGTAATTATTAGTTACCTTCTGTAACCACAAAAACAAACATTAATGCACTTTTCAACGCTGGGTATGTATACTTTTGAATTAGCAAGAAACCATATTTTCTGTATTTTTTCCTATGCTATTAATTAAATATTAATTTTTTACCCGACTGCCAAGAAGGGTTACGTGTTTCACGCGTATCTGGGTATGTGGATTTCTTTATACCCTCGAAACATCCCAACGGCTGGATGGATTTTAATGACTGAGGTCTCTATCTATTAGTCTTAATCGTCCAATGATTATAGGCTAGGTTTTGTTATTATAAATTCAAAATGGCGGCCGTAAAATACAAAATGGCGGTAAAGACGAAAAAAGTTTTTTGCGCACCCTATTGAGTGGCATATCATTGGATAGGTCTTTCAAATGAAGACGATGTTTCATTGTCTATTTTACAGTCAGAAGCTCCATTTAAATATTGCGCAACCTGGAAGCTGTGTTAGGTAGGATCTCTAGCTTTACAGAAACTCTAACCATCATAAACATCTATAGGCCTCATCAAAACAGTGTTTATAATAATGTACTAATAATTAAACACAACTTAAAAGGCATAAATACAAGTAAATAAAAAAATAGGCAAGTAATGTAAAAAATAGTTTCACATTGATTGAGAAATAATTAATTAGCGAAACAGCACCGAAAACTGGCGATATGAAGCAATTAAAATAATAAATCTTTGTAAAAAATCACCAAAAGAAAAAAAAATAAAATACATAGGACGCGTTTCGAGCTAAAAACACCAACAGCTCGTCATCAGCCACAGTAAACACGTGTCCGTAAGGGGACAAGGTCAAAAACGAACTGAAAGGCAGAGACGTAGAGACTGCGGGCTCTACTCTCTGCCTTTCAGTTCGTTTTTGACATAGATATAGGAAAGATATGTATTCCTTATTCCAAGGTTTTTTACCTTGTCTCCTTACGGACACGTGTTTACTGTGGCTGATGACGAGCTGTTGGTGTTTTTAGCTCGAAACGCATACTATGTATTTTTTTTTTTTTTTTTTTTTTTTTTTTTTGTAATGGTGATTTTTACAAAGATTTATTATTTTAATTTGAATAATTAATTAGTTCGCTTTCTACGCAGTCGGGTTTTTTGATTTCTTAAATTTTATTTTTATTTTTTTCCTTTCGTATTTTTTCAATTACCAGTTACATTTATCTACAGCCTTTTTCTTTTTCAAAAAAGTCGATATATTTTTCAGAATTATCAAATTCTATGGGGTGTGTATATTTTTGCATTGCAATGTATTTCTGTAAGATAATATTACTATTATTTTGTAAATCTACATAAAGATAAAAAATAAAAGCCTTGCAGATCTAGAGAATAATTGTTTTGAGAACATGAGAAAGTGTGCTATTAAAAAGTCAATCTGCGTATTTTACTTTTTATTTGAATATTTAAACTGATTTTTTTAATGTTAGCTAATTTCTGTTAGTGAAAAAACGACAGTTCTCTATTAATTTAGAAATAGACATAAAAATGCATGATATCATTGTTTCATTTTCTTTTTTCAAATAGCAACAAGATTTCTAAACTTTCAACCATTTATTTCTACTTGCATACACTGTTTTTAAATATATATTTTAAAAGATAAAAATGATTCAAATATCACTATTAGTTTCTCATTGTAACTTAATAACGTGAAAAAAAAATGTATGCAGCTATAAAACTTATTATTATTTTTTTTTTTTTTTTTAAACGAAATGTCACATAATAGCAACATTAATTTGATGAACGATATTTAAACATGGACAATTTTTTTCAAAAAGAAACTGACTACAATTACCGTTTTTCTAATTATAAATAATGTAGTTTTTATTAAAAAAAATATTTATAATAAAATATAATTAAATATAAAATAAATTTACTTGATGTGTGGCACTTAAATTTAAAAATGTATTTGTTTAAGTAAAACAACAAAGTAACGTAGTAAAAGGTTTCAGTAGTCCGAATAAAGCGTTTGTGACATTTCGGTTTGGTTTATTATTATTATTATTATTATTATTATTATTATTATTATTATTATTATTATTATGTACTCAGTGCTTTAATTTTCAAAAAAATATATTTTTATCTTCACTAAATTTTAGCTCGTTATTAAAATAGATTTTTTGGAGGGAGGGTGGGTTGGGGGTTATCTTAAAGTAATGGATCATATGACATTGTTATTGATTAAATTCACCTTTCATAATGTTATAATTTTTTAATCAGCAGAAAGTTTTGTATAGTTTAAGCCTCTGAAAATTATCATTAAAAAAATAACAATGTACTTTTGTTTTCTGTTCTCTTCTTGTGCCTGCATTAGAAAATTTTAATCTGCGAGTTAATTTTGCGAGTTATTTTTGTTTTAAAGTTGGTTTCGTATAAAGTATAAATTTAGTTACCAATAAAGTCATCCAAAATTTAAATGAAGTCTAGACGGATTATACAAATTTTCCATATAGAAAATCGGCCCTTTAACTTGTGCTATATGGCTTTGGGCCTGCATTGAAGTTACAAAAGAGGTTGATGTCTGTAGGCATTTATAACACAACTAAGGGAGTACTGCATTTGTAAATTAATTTTTAATAGTGTCGTTAAGTCCCGTTTGTTAAAGTTATTCCTTTTTGTTAATTAGAATCTTGAACAAGAATAAATTTAAGAAGTATAACATAATTTAAGACGTGACTAAAATAAAAACAACCATATTGTGTGTGTTGGTCAATAAGATCGCAAACTCCCTTCGCCAATGTTAAACCTATGGGAGTGAAATACAATATTATTTTCAAAATATCTCTTCAGAAAATCAATATTTTTAATTTTTTTTGTGCATTCTTCTTAAAGGACGTTTCTATCTTTTTTTAGTGCACAAAATATTTCTGAAATATATACTTAAGGGAGGAAATCACGCAGAAGATTAAAAAAAAAAATGGATTTTTCAAAAATTTTCGCGTGAATATCTTGAAATGCTACAAATCCAGTGCAAAAAGACTTTGCAAAAATTCCAATTAGAATAAAAGTTGCCGCTAAAAATATTTTATAAAAACATCTGCTGCCATGCTATAAAGTTAATTTTGAAGCCCTTTTCTCAAAACTGTATTTTTTGGCATTGCGCGCATTCTCGTATAAAACTGATTATCACAGAACCTTGAAATTTTCCATATTACTAATTTTAATGTGTACTTTTATGCTGAACCTAAATTTAGCTTGATTTTTGTTATATAAAATTGGATATTGAAAAATTAAATCTAAACTTTTTGATAATTTATTTTTGATTTATGATTATAAAAGCCTATAATTATACTAAAGAATTTAAATGTTCTTTTAATTTTATGTTCAGTGTAAAATATATTAGTATAAATGAAAATAAATGAAATACTAAATATGTATCTTTTGGAGAATTTTTAATATCTTGCCCATAAAATGCGTATTTTATTATCAATATTTATACTTTTAAAAAACCATTTTTGATTTAAGAAATTAATATTACTAAATATATATGTTTAAATATATATTTTTCCAAACCATAAGAATGTGTGACAGTATAGAAAAAAAAATTGAACTTCATTCATTGGTTTCGAAACTTTCTGGGAGTTTTTTTATTTTTTATTTTTTTATTTAAATTCTGATAAGGCACATTTACTTTCTACGGAAGCTGATTAAAATATACTAATGCTAAGCATCATTAAAATATATATTTGTAAAATATTTATGCTCATGAAATACAGTTATAACTTAGAATATTTAAGACTCTTAAGCTATATATTATGTTTAACATATAAAATAATTACATGCAGAGCGAATGATATTCTAAATATTTGCTGTACGATTCTTACTCGCCTTTAAAATTGAGATACCTTTATTCAAGTATATTTATAATTCACACCTAACTTGTGAAATAACTGGAAGTTTATATAACTGTATATGTTAATTTAAAACGCAAAACAAATATTTTAATTTGTGAATAAGACATTATTTAAATAAAAACAAGAATTTTATTTTAAGAGAAAAGAAATCAATTTAAATAACTGTATGTATTTTCGGTAATTTTTGTGCATTTATACATTATTACTTAAAGCCGTCATTTGCTTGAGAAGATTTATAGATTTAAAATGTAGTAAAATATTCTACCATTTTCTTTTATACTTATAAATTTAACAAAACAGTTGCACGGCTTTTTAGACTTTTAAAGCGACTGTTTTCAATACAAAATACGTAGGTTTTAAAATATTAAATTTATTAAAATATAATGTTTGTATTAAACAATGCAAAATATTATCAGAAATGTTCTTTTTAAATAGCTAGTTTCTATTGCGAAATAAATATACTTGCAAACAAAATCATAATACGAAATGCAATATTCCACCTTGATTCAATCACAAACTATGCAATATGATCCTTAAAAAGTTCTCTGTTTATTTAAAAAGTGAGCGATAATAATACTATCGATGTTACAAGTTTAAAATATGCATTTTATTTAAATTTCCAAGTACTTTCGGTCTGAAATTCGGTCTATTTAATAAACAAGTTTTTAAAAGCTGCTACCAAAATATATTTTTACATAATATTAAAGACATATAAAATGAATGGATCGGCAGTTAAATATTTTTTTCTTTACACAAGTTTAATTCAGTGCACTACTACTTCTACTTCCAGCTACCCTAAGAATTATAGACTCTCCCATTTCAAACGAAGTGACGTATTTGAATGAATAGAACGGCAATTAATGAAAATATTCCCTGACGATGGCTGTGGTATTGCAGACCGAAAGTACTAAGAAATTAAAAAAAAAAAAAATGTATGTTTTAAACTGTAACATCTGTATTATTATTACATGTCACCTAAGTAAACAGAGAACTTTTTAAAGTTTATATTGTGTAGTTTGTAAATATAATTGTTTAATAACTAATATATATCATTTAAAAATGTTTCTATATCTTTATTTTTAATTTACTCTGCAACCCTTTTATGATAATTGGTAATTTTGCTATAAAATGAATCTTTTGACTGAACAGGCTTTCAAAAGCTACTTCAAAATATATTTTTATACAATATTGAAGATATATAAATAAATGCTCTTTAAGTAAAAAGAAAAATTTCAATAAAAATTATAATATTATATATTGCTGATAAAAAAAAAAGTTTTTTTCTTTAACTTTTTAAAAGTAATGTTTTAATTAATTAATTGAATGAAAGATTTTTATAAGTATCATCATATATTTATATCTATCACATAGTTTCAAGCTAAAAAATGAAAAAAAAGATAAATTTAAATTTTACATATGATAGAAGTTTTATTTCATCAGTAATACATACGGAATCTTTCTATATGAATGGCAAATAAGAATCAAATTTAAAGTTACATATATATTTTTTGACATTCATTACCTGATTAAGTTAACAGTATTTTTGTTTAACTATGATTGAATGGGTTAAATATTACACTTAGTTATTATTTAAAAGTAAATTACAATATTAGTAGATTAATTCATATATCTTTTACAATTAACTGAAATTGTAATATTTCAGTCTGTTTTAGCATGCCTAAAAATTCTGGGAAATCCTGCTTGAATGATTCATCACATGGAAAAAAAAAATCTTTCTTCGCAAAAATAAAAAAAATAAAAATATTGAAATACAAACGAGAAATTTGAAAAAAAAATACAAAACGTCTCTGTTCTTGTAACATTAGCTTGCAAATGTTTTCGCGTTATTTGCATAGGCACTTAGTAACGAAACCAAAGAAAAAAAGTCCAGAATACTAGAAAACAGGAATTCTGTTTTTTCAGAATTTAGTATCACCCCCGATGAAAAAAAAAAAAAAATGTATATATAAATAGTACAAAACATATTTCAATTTTAAGACTTAAAGAACACGCTTTTATTTTAGGTAAAATGACGTCATTCGCATCCGCTTAAGAACTCCACATTCGCGATCCGCTCTTAAACATCTACAGTAAAGCATGCGCATAGGCCGTCACTATCGCAAAATAAACAAATGCAGCAAAAAGATGCCGTCATTAAAAAAACTCGACAAAAAACGGCTATCTAATGATTCTTAGGCCTTCATTTGTTTGTAACATTTATATAGATACTTGAAATTAAATATTATTTATAAGAGCTCCATGTTTTAACTGAAATCATTCGTTTATATATTTTTTTTTTTCAAAATAGCACGTATTTTAATTACATTTTCTTCAGGTTGTTATGAGAAAATGTCAACAAAAATACATAATTACTATTTTAGAATAATTTTTTCTTTACTTTCTACAGAAATGGAGTACTTCCGTTGCCAATATTAAGCAAATGGCTCTAAAAACTACAAAAAAATTAATATTTCAAAAATAAAGGGAGATACAGTTTTCAAACAAATTGCATTTAAAAGTACTTTTTTTTTTCCAATACGACGGTGCAAAAATTAAAAATGGGCGACGCTTAGAAGTTTAAAAAAAATTGCTATAGAGTATTTAAGAGAACAATGATGCATCTGCTTTGTTTTATTGCTGGTTTATACAAGGTAACGTTATTTTTTGGAGACGATACAAAATAAGCTAGGCGAAAGAAATAGCATACCGGGGGGCTAAAAAGGAGTTTTTTGGGTTTGATTGTTCAAACGTTAAAAATCTACATCTATTTGCAGCCCTTTAACTAAAAGCGTAAATGATGATTCTTTAAACCCTTTGCAACGAGCGTCACGTGTAAGTGATGCATAAACTGTTGAGAGTCAGAATCCTTCATTATATGTACTAGTAATTTTTAGGTGCGTTCGTAATTATATAAATACGTAGTAGCACCTATGATCGTCGTCTAGTCCACCCGTCTCTCTGTCTGTTCGTCTGTTCGCATATAATAGTGCAAAAATTACCAAGCCGAATGGTTTGAAATTTAATATGTATCATCGTAGCAGAATTTTATCGAATCATTTCAAATTTTATGAAAATGGAATCAAAAGTTAAAAAAGATATTAATAAAAGTTTTCTTCATTCTATTAAATCCTACCATACGTAATTAATTCAATGATATCCCATGATAGGTAATGATTCTAGGTTGCCATGGTGATTACGTCCTGTTTAAGATGGAGTTCTATTATTTCCGTATTACTGAATTTAATATATAGATCGTAATAAATTTTGTATTCATGCATTTTTGGGTAAGGGTGCAACAGCTATCGCACCAAGATCCGGATATTTATAAAACTAGTTGTAGCACGAACGTACCTTATTTGCCACGTTTGACGTACAATTTCCGACTTGTTTCCTTTTAGGAAATATTTCACTCTGGGTTCCTTTTAGAGGACAGCATAATATTCCTGTAAATTTTGGTTAAAGAAGGTCTAATAACTTTTAAAACAAAAGCTTTAATCTTCCAATATTTCAAAGGTGCCTTTTACAGGGCTGAATAATCAAATTATGAAAATCCAAATGTATTTGAATTCTTTAAATTAAAAGCATAAATAATGATCCTTTAGTGAGTAACTGACGATTGTTCTTGTTTTAAAAACCTTCTTTAAAAAATTACATATTAATGCATTCATAAATTCCAATATTTTCAGTCGATTCGTCGCATACCTTCCCCACGAAATTCTGAAACTGTGTGAATTCTAAAGAATTGCATCGGAACTCTTCGCAGGCTCTTTTAATTTGGTACTAATAGTCTAAATTAAGTTTACTAAATATACTTTTTAAAGTTGATTCTTACGGCTGAGTTATGTGTGTGTTATTGTGCGCCGAGTGCATCAAACCTTGGAAAATATATGCATCTATTTATTACTTAAAATGAATTATTAAAAATCAAATATATTTAATTTATTAACAAAAGTAATTGAAAAGTGTGGTTGTTTCAATATTCTTAAAATATTTGTAACGGTGAATTCTAATAGGACTTAAAATTTAGAATTTTTCAATGATATCTGACCTTCCAAATAATGAAATTAAAGAAAACAATCACCGAAGAATAAGCATTTTGTAATTCTTATTAAATCAAATTATAAAACTTAAATGTACTTGAATTCATTAAAATATAGCATAAATAATGATTCTTTAATGAGAAACTAACTGTTCGCCTTGCTTTAAAAACATTCTTTAAAAAATTACATATTAATGCATTCATAAAATCTAATATTTTCAGTTGAGTCATGGTGTCTACAAATTCTATTAACAAAAATTTGTCGACTTATGGCATACCTTCTCACGAAATTTTGAAACTGAATGATTTGTAAGGAATTGCATCGTAGAACTTCTTTCCTTGAGGTTCTTTTAATTTTGGCACTAACTGTTAAAATTAGGTTTACTAAATATACTTTTTAAAGTTTACTCATATAGATACAGAGTTATGTGCGTGTTATTGTGCGCGGAGTGCATCAAACCTATTTATTATGTAAAATAAATTATCTAAAATCAAATATATTTAATTTATTAAAAAGGGTAATTGAAAAGTGTGATTGTTTCAATATTGCTTAAAGATTTGTAAAAGTGGATTCTAAAACTTTTTAAATAAAAATATTTAAAACTTTGAATTTCTCAATGATATATCTGAACTTTCAAATAATGAAATTAAAGAAAACAATCACAGAGGAATAAAAATTTTGTAGTTTTGACTAATCAAACAATAAAACACAAATGTACTTGAATTCATTAAAATATAGCATAAGTAATGATTCTTTAATGAGGGACTAATGGCTGTCCCCGCTTATGAAAACATCCTTTCAAAAAATTTACATATTAATGCTTTCATAAAATCCAATATTTTCGGTTGCATCATGGTGTTTACCATTTCCATTAACAAAAAGCTGTCGACTTATTTCATTTATCCACGAAACACAGAAATTATATGAATTGCAAAGGAATGCATCCGGGAACTTATTTTTAAATTTCTTTCCCTCCACCTCCCGTCGTATCATTGATTATCGTGAATTTTTCCCAGTTTCTTATGCGAGAAAAGATTGTATAAATATTTATTACTGGCTGCAAGATTTCGCTAATGTAATGTTGCCACTGCCAGTCTAGAAGCGTATATTAATAAACATCAGATAATTCTAATGGAATCCGCTTTGAGCCTTCTTTTTTTATTACTTGGAGTGGCAATATTCAAAATGTGCCGTAGCTGCTCAATTTTCTTGGTGACACAAGTGCTGTCAATTTATTATTAGGATCAGAGATTTTTTTTCCTGGTTTTATTATTTCGTTGTCAATATTAAAAAAAAAGTGTTTTGAATATTTGCCTTTTTAAGCGAGAATTGATAAAGAAGCAATCTTTTTCTTTTTATGTTATTCTTCCTTTGAAACTTTTCCCCCGATTTCAATATTCAAATAGGTTGTTATGAATATTGAAGATTTCAATTAATAAAGTGAAAACATTTATTGATTAAGGGACTTTTTTTTTTTAATCTTTTCTTTCATTGTACGTAACAAAAACAATAAAGAATTCGTGAGTTAGAACGCCAGAACTTTTTCTCCTAATTTTCGATAAATGAAAAGCACATACATAATTTGCAAATATTGTTTTGTGACATCAAATAAGTCTTTAATTTTTTTAATGTTTACTTTACAGTTTAATTTCATAATATATTAAGTATTGCATAATTTTTATGATCTTTTAAATAATTGTTTCAGTTTGTACACCTACTAAATTTATATACATTAACTACGTTTCTATTAATGCAGATATTTTGCAGATACATATACCAACATTTACATCTTTAAGCAATCTTTATTTTTCTCTATCTGATTCAATTAATATGTTACTTAACATACATTATATGACAAAAATATCCAGATACCATAGATATTTTGCCAAAAAATTATTTTCGATTGTGTCTCATACAAGTTTCGGTTCTTGGGATGAAAACTCGGGACTATTTCACTCACGTGAAAACACCCGCTCGCTAATGTTAATCCTAAGGAGAATTTTTTAAAGACACCTTGTTTGCATTTGATTTTTTTTTTCTTTTTGCATTGGATAGCTGAGGTGGCTCTGCAAAGGCCCGTTTTTTGCTTTTTTGCTTTTTGTTGTAGGTTTTTTTTCCCTTTTGTATGGAGACACTTTCATTCTTAAAAAAGGTTTCGAAAGAGAGAGTATCCTAATAAGAAGAGCCTGTAAACAAAATCGAAGCAGTTAAAAACGGTCTTTGTAGAGATCGACCTCAGCTATTCAATGCAATAAAAATAATTTAAAAATATTGAAATGGAGACGATATATTTAAAAAAGTTTTTTCCACAGGATTAACATTAGCGAGCGGTTATTTTCGCGAGAGGGAAGTAGCTTCTTAATCTAAGTGAAGGCAAAGAAACTAAATTGTTTTATTGGATAAGAGTTCCCGTGTCGATAAAGTAAGTGGATTATTAAGAGAACACTACTATATTGGGATTGAGAAACCCGACATAAATATTCAACTTCTTGAATTAAAATAAATCCTTAAATAAATATATCATTTTGCGTAATCATAAAAAGTTATCGCTTGTTACTTCTACTGCATATTGAATTTGGTTTTAGGATCGTCACAAATTTCACAAAGTAATATTCTTATCAGACATACCTACACTGACCTCCAAAAGTGAAGGTACAGGGACTGGATGCTTTCAATTGTACACGGTTTGTCGAATATCTACCAACATTATTGGTGAATTTTTCTTGAACTTCTGGGATGTAAAGAACATGTTTAATTTCACATTTCTCGGTGAAGATTTAGTCGGGGGGGGGATTAGGGGGCTAATAATAAATTTAATAATAAAATAATATTTGCGATCCCCTATGGAACATAAAATGTTGGAAATGTTTTGTCACTGTGTTAAATAACTATTTGGGCCCTGTTCAACTTTGTGTGCATTTGCGTAAGCATAGCACTCATATTCTTGAAGATGTTACTGTGTCTGTGAAAAAGTCAAAAGTTTTTTGTTTATAGCATACAGAGTTTTCAACCAAATTTAACATAACTTTCCGAAAACCTGACAAAGAACAGTAGCAATAGTATATTCCAATTAAAACATGAATATATTGAATATATGATGCGATATGGGCTCTTGTAGGAAATAATTTTTACCTGCGCATGATTGGAAGATTTCAAAATTTTTATATCATAATTTAGTAGTCAGCTATTTTGGGCAACTTCTATAAAAAGGCCAGTCAAATATTCTGAAAACTCAGAAAGATATAGTGAGCTGATTGAAAAGTTGTGGAATATCCTTTATAATAAAGCCATTTTTACAAAGCAACTCACTATATCGCCCCTATCTTTGTGAATTTTCGCGATGTTTGACTGGACTTTTTAGATTTTCATTGTTTGCATTTGCTTTTTTTTTTTTTTTTTTTTTTTTTTAATTAATGACATTTAAAAGTAACGCCTGTTTGCTTTATCATAAAAATATTTAGACGTCCAATATTCTTATTTTTCAGCAGAACTGAAACATTTAACTATAAAGATACAGAGAGAAAAAATATCCTTTTAATAGTCGTCTGAAATGTAGGCAGTCAGAAATTAGATTCAGCATTAGACAGCCATACACATACACACACACACAAAAGAAAAAAACTATCCTTTTGAAGGGGATCTGCAACAGAAACGTTTTCCATTTCAACAGTGGAAATATCTACAATAAATGTCTACTAGGTTTTCGAACAACTGTGCAAGTTTTTTCCATGCATGTGGATGATAATTTTCGAATAACTGTGCAAGTTGTTTTCATGCACGTGGATGATAATTCAAGTCACTTTCCTTACAAATGTCTCTCCTGGAGCCATTCGTCGGACAGAAAAATTATGGTAAAAACTTTCGGCGCTTATCCAAATTCCTCTCCTCCCTTGTCTTCATTTGGTTATAAAAATATCTATAAATTACTGACATTTAAAAGTACTACCTATTTTTAGCTAAAAATGTTTAGAATTTTGCTATTTTGAAGTAGAATCCAAACATTAAAAAATATAAAGAGAGGGGAAAAAATTATCCTTTCGCTATCTGCCTGAAGAGGAGGCATTCGGAATTTAGATTCAGTTTTTCTCTTTCACCTGAACATGTTGAATATTTAGCGACACGTAAGAGGGATCAGACAGCCGCAAAAAACACCATCCTTTTAAAGTCTACTAGGTTCTCCAACAAAAGCGTTATCCAACTCAAATTTCCATCTGAACAGTGGAAATGTCTGCAACAAATGTGACTACTCCTGTTGCACTCAGACGGGATTTAGTCTCACCAGAAGAGAGCAACATCGCGGTTTTAGTGGTTTTGAGGGCGAGGGGACCAGAAAAGCCCCAGCTTTTAGTAACAGAGGGATTTAAAGGGGGCGTAACAGCAAACCTAGTTGTGGGGAAAAAGAATGTTCGGCCCGCAGATGTTGCAAAGGCAAGCAACGCCTATATTTGTCGTTGCCCCTCGTTTAAAAAGTCTGCATTTACTAAATGGCACTGATTTTGAAATTTGAGTGCTATTATTAATAAAAAGTACATAGGTTTTTGGTTTTCATGGAAAATTCAATATAAAAATTTGTCAGTGTTCAGAAAATTTAATAAAGATGATTTCAGAAGAAAATTGCAGCTAACTTGTGATGAAAATTGTAGAGGAAAAGGTTTATTGCAGTTACTTGTTTTCTAAAATATATTTTTAACACAACAACTTTACGAAATATGCATAATTTATTTTTACAACATAGATAGGCTTCAAAATACAAAACATTGACGTGGGTGTGGGTTTGTGTGTGGGGGGGGGAGGGGGGTTAGAGGTTGTTGTTGTTTTTTATCAAGTTCTATTTATCAGAGAAAACATATTTATATTTAAATCCTGGTTATTTTTTTTTTCTCAATTAGTAAAGTTTTTACATTAATTTTTAAAAACACATCTATTAAAATCAAGAATTAAACATCATGAATCTGGCACAGATTGTGAAATCATTTCCAACTCTATCAAAATATTGTTAAAAAATTCCATTCTTTCATAAAATGAAATGAGATAATTAAATAAACAATTTGAATAGCACATAATGCAATAAAAATTCATTTTCAGCAATCTCTGTCTATAACCGTTAATGTGTGCTAATTCTTTCGAGCACATCTGTATATGGCCTACATGATTTATGCACACCACTTAATAAACTAAAAATTAGGTAAGTTTATAGATGCCACAGCTGAAAACGCACTTCTAGCAATTATTGCTTATAGCCAATACTGTAACTGAATTATTTTGTGTGTCACTGTAAAGGAACGATAAACACGACTTACTTTTTAATAGAAAATATGTTATAGTGCACCTCAGTAACGCATATTAATTTCATCATGTTTGAAGCAGTGTAGTATCGTTGAAGTTACTCTGTAAAAAGTTTTCCTCTTAGAGTATAATCCAATTACATTTTTTTGTGAGTTCATATAAATGAACTATAAATGTTTCTTACTCTATAGAAAACATCTTGTATTCTACCTCAGAGTTACATATCATTATATTTGAAGTATTCAAGAACATAATTAAAATGCTTCGCAAACCGTTTTTTTCCTTTACTAGGGGGCCCCTACGAGCTACGCTCGCCAACCCCCGTTCAGACGCTAAAAATCCGTTAATTTGATCGGCTTTAAAAATATTACGGAAAAGTGAATTATAATTAAGAAACCTATGGCGATGTCACTGTAGATGGGTTTCCATTCATTTCTCTTTTACTGATTGATTTTAAGGCCAAATCAGCTACTGTTAATTGCTGTTTTCGTGTTAGATTACATAAGATTAGTTAAACATCTGAAAATTAGCTAATATAAAAAGAACCAAGTCAACAGAGTCTTTGCTTCCAGGTATTTTTTAATAACGCTATAAGAAAACGATTTTAAATGTATCGTTTTAAATTTGACGTAATTTTTACCAAACTTTCCTTTCTCTTTGTAATATTCACTTGGAAGTATTTTTATTGTTAGAAAGGAAATACTATTATTTGCGGTGTCTTAGAATTGGCAACAATAGTTAAAAAGATCACCTCGAAATATGAAATAAAGCTTTCGTGTACATGTAAATATAATTTTAATTTAAACTGTTTGGCAATGTTATTATTTGGCCCTTTGAAATAGAACGTAATTTCACCCGAATTTACTGCTTTTAACATATATTAAATAACTCATTATTTTATAGTTTTCTTTCTTTTAAATATTCACGTGTAAAAACAATGTTTATGACGTAATTTTCAATATTTCCCTGCTTTTAACGCGTAATCATTTAATTCTAATTTCATAGGTTTTTTTTCTTTTTATAATAGTCACGTGTAAATGAATTTTTAATTTAAAGGAACTATTCTTTACGAAGTTTTTACAATTGACAACAGTTTAAAATAATAACCTTTTCTAAAAGATGAAAAAAAAAATTTCTGGAAATGCTAAAAATTTGAATTTAAAATGGAAATAAACCCTCAAAAAAATTGTCAAATTAAAAAAATAAATGTAATCTGCACACCGGGAACTTCCAACGTATATCTTTAGAAAAATTGAGTGAATTCCTATGTATAGTTTTATTTCCTATAAAACTTTTTTAATTGAACGATTTTGACAAACTTTAACATTAAATATCTCTTAAAATAATTCTTCGATTTAAAAACTGACTGCTTCAACGTGTTTATTAAACATTTCTCTATAATACCACCAATTTTTATATTTTTGTATGCAGTAGTTTTCTTAATATTAGAGAAGAAAAACCACATGTCATAAAAAATTTCATTTACAGCGGTGGTGACAGTGTTGGTTACTTTTTTTTTTTTTTTTTTTTTTTTTTTTTAGAATAGAGAGATACCATAATGTAATGAAATTCTTTTGTGTATCCTTTTAAACGGACTATAATTGTTACACACTTTATTTTCAATGGAGAACATGCTATAGTAAACCCCAATAACATATATTAATTACATGATTATGACACACTGTAAAAAAAAACACTGTAAATTTGCCATCACAACTCGATCACAGTTGAGTGTACTGTATCTTATTCTTTGGTTTCCTGACTATTTAAACATGAAAAATACAGTAGTTGCGTAAAATTAACAGTACAACGTACTGGCAATTTTGGACGCATTTAGACCACAGCACAAACTACTGGCGTCCAAATTGCCAGTACATTGTGCTGTTAATTTTACGCAACTACTGTATTTTCCATGTTTAAATAGTCAGGAAACCAAAGAAAGATACAGTACATTCAACTGTGATCGAGTTTGTGCGCGAGATGAACAGTACTTTGTACTGTAAAAATGTCGTTTTTTTTACAGTGCAATACTAATATATTTGTATACAATTTAAATAATTTTTTCAACTGAGCGAGAAAATGCCCACGCCGGGACTCAAACACCGAAGCCTTTACTCACACTGTCAATGTCCTAAAGTTTGAGCTATCTGGGCTAACAATCGGCGAGCATATTTCGCTCAGATAACCTTATTGACGACTGACACCTGGTCTGCCATTAGCCGTAAGTAATGGAACTCCATTTAAATTATGGTTACGTAGATACACTATTATTTTTTACTTAATCAGTATGATTGGTGAACTTATCATACGAATTAAATTTTTCCAAGTGAGCGAGAAAATGCTCACGCCGTAGGCAGTTCAACAGAATAAGCCGCAGGTAATGGAACTCCATTTAAGGCTGTTCTCAAATCCAAAAGGGCAACTTTATGACACAAATTTAAACTTATACTTTTGGTCGAAAATGCATGAAACTAGCAGTTGTTGTTGTTCAGAAACCATGTAATTAAGCTGTTTTAATCCTTTTTTTTTTTTTTTTTTTTTTGGAAACGCAATAGATCTTTTAGAAAATGTTGTCAAAGCGGACGTTTTGAACCGAAGTTCCCAAAGAAAGCAAAAAAACCAGCCAACGAATGCAGAAAAATGTTTTTGTTACGTGATCAAAATCGCTTATAACACAATAGGTAATTTATTTATAATAATAATAATAATAATAATAATAATAATAATAATAATAATAATAATAATAATAATAATAATAAACGAAAACGCAGATCGATTCTAAATCACTTCTATAGTCAGGCCTTCCTTTACATCTTTCCGTTAAAAAATGAATTTATAAATGTGTCAAAACGTTTTGCGCTTGTTGAGCAGAGCAGTTGAGAACAGCCTTACACGATGGGTATGTAGATACACTATTATTTTTAACTCGATCAGTATGATTGTGTTAAAAATAATATCATACTTGAAATAAAAAATACTTGATCAGCACCACCGTAAAACATTTTAGGTAGAGTTTTTCTAAAGTCGAGTGTGTTTATAGTTTCAATTTCTGGACTTTGCAGATGTGTAAGCAATTTTTTCAAAGCTTTTGATGTTTGACCAGGATTAATAACCCTTTCTTGTATCTTATTGAGAAATTTATATCGGAACAGAGTTTGCAACATAACATTTGCATAACAAGATCGATCTATATTTTTAAAACCTTTAATGTTAAAGACATTTAAACTTATAATATTGATACTGTTTGTTGTTTTATCATTCCTAAGTACTGGTATATCTGATGTAACAATCATTTTATTAACAGAATATTTTCTAGGAAAGATGGTTAATTGTAGAAGATCGGGTCTATACTCTTTACTAAGGAGGTTGTATTCCTTAATAGCATTTGGAGAAGAAAATATTCTATTTGCATCAAATGCAAGCAGTTGTAAACTTTCTAAACTAGTTATTCCAGATAAGGTGTTTGAACTCAAGTTAATGACAACACAGTCCAAGCTCATTCCTTGACTTTTATGGATTGTAATACCATAAGGTAAAAAAAATAGGAAATTGAGATCGTTTGACATAGACAATTTTCATTACCTCATATTTTGCATTTACTCTTTCAATGTATTTTTCAGTAGCATGGTTGTCAAAGAAATTGCTTATAGCTAATATTTTTTCTGATGCATCGTTTTAAAAACTTTTATCAGTATCCATTGAACTATTGACAAGACGTTTTTCAATAAACAGTTCCTGCGTAGAATAACTCTACAGCCTTCACAAATAAAAGTAGCTGATTCTAAACCAGTAGTATCACATGATTTTTTAAAGTTTCTCTAACTGTATTTTTGCATTTCAAGAAAACCAGTAACAGTATACTCTGCAGGAATTTCTGCAACATTATTTTTAGCCTTTTGCAGCATTACAGAATTTATGTGTGTGCATAATTTGTTTGTTGGTAGCAAACGCACTGGTGGTTTCAAGTTTTTACTAGTGAAGTCAAGTGATAATCAGTTAAAGTTTCCTATGTTATCACCATTTCGAATGACTCTGTTTTCAAGTAATTTTATGTCATCACGAGTGACTTCACATTCTGTTGAGAAGCTCTGCCTCTATCAAGTCATTTTTTATGTCTTTTATTTAATGTAAGCTCGTCATAAATAAAATATTCTTTCCAAATAATTATGGCACCAACTGATCCAATTAACTGGCATACTTCAGTGTGAGTCAATTTAGAACATGGTTAATTGTCATTCACTGGTTGAAGTTGAAGAAGATCTGCAAACAATAAAACTGAAATTTCACCGAATAATTTGACCTTGCTTGCTATTTCAACTAATCTTAAATGAATTTAAGCCAACAATAAAGATGATACCAGTGAAATTTCATCAACTATCAGAAGTCCCAGATTTACTAATGTCTTTTGCATAACGGCTAAAATGTCTATTTCAAGTTTATGGTACTGAGCTGTTTTACCATGCTCCACAGACGAGCATTAATAATCTGAACTCCATCAATATTAAGAGCAGCTAAGGCCTGTTGGAGCTGCTACAGCATTTGTGAAGACATTATTGAAGTGGTTTGAAAAGATATTTCTAATTATCTGGATAAGAAAACTTCTCCCCGTTCCTCCAGATCCACTAACAAACATTGTCAGTCGTTTATTTGATTCCGATAGAGAATAAAAATGCTTTTGCACTGCATCAAATATTTTTTTGATAATTATGCAATTGTGAAACAGGATTAGCTAAATTCGTTGAGAAAGGAACTAAGTTTCTTGATCATAACTGCTTTTACTTCTGCCATATCATTAACAGTCTCAACAATCTCATAACCTTGCATTTTGCATATCCTCATCAGAAATGTCCCTTTCACTCTCTGGTTGGGTATTTTTCCTTAGAAAGCTGACTTTCGAAAGATTCCTGATAGTGGGATGATCAATCGAAAGTAAATTTTCACTGCGTCAAGGAAGGAATAGCATCAAAATGCTATGATAGTAATTCTCTCTTTCCGCGTCAGATTTACTAGGGTCGTGAAGGGTGTGCTGTATGAGGAAATACTTGCATCTTTTCTTTAACATTCATGTATTATGTTTTTAGCTTTAAACTATTATCTGGAATTATTTCATTTGGTTTTACAGGCAGTAGATAATATAACGATTCAAAATCATACAAGGACATATTTTCTAGTTCATTTCACCTGTTAAGTTATATTTCATCTACCATTTGAAGCGTGAAAATGTCTTCGCTAGAAGGATCAATCTCTTTCAGTTTCTTAAGCTCTTGAAAGGACTTAAGTAGACATTTTTTGTTTTCTTTTTCGATAGCATTCATAAAAAGAATAGATTCGGATTTTCCATTTAGATAAGGACCAAGTATTCTGTCAGCTACTTCACACGCACCATATTGGCGATGTGAAATAGCTTTTAATCCAAAACTAAACAGACGCTCCGTAAATCTCTGTTTGCCAATTCCTACCACATTACTTCCATGTCAGATTTCTTTTTTGGATATGTAGGAACTTATTTACCGAGCCATAACCATTTCTTTATCTGCAGTACACTGGACATCAGCACTGGCTTTCTACGTATACAAAAGCATTGAGCTGTAATCATTAATGTTCATTTCAGCAGATGCTCTAGGGAATACGTAAAGGTCCTTTTTTAACTTTGCAGATAAATGCTGTCATACTAGAATGCACATCATTTAATTTTCCAACACTAGCTATTGCTCTTGAAAACCTAAACCGACATCTTGTAAATATTTTTTTCCTGATATGCACTTTCTTTGACAAGTTGAATTACAGCGATGTATTTGAAACTTATATTTCTTAAACATATATATCGATCATATTCGTGCAAAGTTGGATTTTCAGATTAGTCGAGAAGGTAGCATGTAACATACTTCTGAAGGAAATATAATATTTCTTTATCGCTGGACTTACCAATCTTTGGTTCATCTTTCAAACAAACTGATAGCTTCTGATTCATCTCTTTTCATCTGAAAAGAACACAAGAAACGTTTTTCCCAATGACAGGATGAATTGTGTATTGGTCAAACAACGTTTTTTCGTGTGTTTCGGATAACCTGTATAACAGAGTGTCTGGTTGTGTACAAATTCGAATATCTTATTCGTCAGAATTACTACAAATATAACCTGAGACATACTAACTGAGCAACATCAATATCAGTAACGGATTAATTTCTTTTAACTTTTGTAAAGCTTTAGCTATTTTTTCAAGTCTAACAACTGAATGCCAAACTTTTATTTTTAGTTGGTTGGCCATTAACTTAAATGAAGTTCATGATTTTCTGGTAACCCTAGTGAAATCATATCAACATTACTTTGAAGCGGTAAACGCAGGTATATAATTTTACTTTTAAGTGCTTTTTATTGAGTTTGAGTTTGAGTTAGTCCATTTTTTTTAGTGAGTTTGCCCAACACTGTAACTGAGCAACAGCAATATCAGCATAAAATGGATATTTGGTATACATACAATTCTTTTATTTGGATTCTTCTATTTGGATATACATACAATTCTTTTAACTTCTGTAAAGCTTTAGCTATTTTTTCAAGTCTAACAACTGGATGCCAAACTTTTATTTTTAGTTGGTTGGCCATTAACTTAAATGTGAAGTTCATGATTTTCTGGTAATCCTTGTGGAATCATATCAACTCTACTTTGAAGCGGCAAACGCAGGAAATAATTTTACCTTTGAGTGTTTTTTCTAAACGAACTACTGCTTGAAAAGCTTTACACTTCTGAATAAGCATTTTTTCAAACATATTCAGATTTCTAATTTCTTCAGGCAGAGGGTGTACTTCTAATCCATTTAGAAAGCATCGCTTTGGAACTTTACCAGATACAATTTTCTTAGAACAATAACCACATAGATTTAAGTCTTCAAACAGTTGGATATCAGAAAAACCTAGTTTTTTCAAGAGCCAAGCAGTTATTAATATATTAAATGCAACCTTTTAGGTATTTTCCGATTGATGTTTTGTAATCAATTACTCACGGGTGTAGGTTTTCTTGTCTGATATTGTTTTTCGTGGGAATCTCAAGAAGTATCATGAAGTTCATACATATTTCTAAAGCAGTGTGCCAAAAGTTTTTAAAATATTTTTAGTCCGATTCTTACTAAATAGGTTTTAAGATAGACTCATAAATTGAATAACCTTTTATTTCTTCCTTAGTCTATTATTAATAAAACATCCCAATTCTTCAACGACCACAGTTAGATTTGCAAAAATGGCATTTTCAATAGCTTTATATATTAAATTGCAGGCATTAAAAGACTTTTTATTTCATATGCACGTCTAACAAGAGTTCTCAAACTACTATAGTGGGGCGATAATTCAGTCAGTTTGACTTGCATGATCTAGCTTTAGCACGCACAATTGATCATCTTTCATGTAATTTGGTTTGTATTCGCAAGAGTCTACGTTCAAAAATAATTCTTTAGTAGAACTCCTTTGACAAGAAGAAAATCTATGCAGAATATGTAGTAATCTTTGTACTGACTCTTCATAGATGTTACATTTAATCCACAATTCCACGTTGCATTTTTGAAAAAATTCCCATCAACATTTTCTTCAACAGGCAAATGAAGGTTTGCTATTTTTAATCGAGAATCACTAACATAATTAAGATCTGAATTTATGTCAAATAAAGGGTGATAGTCTACTTTCTAAAAATAAGTTTCCCAATTAGAATTATGAATTTTTTCACCACTAATAACTTTACACAAATTTTGAACATTGATATTTTCGATGCATTTTAGAAGCATTTGCTGACACCTACTTGATGGTTTCGTTACAGTGTGCAGTAGAAGAACTCCTGGCATACAGAACATTTTTGATATGAATAGCCTTACGTGCGAGTAACTAAGCATTTACTTGAGTTTTAACAAATTTGATATTTTTTCTTCTCCTTTGCTGTGCTATAATGAATCCATTACCCCTTAGCAGATTTTTTCACTAAAACAAGTTGTCTTAACCTGGAAGGATTATCTTTAGCAGTCAGGGAAAACTTGCTATGGAGTTCAGAATTCATTACCCCTTAGCAGATTTTTTCACTAAAACAAGTTGTCTTAACCTGGAAGGATTATCTTTAGCAGTCAGGGAAAACTTGCTATGGAGTTCATTTTTTTTCTTTGTATTTCTTTAATATTTGATTTATTTTGAAGAAAATAAGAAGAAACACACTTTTTTACTTCTTTTTATGCATTTTATAATGCGAAAAGCGAAATACTTTTATGTTTAATACTTTCTCAATTATTTTGATAATATCGTGAGAACTTACTTTTTCCTTGAGGTGGTTTCTGCATTTGCTCTGTTTTTCTATCCAGAACGCTATTTTCCACCAGTGTACATATATTTTCTTCTTGTATGTCAGCTCTGTTAGAAAACTCATAGGCAGGGTTGGGATACTCCTCAGTCGGGCCATTTAAACCAACAAAATGCAGAGATCACACATGCAAGTCACCGGTAACTTTTTATGCATCGTTTTTTCTCACATATAGTAAGCCATTCACGCCACATATTTAAGGGGTCTCAAGACTCTTAAAGCTTTAAAATTTTCGAAATTAAAAATTTTTTACATGTTGAACTTCTATCTTTTCTGAAATTTTTGATGTAATTGTTTCCATGAAATTTCCAATAGAACAGAAGTTATGGCTTTTAGAATTATGCCCGCTCAATAGCTGAAGCAGCGTTTCAAAAACTTTGAAGTCATTTTTCTCCAAATGCCGTATTTGGGCGTAACGCGCACGATATCTCAAAAACTTCTGAATATTTTTTCATGAAATTTTCAAAAAATGTGTTTCATGTTAGTCTGTATAAACTGAACCTAAAATTTCCTTTGTTTTGTTCAAAAAAAAAGTATTTTTTACGTGATTATATTATTGAAATTTTCTAAATTTTGCGTTAGCTAAATACAAATTTGCATTAAATATATAAAAATGCTTTAAATACAAATTTATTTAGGTTCAGGCTAATTATTACAATCTGAAGTATAAGTAGACATCAAAATTTTCATTCTAGTTTCAAAATTTATTTTGTAATCCAGCGCGTACTCTGTTATGCCGATTTTCTGCTCGTCAAATGTCTGACTGTTTGGAGCCCCTTGTAAATGCTAATTCTGCATCTTGCAATTTTTTTAATATTTGAAATGAAAGAATATATTTATATCTTTCCTTCCCAATTACAATTTTGTCTTAAAATCAAATACATTTTAAGATATTAAATGTTGAAAATGGTTTTTTTTTATAATTTTTTTTTTCCAATTTTAAGAGTCCCGAGACCCCTTAATTTTTTGTTGTATTTTTTGTTTTGAAAAAGTTATAAAGCGTATTCCCAGCATATGCTCTTTGTTGTAGTAGCGGGTACTGCTTTTCGATTTAAGAAATTTACATCTTTTTACCACTTGGAAATTTTCCGTTCAAGAATAATCTATGAAATGAATTATTTAGCAGCGACACCAGTCCTTTTTGTGCCCCACAAAAAAACTAGTCGGATCTAAATCTAGCAATCCCAAAACTTTCTTCTATCTCATATATATTAACACAGTGTGACTTCGAAAATCCGGCATTCAGAAATCCGGCAACTTCAAAAATCCGGCATCAAAACTATTTTTTTCCCTTCCTTTTTTTTTTACACTTTAAAATTATGATAGAAGAAAAATAGCAATTGTTTATGAATTAATAACTTCAAGATCGAAAGTAAAAAGCAAAAAAAATATATATATATATTTGACAATTTTTCATTTGTCAGACGCGATTATTCTCTGGGAGCTGCGCTGTTGCTCAGCAACGGCGTGGAGACTAGTACATAAGTTCTTTGCAGTCTCTCTTCTGACGCTGTGCTAAACAGAACTACCGATAACGCTAGTAACAGCTCTGAAGACGAGTATGAACAACAGGCAGAAGAAAATGTGTGACTTGAAAAATGCGTAAATTTCACTAGGGAATTAATATCTGCTTTAGAGAAAAAGACTGTGTTTCCGAAAAAGATCCGTAACAGAAATTCTTTATTTGTATAAAATACAAGAAAAACTTGTTAAAGAAAAGCCAAAAAAAATTGAAGCAAACAAAATTGACATCGATGTTTTCGAAATTACACGAGAAGTAATAATTTCACTCTTAATTAGATTTTTTTTTTCAGTAACACAGAAAATATCAGTTAATATGTTTACTTTTATATTTAATTTTCTCCTTTTATTACATAATTATCACTTAATAATGAAATAAATTATGGCCAAAGTCACCATTAAAAATATAGTACTACTTTTCATGTTCCTAGTTATAGGACTTTTGACATTCCTTCAAAATTCCGGCATTGTGTCGGTCCCGATGATGCCGGATTTTTGAAGTTATACTGTATTTCAAAACACCCTATAACAGAGCCAAAATTAAATGATAATCTATACCCATCAATGAGGATTATAATGATATAGTTTTGATGAATTGTGCTCATTTAAAAAGGAGATTATAAGCATCGCATTTTTCAAACAAATCATTGAATTTCGCAACCACCCTCTTAAATGTCTGCAACCCAAACTCTCAACCCAAAGGGCATAAAAGTGACACCTATTGGATAGTATGCACCCAAACGTAATAAGGATTTATTTATCTGAAAGTATAGCAGAATATGAAGTTCGATTAAATTCCGTGCATGTTTTTGAGATATAGATATCGCGAAAATTGTGAAAAACGCAGCACACCAATGGCACCTGGTTATATGATTTACACTAAAACCTAATCAGAAACAACTTGTGTCAATGTGTAACTGAATCTGAAGTTTGACGATAATCCGCGTATTAGTTCTTGAGACAGATATTCGAATTTTTTCACGGATCCAATACTTTCTTTTTGTAAAGACAGAAGAAAGTAAAAATGACAAAAGGCCTTGAGGAATAATTTTAGATGAAAAAAAGCCATACTTAACCTTAAAAGCCCCTATCTTTTTAAAATTTACAAATAATTATTTTTTCTTTCTTGTTGCCAGAAAAAGAAATTACTTCTGAAGAATATAATATATTACAGCCAAAACTTGTCGTGTGATACGCTGACGTCATATTGACGATGCAACATGTAAAATAAATTTCAGTTATTTATAAATTTATTAACTTCTAAACATAGGACAATTTCAATTTTGATACCGTCTTAAAACGTTATAAATTGTTTAGTATTTGTTTCTGACTAATATTCCATAACGAAGTTAAAACTTCATCAATAAAGAAAAAAGAAAAACATAAATAAATCACAAAGTTAACAGCTTTTTAAGTGAACTACGCGATCATCTGTATATAACTGATATTCATGTATAAAAATCAATATCGGTAAAATACATTTCAATTTTTTGTTTTAAATATGACTTCATATTCACTTGCTTTCTGTATTTACTCATATTAATATTCCTTGTATTACTAATGTTTGAAAATGTCATTTTTATTTTCAGTATGACGCCATATACGTCTTCTTTTAACTCTTAAAAAAATTATTTCAATTTCATTTTTCACGTGGAAATCTGTTAAAGGAAAATAATTGTTGTAGACCAATTATTATTACGGTTTTTTAATTTTTTGCAACTATAAAGAAAAAATATCCATTGATTATCAGTGAAACTAGCGAAATTTGGATTTATTAAGAAATATTATTCGAAAAAAGTAAATAAAATATAGTCTATATTACTCTCTGGGTTATAATTCACGCATATGCAAAGGCATTTTATTATCCGTTTTGTCTTTGATGTCAGGCAAACATTTTCGTATTTTAAATTTATAGTAACATGTTTTTAAGCTTCTCATTAATGTATACAATATCTAATATAAAATTTTCTTTTGCAGCTTTGCAATTTTTAAAAATTTAGATAAATTTTAAATTAACTCCTCAAAATCATTCATTTCATAAACTAAAACAGTTTCAAAACTATCAGATTCTTATAAATACTTTAAAATTACCACTTAGTTTTTTCCCTTTTAAGTTTCTACATAAACACACTTTTGCTATTTAAAATGTGACAAAAATACTACTTATACCTAAGGTAAGTACTATCATGATTTTCCTTCAAACTCTGAGCATAAAATAAAAGAATACAGCACTTTTATTCAATATACTTTAAATTAATTACTTGAAGTCATCCATTTAATATACTAAAATAGTTTCAAAACTATCCGACTCTTATAAATACTTTAAAATTACCACTTAGTTTTTAACCATTTGGAAAAATGGCTATTGTTCTCGTCAGGATGGGAAATCAAAAGCATATCTGAAGGTTTTCATTGGTTTAATCTGCAATTTATTCGTTTTTTGATTGGTCTATATACAGTAATCTGTATTTCCCTTTAATTTCAACAACGATGGATACTTTCTGTTGCCATTATGACAAAAAAGTAATAACAACTACAAAAAAAATTAATAACTCAGAAAAAAAATTGAGATACAGCTTTCAAACAAATTGCATTTAAAAGTAGATTTTTTTCTCTATCCGACGGTGTAAAAAGTAATATTGTCGGATGTTTAGAAGTTTAAGAATGAAATTTCATTTAAAACTGGCCGTCAGATTTCTTGGAAATCTGACGATGGAACAGTCTTTTCCCGAGCAGCCAATGAAATGCTTGGATATTTACATAAGTTTCAGGTGGATAATACTTAAGTTTCATGAAATCTGACGGGTCACAGGCGATATTTTTGGCTTGCAATTTTTACGTGTAATAACAGTATTAATGTTTAATTCAGGGCGTACGTAATGTATGATCAATTCGGTGCGATTTTTATGTCTTAAATTTTAGTCTTCAAAAAAATCGTTTTCCAAATGGTCGTTGTAATTTGATAAATTGCTTTTTTTTTTTTTTTTTTTTTTTTTTTTCCTTTTAATATTGTATTTGCAAAAACACATTCTTGCTAGTTCAAATGTGACTAAAATACCACTTATACCTATCGTAAGTACAGTGAAATTCCGTTAAGACGGCACCGTTTAAGAAGGATTTCTCGTTATTACGAACAAAAATAAAGCCCCCTGTTAAGGTCTATAGGAAGTGAATGTAACACACATCGTTTAATACGTACAATTTAAGAGTTCATTCGTTAAGATGGACAAATATTCGTCAGGACAATGAAATCAATCAACTGAAAATGTTTCACTTTTGAACATTTGGTTAAACTTGGGAATGATGTCAACAGAAGGTCACTTACCAAGACAAAACAAGTGAGGATCACTTCTTTTTTTGCATAGCCTATTATGTACTCTCGACTAGAGATGAGACGGGCTCAGCCCGAGTCCGAAATCCCGAGCCCGAGCCCGGGCCCGACACGGGCTCGGACTCTATTTTTATTCTAGCCTTCGGGCTCGGGCTCGGGCTCGGGCTCGTTCTTTCTGAAACCGGAAAACTATATTTATTTATGTATAGAAAAGATTTAAAGAACTTTTTTCCCCGTTTAAAATTACTTTTCAAGTCTTTACAATGTTATTTAGATCAAAATGAAGGGGTAACAAAAATCGTGTTTATTTATTTTAGTATTTGATTGCTGTTTCAAAAGAAAATTTGTGATGTTTTCAGATTTATGTGTACGGCATTTTCGACGACGATTAATTAATATGGCGCCAATCAAAACAAACACAAGGAATGAATTTGTTTTTATTAGGATTTTCGTTTGTGACAGAAGATATTTTTTAATCCGATCGTTTATTTATTTTTTATTTAGTTATCTAACACAAAGGGAATGTTTTCTTCGATTTTTAGTAGACCAGAATTAGCTTGAGGTTTGCAAATTATTTAATCTTATATTTGCGCATGAGTCATAATCATTCTTCATATGAAAATAACTTTACTGGGTATTATATCTATTTGTCATGAACTCTGCTCATGCTAAGGACTCTGTAGTAGATTTACGAGATCACTTTGCTTCATAAGTAAATATAATTACTTTATTATTCCGATAGGAAGCAATCAGTCAGTGTTTCTTCTTTTAATATAAAGGGAAAGGCATCTGATCTTTAAGATAACGGTGTCAATTTTGTAATTTACGTTGATTTTCCGGTTCACGTCAATCACGGAAGACTGTTATGAGAAAGGAATCGATTATAGCTAAAGATGTATCGGTAAAGAGTGGTATCGGGTCGGGCGGGCTCGGGCTCTGATGACAAAAAATCTTTCGGGCTCGGATTTAAAATCGTCAGGCTCGGGCGGCCCCGGGCTCCAAAAAACGAGCCCGAACTCATCTCTACTCTCGACCGCTTTCTTTCATATACTACCATTTTGCACCTTCAAGTAACAATGTATGTATGTTTCAATGTAAACTAGAGTTTCAAATATAATTTTTTTTGCATTTTGAAATTGTTCTCTTACATTCTTTTTTTCTTGTTGTTATTGTTTTACTATTTTTTTTTTTTTTTTTGTAAAGTAGCATAAAATGGTTTGAAAAAACAAATTTTTAGTCATATTACTACAATGTATATGTACATCATATGTGTTTTTTTGCTGTAATGTAAAACGTCAGATTTATGAACTCCTGTTACAATGGACTCTCGTTAATACGGACATAAAACGTTTGCCCTTGACTACCCGTCTTAACGAGAGATCACTATTATAATTTTCCTTCAAACTCTAACGGAAAAATAAAAGAATACTGCACTTTTATTCAATATATTTTTTAAATGAACATATATGATTGTGTAATATTGCCATGAGATCTGTATGGATTTTATCTGTAAGTAAAGTGGTACAAATAATTTAAACCATCACACGTGAGGTTAACGAATGAACAACAGAATAAAACACTTCTAAAGGAGGGTAGATTTTCTTTTTAAATTAGAGGTAATTAAAAAAAATAAGTGTGTAAGCGTGATTGAAGATCAAGCAGAGGGTTTCGTTTAAGATTTCTTTCAAAACACTTTATCCTTTTGCAAAATCTGTTAGTTCCACATTTCGCAACCAGGGTTCGCACTCTATTCTAAACAAACCTCTATCCGAACGAAACTCCGTTTTACCAACTATCCGTAGATATATTAGTCGAGGGGATTGGGCTCATAGCACCCGAGATAGGTAAGTGCCCCCTGGTGGTAAAAATTGGAACTAAAATATGTACGGCTATGGTGCATAATATGAAAGAATGGTCGAAGGTGGGTCGGCAAAAGTTAGAAGAGTGCACCCCGGGTGAAAAAGGTGGAGGTTAGAAAAATTGCTAAAAATACAGAAGTTAGAACCTGGAGGGGTAAAAAATAGAAGTCTTTTTGAAAATTTTATGATTTTTCGTGTGATCGCAAGTGTTCTGCTATAAGTATGCAAAATTTCACATCTCCAACTTAATTAGGGGCTGAGTTAGTAAAATAGCTTAAAATACACAAGTTAGAGCCCAGAGGAATAAATATAAGACTTTTTCAAAATTTTATGATATGTCTTTTGATGTGAGGTGTTTAGCTATAAATATCCAAAATTTCAAGCCTTCAACTTAATTAGGGGCTCAGTTAGAAAAAAAAAGCTTCAAATACCCAAGTTAGAGCCCAGAAGGATAAATATAAGACTTTTTCAAAATTTTATGATCTGTCGTTTGATGGTGAGGTGTTCAGCTATAAGAATCCAAAATTTCAAGTCTCCAACATATATAGTTTCTGAGAACGGGCTCTGTGACGGACAGTGAGGCAGACAGACAGAGGAGTGAGACGAATAGGGTTTCGTCAGATGAACGAAATCCTAAAAATTACAAAAAACAAATGTGCAAAAATGCTCAACAATTTTTTTTATAACAGTACTAACTTTATGTAGTATATAATGAAAATTATTCGTTTTATTAAATTTCAAAACTTTCATTTTATTTTATACAGACACATAAACATACACACAAAAAAGAAATGAGATAGATAAACTAAATCTGAAGATTTTATTACAATTAAGAGAACTGAATTTCCATGATAAATGCGGGAGAAATTTCACACAAAAAGGATTTATTCAGTCCTCAAGTTAAATTTACGCAAATAAGTTTTCTATATTAATAAAAGAATAAAGGCAATTAGTTTCAATATTAACACCTTACTTGTAAAAATAAACAAATAGAAAACACAATATATAATTTATACATTTTATTGCCTTTTTTATTTTTGTCATTTTAAGTTTTGTGCCATGATTACACAAATACACACACACACACAGGGAAAAAAAAATCACACACACAAATTCCTAAACTGTTAGCTTTTGAGGTATACTTTAAAATGAAAAAAAAAAATAAATAAATGTTGTTCTTCCTCATGTCAAAAGCCATTTATGTTACAATTGTTATTTTTGTAAAAGTTACGAAATTTAACCCATTTGTGCCTGAATTTTTGTTTCCTCAAATTTGTTGGTAAAATCGCTTTAAAATGTTGCAAAATGAACTGGAAAAATACTAAAAAAAAATACGCTACAATATTTTTATATTTATTTGATAAAATGTATGTGTACTAAGCATGAGAATATGCATAATATTTGTAATAATATAATAGGCATAATTATATGTTTTGTCTAAATTTACATAAAATAAGCTTTTCAATTTTATACTGTACTAACAGGCCCGCCCGGCGTTGCCCGGCGTTGCCCGGGGTTTGTAAATAATAACCTTAAACAAAACCTAAGTTTGTATGATTTTATATCTTTGGAAATTCTTTAAAATGAACCTAATTTCGGAGTCCCCCATTGACTTCCGCACCTTCTATTGTGTTCCCATCAAACTGCTTCCCGAACGAAACCTATGGCAGTATATAACGGAAGTGCCTGCACGTGCGAAGACAATCAAAAACCAAGTTGAGTGAGCCAAACCTCGTAGGAATCAAGCCCACAGAATCAAAAAAAGAAAAAAAAAAGAATGCACCAGTAATGTTAGAAAATGTTGGTCACTAAAGCCTAAGATAAAATTTCATAATACAGAAAGTAGATGTAATCTAAGTTCAAGGCCACAAATCCCGTTGAAATAGAGCCCTTAAACCCGAGGAAATAACGCGCCACCAAGCGCTGGAAGATGCCTCCTCACCTTGTAAATTTAATGAATTATTGTGAGCATTAACACGATATTTAATAAACGGATGAAATCCTTTATCTAAAGTTACCTTTAAAGTGACGCGAATTTTAATTTACGGCTGTAGTGAGTAGATGTAAGTTGATGCTGGGAAAGGAGATTAATGTTCGAAAAAGGTGGTAGCTGAGGTATAAAGAAAGGGGGCCAGGTTCTCAACTGGAATGTAATTGGGTATAAGAAAATTTTTTAGGGGTTTTAAAGTAGCTGTAAGACGCTAAAACTATGTTAAAGAAAATTGTAATAGAATAGGATAGTTTTTAAAGAAGCTGCAACAAAGGTCCCAAGAAGACGATTAATATTCAAAGTTTATGGTAGCTGAAGTCTTCAAATTTTTTTGTCGTTGATGTAATAGCTGGAGAACTTTAGAAGTTGTTAGAAAAAAAAAAATTCGTGAATCGGACCATTTTTAAGGGAGCTATAACAGGGGACCCAAAATAGCCCAACTGATAGTTGAGAGCAGGGCCGTAACATGAAAACATGTTTAAATGTTTTAGTACTCAGCGTTTTAGATCTTCAATTAGTCAAAATTAATCATAGGGTATGAAATAATCATTAGAATAATATTTTTAAAAAATGCGCAAAAATGGGGTAAATGGTTAAAAAGGGGCCCTAGAGCACCAATAAAAATATGAGGGTATTGATCTAGGGGGAAGAGTCCAAGACTCAATTTTAAAAGTATGCAATGAGAAGGTGAGAAAATTAGGGTGTAAAAAATTCATAGCACACAAAAAGTTCAAGGGGCCCGAATCGGGCCCTACAGGGCCCTAAGGTGCCCCAGATTCTAACTGAAATATAAAAACTGGAGAATAAGTAAATGGGAAAATGTATCTAAAATGAAGATCGGATTAAGAGGGGCAATTTATTAATAATTTATGGTGCAAAAGCTTCAAGGGGCCTTGTACCGGGCACCAAAGGGGAGGGACTTAAGTGGCACGTAGTTTGGTATAAATACACTTTTTAGTAGTTTTTAATGTAATCTGATGTCGCAAGAAATATGGTAAAGAAAATTGAAAGTAATTCGGATCATTTTTAAAGAAGACGCACCAAGGGCCCCAAGAAGACGATTTATATTCAAAATTGATGGTAGTTGAAGTCTGGCATATTTTTTTTTTTTTTTTTTGTCGTTCACGTAATAGCTGGAGAACTTAAGATGTTGTTATAAAAAAAAGCTAGTGAATCGGATTATTTTTAAGGGATCATTAGAATATAATTTAAAAGAAATGTGCAAAAAAGTGGGGAAAAGCTTAAAAAAGGGCCCTAGGGTCCCAATAAAAATATGTGAATGTTGATCTACGGTAAAGAGTTCAAGACTCAACTTTAAAACTACGCACTGCGAATGTGAGAAAATTAGGGTTTGAAAAACGCATGGCACACAAAAAATTTAATGGGCCCTAAACCGGGCCCATGGTCTTAACTGGAATGTACAAATAGGCGAATAACTAAATGGAGAAAGTATCCCAAAAATGAAGTTTAAATAAAAAGGAAGCAATTTATTAACAATTTAGTGCACTAAAACATCAAGGGGCCCTGTACTGAGCCCCTTGAAAAGGTGCCATGTTCTTAACTGAAATGTAGAAATGGGGCAGAAACTGAAAGGAGGATTCACCCCCAAAAACGAAGAAGGTCGGGTAGAAAAGAGGCATGATATTAACAATTTAGTGCACTAAAACTTCAAGGGGCCCTGTACCAGGCCCCTTGCAAGGGTGCCAAGTTCTTATCTAAAATGTAGAAATGTGGTAGAAACTGAAAGGAGAATTCACCCCAAAAACGAAGAAGATCAGATAGAAAAGAGGCATATTATTAACAATTTAGTGCATAAAAACTTAAAGGAGTCAGGGGACCCGGCTCTTAAAAGTTAAAAATCTGAGCCTCACGTGCATCAGGACGTGTCTTGGAACAATCACTCCTGAAGTTTCAGACTTCTACGTGAGGTAGATTTTGCTATCCATCGCCGACTGACACACACACACAGAGCGATTTGTACTTTTATTAGTATAGATAACCATATATATATATATATATCACTTTGAAACGAAACTTTGAATATTAAAAGACGTTCAAATCTAAAACTTTCATCGAGAAATACCTCTTTATCTTATATTATATGAAAAATATAAAGCAATCAATAAAATTAAAAAAAACACACAAATGCTATTTGGGATGCGAAGGATTCGAACCCATAACACCTGGTCTCAAGTTCATTGCTCTATCCATTCAGCCGTCCAGCTTACACTTCACTTGCAACACAGATTACCTTTATAATTAACACTATAATTAATGAAATCCATGATCTGTTCCTGAACGCGCTGAATGTTTATTCCATCCACGATAAAGACCCACTCCATGTTCCTGTCTCCTGAGCTCGCGCGCGCGGCCCGCGTGCATCTTGAACACACCCATTGCTATCCCGGCTTATTTAATTTCTTCTGAGAAAACTTTATACAACCAACCAACCGTAAGCAAGCGGATTCAAAAAAGCCGAGAAAAAAGCGTATTTTTGATGAAAGTGAGTTGCGTTTGTAAATTAATTACTCAGCTATTAATTAGAATATTAAAATTCTGAAAGTCAGGTGCATTAGGAGAGGCCTTGGACTCTCTTCAGAAAAATTTTGAACCTCGTACGTGCCGTAGATTTTGCTAGCCATCGCCGACACAGACACACACACACACAGAGAGCGATCTGTTCTTTTATTAGTATAGCTACTATAATTAGTATTTTTATAAACTACTAAAAAAACATATTTATTTCTTTACAGAGGCTAATAACATTATAAGTATTTGTAAGAATAATCGTATTTGAGGCTTAAAAACAATTTGTTTAATAATCATCTAGAAAAGAACTTTATATAAATAACCATACCCTAAATGGCTAATAAAAATATGCAACCTTTTGTGCCTATCGCTCAATATTTTGTACGTTACAAAAATGCAAAAAAAATACATATAATTTCACAATTTAAAAAAATACGTGTTTCAAAGAATTCTACAAGCTAAGATTATGACTTATCTATTTGGATCCTTGATAGAAAACAACACAAATAAACTTACTTTTTACACTTCGCCATCATGAAAAATCTATAAACTCCGAAAAAAACCTTCATTTAAGCAAATAAATATTTATCTTATGCTGTCATCTTTCGGTAACAGATAAAGACGTTTATAGATAATTGTCTTGTACATTATCATGTTATAAAAAAGAAGAAAATTATACAAATTTATTAAAATTCGAAACGTCTCAAAAATGGGACGCTAGACATAAATGGGTTAAATATATATGCGGCCACTGAACCCTATTACTTAGAAAACCTTTCTTCATAATCTAACAAGTAAAACAAGAAACATTTCATTTTTTTACGATCAAAACATAACGATACATGCAAAATCTATTACTGATAAAGAGGTCAATACCAGTAGAAATGGTATAATGTAGTTCACCTCAAAACAATAGTTTAAAATTTCAAAGCAATTCAAATATTTTTTTTACATTACCGGTTACAGACGGCGATTTCTGAAAATGGATTTTTATTGGATTATGTGCAATTTAAATTGTTTATTCAGGTATCTCATTTCATTGTATGAAATAATGAAATTTTTAACAACTAGGGGGCTTTGCCTCCTACGAGCTACGCTCGTCAACCCCCGTTCGGACACAGCAGACTCTAAAAGTACGCTAATTTGATCGGCTTTAAAAAGATTTCGGAAGACTGAATTATAATTTAAAAAACAGTGGCGATCTCTCTATAAACAGATTTCTATTCATTTCTCTTTGATTGGGGAATTTTAAGGCCAAATCCGCTGCGGTACTACTTGATTATCCCGTCGACCAATTTCGCCAAATTATATAAATCGCCAAACCACTCGCCAAATTATACAAATTGACATAATTTTTATTTTAAATAACGAAAGAACAAATAAATTAGTGCAACATTAATAAAAATACAAATAAAACGTCGAAATAAAAATAACTTGATGACGTAGACACGTGTAACTTGCTTAAAGTCAAGTTAATGTGACATTTACGGTCAACCATTATTGGCATTTAATCTTATAGTTTGGAGAATGATAGATTTTCGGTCGATGGGATAACTAAGTAGTACCAAAGATACAATCGCTGTTTTCGTCTTTGATTAAGTAAAATAAGTTAAACATTTCAAAATAAGCTAATATAAAAGGAATTAAGTAAACAGAGTCTTTGTCTCCCGGTATTTTTAACAAAGCGAAAAGAAAGTTCTTTTAAATAAGAAATTTTAAATTAATCGTTTTTAATCTGACGGAATTTTGACCAAACTATTTTTTCTCTTTTTAATATTCACGTGAAAATACTTTTGTTAGAAATGAAATATTATTTGCGCTTTCCTAGCAAAAATAGTTGAAAAGTATCCTCTCAAAATATCAAATAAATGTCTAGCGCAATTTCTAAATTTAAACTGTTTTGCAATATTATTTTGTGTTCATTTTATGTAATAACTGTAATGTGGCGTAAATATGACGTAATTTCCCCTATTTAAGACTTCTAACGCATGTTAATGAATTTGTTATTTTTCAATTTCCTTTCTTTCTTAAAATTCACGTGTAAATATAGTTTTTATGACGTAATTTTTAATAAGTTCCTGCTTTTTTACATAATCATTTAATTCAAATTCCAAATGTTTCTTTCTGTTTATAATAGTCACGTGTAAATAAATTTTTAATTTATTTACACGTATAAATATATATATTTTTTAATTTGAAGCAAACATTATTGTTTGCGCTGTTTATACAGTTGGCAACAGTATAAATTAATATCACTTTCTAAAATATGTAAAAAATATCTCTAGAAATGCTGAAAATTTGAATTTAAAATAGAAATAAAACCTAAAAAAATAATGAGTCAAATTAAAAAAAGAAATACAGTCTCCACACCGGGAACTTCAAACGTACAAAATGATCTAAAAATGATTAAATTCCCATGAATAGTTTTTGCTCCTATAAAACTTTTTTAATGGAACGATTTTGTCCAACTTTAGCATTAAATATCTCTTAAAATAATTCTTCGATTTGAAAACTGTCTGCATCAGCGTGTTTATGAAACATTTCTGTATAATACTACCGATTTTCATATTTTTGTATGCATTATTTTTCTTAATATTAACGAAGAAAGACCTCCGGTCACAAAAAATTCAAAACCGGCGGCGGCAGTGGCGGTGACCGCGGTAGTTACTTTTTTTTAGAATTTTTAACAATAGTCTGATAGTGTTGGAAATTATTGTATTATCTATGCCTGATTCATGCTTGCTTTTTCGTTCTTGAATTTAATAGCCTTTTATTATCATATTTTTTAAAAAAATGTAAAAATTTTAATAATAAAAAATAAAAAATAAGCTATACAGGCAGACATATATCGCTGCAATTAACATTTTCCACTATGTTTGTTTACTAATTGGCCTGTTTTAGATATTTTAAAGTAAGCCCAATTTATCCAATAGGAAAATCAATGAAGAAGCTTTATTATACCACAATTATTGAAGAGGTTAGGTACTTTTTGAAGTGTAAAAAAAAATCATTTTTTAAGAACTTATATTAAAATTCGATTCTTTAGGAACATTTAAAAAGAAACCCCTTTCAAATATTTGCTTCACAAAGGAAGTTATATCTAAAACAGATCGAGCTCTTTTTATACGATTAAGGGGTGATTTGATCTAAAGTCAATTTTCTCAAAAAGGTTATTATAAAAATTTTAACATTTTTAAAATCTACTCAGTTCGCAAATAAACTTTGTATCATAATCTAATATGTGCATTTAAAAAACGAGTTAAGTGGATTTGGGGCTTCCGCAATTTTAGAAAAAAGACTCGTGCCTAAGCGAAAAACTATTCCTTGTTAACGGACATTACTTATAAACAGTATGATATTTACAGTGGAAGAGTGCCTTGAAGGGAGGACCTTTAGACGGAATTTAGCCGTATATTTTGTAATTAAAAAATTCCCAATCAAAGAAATCCAAGACTATTCCTGGGTATTTTCTTAGTTTACTGAGCTCTGTATCATTGACTATGTAATTATGCTAGAAAGTGTTGAAGTAATAGTAGTGATTTACCATAATTTTTGCTTCGTGTAATTTTTACTAAATTAGAAAAGAATTCGTGTTAGTTTAAAAATAATTTTTAACTGCTCATTTAAAGTAATCAAATTTTAAACTTTAGAACCGTTATTGTGAATTATTTAGTTATCTTGGCGATTTTAATAAAAACAACCCCATTCACTCTAACAATTTTCATCAATATTAAAATTTGCTTTCTAAATGCATAATATCATTACATCCGCATGAAGAAGTAAAAAGATTCCTCTCGCGATAAATATAATAATAACGTAACAGCAAGTGGATAAATAATTCAATTCATAAAAATACTCAACCACTGCCAAAACACTGTATTACATTACCAAATGAGCGAAAATAAAAAGCAGAGTCCCCGCGGCTCCCTCTCTTTCAAAGACAAACGGCAAAATTAAATTTTAATAAAAAGACTGGGCGGAACTCTTGACACTTCATCGAGCGCTGCCAGAAATAAACTCATTTCACATTTGAATAATCTTTTCCTTCGCATTTATACTTTTAAATTGTAGCGCCTCTCTGCCTAGCCATCTGCATTTCTTTGCTGTGCATCTCTTTCTGTGTGTGCTTGTATGTGTATAGATATATATTAATATATATGTGTGTATATGTATAAAGGCAGATATATATATCCAGCATTTCCATTTCTGCCATCTTTCAATTACATGAACATCTGGAAAGGAATTTCATCAAAACAGGCTTACGGAGTTTTTCCATTTCTTATCTTAGAAAGGAGCTGGATATTCATGCCGAAAATTGCGTTATTTTTCCGTCTATCTCTCTCTCTTTCTCCTCCTATCTGTCTCTCCATGGATATCCAATCCGATGTTGAGGGGGGATGGAGGTAAAGGCCTAGGAACGTGTAAAAGAAACCCTTTTCTGCCTCCCTGTAATAGGGGCTATGGATGGGAATTCCTAAGAGAAAAGTCTTATTGTGGCGACATATCTAAAGAGAAACCGAAATTATGCAAACCCATTCTCCCATCTCTTTTCCTTTTATACTTATCTATCTATTCCTTTTCCTTCAAAACTCCGCGATTCAAGTCCGTTATAACTCTCAATTCCTCCCCCACAAATTTCATATTTCCCCTCTATCCAAAAGAGGGCCCCTTTTGTTTTCAGAAAGGCGCGCTGGTTTCTCCTTATATGCAAATCTGGACTATACCTACGTGCGTTACACTCCGTTCATAGATATTACACTTCCCGCGTCTCAGAATGGATCCGGGAGAAAGTAAAGGGGGCAGAAAAGGATTTGAAGATGTGCACCTCCGCCCGTTCCCCCACCCTGCTCTCCAAACGTGATTCCGGTCCAATCTTTTGAGGCCCCCTACGCCCTCCAAGCTAATCTTGGAACATCTTACATAAAATTAAGGCAAGGAAAAATGAGCTCGCTCATCTCTCGAAATGGTGCCGTAACTGAGGTACTTTTACCAGATTTATACCTCACACCCCTCTCTCGTCCGCAACTCCGGAGTATCGTATTTAAAGGATAGGTACCGGTACCTACACAGTATATGAAAATTTTGCCGTAGAGTGTGCAGAAGATAACTGTCTTTAAAATGATTTTCAGAGCGCCTATTCTCCTCCCTTTAGAGGGTAGTAATCAAAAGTAAGAATTTGAGAATGCAGCGGAATTGGTTGAAGAGGTTGAAATATTCAGCTCTTTTCGTATTTGAATATGGCATGTGCTGAGTTTTAAATGAGCAAGAATAAGTGGAGACAATGAAATATTGTCTCAAATTTTAGCAATATCAAAAATGAATGAGATCAAAAATTTCAAGCAATTTACCATGAGAAGATGAAAGTCAACAAATGCATGACAATAATATATTAAGTTTTATATTATGTCGAATTAATTATGAAAATTATATTTTATTTAAATACAGAGTGAAAAGCAATTAATTTTACGAAATTGAAATTCAGTAAAACTTGAAAAGAAAAATTATGTTGCTTATTTTGTACGCGTAACAGCATATATAAAGTTTTATTTTTGCGCAAAAGTTTTTTTTTTTGGTTTTGTTTTGGAAAACTTTATTCGCAAAAGAAAATTTAAAAATTGTTTTTGAATTAAACTGTATTAATAATTTAAAATCAGAAACTTTTAACATTGGTACCTCTATTCATGCAGTAAACAATAGCCTGATCTCTACCAAGCACGCTCCAAACGCATGTGTATAATAATAATAATTTAATAATAGTAATAACAAATTTCAGAAAAAAAATGGAACTTTTACATGCAATAATAAAAGATGAATTGTTAAATGTACACAATATTCAACCTAACATTGGTGTCTTCTTTATTCTTTATATTTTGTTTTCAAATTTTATTGAATATCAAGTTTGTACAGAAAATCATCGTATTGTTTATATACAGGGTGCAATATGTTATCGATCGCCGACCTTTAATTTCTCAACCGTTGGTCATAGACGTATAGTTCCAATTACAAAAACGAAACAAATGAGCTAAACATTCACGTTGTGGCATTATTTAAAGTAAAAAATCAATTTTATAAAAATTACGAAATCTAACTTTTTATACGGTCCCCCGTCCCTATAGTTATATTTAGTAAAAGTTTACACATATCATAACAGATATAACACAAAACGTTTGACATCTGTACTACAAAAATTGACAAAGTTATTAAATTTCGATGTTTGAGATTTTTGCACATGATTTTGTCTTTCATTGAGGGATCAGTTAAAAGATGAATTAAAGTAATTCGAGATCAAAATCAGAGTGCAATTCCGCTGCCATTTATCTGTCCTTAGTGAGTATGTTTTATTTTCCGGTTGTCGATTCTACCTACTTTGACGTTTGAATGTTGTTCGACCCATAAAAGTTAGCTCAAATTTTTAGATGAAATAACCCTATTTGATGATTCCCCGATTTGGCATTAGCGGCTAAAGGTGGTTTCGCAGTAAAAAGGACATTGCACCCTGACTTTGATCTCGAATTACTTTAATTCATCTTTTAACTGATCCCTCAATGAAAGACAAAATCATGTGCAAAAATCTCAAACTTTGGAATTTAATAACTATGTCAATTTTTGCAGTACAGATGTCAATTTTTTTGTGTTATATCTGTTATGATATATGTAAACTTTTACTAAATATAACTATAGGTACTGGGGGACCGTATAAAAAGTTAGATTTCGTAATTTTTATAAAATTGATTTTTTACTTTAAATAATGCCACAACATGAATATTTAGCTCATTTGAAACGTTTTTTGTAATTAGAACTATATTTCTACGGCCAACGGTTGAGAAATTAAAGGTCGGCGATAGATAACATATTGCACCCTGTATATTTCAGGGTTATATATATTTCTGTTCTACTTTTTAGAACCCTATTATCGAATAGCAATTGTTGCTTCATTTAATGCAGAACTTCCGTAATTAAATAAGGTAAAGGTTATTGTTCGGAAATAGTAATACTCAAATTATATGAGTCTTGAAATTTATCACTTTTAAATGCAATTATTAAAAATTGCAATTTACCTGTAGCAGAATCATATGATTTTATCAGGAAAGACTATCATTTTAATAAGTGTATTTTTAAAATAAATGTTGTTACAATTGTTTTGCTTTAGCATATACTACGGAGCATTTTTAAGCAGCGATTGCTTATTAGCTATCAGACGAATGAGTTGCAATTTCCCATATGGACGAAAAATGTCCGGGCCAGGATTCGAACCAGGATTTTTTGGCCGAAGCTGACAATGTTCTGCAAACTAAGCTATCCCGGATTAATCTGGAGGACCTAATTCACCCAGCTAACCTTATTGATCATAGCATCCGGTCTGATATATGAATCAGCTTAACAGGATAAATTGCAGGTAATGTGAATCTAGTAAACTCTGGATACGTAATCACACTAGATTAATTTTAACACAATTGTTCTAATTGGTAAATACAGTAAAACCTCCCTAAAGTGACCACGTTCCGTTCCAATAAAAATTGGTCGCTCCGATAGGTGGTCTCTCAACACGTTGAGTGCCACGTCAGCCACCGGTGACCGACACTGAACTTTCAGTTTAGGCCGCGTCAGTATCGGTGACTGACACTTATAGATTGCGTAACGGGAATCTTATTTCGTGGCCCAAACAGAAACGGCTTGGCATTCAACGTGTTAATGGAGGTCATGTTTAAATCTAGATTTTAATTGTTGAAAAAAGATAACAATTAATGTTACTAAAATTTATTTTTCACATTAGGAAAAAATATAAAAATTTAAGTATCAAAAGCAAAAGTTAATTACATAAGTTAATTATTGCAGAGTTACAAAAATGAATACATTGCCTTTTGCTTTGATTTTACGGTTTTACCTTTTATAACTTTTATTTCCCAGTCCTTTCGAAGTTCAATAAATAAATGCATTTTTTTTTTTTTAATGGGAACAAATAATGAACATTTAATTAATTTATCTATTTCTTTGAGAGTTCCCCGGCGGAATAGAGCAGGGGAGTTTATTGAACGTCTCAATTTGTCATCAGAGTTAAATTGATTGCCTGAAAAGGCACAAAGGGTTTAAACACTTAAAAGTTACAGGGAAGAAAAAATCTAAACTTAGTTTAAAAGTTTGATGCCCTCTCCGGAATAATTTTTCTAATAAAACCTTCGTCAAGCGACCAGGAAAAAACGGAATTTTCTTCAAAGAAATTGATCGCTCATGGAGGGAGTTCATCTGAGATGGTCTCTGAATGGAGGTAAAATTAGTATTGAGCCTATGGGAATAAATTTCATTCCATGAAAAAAATGGTCGTTCAGGGAGGTGGTCGCTTAATGGAGGTGGTCCACAGGGAGTCTGTAAATCATGAGTTCTGGGTGAAAAATGTCAGCACTGTGAAAAAAAAAATACCACCTTCACCTAGAATGAATAGGTAGTCATTTTCTGAATCCCTAAACTAGAAATATAGATTTCCAAGCTATGCGAATAGGGTAAACAACTAAGCTGAAAAGACAAAATGTTCTAGAATTTCTAGTCACAAGTTTTCCAGATGACGAAACGATAATGAATCGTTTCAGTAGCAAGACTAATGGATACTGTACTCATTGAATGATTCAGATATTCAACTGGACTTACTGTAAACCTCAAGTGATGATCCATTCACATTTGTTATCAAACACAATATCAAACACAATATCAATCAGTTTTGTCAACGTTACAGACGTTGCAAATTACGCTTCGCATTCAATTATTAAATATCAGTTTTCTCTGATTATTAAAACATTTTATTATAATGTCCTACAGATACCTACTGAATCAATTTATTGAACTATCCAGCTGACTTAAGTTTGTTCTCAAATCCAAATTAGCTACTTTCTGACATATTTTTTAATTCATTTTTGTTCGCTAACGCACGAAATTGGCCGTTGCTCTTATTCAGAAACTCTGTAATCCAATTTTTTTTTCCATTTTTCTGTAAAACCAGATCTTTCAGAAAATGTTGTTAGCATTTTGAACCGAATTTTAGGCTGAGACAATACGAGAGAGGGAAAAAAAACTGTTGTCGCGAGAAAACAATCACTTATAACTCAATATTTAAAAAATATAGTTTAACTATAATTTCCGGAACGTCATGTTCACCTTGATATTGTATAAAATAATTAAAATCAAATTTTATGATTTATTTTACTATTACGGACATAAAGCATAATAAACACTCTACAGCATTATCAAGATTAAACCAGAAACAAGACATCGACATAGACTTCAGAAACGGAAGTATCATAGCCTGTACTTCGCATTACTACCCATTCATAATAAGAGAATCGCTGGAAATTTTAACTCAAGGAAGAAACACTTGCAACGATATGTTCTCTTTCAATAACTTGGATCTGATATAACTCAAGATTTAATTAATTTCACGAAAAATGAAAAACAAAAACTGCTCGATTACAAATGAATTCAATAATCACTCCTGCAAGTCTCATGCTTTTATGTTTTAAAATGTGTTAGAAAGTTTAAGCCAAACTTACGTTAGCGTTTAAGTAATGATACATTTACATCTTGTTATCCAGTCATATTAACCTTTTAAATTGACATATTTCTATAAAACATTGTCTAACCTACTGAGAGCTAACATTTAAAACCCACACAGGCCTCGCATTTTTTAACGTAAAGCCAAATAAATTTGCATTACTTGACAATGTCACAGATTGATGAAAGTTATGCTTCGCTTTTAATTATTTAACTCATTTTTTTTTCTGGTTATTAATGCTATTACTGTACAGATAGAAATAATGTTCTTATTGCTACTGCACAAATTTATTCAATAATTCAGCTGGACTTGCAGTAAATTCCAAGCATATGTATATGTTATCATATAAAACTTTAATTAATTAATAATGAAGAATTAATCTAATTCCAACTTCCAACTATAACATACGAATCTACTAAATAAAACTTGTAAAATACAGGGTGATTCAAAATTAATATAGCAATTACAAACGGCTATAACTGTTTAATCGAAAAGAATTTATTGATAAGAATTACACAGAATGTAAAAGGAAGTTTAACATTTTGCTCACATACTTTATAAATGTTTTATGTGACTCCCCTTGCAGTGGCGTACCCAGGATTTTATTTCGGGGGGGGGGGGGTGACTTAAATTTCCATAACGTTCCATATCTTACGAAACACGGTGAATTTTGTTGTAAACGGAAATCATTTTTGACATAAATGGGGGGGGGGGCGCAGCAAGAGGGGAAGGGGGGCAGGGGTGATTCTGTTCCAAAATTTCAGAAAATTTAAGGCATGAGGTTCCAAAAATTTTTAAAAATCCGTCATAGGACCGCAAAAAAATCAAATTTCGTAAATGGATCGGGGAGAAAACACGAATTTCGTCAAATGATCGCGGAGGAAACGCAAATTTTGTCAAATGACTGCAGAGGAAACACGAATTTCGTCTAATGAACGCTGAAAAAACGTAAAATTAGCCAAATGACTACAGGAAAAAAGTGAAGTACATCAAGGGATCGCGAAAAAAAAGCGAATTTTGACAATTGATGTCGAAAAAACATATTCCATCAAAGGACCGCGGAGAAAACGCGAATTTCGTCAAAGAATCACAAAAAACGTGAATTTCGTTAAAGAATCGTAAAAATATGCGAATTTCGTGAAAAAGACGAGGAAAGAGTAACTTTCAACAAAGGATTGTGAATAAAATGCGAATTTCGTCCAAAAGCCGCGGAAAAAATCGCGAATTTCGCAAAAATCGCGGAAAACGCAAATTTCGACAAAGGATCGCGGAAAAATGTGTATCCCGTCGAAGGGCCTCGAAAAACGCGAATTTCGTCAAAAGATTGCACAAAAACGCGATTTCGTCGAAGAGCCGCAAAAAAAAACGCATAATTCGACAAAGGATCGCGTGAGAAAGGACGTATTCCGACAAAGGGCCGCGTCGAAAAAGCTAATCTCGTCAAATCATACAAAAAAAACGCGAATTTTGTCAAAGGGCCGCGTAAAAAACGCGAATTTTGTCAAAGGACGGCGGAAAAAACGCGAATTTCGTCAAAAAACGGAAATTTCGACGAAAGTTCACGAAAAAAACGCGTATTCCGTCGAAGGGCCACGGAAAAGAAAGCGAGTTTCGTCAAAAAGCCTGCAAATTTTGGCAAAGGATCGCGAAAAGACGCGTATTCCGCCGAAGGACCGAGGAAAATCGCAAATTTCTCCAGAAAATCACAAAAAACCGCGATTTTTGCCAAAGGCCCATGGAAAAAACGCGAATTTCGACCGCGGAAAAAAATGCGAAACTCGACAAAGGATCGCGAGAAAAAGCTCGTATTCCGACAAAAGCCGCGTAGAAAAAGCGAATCTCGTCAAATTATCGCAAAAAAACCATGAATTTCGTCAAAGGGCCGCGAAAAAACGCGAATTTCAAAAAAGGATCGCAGAAAAAACGCAAATTTCGTCAAAGGATTGCGGAAAAAACACGAATTTCGTCAAAGGGTCGCAGGAAAAACTCGAATTTCGTCAAAAAGTCGCTGGAAAAACGCAAATTTCGACGTAGGATCACGAAAAAATGCGTATTCCGTCGAAGGGCCGCGGGAAAAAAAGCGAGTTTCGTCAAAAAGCCGCTGAAAAATGCAAATTTTGACAGAGAATCGCGAAAAGACGGGTATTCCGTCGAATTCCGCCTCGGAAAAACGCGAATTTCGCCAGAATATCAGAAAAAACCGTCGATCAGGATCGCAGAGAAAATGCGAATTTCGTCAAAGTGCCGCGGAAAAAACGCGAATTTCGTCAAAAAACCGCGGAAAATGCAAATTTTGACAAAGGATCGCGAAAAAAACGTGTATTCCGTCAGAGGACAGCAGAAAAACGCGAATGTCGCCCGCGGAAAAAAAATGCGAAATCAGACAAAGGATCGTGAAAAGTACATGTTCCGACAAAGGCCGCGTAGAAAAACCGACTCTCAAAGCATCGCAAAAAACCCGCAGTTTTCGTCAAAGGGCCGCGGAAAAACGTGATGGCCGTTTTAATTAAGGGTGTTCTCAAATACAAAACAACAACGTTCTGACATAAGTTTTACTTTATTTTTGTTCGGAAATGCATGAAACTAGCAGGTCTTATTGTTCAGAAACTATGTAATCGAGTTTTTTTTCCGTTTTTTTGCAAACGCAATAGATTTTTCACAAAATGGTGTCAAAGTTGACGTCTTGAACCGAAGTTCCCGAAGAAAGCAGACAAACCAGTCCGTGAAGGGCAAAAATCGTGTTTGTCACGTGATCAAAATTGCTTATAACTCAATAGGTAACTTATCTCTCTATTCTAAAAAAAAGTAACTACTGCTGTCGCCGCCGCCGGTTTTAATTTTTTTGTGACCAGAGGCCTTTCTTCGTTAATATTAACAAAAATAATGCATACAAAAATATGAAAATCGGTGGTTTTATACAGAAATGTTTGATAAACACGCTGATGCAGACAGTTTTCAAATCGAAGAATTATTTTAAGAGTTATTTAATGCTAAAGTTGGACAAAATCGTTCCACTAAAAAAGTTTTATAGCAGCAAAAACTATACATGACAGTGTAATCATTTTTAGATCATTTTATGCGTTAGAATTTGCCGGAGTGCAGATTGCATTAATTTTTTTATTTTGACTCATTTTTTCAGGTTTTATTTCTATTTTAAATTCAAATTTTCAGCATTTCTAGAGATATTTTTTACAGATTTCAGAAAATTGTACTAATTTAAATTGTTGCCAACTGTATAAAAAGCGCAAGCAATAATGTTTGCTTCAAATTAAAAATTTATTTACACGTGACTATTATAAACAGGAAAAAAACTTTCACATTAGAATTAAATAATTACGTATAAAAAGCAGGAACTTATTAAAAAGTATACACGTGAATTTTAAAAGAGAAAGGATATTGTAAAATAATAAATTCATTAACATGCGTTAGAAGTCTTAGGAGAAATTACGTCATATTTGCGTCACATTACAGTTATTACATAAAATGAACACAAAATAATATTGCAAAAAAGTTTAAATTTAGAAATTGCGCTAGACATTTATTTGACATTTTGAGAATTAATTTAAAATGTCTCATTTAAAAGAACTTTCTTTTCGCTTTGTTAAAAAATACCAGGAGACAAAGACTCTCTTTACTTAATTCCTTTTATATTAGCTTATTTTGAAATGTTGTTACACGTGTATACGTCATCAAGTTATTTTTATTTCGACGTTTTATTTGTGTTTTTATTAATGTTGTACGAATTTATTTGTTCTTTCGTTATTTAAAATAAAAATTATATGAATTTGTATAATTTGGCGATTTATATAATTTGGCGAAATTGGTCGACAGGATAATCAAGTAGTACCGCAGCGGATTTCGCATTAAAATTCCCCAATCAAAGAGAAATGAATAGAAATTCGTTTATAGGGAGATCGCCACTGTTTTTTAAATTATAATTCAATCTTTCGAAATCTTTTTAAAGCCGATCAAATTAGCTCGTACGGGGCCGAGCCCCCTAGTTGATAAAAAAAATGGAAAAAACAGTTCTATTCCAAATCGCTTCCACGGCCAGGCTTTCCAATTTTATATCTTTCCGTTAAAAAATGAATTTGTAAATGTGTCAAAAAGTTTTGCGCTTGTTGAGCAGATCAGTTAAGTACAGTCTTAAGCGAATTTCGAAAAAGGATCGCGGAAAACACGCAAATTTCGTCAAAAAGTCGCGGAAAAAACGCGAATGTCGTCAAATGGTCACAGAAAAAACGCGAATTTCGTCAAAAAGCAGCGGAAAATGCAAATTTCGACAAAGGATCGCGTAAAAAACGTGTATTCCGCCAAAGGGCAGCGAAAAAACGCGAATTTCGTCAAAATATCGCAGAAAATGCGAATTTCTTTCAAGGGCCGCTGAAAAAACGCGAATTTCGTCTAAAGGCAGCGGGAAAAAACTGGAAATTCGACAAAGGATCGGGGGAAAATGTACGTATTCCGGCAAAGGCCCGCGTAGAAAAAGCAAATCTCCTCAAAACATCCCAAAAAAACGCAAGTTTCGTCAAAGGACCACGGAAAAACGCGAATTTCGTCAAAGGGCCGCAGAAAAAGTGCGAATTTCGACAAATGGTTGTGATAAAACCTGTAACAAACAAAGGGGAAAAAACACAGCGGTCTCATTAGGAAACAGCACACATACAAACAACTATGTTTATTATTATACGTATAGTTTTTAAACTGAGGTAATATGCTGAACTGACTTTTTAAAAGTCTGGTTAACCCGAGCCCAACTTGCAGGAATCTACACTGAGCCTGAAATCAACGTGAAATGAAAACAGTGTTAACCCAAAAAGCAACGGAAATAATTTGCGCCGGGAAGGGATTCCCCCCTCTGCTGTAACTTTTCAGAAAATTTTCTGTGAATTTCAGAATTTTTTTTTCCACTCTGAATCATCCGTGGGGTAGAAGCACGGGCCCGATTCTGAAACCGCCCCACACCGAATCAAGTTGAAAAGAGTAAATGGTTTTTTTATATACTTTCATTAAAAAGAAAGTCATTGCAGCTTAAAATCAAAGCATTGTTCTCCCCACCACCGAAAATAAAGTCTCCTTCACCTTCTTTGGATATGCTTTGGCGTCTATGTGGACTAACATGGGACTAACGAGAATGGCTAATCCACGGTAAAACAGAAATCTAAATTACAAATTTATCTCAAACAATAAGAAAAAAAAAATCAGCACCTTTTTCATTTCATTTTCGACTATTTTGAATGGGGGCCTGTAACCCCATCAGCCCCTTCCCCTCTTTGGGTATACTGTTGTGTAAATGTGTGCTAATACGGGACTAACCAGAATGTCAGTTCGTTATATTGCAGAAAACAAAGTTGCAAATTTATCTTTAACAAAAATAAGCATTTTTTAAAATTTCATTTTTGACTATTTTGAGAGGGAGCTGTAACCCCATTCCACTTCTTTGGGTATAACGTGGTATCACGGTGTACAAGTATGGAACTAAAGAGAAGAGAGCGGCTAGTCTGTTGAATGATAGGGGGAAAATGCTACAAATTAATCTCAAACAGAAGGGAAAAAAAGCATTTTTTTTCATTTCATTTTCGACTACTTTGGAGGAGGGAGCTGTAATCCGATCACCCCCCCCCCCTTCTTTCGGTATGCTGTGATGCCAATGTGCTAACATGGCACTAACATGAATGGCTATTTCGCTGCATGACAGAAGAAAAAAATTACAGATTTATCTAAAAAAGTAAGGATTAGAGAAAAAATATTACAAATTTTATCTCAAACAAACAACAACAACAAAAAAGCAGTTTTTCATTTCAGTTTCGACTATTTTGGGAGGGAACTGTAACCCAATTTGCCACTTTTATCTCTTTGAGTATAATGTAGTGTTACTGTGCACTAATATGGAACTAAAGGGAAGGGAGTCTGAAGAATGACAGGAGAAAAATGCAAATTTTTCTCAAGCAGAAAGAAAAAAAAATCAGCACTATTTTTTCATTTCATTTTCGACTATTTCGAGATGAGGGGGCTGTAATTCCATCAGCCCCCTCCCCATCTTTGAGCATGCTGTGATGTCAATGTGGACTAATATGGGATTAACTAAAATGACTATTTCGCTGTATGACAGAAGAAAAAGGTACAGATTTGTCCAAAAAAGTAGGGAAAAAACCCTTTTTTCATTTAATTTTCGAATATTTCGAGAGAAAGGGGGCTGTAACCCCCATCAGCCCCTTTTCTCTTCTTTGGAGTCAATGTGGACTAATATGGGACTAATGAGAATGGCTATTCCGCTGTATGATAGAAAAAAATGAAAAATTTTCCCAAAAAAGAAAGAAAAAATCAGCAATTTTTTCGTATCAATTTCGAAAATTTGGGGGGGGGGCTGTAGCCCCATCAGCCCCCCCCCCTTGGGTACGCCCATGTACCCTTGGTTACACGGGCAACATCTAAGCGGCAGACCATTTCACGCCATACATTCTGAAGCAAATGTGGAGTCACCAATGCGCTTGCGTTCAGTTCTGGAAATCTTTTCGGCAAAGGAAGCACATACACAAGGTCTTTCAGATAACCGCATAGAAAGAAATCGACTGATAAATGAGACTAGGGGAGACCGGGGGAATGGCGACAACTTAAGGGAATTTAAATTTTTTCATCTAAAAAAAAAATGTTTATTTTTAAATAGTAACAATTCTAAAGCTGAATCATGATCTTTAGTATCTGTATAAATTTAACCGTAATCATAACTGTAAAGTAAGCACACATAAAAAAAAAATTCCTTTCAACTTCTGTACAGTGGCGGGATTACCCAGGATACTGGGGAAATTCCATATAAATACATAAAATGGCCTAGTAAATACATAAAATGGATACTAGGAAACACATAACCTTACTGAAAATATTTAGAAAGCAATAAATTAGCAAAATAATGAATAATTACATTGTTCCTTAAGCTAGATTTATTAATGTGCTAAGCTTACAATTTAACTCAAATTGGAAAAGTGACCTTTTGCCATAGTGGCAGCATTACCCCGAGAGGGCAATATAGAGCAAATCCCCCAGCAAAGCCAAAAGAAGAACCGAAATTGTTCAATAAATCGCATCAAAATGTCGGCGAATGCATGTAGATTACGAATAATATTATCTTAAGTACCTAATGTTCCAATAAAAGGTGTTTACTTCTACTCATTTGAAGCTCCAAAATAAGAAGCAACTAGATGAAAACTAAATTTTTCACTATAACAAACGAACGACGTACAACAAAATCACTCTTACTGTAGGCACTGTTTCTATTGTTGGCCGGTGCAGGCGTATCTTAAACTGCCGTTAGTTTTTAAACTAGGCGCGGGGGGGGGGGGGGCGGCATAACCTCGAGTGGCGGCATTCCCCGGTCTCCCCTACATAATCGACTTCATAACTGAGGCGAATTCTTTCACTTTTTTGCGCTGATACTCTTGGCCGTTCGGAACTTTTTACTTTGCACAAATATCCTTTTTGTTCAGGCATCGATACCATGTACCACAACTAACGAAATTTTGAGCTTCCTTCTACATTCTGTGTAAATTTTATGACTAAATTTTTATCGATTAGAGAGTTATAGACATTTATAATCGGCATATTCATTTTGAATAACATTGTATATTATTTAACTAAAAGCTAGCCGCTGAATTCCTCAAAGCCCTCGCATAACATAAAAGCCAACTGTATTTTCATTATTTGTCAGTGTTACAGAGCAATGCGAGTCATTTTCCTATTTCTATTATTAAACATCACCTTTTTTTAGTTGCTAATACTTTTTAATGTACAGAAAGAAGAAGTGTAATGTCCCTGCAGATAACTCACCAATTTATTCTATTCTATTCAAATGTAGCTGGTTTACTTTAACCCTTTATCTACAGACGGTACTTATAAGTACCATTAAAATAACTTGTTATAAAATTCATTTAATACATAGATTAGTTTTAATACAATTTATAATGAGTTATAGATACATTACTTTATCTTGTTCCAAATGCATTATGGGTTACACAAAACAAAAACATTTTTAAAGGGATAATTTATTCTACCTTTGCATCTTTTCAACTATTGCTATTGTAAGAACATTATATTTGTACATTTCCTAATTCTACAAAATACTAAGAAAAATATTTAAAATAAAAGATTTGAGTGGGGTTATAAATAATGCACAAAATCCCTATAAATTCAAATTGAATTAATCCTTCTAAATCCTTTATTCCTTCTAAAATCCTTCTAAAATATATTAAATGATTATGTAAATATTCTAATGTAGTTTAAATAATTCATGAAAAATGCTTTAGAAGATAAAATTTTCACGAATTCATAATTCAGTAGATAAAGGGTTAAACTTCAAGAGATGATACATTTACATTTGTTATCAGGCATATAAAAACTTTAACATATTAAAGAAAATTTGTAAAACATAATGATCTAACCTACTAAAAGCTAACAACTGAATTCCCAAAAGTCCTCGAATTTTTTAATGTAAAGTCAAATGAATTCACATTACATATAAAAAATTGATATGTAATGTGTCTTGAAATTGATAGCCCCATTTCCAATTATAATTATGGTCATTCCTTGATTATTTTTACCACGTGATTACTTTGATCATTTTTTTTAAATACTTAACATTGGTTATCATCATCAAGCGTATAAAACTTTAATATCCAAATATATGAAAGAAAATTTGTAAAATATATTATCTAACTTACGAAAAGTTAACTGTTGGGCATTCCAAAGTCTTCTCATTTTGAAACGACTATCTTCCAAAGTCACAAAGCTTTGCAAATTATACTTCAAATTAAATTATTGAACATAACTTTCCTCTAATACTTTTTATTATGCAAAAAGGAGAAGTAATGTCCCTATAGATACTGCACCAATTTATTGAATTATTCAGATATTCAAGTGGACTTAGTGTAAACTCCATTTACATTTGTTATCAGGCATATTAAACTTTTACATTAGGAATATCTGTAAAATATATTATCTAACCTACCAAGAGCTAACAGCTGAATTCCCCAAAGTCCTCGCATTTTTTAAGATAAAGCCAAATGAATTTTCATTACTTGTCAATGTCACAGAGCGTTACAATTTATACCCCACTTCCAATTATAATTCCGAACGGCCATTGATTATTCCTTGGCACATTTTTCATCCTGTCCTTTTCGAGAACTTTTCATTTCTTTCAGATAGAAGTTTATTACTTCCGTTTCGAGGTGGGATTTAACCCGCAATATATATTAGCGAGAAAACTGTGGGACGCCATTTATTATAAGGAGACAGGTTAAGCAGCCCAACTGCGCACAGAAGCGAGAAAAACTAATTAATGTACGTGTGCAAGTCAATAGCTTTTGATTTACACGACTTGACAAAAGATAAGACTTCATTAAAAGCCCCCCCGTCATCGAAGACTTTTGAGCGGGCGACAAAATAAACTCACTTCAAAAATTAATCTATAAAAGTTTTTTCACTGTTCTTTCATTCGTTTCTCTGACAGCTATCGTTTGAGATAAGAGAGAAAAAAAAAACTTATCAAGAAATTGAAAATTTTTGAATAAAAATGGTATAAAGTAAGAAAAATTTTAAAAATATGCTAGTTCCACAGCTTCTGGAAAAGTAAATGATTAATTTTTGCCTTGTGGATATTTTCTTATAAAATAAGTACCGACTAAGGCCGTTACTTTCTATTATGGAAATCTTTTTCTTTTAATGTAAAGGCAGATTAAAAATATTTCAATTAAATCATGGCTCATCTTGATAGACTGTTTAGTACACCCTGGAAGTAAACTCTTACAGAAGTTCCTGTGATTACCAGAGCTGAAAAAAGTAAAAGTAATTTTTAGTAATACGACCAATGATTTTCAGTAAAAACTCTTGCAATTTTCAGTAACATTTCTAGTAATATAAAGTTATCAGGGTTTTCCCCCTTTTAGAGTTATTACAGATATGCTTCTAATTTTACATAAAAAAGACAACTAATTTTATTATTATTATTATTATTATTATTATTATTTTAGATTTTAAGTTTTGTTTAACTATTTTTAAAATTATAAATTAAAGCTTCAGAGTAAATTTGAAACTTTGAAACTTAGTTTGAATCAAATACATTTTGTTTCCGCAAAAAAAAGCTAAACTCAGAACTTGATCTTACACTGCACACAAACAACAACCAAAAAATCACGAATGTTTCAATAAATAAGAAATTATAATATAACCACAAACGAAAATATGCAATAACCTCTTCCGACATAAGAAAGGCAGCCAATTTTTTTTTAAAGATTTTATTTATTAAGAAGTATTTTTAAAATTATAAATTAAAGCTTCAGAGTAAATTTGAAACTTTGAAACTTAGTTTGAATCAAATATATTTTGTTTCCGCAAAAAAAAAGCTAAACTCAGAACTTGATCTTACACTGCACACAAACAACAACCAAATAATCACGAATGTTTCAATAAATGAGAAGTTATAATATAACCACAAACGAAAATATGCAATAACCTCTTCCGACATAAGAAAGGCAGCCAATTTTTTTTTTTTTTTTTTTTTTTTTTTTTTTTTTTTTTTTTTTTTTTTAAGATTTTATTTATTAAGAAGTATTTTTAAAATTATAAATTAAAGCTTCAGAGTAAATTTGAAACTTTGAAACTTAGTTTGAATCAAATATATTTTGTTTCCGCAAAAAAAAAGCTAAGCTCAGAACTTGATCTTACACTGCACACAAACAACAACCAAAAAATCCCGAATGTTTCAATAAATGAGAAATTATAATGTAACCACAAACGAAAATATGCAATAACCTCTTCCGACATAAAAAAGGCAGCCAATTTTTTTTTTTTTATTATTAAAGATTTTATTTATTAAGAAGTATATTTAAAATTATAAATTAAAGCTTCAGAGTAAATTTGAAACTTTGAAACTTAGTTTGAATCAAATATATTTTGTTTCCGCAAAAAAGGCTAAACTCAGAACTTGATCTTACACTGCACACAAACAACAACCAAAAAATCACGAATGTTTCAATAAATAAGAAATTATAATATAACCACAAACGAAACTATGCAATAACCTCTTCCGACATAAGAAAGTCAGCCAAATGATTTTTTTTCTAAGATTTTATTTATTAAGAAGTATTTTTAAAATTATAAATTAAAACTTCAGAGTAAATTTCAAACTTGTTTGAATAAAACATATTTTGTTTCCGTAAAAAAGGTTAAACTCAGAACTTGATCTTACAATGCACAAACACACCAAAAAAAAAAAAAAAAAAAAAAACAGTATCTAGAAAATTATGAAATAACTATACACGAAAATATGCAATAACCTCTTCCGACTTACTAACGATTCTTAAGAGTGTTTTTTATCTTTAGAAAACTCAGAAATCAATTTATTTTCTAGAATTCAAAAAGTATTTACAAAAAAGATTTTTTTTTTTTTGCCGCTAGTGATATTTGGAAACGTTTCCGAGTATTTTTATAGTGTATTAATCATTTTTCTCAAACCGGATTTTAAGTTTTTAGGATATACTATCAATTCTCAGTTAAGCATTTTCAGATGCGTAAATGAATGTTTACACCCAAGACTTGTTAATTTATGTCGTTAATTTATGATACGTTTGTCTGTAAAACATGTTTGTTGAACATGAAAACGCTTACTTGAGAATTAATAGCATCCGAAAAACCTATATTCCGGTTTGAGAAAATTCGTTAAGATGTTTTAAAATCTACGCGAAAACATGTTCAAAAATCAGTGGCAGCAAAAGAAATTGTGATTTTATAAATGATTCTTTAAATCTTGAAAATACACTACTCAAAACAATTAGGGGAGCATATGGTTTTAACGAAATTACGCAAATATTTACACCGATAAGTAATGTAAAATAAAACATCCATAATTTAAAGTGCTGTAGAAAACAGATAAAGAAAACTTCACACGTAAATTAAAGTTTATGGCGTCAAAAACTGGAAAAGGTGATACGTGCAGAAATCGGGATTTCGCAGAAACGTCTGTTTCACTGCCTCAGTTGTAAAATTTAATTGCTCAGCTTGTGTTTTGAGAAAAGGTGGCTTGAAAATGTCACATCAACAGGATTTACCGCAATCCATGGCTTGGCGTATTATCGGGGCAGTTGAATTTGGGGAAACACAACGAAGTGTAGTGGACGCTGTTGGAGTCGCAAGAAGTGTCCATGAAAGGCTGTGGAATCGATTCCAAGGCACATGGAATGGTAGTCATTGACAAGTGCAAGGTCGGAAATGTGCTAACACAGAAAAATGATGACCGATATATCCTGTTAACAGCCCGTCGAGACGGAACGGGCAATGCTACTCAGCTGCAAAGACAGTTGTTCTTGGCCAAAGGACGAAGGGTGTCTAGCCAAACAGTCCAAAATAGGCTTCATCAAGGTGGTTTCTATCAGAGTTGGGCAAAATACACCGAAAAACCCTGTTCGATACAAAATACAAAATACATTGGTGTTAGAGCCTAAAATACAAATTACAAAATACTTTCCAAAATTAAAAAATTCAAAATACAAAATACATGTATTTTCAAAATACATTTAAAATACAAAATACATTTCGAAATTTGAAAAATTTATTGATGAAATGTCTTTTTTGGGGAGGTAATTTTACAGTTAAAAGGAGGAAGAGGGGGCATTATCTTGCTCCACCTGTCAAGAAGGTGTCCCAATGGGCTAGTCCACTGGTTTTGAATGAGTCACTGAATTAAAGTTACTTAAACATTCATAACATATTAAATATCTTCATCATTTATATTATAAAACTATATTACATTATTATCGTAAAAAATATTTTCCTGATATTTTTCAATTAATTTAAAAGCGAAATATTAAACAATTTTAAACTCCGTGTACAATGAATATAAATTACGGTTTTCAAACTTTTAATGCGTAAATAACAACATCAGTTAAAAATTAATAAACTTCTTTGATTTTATTAGTTATAAAACCATACAAAATAATGTTTTAATAACATTTTCGATTTTATTTTAAACAAATACATGCACAATACATACCCACATATGCATAATGATGTGTCTTTGAAAGATGTATGTGTTTGTGATTAATTAAACTAATAACATATTTGTATATACGTATGGATATTATATTAATTGGTTAAAATTTTCATTTTCGTTTTCTATGGTACTCCAAAAAGAATCTAAATACGGTTTTGGACTGAAAAACTTGCCCAGCTAAATCATATCTTCACTGTGTTAATTACCTTACGAACAATCTATATAACAAAGGAAAAAAAAAACATGTCCGTGAATCTATAGTATAAAGCAACAACATGTCCGTGAATAACTCTAATGTCATATATCAATAGTGACCACGATCTAAATAAACACTTTTTTTCTTTTGAATTTTTGTAACTTCTAAATATCGCACAATTGCAATTTCTACACGGTGAAAAAAAAAAAAAAAAAAAAAAAACTTTCAAATGCGAATTTTCTAAAAATCGTATCTCAATTTACCCAGATTTTATGGATTTTAAAAATAATTTTCAAGCTTGAATTTTTTTAAACCCATCTCACAAATATTCGTGCAATCCAATTACGGAAGATTAACCATTGGACTTAGAATAACGATGCAATTCAGCATTTGTCTGTTTATGTGTAATATTTCATAACGAAATTGCCAAACGAAAATTAAAATCTCACTAATACATAGATAATATACGAATTTAACATATGTAATTGAACTACGCGTTTAAATGCTGAAATATTCAAAATAATAAAGTTTGTTATAAATGATAAAAACCTTTGGCAATTACCTGCTGGTATGTAGTCTAATAAGAAAGTCTCAAAAACGCTGTTTCAGTGTAGTTGGTTTGGAAATCTGTGAAAATATATTCTAAATTTAAAAATATATATATTAGTTTTCAATAAAAAATAATTTTTAACTGTGTTCTATACACTGCACACTAGGCATTTTTAACCGAGTGAGATCACTGATCTGTATTATAAAACAAAAACTTGGCCATTAGTAACGCGGATGTCATATTGACGATAGCAACGGTCTGAGTAATAACTCTCTTTCTAGCAAATCTATTAACTTCTAATCATCGCACAATCTGAAGTTTTATACCATTGAATAGAGAAAAAATGTACTTTCAAATACAATTTGTTTGAAAACTATCTTTATAACTCTCTTTTACGGATTTGTTATAAAAAAAATCAAGCATGATTTTAAAAAACAATCTATACCGCGTGCAGCCGATTGCGGAAGGTGTACCTGTATGCACTTAAAACGATGTAAATAAGTTCATAATTTGTCTTTGGCTAACATTCGATAACGATATTAAAAGTTCATCAAAAATAAATAAATAAATAAACACAAATTTAACCAATTATAAGTAGAATAAAAAAATCTGCTATAACTAGTACTAAATTCTATGACGATTTCTTTGGCTATTAAACCTTGGCATGTAGCTAATGCAAAGGTACAGTCGTCGGAAAAAAAAAGTAAACACCCCCTGCTAACTCCTCAACACATTATCGTAGAAGAAAGTTACTGGTACCGAACGATTGGAAATAAAGTCTACTTTTAAATGATATAGATAAAATTTGCTTAGGGGGCCCATCTTCATATTAAAACGAATCGTAACTTTCTTTTTTTTCAATAGCAATACCCAATTCTGACAGCATAAATGAACTCTACACCCTTCAATTAGCCTAAAAACAAATTTTTATGCAATTCGCACCATAAGTTTCTGAGAAATTAATTATTTTAAAACGAGCGTATTTTAAGGGCTGTATCCAAATTGAAGTTCGGAAATCGATTGTTAACCGAGAGAGCTCTCATCTTGATCAAGGCACCTTAAGAAGTCAATGAAGCCTGCTAGATTACACGACAGCAAAAGAAATTTCAATATGTCTAGTCACTCCTATTATAGACGGCCCCTTAAACCATCATTTTGCCGTTTTTTAAGCATCATTTGAAAACTACTCGGAAGAAAAATGTGAAATTTTGGATTTCCATAAAGCAGGACTTAATAAATCTAATTCCATAAAAAAAATTGTAGGTTGCAATTCATAATTTTTTCGAGTATTAATTTCATAAATCATAATTCATATCAGAAAATTATAAAAATTGCAATTTCAGCGTATTTATGTTTGGGTATATTAGTATTATTGCTACACAAAAAATTAGCACATCAGAAGCATAATTTCTGGAGATATAAATAAAAATATGAAAATGCATTTTAACATTAGAAGCACTCAATTTTGAATGTTTATAATTAAAAAACTTATCATTCAAATGACTTGAAATTTGGTGTCTAGGCATAGTTTGAACTGAAGATTTGAAATATCTTGTTAAAATTGGGTATTGTCATTGAAAAAAATTAAGTTTGGATTCGTTTTAATATGTAGATGGCCCCCTAAGCAAATTTTATATACATAATTTAAAAGTAGACTTTATTTCCAATCGTGTGGTACCAGTAACTTTCTTCTACGATAATTTGTTGAGGAGTTAGTAGGGGGTGTTTACTTTTTTTTTCCACGACTGTACCGTTTTCTATAAATATCAAAACTTTGTTTAGATGTATAACTTTTATTTTCCATATAAAACTGCTTTTTTCTGTTGTTAGTGAAAAAAAAAAAAGTTAAACATAAAAAGATGTATTAGAATTTTTAACTAAAAATGATTTTCATCCATGTTTTGTACACAAAGCAGTATGTTCTCTAAGCCAGGAAGCCAGAATTATAGCTTCGCATGTGCTAACAAAAATAAATTCTTTTTTTCTAGACCATATCTAGAAAAAAAAACTAGAAAACAGGAATTCTGCTTTTTCAGAATTAAGTGTCGCCCCCGATGAAAAAATATATATTTATATATAAATAGTACAAAAAATATTTCAATTTTAAGACTTAAAGCTTACGCTTTTATTTTATGTAAATAGACATCATTCGCATCCGTTTAAGAATTTCACATTTACGATCCACTCTTAAGCACTATAATTACAATTTCGCAACTATTTTTCCTTTGCTTTCTACAGAAATGGAGTACTCCCGTCTTCCGTTGCCAATATGAAGCAAATCTCTCTAAAAAGTACAAAAAAATTAATATTTTAAAAGTAAATGGAGATGCAGTTTTCAAACAAATTGTATTTAAAATTATATATTTTTCCCAATACGATGGTGTGAAGGCGCCTACCTTCACATATTAATATTAAGACCTTTCCTCTTTCCCCCCTTTAAAATTACATTTTTTTAAAATTCTTAAATTTAATTATCTGTCTACATTCGGATTCAATCTGTTTTTAGCGCTCTTTTCCCTTCATAAATTAAGCATTCAATTCTCAGTCTTTTTAATATTTTAACCGCAGCGCATTGCATTTAAAAGAAAAGAAATAGATTCCTCTTTTCGCATAGCAACTGGATTCTAATTTCCATCCTTCTGCTTAAGTTTTGATGCTATGCAGAAATTATTCAGACAAATTACTTCTACATTTCTATCCGTTGGTCCAGACGCAACAGATATTAGTCAGATCAGTTATTAACCCTGTCTATAATTTGTTTTATTTTATTAACGTTCTTTAGTTGGCATTTCAGTCCCGTGGGATTTCTGGTAAACCCCTATACAATCTTTGGTCGCGGTTTATGAGCTATATTTTCTATGTAATCATTTGGCGTTAAATATTTCTTATCACTCTGTTACATCCCCCATTCAATTTCAATTATCGTACTTTGACCGCATGCCTTTCTCTCTTTATTCTCGCCATATAGTATATGTATTTGGCGAAATTGTGTATGTACGCTTGCCAACACTCGAGATTTCGAGAAAGTGTAATTTTGAGGCAGACTCGCTTCTGAACTCGCATGATGTGAATAAAAAGAAATGTAACTCTTCGCTCCCTTCACCAACATTGGCCGTGTAATTCTCGGCGGTGGTGGAAACGATTCCGGTGCACAATAAAGACCTTCAGAAAATTTCTGCCTTCTATTATCTCAGCAGTTTCTTGCCTCCTTCTTAAAATAATTAACAATACATTTTTTAGCCTTAGAGTCAGTATTGAAGCTCAGCAAAATGAACCACCTGTGCAAGAACAAGAAACTACTTTACAGATGGTATGAAAATTGAAAATGTGTGATGCTTAGAAATTAAAAAAATTGCAGAAGAGTATTTAACAGTGCAATGATACCTCTGTTTTGTTTTACGGCTTGCTTAAACAACGTAACGTTATTTTTTATAGACGACACAAAATAAGCTGGGAGAAAGAAATAGCATACCGGGGTCTAAAAAATAAAAATGAAGTGTCAAGATGTTTTGGAATGCAAAGTCACCGTGGAAATGCTCAACTATAATAAAGCCAAGTCTGCATTTAAGCATCCAATATCTAATATACTCAATGTAAATACAGTTAATTAACATTTTCATACTTTATGAATAAATTGAACTACTTTTATATCAAAGGTACAATAAATCGTATTAGAACCTCGACTGAATGAATTCTAAGAAATTAGGAAAAATAATGTTAAAATCGATATATGATGGTATAAGACCATCTTATCTTTACCATCTTACCTTTAAATAGGGTTTGAAGTTTGTTTTATCATTCAAAAATTTAACCTATAATCAAACATCTTGTTTTATACTGCTGATATTTTACCTAAAAAATTTTATTATCATCAACACAACATTAAAAATATTTCATGTCTAATAGCGCAGATTCTGTATTTATTATAGTTAATCCTCTTGGTAAATTTTCATTGGGAGATTTAGCAGTTATTTCCATGAGCCTCTACATTTCTAATATACTTTAAATAGGCAGCACCTGCCTATACAACCATTTTCACACAACAATTTTTTGCAATTCTCATTGGATGTTATGAATTATAAAAACTATTTTTGTGACTACTCAGCAAAAATGCTTCTGCAGAAGTAAACATCCGATTTATGTTATATATCTTATCATACGTCGTACCAAATGTTAAACAATGTGATATATAATCTTCTAGAAACGAATTCGAAAACTATTCAAAACAGAGAGGCATGTGTATCCCTGCTGAAAATCTAGATCTGCGGTTTAGACAACACAGCTTGATATCTGAAGGAATGTATTTTGAGTATTTTGAAAATACAAAATACTTTGAAAAAGCATTCCAAAATACATTACCAAAATACATTTCTTTTGAAGGTTTAAAATACAAAATACAAATTACAAATGTATTTTGAAAATGTATTTCAAATACATGTATTTTCGATACTGCCCAACTCTGGTTTCTATGCACGTAAGCCAATGGACTGTATTCCGTTGACCTCAAGCCACTGTGTGGCCCAAAGAAGGTGGGGAACTGAGCATCGAGTTTGGAGGCAACGTTGTTGAAGTCAAATTCTGTTTACAGACGAAACCCGATTCAGTCTGGATGTGACATCTGATGTGTTTTGGTATGGAGAGAAAGAGGCATTCAAAATAATCCCACATTCGTTCGTGAAAGATCACATTACAGACGAGGTGGGTTGATGCTATTGGCTGTAATCAGCATAGGTGGACGTACGGGCCTGCATATCATTCGGAATGGCACTTTGACGGTCCGAAGTTATACAGACAAGATACTGAGACCTCATGTCATATTTTATGTTGTAGCAATTAGTGATTTTTTTTTTCCACGCACGATTATGTCAGACTTCATACAGTTCGTCTTGTGGAAAAAATGCTTGAAGCTAAAACAATACAGCGTATGGAATGACCAGTATGCTCTCCTGACCTAAATCCGATCGAGCATGTTTGGGACATACTCAGACGACGCATTGCTGCGAGACCGAGGCTTCCTTTTACTGTCCGGGACTTGGAGACTGCAATTCTTGAGCAGTGGAACAGTATTCCCCAAAGACTTATCGATAACCTCATCGCATCCATGGAAAACAGGTGTGCAGCAGTCTTAGTTGTTCGAGGAGACCACACACCATATTAAAAATCTTGCATCATTTCTAAACAATACTTTTTTTTATGATTTACATGAAAACAAATTGTTGCCCTAAACCATCTTTTCATGTTCTTTTCATCTTTTCAAAAAATAAAAGCTCCCTTACCATTTTTTTATGTATTGTGCATTGCTACACGTGTACTATCCATTTTATGCTCATACATTGCTGTTTTGCACTGTTCTCTTCACTTTTTTGCTTGCTCCCCTAATTTTTTTGAGCACTGTATATCAGTTTGCCAGATATGTCTCTATAAATAAAGAACGCTTTTCGGAATCATGGCCCAGTTTGCTTCGCTCGCTCGTCAGTTTTTGCAGCAACTCTGGCAAGAATGTATACTACCGTCAACCGGGGCTACTTTGGTTCTTGCGGGGTTACTTTGGTCCATCCATTAAAAAAGGTTTTTATTCTTTGTATTGAACAAACAATACAAGATAATTTGGAGTTTTTGCCCTTGAGAAATATTTTATACCCTACTATAGGGTATTTGAATAGCTTGGAGGCAATTTAAAATTTTTAGTGGCAACACTGGATGTGTTTGTAAACAACTGTTTTCGTGTGTAAATTTTAACTCTCCAAACTTTCTATACTGAAACAATCTGGATAAGAGCTACAAATAAAGCAAGTGTCAAAATATTACCTTTAATAACCTGCAAACCATGCGTGATCATAGTTTTTCCTTTAACTTTTTATTTTGAGAGGAAAGGTTTGCGTTTTCATAAAGCTAACATGAAAACTAGTATTTCAGGGCTACTTTGTACCAGGCCTGTTTTGGTCCGAAAATAGTCCCAATTACTTAGAAATGCCTTTTATACAACCAAATCTCTTAAAACATGTTTTAAGTAACATTTTTTTCAAATGTTACTGTTGCAAAATGTTATATTAATTGTTTTTTTTTTTTCCAGTTGCTGAGGATAACGTAGCGAAAACTGTTTCTCGTTTCTTTAATATTAAGAATTGGTTTATTAAGTTTAAATGTTAAGAAAAAAACATTTGTTTATCGAGTTTGCAGAATTAATTTATTAGCAAATACTATTGCAAGGAGTTTCAATAAAAATGTATTCATTTACATATGAAATGTATTTATTTTATATGAAACTAAATGAATGGACCAAAGTAGCCCCAGCAGGGGCTACTTTGTTCCAAAACTTTAAAAATAGTTAAAAAATAAGAAAGTCCCCCTTTAAAACCATACAGTTTGCTTCATTGTTTCCTGTTAATTGTTTACAACTCCCTTTCGACGTTGAAAAATCACTTTTAATATTTCTTAATTATGGAAATGTGAGTAGAATCAGGAAAAAGTGGCCCAAAGTAGCCCCGGTATCTTAAATCCTTTTAACGCATGAAATTTACATTTTTTTTATGTAAAAAAAAAAAAAAAAAAAAAAAAAAAAAGTAACTCAAAATTCGCCCTGTTGAAAATTTACATCTCATATGATTTATTTGCCAATTAGAATAATTGTGTTAAAATTAATCTAGTGTAATTACGTATCCAGTGTTTTCTAGAGTTCTATTACCTACGATTTATTCTGTTGTGCTGATTTAGATATCAGACTAGATGCCATAATCAATAAAGTTAGCTGAGTGAATTAGATATCCACCAGATTCATCCGGTGTAGCTCAGATGGCAGATCTTTGGCGGTTTCAGCCATGAGATCCCTGGTTTGAATGCTGGTCCGGACATTTTTCGCCCGGTTGGAAATTTACATCTCATATGATTTTTTTTTTTTTACCTATTAGAATAACTGTGTTAAAATTAATCCTATGTAAAATAATTAACTGAAAATAAACAACTTAAAAAGCCTTTAAAAACACAACTAAAACTATTTTTAGCTGGTGCCACCATTGTATTTTGATCTTCTGTAATTTGATTCTTCTAATGTCTCATTGGTGCGTTTAATCCTTCTCCTTTCATTGCGCCTATAATATTTTACAGCACGACTTAAATTCATTTCGAAAAACTCACTACAAAGTAGCAAAATAGTTCAATATAAATCGACAGTCATCGACATATATAATTTGCTATTAAAATTCGTTAATCTAAAGTTTCTTTGACGTGGAAATATATTATCTCTCAGATGCTTGGCAAATTAACAAAACGTAAACAACACGTTTCCTGCTCTGCCTACAAGAAACTCTTGATCTAAAACCCGATTTGCTGAAAGCATCACGTGACTGAAAACCGAACAAATGACCATTGCTATTTATACATCAGACGAAAGATCGTGCTGTGTTTAAAAAGAGCCTCGGTTCTGAATTTTGATCTGCTGAGTGGATCATGTGTCCGTAAGATGAAACACTAAGAATCGTCGCTCTGGAAACAGCGGGTGTTGTCAAACACCCGCGACAGGCTACAGATAGGCGACAGGCTACAGATAGGCGACAGGCTACAGATTCAGCCTGATTTTCACCCCAAGTAAGAGAAACATCAACATATATAATATGGGATTAAAGTTCGTTCAACATGCAAATACAATATTTCTCATACGCTTGGGAAGTTAACAAAACGCAAACAACACGTTATCTTATTTTAGATGAATAGATTTTTAAATTATTAAATGCTCTAATCTTTGAACGGAAAACTTTTTAAAATTAAAAAGGTTTTTTTTCTTTTTCTGTACAACAAGACTTCTCAAACAAAAATCGGAAAATAAACTAATACATAACATAAATCAAAAAAAATGATTTAAGTACATTTATTCTGATTGCTTAGCAATTTCTACTTTTTTAGAGTATTTGAGAGATTTCTCCCCATTACATCTCTTTAAAAGCAGCTAATGATATCAACAACCATAAAAATGAAAAAGAAAACCATAATATAGTTATCATAAGCAACAAAATACTTAAAGTTAATTCTGCTGAATTACATATTCATTAATTAAGCACTAAATTCATCGGGTAAAAAACTCCATCAAAAGGATTTTCTTTAATCTAAATTTCTGCAGTAGCCTTCACTGCCTTTTTAATCCATATTTTTGCAGCCACTAATGAAATTAAACATCATTAACCTTTCAAAACAACTGCAAATATCACTAACAGTAATTCATCGATCATGCTACGAAACAACCCAATAACTATTTCATAAATAGCAAAATATTCAAAAAAAGAAGAAAAAATCTGACGAGAGATTAAATATCTACCCTATAAATACCAATTAATTTCTCTTCTCAAAAACAAGCAAACATTTACTCCTAAACTTACGCCACTGTGCCCCTCACCAATACTTTATATATACGGAGGAAACGAAAGCCCTGATCGAGTGCAGAGAGGGGGCACAAAAAATAAATAAATAAAGTAAGCCACCGCCACTTGAACGGTCGATGTAGGGCGTCGTTCTTAATTAGAAGCCCCGCAGATGTCGGATCCGTGGTACCCTACCTTAATCCGCCCGGAACCTCCCCGGAGAAAATTGAGGATTTAATCGACACGGCAAGCGCAAGCAATTAATTTTGCGGATTATGGGGATACAACGGCCATTATGGTCTTTCAGCGAAAGGAGATAAAAAAAAAAAAAATTATTAAAAAAAAGGCAAAGGCTCTCTTTCGCACAAACAGTCGGCATGTGCCGCGAATAAAGGCTCGCCCCCATAATCCTCTCCTTTTATTATGTCCCAGGCCGTGACTGACAAGCTCAATCCGGAGAATTTTTTCAGCCTTTTTTCTCTAAAAAAGTGTGCTTTATGTTGCAATATATTGTTATTGTTAAGGGAGATGAAGCTTATGTGTTGAATGCCGAATACTGTATAATGCCATAAGGGATGAGATTGTAATGGAAGTTGGCTTCTGTTAAATGAGCTTGTAATAGTTTGTCATAGGCATATACGATTCTTCTGAGAATAAATTATTTTTTATTCAAAGATAATTAACCTTAAAAGAGAAGAAAGACTTTTAATTTTATTTCCGGTTAATGTTTCAATTTTAATTGTCTGTACTATATTTTAATTTCTAGAAATATGGAACACGCGTTATGTTGCTGCATATTGTTCTTTTTAATGCATAATGCTATAAGGGATGAAATTGTAATGGAAGTTAGCTCCTGTTAAATAAAATTGCAATGGTTTATCAAAGGAAAATGCTATTCTTTTGAGAATAAATTATTTTTTACTCAAAAATAATTAGTGTGGAAGAGGAAAAAAAGAGTTTTAATTTTATTTCTGCGTAGTATTTTAATTTAAATTTTCCTTTAATTTAAATTAACTTACTGTAATTTTTAGAAAAATGGAACGTAGCAACATATACTTTGCGTTGCAATATAGTGTTGCTGGCAGATAAAGCTTATGGATTAAATTCCAAATACTGTATAATGCAATAAGAGATGCTATTGTAATGGGAGTTGACTTCTTTTAATTGATCTTGTAATAGTTTGTAAAAGGTATGTTGAATTCTCCTAAGAATAAATTATTTTTTATTTTAAAAATAATCTAAAAAGGGGAAGAAAATATATTTTTCGATAATTTTTCAACTTTAATTGTCCATACTTTAAAATTTAGAAAGATGAAAATTTTGTCAAGAATAATCTTTGAAAAATTGTGTTATACTCTATTCATAAATATAATATGGAATATTGTAAGGGAAAAGATTGTAATAGAAGTTGGATTTTGTAAAATTAGCTAGTAAATTTTTGCAAAGATATATGGAATTTTTCTGAACATAAATAAATTTTTATTAAAAATAATTACAATAAAAAGAGAAGAAACATTTTTAATGAAATTCTCAGCTGCTTTTTAAATTTTCATCGTCTATACTTACACTTTTAGAACGATGGCTGGTTTTACCTAAGAATAATCTTTTTGAAATTCTGTTATACGCCACAAGGAATGAGACTGAAATGGAATTCGGCTAATGTTGATTGAAATTGTAAACAAATATCATTATATTGTGTTTCTTCTGAGGATAAATTATTTTTTATTCAAAAATAAATTTTATTTAAAAAGGGAAGAATGAGTTTTTTTTAAAAAGTGTATTCTCACTTAATGTTTAAATTTCAATTGCCCTCCATATAGTTTAATTTGCAGAAAGATGAAACATTCAAACATGCTTTATGTTGCTAAGTATTGTTATTAATGAGATTGACCGAAAATTCGGTTTTGTTTTCGCTTTCAGCCCAAAATCAGAGTTTTGCCAAAAATTCGTTTCAGGCGAAAGTGCTGCCAAAAATTCGGCCGGCTCGAAACTCGACCGAAACTATGTGTATTCTATAAATATCATTTCTTCTTTCGGAAATTTTCAACATTATTACTCGTTGATTTGAGCTGTATCGGACCAAACGGCTGACTCAAAATGGGAGTGCAAATTATATTGCAAGTAATGCATTTGACTAAACTTTGAAGACGCTTTTCTCGTGCTCATTAAAAGCTGCATAAGAGAAATTTTTTAATTTAAAACCACAGAAGTTTTTCGAATACTCTTTGAGAAAGTTCTAGTAGAACAGATGATCATTTACAAAAAGCATTATAAAATATAAATCGAGGTATGTACGCCTAAAACATTTTTTAATTAGATGAAATTTATATAATTAGAAAACCATTCTGTGTCGTTGATGAATTAATTGCATTTCATTTTATAGGAAAATAAAAAGTTTTGGTCAGAGGCACAGAAAGGCAACTTAGGCCACATAATTAATTAAAAATTATGCATATTTATTAAACACATATAATTGATTAATAATTATGTATATTTATGTATGTATTAATTAATTAAAAAAAAAATTGGACAATTTCGTTTCCGTTTTCGGCCGAAAATAGGAAGATTACCGGAATTCGGTTTTGGTCTTAAAAACCTGTTCCGGCCGAATCTTAGTTATTAATAATGTATTATGTTATAAGGTTTGAGGTTATAATTGAAGATGGCTTCCGTTAACCCTTTAATGCCTGATTTTTTATTTTGCTCTGAAAAAAATTATATTTGAGTCTATATTTGTTAATTATCCACTAGAAATATAGTGAAAATATTTACTTATGTTTCTGTTGGACATAATGTCATAATATCACTCCTGAGTTACATAACAAAATTTGCTCAAATAATGATCATTTTAAATTATATAGCTAATAGAGTGCTAAGCACGCTTCGAAAGGAGGTCGCAAAGTTGCAACGCCGCCTTGGTCCGTGCCGCAATTTTCCATATAGGTTTTTTAATAACTTTTAAAGTCACTGGCGTATTGAGAGATCCACTGAATGCAAACTAGTAATGAATCCCATACAATTTATGTGATTCCTTCTAATTAAGTGGTCTCAGGACTCTTAAAACTTCAAAATTTTAGAAATTTTAATATTTTTAGATGTTAAACTCTTATCTTTTCTGAACATTCTGATATAATTGTTTCCTTGAAATTCCCAGTAGAACAGAAGTTATGGCTTTTAGAATTATGCCCGCTCAGTAGCTGAAGTGGCGTTTCCCAAACTTTAAAGTCATTTTTCTCCAAATGACGTTTATAGACATAACGCGCAGGATATCTCAAAAACTTCTGAATATCTTTTCATGAAATTTTCAAAACATATGTTTCATGTTAGTCAGTATAAACTGAACCTAAAATTTCCTTTTTATTGTTGAAGAAAAAATATTTTTAGATGATTATACGGTTGAAATTTTCAAAATTTTGTATTATCTAAATGCAACTTTGTATTAAAAATATAGAAATGCTTTAAATACAAATTGTTTAGGTTCAAAGTAATTATTGAAATCTGAAGTACAAATAGGTACCAAAATTTTCATTCTAGTTGCAATATTTATTTTGTAATCTTGCGCGTAAGCTGTTATACCAATTTTTCTGCTCGTCAAATGTCTGACAGTTTCGAGCCCCCTATAAATACTATTTCTGCATCTTGCAATTTTTTAAATACACGAAATGAAAGAGCATGTATCTTTCATCCCAATAAAAATTGTGTTTTAAAATCATATGCAATTTAAGACATTAAATGTTGAAAATGGTCTTTTTTTCTTCTTCTTCTTTTTTTCCCATTTTAAGAGTCCTGAGACCCCTTAAAGTGTTTACACTGCACAATAACAACTATTCAATGATATAATAATTTTTATAATGGTTTTAATAGTTTTCAGAATTAATAATGGCTACCTTATAAAGATAGAGAAAAAACGCCAGTCGAGCATATTGCAAGCAGTATCAACAAAAGACGTTATAACCTCCTCGTGATAACAAATCAGAACAAAAAATGCATGATATCACACGTAAGTAATACACAATATTTCATCAAAAAGACCAATAGAAAGCGCCAAATGGCAAAGAAAGAAAAAAACACACACACACGTAACTCCTGAGTTATACTATGCATTTAAGAGTTAAATGAGCTTGCTATAGATATATGCGATTCTTCTGAGAATAAATTATTTTTTATTAAAAAATAATTAGTCTGAAAAAGGAAGAAAGAGTTTTAATATTATTCCTAGCTAATGTTCAGTTTTAAATGTCCATACTTTTAATTTTTAGAAATATGCGATATTGCAGTATATTTTGTGTTAAAATACATAAGTTATTATTCAGGGAGATGACGCTTATGTGTTGAATATCAAATACTTTATAATGATATAAGAAATGAGATCTTAACACAGAAATTGACTCCTGTTAAATGACTATGTAATAAGTTTATCATGGGTATGTGGAATTATTCAGGGAATAAATTATTTTTATTTAAGATAGTTTTATTCTAAAAAATGAGAAAAGTTTTAAAAACTTATTCGTAGCTAATATTTTACTTGTCCATAATTTTATTTTCTGAAATATAGAAGATTTTAATGAGAATAGTCTTTAGAAAATTTTATTATACTCCTATCATTAAGCTTAATAAAGCATAATGCCATAAAATATGAGATTGTATTGAAAGTCAGCTTCCGTTAAATGAGTTTATAATAGTTTGCTATAAGTATTATGATTTTCATGAGAATGAAATATTTTTTATTCAAGGATAATTAGACTAAAAATAGAAGATATTTAAGTTTATTAACCATTATTAAGTCGAGTTCACTGGACCTTCTGTCAGAAAATAGCACCTGCTAGCAATCAACTGTCAAATTGTTAGCAATAATTCCTATGGAATTGTAGAATAGTTCACAGAAGAGGCAACATCAACTGACCACCAGAAATAACAGGCCGGGCTGTTTACTAATATCGGATAAATTGGACTTGAGTTAGATAGAGCCTCCAGGCTAAAAAAAACTGCAATTAATTCTCAGAAAGAGAAAATATCCGAACTCACATTTAGGACTGATTGCGATATACGGGTAAGTATCACAAAATACGGAAATTGCAGTCCGTACAATAAAATTTCTATTTAATGTTACATAATGCAATTTTCTTTTTTACATTCTAATAAAAAATATTCTTAGAAGTGTTTTCCAGACATATTATATTCATAATAACACAAAAATAAAGCAATTAAAGACTTAAAATTTCAGATTGTCATTTTCCTGGTATGTCACACTGTGATGTGTGCAAAGTAAAAGGCTTTCTGCTATCGTGTACAAATATCTATTTCCAGTTTTTTTTAATTTCTAATTAATAATTATACCTTATATAACACATATATGTGGAAGGCAACAAGTTCTGTATTTTAAAAACAATTTGCCATAATTAAAATACGATTGTCACTGAATATGAATGTCATTGTCCTGGCCTGCTCATTTTACTTCTTTATGAGATATAAAGATGGCGCTACAGAGTAATTCTTCTTAGAGATCCTACATTAGAGAGAGATTGGACACTGACGGAATGTCCGCCATTTTCGTTACAAAGTAGTTAGAACGCCGTACAACGCAATACATTTTCATCAGCGTCTAACGCTTTTTATTCTACTAAAATCATGAAAATTTCATTTTATATGCCTTCAAAGAGTCTTTCAGAAAATGAGCACATTTCCATTTTAATGAAGAAGAATTCTCAGAAAATGCATTTTTTGCCTTATTTGTTTTACTTATTAAAATAGTCGGCAGAGAAAGATTGGGCATGTAATAAGAACTTTATTTTATTCGCTATATTTGAGGAAATAATTTTTAACGATTATCAGATAGAAAATGAACGATAGAATTCAATTTTTTAAAACTATCTGTAATTTATTACTCATTTTAAAGCAACAGTAATTATTATAATTTTCACCATCTTCGCATTGATAATTTCACAAACAATAAAATTTGAACATATCATATACCACTCCTATTTAACTATGTATGTGATTCAAAGTTACAGACGTGTGAATATTATTAGAATAATTGTGAAATTTACATTAAAATCTTGTTATATTAAAGAAATAATACATTTAAAAATATTGACCCATTTAATATTTAGTGTACATCCCCTTGTTTTTTATTAAAGATTCGATACGTCTTGGCATATTTTGTATGAGTTTCTGGCAATTAATTGGTATTTCGTTGTCATTATACCAAATTTGGATGAGTTTTTATATCAGACCATTCTTGTTTGTGATGTTGCATTTCTTTAATTTAATTAAAGAAAACATTTCCATGGCCTGAAAACAGTCCAGATATGAACCCCATGAGAACCTTTGGGCCATTGTAAAGAAAAAATTAAAGAAATACAACATCACAAACAAGACTAGTCTGTTAGAAACACTCATCCAAATTTGGCATCATGACAATGAAATACAAATTAATTGCCAAAAACTCATACAAAGTATGCCAGGACAAGTATGCTATCATTTCTTTAATAAAAAACAAGAGGATGCACACTAAATATTAAATGTATCAATATTTTTTATATATTTCTTCAATATAACAAGTTTTTATTGTAAATTTCACAATTATTCTAATAATTTTCACACGTCAGTAATTTAATATGTGCGCTGAAAATATTTATAATAAATTTCTACGTACTGCTACTTCTCTTTGATATTCTTTTTAAATACGGAAGCCTGGTAAATATATAGTATTAGAATGAGTATTGTTATCAAAACATTAAATGAAAGTTTAGAAAAAAAATAAATAGGGGTACTGCTGTTAAAAGAAACAAATAAAAAATATGAAAAACAAATTCTATAAATAAATCAAAATACTATAACTAAGTAAAATCGCATTGCTGCGTAACGTAAAACAGCTGAAAAAAAATGCATTTTCTGAGAATTCTTACTCATTAAAATGGAATGACTTATATTTATGTTCCAAAAGACTCTTTGAAGACATATAAAATGAATTTTTCATAATTTTAATAGAATAAAAGGTGTTAGACACTGATAAAAAGGCATTGCGTTATACGACGTTCCATCCACTTTGTAACGGAAATGGCGGACATTTCTTCAATGTCCAATCTCTCTCTAATGTAGGATCTCTAATTCTTCTTGTTCTTGACATAGTTCAAGTCAGAAGTAGTAAAATCATTGCTACCAGCAAGATATTTTAGATATTTCTTTGAAAATACTAATGTGTTTAAAGGCTTTATAAAAATTGAGTAGACTTTTATTATACCATTTTACTGTCTTCTATAAATTACAAATAAAACTCAACATTACATTGAATTTGGGGTATTATAGAAGAAACATGTTCCTTCAAACAAAATAAAATGTTAGATCTAAAAATAAAAAAAACAAGAATGTGAAAAATGTTTTAGAATGAATTTGTCATTATCCTGGCGGTCATTATCCTAGCATACATATGCCAAGAAAATGACACATAATTATAATTACATAAAAATGAACTTAAGCTCTTCAAACTTTAACAATTTTACATATAAATTCCTTTATTCAGCTGTTCAACTAACATATTTTTAAAAATAAGAATCTTTGAAACGATTTAAATTTTAAAAATTTTTGTTTTCAAAATCTCACATTCTGTGATATTCACCCATACACGCCACCACAACATCTCAATGGATCAGATTAGTTACAATGATAGAAGTTATCTTCTTCAAAAGAGTAAGTTTTATTAGCCCTCGATATGCTAATTTTTAGGGCAACAATTAAAGTGTCGTCCCTAAAAAAATAACGTTACGTTACAATAGCCAGCCGTAAAACGAAGCAGATGTATCATTGTACAGTTAAATACTGATAATATCTACTGCAATTTTTTTAACTTCTCATAAACGCACTTTTTCCAGTTTTTTCACAGTTGCACAGAAAAAAAAACGTACTTTTAAAAGCGATTCGTTTGAAAACTACATCTCAATTTATTTTTGAGATATTATTTATTTTTTATAGTTTTTAAAGCAATTTCTGTAATGGTGGCAACTGAAGTACCCCATTTCTATAGAAAGTAAAGGGAAAAGAGTAGATTACTATATCTTTTTGTTTTCTCATAAAAACTAAAAAAAAAAGTAATTAAAATACGTGCCATGATAAGAATATCATATGTTATAAAAATGCATTTTAAAGTATATATGTGTTACTTTTCTAGTGACGTGATATGAATACTTTTCTTTAGATGTTCTTTAAGACTGGATCGTAAATGTAGAATTCTTGAGAGGATACAAATGACGTCATTTTACATAAAACAAAAGCGTGTATTTTAAGTCTTAAAATTGAAATATGTTTTGTACTGTCTATCTATCTATCTATATATTTTTTTTTTCATCGGGGGCGACACTAAATTCTGAAAAAGCAGAATTCCTGTTTTCCAGTTTTATATTTTTCTGATGCTTCAATATATTATTCCTATTATTTGCAATGCCAACAAATGTACTAAGAATATATTTTCCTTCTATTTAACTAGTTATATGTTATTTATATAAATATATTGAACTGTATTTCTCATATAAATAGTAATTAGACATGTGAAACTGCATTTGAATTAATATGTGCAATCAGATAGAATGCATTCAAATGTACAGCCATGCGGATATAGTTTGAGGTATACAATACATCTTGAATTGAAATCAATAATGCACTATAACTATTACGACATCAATGCACTATAACTATAATACGACATGCCATTTATGGTGAAAATGTGTCATACATAATTGGTTAACGAAACAGATATAGCATGCAACTCGAGTTAATGCAAACCTCACGTAGGGGCAATTTAATATTTGCAATTCGAAATACATGTATTATAATGTATAACTAGGGAATCAAATCCGGCATTCCCGTGTTACAGATCATAAGTGAAAACAATTTTTTTCGAACTCTAATAGATTTTTTACATTTAATATATTTTTTAGATTGCATAAAAATATCAATAAGGTGTTTAAATAAAATTTTCAAATTTATTGCAAGCGATACTTTTTTATTAGTCCAATGCCAGGATTTAAACACCGTACAATTATCCAAAGATTTCGTTATTTAGGGCAGTCGTTATGATTCTTATTAATTCAGCGATTTAAGCGCGTAGTTCATATTATTTTATTTTATTCATTTATTTATTGATGAAGTTTTAATATATTTCTGGAATATTAGCAGGAAATAACATGGTGAACTATTTATATTATTTTAAATGCAGACAGATTAATTTTCGTAATCGGTTTAAAAATAATAAAAAATCGAGATAAAGACCGATTTAAAAATAAATTATGCTTGAAAAATATTTTTAAAGTGATCAACGATAAGTAAATTGAGGAACATGGTTTTCAAACAAATTATATTTGAAAGTGCATTTTTATTTTCCTATTCGGAGGTATAAAAATTTATATTGTTCAATTACATATGTGTTAAATTTGTGTTTTATTTTATATTTTATACTTACTTATTTATCACTGAAGTTTTAATTTTGTTATGGGAAATTAGCCGGAGACAAGCGCTAAACATTTTAAATATTTTTTAAGTGCAGATGTGTTATTATTCTCCCGTAATAGAGCCTGCATGTGATGGAGGCAGATTTAAAAATTCATGCTTGAAAATTATTTTCAAAGCCACAATAAATAAGTAAATTGCAATTCAGTTTTCAAACAAATTGCATTATTTGAAAGTGCATGGTGTTCCCTATATGATGGTGTAAAAAATAAAAATGCACTATGTTAGAAGTTTTAAAAATTGCAGTAGCGACAATTGCAAAACCGAAATTTAATCGTCAAGTGTTGCCAACCTAAAAAAGGCGTCAGCGTTACACACAGAAACTTTTGTCCCTTTATTTATAATAGATATAAGCAGAATGTTTGAAACTGACTACTCAATTTTAAAATTAGCTAATTAAGTTACACTGTTAGTTTAAAAAAATCAAACCCCATACTAATGAACAAATGGATAAACTTTTAAAATTATAATTGGGATTTCTCCGTAAGATAGCGCTTCATCATATCATCACATTTTTTTTAATGACAATATCTGAATTTTTCTAACAGGTATGTTCAAAGAAAATTATGTATTGAAGGGAGAAATTTTAGGCCGTTTTGCATATGGTCTGTGATGTATCATTATTTTTTAAAGTCTTTTATAATCTTCGTTTAGCAGGATCTGCTTTAAGTGGCTTCATATGAAGAATCAATGCAAAACTGTAAAAAATTACAAATAGAAAAAAAAAAGCTATTTGCTTCTAAGATGTTACGATAGCGGGTTTCAACATCATCTGTCTGTAAAATTCACCCCTAATAGGGTTAAACTCCCAATAACTGACACCTTAAGGACTTTTTCTTGTTAGAATTTAAAAAAAATTAAATCCAGTTTATACTTATTTTTCTTTCTGAAAGGATAGTAGAGGTACATTAAAAAACTACTATTGGCAAAATTCTTAAAAATTATACATTGTATTAATAATTATATATATATATATATATATGGCCTGAATAACTTCAGTAACTGACACCAACGCTATTTAAAAAACCTATAACTAAGTGAACCAGTATCTGTCACTTCACTTGCAAAGAAAAAAAAAGTCATTTTATATATCAAGAAATTTATGCTTTAAAAATTCTTTAATATTTATTATAAAAACAAATTAATTAAACCTTATCTACCCTATCTATATTATAAAGGACAAACATATCTGTGCCTAACGCATACGTCATTTTGCGAATGGCAACACTTTGAAATTTGGATTAAAATTTCGGCTTTGCAATTATATCCACGGCATATTTTTAAACTTCTAAACATCGCACATTTTAAATTTTAACACCGTCGTATAAGGAAAAAAATGCTCTTTTAAATGCAATTTGTTTGAAAGCTGTATCTCAATTTATTTTTGAGTTATAATTTTTTTTGTAGTTTTTAATACAAATTTTGTAATTGTGGCAACTGAAGTACTCCATTTATATTGAAAGTAAAGGGGAAATAGTCATGGTTTATTATTTTTATTGATTATATCCTTATTGATGCCATTTTCACAATACAAATAAAAGTAACCTTTTTATAATTTTTGAACAGAAAATGATGCCAGACATAAAAAAAACACGCATTCATCTTCATAAATCAGTTGCATTTCAATATTTTTACATTACGCTAATACTAAGTTTGAGAGAAAATGATTCAGTGAGTAAAAATTACGTCATATTTAAAACAAAACGATCATTTTTTTGATAAAACTAAATATTTGACCAATACTAAATGGCCAATACTATGACAACTAAAGGCAAATTTCTTTTTTTCTTTCTTTTCGCGGGTATTGAGATTAGAACTTAAAGTTTGTGCGAATGTTCACATGAAAAGTTGTATCGGACAAACGTGACTTTAAGTTTAGAAATGCATTCATTAATAATATATTGCGCATTAAAATGCATTCAAATTTTGAATTTGAGTGGTGCGTATGTAAATTATGGGAATGTGAAAATAACATAAAATTTCGATTTCACGGGGGAAAATTTTATGATGTGACACAGCGAAATCCTTTTTACTGATTTTTCATCCCATAAAAACAAACATAAAAGTCTCCATCGATAAATTCATCATAATTACTCATCTTGATTACTTATTCTAATTGTGTTTAATTTTTCAATAATTTAAGCAGTTGAAGTTTGTGGAAATAATATTTTAGTAATTTTAGGTTAAAAATATTATTTGTTTTAAGAGTGAGACAACCAATGTTAGATGAATTTTTTATTGTAATTATTTTTGTAGGTTTATTATAAATAAGATCTGACAGTTCCTTTCTAACATTTTAGTTCGTCGAATTTCGACGGGTTCCAACTCGTATATATAAAATCCTAATGAAATGAATTTATGAAACGAATATATGAATCGACTGATTAAACAACTGATTATGTTTCAAGCGATTCCTCCTAAAATATGGAATACTTTGCGATGAAATTAACACCAAAAATCAGCATTGATCCGCAGATCTCAAAACTGGTAATAAAATTTTTAAATTCGAATTAGTTTTTGAAATATTAATTATTTTTCGAATTTTATATACATTTTTCTAATGATTGCAACTCAAATTTTAATCAAACAGATAATTTTTTTTCATATTTCAGAAAAGGTTGATATGGTAACCCGGCTATTGATGTTAATTTGATAATAAATGTTTATATATTTTTATTTATTTTTATAAATTATATAAATAATTTTGTTCTATAATTATTATTATTTTTTTATATTTCCTTTGGAAAATAATAGAAAATAATTAAAAAATACCGTACTACTTAGTTATTCCGTCTACCAATTTCGCCAAATTTTATAAATCGCCAAAACACTCGCCAAATTATACAAATTGACATAATTTTTATTTAAAATACGAAAGAACAAATAAATTAGTATAACATTAATAAATATACAAATAAAAAGTCGAAATAAAAATCACTTGATGACGTAAACACGTGTAACTTGCTTAAAGTCAAGTAAATGTGACATTTACGATCAACCATTATTGGCATTTAATCTTATAGTTTGGCGATAGATTTTTGGTCGACGGGATAACTAACTAATACCAAAAATGCATATGTAACTGATATTTGAAAACGAGGTTTTCGCCAAATTTTCGTTAAAAAAAAAAAAAAAAAAAAAAAAAAAATCACGCTAAACTTGCTGTGCGTATATGACATCTGGACAAATATTACCACTCGGGAAAAAAAAAATGCTAAATGGCGAGTTGAAAAAAAGCTATTGGCGAGATTTGCATCCGGGTGGCGTATACCAAGAATTCTTTGCAACCATGGAAAATTTTATGTAGTTTTATTCCAAAAAAAATTTTGATTTTTTAATCAAAATGGAAAAGTTACGGTCCCATATTGGCGCGATTTTTTTCAGACGCCAATGTCATATACGAAACGGGCACTTAACTGGCGCCAAAGTATCGTTATTTTGCTTGATATGGTAAGCCGGATGTTGTTGTTTATGCTGTTGATGCGTCTATCAAATTAGCGTCGTTAAAAAATCGCGCCAACATGGGACGTATATGACATCTGTGCCAAACTTTCATATGAACGATGAAGGGATCAGACCGTATTTGTTTATGGCAGTTGATGACTTGAACTATTATAATATAGATGAAATGATGGTGATAGAATAATATTTGGCGACTTATCACCTGTGCCTGGCTAACATTATTGTGCCAAAATGGCACCTAGAGTATAAAAAGCGAAGTGGTCCGCCTGGAACTGTTGATGATAGTCACATGACTTAGGCTATTGTTATAGAGATTGTTTTAAAATACCGGGAGACAAAGACTCTGTATACTTAATTTATTTTATTTTAGCTTCTTTTCAAATGTTTAACCGATCCTCTTTAATCGAAAACGAAAACAACCATTGGATGTCTTAACAGCAACTGATTCGCCCTTAAATTTTTGCAATCAAAGGGAATTGAATGGAAACCCGTTTACAGGGAGATATGCACAGCTTTTTTCAGTATAATTCAATCTTCTCTAATATTTTTAAAACCCACCAGATTAGCGTGCTTTTAGATTCTACGGTGTCTGAACGGGGGTTGGCGAGCGTAGCTTGCAGGGCACAGAGCCCCCTAATTTGCATATACTGTCATACTACAGATGCCTGTGTCACTTTTTTCATGTTTTAAATTATTAGTAATGCAGATGTCCAATAACTGACATTTATGAACAGTAATTGATAAATGGTGTCAGGCGCTGATAGAACAACTTACATTTCAATGGAGCTGACTACAAGATAAATTTATTTTATTATTGTGTTTTTTAAAACCGTTCAAATAATACATTTTAAATTTCTTTAATATTACCAATAATTAACACCTCTTTCGAAGACTGGTGCAATGAAATTCAAGGGACCAATAACTGGCACCCCCTCATAAAACTAAATTAAATAACTATAAACTATAAATCGTAGCCCTAATGTATCATATGTATCTTTTAACTAAATTCTAGAAGTATACGAAAAATTTAGGATGGTTGAATTACGAGTATTCTTCTATATGTAAAAAAAAGTAACGATTTGTAAATGGACCAATAAAATTCTGCGTAGATCTTCCCGGAACACTCCTAGATTTGCATCCATATTTCTTGTGACCGGGGACGTTTCTTCGTTAATATTAAGAAAACTGTTTCATACAAAAATATGAAAATTTGTGCTATTATAGAGAAATGTTTGATAAACACGCTGATGCAGACAGTTTTTAAATCGAATAATTATTTTAAGAGATATTTAGTGTTAAATTTGGTCAAAATAGTTTCATTAAAAAAACTTATATGAGCAATAACTATACATAGGAATTTAAACATTTTTACACCATTTAATATATTATAAATTCCCGGTGTGCAGGCTGCATTTAATTTTTTAATTTGACTCATATTTTGAGGATTTATCTCCATTTTAAATTCAAATTTTCAGCATTTCGAGAGATATTTTTTACATATTTTTGAAAAGAACATTATTTTAAATTGTTGCCAATTTTAAAAACATCGCAAAGAATAATATTTCCTTCAAATTAAAAATTTATTTACACGTGGCTATTATAATCAGAAAAAAAAAAGCTTTCAAATGAGAATTAATTGATTACGTGTTAACAAACAGGAAAATATTGAAAATTACGTCATAAAAACTACAGTTACACATGAATTTTAAAAGAGAGAGGAAATTTTTAAATAACAAATTTATTATCATGTGTTAAATGTCGCAAATTGAGGAAATTTACGTCATATTTAAAAAGGCCAAATAACTGACAGTTGACAAAACAGTTTAAATAAAAAATATATTTGCGCGAGACATTTACTTCATATTTTGAGATAATCTTTTCAACTATTATCGTAGATTCTAAGACAGTGCAAATAATATTTCCTTTCTAACAACAAAAGTATTTTCATGTGAATGTTAAAAAGAGAAAGAAAACTTTGGTGAAAATTACGTCAGATGTAAAACAATAGATTTCAAATGTGTTATTTAAAAGAACTTTCTTATAGAACTGTTAAAAAACCGAGAGACAAAGACTTTGTTTACTTAATTCATTTTACATTAGCTTATTTTCTAATTTGTAACTAATTTTTTTTAATCAAAGACGAAAACAGCCATTGTATCCCTTAACAAACGCTAATTTCGCCTTAAAAATCTCCAATCAAAAGAATATGAATGAAAACAGGACTAAACAGTCGTCTACTACAAAACAGTCGTCTACAGGAAGATCGACACTGCTTTTTAAAATTACAATTCAATCTTTTTAAAGCCGATGAAATTAGCCTGCTTTTAGAATCTGGGGTGTTGGAACGGGGTTGGCGAGCGTAGCTCGTAGGGGTCAGCCCCTCTAGTAGTTAAAAAATAAAACGTGTCCTTAATTTTAGAAATAATTTGGTTGCTTCAAAATGGCACTTTTGTGTTATCAAAAGTCCTTTTCTCGTTGACTACATTCTTGATCCTAGTAGAGAATAAATTGACTCCAAAATAAAAACTAGTCAGATGTGGCAATCCCAAAACTTTCTTCTACCTCATACATGTTAATACTTCATGAAAAATGTAGCATAGCAACGCCACCGGTTAGGTGATTTACAGCAAAATCTAATCAGCAACAACTTATGTTAACTTCTAACTGAATCTGAAATTTGATGAAAATCCGTGCATTAGTTTTAGAGATAGAGATATTGCAGAAATCGTAAAAATTCTCAATAACAGCGCCACCTGTTGAGCGATTTACCCCAAAAACTAATCAGGACAAATTTATATCAAGAACTAACTGAATCAGAAGTTTGATGAAAAATTATACATTAGTTTTTGAGATACAGCTATTGCGGAAATTGTAAAAAATGCATCATAGCAGCGCCACCTGTTGTGCGATTCACACCAAAAACTAAATAACTCTCATTTATATCAGGGTCTAACTGACTCTGAAGTTTGATGAAAATTGGTGCATTAGTTCTTGAGATATAGAGCTACTTCGATAATCATGACTAATGCAGCATAGCAGCGCCAGCTGTTAGGTTATTTACACCAAAAAGTAATCAGCTCCAAACTATATCAAGGACTAATTGAATCTGAAGTTTTATGAAAATCCTTACGTTATATCTTGAGATATAGCTATTGCGTAAATCGTGAAAAATGCTGCATAGCGATTTACACTTTTGGGCGATTTATACAAAAAAGTAATCATCACCAATTTATATCAGGGATTAACTGAATCTAAAGTTTTATTAAATTCCGTTCATTAGTTTTTGAGATAGAGCGCCCAAAAAAATTGTGTCACATACAGACTGAGTCACAGACTCGCAGATGCACAGATACATAGACTTACGGACAGACATTTTGTAAAAAGACGTTTTTTGGGATCTCTGGCTCCTAAAATGTGTAAATCCGTCGAAAACAGGGGTCCGAAAATTTTTACGAATCCGAAACTTTCTTCTTGTAAAGATAAAGATAGGAGAAAGTAATAAGTGTTTGAATTATCACTAGATGACATTACTTTAGAAAATTTTGCAAGAAAATGTTAGATTTTTTGCTGAAGTGTCGGTTTAGTTACTTGTCAATAACTGGGTGTTTCATCCTATGCCTCATTTGTAATTTATGCATCTGTATATGTATACTCAATTTGAAGTATTATTTGTAATTATTTTATTTTAAAATTGAATAATTATTTCCAAAACTCTAAACACCTTGCTACTTTTTTGATACTTTGTTCAATTTTTCTTTCTTGTGCGCTCCCAACCCCTCAAAAAAAGCTATTTTATCTCAATAAAAAAAATGTTAAATAAATAGCATACAATGCATAACGTTAACAAACTCCTTTCCGTTAGTGCTAAACAATGATAACAATGATAATACCCAAACAATGATATAACACTGTTTCTTTTATAGCAGTTTGTTAACTTCATAACTAGGTATTCATATAAGAAAACAACTACAGAAAAACCAGTCTAATCGAAACCCTTGTATAAAGTTTTCATAATCACGGTGAACTTAATAAAATATAATTATAAGTGACGATGTACCTAGTAAGATGGAAACCTATCTAAATTGGAATTTTCTGGTTCTGTGTGATTCCGCGATTCCGCCTTAGAAAATTTTACAATATCTCTAAAGTCATTTTATAAGTAGGAACTAAGATTCTAGCTTAACATACGCCAAAGTAGCCGAAATCTCGCCAAAATCATAAACTTTCAGTCTCGCATTATAAGTAGGCCGTCTCCATCATTCCCCGCCAACGTCAAGTAAAAAGTGGTTCAATGAGTAATGGTAACCGGAGCGGAAAAGCCATTACATCAACACTCAGTGCCGGACGAATTTAGAAAACTACACAATGTGATTCTCCCGGATGTGTCAATTCCAGGAATGAATGTCCGGCGCACTTCCCGTGGCTGTAAATGGTTTTTATTGGGCCTTTATAAATCTTGTTACACCGCCTCACCAACTGGCATTTTTTATTGGCGAAATCCCGGCTCTTTGCCGTTTTAAAGCGCATATTTTCCGACATTTCCCTCCATTTGACAGATAGTAGGAATGTATTTGCTCCTTTGTATCTAATAGAGTTGTTCGTATAAATTTTGCAACACGTTTGTTGAAGTATTAGCATTTTTATCGTGCGACGACCATGCTTTTTTGCAATTAATAAATCTTGAATAAGAACGAGCTTTGCTTTCCTGACGCTTTATACTTCATTTTTTATTACAATGGTAATCTGTTAAAATGTATTGATTTGCATCCAATTTAACTATACATTTTATGGTATATTTTAGATGCATCAGTTTTCAAATACCGCGAATAAGGCTTTTTAACAGTTCAACTCTTATAAACGTATAATCGTAGATTAAGGGAACTCTTCACTCACTTGAAAACACACTCTCCGTAATGTTAATCCTATGGGCAGGTTATTTTCAAATTTCTCGCTTCAATTTGAATATTTTTAAACGATTTTATTTACATAGGGTAGCAGAGGTCGATCTCTAATATGGCTATTTTGTGCTTTTTCGATTTTGGTTATAGATTTTTTAAATAAAGGAACTTTCACTTTCCAAACGGGTTCCAAAAGTGAAAGTACCTTTATTAAAAAAAATTTGCAACCGAAATCGAAAAAGTAAAAACATACATACGCGTCGAATTGATAACCTCCTCCTTTTTTTTTTTTCTTTAAGTCGGTTAAAAAACAGTCATATTACAGATCGTACAGGTTACAACAGCAGACCAGCATCTGTATGCCATCACATTTCTTCAATCCGACACTTTTCCTGCAGTGTTATCACCTATCCCACTGCTATTCCTTTGCTGGCCCAGCACTTTCCCTTACAAAAATTTCTGATACAATTGTATAAAAAAATAAAGTATTATAGAATTACGGCCCTTTTTTCTATAAGCTAGTTTCGCCAAGAGCTATAGAAATATCTGTAGAAGTGTCTATAACAGAAATGTTTAAAGAAATATTTGAACTTGCAGCGGTTTTCATGTGGTCACCCTCCCAAGTATTAACCGCGCTCGGTGCTGTTTGGTTTTCTTAATCAGACATGAACAAGTACTTTCAGCGTATTCTACGACCGCACGTAGCTGCCAAGTTCTCATCACACTATTTCAAGTTAGTTTCTTTTGTGATTTACGTTCCCAATCATTAAACTGGTATAGAAATTACTGTATTGTAGAGATATCATATATATTTTATACGCTTTTAAATCCTTTGTAACTTAGTAAAACCAGGTTTAAAGAAAAAAAAAAGCGCGTCGAAATAAAGAATTTATTTATTTATTCATTTACTTATTTATTTTGTTGGTGGCAGTGGCACTATATTATTTACAGTTTAAAAAAAATTAGCTCCACAGCTTAAATTGTGTTAAGATATTCATTTAAGATTTGTCTTCAATTACATGTCTTCGATATTCGCAACGCCACCTAGCGTAAGGGTTCCCAGCAATAATACAGCAAAAGTTCGTGCACTTACATTTAGTGATGGGCCAGCGCATGAGATAAAACGGAAGCCCACTAGAATTTTATCTGATGATTCTCAACAGCAAAGTTGACTGAAGCTGCTCGGAAGTGGTCATGCAGTAGTAGAACATTAGCCAGCACTTCTCCATCATTGCCAGCACCCATCTTGCCAGCAATTTCCTCTTTGCTGGATTGAAACGACAAATTCGAAAATAATCTGCCCATAGGATTAACATTACGGAGCGTGTGTTTTCAAGTGAGTGAAGAGTCCCCTTAACTTCAACGCAATAAAGTTTTAATAATATATGGAGTGAACACAAAGTCTTTCTCTGTTTACAAATCATTAGCAGGAAATAATTGCTGAAGGTAGTAATATAAACTTTTTTATCAATGTATGGTTCTGTTTTAAAACGTTTTTATATCGTCAATTCGATGGTCATAAACGTAGAATAGTGAATAAAAAATAATTTGGCAAATTTATTGTAAGGGGTAGACCAAAACCATGGCTCCAACGTTCTCCTGATATTACCGCTTTTAATTTTTGGTTTTGGTATTATATCAAAGACAGTCTTTGCCACGCCTATTAGTTATAATCAGTGATTTAGTGGAGGGTATAGGGGGGTATACGCCGTATACCTTCTGGATTTTTTTAAGGAAAAAAGCTACAGCATATATACACTAGGGTATACCCTCTGCCTTGAGCGTATACCCTCTGCTTTGAACGCATACCCTCTGTTTTTTTTTTCACGACTACACTCCTATGAAACATTGAAGGATATGATAGCAAATTCTGTGTATTGTGTTATAGAACAAATCTTAGATAAAATGTGACGTGAATTATAATATCGTTTTTGCATTCTCCTGAAAGATAGGAATGTTGAAATTTTCTAAGGTAATTAGTGTTACTGCAAACTCGATTACTGGTTTTAAAATTTACAAAAAATAAACATAACTCAGGATATATAATAGTATAATAGTTTTTGCCCAATAATTTTTCGTAATTAGGGAAAGACTCTATCTCACCCTGTATTACCTGTGCAGTTATGCATAGGATGAAGATATACTAATTAAATCTGAATTAATTGAGATAACCGAACTAATAATTAATTTTTCTTTCAGTTTTATACTATTTATTCCATCAAAAAATTCTTATAGCACTTTCTCCGTTTGACGCCCCCGCCTCTCTGGAGATTCAAAGATTCAAATAAAAGCAAGACAAAGCAAGAATGAAACTTATTTCGCAAAAATTATTTTAGAAAAATTGTTGTTGAAAAAATAAATTTATTGACTTATATCGTTATATAAGACTAGCAAAACCAGCGGCTTTGCTCGCGTAATAGTTGAAATATGCTAAGTGATATTTATATGTCTAATTTTTATTAAAAGAAATTATACTTTTAGGAATAATTCCAAAATTACTATTTAAAACACAGTTTGACTCACTGCATTAGGCAGAAATGAGACTTAAACTAATAAGAAGAACTAAAACTAAATAAATGATAAATTAGAAAATATTTTGAAACTTTTATGCTCAATTAATACGCTCATTTCAGTATTCATTTGAAATTTTGAATTTTTTAAAAACCATCTTCTTACATCTTAAAATTAACCATCACGTCAAATTCCAAGCTTCTTGTCTAACGGTCTAACCATCTCTCTCAACATAAAATAGTAACGTAATTTAGAAGGCATTTAAAGGCCTTTTTAGAACGTTTATTGTTCCTGAAAATCCCAGGTGGTAGAGACACTGGTATAAAATATAGCCTGTGTAGGATCAGAGACTGCCACCATTGATTCGCATCTATTACTTTTATAAACGGTTTATATTTCCTGAGATTGCATAGAAATCGTAATTTAGGACGTTTTTAAGACGCTTTTAGCTCCTCCCCTTCGCTTCACCCCTTTTTAATTTCGAATTTATTGTCGACAGTCCTTCGAGGGCATTTATATTTTATAAGTAAATACCATGCCATATTTAAAATTTCTAGCCTCTTCAGTATCACAGTAATCGCAATTTAGAACGTTGTTTGCTTCCGTTACCCTCTGGTGGTAGTGGCACAGACTTAAAATGTAGCTCATGTTTGAGCAGGTTCTATCACCAACAATTTGCCACCATTATTTTTTAAATCGGTTTGGTATTTGATAAGATTGCATAAAAATTGTAATTTAGAACGTTTTTAGAATGCTTTTCACTCACTTCATCATTTTAATTTTTTTCTTTCGGCGGTTCTTAGAAAGCATTTGCATCTTGTAAGTAATTACCATGCCAAATTTCCAAAATTTTGACCGCTCAGTTGTGCAAAACACCAAATTAGAACATGTTTTGCTCTTGCAATCCCCAGATGGTAGTGGCAGAACATAAAATATAGCCTATGTAGGGATTGTCAGCATCAATTTGCAACCATTACTTTTGAAATCGGTTTGATATTTCCTGAGATTGCAATTTAGAACATTTTTAGAACGTTTTTCGCGCATTTTTACCCCTTTTAAATTTCCAGTTTTTTCGAAACTGTTCTTAAAGATCATTTATATCTACTAAATATGTATCCTGCCTAATTTCAAGTTGCTAGCCCCTACCGATCACAAAAATCGCAATTTAGGACGTTTTTTGCTCCTGAAACCCCCAGGCTTTAGTGACACCGATATGAAATACCGTCTATGTTATAGCAGAGGCTGTCGGCATCAATTTGCTACCATTACTTTTAAAATCAGCTTGATTCTTCTTCAAATTGCTCACAAATCGTCATTTAGAACGTTTTTAGAACGCTTTTCACGCATTTTCACCGATTTTAAATGTGGATTTTTTTTTTAGGAAATGTTCTTAGAGATCATTGATATCTTATAAGTAACTACCATTTCAAATTTCATGATTCTAGGCCCTCCCATAACACAAAAACCGCAATTTAGAACGTTTTTTGCTCCTGGAACACCCAGGCGGTAGTGACACAAACATAAAATAGAGTCTATGTTAGAGCAAGGCCTGTCACCCTCAATTTACAACCGTTACATTTGAAATCGATTTGATACTTCCTAAAATTGCGCAGAAAGCGCCATTTAGAACGTTTTCTAGAACACTCTTCGCGTATTATCACCCCTTTTGAATTTCGAAATTTTTAAGAAGCATTCTTAGAAATCCTTTATATCTAATAAGTAACTAATATTCCAAATTTCATATTTCTAAGCCCTTCAGTAACGCAATAATCGTATTTTTAGAACGTTTTTTGCTCCTGCACCCCGTTTGCGATAGTGGCACCGACATAAAATGTAGCCTATCTTGGAGCAAGGGTTGTCACCATCATTTTAACACCAGTGTTTTTTTAAATCGTTTTGGTATTTCCTGAGATTGCGTAGAAATCACCATTTAGAACATTTTTTAGAACGTTTTTGTGCATTTTCACCCCTTTTAAATTTCGAATTGTTTAGGAAATGTTCTTAGAGATCATTGATATCTTATAACTAATATTCCAAACACACAACTGAACACAAGAACAAAGAAATAACGAAATGAGGGAGGCCCTACAGTCGCTTGCATGGTAATGCTGTACCCACAGCAAACTACATTTGGCAGTATGTCAAAATTATCTTTCATTCTCTTGAAATGTGATAAATGATAAAAAGCTTTCATTTATTCCCTGATTGCCTAAGATGGGGTCCATGTGACTCCATTCACAATTTCTACAATAAACAAAAAAATTTAACTGTGCGAAACTTACTAAGTAGATAAAATCATGAAAGAGACCTTTATAGGATAATTCCAAGAAAATAATTTTATCATACATATTCTAAATGAGTAAAAAACTGCAAAATGTCCAGATAGGTTCAAATTGACCCCATATTAATACTGCGAGGTTAATTATAAAATCTCATTGTCGGTGATGTTAAACAAATTCAGTATAAAGTTAAATAGTTATATTTATTGAAGTGTTAGTTTTCCTCTATGCTAACTTGTTGACGAGTGAAGAGGTTATGTTTTTCAAGATGGTGTGTCGGGTAATATGAAATATCACCTAGACAACTGTTTCATGACGAGACTAGTAAAGACGAACAATCATTCCACTCGGACGTATAATTTGAGATGAACTTTTTACCAGGTTGTACACCAGATGACGAAGATGCAGTGTGCCTGTTTAGTACTGGAAAATATTCAGAGGATGGAAAGAGGGAAGGAGTGGATATAATGCTTGATGTGGGCTCATGTGTATCATAACTTAAATAAATACACCGGAGCTCACAAACACAACATTTATTTAAAGCTACTAAAAACAATTTACTTATATCATCGAACAACATCTCGAGCCACAAGTTGGTCGTGAGTCATTACAATTTAGTTACGGTTACATATGTGACATCTCCCTTTTTTTTAACAAAAAGCAAAAATCTGAAAATAATACAAATACAAGCAAAATTAATAAAATTATAGTCAGGTAATATAGGCACATAAGTAGGATGGTTTTCTAATAAGTCTTCCAGATTTAGAATATACCTCTGTTAGTGAGTGAGTGCTATCGGTGTGGGAATTATTGTAGAAGGTAAAGGGGTGTTCAAATCTGGTGTAGATTTCAGCTCATTCCCAGGAAGGTTCAAATGTGGTATAGGTTTCTCACAAACTAAAATGCTAGATTTCTTTTTAATTTCCAACTTCATACTATGAGGACCTTTGTGGAGATGTCTTCTATTTCTTTCTAATATCTGTCCATCTTCCTTTAATATACGATAGGATCGTGATCTGTCAGCATTTCCTAGAACCTTGGCGAGTTGATTTGTATTTTTCTGAGTACCATCTGTTAAAAATATCAAATCATCTTCCTGTAAAGGTTTAAGTAATTTAATGTGTCATAATAAGATTTTTGAGTTTCCTGTCGAGTATTGAACTTCCGTCGAATCTCATCCTATTGGTTAGAAGGGGAAAAAATCTTCTTTACGTAGCACAATTCCATTAATTTTATGACCAAATAACAATTCTGATGGCGAAGGAATATTATTGAATATTGGTGTATTCCTGTACTTTAAAAGTGCTAAATATGGGTCTTTGTTATCAAAATCAGCTTTCTTAAGCATGTACTTAACAGTCTGTAAATGTCTTTCAACCATTCCGTTTGATTGAGGGAATCTGGGACTTGATGTTTTGATCTGGAAATTCCAAGATTTTATAAACTTTTTGAACCTTGAACTGTCATACTGCGGTCCATTATCAGAATAAAGAAGTTTGGGAATGCCAAATCGTGCAAATATACCCTTTAGTGCTTTGATGGTAGCAAGACTTGAGACTTCTGTTAATAAAGCTGTTTCCACATATTTACTAAAATAATCTATAACAAGCAAATATTCTCGACCATGGAAGTGAAACAAATCAGTTCCTAAAACTTCCTATGGGCCATATGGAACTTCTTTTGGCATCAATGGGTTCCTTTTTGTTTGATGTTTTGTATGACAAACATATTTTACAATTCAAAACAAAATCTTCTACTTCTTTTGACATACCAGGCCAAAACAAAATTTCGCGTACTCTGTTCTTGCATTTTTCAACACCCATGTGCCCATAATGTATTCGATTAAGCATATCATTTCTAAGATTTTTTGGAACAACAACACGCGGGTTTTTAAAAACTATTCCATTTGCAACTGTCAATTCTTCACGAAAACTAAAATAAGCAATTAAACTTCAGGAACTTTAAATTTATTTTCTGGCCATCCTTCCAAAATTAAGTTAGATACAACTTGTAATTCAGGATCATTTTTTGTTTCTTTATGAAAAATTTTAAACTTTTCACTTGACATAGGAATATTCTCAGTAATCATACCGACCTATGCCTCGATATCAATTTTAAAAAAGTCACATGTTTCGTCTAAGAATGATCTAGATAAAGCGTCTGCCAAAAACAATTCTTTACCCGGTTTGTAAAAAAGTTTAAAATCGTATGGTTGCAAACGAATCCTCATTCTCTGTAATCTTGCAGGACACTTATCAAAAGATTTATTAAGTATTGCTTCAAGAGATTTATGATCACTTTCGTTTTTAAATGATCTTCCAAAAAGATACTGGTGAAACTTCTCACAACCGAAAACCACAGCCAATGTCTCTTTTTCTATCTGTGCATAATTATTTTGAGCATCATTTAAAGCTTTAGATGCATATACAACTGGTAAGTTGTTCTGTAGAAGCACTGCTCCTTCCTAACCCATCTTTACTGGCATCAACTGATAAAGTGATTGGTTTCGAAACATCCAAATATTGCAGAACCGGATTTTTTGCTAAAATATTTTTTAATTCCAAAAAAATTTATCATGAATAGAATTCCAATTCCATATGTTACCTTTTTTTTTTTTTTTAATTAAATCTTTCAAGATTGCTGTTTTTTGTGAAACATTTGGGATGAATTTTGAGACATATGTGATCATACCTAAAAAAGTTTCTAGTTTTTAACCGTTATTAGGAGGTTTCACAGTTATAATTGCTTTAATTTTATCTTCATTAGGCTTAAAACCATGTTTAGAAAATTTGTGTCTTAAATATTTGACTTCTGTTACTCCAATTTTACGCTTACTCAAATTAAATTTAATATTTCTTTCCCAAGCTTTCTGAAGAACGTTTTTAAGCCTCCTATCATGTTCTTTTTTATCTTTTCCCCAAATTAATAAATCATCTATATATATTTCAACTCCTTCCTCTGCCCCAAAAACCTCACTAAAATTTCTATGAAATACTTCTAGAGCTGAGCAAATACCATATGGTAACCTTAAAAAACAAAATCTGCCAAATGGAGTGTTAAATGTGGTTAATTTTGAACTCTTTTCTATTAACTTAATTTGCCAAAAAGCCTTATTAGCATCCAAAATGCCAAAGACTGAAGCACCAGCCATTTTAGAAGCAATATCTTCAAATGTTGGTAAATAAAAATGTTCTTTCAAAATATTAGAATTTAAGTACTGCGGATCTAAGCATATTCTTAAACTTCCATTAGGTTTACGTACAATAACTAAGGAGTTAACAAATTTTGTGGGTTCATCAATCATTTTAATTATATTAGCATTGGTGACTGTGGTGGAGCCGAAACAATAGACTACATTTATGTTATTGTAAAAGATAAAACAATTTTTCAAAGACTCTGATGATGTATAGATGATGTACTAATGTTTACTTATTAAATAATTTTGGTTATTCCTATAAATCGTGATTTTTCTTCCAGTTTTAATATTTATTATAACCCTATACCATATTACCCGACTGTTGCCATTACACGAAAAGTGTAACTTTTCTAAGCTAAATATTGATATCTATTTTTTTCTTCCATTTTAAACGCATTAAAAGTACGTTAAGAATTAATAGTGAAAGTTTGTCCTTTACTGACTTTTAATATATCTCTATTTTTTACGTTGGCTTACAAATAAAAATGTAAAGGTATTCCATTATACCCGAAGTTCTTCTAATTGCCCCTGTCCACATCTATCATTTTTTACATCACCCACCACACAGAGTACAACGGGCACGATTTGAAACTCATCAAAAACTTTGTACCGATGAATCATTCTTGATGTTTATTATTTTTAATTCCGGAATATAGAGTCATTTTGAAAAATTTTAATTGAAACACCATACCATATTTTATTTATCTGTGTCATATAAACGAAATATTTTACCATTAAAACTTGTAGAACAAAAAAATCTTCTCTCAAATATGTATAAACGGAACTACCCTGTATTTTTCATGCTGTATTGCTTTTTATCTTCGCCAGTAAATCCATTATTGAAAATGCACACACACACAAAAAAAGCAAGAAAACAATAGAAAAGTTTATCATACGATATGTTTCATTTGGGAACAACAACTGTAAATTGCAAATCTTTAAACAAAATAGTTTTAAGAATTCTACATCGCAGAGTTTTACATATGTATATTTTTCAAATTAATAAGTCTTTAGCGTGAAATTCAAGAATAATACACCCCAAGACTTTAAAAAAAGGAATAAAATTTCTTGTTTGCCTGCCCTACCTTATACTTAAGGCCATTTCTCTTGGAGGATAAACCTAACCAAGTCCATAAATCCCACTCTTCCATAATTCACGACCTAAATAGCTCTCAAATATAATTGTCCCTATCCTTCTCTCTCTCTTTTTTCCAACACACCGCCCATCACACAGAGTGCCAAGGGCGCGACTTCAAACTCATCAAAAACATGTGCTGATGAACCATTCTCGACGTTTATTAGTTTTAATTCCGGAATATAGAGTCATTTCGGGCCCCTTTGATCAACAACGGGGCCCAGAAATCATAAACGTGCTGGAACGGACCCACGCTTGCTCTATGCAAAGCTGACGAGCCGTAAAATTTTATGACCTAGCTAAGTTGGCACATCTTCATCATCAGCAGGCTGTCATACGGCCCACCCTGACTCTAAAAATCTCTCGTTCGCCATTGTCGGGAATTCTTCATAGGTACGGAGGTAAAGGCGGGATTTCTTAATGGGTATAGCGAGGCACAGATGTTTGCTGAGATGCGACTCGTAATTTTTTTATATGCACTCGGCTCTCTAAACTCTCGAAGAAATGGATAGGTAAATTAGAGAAAGCATCGCAAAGCTGTTTTGTTCTCGGCTCTAAAAGTGTCATGCACAGCCTAAATTCCATTAGGATCAAACGAAACTTTTTTTGAAATTTAATATCGGGTCCAATATGAAACTAAAAATTTTGTATGCGTTTCGAATCCTATTTCGACTAAAGCTAGAGGAAAATCTCAGTACTGAAAAACTCGGATATAATGAGCTTCAGTGTAAATATAATGGAAAATCGGTGATCAAATTACTTGGTACACCATAAAAAAACTAGTATGTAGTGGCCATCACAAAACTTTCTTCTATATAAATCACGTCAATTAAATCATTTAAATAGTAAAAGAAATTACATCAATTTATTCATATAAAAGTATACCTGAATTTGAAGTTTGATGAAAATTCGTACATTAGTTATTGAGATAGAGTTATAGGGGAAATTCTGAAAAATGCAGCATAGTAGCGCCACCTGTTGAGCGATTTGCACCAAAACACAAACAGCACTAATTCATATTAAGGTATACCAGAATCTGAAGTTTGATGAAAATCCGAGTATTAGTTCTGGAGCTAGAGCTACTGTGGAAATCACAAAAAATGCAGCACAGAAGCGCCACCTGTTGAGCGATTTACACCAAAAGGTACAAAACATCAATTCATGTCAAGGACTAACTGAATCTGAAGTTTGATAAAAATCCGTGCATTAGTTCTGGACATTGAGCTATTGTGGAAATCGAGAAAAATGCTGCATAGCAGCGCCACCTGTTGAGCGATTTACACCACGAGGTGCAAAACGTCAACTCATGTCAAGCACTAACAGAAACTGAAGTTTGATGAAAATCCGTGCATTATTTCTTGAGATAGAGCTGTTACGAAAATCGTGTAAATGCTGCAAAATGCAGCATAGCAGCGCCATCTGTTGGGCGATTTGCACCAAAACGTTACCAGCACCAATTCATATCGAGGATTAACTGAATCTGATGTTTGATGAAAATCCGTGCATTAGTTCTTGAGATAGAGCTAGTGCAGAAATCGCGAAAAATGCAGCATAGCAGCGCCACCTGTTGGGCGATTTACACCAAAAACTAATCAGCACTAATTTATATTAGGGACTACTTGAATATAAATTTTTATTAAATTCCGTGCATTAGTTCTTGAGATAGAGCGCCCACAAAATTTGTGTCACATACACACAGACAGACAGACAGACAGACTCACAGAGTCACAGACAGACATTTTGTAAAAACATGTTTTTTGGAATCTCTGACCTCTAAAACGTGTAAATCCATCGAAAACCTGAAGTCGAAAATTTTTACGAATCCAATACTTTCTTCTTGTAAAGATAGAAGAAAGTAACTAGTCGGATGTACCAATCCCAAAACTTTCTTCTATCTCATACATGTTAATACTTCAAAATTCGCTATCACATTGCCAAAATTAAATTGCAATCTATGCATCTCATGAGGATTCTAAAGATATGAAATTCCGTGCATTAGTTCTTGAGATATGACAATCGCTGAAATCGTCTAAATCCAGCAAAATGCTGCCTAGCAGCGCCACCTATTGGGTGATTTATACCAAATCCTAATCAGCAACAATTTATGTCAACGGCTGACTGAATCTGAATTTTGAAGAAAAACCGTGCATTAGTTTTTGAGATAGAGCTATAGCGAAAATCGTGAAAATTCCTGCATAGCAGCGCCACCTATTGGGTGATTAACACCAAAACCTAATTAACAACAACTTGTGTCAACATACAACTAAATCTGAAGTTAGATGAAAATTCGTCCATTAGTTTTATAGATAGATCTATTGAGGCAATCGTGAAAAAGGCAGCACAGAAGCGCCACCTGTTGGGCGATTTACACCAACACATAATCAGTAGCAAGTCATGTCAAGGACTAACTGAACCTAAAGTTTGATGAAAATCCGTGCGTTAGTTCTTAAGATAGAGCTATTGGCGAAATCGTGTAAATCCTGCAAAATTCATCATAACAGCGCCACCTGTTGGGCGATTTACACCAAAACATAATCAGTATCAATTCATATCAGGGACTAACTAAATCTGAAGTTTGATCAAAATCCGTGCATTAGTTCGTGAGATAGAGCTATTGCAAAAATCGTGAAAAATGCAGCATAGCAGCGCCACCTGTTGAGCGATTTGCACCAAAAACTAATCAGCATCAATTTGTATTAGGGACACACTGAATATCAATTTTTATTAAATTCCGTGCATTAGTTCTTGAGATAGAGCGCCCACAAAATTTGTGTCACATACACACAGACAGACAGACAGACAGACAGACAGACAGACAGACAGACAGACAGACTCACAGAGTCACAGACAGACATTTTGTAAAAACATGTTTTTTGGAATCTCTGACCCCTAAAACGTGTAAATCCGTCGAAAACCGGAATTCGAAAATTTTCATGAATCCAATACTTTCTTCTTGTAAAGATAGAAGAAAGTAAAAAGCAATTTAACAAATTACAACGACCATTTGGAAAACGATTTTTTTGAAGACTAAAATTTAAGACATAAAAAATCGCACGGAGTTGATCATACATTACGTACGCCATGAATTAAACATTAATAGTGTTATGACACGTAAAATTTGCAAGCCAAAAATATCGCCTGCGACCCGTCAAATTTCATGAAACTTAAGTATTATCCACTTGAAACTTACGTAAATATCCAAGCATTTCATTGGCTGTTCGGGAAAAGGCTTTTCCATCGTCAGATTTCCAAGATCTGACGGCCAATTTTAAATGAAATTTCATTCTTAAACTTCTAAACATCCGACAATATTACTTGTTACACCGTCGGATAGAGAAAAAAATCTACTTATAAATGCAATTTGTTTGAAAGCTGTATCTCAATTTGTTTCTGAGTTATTAATTTTTTTGTAGTTTTTATTACTTTTTTGTCATAGTGGCAACAGAAAGTATCCATCGATGTTGAAATTAAAGGGAAATACAGATTACTGTATAGACCAATCAGAAAACGAATAAATTGCAGATTAAACCAATGAAAACTTTCAGATATGCTTTTGATTTCCCATCCTGACGGGATTGGAAAAAACTTGGTAAATTAGAGAAAACATCGCAAAGTTGTTTTTATCTCGGCCGTAAAAGTTCTATGCACATCCAAAATCCCATTAGGATCACACGAAATTTTTTTCAATATGAAACTAAAGATTTTGTATGCGTTTGAAATCCCATTTCGAATAAACTTGGAGGAAAATCTATCTCAATACAGTCGAATTCGGATGTAATGAGATTGGGTGTAAACATAATGGGGAATCAGTGATCATATTACTTCGTCCAGTACATTAAAAAAAAAAAAAAAATAAAAATAAAAAAAAAAAATAAAAAAAAAAAACCTTGGAAAATTAGAGAAAGCATATCGCAAACTTGTTTTCTTCTCTGCCGTAAAAGTGTCATGCAGAGATAAAATTCATTAGGATCACAGGATTTCTTTTAAAATTTAGTACTGTGTCCAATATAAAATTAAAACTTTTGTATGTGTTTGGAATACTATTTCGACTAAAGTTGGAGGAAAGTGGCAATACAGACAAACTCGGATATAATGAGCTTGGGTGTAAATATAATTCAGAATCGGTGATCAAATTACTCGGCCCAGTATTAAACTAGTCGGATGTAACAATCCCAAAACTTTCTTCTATCTCATACATGTCAATACTTCGAAATTCGTTATCACTTTGCCAAATTAAATGGCAATCTATGCTCATCATAAGGATTCTAAAATTATGAAATTCCGTGCATTAGTTCTTGAGATATGACTATCGCTGAAATCTTGTAAATCCAGCAAAATGCAGCATAGCAGCGCCTTTTATAGGGGGAATTACACCAGAACTTACTCATTATCAACTTATATCAATGTCTAACTGATTATGAAATTTGGGGGGAAATCGTGCATTAGTTCTTGAGATAGAGCTATTGCGCAAATCATGCCAAATGCATCAGAGCAGCGCCACCTGTTGAGAGATTTGCACCAACACATAATCAGCAGCAATATTAATCAAGGTATACTTGAATCTGAAGTTTGATGAAAATTCGTGCGTTAGATCTTGAGATAGAGTTATTGAAGAAATCGTTCTAAATGCAGCACAGCAGTGCCACCTATTGGGCGATTTACACCAACACGTAGTCAGCATAATTTCATATCAAGGACTAACTAAATCCGAAGTTTGATGAAAATGTGTGTATTAGTTCTTGAGATAGAGCTACTGCGAAAGTAGTATAAATCCTGCAAAATGCAGAATAGAAGCGCCACCTGTTGGGCGATTTACACCAAAACGTAAACAGCGCAAACGCATATCAAGGAGTAACTGAATTTGCAGTTTTAGAAAAATCCGTGCAGTAGTTCTTGAGATAGAGCTATAGCGGAAATCCTGCAAAAGACAGTATAGCAGCGCCACCTCCTGAGCGATTTACACCAAAAACTAATCAGCACCAATCTATATCAGGGACTACCTGAATATAAATTTTTATTAAATTCCGTGCATTAGTTCTTGAGATAGAGCGCCCACAAAATTTGTGTCACATACATACAGACAGATAGACAGACAGACTCACTGACTCACAGACAGACATTTTATAAAAACATGGTTTTTGGAATATCTGACCTCTAAAACGTGTAAATCCGTCAAAAACCGGAAGTCGAAAATTTTTATGAATCCAATACTTTCTTCTTGTAAAGTTAGAAGAAAGTAAAAATTAAAAAACTTGTTAAATTAGAGAATTCATCGCGAAGCTGTTTTCTATTCAGCCGTAAAAGTGTCACGCACAGTCAAAATTGCATTTTGATGATACGAAAATCTTTTTCAAATTTAGTACTGGGTCCAATATGAAACTAAAATAATTGTATGCGTTTGGAATCCTATTCGACTAAACTTTGAGGAAAACCTCAATACAGACACAGACAAACTCGGATATAATGAGCTTGGTTGTAAATATCATGGGAAATCGGTGATCAAATTACTTAGTATAGTATAAAAATAAATAATAATAATAATAATAATAACGTGTTAAATTAGAGAAAACATCGCAAAGTTGTTTTTTCCTTGGCCGTAAAAGTTTTATGCACAACCAAAATCCCATTAGGATCGCACAATTATTTAAAATATGAAACAAAAAATTTTGTATGCGTTTGAAATCCTATTTAGACTAAACTTGGAGAAAAATCTCAACACAGAAAAATTCGGATATAATAAACTTGGGTGTAAATATAATGGGGAATTAGTAATCACATTACTTGGTCCAATACATGAAAAAAAAAAAAAAAAATCTTGGAAAATTAGAGAAGCATTTTGAAACAAATAGATTAAAAATAAGAAATTCCTCCATCAACGGGTTTAATTTTTTGTTTCATTGAACATGGTTTTCCGCAAATTTTCTTTCATTGTAGTAATCATTGTTCCGACGCTCATACCCTTAAAACTGCTTAGTTATATCTACCAGCGTCAAAATCTGGCCACGATTGACGATACTTGTCGAAATATCGTCAAATTTGGTAGCACTCGGCATATTTAGATCCTTATAAATGCAGCCAATTTGGCGATGGCTGACTAATTTTGTGAAATTGTTGAAATTCAATATTGATGAAAAGTGGAAATCTTCTATAATCAGGTTCCACGCCATTTTACTGACGAGCGTTTGCGTAAAATTAGCTGCATTCTTAAAAACAAGGAATAGGGAAGCTTTCTTCTCCTCCCGGAATAGGCCGGAAGAGCCCTTTTTAGGTGCGTTCGTAATTATGTAAATACGTATAGCACCTATAGTCGTCGTTCAGTCCGTTTGTCTGACCGCATATAACAGAGCAAAAACTACCCAACCGAATGGTCTGAAATTTTAAATATATAATTGTTGCAAAAGTTAGCCGAGTCATTTCAAATTTTATGAAAATCGGATGTATAGTTTAATTACAGGGACAGTCAAAAGTTTTCCGTTACAATGAGGCCAATGGGAAATAATTATTTCAAGTGCGTTTTAATGATGTTACAGCCTTTCGAATAGAATGGAATTGATATGCACTTATGCACTAAAATATACATTCAGTACAATATGCGGTGTAAAAAATTATTATAAAACTAGTTATAGTAAGAACACACCTCATTTGCCACGTTTGACGAGCAATTTACAACTTGTAAAATATTATTATCCACTGTTTTTCAAATTTCAGCGATGATGTCAACTAGAGTGTCTCTATAAATAAGAGAGGGAAAATCGTTATCACGTTTGACGAAATTTCCAACTTGTTTTTCTCTAAAATAATAAAAAAAATTGATTTTTTTTGTAAAAACTTTTTTGGGGGGGCTTTTTACCAAAATTTGGGGAGGTTGCCGGGGGGAAATTTTGGTGGGAAGTTACAAATTCGGATTCAGCAACCCAAAAAACATCTAGAAAGCCGGTTTCCAGTACTACCATTAATTTTGCTAGGTAAAATTCCCTATTGCCTGGACTATATGAAGCGAAATCGTTTACGGCGTATTTTAATGATGTTACTCAGTTACAAACATGATGAAATTGATATGAATTTTTGGAGTGCAGTAAAACATGCTTTCTGTAGAATATGGGGTGCAAAGCATTTATAATTCATTTACAGGGTCACACAAAAGAATCGGTTATATAATAAAATACGGGGGAAAACTGTTCGCAGCGTATTTTGCTTATGTTGCACAATTTGAAGCATGATAAAACTGATACACATTACTGAAGTTCATTACAAGATGCCTGCAGTAGAATATAATGTGCATCACATTTATCGTTCATTTTACAAAGGCGCGTAAAAGATTTCGGATACGATACTGTATCTGAATTATTGTCTATTAGGGATGATTGCTGAAAGTGAGTTTTCTGGTATTGTACGTGTTTAAAATTCCATTAAACTTTTTGCACACTACGTGGTGTATGTAAATTATATAGGCCATATACAGGACCACACAAAAGAATTCGTAAGCATTACTGAGAATGAGTGTGGATTGTTTGAAGGTGTTTTTTTTAATTTGAGTTATGCATTTTCAGGATCAACTACTACATATATAGTATAATCAAAGATGTTTGTAGCATATAAATTAAATCATATTCAGGGCTAAGCAAAAAACTGAATAATTGGTCGTCTATCATTAGTAATTCCTGTAACTCTGATTTCAGTAGTTTAAACGTGTTTTTGCCGCAATTAAATTTCAGCTTAATATGTGGCGTGTATAAAAGTCTTTAGATAATATACATGTCTGTAGAAAAGAATTCAAGTACGTTTCTGTGTATTGGTAGAAATTGCTAAAAGTATATTTTCAAATGTGTTATGCGTTTTCTAACTAAACTAAATGCTAGCACACTCTGTAGAAAATATACAAATCTATATACACAGAAAACAAATAAGACCTAAAATAGGTAAAAAAATGCCCGAAGTGGGTTGAAAGATCCTTAGGTATGGGGTTACCCAATTCGTGTCCCTATGCCTGTTTTGGTTACCGCTATGTAACCATTTTGGATGCTGTTAAATATCCATTTTGAAAAAAAAAGAAATTCTAAAATGAGTATTTAACAGTGCCTTAAATGGATACACAGTTATATAACCAAAGTTGATAACACATTTGGTAACCAAAACAGGTATATGGGCCTACTTTGGGTAACCTCACACCTAAGAATCTTTCTACCCAATTCGGGTATTTTTCTACCCGTTTTAGGTCTTATTTTTTTCTGTGTACAGAAAAGGATTATAAACAGAACAGATAGACTGCATTATAGACAGAACAGATAAGCTGCATTATATACAGAAAAGATTGTATACAGAGCTGCATAAAAGAATTGGAGTACTTTTCCGGCTATGTGCAGTAATTGTTGAGATCTGTTATGAGTTTTCTAAAATGTTTTCTTAGATATCTTCTTTAACTTGTTAAACGAAAAAGTTTTAAATCTACATGTATAATTCTTGGAAATTTTTTAGTAGAAAATTTCCCATTCAATAATATTTCAAATTTTAATTGCTTAAGGGGGCAGATCACGTTGACCTTAAAGAAAAAAAAAATTATTTTTCACAAATGTCCGAATGGATACCTTCAAAAGTTACAAATCCACTGCAAAAAGAATTTTACAAAATTACCAATTAGAACAGAAGTTATAGATAAAAATATCTTGTATAAAAGCATTTGCTGTAATGTTATAAGCCAACTTTGAAGCCGTTTTCCTAAAAATTGATTTTTTGGTATTGCATGCACCCTCATTTAAAAACTAATTATCATAGAACGTTGAAATTATGTATATTCTTAGTGTACATGCGTTAGTTTATGTTGAACCTCAATTTCGTCTGATTTTTGTCACAGAAAATTGTGAATTGAAAAAATAAGTATGCATTTTTTTGGTGAAATTTAGTGAATATGCTTAGGAAAGCCATTAATTGTGCTAAAGAATTTGAATATACTTTCAAATGTAGGTTCAGTATAAAATATAGTATTACAAGTATTAACAAAATATGTAACATTAAACATATATATGATAGAAGAATAACGCCATAATTAACGAATAAAAGGAGTTTAATGGTTCTGGATTATAATTTTCACTTCAAGTTAATACTGTATTTGCAAAGTTACGGGAGGGTAAGGGGTTTTGTGGAATCTACCGGCATCATCTGAAAATTCATATCGGACTCCTGCCCAGTGTCATAGCGACTTTAGCCCTCATCTAGAGCTAGATAGATCCGTCTGATCTCAGCCACTTCGAAATGAAATCTGAACTTGGGCTGTTACTTGTTCCCAAACTCAGAGATGCAAAACTGATCATCAGCAATTTCAATTCCATCTGCTGTTCTGAGGTCACTATTTTCTCATGGAAACTGCTGACCGTATCTTGTTGCTAGGAGGAGAGTGTTTTGTCAAATACAGCCATCTGACGTGGAAAAAATAAGTGTTATTCCATCTTTGGACTGTTTTTGATCAGGAATAGAGATCATATTGGCCAAATTCATGGCACATAATAAGAATTACAGTGTGTTTAGGTATGTGCCAGATGTGGCACGTGGTGCAATGAAGGGTTAAATACGGTCATTTTCTGGCTGCTCAACGTGATATGCCCCCTTAAAAGGCGTACAGCTAACAGAGTGAAAAAGTGTCCAAGCCGGGACTTGATGCCGGGTCATGGGTATAGCGCACCGACACTCTACCAACTGAATCACTTCGAACTATACCCAGTCTGGCACTTCTCACTATCATACATTGGAAAGACTACAACCGCAGTGCAAGATGGAATATTTTTTTCGCATTTTACTACTGAAAAATTTCCAAGAATTACATACATTTATTCAATTTCATCGGTGCTGGATTCTCTTTAGTTTCGTGTTTGCGCCGGAGATAACTGTAGCTCAACGGAGCTCACGGAAAAAATATTCTATCTTGTGCTGCGGGTTCGAGTCCCGGCTTAGACATTTTTTCAGTCTGTTGACTGTATGCCTTTTAAGCGATTGAAATTTGAAATATTATAGGAAAAGTTTTGTTAAAATATTCTGGAAGTGTTGGAAAGTGTTTCATAATGTATGCTTGACACGTGATTTTCCCTCCCCCTCCCTTACCTCGTCAATAACCTAAACCTGACATTTAATGTCATTCTATATTTGAGTCGAGATATATGCTGCTTTAAACAGAATAATTTTAACTATTATCGTCCTGTATACATTTCTGAGAAAAGAAGAATACGAATTAAAACATTTTCCTAAAGTTCCAGAAAATATGTTGCAGTTTATGCACTTCCATGCTATTTTTTCTATCATAGAAGTTTAAAATGTCCTAACACTTTACTGAAACCATTGTATGTAAATTTGGCATCAAATCTAAAACGCCATGAATGATTTAGAATAACATTCATTTCTTTAAATTCAACTATTCAAGTTGCGCTGTGCAAATGTCGAAATTTATCTCAGATTATTCCGAATCTGATAGTTTCAAATACCCATTCCAAATCTCAGAAATTTTCCGAACTGTAATTATAATTTCTAAATTCAACAAAATATCCCATTCGAAACGATCTCTCAATTTCAATTCGAGCTTTAATCTGTAAAAGGCAGCGAATAAATAACACTGATTCCTCCTCCAAAAGCTTCAACTTTAATCATCCACTATTTAGGAAAATCGGGACGCACACATTATTCCTACTCGAAGTCTGTGATTATTGAACGCACATTGGATCAAATTTAATCTGACAAAACACTCGGCCTGATTCCATTTGTGCTGAAGACATTAAAGTCGGGGTGATAAGGATATAATCACGCCGACATTGGCTGTATGTGTTATCTCTATCCAACTGGGCTAATTTATAAGAGTGTTATGTCTTAATCCGATTGAATTCCAAATTTTACGGAAACATTTGGAAGGATAGGAAAGATGCATGTTTGAAGATTAAGATATTTAGGAATGGACATAATTATCAGATTAGAATAGTAACCCTTATCGATTCGTTTTGAGATTTAACGTATCTATGGTATATCCAAATATGCATTTTAATTGATACTCTAATTTGTAATAAACAAAATGGATTTTGCTAAAATTATAATGAGTAATATTATCTTATTAGATGATTGAGTTAATTTTAATTCTTTTTTACATTTAAAAATTCATTTATTTAAGAGTCTAATGTACTAATCACGCGAATACACTCGCAAGAGAATGTTAATGCGTTCTTTTCGAATTTCTCGTTTGTATTTCAATATTTTTAAAGAGGGTTTATTGCATTTCAAATTTTTTTGTATATGATATCTGAGATAACCGGGTAATTTTTCATATTTTGAATTTTGCTTGCAATTTTTTATAAGGATACATTCTCTTTCAGAATCGGGGCCGAAACAAAAAATGACCTCATTAAAAATAATCTGCAATCAAAATCGAAAGAGTAAAAAAATACCCATTTAGAGATCAATGTAAGCTGTCGTATGCAAAGTAATCATTTCTAAATATTGAAATGAAAGCACAAAATTTTAAAAGAATACTGTCATTGTTTTATCATTAGCTTGACATCACGTGACTAGTGAGCTCACACACTTCACTAATTATAAAGAAGTTCAAATATGCGTATAGTTGAATGTTGTTGGAAAAGACAGTATACGCTACTGCCCTAAATCGACGTTTTCTAGGATAAAAGTGATGAAAATGGAAAGAAAAATATTTCACTTCTCATATTTCACTTCTCAATCTGTTTTGTAAGAAGCCTGCGCCAGTCACGAGTAGAAACTCGCAAGCTAATGTTAAACCAATGGTAGCGTTCTTTTAAAACTTCTCGCTTGCATTTTAATAATTTTTTCTTCATTTACTTATTTAATTTTTTTGCATAGGATAGCTGAGGTTGAGCTCTAATATTGTTAGTTTATACTTTTTCGACTCTGGTTGAAGTTTTTTTTATGAGATACTTTCACTTTTGAAACTGGTTTTTGAAAGTGAAAGTAACTTTATATACATAAAAAAAAAAAAAAAAAATCTGCAACCAGAAATCGAAAAAGTAAAAACTAACAACATTAGATATCGACCCCAGCTATCATATGCGAACAAAATATTTAAAATATTATAATGCAAGCGAGAAATTTGAAAAGAACGCTCCCACAGGTTTCACCCAGCGCGCGAGTTCCTTCACGTGACTATAGCGGCTCTTAACCAGAGATAAAAAAATGAGAAGTGGAATATTTTTTTTTCTTCCATTTTCATCATTTCCATCTTTTTTATATATTTGGTACTACTTAGTTATCCCGTCGACAAAAAATCTATCACTAAACTATAAGATTAAATGCCAATAATGGTTGATGGTAAATGTCACATTCACTTGACTTTTAGCAAGTTACACGTGTTTACGTCATCAAGTGATTTTTATTTCGACGTTTTATTTTTATATTTATTAATGTTATACTAATTTATTTGTTCTTTCGTTATTTAAAATAAAAATTTTGTCAATCTGTTCAATTTGGCGAGTGGTTTGGCGATTTATATAATTTGCGAAATTGGGTGACGGAATAACTACTCCATTGTACCGTATTTTTTAATTATTTTCTATTATTTCCAAAAGGAAATAGCCAAAAAATTAATTAATTACTATAGAACAAAATAATTTATATAAATTTTAAAAAGAAATAAAAGTAAATATACATTTATTATTAAATAAACAACAATAGCCGGGTTACCATGTCTATCAAAATAATGCCATTTGTGCGCCAATTAGGTACCCCGGTGCGTATATGACATCTGTGCCTAATATTTTTCTTTTCGTTTTGTTTTTTTAAAAAAAAAGAAGTGAAAGCCATCAATTTAAATGTTTCATTTTTAAATGAAAGTTTTGTATTTAATAAAATGATAACGAAATACAAAAAAAAGCATTGTTCTTAGCATAGATTTAAAGGAGGCCAAACTGTCGCCAAATTAATTTAAAATAGTAACCTTTTCTGAATTATGAAAAAAAAAAATCTGTTATGATTAAAATTTGAGTTGCCATCATTAGAAAAAATGTATTTAAAATTAGAAAAAAATTAATATTTCGAAAACTAATTCGAATTTAAAAATTCTAATACCAGTTTTGAGATCTGAGGATCAACACGGATTTTTGGTGTAAATTTCATCGCAAAGTATTCCATATTTTAGGAGAAATCGCCATGAAACAAAGTCAGTTGTTTAATCAGTCGATTCAAAGAATCGATACATTTCAGGCGTTTCATATATTCGTTTCATAAATTCGTTTCATTAGGATTTTATATATATATGGTAGATATATGCAAAAAACGGATTTATAGCAGTAGAATATGTCTTTTGCAGCTATATTCAACTACGCATATTTGAACTTCTTTATAATTGAAGAAATGTGTGACAACAAATGACAATATGCAGAATCGCCTCTGTAGTGAAAGGGAGGTATAGTGCGAGAACTTTTGAAATGCTCTTTCAGCTAGTTAATCGGCCTCCCCCTCCCCTTCCTTAAATTTAATTTCGAACTGGATTGAGTGTTTCCATCAAACAAATTTATATGCATTAAGCAACTTCCATTGGGATACCGTATTTTATTATTCCCACCATTCAATCATAATGTTTAATTAACGAAAAGAAGTTTTCAAGGAAAATTGAATTTTTACTCATTTCGACTTCATCAATTTCAAAATATAAATTAGTGACGAAATTGGGAGTGAATTAATAAAAATAAATGATTAGATGAAATATCACTTCAGGTATTAAACAAATTATATTTTCTTTCAAAAGTGTTTGGCTAATTTTGAAATGTTTTGAATGAAATAATTTAAGAGCAGAAAGAAAAATCAAACTTTTTACATACTTTGGTGAAACGATGTATTTGCATTTAAAAACATTCAGATTGATTTTTCTACATCTGTATCTTAGTAAAAAATAGGTTAATGTCCGATTTCAGAGCTTTGAGATAAACTGCTTTAATGTTTCTTATTATTTATGAAATTGCTTTGAAACAGTAATTTAATTTAATTTTAAGCTATGAGGTATTCGCTACAGCTTTTGCCGGCATGACCTCAAATGATCTCAAAATGGCGTTATTTCCTTGGAACAACCTTCCTCCACGAGGAAAAAAGGCAGAATCTTTTGAAACAGTACTGAAAAAGTTGCTCAGCGGCGTGATCAATAGCGAAGGCCGGTGCCAAGCTGAGGCACCGGTTTCGGCCCTTGCACTGGTTTCATGTTTTAGGCATCAAAATAATCTAGCGCTTTTCCAACTGGCATGGCAAGTACGTGGTGTGCGGCGACAAACATAGTTTTGCAAAGTGCAATAAACAACCTAGAATCTTCAACTCAGCTTAAAATAATCAGCCCTGGTGCTTGCTGGTGTGGTCACCGCGGTGTGGCCCGCCGCCTGCGGCGATCTGGCGTATGTACCACAATGCATCGCCCCACTTTCCAGGCAATTACAAACCCGTTCAGCTGGGTTAACCCCGGTAGGTAGGGGCCTGGTCAGCGGTCTCCAAGGCACCGGTTTCGAATCCCGGTGAAGTAATGCTGTGTTTAAAAGTGTTATATGTAAATGGAAGAAATAACAAATTGTTATGTCTTGTTTGCATTATCTGTTTCTGTGTATAAATTAAGGATCATTCGAGTCGACAGCTATAGTTGCTATGGGCATGCTGTAGTTGGAAAAAAATATTTCTGGGAACTCACCTTTTCATAGAGTAGATGTTGATGCTACCGGATTTCAGTTTAAAATCCAATTTACAACATTTAGCCAAAAGCCGATATTTTTCAATAAACAGTTATAATTATTGTATTTTAGTTTTTATAGTATTGTATTTGTACCGCATCCACCTAAAAGCAATATTTAATCAATCTCATAGTAACATTTTCCATTATGAATCAACATAAATTGAAATAACAGAAATAAATCCATTTATTACTTACTGGCACATCTATCTTAGAAGTTTCCAAAAGAACGATGATGAGTAGTATAGAAAAGGGTGTTCGAAAGAGACGGAGGGAGGTGAGGTGGAAGGTGGAAATCGTACTATAGTATGAGAGGGTTTGAGGAGAGTGTTAGGAAAGGAGATAAGAAATGATAATCTGATAAGATAATCTGATAGTGAGATAAGAGTAAAGTGTGGAAAGATCATGCTATAGTAGGAGAGTATTAGTTTAGGAAGAAAGTTATAGATAGTTTTCGAACGTAAGGAGTCGATCTAGATCATACTATAATATGATGGGGTAGGAAGATGGTAAAATTTTTAGACGGGAATTAATTTTCGTATCATCTTAGGGTTTGAATGAATGACCATATAAGGTGATGTTATACTATAACATAAGGGGTTAGATCTTTTTGAGAGGAAGCTTATTCTTTGGAATCGACTTAGAATTTGCACATGAAAATGTTAGATGGCGCCCTCTATCGGCAGGAAATGGAAAGTATTGTAATTAGGTTTTTCGTAAAAATTTCACTTGGAATCGAACCTGTGATAAAATAGTCTCTTGACTTGATAATTTGAAGTAGGTTTAACTGATCAAGCCAAGAAACTATACCTGTAAGTCGAAAATTTAGATGTTTCAAGACAAAAATTGTGTTCTTCTCATTTATGTGCATTGGTTTGTCGGTTACTTAAGATAAGTTAACAGTACCTATTTTAACTACTACTATACATTGAGAATTACTTTAATGTATACGATTTTATTGATTTTGCATACGAAAGTAGGATCATTTTACCAAACCTTAGCTTCGATCTTCGTATCAAATTTCATTTTTTGTAACTGATATGCTATCCACTGTTAGAGAATTACTTTAATGTATACGATTTTTATTTTTAGTTTAACTTATTTTATCGATTCTGCGTGCGAGAGTAGGTTCATTTTACTAAACCCTGGTTACGAACCTGCAATTTTCGTATCAAATTTCATTTTTTTTCTTGTGATTGATACGCTATGCACTGGGCAAACCGTGCCCCAACATTTACTAACACACTTTTGAACCATATGTTTTCAAAATACGTAACCCTTTATTATGCTCTCATTTAATATTAATTTAACTTAAGATGAGTTATAATTGCATCACAACATTTAACATTCTGATAGTTTTTATTTTTTTAATTTTCTATTTTAATTTCCTTGTACCGCAATTGGATAGCGCATATGGCTGTAAACCATGGGGCTACCGGTTCGAGTCCGGTCAAGGGCGAACTATTATTTTTCTTAATAAGTTTAGAGATTTCAAGGACACATTTGTTTCCATTTTGAGAGAAAGTTATACAATAAGCAATTATTATAAATTAAATCAGCTACTAGCTCGTTATTGTAATATATAATTATTTAATGATTCTACATTAGTTCCAATGAATTTTAAAACTACATCTACACTTCAACTCATTCTTTTGTAGAGTTTAATAAAATTTAGTACTAATTTAACATATATTGGTTTAACGTACATCTCAATAATAAAATTAACTTGTAAAAGCTTAGAACGATGAATTCAAACTCGTAACATGATTAATAATGTACTTCTTACACATACATTCTTTTTTAAACTTATGTCACGTGTTTTTATTAAATTTAACATATATTTCACTGAAATAAATTAACGAAACCTTAGAACGATGAATTCAAACTCGTAATTCGAATAATCATATACTTTCTAGACATCACAAAAGTATCTTTCAATATCTGATTGATCCACTTCCCCTGAACTTTATAGTTTATGTCACGTGTTATTCATAAATTTATGTACTAATCATTAAAATTTTCTAACATGCGGCCCCTATGATTATATAAAATTGAATGGAACGAATTTTTTCATTAGTGTTTGCTTTTCTTTAAATGTGTGAAGACGTTTTTACACTTAAGATAATATGGCTAGTTTTCAAGATGGATATTCTACTATGTTAAGCGATGAATAATGTATCAAGATTAAATGATCAAGACATGAGATTAACAGTGTAACCTAAAGTAGAACCCGTTTCAGATAATGAAGTGGAATCCTCTGTATCAGAACCGAAGTCACCTTTTATATGTACCATTTGCTGCAAGTCTTTTTATCCTGCATTAAATTTAGTGATAAATAGTAATTCTAAATTAAATACTTGAACAACTAAGTCGTGAAAATAATTAAAGTGAACTAACTAATCATCTACATTTTAAAAATACAAAAATTACTAAAAAGAAAAAATATAATGTTTCAAATTTTGTCTAAGTAATTGTAAAATATTTAAAAAACATTTAATAATATTTCTACATGATATATACTAAGTATTCATATAATATTTTATTAAAAAGAAAAAATATAATATTTCAAATTTTGCTTAAGTAATTGTAAAATATTTAATAATATTTGTAAATAATATTTACTAAGTATTCATATAAGTTATCATGAGATATTATTAAATTGTACTAAAAAGAAAAAATAAATATCATATTTCAAATTTTGTCTAAGTAATTGTAAAAGATTTAAAAAACATTTAATAATATTTCTACATAATAGTTACTAAGCATTCAACTAATATTATACTAAAAAGAAAAATAAATATCATATTTCAAATTTTGTTTAAGTAATTGCAAAACATTTAATAATATTTCTACATAATATTTAGTAAGTATTCAACAAATATTGTGCTAAAAAGAAAAATAAATATCATATTTCAAATTTTGTCCGAGTAATTGTAAAATATTAAATAATAGTTGCTAAGTATTCAACTAATATTATACTAAAAAGATAAAAATAAACATCATATTTCAAATTTTGTCTAAGTAATTATCGCAAAATATTTAAAAGACATTATTTAATAATATTTTTACATAGCAACTACTCAATAATCATATAAGTTATCAGGAAGTATTTTTAAATTGTACTAAAAAGAAAAAATAAATATTATATTCCAAATTTTGTCTAAGTAATTGTAAAATAGTTACTAAGTATTAAATTAATATTGTGCTAAAAAGAAAAAAATAAATATCATATTTCAAATTTTGTCTAAGAAATTTTATTCAATTAAGTAAGTATTTGAAATTATGTTTCAGTAATTGCAAAACATTTAGCGCTATTTCAACATGATATTTACTAAATATTCAACTAATATTGTACTAAAAGGACAAAAAATTTATAATATTTCAAATTTTCTCTAAGAAATTGTATTTAACTAAGTAAATATTTACTAAGTATTCATATAATATTGTACTAAAAAAGTAAATAAATATCATATTTCAAATTTTGTCTAAGTAATTATATGCAATTAAATAATAGTTACTAAGTATTCAACTAATATTGTCTAAGTATTCAACTAATATTATACTAAAAAGAAAATAAATATAATATTTCAAATTATGTTTCAGTAATTGCAGAACATTTAATAGTATTTCAACATGATATTTACTACACTGTTAAAAATAAAGGTTTAACTTTGAACAAATAAACTGGTGAAAACAAGAGGTTTCACCGAGTTTCCCGTTCAAATAAAAATGACTGGAAAAGAAAATCTTATGCTGGATGCACAATAACCGAGTTTACGGTTCTACCTTTAGTTATCGTTGAGTGGCATCACATCACGATCACCCCACAAGGCCACACAAGCTAAACTTTAATGGCGGCTAACAACTTAAGCGTCAACATGAATATCGCTTATTTTGGATTTATCTCCCCGTCCCCATCAATCCTTGAAATACAAGTAAGTACACTAGTAGCTATAGTTTATTTTACTGTTAGTACACATTGTAATGTTTTGCTGAAACTCCCTTGCACAAAATTTATATTTTACCTGTAAATATTAGATTAGCAATTTGCTTAAGCCTAAAATAGTACCGGTTCTACATTGCATCCGGAGCGAAATAAACCACTATTTTAAAGCTATTAATAACTTAAGTTTAATAATTTAGTTCAGTTCAAAGATTTATACACGCGAAATTATTTTTCGATATCAGTTATTTTTGTTTGTTGATGTTTTCAATTTATGAATGCCTCGCTATCATTAATGCTTGTCATACGCATTCAAGTCCTTACTACAACATGATATACTTATATATGTTTGCAAAACTGAATTTTTTACATTACTTAAAAGAATGTTTACAGGATTTTATGTAGCTAAATTAAGTATTAAAAAAGGTTTATATGATTTTTTAAACCATTCATTTTCCAAAATTTAATGTAATCAATAAAAACTAGTGGTTGCCTTTTTTTTTTTTCTAATGAGATTGCTATATAATTTAAATTCAAAATTATCTTTATTTTGTAAGTAATGGATATATGAAGGCATACGAAACAAACGCCAACTGTATTATACAATGAATATTTTGATATTTTAAAACATTAAATTAGATGAAAAATAAAAATCGTGAAATGCAAATTCTGGTTTGTGTATGAGATTATAATTTTAAATTTATAATTAGCTGTATCTTCTAAGTAAAATAATGGATATTTGCAGTTGAGGTTCCTGAAAAGTGTGTTAGAAGATACAAATTTAACATTTTAAAAATATCAAAATGTAAGAAACATACAACCATGAAATGCAAATTTTGGTTTTTGAAAATATACTATTACAAATTTATGACATATAATTGTATAACTGTTTTTACATTGTGCATTATATATAGCTCAATAAATATTAAAAAGGTTTATATGATTTATTAAACAATTTGTTTTTTAAAAATGAAACCATAAAAACAGGTGGTCGCTTTTTTTAAAATTATGAGATTATAATTTTAAATTCATAATTAGCTGCATCTTCTAAGTAAAGTAATGGAGATCTATAGCTATAAGACCTCCAAGTCTGTTAGAAGGTACATTTTGATATTTTAAAACTTTAAATTTGTTTAAAACTTAAAACCGTGAAATGCAAATTTTGGTTTTTGAAAATATACCATTACAAAATTATGACACATAATTGTATAACTGTTTTTTACATTGCTAAAGCATGTTTAATAATGCATTATATGTAGCTCGATAAATATTGAAACGGTTTATATGATTTATTAAACAATTCGTTTTTCAAAAACGTATGAAATGCATATAATAAACAGGTGGTCGCTTTTTTAAAAAATTCTATAAGATTATACAATTTTAAATTCATAATTAACTGTATCTTCTAAGTAAAGTAATGGAGATCTGCAGTTGGAGGTTTCTGAAAAGTGTGATGCATTTTGATATTTTAAAAATGTTAAATTTGTAAAAAACTTAAAACCGTGAAAAGCAAGTTTTGGTTTTTTGTGAAAATATACCATTACAAAATTATGACATATAATTGTATAACTGTTTTTACATTGTGCATTATATATAGCTCAATAAATTATTAAAAAGGTTTATATAATTTATTAAACATTTTTTTTTTCAAAAATAAATGAAATCCATATAATAAACAGGTGGTTTTTTTTTTTTTAATTATATTATAATTTTAAAATCATAATTAGCTGTATCTTCTAAGTAAAGTAATAGAAATTTGTAGCTATTGAAATCTCCAGCTCTGTTTGAAGGTACATTTTGATATTTTAAATTTGTTTAAAACTTAAAACCGTGAAATGCAAATTTTGGTTTTTGAAAATATACCTTTACAAAATTATGACACATAATTGTATAACTGTTTTTACATTGCTAAAGTTTGTTTAATAATGCATTATATATAGCTCAATAAATATTGAAAAGGTTTATATGATTTATTAAACAATTCGTTTTTCAAAAATAAATGAAACCCATATAATAAACAGGTGGTCGCTTTTTGTTAAAAATTATATTATAATTTTAAATTCATAATTAGCTATATCTTCTAAGTAATGGATATCTGAAGTTAGAGGTTTCTGAAAAGTGTGTTAGAAGATACATTTTGATATTTTTAAAATGTTAAATTTGTAAAAAACTTAAAACCGTGAAACCAGGGAGCTGGAGCCCGGAGCCGGAGCGCTCCGGAGCTGTGTTATCCCTGGAGCTGGAGCTCTAAATTTTCCCCAGCTCCAGGGCTCCTTTAGTTTTTAATATTCTTTTAAATCTTTTTTTTTTTTCAGTCTTTTAAATTTTTAGGCTCAAAATATTTTAATTACAGTAGAAGATTTTTATAGCGCGATTCTATATAATGCAATTCTCCATATAACGCACAACTTCTCAGATGTAAACAATGAATTTTGCAGGTAAGAAGCACCTGAAATCCCACATCGTAAAAATTGCTACTCTCTAGAAAACTACATTTGATACATTAATTCAACTTTATCTCCTTAATTCAAAACTTTTTAATGAAAAAAATTTGCTATTATTACAATAAATATTATATTTTTGGAAATGAGTAATATAATGAATGATTGGGTCCAGGCATAGTTGGACCATGTTTATAAAATAAACAATATAAAATGATCATATAATGCAAAAATTTATAATTTGGATAATTCCTGGTGACAAGAAGTGCAGTATAAAGATACTCTAATGTATTTTGGTATCTTTCAGATTTATATGGTCGTGTTTATAAGGTAAATTTAATGATGTGTGAAATGTGATCCATATAATGCAAAATTCTATATAACGCACAACCTTGCGTTTTTAGGTTTGCGTTATAAAGATCTTCTACTGTACATCATTATTCAGTATTTTAATTATATCATTTTTTAGGTTTTTATTATTATTATTAGAGAAGGAAACCTTCTCAAAACATGGTAACACTACTTTACTTCTACTTTCTACTTGAACTAAGTGACAACACTATTTGAAAACAAATATGGCCGCCTGTTGTTTACATGTGTAGTTGTACAATTTTGGCTGTTTGAAAAGTGTAGAAGAAATTTAAGATTTTTCTGTTTAAAATTCCACCAAACTTTCTATTTTAAAAGCAAATGCTAGATGTCATACTTTCTGAACAAGCATTTGAAGTTTGATGAGAAGAAAAATGCATTTTGTCAGATCTTTAATGAGGTAGAAAGTATTTGTGAGCAAAAAATTAAACATGTAAATTAAAATCTGCAACTCAAAAGCGCGAAGTCGGAGCCGAGCTGGAGCCACAGTATTTTCTCTAGGAGCGGAGCTGGAGCTGGAGCATCAAAAATTGTTCGGCTCCGGGTCACTGCGTGAAACACAAATTTTGGTTTTTGAAAATATACTATTACAGAATTATGACATATATCTGTATAACTGTTTTTTACATTGTTGAAGCATGTTTATTAATGCATTATATATAGCTCAATAAATATTAAAAACGTTCATATGATTTATTAAACAATTCGTTTTTTAAAAATGAATCCATAAAAACAGATGGTCACCACTTTTTTGTTAAATTATGAGATTATAATTTTAAATTCATAATTAGCTGTATCTATTACGTAATAGATATCTGCCACTATAGACCATTACAAAATTATGACATATAATTGTAATTAACTCGGGTGTGAAACATGTCTCCCAAGGGCTTCCACTGTATTTTAAAAATTGTAACTTCATAATACAAATTCTAATTTTGAAATAATATTCAAATATAAATTTAGCATAATTTATAGTTTTTTCTTTTAAATTGCTATAGGATTTGCCGTAAAGTGTCAAACCTGCCATCTTAAGAGTACGCTGATTTAGTATGCCAGTGTTTCAAACAACAAAAGATTGTCTTTTTGATGTAAGTACATTTTAGTGTTAGTTTTTGTTAATTTTATCTTTCAATAATGTTTTAATACTCGCACACATTGTTTACATAAATGTTTGACACTTTCTGTGTCATTTATTTATTTATAGCTGTAGCTGTGTAATAAGCCAATAGTAGATCTTAATGAGTGAGAAATATTATTTTACATGCATTTATGAGAGAAAAAAAGAATTTTTTTCAAGTGCAACTTCTGATATTATCGACAATTGCAATATATTTCATAGAAATTTTAACTTTCAGTTTATTACACAGTGCCAGTTTGAACCATCAATGATATAAAACAAAATTGAAATATATTTAACAACTGTCTACTTTAAACTGCACATAAAAAAAAAAAAGTCTTAAAAAATGTAGAATGCTTAAAATTCAAAATATTGCTTGTTTGTACCCTTAAAGATTGAAATGTTGGATAAAAAAGTGTCTGTTTTCTTAAATTATTTCTATTTTCAAGTGTATGAGTAACCTATAGTGTTCAAAAGTAAAAAAATTGAAAGGTTTCTTAAAGCAACTTTATTTTAGTTAATTTCGCCTTTCAATGATTTAGAATACTCATACACATAATTTACATAAATCTTTGACACTTTCTGTGTTGCTTTATTCATTTATAGCTGTGAAATAAGTCAAAAGCGGATCTTAATGTGGAAAAATATTATTTTACATGCATTTATATTTATAAGACAAAAATAAGAATTTTTTCAATAGCTTATCAATGTTTTAACATATTTCACAGAATTTTTAACTTTTGGCTTATTACACAGCACAACTTCAAACCATGAAGGATATAAAACAAAATTAAAATACATCTTTAAATAACTGTCTTTAAACTATTTACATAAAATAAGAGTAAAATCTTAAAAAATGCAGAAAACTTAAAATTCAAAATATTGCTTGTTTGTACCCTTAATTGATATGTTGGATAAAAAAGTGTTACATAAATTATTTCTATTTTAAAGTTTATGAATAACCTATAGTGTTCAAAAGTAAATTTTTTTAAAGATTTCTTAAAGAAACTATTTTAGTTAATTTCATCTTTCAATAATGTAGAATACTCATACACATTGTTTACATAAACATATATGGTACTTTCTGTGTTGTTTTGTTTATTTATACAGGGTGTCTACAGAATCTGGAAATCAGGGAATCATGTAAAAACCAGGGAGGTTTATCAATCTAGAAATATCAGAGTACTTTGTAAAAATATTCGAAAATCAGGGAAATTTGTCTATATTATGAAAATATTTGCATATTTACCTTGCAAACGAGATTGATTCGTCTATTTTATGTACCATATTTTTTAACATGCTGATTAATCTTTCCCAATATTTTTAAAAAGTTGCGCATGGTATGAGTTTTTGATATTTAATGCAAATTAAGGTGATCAGATGTCCTAATTTTCTGTACATCGTGCTTATATTGAAGGCAATTTACCCATTTTTAAAAATTTTAAATGATACATTAGCATAACCGGACCAGGTGGCCAGTTTAATCCAATTAGCTATCCCGTCAAATGTAGATAAGTCTTAGAATTGAATATTTTTCAGAAAATGAGGAAATTTTCTGGTCACCCTATATCCATTGGCCACTACATGAAGTTGGATTGAATTTTGAGTTCGGATTTATAAAACTGTCAACAAATACTTAATGAATATTAGGCAATTTTTGTGTTTTTCTCTTGTTTTTTCTCGCAAGGGAGATATTAGCAGGCTGGATAAGTGTGTTATATGAGGAATCGACATTCATGAAAAAATACGGTATGTGTATTGTTAATAATGGAAATCAGGGAAGTCTGATAAAGATAGTCAGGGAAATCATGGAAAAATCAGGGAATTTTTTTTAGAATTTCTGTAGACACCCTGTTATAGTTCTGTAATAAGTCAAAAGTGGGTCTTAATGGGTAAAAAACATTATTTTACATGTATTTACAAGACCTAAAATAAGAATTTTTCAAGTCCAAATTCTGATATTGACACAGCATATTTCATAGAACTTTTGAAAATTTAGTGTTGAATCTAGAAAAAAAGTCGCCATTCAACAATTTTTAAAAAAGGGCAGAACATTCTTGAAAGTCACTCTTGTACCTTGTTATTTTTTTTTTCAGTTGATTAGTTTAATTTTATCAATAGTATTTTGTGATTTTGCCGCAACTGATTGAATTTTTCGATCTTCCCCCCTCCCTCCCGATATGTAATGTTGACTTTAGGGCCGTGGTTCCCAACTTGGGGGGAGAGGGGGGGATTTGAAACTTGTTACTCACCCGTTCGCCAGACTTGTATAAAACCAAAAACTTTCTGCGCACATAAATATTGGATCAAAAACTTTCTGCAAATTAATTTAATGTTTAATAAAATAACGTGCTATACATAGCTGCCAACTCTTCCGATTTTTTCAGAATTCTTCTGAAAAATCGGCATGTTTCCGATTTTACCCACGTAATGAGTTTTCTTCTGCTTTTCGTCATTTTCTTCCGATTTTTGGCCTTTTTTTATGTGAGTTTCGTCAAAGGATTGCGGGAAAACCCAAAATTTCACCGAAGGTTCACGGGAAAGACGCAAATTTTGTCAGAAGATCGCATAAAAAACGAGAATAGTTAATTAGTTAATTTCGCCTTTCAATGATTTAGAATAGTCATACACATAATTTACATAAATCTTTGACACTTTCTGTGTTGCTTTATTCATTTATAGCTGTGAAATAAGTCAAAAGCGGATCTTAATGTGGAAAAATATTATTTTACATGCATTTATATTTATAAGACAAAAATAAGAATTTTTTCAATAGCTTATCAATGTTTTAACATATTTCATAGAATTTTTAACTTTTGGCTTATTACACAGCACAACTTCAAACCATGAAGGATATAAAACAAAATTAAAATACATCTTTAAATAACTGTCTTTAAACTATTTACATAAAATAAGAGTAAAATCTTAAAAAATGCAGAAAACTTAAAATTCAAAATATTGCTTGTTTGTACCCTTAATTGATATGTTGGATAAAAAAGTGTTACATAAATTATTTCTATTTTAAAGTTTATGAATAACCTATAGTGTTCAAAAGTAAATTTTTTTAAAGATTTCTTAAAGAAACTATTTTAGTTAATTTCATCTTTCAATAATGTAGAATACTCATACACATTGTTTACATAAACATATATGGTACTTTCTGTGTTGTTTTGTTTATTTATACAGGGTGTCTACAGAATCTGGAAATCAGGGAATCATGTAAAAACCAGGGAGGTTTATCAATCTAGAAATATCAGAGTACTTTGTAAAAATATTCGAAAATCAGGGAAATTTGTCTATATTATGAAAATATTTGCATATTTACCTTGCAAACGAGATTGATTCGTCTATTTTATGTACCATATTTTTTAACATGCTGATTAATCTTTCCCAATATTTTTAAAAAGTTGCGCATGGTATGAGTTTTTGATATTTAATGCAAATTAAGGTGATCAGATGTCCTAATTTTCTGTACATCGTGCTTATATTGAAGGCAATTTACCCATTTTTAAAAATTTTAAATGATACATTAGCATAACCGGACCAGGTGGCCAGTTTAATCCAATTAGCTATCCCGTCAAATGTAGATAAGTCTTAGAATTGAATATTTTTCAGAAAATGAGGAAATTTTCTGGTCACCCTATATCCATTGGCCACTACATGAAGTTGGATTGAATTTTGAGTTCGGATTTATAAAACTGTCAACAAATACTTAATGAATATTAGGCAATTTTTGTGTTTTTCTCTTGTTTTTTCTCGCAAGGGAGATATTAGCAGGCTGGATAAGTGTGTTATATGAGGAATCGACATTCATGAAAAAATACGGTATGTGTATTGTTAATAATGGAAATCAGGGAAGTCTGATAAAGATAGTCAGGGAAATCATGGAAAAATCAGGGAATTTTTTTTAGAATTTCTGTAGACACCCTGTTATAGTTCTGTAATAAGTCAAAAGTGGGTCTTAATGGGTAAAAAACATTATTTTACATGTATTTACAAGACCTAAAATAAGAATTTTTCAAGTGCAAATTCTGATATTGACACAGCATATTTCATAGAACTTTTGAAAATTTAGTGTTGAATCTAGAAAAAAAGTCGCCATTCAACAATTTTTAAAAAAGGGCAGAACATTCTTGAAAGTCACTCTTGTACCTTGTTATTTTTTTTTTTTCAGTTGATTAGTTTAATTTTATCAATAGTATTTTGTGATTTTGCCGCAACTGATTGAATTTCTCGATCTTCCCCCCTCCCTCCCGATATGTAATGTTGACTTTAGGGCCGTGGTTCCCAACTTGGGGGGAGAGGGGGGGATTTGAAATTTGTTACTCACCCGTTCGCCAGACTTGTATAAAACCAAAAACTTTCTGCGCACATAAATATTGGATCAAAAACTTTCTGCAAATTAATTTAATGTTTAATAAAATAACGTGCTATACATAGCTGCCAACTCTTCCGATTTTTTCAGAATTCTTCTGAAAAATCGGCATGTTTCCGATTTTACCCACGTAATGAGTTTTCTTCTGCTTTTCGTCATTTTCTTCCGATTTTTGGCCTTTTTTTACACGAGTTTCGTCAAAGGATTGCGGGAAAACCCAAAATTTCACCGAAGGTTCACGGGAAAGACGCAAATTTTGTCAGAAGATCGCATAAAAAACGAGAATTCCCCCAAAAGAGCACGTAAAAACACAAATTTTGTGAACAGAACGCGAATTTTGTCAAAAGATCAGGTAAAAAAAAGCACTGTCAAAAGATTGCGTAAAAACACTATTTCCGTGAAAAGATTGCGTAAAAACACTATTTCCGTGAAAAGATTGCATAAAAACACTATTTCCGTGAAAAGATTGTGTAAAAACGCGAATTCCGTTGAAGGATCGCGGAAAAAACGCGGTGTTTCGTGAAAAAATCGTAGAAAAAACCAAATTTCACCGATGGATTGCGGAAAAACCCAAGTTTCGCTGAACGATCGCGGGAAAGATGGGAATTTCGTCAAAAGATTGCATAAACAATGTGTAGGGGTGATTTTTGTCCAAATTTTCCAAAAATTTAAGGCATTGATTTCCGAAAATTAAAAATCGGCCACCAATTCAGACATTGCAATTTTGACATTTTCGGCCAAAAAAATTTATTTTGTCAAAAGATCATGAAAAAACGACAAATTTCGGCTGAAGATTGCGAATTTCGTCAAAGGGTCGCGCAAAAAAAAACCTCATAGCTAGTGTCGGAAGTGGACTCCCCCCCCCCCCCTTAGTTGTAACTTTTCAGAAAATTTGCTGTGAATTTCAGAAATTTTTTTTTTACTCAGAATCACCCTAAAAAAAAAGAGAGAAATTTAGGAGTCAGAAGTTTTAAGTGTGTCTTTTAATGTGAAAGGTAGAATCTATGAATATTCAAAAAAAAAAAATAGTAATTTTTAAATAGTAATATATTTAAGTTATTCTTTTTTTTTCATAATATATATTGTGTAATTGCAAATTAGTGAATATTTTATTCGGGTTTCTCTTTGAAATTTGTTTGTTTTTAAATCCTTACTGAAAGCGTTATAAAACTTAAAAAATCTTCTGATTTTTCACCAAAATCTTCTGACTTCTTCTGATTTTTTGACCAAAATCTTCTGAGTTTTACCGAAATTTAGTTGGCAAGTATGGCTATATGACTTTGACGGTATGAATTTTAAACAGTAGTTTTAAAATAATTACCATATAATTTAAAAATTAATTAATATTAATTACAGAATAATTATGCTGGCTAAAAAAATATTAAAGCTAAAAATCCATGATAAGAAGGGGTGAATTCTTATCAGTTATTTTGTCAATGCATTTAGAAGCAGCCCAATCCTTAATATTGTGACCTCTTCTCACAAAATGCAATAATGGACATTGCTTCTGAAACAACTGAATGACATTTTGCAAGGAGGGGTCCATTCATAAGTATAAAAATTAAAGAGACCGATGAGTTTTTATTGTGGCCCTTTGACGAAATTCTCATTTTTTCCGCAATCATTTGGCATAATTTTTGTTGTTTCGAGATTTTTTGACGACATTTGTGTTTTTTTTTTTTTTCCGCAATCCTTTGACAAAATGCACTTGCTTTCTCCTGTCCTTTGGTGAAATTTACATTTTTTCATGATCTTTTGACGAAAGTCACGTTTTTTACGCGGAGTTTTGACAAAATCGTGCTTTTTTCCGCGATCCTTTGACGAAATTAGTTTTTTTCCGCGGTTCTTTGACGAAATTTGCATTTCTCCCTCCCCTCCTGATCTTTTGACAAAATTCATGCTTTTTTCCGCTATGCTTTTATGAAATTCGTTTTTTTCCTGCGCTTTTTTGGACGAAATTTGCTTATTTCTGCGATTCTTTGATGAAATTAGCTTTTTTTTGCGATCCTTTGATGATATTCGGGTTTTTTTTTCTGTGACCTTTTGAGGAAATTCATGGTTTTTTTTTTTTTTTGCGATCCTTTGGTAAAATGCGCTCTTTTTTTCGCGGCCTTTTTGCGAAATTTGTGTTTCTTTCGCGATCCTTTAACGAAATCAGTTTTATTCGCGATTCTTTTACGAAATTTGCGGGTTTTTTTTTTTTCACGATTCTTTGACAAAATTCGCTCTTTTTCCGCTATGCTTTTACGAAATTAGTTTTTTTCCTGCGCTTCTTCGATGTAATTTGCGTTTTACATACGATTCTTTGACAAAAAGTTTTTTTCCCACGATTCTTTAAAGAAATTTGCGTTTTTTCTGCGGTCATTTAACGAAATTTGCATATTTTTTTTCCCCGCCATGCTTTGACAAAATTAGGTATTTTTTCTGCGAACGATTGACGGAATTAGTTTATCTTCGGGGAACATTTGTTGAAATCCGCAATATATTTCAGTGACTTTTTTTATGTCTGAATTTTCTGACTGGTGGCCGATTTTTTTTTAATTTTCGGAACCGAATACCTTAAATTTTCAGAAAATTCAGAACAGAATCACCCCTAGCAAAAAGCAAACAATAAATAAATCGTACATAAAATTGGGGAACATTTTTAATTTTTTGGCATTAAAAAAAAATACAATAACAAAAATTACTTTTTTTTTTCTAAAAAATTTTCCGCAAAGTTCTGAATTTTGAAGAAAAAATTCTGCAAAATTCGGAACTTTGCGGAAAATTTTTCGTGTGTGCGCATGCGTCTATATTATACAACTCTGCCGTTCGCTATCAGTTTCTTTTGGCATTTTTTTGGTTGAGATGTTGGGAAGAAAAAATGTTGTAGACAAAAAATAAACAGAATAGAAGCAAATTTTTAAAAATCAGTTTTTTTAATTGAATTTAAAAATTTTTCCCCTATCGAAAGTTTAAAATAGTTTAACACCAGAATAATTGTATGAATAATCTTTTAAAATGTTTTGACATCTAATCTTAGTATTAAAAATCTGGTACTTTTTTGTTAGCCAGGTGCCAGTGTTACATATATATATATATATGTAATGTACATATATTGTATATATATAACACTGGCGCCCGGCTAACCAAAAAGTACCAAAAATCTTTATAATTTTTCTGGTTATTTAGGTATTTTATAATATTTGGTAATGCTTTCGATTATTTATTGAATGACCTTTCAACTGCTATTTGCTTTGCTATAAATCACATGAAAAATATTTTACACATGAAACTATTTAAAAGTATATATAAATTTGATTCTCTTGAGAATATTTAACCTAAACAATATATGAAATATCTAAATGAGGTATTAACTTTATAAAATTTATAAATATTAAGTAGCATTAGAAAAGAAAATGGGTAGATAATAAATATGTGTGGCTCTCTCTACTTTAGGCTTCTTGCACAATAAATAAATTTATATGACGACATATACATTTTAAATTTTAAAATCAGATGATAATATATGGAAAACAATTCATGATATTGGGAAAAGGAAAACAGAGAAAATGTGTTCTGATGAGGAATAAATGTATACTTAAAATTGATAAAAATAAGAATCATGAAATGCTTTTGTGTATTGTGTTATCCATAAAATGAAAATTTAGTGTCCAGAGCTTTTCCACCAATCCTTAAAACATTACAAAAATGAATTATAAAATGATTGAGTGTTATTAGTTTTAATCAGGGCTGCGGAGTTGGTGGGAAAAATGGATGACTCCGACAATGCAGACCTGCTTGAAAAATGGACAACTCTGACCCCGACAATTTTAACAGACCAAACTCAGACTCTTTCGCTCAAAAATGGGCCCAACTCCAGACCCCTGATTTTAATGCTAAATATGTCATTCTTCAGGATATTTTGAGAAGATTCAGAATGTATAATACTTTTCTTTAATTGAGGGATGTTGAAAAAGTACAATAAATGCCTTTTTGGTGCAAAAGCGAAGATGTATACAAAAAGATTCTCATTCTCAAAGAAGAGTCATTTCATTTATAGAATTATGTTAAAAACACATTTGTGACACAAGGTTCACCTTTTCAACAAGTTAAAAAAAAAAATGTGAAATGATTAGTGATTGTAAGGTTCTTATATTGTTCCATCTTGTAATAGAGCTCACTTTTTCTGTAATAAGATACATAATTTACAGAGTGACAAGGAGGGGGCGTGGCATGGTTATTTTATTAATGCTCTGGTGGGGCGTGAGCAGTAAAAGGTTAGGAAACACTGCTCTAGGGCAATTTGGCAGGGTGCAGCTCCCGTCGGCCCTTATATATAAATTACGTTATGCACCCACTGGCCCTTTTTAACTGGTGCATGCACTCGGCATCTCTTTTTAACTACTGCATGTGCCCGGCGACCCTTTTTAATTATTTTATGCACCCAGTTTCTCATGCAGCAATTTTTGATGCGCCCTTTCAATTCACTTTTTTCTGGTCGCAGAAGGAAAAGACTCACAAAATATCTACTCTTGTCCCCCCCCCCCTCCTTGTGTACACGTCTAAACAAATTAAATTATTTCATGTATAATTTGAATTTAGATATTTATTAAGCAGTTTAAATAGTCCTAAAAGCAGTTCGATGACTGTTACATATTAAACTAGATGATTATTGATAAATTCTCGATTATGTAGGTTCAGTCTCAATTACTTTGGATAATCGAGGTTCTATTGTATATATGTCGTAGGCTAATTGAGAAATAAGGCTCTTTGCAAAGAGCCGGTCTAATTGGAGAATCGTCGCATAAAATTCTATACATTGCTACATAAAATTCTATAGAATTTTATGTAGCGGGCTAGTGATGATGTCTGCAGACCAGTAAACTCTGATGTTTACTGGTTCTTTGGACTAGTGACTTTTTTTATCAATTCTACCGCTGTTTATTATTATAGGTATAGTTTTGAATCTGAAACAATTAGGGATGCACCAAATGTTTGGTATCCACTCGACCATGTTACCAAATATTCGGCTTGGCCAAATAGCAAACTATTCTGTTTGGCCGAATAACGAAATATTCAGCCTAACCGAGTTTTTTAAAAACCTTATACCACTTCTACGTCTAATAGTCAATTTATAAAGATATTCAGAATAATTAGAAACAGAATCATATATTTAAATAAAAGATAATGTTTTTACATTATTTATTTGCTGTTTAAGTATTTAAGAAAATTAACCAATCCCGAGGATTTTCATTGGAATTAATTATGTACAAATTCAAGTTCCTGAATATTGTCCAGTAAATAATCTGTTTCTTGCTAAGATTTTAAGAACATTTACGATCTCTGAAAATGATCGCCCACTCCAGACACCGATCTAGGATGCATTTAAAAACTTCCTTGCTTAATCAAAGGGAGTAGAACAGTTATTCTTGCTGAGTTGCCGCCATATAAAATTTGAATAGATTATATTATTTATTTACTTTAGTCTCTTCCTGACAAACAAATAATATATGTCCTGTACAATTTTTCTTCCATTTTTCCGCAATTTCTCTTTGATTTTAAAATGATTGTTTCAGAATTTAAGAAAATTTTATTCATTTGTTTTAATTCACAGAAGAAGCCATGAAATTTAAAATTTTATTCGTTAAAAAAGTTTTATAACTATCCTCTTCTTAAATAACTCAAAGCAGATTTTTTTTTTTTTTTCAGCATAAAGTTTACTTGAAAAAGCTCTTGATTATCAAAATAAAAGTTTCTGTTTTAAATATTATGTTATGTAAAATTGTTTTAAAATTTAACATTTTAATGCCTTTAAACTTTGAAATATAAATGTATTCGACAAGCCGAATATTCGGCCTAGCGGTTACTATTTGGCTAGCCAAATATTCAGTATTCGGCCAAAATCAGTATTCGGTACATCCCTAAAAACAATATACTGACCTTACTTTTGAAAAATGGGTTAACCCGACCTGCAACAAAAATAATTAACATCGGGAGAAGATTTCCCCACCACAGTCTGCCGTAACATTTCAGAAAATTGGCTGTGGATTTGAGAACTTTTTGTTTTACACAGAATTGCCCGTGGTGCAGTGGTCTCCACACAACACAGACATGCACAAAAACTTCTATTTTTATTATTATAGACTCCTTCCACGTTAAATTGTCTGTTGTTCTACAACTCAATGCATAATCAGACTTTGCATAAAAAAAAATTTTTTGAAATAAGGGGAGGAACAAAAGGTGGACTTCTCATGTGCAAACCAAACTCATAGGTAGAACATTCATAAATTGGGATTCAATTTTTTCTATGAGATTCTTAAAAATATACCACGATTTCAGTATACTTTGATAATATATTCAAGGGGTGGACAGACTTAGATAAAATGTAAAACTGTCTGCAAACTCAAATAATTTCTTAAAAATTTTCTGCAAAAAAACGCCATGCCCCTCCTAAGTCCTATATCGCCGCTAACAGCAAAAGTGAAAAAGTCCCCTTTCCAATCCCTCACATTACCTTACATGCACTCAACTCAGCTTGGTTGCGGTTTTCTCAGGGATGGGAAAATTTAAGTTTAATCTGTGACCCTCTGAGAGAGGGGGGAAAGTTACTGGTCCAATTGAATTTTTAGTGATTTCAGACCAGCAGACCATAAAGGATTTCGAAAGCAGGTTGATTTTTCAAATGCTGAAGCTTTTCCTTGTAAAAGAGAATTTGATTGATATGCTGTTTAATTTTTAGATTATTTTTCCTGTGTGAAATTTTATTATTATTATGTCTGCACAAAAAACAATTTTATGTCTTAAAATATTTACCCTTTCATTTAAAACAGGTGGAGAAATTAACCTGATGCTTGGAGCTGCTAATACTTGGATACTAAGCTTCAAGAATTCTTTATATTTGATGATCTCATCATATTTATGATCCTCATTTGGGGAAGAAAGAGGCTATTTTTTAAATGAATGGTCGGACAGTACTGCACCCTCCTAAAACTGTCGGAGAGAAACTCTCTATGTAAAATGGCATTATATTTACAGTAAATATTAGTCTGACATACTATATATATGTATAGACATATAATTTAATGATTGTATAATTTGTATTTCCAATAAATGGAGCGGCATACCGCAAACCAACTTAATTGTGTTGTTATTTTATTGTCTGTGACCATTTCTTTTTTCAGCTATTGCAAGGCTACTGTTGGTCAATATTTTCCTTTTCTACTACTATTATTTAAAAAAATATTAAAAAATCTTCATCATAGATTATCGTTTAGGAATACTGAAAAAATACATATATAATCAATAATAATTAATCACTTTTGGCGACAATGCTGTTATTAAATTAACCATGTAAATTAAGTATTTAATATACTATGAAAACACATTGTGTATTAAAAAATAAAAAAAAAGCTTTAAAATTCATTTAAAGTAATATTTTTGTGTTAGCTGATATTAGAGGTTAAATGAAGGATTCTGCTACTTATAGCTGTGTTTTTTTATGCTGATTATTTCAGTGTTTACGCATATGCAGTAAACTCTATGTAAGATGGAAATCTGTCTAACTCTGAAAGATTTTCATGTCCCTGCGAATACACAGACATAAAGTACAATTTGTCTAAGGCGGAACATTGTCGACTACGGAAAATTGCCTCGATTCCACTTTAGACAGACTGTACTTTGATTACGTATCCGTTATGCTTGTGTTTTATTTATTTATTGAAAAATGTTATATTCATTATTGAGTGTTAAACAGAAACGAATGCTGAACTTTTTGTTGTTTTATATTTAAATGAGTTAATTTTGCATAATTGAGCTGTGTGCAATATAAATTTTTAAAAGAACCGTGCTTGAAAATTAATTTAAAAACCATGAAAAATCAGTAAATTGAAATGCAGATTTAATTTAATTGCGTTTGAAATTACAATTTTTCCCCTTTTAACGACATAAAAATGAAAATTATGTGATAATTCAATTTGAGGAAAAGGGGAAATGGATTGCTTAGATTATTGTTACTGTCGATATGTGTCAGCAATAGTAGAAAAATCAAATTCTTATTTAATACTAATTTAAAAATAAATGCATTAGTAATAATTTTTCATAATTGGGATTTTGGACAGAACATGTTAGTTTTATTGTTCAAAAATAGTACTATCAAAATGTATATAACTTTTAAAATAGTGATTGGTGAAATTTTCATATGTGTAACAATTGTACCTTTATATTAATGATATGAGGAAATGTCTAAAAATATTTTTTGCTAATTGAAATATTTTATTTTTTGTTTTGTGAAAAGAAGGTAAAAATTTGAAAACACTATAATATCAAAATTTCAGCATCTGTAGATTCACAACAATATAAAAACAAAAAAATCTACAGGTCATAAAAGTAGCAGCTAAGTGCATTATGGAATCAAACTTTTTTCAAACCTGTGCAAAAATTAATATTGTTTAAAGAAATCCATTTAGCATTGTTTAAAGTAATGTTTATTAAAAATATTTTTTATTTCCTGGATTTTAAATTAAAAATATAATAAAAACAGGATATGTATTTAAATCTAAGAAAATTATGTTTAAAAAAAAATCTTCATTATGAATGGCTTGTGAATAAGCAAACAACACTAAATGGATTATAAGTGTAACTGAGTGCAGAGAAATGTTCCAAAATGTACAAGGACAGAATGGTAATATATTCACGGAAGAGAAAGAGAGAGAAAAAAAAAAAAAGCTATTATTTTGTGAAATTAGATCAAACTGGTTTACATTTGTTTTTTAAATATATTTCAAAGCCAATAGAATCAATAATTAAAACTTTAATAATTTTCAGTTTAATGAAAACAAAAAAATTATGCTTTCGTACTGCAACATAATTTCGCATAATCTGAAATTTTGTTCATTATTACACTATAAAATGATAAATTGAAAACCAAAGTCCTGGTTAATCATTTCACTCCAAAGCGAGGGGAAAAAAAGAAAACTACAATCCGGTGTAACCTTTCCCCATAAAGTTGAGAGAAAAACCTGAATTGTGGTTCAACCTTTTACCAAAAAATTGGAACCGACAAAATCTTGAATCATGGTTAAACCTTTCACCAGAAAGTTTGATTTAAAAAAACCCTGATTCATGGTTAAACCTTTCACCAGAAAATTTGATTAAAAAAACCCTGATTCATGGTTCAACCTTTCACCAGAAAATTGGATTAAAAAAAAACCCTTGATTCATGGTTCAACCTTTCACCAGAAAATTGGATTTTAAAAAATCCTGAATTATGGTTCAACCTTTCACCAGAAAATTGGATTTATAAAAAACCTGAATCATGGTTCAACATTTCACCAAGATAATGGTATTTGTGAAAGCGCCAATAAATTGGTGAAACATATCACCAATATCTCGGTTGCAGCTAAATTTCAGCTACTTTTAACCATTTTCTTGGTGAAACATCCAACTTCATTTTTAACAGTGTAAATATTCAAATAATATTGAAATAAAAAGGACAAAAAAATTGTAATATTTCAAATTTTCTCTAAGAAATTGTATTTAACTAAGTAAATATTTACAAAGTATTCATATAATATTGTACTAAAAAGAAAAAATAAATATCATATTTCAAATTTTGTCTAAGTAATTATATGCAATTAAGTAATAGTTACTAAGTATTCAACTAATATTGTCTAAGTATTCAACTAATATTATACTAAAAAGAAAATAAATATAATATTTCAAATTTTGTTTAAGTAATTCCAAAACATTTAATAATATTTCTACATAATATTGACTAAGTATTCATATAATACTATACTAAAAAGAATAAAAAATTTATAATATTTGAAATTGTGTTTAAGTAGTTGCAAAACATTTAATAATATTTCTACATAATATTGACTAGGTATTAAACTAATATCATACTAAAAGGAAAAAATGCATATCATATTTCAAATTTTGTTTAAGTAATTAAAAAACATTTAATAATATTACTATATAATATTTTACTAAAAAGAAAAATAAATATCATATTTAACATTTGGTCTAAGTAATTGTATTCAATTAAATAATAGCTACTAAGTATTCGACTAATATTGTCTAAGTATTCAACTAATACTGTACTAAAAAAGAAAAAATAAATAATATTTCAAATTTTGTCTAAGTTATTGTGTTCAAGTAAGTAAATACAGTCGAACCCGGTTAAGACGCTTTTCAAGGGAGTGGGCAAAAGTTGCGTATTAAGGGTGTATTCCGATCCAAACTGCTTATTTTCTGATTCATTTTAAAATTCATTTTTGCTCTCAAACGCATCAAACTTGGAAATTCTCTTATTTAGAAACTATATAATGTGCGGTGCTTCTTAATTTTTTGATAAATGCAGAAAATACTGTAAAAAACGCTGCCAAAGTGGGCGTTTGAACCGAATTTTCCGAAGCGGGCGATCTGGGAATGAAAAAAATGGTCATACTGAGAAAATAATTGTTTAAAAATCAAATTCTAATTAATTGAGCTGAAAATGAAATCACACGGCATGTTAAACATATCTTCAGAAATCACCCCGGCAAGTTTCATGTTTTTACTTTTAAAAATGAGTCTGAAAATGTCTCAGAAAATTTCGAGCTGTTGATGGTGGAAAAATATTTTTTCGAATACACCCTTAAGCGGGATCGCGTATTAAACGTGATTTGTATAATGCTGCAGGAAATAGGCTTATTTACAACATTTAATCGTCTAAATGAACTGTAGAACTTTCATTTATATCTTTACGGTAGAAAATTGTATCTTTTAGGTATATTTAGATTCAAATTTAATTGAATTCGATTTAACTTATTGTTTCTTTTTATAGAACCAAATGGGATAATAATTGAAAATAAAAAGTGAATTCAAACGGCTTTATTATGGATTAATATACTGCAACCAAAAATAAGAATAATAATTTCCTGCCGGACTAATTTTTTAACAAAGCTAAAAAAATATTAAACCTTTGAAGCACTTGTTAAAATCATATTTAGTACTTGTGATAATGAATACAATTATAATCCGTCCTTCTTTTCATTTTAAGGGGGAAAAAAACTATCCTTTTTAATAGTATTTGTGTAAAAAACACTGTTAGCTTAGAAAAAAGTAAGCAAAGAAAACATAAAAGAAGTAAACAACAGCAGTCGTATTTATTTAATCTTTACGAGTTTAATTCTTTGCCTGTAATATGTATCATGAAACATAGTAGGGATATAACGAAGATTTAAAATCTCACTAACAATAGGCATACTAATCTTTAATCATAATAATTTCACGAGATGTCTGAGTATCCGGAATTCGTCTATCTCTCTATACTTACAGTAAAAACATACACCAACCGAGAGACAAAAAATGTTAGGACGCGGGATCAAACAAGAATTGTAGTGTTGCTAATTTAGGGTTTTTTTTTTTAAATTCAACTATCTAGCATTATTTCCGATTAGTAATGTTTGTTTTAATTAATCTGTTATTAAATAAAATAAATATTACTATTCGTAAGCAGTGCGTTTTATTCGAATAAAAAAAATCTGGTAAATTGGCAACATTGAAGAAGAGAGAAGGAATTCGCATCTTGATCAATGAATTCGCGTCTTAAGCGTGCTTTTTGCTTCAAAGGACCGACAATCTCTCGCGTATTAAGCGGGATCGCGTATTAACCGTTCGCGTATTAACCGTTCGCGTATTAAACGTGATATTGTAGCATTAGCCTTATGGACGATATTCAAGGGATCGGAAAAAATCCGCGTATTAAGCGGGATCACGTATTAACCGTGAGCGTCTTAAGCGGGTTCCACTGTAGTTACTAAGTATTAAACTAATATTATACTAAAAATAAAAAAAATAAATTTCATATTTCAAATTTTGTCTAAGAAATTGTATTCAATTAAGTAAATATTTACTAAGTATTCATATAATATTATACTAAAAAGAAAAAAATATATAATATTTAAAATTTTGTCTAAGTAATGGTGTTCAATTAAATAATATTTACTATGTATTCATATAACATCTTACTAAAAATTGTATTCAATTAAGTAAATAGTACTAAGTATTCAACTAATATTTTTAAATTATACTAAAAATAAAAAAATAAATACAATATTTCAAATTTTGTCCAAGAAATTGTATTCAATTAAGTAAATAGTTACTAAGAATTCAGCTAATATTATACTAAAAAGAAAAAATAAATATCATATTTCAAATTTTGTTTAAGTTATTGCAAAACATTTAGTAATATTTCTTCATAATATTTACTAAATATTCAACTAATATTATACTAAAAAGAAAAAATAAATATAATATTTCAAAATTTTGTTTAAGTAATTGTATTCAATTAAGTAAATACTTACTAAGTATACATATAATATTATACTAACTGATACGAGTTGTTAACACGACGTCAGCCATTTTCAATTTAGTCTTTGAATATGTAGGTTGGATAAAAACTATTTATACTAGAATATATACTAGTATACTAGTATATACATAGTATATATTATATAAGTATATAAAATTTGGTTAATATTCAAACTTGAATTCTATGAATGATGCGATAAAAGCTTCCGCTTTTATATTTAATATTAATGATATTATTAATAATATTAATAATAATACTAATAACGGTTAAATAATCAATCAAATATTATCAGTGATTATACTTAGTATTAACTATGGCATAAATATGGCATAGTATTAACTATGAAAATCAATCTTTGTTCACAATAGTGAGAAAGTTTTTAATAGGATTTTGTTTGCAAATACGCAATATCCTGGTACTTAAGATTTCACAAAATAAGACTGAAGAAAATATCCAACCTACATATTCAGAAACTAAATTGAAAATGTCTGACGTTGTGTTAACAACTCGTATCAGTTAGACCTCGTGACTTTATAACATAGTCTGATTGTACATTGAACATTATAGAAGGCATGGTGGAAGCACGTGATATCTTATCGATTACGTCATGATCTGCAATGTGATAAACTGAGTATTTCTGTTCTGTCTCTAAGTATGGTAAGTACCACTATTTTTCGATATGTATATATGGAATAATAATATGTTGTATGAATATATAATTTATTGCTTTTATATGAATGTTTAAGTATAGATGTTATGAAAGTTTTTGTAACGTTGGTATAGGGATGGTATAGCATATTATAATATATAAAACTTGTTTAATACTCATACTTGAATTCTATGAATGATGTAATAAAAACCTTCGCTTTTATTCGAAATTTAAATTATTTCTAAATGTATTATTATCTACCGGGTGTCCCAAAAAGGACTGACTGATTTTAAAATTCAATAACTTCCAAACGGTGACAGATATTAAAAAAATTCTTGCAGGAGGGTTATGCATAAAGTCAAAAGTTTTATTACAGTGATTTTCGATTTTAGTTCGAATTACAAACAATAGATGGAGCTGTAAGCAATAGTCGCTAAATACAGGCCCGATTTTTGGTCCTATCTGTTGTTCCATGCAGAAAAAGGATATGGAAATGAATTATCCGGGCCACGAAGTACCAAAAATTGAGCCTGATTTTAGCCTCTATTGATCGCAGCGCCATCTATTGTTTGTAATTCGAACTAAAATCGAAAATCACTGTAAAAAAACTTTTGACTTTATGCATAACCCTCCTGCAAGAATTTTTTTAATATCTGTCACCGTTTGAAAGTTATTGAATTTTAAAATCAGTCAGTCCTTTTTGGGACACCCGGTAGTTAAACAATGAATGATTATACTTTAGCAGTATATAAATCAATCTTTGTTCACTAGAGTAAGAAAGTTATTTAATAGGATTTTGTTTCCAAATATATAATAACATGTTACTTAAGATTTTACAAAATAATAGACTTTGAAGTAAATATCCGCAGAGTGAAATGAAGAGGATTAGTGTCTAGTTAATAACTCATATTAGTTAGATCACATGACTGATAATACAACCTGATTGTTGATAGATCATTTAGAAGGTATGAAGTGGGAGCACGTAATGTCGATTACGTCACTATGTGGAATGCGATAAGTTAAACATTTCTTTTCTCAGTTCTGGCATGGTAAATTTATTATTTTTTGGTATGCATATATCAAATTTGTGCTATCTTATAGTATTTTGAATACTTTATTAATTTTTAAAATATTTTTAATTTTTTAAACTGAAGAACTTATTAATATATTGCTTTTAACGTTTCGAAGTGTGTAATTATAGGATATAATGAGGGTAGGAGGGTAATATAAAGAAGATTTTTATAATTATTTAACTAAAGCATAGTGAAAGTTACATACATATATACTAAACGAAAACATAGTGAAAGTTTTAAAGTCTTATATACAGATAGATACGCAAACTCACTTTTGATAAATTGTAATTTTTTCTGCTAACTTGAATTGACTTTAATTTTAATTAATATGATTGATTGATTACTTGTATTTGAAATCTTGATTGGTTAATTCATTGATTGATTGATGATGATTGAATACTTTTATTTGAAATCTAATTGAACTTTTTAAAAACATTTTTGAAAATTTTTTAATTTTAAAAATTATTTTTTAATTTTTTTAAAATTTTTAGTTTTTAAATTTCGAAAAACTTTTTTATTTATTTTTTAATTTTAATTATGATAACTTTTTTTCTTTTTACTTACAAATATTTTTATTAAGTATATATATGTATGTGTGTGTATGTGTGTATATATATATATATATATATTAATCTATTGCTTTTATACGATAAAAAAGAAGATATATATTATTAAACTATAACATGTTTAAAGTCATGTACATGTAGAGGCAGGTAAACTCGCTTTTGCAAACTTGATTTATGAAGTTTTTAAATATTATTTTAATTTTGATAACTTAATTTTTTAAACTTTTTTCAAAGTTTTAATTTTTTTAAATTTTGTAAACTTTATAATTTTTTTTCAAAATTTTAATTTTAAATTTTATAAAGTTTTTTTTTCAAAATTTTAATTTTTTTAAATTTTATAAAGTTTTTTTTTTCAAAGTTTTAAATTTTATAAAGTTTTTTTTTTTTTCAAGGTTTTAATTTTCGATTTTTATAAAGTTTTTTTTAACTTTTTAATTTTAAAAAAGTATAAATTATAGTATTAATTTTATTAATTTAATATTTTAAACTTATATTATATTTTTCAATAATTAAAGAATTGTTGATTAATTGATTGATATGATGTATATTATGTTAATGGTTTTATTCTTTTTCGAAGAATAGTATTAACTTTTTTAATTTTTGAAAAGTATGAATCATAGTATTAAGATTTTTAGTGGGATATTTTATAGATATGTTATACATTTTTAATTATTATAGGATTGTTTATTTCTTTAGTTATACATGTACAAATCATAACATCCCATTAAAATTTGTAATAAGGGTATCATACTCTATCACTTTGAAAAAAATAAACACATAGATTAAAGAGTATAGGAATGCATTTTGTTTTAAACAATTCATTTCGAATGGTGGTTTTATACTTTTTTGAAGGATTGTGTGATAACACAAGGTAACAGTTTTTATATACTGGGTGAATGATATATATTATGTTCATTGTTTTATCCTTTTATGAAGAATAGTATGGTAACACAAGGTAATAGTTTTTATATACAGGGTGAATGATATGTATTATGTTAATGGTTTATCCTTTTTGAAGAATTGTATGGTAACATATGATGTATATATTTTCTAACATTCACCATTCACCCAAGTACATTATTACAGCACATATACATATATATACATAACCACCCATTAAAACAATTTTCAGTTTTCTCCAAATTAATTCTGAGTTCAACCCCCTGAGTACGGATCTAAAACTTTAAAGTAGAATTGAGACCTTAATGTTCAAAGAAAATGTTAAGTGTAGATACTCATTTTACTCAGAATTTTAAGCTCTACAACATTTGTATTGACAATATTTTGGACAGAGTTAGCTGTTTTGAGATATTGTTATGGTAGGCAAAAAAAACGTGTTTTTTTACTATAAATCTATACATATTTCCTAACGCTCACCTAGCACGAGGGGGAAAACATAGTATATTCATTCTAGACCCAAACAGAAGGGATTAAAACAATTTCCAGCTTTCCCCTAATTAATTCGGAATTCAAATCCCTAACCACTGGGCTAGTATTGCATATAAATTGGATAAAATTTGAAGTATTACAACATCATTAAAATGCATCGGAAACGTTTTTCCCCAATAGACCATAATGTAACAAACCTTTTTCTGTGTCCATGTAAACGAAGAATAAATGCTTACACATTTCATTTTTAATACCGAAAATTCTGTAGTAAATCTCAATAACATAAAAGAATTTCACGGCAATCGGAGTATATTTACTTGAGTTTCAGGCAAACAGACAGACACACCGAATTCATAAACACTTTTCAACGTTGTTGGGAAATGTTAACAATATCAACAAAAAAAGTTCATAGTTCAAAGGGTAACGAGTTCCCTTAAGGGAACTCTTCACTCACTTGAAAACACTCGTTCGCTAATATTAAAGTTATGAGCCGATTGTTTTTGAATTTCTTGTTTAAATTTGAATATTTTTAAATGATTTTTGTTGCTTAAGATAGCTGAGGTCAATCTCTAATAGGACATTTGTATTTTTCCGATTTTAGTAGCAGATTTTTAAAAATAAAGGTACCTTCACTTTCGAAACCGGTTCCGAAAGTGATTGTACCTTTATTAAAAAAAAAATCTACAACCGAAATCAAAAAAGTTAAAAATAGCCCTATTAGAGATCGACCTCAGCTATCCTAAGAAAAAAATGTTTAAAAAATATTCAAATTTAAACGAGAAATTCTAAAACAACCTGCCCGTAGGTTTAACGTTAGCGAACGGGTGTTTTCAAGTGAGTGAAGAATCCCCTTAATCAAATGTGTTACAATCATAAGTAAAACATTTATTACTTCATGAAAAGCTTACTTTTAATTTTCCTCTTAAGTATAACTTTTTCATTTTATAATGACACATCGTAATTAGCTGTGTCAGAAAAGGTAATTAGAAAAATAATAAATAATTTAAGAACACGAAATTGAAGCTTAAAATGCACTAAGTACCACAAAAGTTTTAATAGAAACGTTAATGAGAAATCAAACCAATGGTATAGGAAAATGCATTAAGGGGGTCCAAGGCTCAAAATTCTATTTTTTTTTTTTTTTTTTTTTTTTTTTTTTAAATAAAGATTTTGTTGTGAAATTCTTTTCTGAAATATGTTTTAAAATAATAAAAATATTGCATGTAAAAAAATAATCTGAAAAATTTTAAATATTTTTTCTAAAAAATTTAAATTAAAAAATTTTAAACATATTTAATTTTTGTATAACTCTTGAATGTAGTACTTACTCGATTTACAAAATTTTTACAGTTTTGTGTGCAGAAAATGTGTCATTTTAATTTGTTTTCAGGATTTCTTAAAATATTGATTATGGATATTATAAAAAAAATTTAAGTAAAAAAATGAAGTTTTTTTATGAGTGAGTTTTGCATTAATTAGCGTATTTTCAGAATTATCACTCAAAATTAAAAATCCTGAAGACAATTTGTTGAAAATATAGCATATAATATATCTGTTGAAATTTTCATATATCTTGCAAGGAACTTTAAATATATTCTTTTAAAGTTGACAAATAGTGAAAAGTGTGTGGTCTTCCCATAAACCTAATGAGATATCGTAGGATGAGAAGGAAATAGTGTATTTTAATAAGTTGACCCAGTATGTAGAAAATATTGGTTATGTAACTTAGTATCGGGCTGGATCGTCTATATCCGAGTACTTAAATGTAAATAATGCTTTGTTTCTATGTAAATAATTTGTAAGTGTTCTTTAGTATTGACTGAATAAGTTTCGCATTTTTTATAATCCTTCTCACATCGTGTCCGATATCACGTATTTATATCGGTGGTGGCAGTATATCAAACAAAATAACATTTTTTTCGAAGTCTGTACGAGTGGTGATCGTGGATCTGGGAAAATTCATCAACGGGTGAACTAAGGAAAAGTGCAAAAATCCTACTAGTATTTTTTCTTAAACTTGTGACCATCTTTGACACCCTGTATACAGATATTAATAGTACCTGGTAGGAAATTTGTGCATACATACAATATATATGAAGTTTTGCTCTAGCCATTTCCACATTATTCGGGAACATTTTCTATGAATAGATAGAAGTGTCCCTCTCCCCTGAATTATGTTTGCCTCGGCGCCCTAGATAACCTGAGTCGGGCCCTGGGCGTTATAGGCCACAAGATATAGGATATGACAACTTTACTATTTGTATTTGCATGAAAGATTACATTGCTAAACCAGAAATAATGATAGATATAATTTTTTTTAAATTGATCAAACGATCGAATTAAAAGCAATTTCTTTGACTTTATTTAGTCTAAGTTACGTACATTTTTTTATCACAAAATGCATAAAAATAAAGTATATCCCGAAATTTAATATAAGCCAATGAACTTTAATATATTCTTTGTTTTGGAATTTGTCAATCAATTTCTAATTTGTATCAACTTTCTGTGCATATCTTTTTTTATCTTAATGTTGGAAAACGTACGTAGAAATATTATTGTAACAGATGCTGATGATTATAATCAAATAACCCGAAAGAGGTTTTTTATTATTATTATTCTTAAAAACAACTAAATTTGACTGGTTAAAAAACCCTAAAAGATTATGGATTTTCTTTTATAGTTGAAAATTAATAGAAAAATGAAAACACTTAAGCATCTTAAAAATTGTTTCTTTTTTGTAACTCATTAAGTGTTTTGAAAAATTCTTTTTTTTTTTTTTGTTCAGAACTTTTAATAAATCTTTCAAACTTTTAGTTACATTTACATGAAATCACTTTTATTCTTGTTAAGTTTAAAACACTTTGCTTTTATTTTTATTTATTCATTTATTTATTTATTTTTTCATTTTAAACGCGCATAATTCTATAACATTACTCTTTCTAATTTTTATAAATGTAGAACATTTTTTCTGTTTTAATTTCTTCTGATTTTACTGTAATTTGATAATGATCTAATCTTCTGTGAAATGCGTCAGAAGAAAATAAATTGCCTCGAAAAAATTACTGTGCAATTTAATATTATTAGCTTTAAAAATGTACAAGTATTTTGATAAACTAAAAAGTGTGAAATAATTTTTTAATGCATTCAAAATAAAAATTCTATTGTTAGTTATATTTTAAATTCTCTTTCTAACATATGTGTTCAAGTATCATGTCACAAAGAATGATAAAGTTAAAAACTTCCATTTCTTTTAATTCATAAAGATTTCATATTTTTATAATATATTATTCGAGTCACGTTTTTTATGAGAAATCCTCGAGCGAGGTATATTCAGTGAAATCTGGCCTTTATTGACAATTAGCGAGTAATTAAAAAAAATAAATCTGACTATCCTTTATTCAATGTAAGGCATTTTTATTATATCCTTAGCTTACAAGGACAATGCTTTACCGTTTAAGCTAGCGGGGCCGACAACCAGCCAGCATATTTCGCTCAGATAACCCTATTGGTAGTAGCATCTTGTCTGTCATGTAGACTGCTGAACAGAATAAACCGCAGGTAAAGGAACTTCATATAAACGATGGATACGTAGATGAACTATTATTTTAATACAATCAAACTGATTGGTAAAGTTATCATACGAATTAAATATTTCCAACTCATTTGGAAATATTCAATTCGTATGATAACTTTACCAATCAGTTTGATTGGGTTAAAATAATAGTTAATTTTTTTAGCCCCCGATATGCTATTTCTTTCGGGCACCAAAATCCCTGTTTGTCCCGGGTGCGAAAAAGGCTAGTTTCGGCCCTGTACTCTTGCATGTATAAATTCAATTACGCAGCTGAGAATGTTTACTTGAGAAATGATAACATACTAAAAACGATATTCCTGTTTTAAAAAACGATTTATAGACCATAAAAACATCTCAAGAATGTTTTAAAAAATCACTGGCAGCAAAAGAAACTTTCTGTTTATAAATGCTTCTTTGAATCTCGAAATTATATTGGTTTCTGAGATTTCTAAAGATATTCGAAATCATAGGTAACTGATAAAGGTTATTGTATATTTTCGTTCGTGGTTATATGATGGTTTTGCAAATTAAAAAACGTTTGTCTTTTTTTACATTGCAGTCAAATGCTATATATTTACTACGTGTGATTATTGCCATTTATTTAACTTGACGGATTGTGCGACAAGGTTTCTGAAACCGACGAGTGCGCAGAATATCGTTAAAAATATGTACACAGTACTGTAAAAAATATCTGTAATTTTCACAGAAAAAAATTTGTATTTTTTACAGAAAAAACTGTTTTAGTGAAAAATTACAGATATGTTCTGTAAATTAAACGGTTTTCCATTGGCGCCAAAACTGGCAGTTTTTTTCAGTCAATTTGAGGTTTTTTTTTTTTTTTTTTTTTTTTTTTTTTTTCACAGTGTGGCCTAAAATCTTCCTACCAGCGTTAAACGTCAATTTCTTTGCTAATATCAAATGTAATGAATTTTAAAATATATTTCTTGTCTCATCCAGGAATTTTGCTTAACATAATAATCCATTTATGAACGAATTTAGGAGGAGATCTTCCGTTCTGAATAACCACCAGATTCTGGACAATCACATCGAGATGCTAACAGAAGTTTTGCAATGTTTTCTTCGTTTGTTATTGGGTGCGAGGGACAACTTTGACTCAACTTTCATTTTGAATGATTCTCTGACTCGTTCCAGGCTTTCGGCTGCCGAAATATAGTCCTCGATAAAGTAAAGTAAGTGATCAGGAGATCATTTTTTGAATCCTGCTGAGTGATATGAAAAACATGTTAAGGAGAAATAAAAACTGGTTACTTTCTAGCACAAATTCATTTTTGTTCGCAAATGCATGAAATCGGCAGATGCTCTTATTCAGTAAATTTTAAATCGAACTGTTTATTTTATTTTATTTATTTATTTATTTATTTATTTTTCATTTTTAATAAAGCCAGAATACTTATTCAGAAAATGTCAAATTTAGGGTTTTGAACCATTTCCAGGCGCGACAGCACAGGATAGTAAAATAAATTCCGTCTTAAGAAACTAATCATTTATAACTCAAGATGTAGTTCATTCATCGAAAAAAAGAAAACACTATTCTATTCTAAATAAGTGTCATGTTTTTGCGTTTAAAATGAGTCAGGAGATGTGTTGAAAATTTCGCGTAGTAAGGAAAAGAAGGGGAAAATATTTCTTTTGGAAAATTGCTTTAAATAAAATGTCCTAATGCTACGAACATATGACATTTAAAAAAATTACACTTAGTACTACTTAAGAAATTGTGGGTTATTCTTGGTGGATAATTTTAGGGGCCACCTTGTACTTTCAAGCAAAATACAGAAAACACTAAATGTTTTACTTTTTTCCTATTTTGTTTGAGGCAGCTCATTTTTGTCTCTATAAAATTTCAAAGAGATCCATTCTATGTAATACTTCAATTCCGTAATCTGACAGACTTTTCCAATTGATTTGTTTAGCTCATATATTTTGAATTTTGGGTTCATTTATTGAATGGAATGGGATGTATGATTCGTTATAAATTTGAGGAAATCAAAGTCCTTCCGGTCAGTGCCGGGAGGAAAAGGTAGCTTTCATATTCCTTATTTTAAAAAAGCCAACTTATATTATTCGAACACACAAAGCTCAATTTAGTGGAAACCGAATATAGGAGATTCAATACTAATATTTATCAATATAATGAATGAGAATTTCGCGAAATTAGTCAGCTTTATCCCAGTTGCTTTTCTTTAAAGTAACTTATATTTGGCTGCCAAATTCGGCGATTTCTTAAAGTGCCATTTTAAGACAACATGGTGGATGAGGCTAACCAGTGAACTTGGTCGAGACCTTAGTAATTGCTGTGCACATGCTCACTCACACCGGAATCGGTTGATATATACGAGTGCTGTCGCAGGCAAAAAATCAGACTTTTCAAAATGTCACCCACATTAGAAATTGAAACTGCTATATCTGAGCCATTTTTTAAGATAAAGACAAACAAAAAATGCTTCTGAATCCTTATATCAAGGTCAAATACTTAAGAAATAAACCTTTTTCAATTTCTAATTTTTTTGTACCTCACTTTAAATATAATTTTTTTTTAATTTAATGGCCGCCATTTTGAAACAAGATGGCTGATGAAGCTGGCCAGCGAACTTGGCCGAGATATTGATGTATACTATCCACATGCCCTCTTACATCGAAATAGGCGAATACGTGTGTTTTCGCGTGACAAATACAAGATCGTTTCAAAATGTTAGCCATGCTAGAAATTCAAAGTGCTATAATTCAACCATTTTTTAGGATATAAACAAAAGAACAAATTTTCAGAAACAAAAACTGCTCCGGAATCTTTGTATCAAGGCCAAACACATAAAAAAATCTTTTTCATTTTCCAATTTTTTAATACCTCTTTTTAAATTTTAAATTAATTTTTTTTTTAAATGGCAAACCTTTTGAAACAAGATGGCGAATGAAGCTGGCCAACGAACTCGGTCGAGACATTGGTATGTACTGTGCACAGACCAAGTTACATCCAAATCGTTTCATAAATACGCCTGTTATGGCGTGACAAAAATGAGGTAGTTTTAAAATGTCAGCCACAATAGAAATTCAAAATGCTATAACTCAGCCATTTTTTTAGATATAGACAAAACAAAAACTGTTCTGGAATCTTTGTATTAAGGTCAAACACATACGAAAAAAATCTTTTTCATTTTCCAATTTTTTGGTATCTCATTTTAAATTTAAAATTAAAAAAAAATTTAAATGGCCGCCATTTTGAAACAAGATGGCGGATGAAGCTGGCCAACGAACTCGGTCGAGATATTTGTATGTACTATGTACACACCAAGGTACATCCAAATTGGTTCATAAATACGCCTGTTATCACGTGACAAAAATCAGGACGTTTCAAAATGTCAGCCACGCTAGAAATTCAAAATGCTATAACTCAGTCATTTTTTAAGATATAGACGAAACAAAAACTGCTCCCGAATCTTTTTATCAAGGTCAAACACATAAGAAAAAAATAATTTTTCAATTTTCAATTTTTTGGTACCACATTTCAAATTTAAATTTTTCATAAAAATTTAAATGGCCGCCATTTTTAAACAAGATGGCGGATGAAGCTGGCCAACGAACTCGGTCGAGACATTGGTGTTTACTATGTACAAACGAAGTTACATCCAAATCGGTTCATAAATACGCCTTTTATCGAGTGACAAATTTCAGGACGTTTCAAAATGTCAGCCATGCTAGAAATTCAAAGTGCTATAACTCAGCCATTTTTTAAGATATAGACGAAACAAAAACTGCTCCGGAATATTTGTATAAAGGTCAAATACATAAGAAAAAAATATTTTTCCATTTTCAATTTTTTGGTACCACATTTCAAAATTTAAACTTTTTTAAAAATTTTAAATGGCCGCCATTTTGTTTCAAAATGGCGGATGAAGCTGGCCAACGAACTCGGTCGAGACATTGGTATGTACTATGTACACACCGAATTACATCGAAATCGGATCATAAATACGAGAGTTACAGTGTGACATAGGTCAGATATATATATATATATATATATATATATATATATGGATATATATATATATATATATATATATATATATATCAATTTTGAACGGAGGGTGGTTTCGGGGTCTGGGGGTCATGATCGATGAAAATATACCAAAATTTTTTGAAATCGCTTTCCTCCGAACGGCTGCAATAGGTAGCTTTTTGTAATGAAAGCTACCTAAAATGACAAATTAGATTTATTTCCTCTTTTGTGGATGAAAGGCATTCCGTCTGTCAAAAGCAATTTAAGCATTACTAAAGATATAGGCCAAAATCACTCTCAATTTAAAGTATGAGTAAGTAGAATTTCAGCCCCAGCTGTTGTCATCTGACCACAATTCCAAATAATAATAAATTATAGTATATATTCTATGGCATCTTTATTCTCCAAAAGATGTTACTAATTATAACCACAACATCTTTATCCAAACTATCCAAATAATTGCTCTCAACCAATTAGAACTGTATAAAATATAATTTTTGCATGGCAAAATGGTTCAATCGGTGTGTCTCACAGGGTACATTCGTCTTGACTTTCCTTGCCTGTTTAGGCCTCATTAGTAAAATATGATTGCAGCGTAGCGCTGTTAAACTAGCTAAAAATAAATAATATTATCATCAAACTTAAGAGGAGAATCAACCGAACTTATACCAAAACATCTTTATCAAGAGAATCCAAATAATGGTTCACAACTCTTTGCAACTCTATATAATTTCCCATGAGATTCGGATCTTTCAATGCCTCTCACTGAGTGCAATTATTGAACAAATTGCTTGCTTGGTCGACAGATACTAGCATCAATTTCTACTTTGGGTATTAGCTGTGGTCTGGCATAGGTTCTGACTTTTAATCCCTTGATCAATAAAATACTATCACAGAGCTCTTAAACTATCAAACCTATGATTAATATTATTTACAAATTTAACAGAATGATTAATCAAATGGTATTTAGACCTCAGTATTTTCAGCAAAGTTATCAGAAACATTGTTCAATTTTGCTCAATTTTCATTGTTATGAATCGTTCACAACTTTTTGCAACTCTTATTTGACCATGATAGTTGGATGCCTCAAGGCTTCTTAATGAGTATATATTCATTGACTAGCAGGTAGATTGCAGTTGCTAATCGATAGGTACCAAGTCAATCTTGCACCTTGGATTTAGGTGTTTGCAGTAGTTTAGAAGGCATTTTAAGACTGCAGTCCAAGCTGTTTAAAAGCCGTCAGGAAATTGTGATCGCAGTTCTCCTTAACTAGTAACCCACTGTTAATATTAACAGTTGTTAATTGCCAAATGGGCGAAAAAAGTCCGGGCCAGGATTCGAACCAGGGATTTCTCGGCTGAAGCCACCTATGCTCTCCCAACCGAGCCATCTTGGACGAATCTAGAGGACTAATTCACCCTGGCCCGGACTTTTTTCATCCACGAGAAATCCCTGGTTCGGATCCTCACCCAGACTTTTTTCCCCCACGAGACATTCTGGTTCGAATCCTGGCCCAAACTTTTTTCATCCACAAGACATCCTGGTTCGAATCCTGGCGCAGACTTTTTTCATCCACGAGACATCCCTGGTTTGAATCCTGGCCCGTACTTTTTTCATTCATGAGACATCCCTGGTTCGAATCCTGGCCCGGACTTTTTTCATCCTCGAGAAATCCCTGATTCGAATCCTGGCCCAGACTTTTTTTCATCCACAAGACCTCCCTGGTTCGAATCCTGGCCAAGACTTTTTTCATCCACGAGACATCCCTGGTTCGAATCCTGGCCCGAACTTTTTTCATCCTTGAGAAATTCCTGGTTCGAATCCTGTCCCGGACATTTTTCACCCACAAAGAATCCCTGGTTCGAATCCTGGCCCAGACTTTTTTTCATCCACAAGACCTCCCTGGTTCGAATACTGGTCCAGACTTTTTTCATACACGAGACATCCCTGGTTCGAATCCTGGTCCGGACTTTTTTCATCCTTGAGAAATTCCTGGTTCGAATCCTGTCCCGGACATTTTTCACCTACAAAGAATCCCTGGTTCGAATCCTGGCCCGGACTTTTTTCATCCACGAGACATTCCTGGTTCGAATCCTGGTCCGGACTTTTTTCACCCATTTGGAAATTTACAACTGTTATGATTTATTTACCAATCGAATAATTGTGTTAAAAATTAATCTAACACTGTTAATGTTGTTCACAAGCTTAAGAGATCAATTAATTACACTACAATTAAATCCCAATATCTTTATGAATCTTGTACAAACAATTGCTTTTATGTCACTCGTAGTCTTTCGGAATACATTTTATGATGAATGGTTAGGTTGGTTATCTTTCATAGGCCAACCCTCCTAAACTAACAATCCATAGTTATATTATACAAAAAACTTAAGTGATGAATTAACAAACTATACTTGTACCATAACATCTTTATCAAAGTTATTAAACAAATACTCTCAACTCTTTACAACTCTACATAATATAATTGCTCCATGTCAGTCTCCTCAGTCAGTGTCTCTCATTGGGAATGTTAATCTTAATTTCCCCTCGTTGTTTATTGCTAAAGTGTGACCATAGCGCTCCTAAACTTACAACATATAGTTAATATTACATATAAATTTAGAAGAATAATTGATTAAACTGTATTTAGACCACAAAACCTTAATGAAGAGTATCGAAATAATTGATCTGAACTCCTTATATTTTATATAATATTATTTTGCTACAGTAATCAATTTAGCCTCGCACTGGTATATTTATCCTGACATTTCTTAACCATGTAGGCCTCATCAGAAATATGACGATAGTTCTCCTTGACTACTCAACCCTTAGTTAATATTATCCATAAATTTGAGAGGAATTAATCAAACTTTATTTGGACTACAGCATCTGTTTCAAGGCTTCCTAAGCAATTTCTTTCAATATTTTGAAACTCCATGTAATTTTTTTTTTCTCATAGCAGATGGTCCAATCAGAGCCTCTTTCTGATTACATTCATTGTATAACAGTTAGATCACACGTCATTTTCCACTTTCGATTTGGATGTTTGTAGTTGTCCAAGATGCAATTTAAGGCTGCGTTCAAATGCTTGTTTAGCCATCATTCAGCACTTTTCCACCCTTCTGTGGTTTATTCACAAAAGGACAGGAACATTCGACAATGCATCAGGAGATAAGAAGATTAGATCAACTGGAAGGAAAGGTCTTCCTATTCCTATTGCAAGATGTTCGTCAGTATCCTTTTAAAGCCATTAAAGATGAAAAACACCGCGTGACCGCAGAAAAAATGCCGATATGCTATATGACAAAAATGACACGTCTATTTGCATCTTAAGACACAAATATGTCTTTATTATCCCTTCATCAACAAAAAATTACTGTTGTGCTCCTTAACTATTGTTCTACTAACACATAGTTAATATTACCGCTAAACCTAACCATACTATATTTGAACCACAACATATTTATCAAGGTTATCCAAACAATCGCTCTTAACTCTTTGCAGCTCTATATAGTATTTTTTTTTCCCATGGCAATCGGCTCAGTCAGTGCCTCTCACTGGGTACGTTCATCTTGATTTTCCCTTCTCCCTCACCAAGAGAAGAGGAATAATAAGTTCCCCTTCGACTGAGATGGATGATGCGAAGCGTCAAGAATTATGGGGGCCTCGGAAAGAAAATGTTAATGTAATTTTCATAGTGAGGCATTACGTGTCGTAAGATGATCGAAAGGGAAGGAATCCTAGCCTCCTATTCGTCCATTTTTTTCCGGTGGGATTTTTTGCCCCCCACCTTCTGGGATTCTATTGGGCATCGTTTAGGATTCATGGATGACGATCGGGCGTCGATGGTCATGATTGATTTCGGCGAAGAAACGTTTGATTTGAGAAGAAAGAGGTAAAAAGGCGATTGAGGATCTTAATCTGTTTGGAATGGAGACTTATTGAGGAGTCGTTTGAAAAGAAGAGTTGAATTGATTTCAGATTCATTTGAGGTGCGAGAATGATAATGGCCGGATGAGAATTTTTGTTTATGAAGAAAGAAAATTTGTTTCTTTTTTCCTTCAATTTTTTTTTTTTATTTCATTTTATTTTTAATGAGTTTGAAAAAGAAATAACATAAAAATGTTTTATTTCACTTTCAAAAGAAAATATTCCTTTTATTATGTTTATTGTTTAAATAGGACCTACTTTAAAATCTGTGTTACATTTACAATTAAAAGAGGTTTGCGACATTGAGAATTTATCACATTAAATGGAATATTATTTCGATCGATAGCATGTTAAGAGGATTCGACTGTATACTGTTTAGAATGCGATTTTGAAATTGATAATTAAGAAAACTTGTTACTTTTAAATTAAAGTTTTTATAAATTTACAGAGATATTCAATACTTTCTAGTAAATTTACAGACTTTTTTGCAGTACCTAACCAGTAAGTATTCATTCATAATAAGAAGCTAATAACTTGTTAATTTATTAACTATTTTTCAACGCAATTCAAAGATTTTGGTCTCATATTCTGAATAGCTTGAATTCCAAAAAGACATATGCATCGAAATCGTCACTCGTGTTAAACGTTAATACGGTCTTCCCTGAAAGCAGTGTATGCAAATTTTTGATTGAATTAGGAAGTGTAATTAACTCTCATGCCAGTCATCAAGAAATATTTACTCGTGAATGCCACGATCGTAGTATTTCAGCACATTTATGGTAAGCCATAATTACTGTATGCCTATGTCCATCAGCAGCTATACTGAAGTGCATATAGTTCCCTTGGATTGATAAGATTTTAAACGATGGAACTGCTTAAAATCATATGACATGACATCAACTAAGCCTCTTGTCTATAATCTAACTTTATATAAAACACATTTTAGCCAGTATTTCGGGAATTAGTAAACTTTTACAGAGAATTTGGGGACTTCCTAAGTAAGCATATATTTTCACAGTCCTGTGCCCTGTAAAAGAGCGAAAAGAAGACAGCATATATGCGCTTATAATAATGTCTTCAGCAGCAAAAAGTAACACGTCGAACTGTCTTCTGTGATTCCTGATGCCTTATGCGAGATATGTCAGTAGGATTCCTGAAGAATAAAGCATTTTTGCATTACATTGAGAAGTAATGGATTTTAAAGTCTTATAAATATAATTGTAAGCGATGAGTTCCAGAATAGTCAATAGCACAAACGATTTCGTAACCAACTAAAATCATCAATATAGTTCAATTGGTTACTTTTAAACTTTCTATATAATTGGATTATAACTGAAAAGAACACCAAACTTCTTCCTTCATTACAAAAAGTAAAAAGCTACACTGTTAAAAATTTTTCAGCATTCTGGCAAGTCATTCGACCGCTTTTTGAAAAAATGGTTTCATAACCATAATTTAACTATATTCTGACCATAAAATAGCCAATAATATGGTCAGAATAGTGTTAAAATTGCGGTTGTGCAACCGTTTTCGGAAAAAACGGTCAAATGACCTGCCAGAATGCTGCAAATTTTTAACAGTGTACCTATTGCAGCCGTCCGGTCGAAAACACTTCCGGAAAATTTTGGTATGTTTTCATCGACCATGACCTCCAGACCTCAAAACCACTCTCCGTTCAAATTTGACATATATATATATATATATATATATATATATATATATGGGGCATTCTCACAATCTTTTAACTTTCATGTCCCTGAATAATAATTTTTATTTTAATACACTTTTTTGTGTTTTTTTTATTTCAAATACTGGGGAACATCCCATTGCATGATTGCACAACAATATTATCGAGATAAATAAGTTTTGGACGATGTTGGGGGTCCAAACACCTGGAAAACTCCTATACCGTCCCGTGTCCTGATGCTGATTTTTAAGTTTAGAGCTGTATGGATAAAATTATTTCAATAATAATAATTCGATGTAATTATTTTCTGAAACTGGAACTATTGTTTTATATAAATATGTAGCTAAAAAATAAGCTGCACACATTTTTAGGGTTGTTATTATTTTTTAAACTCTGTCCCTGGGTTTTAGATTCCTTACCATCCCTCTTCTAAAATTATACAGAAAATCACTTCAGATGCAGCCACAGAATTTTTTTGAAGTTTTTTTCTCATGCAAGAGTATGCTAGAGAAAGAATGTCTAAAATTCTTTGGCAGGAAATTTACTGTAGAATTTAAATCAGCATTTAAATATCAATTTCAAGCATCGTGGCTTTATTGGTAGTCTCACCGCTCCCAAAGTTTATTCCTGCGCTTTTCGAGGTAAATTTAAAAAAGAAAAAAATGTAATTTAATCCAGTGTTAACAACTGTTTGTAAAAATCAATGAACATTGTGGCTATCACTTAGTCTTAACATGATTTTCCTAAAAATAGGTGGTAATTTTCCTTACCGTTCCATCCTTACCGTCCCTTTTTTTACCATTTCGTCCCTTTTTTCCAATACCATCCCCCTTTTTTACCTTACCGTTCCTTCTTTAACACCCCTTTAAAAGAATGTTATACAAAAATTCTGTTTTAAAAGTACTACATTGTTATTGTTTCTTATTTGAATGTCCTGTGGGTACTATGCAAATTTATTATAAGTAAGAATTTAGAAGAAAATAAAAAGTTATAGAGGTAAAATGGTAAGGAAAATTAAACTCGCAAGTTTAACTTAAACCTCAGTTAAATAAAAAAAATTTCGCTGCTGACCATTTTTTCTTTATTTTGAATCATTAAGGCATTCGTCTATCAGATTAAAATGTTATTTTAGCAAATTTAATTTTGTCAGATTTTTTTTTTTTTTCCCAAAAGTCAAAAGGTTGCGAGAATGCCCCATTGGGCATTCTTCACAATGTTTCAAGCGATTTCTGCTAAAATATGGAATACTTTGCGATGAAATTAATACCAAAAATCAGTATTGATCTGCAGACCTCAAAACTGGCTTTAGAATTTTTAAATTCGTAGTTTTCGAAATATTAATTTTTTTTTCTAATTTTATATACATTTTTCTAATGATGGCAACTCAAATTTTCATCAAACAGATTTTTTTTTTTTTCATATTTCAGAAAAGGTTGACATGGTAACCCGGCTATTGTTGTTTATTTGACAATAAATGTTTATTTACGTTTATTTCTTTTTATAAATTATATAAATTATTTTGTTCTATAATTATTATTTTTTTATATTTCCTTTAGAAAATAATAGAAAATAATTAAAAAATACGGTACTACTTAGTTATTCCGTCGACCAATTTCGCCAAATTATATAAATCGTCAAAACACTCGCCAAATTATACAAATTGACATAATTTTTATTTTAAATAACGAAAAAACAAATAAATTAGTATAACATTAATAAATATACAAATAAAAAGTCGAAATAGAAACACGTGTAACTTTCTTAAAGTCAAGTGAATGTGGCATTTACGATCAACCATTATTGGCATTTAATCTTATAGTTTGGCGATAGATTTTTGATAGACGTGATAACTAAGTAATACCAAAAATGCATATGTAACTGGTATTTGAAAACGAGGTTTTCGCCAAATTTTCGTAAAAAAAAAAAAAAAAAAAAAAATCACGCCAAATTTGCTGTGCGTATATGACATATGGCCAAATATTACCACCCGAAAAAAAATGCTAACTGGCGAGTTGACAAAAAGCTATTGGCGAGATTTGCATCCGACTAGCAAAACAGTACCAAGAATTCTTTGCAACCATAGCAAATTTTATGAAGTTTTATTCGAAAAAAAATTTTTGATTTTTTAATCAAAATGGAAAACTTACGGTTTCATATTGGCGCGATTTTTTTCTGACGCCAATGCCATGCACTTAACTGGCGCCAGAGTATTGTTATTTTGCTTGATATGGTAAGCCGGATGTTGTAGTTTATGGTGTTGATGCGTTCCCCAAATTGGCGCCGTTGACATCTGTGCCAAACTTTCATATGAACGGCGAAGGGATCAGGCCGTATTTGTTTATGGCAGTTGATGGCTTGAACTGTTATAATATAGATGAAATGATGACGATAGAATAATATTTGGTGACTTATCACCTGTGCCTGGCTAACATTAAAGTACCAAAATGGCACCTAGAACCTAGAGTATAAAAAGCGAAGTGGTCCGCCTGGAACTGTTGATGATAGTCACATGACTTAGGCTATTGTTATAGAGATTGTTTTAAAATACTGGAAGACAAAGACTCTGTATACTTAATTTATTTTATTTTAGCTTCTTTTCAAATGTTTAACTGATCCTCTTTAATCAAAAACGAAAACAACCATTGGATGTCTTAACAGCAACTGATTCGCCCTTAAATTTTTGCAATCAAAGGGAATTGAATGGAAACCCGTTTACAGGGAGATCTGCACAGCTTATTTCAGTATAATTCAATCGTCTCTAATATTTTTAAAACCCATCAGATTAGCGTGTTTTTAGATTCTGCGGTGTCTGAACGGGGGTTGGCGAGCGTATCTGGCAGGGGGCAGAGCCCCCTAGTTTATTTATAAAACGTGAATAATTTTTTAAAATATTAAAACAAAATGTAAATTTAGATTAACAAAACCTATTAGTTTTATTATGATGACATTAAATTGGCGTAATTTTCATTTATTCTCCCATCACAAGTACTAAATAGTTCTACTATATATTAAACATAGTTTTCGCCCAGAGTTACATTTTATATCCTCTTATTGCGATCTTTGTTAAAATAAAGTGACAGGAACTAAGTCTTAGAACGTACAAAATAATAATTGAACATTTATGAATTCATTTAATAGATGCAATTATAGTAAATTACTTACAAATATATTTTCAGTTAAACATTAAATCATTTTCATTGGTCGTAACCGTTCACCCAAAATTCTGATTAGTCCTACAAAATTAAATATTGGAAGTGTTTGAAAAATTAAATAAGATTGTATTTATGAGCATAAGTATATAAAACAAAGTTTAAAGCACCAAATATTGCACACCCGTTCCGTTTCGGTATAGCAAGCAGTTTACTGTCATCGCAGACACATTGGAAGTTTTTATTATGCCAGAGGACCTAATCTGAAAACGGTGGAGTCGATTAAGGTGATAACTGTTTTTTAGTGTTTATGGTTTGTAACGAAATAAATCAAATTTGTGATGAGTTTTTTTTTTTTGTGTGTGTGTGTGTGTGTGTGTGTGTGTCGCGCAGGGGTTTTGAGCTTTAGCCCTTTGATGAGCTTTCCTGCCAGATCTGAGCCTGTGTCCGTGTATGATTTATGCTATCATTTAATGTTAGCATACATTAGCAAACATTTAATGCTAGCTTAAGTTATCCTTTTCCTCGCGCATCTCTGACATCAACCTTGGTAGTGGACTCAATTATGGATTAGTATTAGGCCACGAACCATACGAGAATTACTGAAAAACATACTTAAATTGTAGGAATATTGAACCCGATAACACTGAATTATTTAGAGAATAAGCGAACTTTATGTATAAACGAGAAAGAGAATGAATAAAATGAAAGGAAAATAAAGCGGAAATACATTAAAACTGAAATAAAAATGGAAAGGGTGTGTGCGCGGAAGTGAGCACCTAGGATACCATTAACTGTTACTCTTGCATTACTCAAAACATACCTGGTTACAATAGCAATGAATTTAATTTTGCGCTCGGTCGCTAAAATACCGCAAATTACCGTGAGCCTAAATACGGAACTTACCCATTTAAAGCATTAAAACATTTTAAAGAAATATTCAAGTATTCCAAGCACCCCCAATTCCCACCCGTCACTATGCTGTCCCTTCGAAGTCACACTTATCAATTTTCATTGATTTATATAAAAAATAAATAAATAAATAAAACATAAAATCGGAAGTTTGATGAGTTCATAATGAATACTTTAGACTACCCGGCAGAGTGGTGCTTGAATTTTTTTTTCAAAAAATCAAATTAATCTACCAAGAATTTTATTTTATGTACGGTCTGTACGCCTATAGAAAATTAACATTGAATATCCAACTTCCTGTCACTAGCACAGCCATTACATGGTCTCATATTTCTCTGACGTATAATAAAAGGCTAAAAGAGTGACCAACATTTCCAGATAGACGTCATGATGTTACTCTGCAACTGACTGCATGCAAAAAATATGGAAAAAAGTGAAATAGATTTCATTGTGGCATATGCCTAAATATAGTAATACTTATAGTTTGAGAGCTGCGGGTAAGCGACTACTAATTCCTTATCAAATTTTAGTCAGTATCGTGATAGCTCCAGCTTTAGCATCTCAGGGTTTTAATTCGATTCTTATAAAAAAAAATAAATACTGTATTACGTGTAAGTCACAGAATCGCGGTCATAAATTTTAGTATTACCTCTTCTCAGCCACAAAACCATGGTCCACCTTTATCTCTCATTCTCCCTTATTCTCACTTTAATTCGTCTATTAACCTTTCTTTAATTTCTGTCTTTTTTAAGTGCGTTCGTAATTATATAATTACGTAGCACCTATAGTCTTCGTCTGGCCCGTCCGTCTGTCCGCATATAACAGTGCAAAAACAACCCAACTGAATGGTTTGAAATTTAATGTATGTGTAATCGTTGCAGAATTTTGTCGAGTCATTTCAAATTTTATGAAAATCGAATCAAAACTTAAAAAGATGTTAATAAAAGCTTTCTTCATTCTATTAAATCCTATCATGCGTAATTAATCCAATGATATCCCATGATAGGTCATGATTCTAGGTTGTCATGGTGATTCCGTCCTATTTAAGATGTAGTCCTATTATTTCCGTATTACTGAATTTAATATACAGAATCGTAATAAATTTTGTATTCATGCGTTTTTGTATAAGAGTGCAACAGGCACCAAACAGGCACTTCTTCTAGGCACCAAGATCTGAACATTTATAAAACAAGTTATAGTACGAACGCACCTCATTTGCCAAGTTTCACGTACAATTTCCGTCTTGTTTTTCCCTCGACTCACTGCCATGGCGCATAAGAAGCTTTTAATTTAAAAAAGGCTGTTCTGTCTTATACAATGAGAAAAAAGTATTTTCTCGAATAATTAGATTTCATTTATTGCTTATTCCAAGTCATTCAAGATTAATTCCAAATGATGAATATAGTTCAGCATGCGCATATATAGTCCAGGTGTGCTACGGTAGCAGATGTAAATTAAACTAAACTCTTCTTGGAAAGCTCCAACTGTGAATCCCGATTTCCCTCAATCTCGTCCCAAGCACATGCAATAACATCCAAATTTCGAGCGCACTCAAACTTCCTTCGCTCTTAATTCACGTAAGCATTTTTTCCAGCGTCCCGTGCCCTGGGAAGAAGCGAAAGAAGACAGCATATGCGCTTGTAATAATGTCTTCCAGCATAAAAGAAGCACACTTCGCAAAGGGCCGGGAATGCAAAACACTGCGGCGCCAAAGTCGTGCCGCTTTCCTCTTATTAAATTTGGAAGCCCCAAAATTACTTTTTTCCCCTTTCGCCCAGCGTTATATTATTTTTCGTATCCTTTTTTCATATTAATCTTTTCTCTTCTGTGTGTACTTTTTTGCCTGTCCTCCCCCTCCCCCCTTTTCTGCTCTCATTTTCTCTGGCGGCGGTATTTTATCCTGGATATTAGATACGATTATTATTTTATTCATTTTATTCTCTCGAAAAAGGAGAGTAAAAACGAAAAAGGGGGGGGGGGAGGAGAGAAGAAGAAGAGGACAGCAGTGCACAGCTGTATTGGAGTTTTAGATACCGGTGCTAAGGCTTGGTTAGCACTTAATTGACATCAACATTGCAGACTCCACGATGCGTGATTAACATAACCCTCAAGAAGGACGTGCTTTTTTAATATTATAATTTCGAAAGGCTTTCTCTTTTTCTTCATTTTTTTAATAAGACGCGATTTTTATTATTATTTCTTCTTTTTTCTTTTGCCGTATTTTTAATCTCGGAGGAAAGTGTCCAAGACATCATTTCGTATTTTGAGTCGTTGACGTTCATTGAGCTGAACTATATTGGGGGCGTCATGAGAAATAATTAAGAACTTGACGTTTAATCTTGGATGAGATATTAGACTTGTCTAGAAGAACGTAATAAGGCTGTATTAACTTTACTTTCGAGGGTATAATTTTTACGTTAAACAAAGATTATACGGGAGAAATTATAGCTGTATGTAATTATAATAGTAGTCATTTTTAATGTGAATTAATATATTTAAACTAATCAAGCTGTGTTACGTTCTATAATTAACAGACGTTCCAATGTTATATTTATTTTAATGAAAAAGTTTTTAAATTATTGTTTACAGGAAAAGCATGAACATTTTTATGTATCTGATAGATGAAGTACGATTTGCTTGGAACGTGCGTTGCACGTGAATTAGAATTTTACTTTTATCAATGAAAACATATTTTTTAGTTCCGACTTTCTTTTTGTAGGCTATTTTTTTTTTTCATTTTAAAGTATAAATGATAATCTCAAAATAAATTAACCTTTCTTGTTTTGAAAATATGTTACTGAATAATTTGCCCAAATGCGATATGCTTGGAATGTTTCTTTTTTTTATTTGGAATTTTACCTTCGGTTATTATAAAATTATTTTAAATTTTACATTACTTTTTTGTGTTTCTTTATTTTTCATGAATAATAACTACGAAAGAAATTATAATCGAACTTGTTCTTGAAATTTTATGTGAATATTTTGTTTAACTATAATAAGTTTGGAAAGCGTAATTCTACTTGATTTGTTTGGAAGATGTGCGCACGTGAGTTACAATTTCAATTTCAGTTATTATAAAAAATGTTTTTCAGTTCTATTTTGTTTTTCTAAGTTTTTCCTAATTTTCTGACATAAATGATAATCGAAAAAATAAATTAAACAATTGTATCTTTAAAAATCTTTAAATGAATATATATTTTTCTTTTTTAAGTGTAATGTGTCAACTTGAGTTGTAATTTTATTTTCAGTTACTATAATCATATTTCAATATCCCTGTTCTTTTCTTATGTTTCTTTAGTTTTCGGACATAAATAACAACCACAAAGGAAATAAACTAATCTTCGTTTAAAAATCTTTATATGAATAGTTTTTTTTTTTTTTAGGTGTGATAAGTTTGGAACAAGACTTAAATACCTAAACATTACACTTTCAGTATTATCACACGATTTTCATTCCATTCATCTTCCTGTTCTTTTCTTATGTTTCTTTAATTTTCAGACATAAATAACAAAGGAAAACTTTGGACAATGGAAAAAAAGATTTTATAAGTATTATACCTTCAGTGTTATTATACGATTTCTATTCCATTCATCTTCCTGTTCCTTTCTTATGTTTCTTTAATTTTCAGACATAAATAACAATCACAAAGGAAATAAAGTAATCTTTTTAAAAATCTTTGTAGGAATAGTTTTTTTTTTCTTTTTTAAGTGTGATAAGTTTAGAACAAGACTTAATACCTAAGTATTTTAACTTTAGTATAATTACACGATTTTCATTCCATTCATCTTCCTGGTCTTTTCTTATGTTTCTTTAATTTTCAGACATAAATAACAAAGGAAAACTTTGGACAATGAAAAAAAAGGATATTTAACCTAAGTATTATACTTTCAGTGTTACTACACGATTTCTATTCCATTCATCTTCCTGTTCCTTTCTTATGTTTCTCTAATGTTCAGACATAAATAACAACCACAAAGGAAATAAAGTAATCTTTTAAAAATTCTTTATATGAATAGTTTTTTTAAGTGTGATAAGTTTGGAACAAGACTTAATACCTAAGAATTATACTTCCAGTGTTATTACACGATTTCCATCCCATTCATCTTCCTGTTCCTTACTTATGTTTCTTTAATTTTCAAACATAAATAACAACCACAAAAGAAATAAAGTAATCTTCTTTTTAAGAATCTTTATATGAATAGTTTTTTTTTTTTTTTTTTAAGTGTGATAAGTTTAGAACAAGACTTAATACCTAAGTTATACCTTCAGTATCATTACACGATTTTCATTCCATTCATCTTCCTGTTCTTTTCTTATGTTTCTTTAATTTTCAGGCCTAAATAACAAAGGAAAACTTTGGACAATGGAAAAAAAGGGCATTTAACTTAAGTACTATACCTTCAGTGTTATTACACAAGTTCCATTCCATTCATCTTCCTGTTCCTTTCTTATGTTTCTTTAATTTTCAGACATAAATAACAACAACAAAGGAAATAAACTAATCTTCTTTTAAAAATCTTTATATAAATAGTTTTTTTTTTTTTTTTTTTTTTTTTTTTTTTTTTTTTTTTTTTTGTAAGTATGATAAGCTTGGAACAAGACTTAATACCTAAGTATTATATCTTCCAGTATTATTACACAATTTTCATTCCATTCATCTTCTATTATTTTTTTTATTTTTTTTTATGTTTCTTTAATTTTCTGACATAAATAACAAAGGAAAACTTTGGACAATGGAAAGAAAGGACTTATAACACAAGTATTACACCTTCAGTATTATTACACGATTTCCATTCCATTCATCTTTCTGTTCCTTTCTTATCTTCCTTTAATTTTCCGGCATAAATAACAACCACAAAAGAAATAAAGCAATCTTCTTTTTTAAAACGTCTCCATGTGAATTCTTTTCTTTTTTTTTTTTTTTTTTTTTTTTTTAAGTGTGATAAGTATGAAACAAGACTTACATCTAAGTTTTATACCTTCAGTATTATTGCACTATTTTCATTCCATCCATCTTCCTGCTCCTTTCTTATGTTTCTTTAATTTTCATACATACACTCTAAATAAAAAAGAGTGACTATTCACTTCGGGGAAGTGAATATTCACTCTATCGCAGACTCAAAATATGCCCGATCTCTTTAGAGTGACTATTCACTCTGAGAAAAAGTGAAATTGTTAACTGAAAGAATTCAAAGAATGAATAATCACTCCTGGGAAGTTAATAATCATTCTAAACAGGGCTGAATAATTATTCTTTTGGAGGAGTGACTATTCACTCTTACAAAAGGACTGCGTTTTTTTACCCCTGGTAGGAGTAAATAGTTACTCTTTCATAAAGGTGAATGTTCGCTTTTCATGGAGGAAATTCTTTTTTTATGTTGCTTTTATGGACATTTTAAAAGAATCATATATTTTAGAGCACGCCAATGAAAATAGATACATGCGTGGTAAAGATTGGAATAAAATACTTTATTGGCAATACTTATTTAGTTCATAGTTTGTAACACTAATAGAACTTTTAAGGAAAAATCCAATTAAAGCTACATATGAATTAAATTAGATTACTGGCAGAAATAAACTGAAATATTTTATTCCAATCTTATCCCTTGTGTTTGCTTTCATTGCATGCCATCTAAAGATATGATAGTCTAAAAATGCTCATAGGAGCAAATAATGAACCAAAATCTTAATCAGTTAATACTATTTCTTTTATTTCAGATGCCCATTAAATTGTATTTAGTACTTTAATAATTCCCGTGATGTGCGTTAATTATGTTCTTTTTTATGTGTAATTAAACTTTTAAATATTTAAATCCCAGTATTAATTGCTAATTAATTTAAATCTAATCAAACGTTATTGTTTACCGTATTTTAATTACTTTTAAAGTTTTATTAATAACTATATAATAGATGGATGTTATATCATTAACAATGTGTGATTTCATTTAAATTTTTGTTTTAAATATAAAGTCTTATCTATTACCGTACTTTTCACTAAAGTATCGCCATTTTGCAGAGTCCATTCTTCTAAAATATTTTTAATTTTTCCGCCTAATAAAACAATGCTTCCCAACTTGCATCTTTTTTTTAATACGTTCTAAGCTTGATCTAAATATTAAAATTGTGTAAGAATTTTTTTTATGTGTTGTGATTTATCATCGTTTTATTAAATATGAACATGGAGTCTAAATGTTTATATTATCTGTAATATGTATATTTTCCCTTTTAAACGTATTCCTTAACTTAATCATGATTTCGAATTTTCCTCCGCTATTGCTGAAAAATGGATATTAATACAATGCTTATATAGGGAACGACATGATAAGCCACATTTAATTTTAACTTTCTATTTCCGTATATGTATTTTTTGAATATGAGCAAAATTGTTTTCATATGTTTTATAGGAAAGATTGATTTAGGAAAACAAAAAAAGAAGGAAATATAAAATGAAAAGAAATGACTGCACATGTACTGTTCTTATTGTTTGAAAAACATATTTAATGTAAAAAGTAGTTATTAATCTCTTTAAAAATATTAAATCCCATATTATATAAATGATAATATAAGCTTCTAAAAAATATACTAAAGCAGTTTTATCCATAAACTTTATATCAGGCATAAAAAACTTTTAATTTCAATGCTTGTCATGTGAAATATCATGTTTTATTTTTTAGGGCCAATAATTATATGTATCATAAACGTTGAAAATGCGCTTACAATAGCAGGATATTTAATAACTGATGCAGAATGTCTATAATTAAATGTTTTGATATTACTCAATCTGGAAAATTTAAAATCATAAACAGCAGAAAAATGCTTACATGCAATAAAAAAAATTAATGTACCAATTTGAAAAACAGTAAAAATAATAATTGGTATTTTATAATACAGTCGAACCTTGTTAACATGAACCTCAAGGGGAATCAAAATTTTGTTCATGATAACAGTAATTCATGTTATCAGTATCAAATCTTTGTATTCATTTTTATAGGGGACTGTGAAAACAATTCATGTTAAAAGTAATTCACGTTAAGAGTGTTCATGTTAACGAGGTTTGACTGTAATACTATTAAACAACAAACTACAATAGATGAATTAAATGCCGTATTAGATTTAACAACGCCTCAAAAATCTTACCATATAAGAAATTCCAATTAATTTTAAAAATTTAGTGTATGTTAAATCAATCTGAAAACATTGGTATGAAGATTTAGAATTTTAAATAATAATTTAAAATATTATTAGTAATAAAATAAACTTTCAAAAGTTTCACTTCTTAAATTAAAAACTGCAATATAAAAAAAAAGACATTTTCCCAGTACAATGCTATTTTTCAATTTGTAATTTATTCGTAATATCAAAATAATCGAATATCATGTTAAATATATATATATATATATATATATATATATATATATGTGTGTGTGTGTGAGTTGTGGTTTTAGATTCCCATAAAACCCTACTCATAGCAACAGATGTGGTCAACACTTTTTCATGAGAACTTGTTACCGCAGAAGTTACTGAATTTGCTGATATGCAGTTTGCATTCTCTTCGCCTGGAAACAAGTGACAACCGGGAGCAGATTGCATTCTGACGCGGCCGATGGTAGGCATATCTCGCTCTAGACGAGAGCAGAGGCCGAGCTCCGACGATTCTGCGGGCGCGTATGCTGCAGAGAAACCCCCTACCCTCCCGTACTTGTAAATATAATTTCTATTTAATATGTAAAACTATAACCTAGAATCATTAAACTCCTTTTTTCATTAACTAAGGCCTTATCCTTATATCATCCTTATATTACATGGGAGCTCTAGGCCGATTTGAATCCAAAACGAATTTAAAAAGTAAAATCCCCTAGGCTTTATTACCGATCAGAATTGGAGAACTTCCTTCTCAGTCCCGTTATCAACATTCGTGATTCATCCCCTTAGCCATCTGGTGAAGCTCGTTTATTTTTATTTGTGCAAGATAGTTATCGCTGTACAAGGAATGAATCTTCGACTGCATATTTTTTTTTCTACGGATCATTAATTGGATTACTTCAATATATCGTGGCGAGGAATTTATTTTTCAATTGGATAACTCCTTTTGAAGTAAGTTTATTTTTTCTCTCTTTCCTTTCTTGCCTTTTAATATGGAATTACAAGAAATTGACTTTATTAAAAGCCAGTTGAAATCGGCTAAAACAGATAAAATCAAATTATTGCATGAATTTATATTTGGTTGAGATAAAAATCGCCAGAATAGAGCGAATTTAAGGAAATTTAAAGGTTTTTCTTTTACTGACAAAAGCGATGAGTATGAAAATAAACTCAAAGTAATTTTGGACGATTACGATCAGATACAATTGATTACTATTGCTAATATCTTATCCATTGACATCCATGGATCAAAACAAGATATAGGGCAACGTATTTTAAGCGCACTAGTTGATATTTCGGCTTTTAAAGACACATTTACGGCAGTTTCCGAATCGGATACAGAATTTGATGATAGCCACAATAGTAGTGGAAGCACTGGTTTATCTTCGCCTTTGGCAGTACAGCCAGACCAGGCGCGTGTACACTGTACACACTCCGCGCCCAAACAGACAATTTCTTTCCATGACATTGATCATTTAATTACACCGTTTAGTGGTGATAAAACGGAAAACGTTCAAACATGGTTTCAGAGATTTGAATCTCTGGCCCATTCATTTCAACTGTCCGACATACAGAAATTTGTGTTTGCTGAGCGGGCATTAAAAAGTTTAGCATTATTGCATGTACGTAGTGAAAATAACATTTCTTCATATACATCGCTCAAAGAAGCATTGTTTCGCGAATTTGGACAATCAGCTTCGTCCGCCCAGATACATCAATTACTAGCCGCTAGAGGCTGCCGCCCAAACGAAAAACTATTGGAATATTTTTTGAAAATGAAAGAAATAGCACAAAGAGGAAACATCGATGATATATCTTTAATTCACTATATAATTAATGGGATTAACGATACACCACATAATAAAGCTATATTATTCGGGTGCGCCACGCTTGCCGAATTTAAAAATAAGCTACAAATTTTCGAACAAATTTGTGAACAGAGTTCTAAAGTTTACCAATCAAAGTCACCGACTACACCCAACACTCCTAAGATTAACCAGACGGAAAAAACTGCAAAATTAACTTGCTGGAATTGTTTAGCCCCAGGACACTTATCTACCCATTGTGTGCATTTAAATAAAGGGAAAAAGTGTATGAAATGTGCACGTTTTGGTCATGTTTCCAGCCAGTGTACAGAGCAAACGCCAGAACGCAAGCGTTCGACTCAAGGCACCTCCCCTTCACGCAAGACGTCACCACGCAGAGACGAACAAATCCACGTAGTCGAAATGTGTCATTCTCATCCGCGCATGCAGAAACCTGTAAAAATTTTTAATTTACAAATCAATTCAATCTTGGACACTGGAAGCTCACTGACGATACTGAGAGAAGACATTTATGAACAAATTGGGTCTCCCCCCCTCACCGGAGCTCCTGTGCAATTGTCGGGCATCGGTAACCGTGTTATTCAACCTATAGGATCGTTTTTTACCAATATACAAATAGACGATAATACTTTTTCTACTTCTGTTTACGTAGTTAAGTCTTCTCAGATGCCCATGCCACTTATCATAGGGACAGATGTCATATTTCAGGGTACTCTCACATGCGACAAAAACGGCGCTACTTTAACTAAATCTCCACCCACAAGCGTTTTTATAAGCTGCATTACTGTGTCTGATAATGTATCTGCAACGAAATCTCAAGATAAATCCTATGTACCTGCATTTCCCGACGCAAGATGCACTACGGAAACATTTGTTTCAAATTCTTTCCCCCAAGATCTAAAACCGCAGAGAGTAAATACAGACTTTTCGAAGGAAAATATTCCTACTGACATCGAAGTTGACCCAATGATTGACTCAGCATATCTGAAACATCTCGCAACATTATCGCCAGATTGTTTTTCCTTCGATTTAAATTTCTTATCCTACAAGCTGTTCATGACTGTGCTCGTCTTATTGACCATCTTTTTATTATTGTTTACGTCTGCCAACGGACTCATTTATCAGCATTCAGCGTACCATACGTCCCAACCATCTCGAGATTCGAGTGACATTACTAATTGGACCGAAATTCTGCGTGTCCTTATCATTCCTTTTTTATTTTTTATACGCCGACATTTTGTGAAGTCATCAACGAGAAAGAGAAAAAGTAGACTTAAATTTCCAAAAAGAAATATGCTTCACGTATATAGGTGACTAGTGCAAGCAACGAATTTATCATAAATGTGTTTTCTATTATTACTACTATTTTTTTAAGTGTTTTTATATATTCTGTGTTTTACACCTATATCTGCTTATTCCTGAGAACATTTATATCGTACAGACTATAGACTGCTACTATCTGTGACTTTCTTAGTAACTTTATTTCAATATCTTCGTTTTTTTTTTTACGATTACAGCAAGCATCCATGATCATTTTTTTTCTGGACGAAACATTAGAATGAGATGTTTACCAGTGTAACTCATCATTTCAAGAGTCCAATCATTGATGGAAATCTTCAACACAGAACGTTTTTTTTTCTTCTTCGAATTTTTGTGTGTCATGCCATTCTACAGTGCGATAAACTTCAAGTGCTTTTTTTTTAAAAGAAGTTATCGCGTACCAAGCATTTTTATCAACAGTGTTTTTTTTTTTGCTTAATTATTCTTAGTTTGTGGAATATGCAACAGATTCTTTATTTTTTTCAGCTTATATTAACAGAATTTATGTGCCTTTTTTTTTCGAAGTTCTGTTCAACATTTTTTTTAAATCTCTGAGCGATATATACCTGCTCAAAACTTTTTTATTGAACCCATGCGGTGATTTTTTTTTTGCGCATGGCAAGTTATCTTTCTCTCGGACTGCAAATGGTGCATTATTTTTTTCATTTGCCTGTTTCGCAACACGTGCTTTTTTTTATGTTGCGTAAACAACAACTTTATTTAAAATGACTATCTACACAGGACGTTATTTTTTTTTTTGAACACTCACTCTTGACAAGAAGAAAAAGAATATTGTTGTGTTTATATTTTTAAAACTGTATTTTATGTGTAAACTTTTTATTGAATTGCTATATATATGTATGTGTTCCCCCACCCCCACCTCGCATATTTTTTTACAGAAGTAAGAGCTGGCTGTCGAAAAAAAAAAACCTTTTGGTGGGAAATCCTTTTTTTTTTTGCTTAGACGAGGCAAACCTCTTTTTATTTTATTCTCGAATGACGTTGGGATAAAGATGTTTTTTTTACGAAATTCTACCTAAGATGAGGCAGATTTTAGTATGTTTTCTTGATGATAATATAATGGACAGACGGCCTTTCAGATTATATTTTTCATCCCTGATGATGGCTCATGAGAAAGACGGTCTCATGATTGATGTTATCCTGAGATTTTTTTTAATTCTTTTGTTTGTTTTTTTTGAGATATCCTACGGCAGCTCAGCATTAATTTACATAAAATTTAGACTTAAATTTTTTTTTATTATTATTTAGCTCAATTTTCTTAATTATTTAATGACAATTTTTTTTCCTTTGGATTTTAATTATTTTTAGATAGTTTGTTTTTGTTTTTTGACATATCTTGTTGCTTATTTAACGCGCTGTCGAGGTCGACAAGCGGACAAGATGGCCGAGTGTGAGTTGTGGTTTTAGATTCCCATAAAACCCTACTCATAGCAACAGATATGGTCAACACTTTTCCATGAGAACTTGTTACCGCAGAAGTTACTGAATTTGCTGATATGCAGTTTTCATTCTCTTCGCCTGGAAACAAGTGACAACCGGGAGCAGATTGCATTCTGACGCGGCCGATGGTAGGCATATCTCGCTCTAGACGAGAGCAGAGGCCGAGCTCCGACGATTCTGCGGGCGCGTATGCTGCAGAGAAACCCCCTACCCTCCCGTACTTGTAAATATAATTTCTATTTAATATGTAAAACTATAACCTAGAATCATTAAACTCCTTTTTTCATTAACTAAGGCCTTATCCTTATATCATACTTATATTACATATATATATATCAAAAATAATAATAATGATAAATACTGTGTGTTTCCAACATATCAACACATTTTCAACAAAACACAATCAGAAATCACCAAAAATTAATGTTTACATTTGCTATGAATGGAGCAATGAATCAAGATATCTTTGTGTCAGCATGTGAGATAACTCCACGTTTTGTTTCTGTATTCCAGCGATGGCAAGTAGTAGGGAAAAGACAGTTCGATTATGGCGGCGGATTGAGGATGGGAGCAAGGAGTGGAAATCGTACCATAGTACGAGAGGGTTTGAGAAGAGTGTTAGGAAAGGAGATAAGAAAGGATAATCTGATAAGATAATCTGATAGTGAGATAAGATAATCTGATAGTGAGATAACAGTGGAGTGTGGGAAGATCATGCTATAGTAGGAGAGTATTAGTTTTTAGGAAGAGAATTATCGTAAGTGTGAGAGGGGATGTTTTTCAAAGTCGGCTACCTACATCCCCCCCCCCCCTCCCCTATCGAGATTTTAAACCATGGGGTTACCGGTTCGAGTCCGGTCAAGGACGAACTATTATTTTTTCTTAATAAGTTTAGAGATTTCAAGGGCCCATTTTGAGAGAAAGTTATACAATAAGCAATTATTATAAATTAAATAAGCTCCTAGTTCGTTATTGCAATAGATAATTATTTAATGATTCTACATTACTTCTAATGAATTTTAAAACTACTGCTACACTTCAACTCATTCTTTTATAGAGTTTAATAAAATTTAGTACTAGTTTAAACATTGGTTTAACATATATTTCACTGAAATAATAAAATTAACTAGTAAAACGTTAGAACGATGAATTCAAACTCGTAATTCGAATAATCATATACTTTCTAGACATTACAAAAGTATCTTTCAATATCTGATTGATCCATTTCCCGTGAACTTTATACTTTATGTCACATATTATTCTCACGTTTATGCACCAATCATTAAATTTTTTTAACATACGCCCCCTATGATTATATGAAATTGAATGGAACGAGACTTTTTTCATTAGTGTTTGCTTTTCTTTGAATGTGTGAAGACGTTTTTACACTTAAGATAATATGGCTGGTTCTCAAGATGGATATTCTACTATGTTAAACGATGATGTATCAAGATTAAATGATCAAGACATGATATTAACAGTACAACCTAAAGTAGAACCTGTTTCAGATAATGAAGTGGAATCCTCTGTATCAAAACTGAAGTCACCATTTTTATGTACTATTTGCAGCAATTCTTTTTTACGAAAATGTAATTTAAACCAACATTTGATCATACATTCAGGAGAAAGACTATTTGTATGTGACATCTGTCAAAAAACATTCTCTAGAAAGACTGTTTTGAATCGTCATAAATTATCTCATTTAAAGATACCTTCGCAACATAAATATGATTCATGTAATGAAGCCTTCTCAAGAAAGTCTGACTTATTAAAACACAAGAAGATCCACAAGTCCTCCAAGCAGGATAAATGTAGCGAAAGGAAACCACCTTTATACGACCAAGAGACACATGTTTCGGATATTGGAATACCTCATTTAAAGATAAAGTCCTTTGAATGTGGAATTTGTCATAAAACATTCATGCAAAGAACTGATTTAAAACGTCATAGTATAACTCATTCCAAGACAGCCACTGCATATAAATGTGATCAATATGGAAAAGACTATTTCAGCAAGTTTTTGTTAAAAAGTCATACGTTAATCGCACATCAAACACCCATTTGAAGAAAAAGTCCTTTGAATGTGAAATTTGTCATAAAACATTCATGCAAAAAACTTATTTAAAACAGCATAGTATAACTCATTCTAAGACAACCACTTCATATAAATGTGAACTGTGTTTAAAAGGCTATTTAAGCAGGTTTTTGTTAAAAATTCATATGAAGTCTCACGAGAAGACTCTCAACTCATACAATTGTGATAAATGTTCCAATTCATTTTCATCAAAGTCTATTTTAACTGAACATAAAAAAATTCATTCTAAGAAATATAAATGTATTCACTGTAACATTATCTTTTATCTCGACTTTGAGTTTATACATCATCCTATCAAAATGCATAAATGAAAACTTTGTCTAAACATATAAATTGATTTGAATATCTACACCTTTCTAAAATTATTTGTTTTTCTATAACTATTGAAAATGATTAATAAATATTATGTAAGTGAAACATATTTTGTCTTTTTATTTTTTTGTTCTAAAACCATTTCAAATTTTATCTAAGAAATTGTATTCAATTAAGAAATTAGTTACTATATATTTATATAATATTTTACTAAATAAGAAATACTCATTGGTTATTAAACAGCATTTTATGCATATCCATACTAAAAAGAGGGGTGCAACCAAAATTAGTCAGCGAAAGTGACATCATATTTCAAATTTTGTTTAAGTAATTGCAAAACATTTAATAATATTTCTACATAATATTTACTAAGTATTCAACTAATATTTCACTAAAAAATATTCAACTAATATTATACTAAAGAGAAAAAATAAATATAATATTTCAAAATTTTGTTTAAGTAATTGTATTCAATTAAGTAAATATTTATTAAGTATTCATATAATATTATACCAAAAAGAAAAAAAATAAATACAATATCTCAAATTTTGTCTAACAAATTGTATTCAATTAAATAAATATTTATTAAGTATTCATATAATATTATACTAAAAAGAAAAAAATATATAATATTTCAAATTTTGTCTAAGTAATTGTGTTCAATTAAATAATATTTACTAAGTATTCACATAAAATTTTACTAAAAATTGTATTCAATTAAATAAATAGTTACTAAGTATTCACATAATATTATACTAAAAAGAAAAAAAATAAATACAATATTTCAAATTTTGTCTAAGAAATTGTATTCAATTAAATAAATATTTTTAAGTATTCATATAACATTATACTAAAAAGAAAAAATATATAATATTTCAAATTTTGTCTAAGTAATTGTGTTCAATTAAATAATATTTACTAAGTATTCATATAACATTTTACTAAAAATTGTATTCAATTAAATAAATAGTTACTAAGTATTCATATAATATTATACTAAAAAAGAAAAAATAATAAATACAATATTTCAAATTTTGTCTAAGAATTTGTATTCAATTAAGTAAATAGTTACTAAGTATTCAACTATTATTGTCTAAGTATTCAACTAATATTATACTAAAAAGAAAAAATAAATATCATATTTCAAATTTTGTTTAAGTAATTGTATCCAATTAAATAATATTTACTAAGTATTCATATAACATTTTACTAAAAATTGTATTCTATTAAATAAATAAATAGTTACTAAGTATTCATATAATATTATACTAAAAAGAAAAAATAAATACAACATTTCAAATTTTGTCTAAGAAATTGTATTCAATTAAGTAAATAGTCACTAAGTATTCATATAATATTACACTAAAAAGAAAAAATAAATATCATGTTTCAAATTTTGTGTACGTAATTATGTCCAATTAAATAATATTTACTAAATATTCAACTAATATTACACTAAAAAGAAAAAATAAATATAATATTTCAAAATTTTGTTTAAGTAATTGTATTCAATTAAGTAAATAATTACTAAGCATTCAGCTAATATTATACTGAAAAGAAAAAAAATATATAATATTTCAAATTTTGTTTAATTGCAAAATATTTAAAAAAATATTTAATAATATTACTATATAATATCTACTAAGTATTCATAAAATATTTTTCTAAAAAGAAAAATAAATATTATATTTCAAATTTTGTCTAAGTAATTATATGCAATTAAATAATAGTTACAAAGTATTCAACAAATATTGACTAAGCATTCAACTAATATTGTACTAAAAAGAAAAAAATATATATATAATATTTCAAATTTTATCTAAGTAATGGTGTTCAATTAAATAATATTTACTAAGTATTCATATTTTACTAAAAGAAATCATACAATAGTGAAGACATCAGTCAAAGTGTTTAAACGCGTAGTTTAATTAAATTACTCTTGAATCAACTTCACTTAAATTTAATTTTTTTTTTTCAATTTCTTATCAAATGAATCCTGAGTTAACTTTATTTTATTAATTTCATATTAAATTCCCGAAGTTATCAATTAAATAAGTTAATTTTCAATACTTTTAATACATTAGATCGTTTAATACATCACCCACCGTTTGTATAAACAACTGACATTCCCTTATTAATAATGAATATTATCATATGTTACCATACAATTCTTCAAAAAAGGATAAAACCATTAACGTAATATATATCATTTACCCTGTATATAAAAACTTTTACCTTGTGTTACTATACTATTCTTCAAAAAAGTATAAAACCATTCACATAATATATATCATTCACCCTGTATATAAAAACTGTTACTACACAATTTTTCAAAAATGATAAAACCACCATCCAAAATGAATTGTTTAAAACAAAACGTCTCCTCTTTAATCTGTGTGTTTATTTTTTCAAAGTGTTCGAGTATGGTACTCCTATTACAAGTTTTAAAGGAATGTTATAATTTGTACATGTATAACTAAAGAAATAAACAATCCCATAACAATTAAAAATGTATAACATATCTATAAAATATCCTACTAAAAACCTTACTACTATGATTCATACCTTTCAAGAATTAAAAAAAGCTAATACTATTCTTCGAAAAAGAATAAAACCGTTAACGTAATACATATCATATCAATCAATTAATCAATCCGTCATATCAATCAATCAATCAATCATATCATTACTAATATGTATGTTTATTTTTCCAAAGTGTATGTTCATTTTGCTATATATTTTAGAACTTTTAATAGAGTGTTTGAGTATAATTTGCATATGTATAACTTAAGAAAACAACAATTCTTTAATAAATAAAAAATATAACATAAGTTTAAAACATTAAACTAATAATCTTAATATTATAATTTATACTTTTTAAAATTAAAAAGTTTAAAAAAAATTTATAAAATTTAAAAATTAAAACTTTGGAAGAAAAAAAACTTTTATAAAGTTTAAAAATTAAAACTTTGAAAAAGAAAAAAAAATTAAAATTAAAAAAATTAAAACTTTGAAAATAAAACTTTATAAAATTTAAAATTAAAATTTTGAAAAAAATATAGAGTTTACAAAATTAAAAAAATTAAAACTTTGAAAAAGTTTAAAAAATTAAGTTATTCTAATTAAAATGATATTTAAAAACTTCATAAATTAAGTTTGCAAAAGCGAGTTTACCTGCCTGTACATGTACATGACTTTCAACATGTTATAGTTTAATATATATCTTCTTTTTTATCGTATAGAAGCAATAAATTAATATATATGTATATACACATACACACACACACACACACACACATACATATATAGACTTAATAAAAATATTTTTAAGTAAAAAGATAAAAAGAAAAAATAAGTTATAATAATTAAAATTAAAAAATAAATAAAGAAGTTCTTCAAAATTTAAAAAAAAAATCTAGTTTTAAGTATACTAGTATATACATAGTATAAATTATATAAGTATAAAAACTATTTATACTACAATATATACTAGTATACTAGTATATATTTTTGTATAAATAGTTTTTATAAGTACATAAAACTTGGTTAATATTCAAACTTGAATTCCATGAATGATGCAATAAAAGCTTCCGCTTTTGTATTTAATATTAATAATATTAATAATAATATTAATAACGGTTAAGTAATCAATCAAATATTATCAATGATTATACTTTAATACTATGAAAATCAATCTTTGTTCACAATAGTGAGAAAGTTTTTAATAGGATTTTTGTTTGCAAATACGTGATATCCTGGTACTTAAGATTTCACAAAATAAGACTGAAGAAAATATCCAACCTACATATTCAAGAAAAAAATTGAAAATGGCTGACGTCGAGTTAACAACTCATATCAGTTAGACCTCGTGACTTGATAACATAGTCTGATTGTACATTGAACATTCCAGAAGGCATGATAGAAGCACGTGATAGCTTATCGATTACGTGATGATCTGCAATCTGATAAACTGAGTATTTCTTTTCTGACTCTAAGTACGGTAAGTCCCACTATTTTTCGATATGTACATATCGAATAATAATATGTTGTATGAATATATAATTTGTTGTTTTTTATATGAATGTTTAAGTATAGTTGTTTTTAAAGTTTTGCAATGTTGGTATAGCGTATTATAATATATAAAACTTGGTTAATACTCATACTTGAATTATATGAATGATGTAATAAAAAACTTCGCTTTTATAGGAAATTTAAGTTCCTTCTAAATATATTATTATCCAGTTAAACAATGAATGATCATACTTTAGCTGTATAAAAATCAATCTTTGTTCACTAGAGTAAGAAAGTTATTTAATAGGATTTTGTTTGCAAATATGTAATAACATGTTACTTAAGATTTTACAAAATAATAGACTTCGAAGAAAATATCCGCAGAGTGAGATGAAAAGGATTAGTGTCTTGTTAATAACTCATATTAGTTAGATCACATGACTGATAATACAACCTGATTGTAGATAGGTTATTCAGACGGTATGAAGGGGGAGGCACGTAATGTCGATTACGTCACTATGTGCAATACGATAAGTTAAACGTTTCTTTTCTCAGTTCAGATATGGTAAATTTATTACTTTTCGGCATGCATATATCAAATTTTTACTATCTTATAGTATTTTTGAATACTTTATTAAGTTAATTTTTTAAAATATTTTTAATTTTTTAAACTGAGGAACTTATTAATATATTGCTTTTAACGTTTCGAAGTGTATAATTATAGGATATAATGAGGGTAGGATGATAACATAAAGATTTATAATTATTTAACTAAAGCATAGTGAAAGTTACAATACATATATACTAAACGAAAACATAGTGAAAGTTTTAAAGTCTTATATTACAGATAGATACGCAAATTCACTTTTGATAAATTGTAATTTTTTCTGCTAACTATTAATACTTGAATTGGCTTGAATTTGAATTAATATGATTGATTGATTACTTGTATTTGAAATCTTGATTGGTTGATTGATTGATTGAATACTTTTATTTTAAATCTAATTGAACTTTTTAAAAACATTTTTGAAAATTTTTTTTAATTTTTTTAAAACTAGATTTTTATTTTTTAAATTTTGGAGAACTTCTTTATTTATTTTTTAATTTTAATTATTATAACTTTTTTTTTCTTTTTATCTTTTTACTTAAAAATATTTTTATTAAGTATATATATGTATGTGTGTGTGTGTGTGTGTGTGTATATATATATATATATATATATATATATATATATATTAGTCTATTGCTTCTATACGATAAAAAAGAAGATATATATTAAGCTATAACATGTTGAAAGTCATGTACATGTACAGGCAGGTAAACTCGCTTTTGCAAACTTAATTTATGAAGTTTTTAAATATTATTTTAATTTTGATAACTTAAGTTTTTAAACTTTTTCAAAGTTTTAATTTTTTTAATTTTGTAAACTCTATATTTTTTCAAAGTTTTAATTTTAAATTTTATAAAGTTTTTTTTCAAAGTTTTAATTTTTTAAATTTTATAACTTTTTTTTTTCTTTTTCAAAGTTTTAATTTTTAAACTTTATAAAAGTTTTTTTTCTTCCAAAGTTTTAATTTTTAAATTTTATAAATTTTTTTTAACTTTTTAATTTTAAAAAGTATAAATTATAATATTAAGATTATTAGTTTAATGTTTTAAACTTATGTTATATTTTTTATTTATTAAAGAATTGCTGTTTTCTTAAGTTATACATATGCAAATTATACTCTAACACTCTATTAAAAGTTCTAAAAGGTATAGCAAAATAAACATACATATTAGTAATGATATGATTGATTGATTGATTGATATGACGGATTGATTAATTGATTGATATGATATGTATTACGTTAACGGTTTTATTCTTTTTCGAAGAATATTATTAACTTTTTTTAATTCTTGAAAGGTATGAATCATAGTATTAAGGTTTTTAGAGGATATTTTATAGATATGTTATACATTTTTAATTGTTATGGGATTGTTTATTTCTTTAGTTATACATGTACAAATTATAACATTCCTTTAAAAGTTGTAATAGGAGAACCATACTCGAACACTTTGAAAAAATAAACACACAGATTAAAGAGGATAGGAATACGTTTTGTTTTAAACAATTCATTTTTAATGTTGGTTTTATCATTTTTGAAAAATTGTGTGGTAACAGTTTTTATATACAGGGTGAATGATATATATTATGTGAATGGTTTTATCCTTTTTTGAGGAATAGTATGGTAACACAAGGTAATAGTTTTTATATACAGGGTGAATGATGTATATTACGTTAATGGTTTTATCCTTTTTTGAAGAATTGTATGGTAACATATGATAATATTCATTATTAATAAGGGAATGTCAGTTGTTTATACAAACGGTGGGTGATATATTAAACGTTCTAATATATTAAAAGTATTGAAAATTAACTTATTTAATTGATAACTTCAGGAATTTAATATGAAATTAATAAAATAAAGTTAACTCAGGATTCATTTGATAAGAAATTGAAAAAAAATTAAATTTAAGTGAAGTTGATTCAAGAGTAATTTAATTAAACTACGTGTTTAAACACTTTGACTGATGTCTTCAATATTGTATGATTTCTTTTAGTAAAATATGAATACTTAGTAAATATTATTTAATTGAACACCATTACTTAGATAAAATTTGAAATATTATATATATTTTTTTCTTTTTAGTACAATATTAGTTGAATGCTTAGACAATATTTATTGAATACTTTGTAACTGTTATTTAATTGCATATAATTACTTAGACAAAATCTGAAATATGATATTTATTGTTCTTTTTAGTAAAATATTTTATGAATACTTAGTAGATATTATATAGTAATATTATTAAATATTTTTTTTTAATATTTTGCAATTACTTAAACAAAATTTGAAATATTATATATTTTTTTCTTTTTAGTATAATATTAGCTGAATACTTAGTAATTATTTACTTAATTGAATACAATTACTTAAACAAAATTTTGAAATATTATATTTATTTTTTCTTTTTAGTGTAATATTAGTTGAATATTTGGTAAATATTATTTAATTGGACATAAATGCTTACACAAAATTTGAAATATGATATTTATTTTTTTCTTTTTACTGTAATATTATATGAATACTTAGTGACTATTTACTTAATTGAATACAATTTCTTAGACAAAATTTGAAATATTGTATTTATTTTTCGTTTTAGTATAATATTATAAGAATACTTAGTAACTATTTATTTATTTAATTGAATACAATTTTTAGTAAAATGTTATATGAATACTTAGTAAATATCATTTAATTGGATACAATTACTTAAACAAAATTTGAAATATGATATTTATTTTTTCTTTTTAGTATAATATTAGTTGAATACTTAGACAATATTAGTTGAATACTTAGTAACTATTTACTTAATTGAATACAATTTCTTAGACAAAATTTTAAATATGGTATTTATTTTTTTTATTTTTTTCTCATTATCAAAATGCATAAATGAAAACTTTGTCTAAACATATAAATTGATTAGAATATCTACACCTTTCTAAAATTATTTGTTTTTCTATAACTATTGAAAATGATTAATAAATATTATGCAAGTGAAACATATTTTGTCATTCATATATATATTATATGAATACTTTGTAACTATTTATTTAATTGAATACAATTTTTAGTAAAATGTTATATGAATACTTAGTAAATATTACTTAATTGAACACAATTACTTAGACAAAATTCGAAATATTATATATATTTTTCTTTTTAGTAAAATATTATATGAATACTTAATAAATATTTATTTAATTGAATACAATTTCTTACGCAAAATTTGAGATATTGTATTTATTTTTTTCTTTTTAGTATAATATTATATGAATACTTAATAAATATTTACTTAATTGAATACAATTACTTAAACAAAATTTTGAAATATTATATTTATTTTTTCTTTTTAGTATAACATTAGTTGAATATTTTTAGTGAAATATTAGTTGAATACTTAATAAATATTATGTAGAAATATTATTAAATGTTTTGCAATTACTTAAACAAAATTTGAAATATGATGTCACTTTCGCTGACTAATTTTGGTTGCAACCCTCTTTTTAGTATGGATATGCATAAAGTGCTGTTTAATAACCAATGAGTATTTTTTATTTAGTAAAATATTATATGAATATATAGTAACTAATTTCTTAATTGAATACAATTTCTTAGATAAAATTTGAAATGGTTTTAGTACAAAAAAATAAAAAGACAAAATATGTTTCACTTACATAATATTTATTAATCATTTTCAATAGTTATAGAAAAACAAATAATTTTAGAAAGGTGTAGGTATTCAAATCAATTTATATGTTTAGACAAAGTTTTCATTTATGCATTTTGATAAGATGATGTATAAACTCAAAGTCGAGATAAAAGATAATGATACAGTGATTACATTTATATTTCGTAGAATGAATTTTTTTATGTTTACTTAAAATAGACTTTGATGAAAATGAATTGGAACATTTATCACAATTATATGAGTTGAGAGTCTTCTCGTGAGACTTCATATGAATTTTTAACAAAAACCTGCTTAAATAGTCTTTTCCACACTGTTCACATTTATATGAAGTGGTTGTCTTAGAATGAGTTACACTATGCCGTTTTAAATAAGTTTTTTGCATGAATGTTTTATGACAAATTTCACATTCAAAGGACTTTTTCTTCAAATGGGGTGTTTGATGTGCGATTAACGTATGACTTTTTTAACAAAAACTTGCTGAAATAGTCTTTTCTACATTGATCACATTTATATGCAGTGGCTGTCTTGGAATGAGTTATACTATGACGTTTTAAATCAGTTCTTTGCATGAATATTTTATGACAAATTCCACATTCAAAAGACTTTATCTTTAAAGGAGGCATTCCAATATCGGAAACATGTCTCTCTTCTTGAGAAGGCTTCATCACATGAATCACATTTATGTTGCGAAGGTATCTTTAAATGAGATAATTTATGACGATTCAAAGCAGTCTTTCTAGAGAATGTTTTTTGACAGATGTCACATACAAATGGTCTTTCTCCTGAATGTATGATCAAATGTTGGTTTAAATTACCTTTTCGTAAAAAAGACTTGCTGCAAATAGTACATAAAAAAGGTGATTTCAGTTTTGATACAGAGGATCCCACTTCATTATCTGAAACAGGTTCTACTTTAGGTTGTACTGTTAATATCATGTCTTGATCATTTAATCTTGATACATCATCGTTTAACATAGTAGAATATCCATCTTGAGAACCAGCCATATTATCTTAAGTGTAAAAACGTCTTCACACATTCAAAGAAAAGCAAACACTAATGAAAAAAGTCTCGTTCCATTCAATTTCATATAATCATAGGGGCGCATGTTAAAAAAATTTAATGATTGGTGCATAAATGTGAGAATAATACGTGACATAAAGTATAAAGTACACGGGAAATGGATCAATCAGATATTGAAAGATACTTTTATAATGTCTAGAAAGTATATGATTATTCGAATTACGAGTTTGAATTCATCGTTCTAACGTTTTACATGTTAATTTTATTATTTCAGTGAAATATATGTTAAACCAATGTTTAAACTAGTACTAAATTTTATTAAACTCTATAAAAGAATGAGTTGAAGTGTAGCAGTAGTTTTAAAATTCATTAGAAGTAATGTAGAATCATTAAATAATTATCTATTGCAATAACGAACTAGGAGCTGATTTAATTTATAATAATTGCTTATTGTATAACTTTCTCTCAAAATGGGTCCTTGAAATCTTTAAACTTATTAAGAAAAAATAATAGTTCGTCCTTGACCGGACTCGAACCGGTAACCCCATGGTTTAAAATCTCGATAAGGGGGGGGGGGGGATGTAGGTAGCCGACTTTGAAAAACATCCCCTCTCACACTTACGATAATTCTCTTTCTAAAAACCAATACTCTCCTACTATAGCATGATCTTCCCACACTCCACTCTTATCTCACTATCAGATTATCTTATCTCACTATCAGATTATCTTATCTCACTATCAGATTATCTTATCAGATTATCCTTTCTTATCTCCTTTCCTAACACTCTTCTCAAACCCTCTTCTACTATAGTACGATTACCACTCCTTGCTCCCATCCTCAATCCTCCGCCATAATCGAACTGTCTTTTCCCTACTACTATGGCAAATTAAAATGTCACATCACTGTATCGAATAAGAAGAATAAAATATTTACACCCGTTTTTTCATTCGCAAAGGCCAAACCAATGAAGGCCTGATTATTTTTTCCTAAGCATTGTTTGTTATTTAATTGTTAAAACAATTATATTCCAAACCGCTACATGAAGAAGAGATATAAAAGACAATCACTTGTGAAATCAGGAAAACGAGAGCGATCTTTTTCTATAACATAAAAACTATTTAACTCATATTCATGAGATACAAAATTTATAGGAAAAAAAGATTAAAATTAAATAAGACTTACCTTTACGTTCCATAAATAATCATTTTAATAATATCCATTTTTTCCATTCTAAAATTGCGGACATAAAAGCAAGTCTTTCTCTTATCTTAAAAAAAAAGCGTCATAGACTTGTTGTTCTGATTGGTTGATGAGTAATACCAGTACATACAATACTCATACCTGGGAAGTTAATATTCACTCTAAACAGGAGTGAATAATCACTCTTTCAGAGGAGAGACTATTCACTCGTGAAAAGGAGTGCGTTTTAGTACCAAATAAGCCTTATTTCCAAGGTTACATTATGAAAAGGAGTTTTCGAAATTTAAGAAATAACATTTTGGGTGCTTTTCATTATTTTACTCCATATGTATCAAAGTTGAACGGAAAATTTTTAAAGTGTATAATGCCAGGCTTTCACTCTCGTCAACAGACTGAAATATTTCACTCTTGACAATGGAGTGATATATTTCACTCCTTTCTAGGAAGTAGAAAATTCCACTCTCTTTAAGGAGTGTATTTTTGTAAAATTCACTCCAAAAAGATCGAAAGTGCCTTTCACTCTTTGAATAAGTGAACTTTTCACCCCTCCCAATTTTAGAGTGTAAATAACAACCACAAAGGAAATAAACTAATCTTCTTTTTAAAATCTTTATGCGAAAAGTATTTTTAAGTGTGATTAGTTTGGAAAAAGACTTATACCTAAGTATTATACCTTCAGTCTTGTTACACGATTTTCATTCCTATCACAGTATTTTCAAATTTTGACAAATGATATGCATACACAAGGAGAAAAACAATTTAGTTTGCATCAAGTTACGAAAAAAATTATATATTTTTTTTAATTAGAAAACAGCATTCTCAATACATCAGACTTTCTCTAACAATACCCGAGCTTTGTGCAATGCATTTTTATAGGATCAAGAAATTTTCTCTCTTTTCACTCTTTAAAACAAGATCTTCCTTACATTGAGGTAGCTTGCTCGCTATAAAAGGCGAATCAGCATTGAAAATTCATACTAATATTTTTTAAGCTTTCTCATTATTAATCTCAAGATAAAAAATTAAAGCTTCTAAAGAAAATACGCTTTATTATTATTATTATTATTATTCGAGGTTTAATTATAGTCTTCTACTGCTAATAATTTATTTCCTATGTACTAAATAGAATATAATGCATCTAAATCACAATAAATAAAATTATCTATTCAAGTTATATTTTACGAAATTAATTATCACCAGTTATTTAGGATCATTCACTGTTAATTGCCTCTATTTACTTTCACCGTTTTTTTAAGTTATTCACTTTTAGCCATTTTATTTTATGCTTAACATTCTTTTTGGTCGCTATCCAGATTTTGTAGATTCGCCTACTTAAAAGCTCATCGTAGATGTTCATATAATCAGTGAAGTGACAACTAATTAATTAAATTAATGAATTAATTATTCTATTCTTGTGATTTTAGGATAACTTCTTTCTTAGAACCAAAAAAGACAGTAAAAATAATTTTTCAATTTGATAAAATTCTGTTAGTATCATGGATAATAACATTTAGCGCTTAATGTATGGATACTTTTTATATATATAAAATGATTTATCTTTTACAAATTATTTATTAAAATAAGTTTTTAAAGAAACGAAATATTTTAATTATTAAAGTATATGTATGCCTTTAAAACGTCAATTTCGATCAAAATTCAAATTTTCTATTTTTAACACTTTCCAATATAGTTAATAAGGTTTATGGATTCGATCTGCCTGTTCGTCTGTCTGTCCGTGCTCTAACTCGCGTAAATATAGTCCGATTGCCATGAAAGTGATGTATGTTATTAGGGTTTACTATGGCATGTTCGGTATTGAAAATTAAGCTTGTAGCGTTTACGGTTCATTTGCAGGGGCACTCAAAAGAACTCCGTTATACGGTCTATAGGAAAAACCGTTTGCGGTGTGTTTAAGACCAATGTCAGACGGGCGTCTTTTTTGCTTGCGTATTATCCATTGACAATGCTATAGCATTGTGAATGGATAATACATAAGCAAAAAAGCAGCACAAAAAGACGCCCGTCTGACATTGGTCTTAATGTTATTACACTATTTTAAACATATTGAAATTGATATATATCCCTGAAGTGTAATACAACATTCTTACTATAGAACATGATGAGCATCGAATTTATCGTTCATTTACAACTGGGACACACAAAAGCATTTGGCTACAGAAGAGAATGACCAATAATTGAGCTACTGAAGTCTTCGAACAATAATTTCTGGAAGTGCGTTTTCAGTTGTGGTATACGTTTTTAAATTTAATTATTTTTTAAATATTACTTGATGTGTATAATTTCTATAGAACATATACAGAACTGCATAAAAGTTTTCAACAACATCTGTTTATTGGCGGAAATTGCTGAATGGAAAATTTCAGCTGTGCTATGCGTTTAACTGAACTAACTTTTGGCATACTATGTAGTATATGGGGCATTCTCACAATCTTTTGACTTTCGGGAATAAAAATCTGGTGAAATTAAACTTGCTAAAATAACATTTTAATCTGATAGACGAATGCCTTAATGGTTCAAGATAAAGAAAAAATTTAAAAATATATACATAATTACGTCTGGATTACTTAATAATTAACACAATTTGCATAACTACAGACATACACACATTAAAATTTTATTAAAAACAATTAAAATATAGTTAAAAATATATATAAACGTTTCGGCTACTTTCATAGCCCTCATCAGTAAACGAGCAGAGTCACAAAACAGCAAGAACCACAGTAAACGAAAATGCAGTTAAAATCACGGTCTAAGTAGGATAAAATAATCAGCGGGAACTTTGGTTGCTTCGTTGATTGGCGATTAAGCTAAAACAGTCCTCCAACCCTCAAGGAAGACACGGCTAAAATATATGGGGCAATTGGCTTCCACAATTCGTGCACTCTCAAAATCGGGGACATGATCGATCTCAAGTGCATGTGCAACCAATCTTGAATCCAGAGTGTACCTTTATTAAAAGAATTTTTATGGTCCTTGAGTCTAGCATTTAATGAGCGTCCAGTCTCACCAATGTAAATCGAGCTGCAACCTTTGCAAGGAATTTCATAAACGACACCATTCAGGTCAAACTTCGAATATTTATGTTTAAAACTACTGAAAAAATTACCAACGCGGTTCAAGGGAACATGAACTGTCCTAACATTAACATCCTTGAGTACAGCTGAAATTTTCTCCGAAATATTACTGTAATAAGGCAAAGATATAGTTCCTATGGGATTGACACGCTGGTAAGGAGTGGGATACTGGTCTGATTTGCTCGTAAGTTCCGAAATAACTCTAAGACACCAACGACGTGGATAGTCGTTGAGACGTAAATCATTCATTATCTTACCAATTTGATTATCAAAACTAACTCTGTCACTGCAAAATCTCAAGACTCTGTTGTACAAGGATCTGACGACTGCGATTTTATGTGAAAGTGGGCTATTGAATTTAAAATTTAAATATTGCCCGGAGGAAGTACTTTTTCTGTAAACAGAAGTTTTCAAAATAGGAATATTATTAACAATTTTTCTCTGGAGCAAAACATCAAGGAAAGGGAGTGACCTGTTATTTTCAAACTCTATATCGTGAACTGGATTGAAGAGGAAAAGGAATTCGCTTTGTTTAAAATCTCCACAAGTTTATCTTCTTCAACAATTATAAAAACATCATCTACATACGTTAGTTTGTTAGCCACGATGCTTGAAATTGATATTTAAATGCTGATTTATATTCTGCAATAAATTTCCTGTCAAAGAATTTTAGACATTCTTTCTCTAGCATACTTCTGCATGAGAAAAAACTTGAAAAAATTCTGTGGCTGCATCTGAAGTGATTTTCTGTATAATTTTAGAAGAGGGGCGGTAAGGAATTTAAAACCCAGGGACAGAGTTAAAAAAATGATAACAACCCTAAAACTGAGTGCAGTGTAATTTTTTGCTACATATTTATATAAAACAATACTCCCAGTTTTGGAAAAAAATTTCATTGAATTATTTTTATTGACTAGGGGGTTCGGCCCCCTACGAGCTTCGCTCGCCAACCCCCGTCCAGACACCGCAGACTCTAAATGCACGCTAATTTGATCGGCTTTAAAAAGATTTCGAAAGATTGAATTATAATTTAAAAAACAGTGGCGATCTCCCTATAAACGAATTTCTATTCATTTCTCTTTGATTGGGGAATTTTAACGCCAAATCCGCTGCGGTACTACTTGATTATCCTGTCGACCAATTTCGCCAAATTATATAAATCGCCAAACCACTCGCCAAATTATACAAATTGATATAATTTTTATTTTAAATAACGAAAGAACAAATAAATTCGTACAACATTAATAAAAACACAAATAAAACGTCGAAATAAAAATAACTTGATGACGTATACACGTGTAACAACATTTCAAAATAAGCTAATATAAAAGGAATTAAGTAAAGAGCGTCTTTGTCTCCTGGTATTTTTTAGCAAAGCGAAAAGAAAGTTCTTTTAAATGAGACATTTTAAATTAATTCTCAAAATATCAAATAAATGTCTAGCGCAATTTCTAAATTTAGACTTTTTTGCAATATTATTTTGTGTTCATTTTATGTAATAACTATAATGTGACGTAAATATGACGTAATTTCTCCTAAGACTTCTAACGCATGTTAATGAATTTATTATTTTACAATATCCTTTCTCTTTTAAAATTCACGTGTATACTTTTTATGACGTAATTTTTAATAAGTTCCTGCTTTTTATACGTAATTATTTAATTCTAATTTGAAAGTTTTTTTCCTGTTTATAATAGTCACGTGTAAATAAATTTTTAATTTGAAGCAAACATTATTGCTTGCGCTTTTTATACAGTTGGCAACAGTTTAAATTAGTAATTTTTCTGAAATCTGTAAAAAATATCTCTAGAAATGCTGAAAATTTGATTTTAAAATAGAAATAAAACCTGAAAAAATGAGTCAAAATAAAAAAAATTAATGCAATCTGCACTCCGGCAAATTCTAACATATAAAATGATCTAAAAATGATTACACTGCCATGTATAGTTTTTGCTGCTATAAAACTTTTTAGTGGAACGATTTTGTCCAACTTTAGCATTAAATAACTCTTAAAATAATTCTTGGATTTTAAAACTGTCTGCATTAGCATGCTTATCAAACATTTCTGTATAAAACCACCGATTTTCATATTTTTGTATGCATTATTTTTGTTAATATTAACGAAGAAAGGCCTCCGATCACAAAAAAATCAAAACCGGCGGCGGCGGTGACAGCGGTAGTTACTTTTTTTTAGAATAGAGAGAAACAATTTTATACAGATAGTTATACTCCAAACTTAAAAATCAACATCAGGGACACGGGACGGTATAGGAGTTTTCCTGGTATTTGGACCCCCAACATCGTCCAAAACTTATTTATCTCGTTAATATTGTTATGCAGTCGTGCAATGGGATGTATTCCAGTGTCTCTCTATTCTAAAAAAAAGTAACTACCGCTGTCACCGCCGCCGCCGGTTTTGAATTTTTTGTGACCGGAGGTCTTTCTTCGTTAATATTAAGAAAAATAATGCATACAAAAATATGAAAATCGGTAGTATTATACAGAAATGTTTGATAAACACGCTGATGCAGACAGTTTTAAAATCGAAGAATTATTTTAAGAGATATTTAGTGCTAAAGTTGGACAAAATCGTTCCACTAAAAAAGTTTTATAGGAGCAAACTCTATTCATGGGAATTTAATCATTTTTAGATCATTTTATACGTTTGAAGTTCTCGGTGTGCAGATTGTATTTCTTTTTTTAATTTGGCTAATTTTTTGAGGTTTTATTTCTATTTTAAATTCAAATTTTCAGCATTTCTAAAGATATTTTTTACAGATTTTAGAAAGTGATATTAATTTAAACTGTTGCCAACTGTATAAACAGCGGAAATAATAATGTTTGCTTCAAAAAAAAAAAAAATATATTTATACGTGTAATAAATTAAAAATTTATTTACACGTCACTATTATAAACAAAAAAAAAAACCATTTGGAATTAGAATTAAATAATTATGTACAAAAAGCAGGAACTTATTAAAAATTACGTCATATAAACTATAATAACACGTGAATTTTAAGAGAGAAAGGAATTTGTAAAATAATAAATTTATTAACATGCGTTAGAAGTCTTAAATAGGAGAAATTACGTCATATTTACGTCACATTACAGTTATTACATAAAATGAGCACAGAATAATATTGCAAAACGGTTTAAATTTAGAAATTGTGCTAGACATTTATTTGATATTTTGAGAGGATACTTTTCAACTATCTTTGTTAGGAAAGCGCAAATAATATTTCATTTCTAACACAAGCATTTTCACGTGAAAAAGAAAAAGAATAGTTTGGTCAAAATTATGTCAGATTAAAAACGATTAATTTAAAAAGTCTTAATTAAAAGAACTTTCTTTTCGCTTTGTTAAAAAATACCGGGAGACAAAGACTGTTTACTTAATTCCTTTTATATAAGCTTATTTTGAAATGTTGTTACACGTGTCTACGACAAAGACGAAAACAGCGATTGACATATCTATTTTTGGTACTACTTAGTACTTTGGTACTACTAAAATTGTCATAGCTCAACAAGCAATAGTTTAATTACACCAAAATTATTAAATTATGTTTTAAACATATCTTCAAAGGAAGCAGACTATTCTAAGACTGATTTGATTTACTGAAAAGTTTATGAGTTAGACAATTTTAGTTTATAAAGTATTGTTTTTTCCTGGGGAATTTTCAGCGTTGTTTGTCTTTTTATACCTATAACTTCTAAATGTTCATTTTGTTGTCATAAAAAATGTCTAGTTCATGTGTAACATTATTATATTTATTATAAAATTCATAAAATGTATTTATATGTAATAATTTTAATAAATAATATATTTACGAGGGAAAGTCAGTAAGTGGGTCACAAACTGATATGAGAGGTCGGAAATTAGTAGTAAATTGTTACCAAATACGCCAATAGGTGCAGCATAATCCAACTATAAGATGTCAGTTTCGAATTTATGAGACAGCAGTTGAACAAGATGAGCAGGATCGTTCAAAAGTTGTTGAGGAAGAGCGAAGTGGTCGTCCAGTTGAGATTGCGACAGAAGAATCAGTGTCGAAGGTTGAGAAAATGGTTGCAATGCTGTCTATTGTTGTTCGCATGTCAGCTCTAACCATTTCCCCAACCTTCCGCACTGATTCTTCCGTCGCAATCTTTACTGGACGCTTCTTATAATTTTAATAATTAATATATTTATGTTTAATAATTCTAAATTTAAATTTAAAAAGTTTTAAGAAAATAAAAAAAAATCGGTTAATATTATACTATTTTTTTCAAATAAAGAAAATATTTTAAAATTATGTTTTAAACATAACTTCAAAGGAAGTAGACTTCTTAGACATTTAGAGAATTCTTAGACTGATTTATCGAAAAATTTGAGTTACACAGTTTTAATTTACAAAGTATTAATTTTTTTTTCGTGAATTTTCAGCGTTGTTTGTCTTTTTACACCTATAACTTTTAAATGTCCATGTTATTATCCTAAAAATAGTCTATTTAATGTGTAACATTATTGTATTCATTACGAAATTTATAAAATGCATATATTTAATAATTTTAATAATTAATTTATTTATATTTACTAATTTTTATGGTTAATATATTTATATTTAATAATTTTTGTGGTTAATATATTTATATTTAATAATTTTTATGGGTAATATATTTATATTTAATAATTATACGAATTAATATATTTATACTAGGGGGCTCTGCCCCCTGCAAGCTACGCTCGCCAACCCCCTGTTCAGACATCATAGAATCTAAAAACACGCTAATCTGATCGGTTTTAAAAATATTAGAGAAGATTAAATTATACTGAAAAAAGCTGTGCAGATCTCCTTGCAAACGGGTTTCCATTCAATTCCTTTTGATTGCAAAAAATTAAGGCCGAATCAGTTGCTGTTAAGACATCCAATGGTTGTTTTCGTGTTTCATTAAAGAGGATCAGTTAAACATTTGAAAAGAAGCTAAAATAAAATGAATTAAGTGTACAGAGTCTTTGTCTCTTGGTATTTTAAAACAATTTCTATAACAATAGCCTAAGTCATGTGACTATCATCAACAGTTCCGGGAGAACCACTTCGCTTTTTATATTCCAGGTGCCATTTCAGTAGTTTAATGTTAGCCAGGTACAACTGATAAGTCGCCAAATATTGTTCTATCGCCATCATTTCATCTATATTATAATAATCCAAGTCATGAAACTGCCATAAATAAATACGCTCTGATCCCTTCGCTTTTCATATGAAAGTTTGGCCCACATATCATATACGGCCCCATATTGGCGCGATTTTTTTCCGCCGCTAATTTGGGGAAAACATCAACAGCATAATCAGCAACATCCGGCTTACAAAATCAAGCAAAATAACGATACTATGGCGCCTGTTAAGTACCCGTTGCGTATGTGACATTGGCGTCAGAAAAAATCGCGCCAATATGGGTCCGTATATGACATCTGTGCCGAAAGTTTTCCATTTTGATTAAAAAATCAAATTTCTTTTTCGAATAAAACTACACAAAAGTTGCGAAGGTCGCAAAAAATTCTTGGTACTGTTACGCTAGCCGGGGGCAAATCTCGCCAATAGCTTTTTTTCAACTGGCATGTTAGCATTTTTTTTTTCCAGTGGTAAATTAAAGCATTGCTTTGAAGTTGAAATTAAATGTCATGGTTTGTTACATCATTTAATATTTGACCAGGAGTCATTTACGCACCGGGTTTGGCGTGATTTTTTTTTTTTTTTTTTTTTTTTTAACGAAAATTTAGCGAAAACCTTGTTTTCGAATACCAGTTACATATGTATTTTTGGTACTACTTAGTTATCCCGTCGACCAAAAATTTATCACCAACTATAAGATTAAATGCCGATAATGGTTGATCGTAAATGTCACATTCACTTGACTTTAAGCAAGTTACACGTCTTTACGTCATCAAGTTATTTTTATTTCGACGTTTTATTTGTATATTTATTAATGTTATACTATTTTATTTGTTCTTTCGTTATTTAAAATAAAAATTATGTCAATTTCTATAATTTGGCGAGTGGTTTGGCGATTTATATAATTTGGCGAAATGGGTCGACGGAATAACTAAGTAATACCGTATTTTTTAATTATTTTCTATTATTTTAAAAAGATAATAACCAAAAAATAATTAACTATAGAACAAAACAATTTATGTAATTTAAAAAAAGAAAATAAAGTAAATAAACATTTATTATTAAATAAACAACAATAGCCGGTTTACCATGTCAACCAAAATAATGCCATTTTGGCGCCAATTAGGTAGCCCGGTGCGTATATGACATCTGTGCCTAATATTTTTCTTTTCGTTTCGTTTAAAAAAAAAAAAAAAAAAGAAAGAGGTGAAAGCCATTTATTTTAAATGCTTTAGTTTGTATTAAATAAAATGATAATGAAATACAAATTGAATTATGAATAAAAGTAACATGATACATTGCTTAGCATATATTTAATGGAGGCCAAACTGGTCGCCAAATTAGTTTAAAATAGTAACCTTTTCTAAAAAATGAAAAACAAATATCTGTTATAATTAAAATTTGAATTGCCATCATTAGAGAAAAGTATATAAAATTAGAAAAAAATTAATATTTCGAAAACTAATTCGAATTTAAAAATTCTAATACCAGTTTTGAGATCTGCTGATCAATACGGATTTTTGGTGTTAATTTCACCGCAAAGTATTCCGTATTTTAGGAGAAATCGCCGTGAAACATAATCAGTTGTTTAATCAGTCGTTTCATAGAATCGTTACATAATATCTTTTCAATTGAGTCGTTTCATAATATCCGTTTCATTAGGATTTTATATATACTAGGGGATCGAACCCGAGCTCCTCGGGATACAGAGTATAGGTGAAAACCATTCTTTTCTTTTTAATTGTAATTTTTTAAAAATATTTAATATATATTTTAGATTGTCCACTAACATCAAAAAGAATTTTTATCTGAAAAATATCAATTATGCAAACAAATAAAGTTTTAAAATTTATTAAAAACGATACTTTCACATGCCACCGCATGCCAGGAGTTATTAGGCCAAGATTTTGCGACTTACGGCAGTCTTTCCGATCATTTCAGTGCTTTAAGCGCGTGGTTCAATAACATGTCTGTTAAATTTGTTTCTTATTTACATTATTTTATATATTTTTCTATAGAGGAAGTTTTAATTTTGTTATGGAACATTAGACGGAAACAAATGCTGAACTTTTTACATTGTTTTAAGAGCAAATGGATTAATCTTTCGTAATCGAGCTACACTTGATAGATAAATTTAAAAATAATTCATGCTTGAAAATCTATATATATTATGCTATCGTACGTGGCACAGAAATCGCGATTATTTCTTAATTGTTTAATGGCAACACCTGAATGAAACGCATCTCATTGGTTATTGTGCAATATTTTAAAAAAGGGAATAACAATAAATAAAAAAAAATAACTAATACATATAGAACAAAACAATTTATATAATTTAAAAAATAAAATAAAAGTAAATAAACAATTTATTAATAAATAAACAACAACATCCGGGTTACCATATCAAGCAAAATAACGGCACTTTGGCGCCAGTTAATTACCTCGGTGCGTATATGACATTGGCATCAGAAAAACATCACGCCAACGTGGTGCGTATATGACATCTGTGCCGTCTTTTATTCATCTCATTTAAAATACGATAAATAAATAAATAAATAAATGTATTTTTCCAGTATAGGTACTTGGCGAAATAGAGAAGAGGTCCTTGGCGAGAAAAGAAATTTGGCAACCTATTTTCTGGCAACCTATTTCATCAAAATATGTTTTTCGAATAAAGCTACATAAAAGTTGCTATGAATGCAAAAAGTTTGTACTTTTATGTTAGCTGGGCGTAATTCTCGCCAATAGCATTTTTTATTTTTCGAGGGGTAAATTAAAACAATGCTTTGATGTTGAAATTAAATTGTTTATGGTATTTATTCTTTTCTTTTTTTAAGGAATTTTTTTAAAGTGAAATTCATGAATTTGAAAAGTTTCAGTTTTAAATTAAAGTTATCCATTTTAAAATGAGTGAAAGGATTATATTTTAATCTAAATTAATGAAATATGAAAAAATGCAACGGGTACAATGTTTAGCTATTTATCACCTGCGCCCGACTAACATAAAAATACCGAGTTCTTGATTTCTCTATCAGAATCTTCCGATTTGGCAAAGGATTGAGCAAGTAAATTAAATTAAGAATAAAAGTAACATGATACAATGTCTAGCATACATTTAAGGGAGACCAAACTGGTTGCCACGGGCGGCTAGTTATTTTAAAAACTATAATAACTCAGTCAGTTAAGATACAATTTTCAAACAAATTCATTTGAAAGTAGATTTTTTTCTCTAATTGACGGTGTAAAAACTCAAAATGTGCGATATTTGGAAACTTAAAAAATCGCTGACATAGCACACATTATAATTTCAATTTTTTTAAAATGAGAAAATGGCAACAAAAGGTACAGTAATATATTATTTTCCTTCCTCCGTGATTATTTTTCCTCTACTTTCAACCCTCAATGACTTTCAACAAAAATGGAGTACTTAAGTCAGTTGCCACAATTACAAAAAATGCATTAAAAACTACAAAAAAATTAATATCTCAAAATTAAACTGAGATACAGCTTTCAAACAAATTGCATTAAAAATTACATTTTTTTCCTTATACGACGGTGTAAAAATTTAAAATGTGCAATGTTTAGAAGTTTAAAATTTTGCAGTAGAGATAATTTTAAAGTCAAAATTTCATTTCAAATTTCAAAGTGTTGCCATTCGCAAAATGACGTATGCGTTACGCACAGATATGTTTGTCCTTTATAATATAGATAGGGTAGATTTAATCATTTTAAATTTAAATGTTTTAAGAAAATAGCAATTTTTCGATTAATTTTATTTTATTTTTTTTAATGAAAAATTTTAAAAATTAAATTTTTAAATTAAGTTTTAAACCTATCTTCAAAGGAAGCAAACTATTCTTAGCCTGATTTACTGAAAAGTTTATGAGTTACACAGTTTTAATTTATAAAGTATTAACTTTTTTCGCAACTTTTCAGCGTTGTTTGATTTTTGATCCTATAACTTTTAAATGTTCATTTTACTATCATAAAAATAGTCTGCCGTCTGCTGTCTGTTCTGTCCGTGCTCTAACTCACGTAACTATACTTGGATTGACATGTAATTGATATACGTTATTAATGTTTGCCATGGCATGTTCGGTATTGAAAATGGAGCATGTAGCATTGGCGCTTTATTTACAGGGCACTCAAATGTACTGTGTTACATTAAGCCCTACGGGGAAAATCATTTGCGGTGTACTTTAATAGTGTTATACTATTTTAAATAAAATGAAATTTATATACAGGGTGATTATAATTAAAGTTGCACTTTCAAAAGGCTGTAAAAAAAAAGAACCACTGGTCAAAATGACCTGATATTTCATCTGAGGATACGTGTAGCAATGGAAATTTGTTTTGCAAAAGAAAAAAATGTTCAAAAGTTGACCGATAGATAGCGCTGTACTCGCCATAAGATGCTAATTAAAAGATGTGACATACACACCGCACATTACACTTGTGATAAAAAGACGGGGAAAATGCAGTTCTTGTTATTCTGTGCCTGAGAATGTAGTCATGACTTTATCATTGAAGGATTGGGAAAGCTTGCGAAGCTTTTTTACAAGAACAGTGGCTGTGCGGCACTTGCATTGAAGAAATTCCGGACATAAAATGTTTAAGAAGCTGTTCTGGCACGATGACTTTATTCTGTCTGAAGAAGAGATTGATAAATTCGAAGAGGTGGGTTCATTTGACATGAAATGTGGCAGAAGGAGGAAAAGGATTGCTTGGACGTCAGTGGAGGATGTGGCTACAGCAAGCACTGCAGGAAGTGCCAAGCAGTGCTTTGGGAACTTGCAGTGCACGTGGAATTTCCCGAACTTTATAAATGCATGCCAGCACGGTTCGTAAAATTTTACGAAACATCCTGCAATGATATTCATACAAAATTCGGCATATTCAGGTGTTGCTTCCTGCTGACCTGCCAAAACGAGAAGCTTTACCCAGCAATTTCCTGCTCGAATGGAAGTGGACAATGTATGGTCATGGAACCTTTTGTGGAAAGATGAAGCCCATTTTCTATCTCCAAGGTTCTGTTAATACTCAAAATTGCAGAACATGGACAAGTGAAAATCCGTTCCAAATGCAACCATTTTCCTCTTAATTCTACAAAGGTCACTGTGTGGTGCATGTTTACGGCAGCATTTATCATTGGCTCTTTCTTTTTCTTGGAGATTGTTCCTACCTGTACAGTCAATGGGACATGTTATGAATCCATTTTGCGCAACACGCTCATTCCAGCACTGCAACAGCGCGGATGTGCCGATAGCACAATTTTTATGCAAGATGGTGCTCCTCCACGTATTGCAACACCACAGTAAAGCAGCTGTTGAATCTGGATTTTGTAAATGACAGAATTATCAGTTGCCATTTCCCAACAGCATGGCCGCCACGATCACCTGACCTGGATCCTTGAGATTTCTGGCAATTGGGTTACCTAAAACCTGTTGCGTAACGGAGGTCCAATTGTAGACTTAGATGAATTGAAAACAGACATTACGCAACACATTCACAATATCACTCCTGAAACACTCCGAACTGTTGTGGAACATGCTATTTTGCGCTTTGATCACGTAGGAGAAAACGATTGACAGTATTTTGAACATTTCTTAAGCAACCCGTAGCTAACTTCTCTTTCTTCATGGTTTCATCAGTTTTTTGCTTTTTCTACGGATTTTGGCCTAGGGACAATTAAAAATCGATTTCTTCCTATCCTGTGTGGCACCACCTTGTATGGATAGGCTTTGAACAAAGAGTGCGACAACAGCATGTACGTCTTTTAATTAGCATCTTATGACCAGTACAGAGCCAACTTTTGAACTTTTTTTTCTTTGCCAAAACAAAGTCTTATTTCTTCACGTATGCTGAGATGAAATATGAGGCCATTCAGACCAGTGGTTCTTTTTTTACAGCCTTTTGAAATTGCAGCTTTAATTATAATCACACAGTACATGATTAAGGTTCACGGAAGGTGGTTACTATAGAATATGTCATCTAACAAAAACATAGCTGTGAAAAAAGAGAGCCAAGTTCTGTAAAGACAATGGCAAGAAAAGAAGTGATATCTAAGTGGGTGCCAAGTTCAAATAAAATTCACTCAAACTTACCTACTGAAGTATTATAGCATTTTTTAAATTGTTTAGAAATAAAAATTATTGATAGCATATTAATAATAAATCTAGAACTTGGCAAGTTTTTACCTACAAGTCATTTATTTTTATTAATGACATTATTATATCTAAACTTGTTATTTCATGTTTGGAAGCCTTCATTTGAGTGAGCTTCTTCCCCTTGAAGGATAGTGTGATAAAATATATCCCACCTAATTTTAACTGCAAAATGCCACATTGACACTAGAATTCAGGACTAAAAAGTTTAATTTTATTAAATACGTGAAAAGAAGCTTTTACCCATTTTGAAATAAATTTGTTTTTAAATTCTGGTGTGATTGAATCATTTCAGCATGTCACGAATAAAAGCTCTTTGCCCCTGAAGGGTTAAAAAGGGGTGCAGTCTCTAGACCAAGAACCAAGAACAAGCGTAAAGGTAACTGCCTCTTTCTCAGGCCTAGTCTGTTTGCATTGAGGTTTCCGAAGGGTGGGTGATAGAATGATAACCAAAGACGAGCGAGAATGTATTTGTGTATTTATTGGTTTATCAAATCTTTAACATGAGTCATTTGTTTATAATAATAACTAAATAAATTTTTTTTATAATGACTTTGTTGTTAATCATCATCATTTTATTAAGACATGAAATTGATAGGCATAGCATTTATCAAAAACTTGCCAAGTTCTAGATTTATTATTAATATGCTATCAATAATTTTTATTTCTAAACAATTTAAAAAATGCTATAATACTTCAGTAGGTAAGTTTGAGTGAATTTTATTTGAACTTGGCACCCACTTAGATATCACTTCTTTTCTTGCCATTGTCTTTACAGAACTTGGCTCCTTTTTTCACAGCTATGTTTTTGTTAGATATCATTACTTTTTGTAAAGTTACAATATATTTAGACACTTTACTTAATGTTTTTTAATGTGTTTACATGAGACTATTTTATTCACCAAGAAACATTCAATTTTAATTTAAATTTCCTACAAAAAACTATTTGGCTGTCAATTTGCGGCAGAAATCTATATTTTTATTGAATTTTTATTGTGAAATCACGGCAGTTAAATAACTGAGCTTCTCTTCATGAATTATATTTAGAAAATAATGTTTTCCCTTTTAACATCTTCACAGAAAAGGAGAAAGATAAAATTGGCATGCTCCTACCTTTATTTTCAGCGTTGATTGAATCCGCGTAGGGTAATCCAACCTGCTATAAAATCCAAAGTGAATCGGCATGAAAATATTCCACTCAGTAACAAAAGAGGGCACAGGATCACAGGACTACACTATTTAATTAAAAGCACATAGATAAAGTTAAAATTAAATTTACATTCAAAGTTATATATTTAATTAACTTTCAGAGCGCAGACACACTGCGTGTTTTGCTTAGGGCATATATTTAGAGACTGACTAAAAAAAGGAAGAAAAGTTTTCAGAGTTCATTAGTCTTTCTTATTGCATCTCGTTGTGCAACACTTTTATGTATACCAGATGTTGGAAATTCCTCTTTTTTTTTCTCTCTCTCTGCACGGGAAAAGAGGGAAATGGGTAGTTGTTCTTCACTCAGATAAAATAAGTTTTCATCTATCAAATGCAATCTTGAAAACACAGCTGTAATTATTTCACAATGTCTTGCAATTTCGGTAAATCATTATACACTTTCTAACACCCCTGCTTGATTTCTGAAGTTGCAATAGTTCTTAAGTTCAAGTTGTCTCTGTGTTTGATAAAGTCAGGTTTGGGAAGGGGCTTCGTAAAGATGTCTGCAGTCATTTCCTTACTGGGACAATATTCTAATTCTATGATTCCCTTCTCTCGTAAATCTTTAATTGAATTAAATTTGATATCCACGTGCTTTGTTTTTGAATGATGTTTATAATTTTGAGTCATCTTGATGCATGACACATTATCCTCATACAGAATAATTGGTAGGTTTTGGTTTAAATCTAGATCCCCTAATAGCTTTATCAACCATATGGTTTCTTGTGCTGATGTGGCTGCGGAAATATACTCAGCCTCAGCAGATGATAATGCAACTGAGTTTTGCTTTTTTGTTGACCAGGAAATCGCTGCATTTCCTAATTTACTTAAATTTCCTGTGGTTGATTTTCGATCACTTTTATCTCCTGCCCAATCTGAATCTGCAAATGTCGTCAGAATCGGATCATATTCGTTGCTTATAACTAATTTTAATTCTTGTGTTGTTTTTAAATATCTTATAACCCTCTTGACTGCCCTCCAGTCTTTTTCTCTTGGTTTCTCATTTCTGCGACTAAGGATGTTAATAGCCGCTGAAATATCTGGACGAGTTATCGTAGCTATGTATAGCAATGCCCCTATGGCTTGTCTATACTTATGATTATTAGGTAGTAAATTTTCATCGTCATCTAAGTTTAAGTAACCTGCCTCCATCGGAGTATCACAAGGTTTAGAGTCCTTTAAATTAAATTTTTCAATCAGTTCTTTTATTTTATTTTCCTGATCGAGTGCATAAGTTCCTTCTTTAATTCTTTTTATGTTTATGCCTAAGTAGTAATTTACCATACCTAAATTTTTCACTTCGTATTCTTTACTAAGTTGTTTCATTATTTCATTTATTTCCTTAGTATCTCCTGAAATTAACAGATCGTCGACATAAATGATGATATAAGTTTTATTTCCGTTAGTTTCTCGTGTGAAGAGACATGGATCAGCGGTGCTTTGCACAAAACCTAGTTTGTTTAAACTTTCAGCTATTTTAATATTCCATGCTCTTGCTGCTTGTTTTAGGCCATATATAGCCTTTCTTAGCTTACATACTTTATTTTCTTCACCCGGTTTAATATGTCCTTCTGGTTGCGACATATAAACAACTTCTTCTAAATTTCCATGGAGAAACGCGGTTTTAATATCTAAATGGTTTACATTTAAGTTTTTGTGAGCTGCACACGCTAGAAATGCTCTTAGCGTTGTATAGGCTACTACTGGTGCAAAGGTTTCATAATAGTCACTACCAAATTTTTGAGAATAGCCTTTCGCTACCAAACGCGCTTTGTATTTATTAATTTCTCCATTTGAATTATATTTAACCGTAAAAACCCACTTATTTCCAATTACTTTTACGCCTGGTGGAGGATCAACTAGATCCCAGGTGTTATTTTTTATTAATGAAGCAATTTCTTCACTAGTTGCTTCGTACCATTGGTTTTTCTCATGTGGATTGTTTAGATTTTTAATATCTTCGAAATTTTTCGGCTCTATAATTTTATTTTCTTTAGTAATGTATGCGAGTCTGTCTGGTGGAACACCTCTATTCGATCTTTGTGATCTTCTAGGTTCATTTGTTGTATTTTCCTCACTGTCTGTTTGTTTTTCTTCCTGCATACTTATTATAATTTCTGAGGAATTTTCCCCTGCTTTTTCGGGTTGTTTCTGAACTTCGCTATCATTTTTCAGATTTAAATTTGGTGTTGTGTTTGAATTAAAGTTTTCTAGAAATCTGACGGTTCTTGCTCGTATAATTTTATTATTACCAGTATAGATCCTATAACTTTTAGATCTATTGTCGTAACCGACAAAAATTCCTTCAATCGCTTTATCATCAAGTTTTCCTCTTTGGGATTTGTCGAGATAAGCGTAAGCTTTGCAGCCAAACATTCTAATGTTGCTTAAATCCGGTATTTTATTTGTCCATAATTGGTATGGAGTAGAATTGTGAGCTTTCGTGGGGAGTCGATTAGTTAAGTATACCGCTGTATTTAGAGCTTCACCCCAAAACTTCTGAGGTAGTTTCGCTTCCGATAACAGGCATCGCGTCATTTCAACTAGTGTACGATTCTTCCTCTCCGAAACACCGTTTTGAGCTGGAGAATTTGGCACGGTTAGCTGATGGTGTATACCTGCTTCTTTTAAGTAATTTTCTATCTCATCACTGGTATATTCCCCGCCGTTGTCAGTTCTTAATTCCTTTATATTGCGACCGAATTTATTTTTCGTTATGGCTACGTACTCTTTTAGTTTAGTGATGACTTCACTTTTCTTTGATAAAAGAAATACCATTGTAAATCTACTGAAATCATCAGTAAATGTGAGAAAGAATTTCTTTCCTCCCATACTTTCTGTTGGCATCGGGCCACATACATCAGAATGAATCAAATCGAGAATTTTACTAGCTTTGTTTGTAGCTTGTTTAGGATACGGAGCATTTGTTAATTTACATTTTATGCAACTTTCGCATATTACTTCATGTTTACAATTTTCCATATTAAAACCTGTTGCTAAACTTTTAGTTTGCAGTTGCTTTAAAGCATTTATATCTCTGTGTCCGAATCTCCTATGCATGAGTTCAATACAGTTTTTATTCTTGCATTGATGAGCTAAATTCGCATAGTTTACTTGTTCATGTTTGTAAAGGTCTACTTCATATAAATTACCTTTAATTTTCCCTTCTATAAAGGTTATGCCGTTTTGGATTAATTTACAGGTTTCGTTTTCAAAAATGAGTTTACACCCATGCTTCACTGCTTTATTAACAGACATTAAATTTGACTGTATTTCTGGCACGTACAAAACTTCATTTAAAGTAATGTCGTTTGATTGTGTTTGTAATTTTATTGTGCCTGTCCCGTGTGAAGCAAGAATTTTTCCGTTTGCAATCGTGACTGTGTTCTTATTATTTGTATCAATGTCACTGAATAGGTTTATGTCGTTACAAAGGTGTGAAGAGCTCCCTGAATCAATTATCCAGGTAGATTTATTTTCAATGTTCGCGTAAAAGGAACAATTGTTTTGAGACACCTTTGTATCTAAAGTGGTTTTGTTTTCTTTGCTACTATTCCCCAGAGTCTGTGTGTTTGTTTGTTCTTCTACTTCCGGAGTGATTTTGTTCGTTTCAGAACATAATGCAGCATTCTGTCTCCCTTTATTCATTGTTTGGTTTTTAGAATTTGAATTTTTATTCTTAAGGAACCAACAATTTAATTTTATGTGATTTCGTCTTTTACAATATGTACAAAACATATTTTGTTCTTGTTTGCGATATTGTGGTTTAGTATTATTTTTTTCTGCTTTGTACGCATTTTCGCGCGACGTATTATTCGAGCTATCTTGTCTTCTTTGATACTCATCGGTCAATTTTCCTTTTATAAATTCAGAGTTTAACTCCTCTTCATTTCTCGCTTCAAGTGCGATAATCAAAGTATCATAACTCGGTGGGAGGGAGCATAAAAGTAACGCGGATAAATGCGTGTCCTTAATTTCTTCCCCTATCGCCTTTAATCTGTCGGCTGTTTCTAGTATTTTTACGATATGATTTATCATATCTCCGTTTTCCCCGAGTTTTATACTGTATAACTTTCTGAGTAAATATAATTTGCTCGAAAGGTTTGCGCGCTCGTGTATAGTTTTTAAAACATTCCAAGTTGTCTTGGCTGTCGTTTCATTTTTCACATAAATAAGTTGTGAGTCTTCTAAAGTTAATATAATTGTAGCCCTAGCACGATTATCTCGCTTAGTCCACTCAGTAGTTAGTGGTGTTGGGGGGTCATCCTGTGTATAATTAAATAAATCTTCCCTCATTAGGAGCATCTGGGTTTTAAAACTCCATTGGGCATAGTTATGCGGATTTAATTTTTCGATATTAAAGTTTTCTTTTAGGGAGGAGGCCATTGTTTTATCTTTAAAAGATTTCTTTTATTTTAGTTTCTTAACTTTCAAGAGTTTTCGTTTATTTTCATTTATTGTCACAATAGTTTAAATAGAAGAGAGCGGTAACTTGCCGTGTTCACAGCCTTCAGTCTGTCTCATAATCTATTGAATTTTTATTGTGAAATCACGGCAGTTAAATAACTGAGCTTCTCTTCATGAATTATATTTAGAAAATAATGTTTTCCCTTTTAACATCTTCACAGAAAAGGAGAAAGATAAAATTGGCATGCTCCTACCTTTATTTTCAGCGTTGATTGAATCCGCGTAGGGTAATCCAACCTGCTATAAAATCCAAAGTGAATCGGCATGAAAATATTCCACTCAGTAACAAAAGAGGGCACAGGATCACAGGACTACACTATTTAATTAAAAGCACATAGATAAAGTTAAAATTAAATTTACATTCAAAGTTATATATTTAATTAACTTTCAGAGCGCAGACACACTGCGTGTTTTGCTTAGGGCATATATTTAGAGACTGACTAAAAAAAGGAAGAAAAGTTTTCAGAGTTCATTAGTCTTTCTTATTGCATCTCGTTGTGCAACACTTTTATGTATACCAGATGTTGGAAATTCCTCTTTTTTTTTTTTTTTTCTCTCTCTGCACGGGAAAAGAGGGAAATGGGTAGTTGTTCTTCACTCAGATAAAATAAGTTTTCATCTATCAAATGCAATCTTGAAAACACAGCTGTAATTATTTCACAATGTCTTGCAATTTCGGTAAATCATTATACACTTTCTAACAGAAATCTATATTTTAATACTGCTACACTGAATGCATGTCTTGAAACGAAATGTATTCATTCGAAATTTTTATTGTTTCTGCAACAACAATTCCTATTAAATTCCTATATTAAATTTTCCAATTAAATATCCTATAGCTGGGCCTGATTTTTTGTACTGGAAGTGAAAAATAAAGTTATGTGCTTATGCCACACTATGTATCATTCATCCATGGGTGCGGGCAAAGAGGCAGTGCAGAGGAAGGACATTGCCCCTCCCTGGATTTTTAAATTTAATTAACTAAATAAACTTTTCTCTAATGATTTTGAAAATAACAAGTGGGTAAGTGTGATCACAGATCGCACAGAGGGTTTTGTTTAATATTCTTTTCAAAACACTTTATCCTTTTGAAAAACCTGTTAGTTCCACATTTCGCAACCAGGGGCGCACTCTATTCTAAACAAACCTCTATCCGAACGAAACTCCGTTTTACATACTATCCGTAGATATATTAGTCGAGGGGATTGAGCCCATAGTACCCGAGATAAGTAGGTGCACCTGGCGATAACTAAAATATGTAAGACTATGGTGCATAATATGAAAGAATGGTCAAAGGGGTGTCAGCAAAAGTTGGAACAGTGCTCCCCGGGTGAAAAGGGCGGATGTTAGAAAAATTGCTTAAAATACACAAGTTAGAGCCCGGAGGAGTAAATAATATAAGACTTTTTGAAAGTTTTATGATTTGTCGTGTGCTCGACGTATTCAGCTATACGTATGCAAAAAGTCATGCCTCCAACTTAATTAGGGACTCCCTTAGAAAGAATTGCTTAAAATACATATGTGGTAGCTCAAAGGGTTAAGCGTAAGACTTTTTCAAGATTTTATGATTTGTCGCCTAGCCTTAGGTGTTCTGCTATAAGTATGCAAAATTTCAAATCTGCAATTTAATAAGAGGCTCAGTTAGAAAGAATTGCTTAAAATACGCATGTGGAAGCCCAAAGGGTTAAATGTACGACTTTTTCAAAATTTTATGATTTCCCGTTTGATGTGAGGTGTTCAACTATAAGTATGCAAAATTTCACGCCTCCAACCTAATTAGAGGCTCACTTTGAAAGAATTGTTTAAAATACACATGGGGGAGCCCAAAGGGTCAAATGTACGACTTTTTCAAAATTTTTTAATTTCTCGTTTGATGTGAGGTGTTCAGCTATAAGTATGCAAAATTTCATGCCTCCAACCTAATTAGGGTTCACTTAGAAAGAATTGTTTGAAATACACATGTGGGAGCGCAAAGGGTTAAATGTACAACTTTTTCAAAATTTTATGATTTGTCGTTTGATGTGAGGTGTTCAGCTACAATTATGTACAATTTCACGCCTCCAACATAATTAGGGTCTCACTTAGAAAAGATTGTTTAAAATACACATGTGAGACCCTAAAAGGTTAAATTTACAACTTTTTCAAACTTTTATGATTTGTCATTTGATGTGAGGTGTTCAGCTGTAAATATGCAAAATTTCACGCCTCCAACATGTATAGTTTCTGAGAACGGGCTCTGTGACGGACAGAATATCTCAGTTTGTTGATTTTCTGTAAGCAAGTAAACCCAGATAAACCCCCAGTAAGTAGATAGGTTTACAATGGAAGTCTATGGGAATTTGGTGAAATATCAGAGATATCGCCAAGGTGGCGTCACTTTTGGCGACTAATTTTGGTCGTCAAATTTGGTGACATATCGCCATGTTGGCGAGAAACTTGGCGGTATTTGGCAACAGAACAGCGTCCCCTCCTACGGCAAATTAAAATTTCGCCTAATAGACGCAATGGTAAAGTAAAAATGGGCACCCCCAGGTGGGTAATTAATCGATTTTCACATTTTTTTTATTTTTTTCCTTAGTTTTATAGTGTAAACGAACTTCGCACCAAATTTGAAGTCTATAGCTGCAGTAGATATACGAGATCTTTTTGATGAGTGAGTCAGTCAGTCAGTCAGTCAGTCAGTCAGTGGTAAAATTATCTGATATCAGACATTTTCAAATGTCATTATCTCGGAAACTAATCATGCGTTATTTATAAAATTTTGGATTTTAGGTAATTAGGGTGGCCTTACTACACATTTCGTATAACAAGTACGTAGGTCTCATAGGTTTTCAGTTGTAGAGCATTGAAATTAGATGAAAACAGCTCGAAATGGTTCGTGTAAATAACACACGGCTATGTCAGGCGAACTTGGCTGACACACTGCCGTGTGTCTAGATATGTAGGAGTTACATTACGCATACAGCGGAACTCAAAGGTATTCCATTATATTATGGCCTATAAAGTAAAATCGTTTGTGGCGTATTTTAATGATGTTACTCTGTTACAAATAAAATGAAATTGATATTTCTGAGGTGCACTAAAAAATGCTTTCTGTAAAATATCGAATATAGAATTTTTCATTCTTTTACAGAGTGACACTAAAGAGTTCAGTTGTATAATGGGAAAAACTGTTCACAGCATATTTCAATTATGTTGCACTATTTCAAACATGAAAAAGTATATATATATACATTAGTGGGATTTACTACAAGATTCTTGCAGTGGAATATGATGCGCTTCACATTTATCGTTCATTTACACCGACTTTACTAATGTTTCCTTTTTCTTTAAATCTAAAAACCATCATTTATGAAATTAGCAATACTTGCAACGCGAAATACAAATATCTACATAGTAATTTTGAAGAAGCAGTTGCAAGTTGAATAACTTAATGTAAACACTCTGTCTGAAATGAAAAAAAAAATATCACTACAACTTTTTGCCTTCTTTTGATGAGAGAATATACAATAATTCTTTAAAAATTTTCGAATACTTTTTTTTTTAATATATGAGCTGTTGATTTTGAAAGATGGGCAAGTTCATTTTGTCAATATATATATATATATATATATATATATAATACCAAAAACCACACACTACACATCCAATCCAAAAACTACTGAACTACAGAGAAAATTAACAAAATAACCATGGAAAAAACTTACTATCTAAATCATGAACGAAAAGAAAACAACCAATGGAGACAGACCGCAAGGCTAAAGACTTGCATGCTGGGTTTTACCGGCAATTACTCATGAAACTTCCCCCATATCTGTCAAGACCATACTGGCCAAAGAAAACTTTAAAACTGGCCATCCAAAGCAGTAACCGAATTCGAAAAGAACACTTTAAAACCGTCCATCCAAAGCAGCAACCCAATTCAAAAAGAACGACGCATCCAGACAGAGCTCCTTATAAAGCCTACGATTATTTGGCGATGTTTTTAATCGCCAAAAGTAAAGCGTCGCGGTAATCTTTATCCTTGACGAAATTGTTTACCAAACTATTTAACAAACCAATAGGAAAATTCTGATCCAATGCATCTTGATAGAGATTTATAATGTCATTTATTATACTATTATGATTAGAATTTAACTTTACTATCCTTATTAAACTATTGATAATGATATTTCTGAAAATGGAAATATGTACATTGGAATTAAAATTTAATATCTTAATAGTTTCAAAGTTATAATCCTTTCTCTTATCATAAATGCTAGTCCGTAATACTCCCCTCTCAATGTCGATAGTGAGATCCAAATAATTTACGTGCTTTTCGTCATATGAAGTTTTTTTTAATATCAAACCTTGGGGATAGTAGTCTAAATTTAAATCGTTATTGGAATCGTTAATCCTTACTAACAATACATCATCAATATATCTAAAACTTAAAAATTCCTTATCCGTTGTCTCTTTAACCTCGTATAAAAATAAATAAATATCTGCAAGTACCGAACTGCAACTACCCCCCATAGGTATACCCCTTATCTGCTGAAACACATGCTTACCATCGAATAAATAATATATATATATATATATATATATATATATATAAAGTAACATTAACATTCTTAGAAACTAACGTAAAATTTTTAATACATTTACAATAAAAATCTTTTAATATCAGTATAAATTTGTTACTAGTAATTCAGTGGGTCAACGATATTTCAAACGCGTTGATTTCGGAAGTGATGCAAGTCTACTCTGAATAGAATTTCGAGGTCTGGTCAGCAAGTAGGTCACAAGAGCCACAGGTCACAAGTAAGTAGGTAAAAAGAAATGGAAATCAAGATACATACTTAAAAGGTATGTTTATTTCTCTATATAATCGTCATTTATATTGATACTTTTGTCCTATCTCTGATTGAGTTTTCTAACACCTGCTGCATAAAAGTCTTTGGACTGCACTCTTAGCCATCTGTGTATCTCACATTCAACGTCTGCATCAGTTGGCTGTAGGATAAACCATGTGAACACCCTGTTGCAGTTGCTAATGCTGTTTATTGTTGTTCGCCTATCGGCTCTAACCATTTCCTCAACCTGTTTCTTCTGTCGCAATCTCAATAGGATTACAAGTGTTCAAAAGTGATTGATCAACAGTGATTGATTGTCCTCAACAGGACAATCAATCACTTTCTTCGTCAACAACTTTTGAACGCCCCTGCTCATCTTGTACAACTGCTGCCTCATAAATTCGAAATTGACATCTTACAGTTGGACAGTGCTGCCACCTATTGGCATATTTGGAAACAATTTACTACTATTTTCCGACCTCTCATAACGGTTTGTGACCTACTTTCTGACTGTATCTCGTATTTTCTATGTTTCATAATATTAACAAGCACAATCATAATTTCACTAGGAATACTTTTAAAATCTTCATTTATCTAAATTAAAAAATATAATTAAGGCATACAACTTATTAGTGATTTTTTTTTCTTTCCACTTTTCCCAACAAAATTAAATTTATTTTTTGTTTTATTGTAACTTTTCCAAAGAAGAATTAAATATTGAAATAAAATAAATAAGTAAATAAAATAAATATTCAATTTTTAACATACTTTTCATCATAGTTGAAAAGTGTTTATGAATTTCGTTTGTCTGTCTGTCCACGCTCTAACTCGCGTCAATATACTCGGATTTTCATGGAATTGATATATATTAACCCTTTATGTACTGAATTGTGAATTCATAAAAATTTTATCTTCTAAAGCATTTTTCGTGAATTTTTGAAACTACATTAGAAGCTACATTTGCATAATCTACATAACTAGCCGCCCTTGGCGACCAGTTTGGTCTCCGTTAGATGTGTGCTAAGCATTGTATCGTGTTACTTTTATCCAAAATTTAATTTACTTTCTCATTACTTCACCAAATCAGAAATTTCTAGTAGAGAAATTAAGAATTCCGTATTTTTATGGGTACCCCCTTGGTTATCCCGTCGACCAAAAATATATCGCCAAACTATAAGATTAAATATCAATAATGGTTGATCGCAAATGTCATATTCGCTTGTTTTTAAGCAAGTTACACGTGTTTACGTCATCAAGTTATTTTTATTTCGACGTTTTATTTGTATTTTTATTAATGTTATACTAATTTATTTGTTCTTTCGCTATTTAAAATAAAAATTATGTCAATTTGTATAATTTGGCGAGTGGTTTGACGATTTATATAATTTGGCGAAATTGATGGACGGTATAACTAAGTAATACCTTTTTATGCTAGCCAGGCGCAAGTAATAAATCATCAAACCAAGACTCCCTTATCATATCATATGATAATATGATAAGGGAGCCTTGCATCAAACATTGTCTTTCCAATCGCATTTTTTCATATTTCATTAAATTCATGTAAAATATAACAATTTCACTCAGAAAATACATAAATGAAAATACATAAATACATAAATACACATCAGAAAATACATAAATGAAATACATAATTTTAATTTGAAATTCATGACTTTCACTTTTTCTTTCCCATTTTTAAGAAAAAGAAAAGAAAAATAGTAAATAATACCAAAAACCATGACTTTTAATTTCAATATCAAAGCATTGTTTTAATTTACCACGCGAAAAATAAAAATTGTAAAAAATGGTCACCTGGCATATAATAAGCGAAGCGGTCAGCCCGGAATTATTGATGACAGTCACATGACTTAGGCTACTATTATAGAGATCTTTGCATTAAACTACATTTAAATAATCATTTAATAAATTTTAGAAGTATTTAGAAGGATTACTTAAATTCGAATTTATAGGGATTTTGTGCACTATTTATAACCCCGCTCAAATCTTTTATTCTAAATATTTTTCGTAGTATTTTGTAGAATTAGGAAATGTACAAATATAATGTTCTTACGATAGAAATATTTCCGAATTGAAAAATCCCCCATCCCCCCACCCCCCAACGCCAAGAAAGATGAAAACATGCAAAGGCAAAAGAAATCATCCTTTTAAAAATATTTTTGTTTTGTGTAACCAATAATGATTTTGGAACAAGATAAAGTAATGCATCTATAGCTCATTCTAAACTGTATTACTACTAATCGATGTATTAAATGAATGTTACAACAAGTTATTTTAATGGTACTTATAAGTATCGTCAGTAGATAAAGGGTTAATGATGTATACCATGGCATGTTCGGTATTGAATATGAATTGTGTAGCGTTAATAGCTCATTTACAGGGGCACTCAAAAGAATTCCGTTACATTATGATCAAGGTCAATGCGGGAAAAATCGTTTGCAGAGTATTTTAATGACATTGCGCTATTTCAAATGTATTGAAATTGATATAAATCGCTGAATTTCACTACAAGTTGATTAATATAGAATAGGGTATTCATAGCATTTATCGTTCATTTACAGGGACACACAAAAGAAATCGGTTACAATACTGTCTTTGAGCAATAATTGCTGGAAGAGCGTTTTCACTTTCGGTATACGCTGCCAAATGTAACTAATTTTTTGCATGTTACTCGTTGTGTATAAATTCTGTACTTCGTATACAGGGCTGCACAAAAAATATCACGTACCATTCTCCTTATTAGCGGAAATTTCTGAAGGAGAATTTTCAATGTAGCATGTATTTCTTCTATTTTTTATAATAATTACATTCTTTTCAAAGAAAAACAACGTTTTCAATAAATCATTGCTTTTGAAAGTGAGGCAAGTCCATTGCCACATATCGAAACCAAGATTTTTTTTTCAAATAACACGGATAACCATTATAGCGTATTAAACTTACATGAAATAAATACCGTATTTTATGGAAGAAACGCAGCGGCGTTTACGAATTCCAAATTTTTTTTTTTTTTTTTTTTCTTTTTCCAAGTGTGGCGTTTATGATTTTTTTTTTTTCGCGCGCGTAAAATTGGGATAAAATAAAATTTCCTTAAGACTGTTTTCAAGACCCCTGCTCAACAACTCGAAACTTTCGGGCTTTGCCGATAATGAAAACTGTGACATTTCCGATGATGATACCAAACCATATAGGAGGACAAAGAAAATTTACAACTCTTCCACTCAGATATTGATGACTCTGATTTTGAGGGCTTCGAATAGAAACTAAAGAAGGCCTAAAGTGGATGAGACGTAAAAAGAACCATAAAAAGCATGCTAAGTTGCGCCGACTACTTAAAAATATGTGGAGCGCCTAAGGAGAGGGGTCCGCATCCCGCGCTCCTGATGGTTTTAACACCAAATGTAGTCGCCTTAATTTAAAAATTACAGAAAATATTTAAATATTTAAAAAAAAAAATTTTAGACTCTAAGTTATTATTAAGCTAAGTTATTAAAAATGAGACACCCTACACTATTCAAAAAACTTTGATTAAAGTTAAGTCAATGAGACGCTGTCGATAAAAGATGCGGTGATTACTATATTTTTAAGCTTATTCAGTCCAATTTTGAGGAGTGTGGTGCTTACGACGGGTGCGGCGTCTCTTCCATAAAATACGGTACCACAAAAACTATAAAATAAGTCTATTACTGCTTACGAATGTTTTTTAAACCCATTCAAATGCAAACCATTAAATATCTAGCAATAACATAGAATTAACTTGTCCCACTTTCAAAATCAACGACTCATATGCTTTCTTTTGTTCTTAATTTAGGGCCGTTCTCAATTCCAAAAGGACCACTTTCTGACATATTTTTGAATTCATTTTTATTCGGAAACGTATGAAATTGGCAGGTGTTATTATTCGGAAACTATGTAATTGAAAGACGTTTTCTATTTTTTGGTAAACGTAAAAGATCGTTCAGAAAATACAATCAAATTGCGCGTTTTGAACCGAATTTTCGGATTTCCAACGCGAGGAAGGAGAAAAACACGTTGTCACGTAACCCAAAATCGCTTATAATTCGACATGTAATTTGTTTATCAAATAAAAAAGAAACGTACCCAGTTAAACTGATGGCATTGAGCTCACAGGCTATTTACACTAATTGGTATATTATACTCTTATTTCTAAGAATAATACCCCTGGAAAAATAAATAAAGGGGAATTGCCCCCCGTTTCCCCTCTTCATACTTAACCAATGAGCCTCCAAATGTCGTTAGGGAAGCGCCTTATCAAAATAAACCGGTATACCAAATTTGAAGCAAATCGGATACAAAAACCCATTTATCTAAATTATGGGGAATATTAGCCCCCTCCGTTCCCCTTCTTTATATTTAACCAATGAACTTCCAAATCTAATCAGGGAAGCGCCTTATCAGAATAAACCGGTATACCAAATTTGAAGCAAATCGGATAGAAAGACACATTTATCTAAATTAGGGGGTATTAGTACCCCCGACCCCCCCCCCCCCCTGTAGACTTAAACAATGAGCCTTCAAATTTAATCTTCTTAAAGTGTCTTCTCGGAATTAACCGGTATACCAAATTTGAAGAAAATCTGATAATTCTGTATGAAAAGCCCATTTATCTAAGTTAAGGGGGGTAGCCCCCCCATTCCCCCTTTATTCTTAATCAATGAAACCCCCAAAATAATCAGGGAAGCGTCCTATCAGAATAAACCTAGAAAAAAAATGTGAAGCAAATCGGATATTTCTATCAAGAGTTATCACGTTACGTACATACATACGTACATACATACATGCATACATACTGAACCGGCGGACACATTAGCTCTCAAGTTTTGATAGCCTGTGAGCTAAAAAGGGAAAACGATTACAAATCGCTTCAATATTAAAGCCTGCGACTTTTGTGCCGTTTAAAAATAAAAAGAAAAGTGCCCCGTTAAACTGATGGCATTGAGCTCACAGGCTATTTACACTAACTGTATATTATACTCTTATTTCAAAGAATAACGCCCACAAAAAATAAATGAAGGAGGATTAGTCCCCGTTCCCCCACATTAAACTTAAACAATGAACCTAAATATCTAACCACTGAAGCACCTTAACATAATAAACCGGTATACCAAATTTGAAGCAAATCAGATAATTCTGCATGAAAAAACCATTTTGCTACATTAAGGGGGGTCTAACCCTCCTTTCTTTCCTTTATACTTAACTAATGAACCTCCAAATCTAATTAGGAAAGCTCCTGATCAGAATGAACATAGAAAAAAATAAAGTAAATTGGATAATTTTGCAGAAAAAGCCATTTATTTAAATTAAGGGAGGGGTCTTGGCCTCCTTTCCCCTTTTTATACTTAACCAATGAACCTCCAAATCTAATAAAAGAAGTGCCTTATCATATCGGAATAAACCGGCATAACAAATTTGAAGCAAATCAATTAATTCTGCATGAAAAAACCATTTATCTAAATTAATGGGGGGGGGGTCTAGCCCCATCCCCTCTTTAAACTTAAACAATAAACCTCCAAAATTAATCAAGGCAGCTCCTTAACATAAAAAACCGGTATACCAAATTTGTAGCAAATCGAATAACTACATGAAAAACCCTTTTATCTAAATTAAGAGGGGGTGTCTAGCCCCCCTTTGCCCCCTTTATACTTATCTAATGAACCTTCAAATCTAATCAAGGCAGATGCTTATCACAATAAACCGGTATGCCAAATTTGGAGCAAATCAAATAATTCTGCATGAAAAACCCATTTATCTAAATTAAGGGGGGGGCCTAGCCCCTTGCCCCCCCCCCCTTTATATTTAACCAATGAACTCCCAAAACTAATCAGGGACGCCTTATCAGAATGAACCTAGAAAAAAAAATTGAAGAAAATTGGATGTTTCTATCAAGAGTGATTGCGTTACGTATATACATACGTACGTACATACATACATACATACATACAGAACGGGCGGGCACCTTAGCTCTCAGGCTTTAATAGCCTGTGAGCTAATGAGTCAGGAATGTGTCAGAAAATTTCGCGTTGTTGAGCTGAGAATTTGATATCAGCCTTAAACTTTCATTCGTTGTGGTTTTGGGCCTAGCAATTTTGAAAGATATAAAGTACTTTTTCGAGCTGTTTTGATCAAGGTATTCAAATGAAGTGTCAAAATAAGTGGGCGCTACCATGTGAAAAATGAAAATGAATACAACTATGATTTTTCAAATGTTGACATCCCACTTTTGGCTCCATATTCACACATACAATTATTCTTAAGTCTTCATTGAGTTATAAAAGAAAATGTGTTATGGAAATCCTTAAATTTCGCAGAAATAAAATTAAGATCTTACAAAGAAAAATACAAAAAAATCCAATTAGTTAACAGAAAAAATGAGAGGGAAATCCTAATTATAAAATAAACTCATTTTATATTAAATAATACACTACAAAAATTTCCAGTAAGTTTCTAAAATTTTCTTTTCTGTAGATCTTAAGGTAACAGAAGACTGATCCCTAGATCGAAGTCAAATAAAATTTCTCTATATCTCGAAAACTGGGTTACAAAAGCAGGTAGACGGTCTTTGGACAACATTCATTTATTTTACGTAAAAATTAATATAGATTATAAATCATGCTTATATATATATATATATATATATATATAATGCCTTTAAAAATTTTTTTTTAAAAACAAATAACCCAGTGCATCAGGCGCAACGCAGCTTCTTATATGCACTAAGTGAATATAGCTCTAATAAAAGTGAATGATTATGAAAATTATTATGAAAAGAGGGTGCAAAACAACAATAAAAATCCATGAAAATTTATAACGAATAAACAACAAACAAACCACTCCCTGCTCTTCAGAAAGTGGGAGGAGTGAAAAAAGCAGGTATCAAAAACAGAAATTGGATCCTCACGGGTTTCGCAAGATATGGCCAACCCACATACTCCAAAAGTATAACAATAGATTTAAACTTTCAAAAACACAACATAAACTAGTATGTTGTGGCCATCACAAAACTTTCTTCTATATAAGTCACGTCAATTAAATCGTTTAAATAGTACCAATTCATATCACAATATATCTGAATTTGAAGTTTGGTGAAAATTCGTGCATTAGTTCTTGTATAGAGCTATAGCGGAAATTCCGAAAAATGTAGTATAGCAGCGCCACCTGTTGAGCGATTTACACCAAAACATAAACAGCACTAATTGATATCAAGGTATACCTGAATCTGAAGTTTGATGAAAATTCATGCATTAGTTATTGAGATACAGCTGTGGCGGAAATTCTGAAAAATGCAGCATAGCAGCGCCACCTGTTGCGCGATTTACACCAAAACATAAACAGCACTAATTCATATCATGGTATACCTGAATCTGAAGTTTGTTGAAAATCCAAGCATTAGTTCTTGAGGTAGAGCTATTGCGGAAATTGCAAAAAATGCCCAATAGCAGCGCCACCTGTTGAGCGATTTACACCAAAATATATAAAATGTCTATTCATGTCAAGGACTAACTGAATGTGAAGTTTCATGAAAATCCGTGCATTAGTTCTTGAGATAGAGCCATTGCGGAAATCGTAAAAAATCCAGCATAGCAGCGCCACCTGTTGAACGATTTACACCAACACGTAATCAGCATCAAGTCATATCAAGGACTAACTGACTCTGAAGTTTCATGAAAATCCGTGCATTAGTTCTTGAGATAGAGCCATTTCGGAAATCGTAAAAAAGGCAGCATAGCAGCGCCACCTGTTGAGCGATTTGCACCAAAATATATAAAATGTCTATTCATGTCAAGGACTAACTGAATCTGAAGTTTCATGAAAATCCGTGCATTAGTTCTTGAGATAAAGCCATTGTGGAAATCGTAAAAAATTCAGCATAGCAGCGCCACCTGTTGAGCGATTTACACCAACACGTAATCAGCATCAAGTCATATCAAGGACTAACTGACTCTGAAGTTTCATGAAAATCCGTGCATTAGTTCTTGAGATAGAGCCATTTCGGAAATCGTAAAAAGGCAGCATAGCAGCGCCACCTGTTGAGCGATTTGCACCAAAATCTCTAAATTGTCTATTCATGTCAAGGACTAACTGAATCTGAAGTTTCATGAAAATCCGTGCATTAGTTCTTGAGATAGAGCCATTGCGGAAATCGTAAAAAAGGCAGCATAGCAGCGCCACCTGTTGAGCGATTTGCACCAAAAACTAATCAGCATCAATTTGTATCAGGGACTAACTGAATATGAATTTTTGTTAAATTCCGTGCATTAGTTCTTGAGATAGAGCGCCCACAAAATTTGTGTCACATACACACAGACAGACAGACAGACAGACAGACAGACTCACAGAGTCACAGACAGACATTTTGTAAAAACATGTTTTTTGGAATCTCTGACCCCTAAAACGTGTAAATCCGTCGAAAACCGGAATTCGAAAATTTTCATGAATCCAATACTTTCTTCTTGTAAAGATAGAAGAAAGTAAAAAGCTATTTTATAAAAAAAATTTTAACGAATCAAAACTGCTTTAAAAACAAATATAACCAACCAATTCAAACCAATCGGTTTTCTTGGATTTTGAATTGGTTGGTTATATTTGTTTTTAAAGCAGTTTTGATTCGTTAAAATTTAAAAAAAAAAAAAAAATTAAATTAAAAAAAAAAAATTAAAATACGTGCTATTTTAATTTTTTTTTTTTAATTTTTATGAGAAAATGGCAACAAAAAGATATAATTGCTATTTTTTAACATTTATTCCCTTACTTTCTGCGGAAATGGAGTACTTGAGATGCCAAAGTGAAACAAACGCCGCTAAAAACTACAAAAAAATTAATATTTCAAAAACAAATGGAGATCCAGTTTTCAAACAAATTACATTAAAAAGTACTTTTTTTTCCCAATACGACGGTATAAACATTGAAAATGTGCGATGCTTAGAAGTTTTAAAAAGTGCTGTAGCGTATTTAATCGCACAATGAAACATCGGCTTTTGTTTTACGGCTAGCGTACACAAGGTAACGTTATTTCTTGGAGACAAAATAAGCTGGGAGAAAGAAATAGCATACCGAGGGCTAAAAATCCGAAAATTTTCGCAAAAACAGCGATTTGAGGGTAGGCACATACCTTAAATCCATCACCTAAAACAAGGATAGGTGGGGAATACTGAGACGTAAAACTTTAGCATCTTATAACTCTATAGAGATTTAAGATAAACTATATAAAAAATATTTTTTTCCAGACTGCTTTGATCCAAAAAACTGGATTTTTTAAAAAAAATTTAAGTGGGTGTTACCACTTGAAAAATTAAAATTAGCACACATTTCAATATGTATTCAACCCATATGTCAAAAAATGCCTTCATATTCGAAAAGTAGATACAATGCACTGCCAAATAGTACCTCTCGCATATCTCTATACAATAATTTAGTGAAAAAATTATGAGGGTTCCCTCTTATGCATGCATGTCTTCAATCTTTATATCAACCACTAAACGGATATGAATGTTAACCCTTACCGGCGCGGAGTAATTCTGTTTATAAACGGATGAAATAATGGACTGACACCGCAATTTATAAACGAATTTATTAGAAAATACGAAATTGCTTATTTTCATGTACATTATAATAGGAAAAATTTAGTTAAATATTCTTGTTGCCATTTGTATGCTTTGGAATTAAAATTAGGTGTCCTTTTTTAAAGACACCGCGCCGGAAAGGGTTAAGAGGGCTGGTCACTCAGCTTCGGAATTCTCCTCGGAATACCTTCGGAAATGTTAAGTCTATGGACTTTTGTTGCATTCGTATATTTAAAATATCTTCTCGTGAAATTCATATTTTTAACATCTTTTTTCTGTGTACTTTTCTTAAAGGATGTCTCTTTTTTCTTAGTTTTCAAAATATTTCTAAAATCTATGCTGAATTTATTATTTTAAGTGTTAAAAACAGACGAACTGTGAGTAAGATTTTAACACTTCATATAAAATTAAGTCTTTAATTTAGAAATATTTTGAGAATTAAGAAAAAAAGAGACATTTTTTAGGAAGTGTACGTAAAAAATAGAAGTTAAAAATATTAATTTCCCGAGGAGATATTTTAAATATATGAATGCATCAAATGCTCACTGACTTTATATTACTGAGGGGAAATCGGAAGCTGAGTGACCAACCCCCTTAACTTATTTAAACTACAATTCTAGTAGACCTGGGAATTTTTTAAGTCCAAAAAGTCATCTCAATATGTAAAGCTTTTATGCAGGGAAAAGTCATTTTAAAATATTATTATATACTATTTTTCAAATTTCAGCGATGATGTCAACTAGACTGTCTCTATAAATAAGAGAGGGAAAGTCATAAACTTTTCGTAATTATACAAGGCAAGTGGGCATTGTTCTTGTTCTCAACATGAATGCTGTTTCTCAACTGCAGCTGATCGTACAAACATGTTTGATTGGTCTAGAGGACCTTGTCATTTCCAATCACTTTAATTTTTCTTTTTCTGACCAACATGACAGTATATATGTAGCTTCGCATATTCGTTATCAATAAACATTACACTTCAAATCTTTATACACTTTTCAGAACATTTATTTTGTCACCTTTTTTAGAACACTTTGAAGTGCACCTTTTGAAACAATTTTTAGAATACTTCTGAGAACACTCATTTTTTTAGCGCACTTTTTGAACACTTTTGGGAACGCGTGATTTCACAACTGTGCACAAATGTATTCTCAATCTATTCTAAAATACACTGCTCAAAATAATTAGGGGAGCAAGCAAAAAAGTGAAGAGAACAGTGCAAGTCAGCCATGTATGGGCATAAAATGGATAGTACACGTGTATCAATGCGCAATACAGAAAAAAAAGACGCAAAAAAATTGTAAGGGAGCTTTTATTCTTTGAAAAGATGAAAAGAAAATGAAAAGATGGTTTAGGGCAACAATTTGTTTTCATGTAAATGATAAAAAAAAAAGTATTGTTTAGAAATGATGCAATATTTTTAATATGGAGTGTGGTCTCCTCGAACAGCTAAGACTGCTGCACACCTGTTTTCCATGGATGCGATGAGGTTATCGATAAGACTTTGGGGAATACTGTTCCACTGTTCAAGAATTGCAATCTCCAAGTCCCGGACAGTAAAAGGAGGCCTCGGTCTCACAGCAATGCATCGTCTGAGTTTGTCCCAAACATGCTCGATCGGATTTAGGTCAGGAGAGCATGCTAGTCATTCCATACGCTCTATTATTTTAGCTTCAAGTATATTTTCCACAAGACAAACTGTAGGAAGTTTGGCATTATCATGCATGGAAAAAAAGAAATCACTAATTTCTGCAACATAAAATACGACATGAGGTCTCAGTATCTCGTCTATATAACTTCGGATCGTCAAAGTGTCATGTCTCCGAATGATATGCAGGCCCGTACGTCCACCTATGCTGATTCCAGCCAATAGCATCAACCCACCTCGTCTGTAATGTGATCTTTCACGATCGAATGTGGGATTATTTTGAGTGCCTCTTTCTCTCCACGACAAAACACATCAGATTTCACATCCAGACTGAATCGGGACTCGTCTGTAAACAGAATTTGACTCCAACAACGTTGCCTCCAAACTCGATGTTCAGTTCCCCAACTTCTTTGGGCCGCACAGTGGCTTTAGGTCAACGAAATACAGACCATTGGCTTACGTGCATAGAGGCCACCCTCATAAAGCCTATTTCGGACTGTTTGGCTGGACACCCTTCATCCTGTGGCCAAGAACAACTGCGTTTGCAGCTGAGTAGCATTGTCCGTTCCGTCTCGACGAGCTGTTAACAGGATATATCGGTCATCAGTTTCTGTGTTAGCACATTTTCGACCTTGCACTTGTCGATGACTACCATTCCATGTGTCTTGGAATCGATTCCACAGCCTTTCATGGACACTTCTTGCGACTCCAACAGCGTCCACTACACTTCGTTGTGTTTCCCCAAATTCAACTGCCTTGATAACACGCCAAGTCATGGATTGCGGTAAATTATGTTGTTGTGAAATTTTCAAGCCACATTTTCTCATTTTCTCCTGCGATGCTAACAGTATTTAAAAAGATTATCTCGAAATATGAAATAAATCTGACGTGTACATGTAAATATATTTTTTTAATTTAAATTGTTTGGCAATATTATTTGGCTATTTAAAATAGGACGTAATTCTAGCCGCATTCACTGCTTTTAACACACATTAAATAATTAATCGTTTTATAGCTTTTTATTTTTTTTTATTTATTTTATTTTATTTTTTAATATTCAAGTGTATAAGCAATTTTTATGACGTAATTTGTAATATTTGCCTGCTTGTAACACGTAGTCCTTTAATTCTAATTTCATAGGGTTTTTTTCTGCTTATAATAGTCACGTGTAAATAAATTTTCAGTTTAAAGGTAATATTATTATTTGTGAAGTTTTTACAATTTTGGCAACAATTTAAAATAATAATCTTTTCTAAAATATGCAAAAAACATCTCTGGAAATGCTGAAAATTTGAATTTAAAATGGAAATAAACCCTCAAAAAAATTAGTCAAATTAGAGAAATAAATGCAGTCTCCACACTGGGAAATTATAATGTCTAAAATGATCTAAAAATTATTAAATTCCTATGTATAGTTTTTGCTCCTATAAAACTTTTTTAATGGAACGATTTTGACCAACTTTAACATTAAATATCTCTTAAAATAAATCTCCGATTTGAAAACTGTCTACATCAGCGTGTTTATCAAACATTTCTCTTTAATGCCACCGATTTTCGTATTTTTGTATGCAGTGTTTTTCTTAATATTAACGAAGAAAGACCCAAGGGCACAAAAAATTCGAAACCGGTGGCGGTGACAGCGTTAGTTACTTTTTTTTTTTTTTTTAGAATAGAGAGATTCCTTCACATTTTAAAAGTTTTTTTTCTTTTGTGCAAACTTTTTATTTTACTTTTATCGCGGTATTTAAAACGAAAAAACGTGTTTTTAGTGTAAGAAAAGGCTGAAAATTTCTAGAAAATACGGGGAAAACTTTTCTGTATATAACTTATAATATGTTTGGGATCATATACAAATTTAAATTGCGTAACTTTTTAAAAATTAACTATTTTTACATAAATGGATTCCCGTATGATGAAGAACAACATTTGTACATTTGGAAACTATCTATCTATCTATATTATAAAGGACAAATGTATCTAAATGTATCTGTGCGTAACGCTGACGTCATTTTGCAAATGGCAACATCAGAATATCAAATATCGCTTTTACTAATTTTTTTTTTAAATTTTTTTAAACTCCTAAGCATCGCACAGTTTCAATTTTTACACCTTCGAAAAGAGGAAAAAATTTCCTTTCGAATGCATTTTGTTTGAAAACTGTATCGCAATTTGTTTGAAAACTGTATCGCCATTTACTCAATTTTTATTGTTTTAAAAATAATTTTCAAGCATGAATTTTTTTTCAAAGCTATCTCTATTGTGCGCAGACAATTGTGGAACATAAATCCGTTTACACAAGTTAACATAAATAGCTCATAATTTGTTTCCAGCTTATATTCTATAACGAAATTAAAACACCCATTAATCAATAAGTAAAACAATAAAATATCACTGATTTAAGACATGTAATTTAATTTTGCCCTTAAGAGGCTACTTCAGTCAAATGAAAAGGCGCATTCGCTAATGCTAATCCTATGGAAGAAATTTATAAAGATATCTCGATCGCATTTCAATATTTTTACATGATTTCTTTTGCGTTGAATAGTTGAGATCGATCTGTATGCATGCCGTTTTTTACTTTTTCGATTTCGATTGCAGATATTTTTTATGAGGATGCTTTTACTTTCGAAACCGGTTCCGAAAATGAAAGTGTCCTAATAAAAAATACCTGTAAACAAAATCAAAAAAGTAAACAACGGCCTTTGTACAGATCGATCTCAACTATTCAATGCAAAAGAAATCATTTAAAAATATTGAAATGTGACCGAGATATCTTTATAAATTTCTTGCATAGGATTAGCATTAGCGAACGGGTCTTTTCGTTTGACTGAAGTAGCCTCGATTCAAAAAAGCTGATTTAAATAGTGATCTTTCGATTTCTTTGGATGTTAAATCCTAACGCGAGACCAATAGAAAAATATCGTTTTAATGCATTTCAAAACTTTATTTGAAATGCTGTTTTTCATATAAATATGATTTTTAGTATTATTAATGGGCATTCTAAAAAATATATAAAATGTGAAAATTCTATTAGAGTTATCAATAATAATTTTTTTAAAAGCAGTAGATAGTGTGAGGTTTTCTCACTACAATCATGGGGATATTTATTTATTTATTTATTTTGTATCAAACAACGCCTTTTAACGATATGTTAGTACTGAAAAAAATGGGTTCTCAAAATTGAGTAAAAAGTACTCAAAAAATTCTTTTAAATACGTCTCATAGTCAAAATAGCTCCGATCTAAATGTACTAAAAATTGAGAAATACATGTAGTCATTTTTGATTCCATGGTTGTGTTGAGATATGAATCGTTATATACCATCCCCTGCACCAACAAATTAAAGTAAAAATGTGCTGATATTTATTTTCCGATCAAAATTATTAACAAGAAACATTTAAAAGATTATTTATTAAGAAAAATATAAAAATTATTATCAAGATACCCAAATCGAATATTTTTATGACAAGATCATTATTTGCAAGCACTTTTAAGTTATTTTAAAATACTGTGCATAATTTAATATTTACATTAATAAACATCTTTTATGCCGCCGTGAATAAAATAAACCATTACAGAGTAGAAAATTATCGTTTTGTTGGGGTTTGATAACATGTGATGTTTCAAAATTGATAAAGCATTAGGTTCATTTTTGATCCAAACATACTCAATTCGATTATGAGTACATCGATTTACTCATTTTTGAGTACAGTAGAGCGCCGATTATCCGAACAAGTCGGGACCTACCCTAGTTCGGATAAGCAAAAGTTCGGATAAATAGACATATAATTTAAGGGATGTTCCTGACTATACTGAATCCTTCATACTTCATTCAGGCTTAGGACTGGCAGCACCAGCTAGTGCTGACGTGTTTAATTTTTTTTTTATTTTTTTTTTTTATTATTTATTTTTTTTTTTTATCATTTAAAATTTTCTTTTTCTCTTTTTATCATCTTCTGATCTCCAGAGATTATAATTTAAGCAAAAAAGTTACATTTTTTTCAATTCTGCCATATCTCGAATCCTCCTTAAATACGTTAGTTGAATAGGATCAGCGCTCTTCTGTCGTTTGAGCAATTTTATATCTGTTTCCAAACATTCAAAGGCGTCGTTATGTGAGGGACCTGAATCATTTTCAGAGCATTCGTTTTCATTTTCTTCAATTTCTTTTTCATTGTTACTGCTCCCAACGACACACTAATCGGGGATTCGATTTCGCATGCTAAATCTGAAGGGGAAAAAAAAAGAAAATGAGAGAAACAGGGTATTTGTATAATTGGAAGTTCGGTTAAAAAATGTTTTTGAGAGAAATAGGCTGTTCGGATAATTGGAAGTTAGGTTAAAAAAATTTTTGGGGGAGAAATAGGCTGTTCGGATAATTGGAAGTTCTGTTAATTGGAGTTCCGATAATCGGCGCTCTACTGTACTTCATTTTTTTTTTCAGTGTTAATATATTACAACAAAAGCCTCTTGAGGAATCTTTCGAAAAATACCTCATTCATATCTGTGTTTTTAGTATGTGCAGAGAAAAAAGGGTATTGATATCAGAAATAATATGTATAATGGGTATCACCTATATTCTGTTACCCGGGAAACCCGGGTTTATCCCCTCTAGCACCTCTAAAGTTAACGGTTGAGAAATTAGCTATTGGTCAATGATAAGAGCAGAAACATTGTATAATAATTTGCGATCATAAAAAAGTAAAGTAAGTTACTGTATTTTGATTGAAAAAAAAAAAGAATGTTTATCAATCTTTCCGTTTAAAAAAAATAACAATAAAGTTTGTTCCGAACAAAATATTAAAGCACTCATTTACACTGCAAAGTAGACATTGTTTTTGAACAGTGTGTGTGCACTTCGTACTTAGGGGGGAGAAGGATTTTTGTTACCCTTTGCACTTGAAATCTTCCATAAATACATGCTTTTATATACTAACTTTTGCACATGTTATACACTGTGTTGTTCATGGAATGTGCACCCTATCCAGTCCCGAAACTAGCGCCCCGCCTCCGCAAAGTAAATTCACAAAGAGAATTTTAGTAAGTTTCTAACAGCCGACTTGTTTTAAATTTTAAAATATGTAATATAAAAGTACGCAAATGCTGAATTACGTAATCAACTTTGTCAAATATTGATTCATTGAAACCTTGAAAACGAAATCCAAAGGAACCGAAAATACTTCCACTTTACACAGATTTCGATCTTAGCAGGTATAATTGTTGGAAATTTTTCTTTTGGGAACTTGTAATTTTTTCATTTAAGACATGATTCCGTTATAGCCAGATTTCATTTTCACAAATTTTACGATAGTTGTAGTTAGTACAAATGAGACATGTAAAGTCACAGAGATATTAATCACATTGTCTTAAAAGATTACACTTGTCACGTGAAGAAACTCGCAGGCTAATGTTAAACCTACGGGAACATTCTTTTCAAATTTCTCGCTTGCATTTTAATATTTTTAAATGATTTTTTTCTGTTTGGAATAGCTGAGGTTGATCCCTAACCGGATTTGTGTTTACCTTTTTGAATTTTGGTTGCAGCTTTTTTTTATAAAGTTATTTTCACTTTCGGAGCCGGTTCCGAAAGTGAAAGTACTCTCATGAAAAAAGAAGAAAAACTGCAACCAAAATCGAAAACGTACAAGCTAACAACGTTAAAGATCAATTTCAGCTATCCTAAGGAAAAAGAAATCATTTAAAAATATTAAACTGCAAGTGAGAAATTTGAAAATAATAACGCTCCCATTGATTTAACATTAGCTTGCGAGTTTCTTCGCGTGACTAGTGTAGGTTCTTAAGAATTCATAAACCAATCTTCATTTGGCACCCGGGGCACATGCCTCCTCTGCCCCCATCTGCCCTCTTCTAGTTTCGACCCTGACCCTATAAACACATATCCAGAGTACAGAAAGAAAACCACTTCAGTTGTACTTTTGGTGTCATTATTGTTTACAAGGTATAATTTTGATGCTGTTATATCAATTTCTATAAAAAAAAAAAAAATACTCGATATCTCACACGAAGCTGAAGCCGAATATCCGCAAATAACTGTAACGATAAAGATATTTTAGTGATAACATGAGATCAACAGAAGTATACAATATAAATGATTTCAATCAGTAACGCCGTATGTACTGTCGTTTATAAAAGAATTTTGTACCGTCTAGCTTGATGTTGTTCATGCATGGATAATAGAAACTTTAAAAACTTCTTGTGATTTTATCAAATATTAGAAAAAGAAAGGCAAGCCAGTTGCAAAATATCTTCATTGTTGTTACAATTATAAAAGAAAAATCTGGGTTTTGTCTATGGAAAAGAGACACCCTGAGTTTTTCAGTAGATAATTAACTGTGACCTTATAGTTTTATATACAGAAATTGTTTTTCTTGACATGTATTATCACCGTTTACAGTTATGTTCAGCAGTTTAGATTAGATATACCCTGTATAAACATATACAGCAAAATTATGAATACTTTCTTTGAATTTTAAAACATTTTAAAAAACGATCATCTGTTAAATTAAGCATCTTGACAAAAGTTCGAAATGTGAATGAATTCTCATTCTTTTACATTTTTTTTTCATTAATTTTCTTCATTTTCTGTAAACGCCTCTAAGTATTAAGGCAGAAACTTCCTACGTGCAAAATTATTTAACTCATTTTGTAGGTTTAAAACATCATTTAATCAAAACATTTCATTTAGTAGTTTTTCATTAATAGTTATTTATTTTATTTCCAATCAAATCTACATAATATTTTGTCCTGATAAACAAAGCATGCATAAAATGCGGCGATTTAAATTCAACTCCTGCATCATTTGTAAGTCATAAAAATCGTTTCTTCCATCTTACGCAATTCGCATTACATCTTTATTACGATATACAGTGAAACTTCTTTTAAAGGCCACTCTTATTCAAGGGCCACCTCTATTAAGGCCCAATATTTTTAGGAATGAAATTTTTTTCCCATAGACATAATGTTAAATTTACTCCTATTAAGGGCCGGACCTACCCCTCATAAAGGCCATTTTTTTCACATGTGCCTTAAATCCTAAACAGGTATATTTAATTCCTGAAACTAAAGATAATAGTTCAGCAAACAACTGCACTTGCAACAAAGAAGGTAGGGGAGATGGGGAGGATTTAGTAACACAATGAAGGGCCGCAAACTTTTCTACAAGTAAGACAAACATTTGTTCCTCACACTTTGTTTGACCTTTCAACCTGTAGGGGTTGGGTTGGGAGGGAAACTTGACCCTTTGTTGTGGGCACACAAAGGATAACAGGTTATCTAGAAAATCTGATTCCATATTTACTAAAACTGTGAATGCATGCTGAAGCACAATTTTTACACCCGTCAGGAAATGCTAAGAGAAATAAACTGATATCTCATTCTAAGGCATTAACAAATGATGCAAATTTAAGTAATTTGTTCCATAAAATAAAAGAATCATTAGAAACCAAAATTGTCTGCAAAAAAATATTGAAAAGTAAACAAATTTCAATAGAAAAATTTTTCAAACATGTATAGAGTTTGAAAATGTTAATAAACAGTTTTTTCAGCTATATAGGTTTTGATTTCCTTGTTTTAGTTGTTGTTTTTTTGTCATCCCTATTCAAGGGCCACCCCTAATAAGAGCCAATTTTCAATGGAACGGCAGGTGGCCCTTACAGAGAGGTTTCATTGTATTTAAAACAATCAGTTCAAAAGCCATTCTGTGCACTTTATAACTTCCGCGATGCAAGACAGACAAATAAAAATTTCAATATTATAATAATAATTAAATTACAGGCTTTTTTCAATCTAGAAAAATATAACCACCAATGGAAATGTACAATAACCTCTTCTAAGTTACTAATGATTCCGAAAAGCGTTCTTTATCTTTAGGAAACTCAGAAACGAATATATTTTTGAGAATTAAAGAAGTCTGATGTTAGTGTAATGTAAGTTAATGTATGTGTTTAATATTTATATATATCGTTAACAGTTAAATGCAGGCGTTATTTATGTGTGTTTTATTATATATTGTAGTGTGTATGTGTTTTATGATATATCGTAGATCGATGTAATAGTATAATCTATTCATCGTTGTCCGGTCATCCAAGGCTATCGTATAGATGGCTGGTGACTTCCCCAACATGGTTTATTAGTGAAAAATTGCAGACCCAGGTATCGGCCGGAGTAGCTCAGTTTGTTAGAGCGACAGCCTGGAATGCTGTGGTCTCGGTTTCGATTCCTGGCTATGTTAATTTTTCACTCCAGTTGGGTTTATTGTATTTATTGTATGTATGCCTGTTTAATATTTATATATACCGTTAACAGTTGGATGCAGTCATTATTTATGAGTGTTTTATTATATATTGTAGTGTGTGTTTTATTAATTAAAGAAGCCTTTATAAAAAGCAATTTCTTTTGCTGCCACGGATTTTAGGAAACTTTTCCGAGAAGTTTTTATACTGTATTAATCAGTTTTCTCAACCTGGAATATAGATTTTTTGGATGCTAAGCATAAACATTAAAATTAATATTATTTTGCTACTCTTGCATGTATAAAATCAAGGACGCAGCTGAAAATGACAGATATTATCCTTAAAACCTAAATTTCGGTTTTAGAAAGCTAATTAATACGCCATAAAAACTATTCGGAAACGTTTCGGAAAATCCGTAGCAGCACAAGAAACTTCACTTTGATAAATATTCTTTTAAATATTAAAATATATCGATTTCTGGAGTTTCTTATGATAAAGAGCATACTTTTCGTAATCATGTGTATCTCGGAAGAAATTACCGTATATTTTATAAAAAAGGTATATCTTTTAGAAGTAGATTGATACTCCTCCAGTAGTTGATCAAATTTTTGAAACATTGTTGCCATTGTCAGGCGGACATTAGTTTTACACGTGGCACTAGACATAATATTTTTGTTTAAATGTTGAAGCACCTGTTTTCACATTGTTGTCAGCTGTCTGCTGTACGAGAAGCCATTTTAGGATTTTTTTTATTAGAAAATGTAAAAATTTAGTTTTTGATTAGTTGGAGACAATTACGGTAAGTTAAAATAATCCACTTCCATCTTGCGTATTTCAACTAATAGTTTTATATGAATTATTGTTAATCAGAGATTAAGCATGATATTTTAAAGATTAATTTTTGAATTTTCGATAGATTTCTTCGATTGATCAACTACTGGGAAAATGGCAACTAAATAAACAACTTACTTATAATTTTGTTGCTTTTTAATTTCAGCAGATTTCATGTTTGTCCATTATAGGACATACATCAAGGGTTGTAGCAATTATGTTAGTTTACTTCTAAAACTGAAAAGGAATAAAAAACCCCGTAGCACCGACTTTACTTATCAAGTACTGGCTCGGTCACCCTATCGTATATATTTTTCAGAAAATAAACCTGCAAGTTTACGTTACAGGTTATAATTGGATAAATTACTTCCTTCGGCAAGCGGCAAAGCATAGTCGGCATCTTGCTGGATTTTTGAATTTTTTGTTTGACTTCGAATACCAGCACAAACTCCTATTTTTTGAGGCGAAAATATTCCTGAATTATTTTCGAACTACAATTAAAAAAAAATGCATATAATCATTAAAATTTACTAAAAATATAAATAAAATATATGTTGCTCGAATCCCCGGTAAAGCTCTTTTTTTCACAGCAAAAATATTCCTGAATTATTTTCAAACCACAGTTAAAAAAATATGTAAAATAATTTAATTTTACGAAAAATATAAATATATATTGTTTGAATACTGGTAAAACTCTATTTTTCACATCAAAAATATTCCTGAATTATTTTCGAATCACAATTGAAAAAATATCTATAAAAGATTTTTAAAAACCATGTTAAAAATTTAAAAGCATACTTTAGAAAAATCATCATTTTTTTTAAATCTTTGCATAGTGAAAAAAAATAATAATAATGTAATTTAGATTTATATCAAGTATTTTAGTTTATTTTCTGTTTGAAATATAGCAGTTTATTAATATAAATAATTAAAAAAGATTAAATAGCTGCAAAAGTTTCAGGCCTATGGAAAAGCAATTTGTTTCCTTTTACTTTTTTTTCACTTTTTATTGCATATTTAAACATGAAAAGTTTCATTTTTAAAACTGTACTTATATCTATATATATATAAGCCGTTCTCTGTATGTATGTCCTTAATACAAATCTTCAATTTTTAGCCGATTTGCATAAAACTTGATGTACATACGTTTTAGAACGTGTAAAAGATCGCTGTCTACTTAAAAAAATCATCAAACCACTATTTATCCCCTTTTTCTACCACCTTCCATAATTTAACATTATAGAAATATCCCTTTTTAAATTTTCTAATTCAATCGTTTCTTTCCTGTTGCCCCAAACTAAAAAATGGCACAGTAATTTAAAGAAAATGATAACGCGTGTATTTTGTTTTTATTTGTCAATAAAAATTCAGATTTTCTTGCTATATTTTTGTATTTTTGAAATCGAGTTATTCTAATCAGAAAACGAAAATTTTCCCTATATATATGTAAAAACTTTAACTAAACGTGTGTTAAAATGACGTAGTATCTTCATTTGAATGTTTTTAAAGTTAAAATATCTATTTTAATACAGACGTTTAAATTTCAAGAAAACAATTCAGGAAAAGATAATAATAATAAAAATCGTTTGCTAGATATGACGTCAATTTCGTCAATATGATTTCAAACTGGTTCTAAAAACCGGCTGCTACAATTTATTTTCTATTTATTTGTAATGCTGTATCTTTAATTATATCATTTAAATAAATGTTTTAATACTTGAAATGCAGTGATGACATTCTACAATTTATACGGTTATATAAAATACGATTTTTCTGCGAAATATGAAATAGAAATTATAACATAGCTACTATTTTTTATGATAAGCCTTTCTCTTTTTAAACAAAATTTCATGACTGACATTACGATTGAACTCTTTTGGAAATTGATGTCATTTTCATTTTAACGGCTGTGGATTTGGATTTTATGAATGGAAATATGAGTTTCCATTTAAAAGTTCTTGACAATGAATCTTTGTATACATGTGTTAAAGGTGCCTGATATACTGCCCGTTAATAGAACATAAATAAAAATAGTTTTTAATTTGAAACACAAATATATTTTTAACCTTTAGTATATTTGTTAGATTTCTCAACAACTACAGGAAAAAGTATTTTTGGTATTTTCGTTTTAGCGTTCACTTATTAATCTGAGTAGCACATTTCGCCCGCTGCGGTGATCGGTTTCTCCGAACAAATCTTGAATTAAAGGAAATATATCGGTGAATTTGATCTTCCATTTTAAAGCAATATGTATCTTTATCTCAAATGTCCTTCCGTATGGCTGAAAACGATACGATCATCACTGCGCTATTATATTTTCTAATATGTAAGACAAAATTTCGGCTGTTAAGGACCAAATTTTTTAATTGATCATTTACAGTAGGATTTGGCCTAAGAATGATAGACGGATATGCAATATACTCAAACTATTCCTCAAAAATTAACTAACTTTTTTAAAAGGTTAATCATTCAGAATTGGTTTCACCTGATTATAGAACATTTCAGCTAATTCTATAACAAAGCATGTACAACAAAATGTTATATACTAAAACTATTCCAGAAATTTGGGTGCAAAGTAACAGTGCAAATTTCATTAAAATCTGTCCAATAGAACTTTCAAAAAAGGCTAATCTTTTATAATCGGGCTCACCTGAATATTGAACTTTCTTCCATAATTTTATAAAAAAGCGACGTAAAATTGCACGCAATATTTAAAAACCATCCGTATAAAAATATCTAACAAACAATGCAAGTTCCAATGAAATCCATTCAGAATTTTTAAAAATATTAATCTTTCATAATCGGGTTCCACATGATTATGGAATTTTACCCTATAATTATATGACTAATCAGCGAATAACAATTCTACGCACCAAAACTTTAACTGAAAAACTAATAGCGGATGTCGAATTAAAATTATTTCAGAAGAACCCAAGTTATAAGCAGCCGGAATGAGATTCCCACACGAAAACGAATACTGAAATTCACCAATTTAGTTGTGTAAAAGTACACGAAAACAAACAAATACTGAATTATTTACAATGTTTTTGAGCAATTAAGTTAATATTTTGTAACTGGGTTGCAGGCATATTTTAAACAATTCAAGCTTAAAAATTACTTTAAAAAACATAAAAAATCTGTAAATTGAGATAAACTTTTCAAACGAATTACTGAAAGTGTTTTTTGTTAGACGTTGAAATAATTGGATGTATGATGTTTAGAGATCAAATTGCAGTAAAAGTGTAATTTATGGTAAGGTTGGGTTGTTGCCACCAACAATATGATGATAGGCTTCACTCATAGATATGTCTTTTTTTCATAATATTGCATTAATAGCAAACGGATATATCTTTTTTAATTGGATTGCAGGATATTTACAAATATCTCCGTGATTGAAAATTAATTTAAAATGGATAAGCAATATATAAATTGGGATAAGTTTTTCAAACAAATATTACTAAAAGTACTTTTTGTATTCTATAAGACGTTGGAACAATTCAATGTGCGATGTTTAAAGGTCAAATTGCAGTAAAAGTTAAATTTATGGTTGGGTTAGGTTGTTGCCACCAAGTCTTTTCTTTATAATATTGCATTAAGAGCAAACAGGTATATCTTTTGTAATTGGGCTGCATGCAAATTAAAAAATATCCATGATTGAAAATTTCTTTAAAATCCATTCAAATGTAAAAACTGAGATACAATTTTCAAATAAATTTCATTTGAAAGAACTTTTATCTATTCGACAGTGTGAAAAACGAAAGTGTATGATGTTCAGAAGTTAAGAAAAATTTCAGTAAATGCACAATTTATGGGTTAGGTCTTTACCATCATCAGTATAATGTCACAATTGGCATTGTGTTTGTGGTTTTTTGTATATTCTGAAGATGACTCAATAAAAGAGTTGAAACATGTACATTTTTAGTATTTTTAATGTGTTTTTTATTGAAATGACGTCTTTTAAGCAAATAATTGTATTTTAATATATGTTTTGACATTTGTTTGGACTATATATTATTATGGTATAGTTAATAGTAGACGTAATTAAGACTATTTTATATTTATATTCCTTATTGGTCTTTTTAACGATTCGTGAACGGGAATTCACCAATCTCAGCTATTGTCATCGCCGTATTATTTCATTTTAATGTATTTTACCCGGGAGGACCCTTATTATTGACACGAGTGAAGCTGGGTAATTCTGCTAGTGTACTTATAAAAATTATACATTGTATTTATATTTTTCGTAAATTTTAATGATTATATACATTTTTTCAATTGTGGTTCAAAATTAATTAATCAATACTACATTTTATCGATACACAAATGTTCGCCGCATTCTGTATTTTCGACCATGGTACTTCCCCTTGTTAGTCGACACACTACGGTTTCAGATTTAGGCACCGATCTTCCCATTTACGGGTTAAGGTAGTAATTTCATGAATATGAAATTCAGTCGAGTCACTTTCCATGGGACCATCATGATATTTATATACGAGTATATACATATTTATATATATATATATATATTATATCAATTTGAAATATATTATATGTTTACGTTTATCCACTATAATGAAATCGTAGTTCGCTAACAAGGATATTGTTGGAGAATGAAGATTTTTTTTTCTGTTCTGTCGATCTTTTTGCCGCCCACATAAATTATCTTATCCTTATTCATATCCCCTTAAAAATACAATAGAGAACTTATCATGTAGCTGATTTTAAATGTTTATCCGCCACAATAATGACGTAACAAGACATTTCTGTTTTTCCTTCGGATACATTTTTACAAGCAAAGTTGAAATTGGTAGAAAGAACTGCGCAACGATCACTAATGTGGGTTCATTTTTACTTACCAGCATTATTCCAAATCCCATGAATAAAATGTATAATTCGAGTAAACTGGAAATTTATAAGTTCATTGAAATGTAATATTCGAATATTAAGAAAAAATGTTTCGTTATTTTACATCTTCTGTGTGCGGGGAGCCGGCAGCTAAAAGACCGAGCGCGAATAATAACGTTCGAAAAAACGACGCGACTACTTTCGGGTTAAGGAAATTCATGAGGATTTAACTCTTTTAGTAGAATAAAAAACATATATTTAATGAAAGCATTTTATTTTAAATAATAGTTATTGGGGTTGCTGTTTTTTCAAGAAAATCTACATATATATTTTGTCCCAATAAACAAAACATGCATAAAATGCGACGATTTAAACTCCGCTCCTACATCATTTATAAGTAGTAAAAATCGTGTCTTTCATCTTAAGCAATTCGCATTAAACCTTTATTACGATATACTTAAAACAATCAGTTCAAAATCCATTCCACCCATTTTATAACTTCGGCCGTTTGAATATAGGCAAATAAAAACTGAAACAGAGCAAATCAATAAAAACTAGAAACAACGCTCAAATAAAACACTGGAACGCCAAACGAAAATTCATTTAATTCAATAAAAAGTCATCTACCACCCAGGAAACAATTTCGAAACACTAATTCCTGCTCTTAGTAAATAGCGCTCAGCGATATTTTGATGAATGAAAAAGTCCTGCGAAATTCACCCGCTTTATTGGGCAAGAAAAATATAGTCATAAAAACTACACATCGCCATACATTCAGTCTTATCGGCCAAGAATCGGAGAGAGACGCATCTAGGGATTGCAAATAATCAAGAGCAGATACCCCCCTCTTTTTGTATATCCATATCCATATAGATCCCCCCCCCCCCCTGCTCATTTTAGCTCTGACATCCTATGCCTCTTATGTGTGATTAATTCTATCCAATTTCATATTCCAAGAGAACACTTGTTTCTGACGGTCATCAATAAGTATGCCTCGGCGAATCACAGCTCTTTCGGCTGTGTGAGGGGGAAGACCCCCTCTTTTTCTCTCCTACTCTCCATTTAACTCAGTTGCCACCACCCCCCCCTCCCAAGGAAAGAAGAAATGAATATAAAAAATATCTATCCTTTGCATCCTTTCTTACCCCCTCGCTCTTAAAAAAATGCAAAAGATTTATCATCTAAACGCATGCAGATGAATCCATAGGCAAGAACGTTTTTCCTCCTTTAGACAGCAAAAGGCAAATAGTAGTTTGTTCTCTCTTTCTTCCACTTTCAGTCATTTAAAAAAAATGTGGGGGTGGAAGGGGATTTTTATTAGAACCTATCGGCTGTATTCCCCTCTCTCTCCCTTAGCTTTTTAAGCGCCAGCCCGATGTTTATGTATGGAGAAAAAAACAAAAAAAAAGAGGAATAAAAGATTGAATGGAAGCATTGCTGTACCCACGATTGTGAATCCATTAAGAAATGAGGCCTATTATGACAGGGATATTTCTACTACAAGAGGGGATGATGTTATAGAAAGTAGACTTTACTGAGATTAAGTGTGGTACATCGTTTCATAAATCCTTTCTTTTTTCTGAATAAGGTAACGCGGCCAGAAGATGCCAAATTTGCATAAACATGGATATTTATGATTCTTTTTAATAAAGCATATAAATTGTTGTGTGCTTATTTGGAGCACATTCATTAAACGCTTTTGAAATTTGGCATTTAGTAAAAATGATATTCAATAATGCTTTTCTTTAATTAACTAAATGAATGTAACATAATTTACTATCATTCTTATGCAAGTGTGACTAAGCACATAAAATACATGCATCTTTATTTTTGATGGTAAATATTTTTCACGATTGTAACTAGTTGTCTTCTTAATAACATATAGAATTTTTGAAAACACAGGAATTTTTTGTGATGAGATTTTCCATCTGCTAATTGTGAAATAGTACCAATACTTCAACTTTTCAATTCGAAAATTATGCTCCAAAATGATTTAATAAGAAGAAGCATTTTTCTCTAAGCCGCATACATTTATGATACGTTACCTTATGAAGTGTGTATTACGTTCGGCTAAAAACGTTTTGTTATTAATGGACTTTTAATATATTTTGAATGTTTATGTCTACGCACCTGTAAGCAGTAATGGTAAATTTATTTGCATTTTTTTTCTATGAATTTTAATTAATCTTTTTTCGTTTACCTCAGTTGGGTTCATTAAATTAAAAAAATATTTAAAAATTAAATTTCATTCATATTGAATTCAAAAGTTATAACAGAATGGTATACTGGTAAAAAAAAAAAAAAAAAAAAAAAAAAAAAAAAAAAAAAAAAAAAAAAATTGTAAACTAGTCGTTGGGGGGGGGGGGGGGGGGGGCCCGTAACAGTTACCCATCATGGATATACCTAATATAAAATATGAAAATAAAACATGTGATACATGCTAAGCATTATGTCATGTTACTTTTATTTATAATTTAATTTATTTTGACTCCCTTAAATATAATTAATATAATCCCTTAAGCTAATATTACTTTTTGTCGCACTAAAATATCTCAATTTGTTGGTTTTCTATAAGCAAGTAAACACTATTGGTTTACAAAAGAAGTCTACGGGAATTTGTACCGCCAAGTTGGCGACAAACTTGGCGGCATTTGGCGACAGAACAGGATTCCCCCCTATGGTAACCCCCCTTCTAGGTATGGAGATGCATTAAACGCTTGACATTTACGATAAGCCATTATTGGCATTTAATCTTATAGTTTAGCGATAGTTTTTGGGTCGGCGGCGGGATAATCGAGTAGTACCGAATTGCGTAAAAGAAACATCCTTATAACTCGAAAAATTATAATCCTATTAACTAACAGTTTACTGCGCTGGATTAAGCGTCTCATTTACAATTAAAATATATCTTTGAATTGAAATTTGAATGAAATTCAGGGTCATGAAAAATCGAGGAAAATAGGATTACAAATATCTCGGCAACTAATTATTCGATCGAGTTCATTCATGATGCAAAATTTATGTTTTTTTATTGTCTTTTATATTCCCTCCTTCAAATAAACAATTTCGAAATTTTTTGTATAACTTTTATCAGAACGAATATTTCGAGAGTCCGAAAAAAATAGTTCCGGATAATCGAGGTTACTGATCTGATATTTAATAGGCTTCTTCCGATTATTACTCCCTAAGTACACACCGAATTTCAAGTCCTGTCTTAATTTGTTCGGGAGATAGAGCGATTACAGACACACACAACGACACACATACAGACGGACACCAATTTTTTTTTTTTTTTTTTTTAAATATGTTTTTCGGAATATCCAATGTCTCAAGCGTGTAAATCCGTCAAAAAAATTTTTCGATTTTTAAAACGATTACAAGACTTAACCTATACTACGTATGATGGATAAGTAAAAAGCAGGAAATTTTTTGTAAAATTTGGAATTCGGCTTTTTAGTACAATTTCCGTAATTGACATTACAAATTGAGATTACAAATCCGTAAAAATGCAGGAAGTTTCCCGTAATTTTTTAAGAATATTTCGTATTGCATTCTAAACAGCGCAATTTTCATAAATGACGACGTTTAGAGAAGGTATATTGCAAAAGATATAGCAATGTTTCAGCTACTTCTCAACATAAGAGCCACCGGAATTGCAACAGTTGTCGTAACGTGGGATAACTTTTTTAGTCCAACGTCATAGAAAACTCTCGCCTGGGAATGAAACCAGCTTGTCACAGTTGTCAACTCTCGTCTCATTACTCGTAATGATCCTGTTGAGGTACCCGTTGCCCTCATCATGGCATCGCTGCAGAAAAATCCAGAAAAGATCGGCGATGCATGAAATCATTATAAAACACCTGTTGTTCCAGGAATTGTGTGCCAGGTGAGTGCCGAAGTATACTTTACACCTAGAGTTGCAAAAAACTCACAGTTTTTTGAAGGATGAGAATAAACTCGAGAATTTTGGGGAATAAACCCGTAATTTCGAGGAATACAGGACATTTTGAAAGAGTTTTGAAGCTAAACAAAACCAGTTATTTTTCTAATTGAAATTTTTATTTTTAAGAAATGTCAAACACTGTTCTGAAAAGTTTAAGGTAGTTTTTACATTATGAATTCACAAATCTTGGGATTTGGCGCTCTAAGTTTGTATAATTTATTAAAACTCATTAGTTTTACAGCAACGGTGGCTGTTAATTGGTGAGGATTTCATTGTTTTTTTAGAGATTAAAGTTGTTTAATTTCTGTTAGCTGTCATATCTACTATTCAGACATATTCTATCTTAATTTTCTAGCAAGTTGCATTGTATTTTTTGATTGATTTCTTTAAGTTTTATTCGTTGTTGTTTACAGTGGCTGATTCAAAGATAAATATTATGTTTATATTCGTGTTAAGCAAGATGAATCTATCATCTGCCTATCTCACATTTTATTTACCGACGATTAAATCATAAAATTACTTTTGAATTTAAATTTCTCTTTGTTAATATTTCTGCAACTTAAGCATGTACTATTTCATTAGTTTTCCCGCAAACTGTGCTATTTTTCTATATTTATGTTATTGGTATTATTTGCATTTGTAAAAACATTTTGTTTACCTTGACAAAAATTGAAATCAATGAAATAATTATAAATTAAAAATTAAAAAATTCTAAGACTTTCTGAAAATTCCAGTGATCTTTTAAATTTCAATTCGCAAAAAACCCGGTTTATTACCGGGAATAAACCCGATTTTTTTTTAACCCTTTGCAACTCTACTTACATCCGAACGCAAATCCAAACACATAGGAACAGTATTGACTTTTCTGCAGCGATACCATGATAAGGGCAACGAGTACCTTAACAGGACTATTACGAGTTGACAACAGTGACAAGCTGGCTCTATTCCCAGGAGGCAGACTTTTATGACACTGGACCGAAGACGTAGTTAGAAAAATATTTAGTACGGGGATTTGATCATGTTTGATCATTATCTCATTTTGGATTTTTTATTTTTAACCGAGTTATTTTCTTCTGATGGACTGATGGCTTCCAATATTATGAAACAGCCATTATAAATGAAGTGTTAGATGAAGATGAAAGAGCAGCCGTAAAAAGTTATAACTCTGATTTTCTGGTCAGAATGGGGAAAAAAATGGCCATAATTTTTCTTTTGGAAAAAAAAAATTATAGCCATTTTTTTTTTCAGTGATAAACACTATTCTAGAGAGGAAAATGATAAAAAATTCTAATTAGGCTGCTTTAAAAAAATTTAAACATGCTGTAAATGACCGATCGAAAAATATAATTGTGATTCACTCATATTATAATAGCGAAAAAAAAAAAAAATCACATTTTTTTTTCAATTTAGAAATAAGCCTGAGATAAAATATCCTGAAGCGAAGAAAAAATAATTAAGTGCAGTAAGATTTGTTTGGAATTGACTATTATCTCTAATTACATGCATTTAAAATGGTATATAGACATCATAAAATCCGTATAAAAAATATTTATTTAATAAAAAGCAGCTGTGGAAAACATTTTCTGTTTTAGATACTATAAGGTTAAAATGCAATAAATATCACAATCTCCTATATTTACTCCTTTAGGTCATATAAATGTTCATTGTTCTTTCTCTTCCCCCTTCTAGCCTTTGATTTACGAGTCATGCCCCTGGATGGACGAAGAAATCTGACCGCAGCACTCTCCTCTGCGGACAGCGGAGCTATCAGTCACTCTGGGACATTAAGAACAGGGATGGAATGGACGATCATACGTCACTGAGAATGTACGAACAATAAACCTGATGGTCCATTAACTAAGATGTTGGATATGTGCTTAGATATTTCATAGTGCCTAAATAGGATAGTGATGTTATATTTAGAAAGATAATGTTAAGTGAAAACTAGCAGAAAATTTATATTTCTAAGAACAACGCTATATTTCACAGATAAATATTCTAATATCAAATTAATAACGGTTACACTGCATCTCGATATTGTGCTAATAGTAGTGCATTAATTGGAAATGCTTCCAATGCAATATCAGAAATAGTTAAATAATGGCTATGCATTGGAAATATTTGTTATTTGCATTGATACGCCAACATTGCTGAAACATGCCCTATACATTAGAAATATTGGTCACGAAGGGCGAAAAGTTTCTTGTGAGTATTGGTACAGAACTGGGAAAATGTAAACATTAAATTTTCAAAAAATTATTTCATGCATATTTTGCCGATATTGGCCAAGATATAGTTAATATAAATAATATTTGCCAATTAATAATGTTTACCTACTATAATAAGGTATTATTGATATCGATTATGAAATTTTTAATAAAATCAAAAACGTTTAGAATCATAAAAACTTTCCTTTGGAAATCAATATTCTGCAGGGAAATGTTTTTCATTTGCTGTGCAAAGCATCTTTTTCTCCAAATTATCATATTCTCTATTTTTTATGTAATAAAAACTTTCTGGTGTTGAAATTAGAACGAGCATAACTATATAGATTAATAAGCAGTATCTGAAATCGCTGAGAAATGTACTTACCACTAGATCTTCATGAACCTGAAATATAAAGTACTACATATTTGCTTACAAAAGTGAAAGTAAATGCCTTTTCAACATGTGAATGACAAAAATTTCATAAATTCCTTTTAACCTTTTATGTACTGAATTATGAGTTCAGGAAAATTTTATCTTCTAAAGCATTTTTCGTGAATTGTTTAAACTACATTAGAAGATTTACATAATCATTTAATAAATTTTAGAAGGATTGAAGGATTTAGAAGGATTAATTAAATTTGAATTTATATAGATTTTGTGCAATATTTATAACCCCACTCAAATCTTTTATTGTAAATATTTTTCTTAGTATTTTTCAGAATTAGGAAATGTACAAATATAATGTTCTTACAATAGAAATATAAAAATATTTGCGAATTGAAAATCCTTCCCTCCCCCCCTCTCAACTTCAAGAAAGCTGAAAAGATGCAAAGGCTAAAGGAATCGTCATTTAAAAAATATTTTTGTTTTGTGTGACCAATAATGCTTTTGGAACAAGATAAAGTAATGTATCTATAACTCATTCTAAATTGTATTACAACTAATTGATGTATTAAATGAATTTTATAACAAGTTATTTTAATGGCACTTATAAATACCGTCAGTAGATAAAGGGTTAAACGACTTTGTCACATGCAGACAAAGTATTTCTATGTATTAATATTAAAATGTACATGTATATATATACCTGTAAATCGCTCTACAGGTGGCGCTGCTATGCAGCATTTTTATGATTTCCGCAATAGCTCAATCTCCAGAACTAATGCACGGATTTCCATCAAACTTCAGATTCAGTTATTCCTTGACATCAATTGAAGTTTTATACATTTTGTTGTAAATCGCTCAACAGGTGGCGCTGCAATACTGCATTATTTACGATTTCCGCAGTAGCTCTATCTCAAGAACTAATGCTTGGATTTTCAACAAACTTCAGATTCAGGTGTACCTTGATATCAGTTAACAGCTGTTTATGTTTTAGTGTAAATCGCTCAACAAGTGGTGCTTCCATGCTGCATTTTTCAGAATTTCCTCTATAGCTGTATCTCAAGAACTAATGCACGAATTTTCATCAAACTTCAGAATCAGTTAGTCCATGACATGAATTGACACTTTATAGATTTTGGTACAAATCTCTCAACAGGTGGCGCTGTTATGCTGCCTTTTTCAGAATTTCCACTATAGCTGTATCTCAAGAACAAATACACGAATTTTCATGCAACTTCAGAATCAGTTAGTCCTTTACATGAAATGACATTTTATTGATTTAGGTGTGAATCTCTTAACAGCTGGCGCTGCTATGCTGCATTTTTCAGAATTTTCACTATAGTTGTATCTCAAGAACTAATGCACGAATTTTCATCAAATTTCAGAATCAGTTAGTCCTTGACATGAATTGACATTTTATACATTTTGGTGTAAATCTCTCACCAGATGATACTGCTATGCTGTTTTTTGCGATTTCCGCAATAGCTGTATCTCAAGAACTAATGCTTGGATTTTCAACGAACTGCAGATTCAGGTATATCTTGATCTCAATTAGTGCTGTTTATGTTTTGGTGTAAATTGCTCAACAGGTAGCACTGCTATGCTATTATTTTCAGAATTTCCGCTGTAAGCTCTATCTCAAGCACTAAGCACGAATTTTCATCAAACTTCGAATTCAGATATACTTTGATATGAATGGATGCTAAATGGATGTAATTTCTTATACTATTTAAATGATTTAATTGACGTGATTTATATAGAAGAAAGTTTTGTGATGGCCACAACAGGCTAGTTTTGTAGTGTACAGTCACGTAAGCAAAACAGTTTTACTGGATGGATAATGAAAATTTATTCAGACTTTTAAAATAAAAAATGGCTGTGAAAAACATTAATCAAGATTTTTTGAGCGATTTTTAATATATTTAGGCAATTAAAACTCAAACATATAACGGCATTTCTTTATAGACTACTTTAGAAAGATCTGGTAATATCATACAATGTATATAATAAACCGGGTGTTCTAAAATGGTCTGACTAGTTTGAAAATTCAATAACTTGTAAATGGTGACAGCTATTAAAAATTTTCGTGCAGCTGGGTCATATAAGATGTCAAGAGATGACGGAGATTAAAATTAAAAATCGAAGCGATAGATGGTGCTGCAAACAATTGCGCTAAATCGGGGACCAATTGTTGGCCTCTCTTTTCTCTCTGTATTGATTCGAAAGAAGGGAATTAAATATATGGAGAAGTCCCCTAAGAGCAAAATTGCATTGCCGACTGAGAACCACACCATATATTTACCTCCTTCTTTCGCATCAATACTGAGAGAAGAAAGATGCCAAAAATTGGGCCCTGATTTAACGCCGATTGCTTGCAGCGCCATCTATCGCTGCTATTTTAAACTGAAATCGAGAATCGCAATAAAAAGACTCCTGAAATCTTACAAAACCCTTCTGCAAGAATTTTTTTAATAGCTGTCACCATTTGCAAGTTATATAATTTTAAAATCAATCAGTTCATTTTAGGCCAGCCGATACATACACTGTAATTATTTAAGCAGCGCATGTGTAAATTCTGCGTAATGGCTGCCTTGGATTTCTTTATATTCATAACAATAAAAATTCTTCTAAAACCATAAACCACTTAGTGGTCTATGCCTGCTTGGTTGACTTATTGAAAGTGAAATATCACATGAATATTCATATAAAAGATATTTTTATCTTTTTCTTTCACGGGTTGACTCCTTCCTGATGATAAAGATATAGGGGCGTGCAGGTCAGACATCTTAGGAGGTTAGTTATAAACAATGTTACAATTTATCGTCTGTCGGCACAATGAAAAGGAATTAGTGGATAACTACATAAATTCTTTTTAAATAAATGTATATTTATTTTGCAATTATTTGTGTAAGGCTGCACTAGTCACAGCTTGTATCGCAAAATAAGGATAGCCAAAATCAACATGTAAAGTATGACAGAAACTTAGTACGCAGTCTCTCTCATTTGAATAAACTGTCAGTTACAGCTCCAAAAAAAAGAAAAAAAATTATAATAATAATAATTTAGTCGACAAGATCAAGCATTAGAGTGGTCACAAGAAATCAATTTTCGACTTTTTTCGGGGGGACCCCCAAAAAGTTGCCAATAGACTAGAAAATGAGATTGGCAAGTTTCAGCTCATTTGGATAATATTAACCCGTGCCTCACTGAGGTTTAAGTTTGAATAAAACGTGATTTTTCGCAAAAAAAAATGCTGTTTTTCATTCAGGAAATAAATACAATTGAACCTAGAAGCATAATTCAGGACTCATTTTATAAAAAAAGTTTTGCTTTGAAGAACCACACACTATTTTTTTTTTTCTAAAAATGTATAGATTTAAAAATATGCGCATTTTTCAGGACCAGACTTCACCCGAATCCGAAAAAATTACTTTTTAAGAAAATGCGAAAAAAAAATTGTAACATTCTATTTCATCTGGTTTCCACCTTATTTCTTTATTTTTTTTCACTTTGTACATAATAAAGGGTTTAATTAAAAAAAAAATTTCAAAGAAAATTTAAAAAATCATATTTTAAACTGAAAGAATTTTAAAAAAGAGGGCTAAGAAAGCATAAAAATGAGAACAAATAATGCTCAAATGCATTTTATTTAAAGTTGGGTTACAAGAAAGGAAGCATAATAAAGAAAAGAAATTATTATCCCTTACAATTGTCTTTACCTTTACCTTTTCCAGTACAGAAAAATTCTGTTCGTAAAATAATGAAATGATTGGCTACACCGAAATTTACAAACGACTTTTTTAGAAATTAAAAGCACATTACTTTAACCTTTCATTGTAAAAGGAAAATGTTATTAAAATATTCTTGGTGCCGTTTGTAAGTTTAGAATTAAAATTAGGTAGCCTCGACATGGGACCACTGCACCGGAAAGGATTACACTCTAAATAAAAAGGAGTGACTATTCACTCCGGAGGAGTGAATAGTCACTCCTTTTTGCGATAGATTGACTATTCACTCCGGAGGAGTGAATAGTCATTCTATCGCAGAGTCAAAATATGCCCAACCTCTTTAGAGTAACTATTCACTCCGAGCAAAAGTGAAAATTTTGACTCTCTGAAAGAGATAGAAGAAAGAGTCACTCCTGGGAAGTGAATATTCACTCTAAACAGGGGTGGATAATCACTGTTTCGGAGGAGTGATTATTCACTCTTGCTAAAGGAGTGCGGGTTTTCGCCTCTAGTAGGAGTGAATAGCCACTCTTTCATAGCAGTGATTGTTCCTTTTTTATGGAGTCAATTCTTTTTTTATTTTGCTTTTATGGGCATTTTAAAAGAATCACATATTTTATAGCATGCAATGAAAGCATTAACTCAATGAATTAACCCAAGCGTGATAAAGACTGGAATAAAATACTTTATTAGCAATATTTATTTAATTCATATTTTGAAACATTAATGGAACTTTTAAGGAAAAATTAAGTTAAAGTTACACATTTAATTTAAATTAGATTACTGACAGAAATAAACTAATAAATTTTATTCCAATCTTATCCTTTGTGTTTGCTTTTATTGCATACCCTATAAGGATATTTCTTTTAGAGTTTTATAGGGTAAGATGTGCCAATAATGGGTACCCTTAAGGAATTTCTTTTAAAATTATTTTTTATTAATAGTTATAATTATTAGATTCCAGTTTTTTTAATATTATATTAACCTATCAACAATATTTAACCATTCTTATAGTTCAATTTCCCAATATGAATCAAAATTTAATTTTAAATAACAGAAATATATCAAAACACCCAAAAGCCCAGTAATGGACACCCCAGTGGCCCAGTAATGGACACCCTCTGTTCCAGTAATGGACATCCCATAAAAAAGTAATAAATATAATTGTTTTTATAACTGTATTTAGAACCAGAATTTAATGAATACACACTAATGAAACAAAATAGTTATTTTCAAATAAATTTAACCATTAGGATATCAGTAATTAATAAAATATTTGTGATAATCATTTACTGTTTACATCTATTATTGTAACTATCAGAAGATCGATGTTTTAATTATTTTAGATGGATAGTTTAAAATACTAAATATCAGGTAATTACAGCTATCAAATTATTGAAACAGTGGGGGATTTAAAAAGGTAATTAAAAAAAAAGGTTTTGGAATATTATTAGTGTTTAGTTTTGTCTCACGATTTTTAACAATTAATATTCCAGAGACTACCTGATATGTCATTTATAATAATTAATATTACAAATATGAACGAAATGATAATTATGAGTTGAATATTTTAAATACTAAATAAAATAAGTTCAAAATAAAACTGTAGAACTGATGTTTGAGGCCACTGATCTGCAGATTTACTAGTTTCATGAATATTACCGACTAGCAGGCTTTGCCCGCTACGCTGGTCTGTTTATCCAAACGAACCTTGAATAAACAAAATGTATCAGTGAATTTGGCATCGGGATTTAAAGCAATATGAAACCTTACCTGGAATGTCCTTTCGCACCTCGGAAAACGATATGAACGGGATTGTACTATTATATTTTCTAATGTACAGATAAATTTTCAGCTATTAAGTTCTTAACCGTTTAGTTGGTTAATCTCAGTAGGATATGGTAAAGAATGAGAGTATAATATGCAATGTAATAAAATAAACCCTGAAAAATTATTTAACTATAATGCAAACAAACAAACTGACAAAATCCATCCAGTAAAACATTTTTTAAAGACTCATCTTTCATATTGGGGTCCATCTGATTATAGAACTTTCCCCCATAATTCTATAACTAAGCAGCGTAGAATGATATACAATAAACTAAAGCCTCTTAAAACATTGTCTAATCAACAAAGCAAGTATTATCGATATCTGCCACTTAGAACTTTTTGAAAAGTCTAATCTTTCATAATCGGTTTCACATGATTATGGAACTTTCTGCCTTTACTTTATGACTAAGCAACATAGAACAATATGCAAAATACTAAATCCATGTCAGAATAGGTATGTAACTAACAATCGAATTCCTATCAAAATCCGCTCTGCAGAACTTTTTATAAAGGCTAAACTTTCATAATCGGGTTCAACTGATTGTAGAACTTTCCACCACACCTCTATTATTAAGCAATGCAGAAGGGCATAGTATATACTAACCCTGCCTGAAAAATTATCTAACTAACTGTGCAAATTCAATCGAAATCCAATCTGCTGAATCTTTTAGAAAGGCTAATCTTTCATAATCGAGTTTGTATGATTATATAACATAATTATATGTATAAACAAAGTGCAACGATATTATATGCTAAGATCTTCCCTGAAAAATTATCTAACTATCACTTCGATTCTCAGCAATATCCAGTCAGGTGAGCTTAAGTTATATGCAGCCGGGACAAATTTCCCATTTGCATTTTACTCTCGTATACATAGTAGAAGCAGAAGTAGATAGATCTTTAAGAATATTGATTCTTAAGCATTCTCGGTAAAATGAACCAATTCGGTGTGGATTCTGGTATTATAATTTTTTTTTTCAAAATCGTCATTTAAACTAAGCACATCAAATTCTAAGTGTCTCTTAACATTGCAGTAAACATCAGCGAAAAATGAAGTTATAACTTAATTTTACTTAATAATAAAAAATACTTTGAATTAAAAAATATATAAGTTAAAATTTTTGCATGGTTACGATTAAATAATGATTAAAGTCAAAAGAAATTCGCGTTCAATAAGTAGCAAGCCACATTGTTTAGCACAGTTCGCAAAAAAAAAAAAAAAAAAAATGGTACTTTCCCATTATAGGCGCCTTGGCGTTTTTAAACAGCTTGGAGCATTCGGGCATCAGAAAGTGAGATTTGTTGCCAATTGATATAAACACTTAAGAAAACAAACTTGATGAATATTTTTGTTTGTTTATATATGTAAATTTATATATGTGTTTATATATGAAAAGTACCAAAAAATCATTGCACGTTTAGGATTGAAATAAATGGCGCAATAACAAACATTTTAGTATGGTCTTGGTATAACGTAAAAGTAGCCAAAGGTCTCCAAAAAACTTTCTCCCAAATTTCGCCAATTCTGTATAAATTCGGTTACAGAATAGGTCCATTTTAAAAAGTCCTTCCGGCCAGTGCCGGGAGGAAGAGGTAGCTTTCATAATCCTTATTTTTAAAAGGCCAGCTTATATTATTCAAACGCACAAAGCTCAATTTAGTGGAATCCATTTATAGGAGATTCAATACTAATTTTTATTAATACTAAATCATTATGAATGAGAATCTCGCGAAATTAGTCTGCTTTATCAAAGCTGCTTTTATTTAAAATAACTTATATTTGGTTGCCAAATTCGGCGATATCTTGAAGTGCCTGCTATTTTAAGACAACATGGTGGATGAGGCTAACCAGTGAACTTGATCGAGACCTTAGTAATTCCTGCGCACATGCTCACTCACATCGGAATCGGTTGATATATACGAGTGCTGTCGCAGGCTAAAAATCAGATTTTTCAAAATGTCACCCGCATTAGAAATTCAAACTGCTATATCTGAGCCATTTTTTAAGATAAAGACAAAACAAAAAATGCTCCTGAATCCTTATATCAAGGTCAAATACTTAAAAAAGAAACCTTTTTCAATTTCTAATTTTTTGGCACCTTACTTTAAATATTTTTTTTTTTTTTTTTACTGGCCGCCATTTTGAAACAAGATGGCTGATAAAGCTGGCCGGCGAACTTGGGCAAGACATTGCTATGTACTATCTACATGCCTTCTTACATCGAAATAGGTTAATAAATACACGTGTTATCGCGTGACAAATATCAGATCGTTTCAAAATGTCAGCCATGCTAGAAATTCAAAGTGCTATAATTCAACTATTTTTTAAGATATAGACGAAACAAAAACTGCTTTGGAATCTTTGTATCATAGTCACACACCTAAAAAAAAGTCTTTTTCATTTTCTAATTTTTTGATACTTCATTTTAAATTTTAAATTTAAAATTGTTTTTTAATGGCAGCCATTTTCAAACAAGATAGCTAATGAAGCTGGCCAACGAACTCAGTCTAGACATTGGTATGTACTATGTACACACCAAGTTACATCCAAATCGGTTCATAAATACGACTATTACTGCGTGACAAAATTCAGGTCGTTTCAAAATGTCAGCCACAATAGAAATTCAAAATGCTATAACTCAGCCATTTTTCTAGATATAGACGAAACATAATCTGTTCCGGAATCTTTGTATTAAGGTCAAACACATACAAAAAACAATCTTTTTCATTTTCTAATTTCTAGGTACCTCATTTAAAATTTAAATTTTTTTAAATGGCCGCCATTTTGCAACAAGATGGCGGATGAAGCTGGTGAACGAACTCGGTCGAGACACTGGTATGTACTATGTATACACCAAGGTACATCCAAATCGGTTCATAAATATGCCTGTTATCGCGTGACAAAAATCAGGTCATTTCAAAATGTCAGCCACGCTAGAAATTCAAAGTGCTATAACGCAGCCATTTTTTAAAGATATAAACGAAACAAAAACTGCTCTGGAATCTTTGTATCAAGGTCAAACACATAGGAAAAAAATATTTTTTAATTTTCAATTTTTTGGTACCACAATTCAAATTTTAAATTTTTTTAAAAAATTTAAATGGCCGCCATTTTGAAACAAGATAGCGGATGAAGCTGGCCAACCAATTCGGTCGAGACATTGGTATACACTATGTATACACCAAGTTACATCCAAATCGGTTCATAAATACGCCCGTTATCGCGTGACAAAAATCAGGTCATTTCTAAATGTCAGCCACGCTAGAAATTCAAAGTGCTATAACTCAGCCATTTTTTAAGATATAAACGAAACAAAAACTGCTCCAGAATCTTTGTATCAAGGTCAAACACATAAGAAAAAAATATTTTTTAATTTTTATTTTTTGGTACCACATTTCAAATTTAAAATTTTTTTAAATTTTTTAAATGGCCGCCATTTTGAAACAAGATAGCGGATGAATCTGGCCAACGAACTCGGTCGAGACATTGGTATGCACTATGTATACACGAAATTTCGTCCAAATCGGTTCATAAATACGAGAGTTACAATGTGACAAAGATCAGATATATAATATATATATATATATATATATATATAGTCTCTTTAAGATAGCTCTAATTTTTAATTTTTCTAGCTCCATTTCAGTTATAATTTATACACCAGGGGGTATTTTTAGCTAAATTTTGACGATATTGTTAAACTGTTATTAATTAATTTAATAGTGCATTTTAAATAATGTAATTAATATCTATTTATTTTATATTAGATTAAATGTGTTTAACAAGGTATTTCAAATTTTATTTCAAAATGTATTAACTGCATCTTTTGGTATCATTTACTGTGATTTCTTAACTGTTTTATTTACCTTAATCTTTTTGATATACTGGTAGACATGTGCGCATGGATTTTTGTAAAATACTGAAATATTAATCGGTATGGTGTTTATTATTTATATTTTATATCCTATAAATATTTAAATATGTTTTATTGATTCTTCCATTTCATATTATTTGTTTCTATTCTGCTTTCATTTTTAATCAATTCACTTGATTATAATGGTTGTTCGGGCACAGGGGAAAATAATTTTTAGCTTTAGCTTATTTTTCCCACAGAAAACAACCATTTTGCTTATACCATTGAATTCTGTGCCCTTGATAACGTAATTCAATGTATAAGCTTTTCAATTTTTGTCGGTGTCCACTTTTTTCTTTTTTCTTCCATAATAATTCTTATAATATTTTTTTTATTTTTTTTTTTAATACTTACAGCTTTAATTCATAATAATTGACGGTGGTAGGTTATGTTTAATTAATGGTTATATATATATATAAACTTTTGAACGGAGGGTGGTTTCGGGGTCTGGGGGTCATGATCGATGAAAATATACCAAAATTTTTTGAAATCGCTTTCTTCCGAACGGCTGCAATATGTAGCTTTTTGTAATGAAAGCTACCTAAAACACAGAATCAATTTAAACCTTAACCTAAGTTAATTGTACGACAAACCACGCCCGGTAACATACGCCAATTGTCTGTAGACTCAATTATGTAAATTATCGGTACTAAATATGCCAATTGTCTGTGGACTCGATTACGTAATTTATCTCCTTAATTAAGGAATGCTTAACAAGCTACATCTATACTTTCCAATTTTCCTGATTTAAATATCAATGGGTACTGTTAAATGTTAACAAGCTTGGCGCAATTCGGGCTTCAGAAAGTGAGATTTGTTGCCAAATGATATGAACAGCTGTGAAAACAAATATAATGATCTATTATGCTTTTTAAAATATGTACTCCTATATATAAACTTTTTATTTATGAATATTAATATTTTTGTTATTTATATACAATTTACTTTTGTTTTTATATAAAAAGAGATAAATGTCTTCTTTATAGTAAATAAATTCTATAATTATTGAACAGAAACCTTTCCTTCTTACGCCAAGCCCATTTCTTCCACCTCGCAAAGGGGCCCTATATTGGAAAATTACAGAATTTACCCCATTGCTCAATGACTAAACAGTATCTAACAATATATTATATACTAAAACTATCTCTGAAAAATTGCCAAACTAACAATGCAAATTCTATCAAAAACCGTTTATTATAACTTTTTTAGAAGGCTAAATTGTGATAATTGAATTCACCACATTACAGAATTTTCCCCAAAACTGTATGGCTAAGCAACGTAGATGGACATGTTGTATACTGAAACCTCCCCTTGAAAATTACCTAATTAACAGTCGAAGTTCCATCGAAATACATTCGGCAGAATCTTTTAAAAAGGCTAATTTTTCATTATCAGGTTCATCTCATTAAAGAATTTTAAACCATAATTTGATACCAAGCAACATAGAACGACGTGTTACGTACTAAAACCTTCCCCGAAAAATTACCCATCTAACAGTGTATGTTCAGCAAAACCCAACTTCTAAGCAGTCGAAATGAAATTTCCATTTGAATTATATATATATATAAGTGGAATTATATTTTTCAAAAAATGCAGTCGTCTACTTGAAAAATAACCTATATATTGGGAACGTCGCTCAAACCGATGCCACGCTTATGCATTTTTGGCTTAAAATTAAATTGTTTGGCGATAAAATGAAATCTTAAATAAACATACAATATATACCGTCATTTTTATAATTATATCTGCTTTTCTTCTGCAAATCGCATGATGAATCAGTTAAATAAAAATAAAAAGCAAATTTAAAAAAAAAATCAAAACCAAAATTGTCACTCAGATATTATCTTATCAAAATTTTTTATGCATTTTTCTTAACCCGACGCAAGAGATAAATTGCCAAATATAGTTTTAAATTGCAATCTTCATATTGAATAAATTTTTAAGCATTACGAACATTACCTTTCATGTTTAAATTCGATATTGTTGTTTTATAATATTACCACTCGTCAAAACTGTTTTTTATTTTTTATTTTTTTTCTTTTAAATAAAATTAGTAAAAGTTTTTTCCGAGATGTACAGCCGTTTCAATTTATTTATCAATAAAATTTCTCGCCAATAAAATAACAGTAACCCTTTCACCCAAAATAACAGAATTTTCCATCATAATTCTATAACTAATCTACGTAGAGTTACGTGTTATAGCTTAAAACCTTCCCTGAAACGATACCTATCCAGCAGTTTAAGTTCCGTCAAAATCCATGCAGTAGAACTTGAAATATAGATGTTTCGAACGAAATTTCAATTTGGATTTTATATATACTAGGGGATCGTACCCGGGCTTCCCGGGTTCAAGAATATAGGTGAAAATATTTTTTTTAATTGAAAACTAATAACTTTTTTATATGCAGTAATTTTTTTAGATTACCCACTTACCTTAAAAAATCATTTTTCATATGGAAAATACGAATTATACTATCAAATAAATTTTTGAAATTTATCAAAAGCGATATTTTCTTATTAGCCGCATGCTAAGTGTTATTTGAGCAAGATTTTGCTACTTATGGCATCCTTTTATATTCTGATAATTTCAGAGCTTATATGTGTCTGTTTAAATTTGTGTTTCATTTATGTTATTTTATTTATTTATTCATAGGGAAGTTTTTTTATATGGATATTAGACGTAAGAAAATGATGAACTCTTTATTTTGTTTTAAGGGCAAAGGGATTAATCTTTCGTAATCGGGCTCCGCGCGATATAGATAAATTAAAAAGTATTTCATGCTTTAAAATTGTTTTTAAAACCATAGACAATCAGTAAACTAAGACGAACTTTGCAAACAAATTACATTTGAAAAAAAAATCCTATTTGGTGATCTAAAAATTTAATTTGTACGATTACAAATATGTTAGATTTGTGTTTTTACAATATTATTCTTTTATTTGTTTATAAAAGAAGTATTAATTTCGCTAATTTGTCTTTCACAAATATGTTAGATTGGTGGTTTTTTTTAATATTATTCTTTTATTTGTTTATAAAGGAAGTATTAATTTCGTTATGTAAAAGTAGTCGGAAACAAATGCTGAAAAATGTTTGTTGCTTTATATGCAAAATGTTTATTTTTATTGTGTATTGAAACCGGTACGTGATAAGATAAACTTTAAAAAATCCTGTTTAAAAATTATTTTAGAAAATATAATACATCAGTCAATTAAGATACAGTTCTTAAACAAATTGCATTTGAGAGTAAATTTTTCCCTATGCGACGAAAATTGAAAATGTACGATGGTCAGAGGGTTAAAAAAATGCAATAGCGAAAATTTCAAGACCGAAATCTGATCGTGAAGTGTTGCCATTCGCAAAATGGCGTCAGCGTTACGCACAGATACGTTTGTTCTTTATAATATAGATACTTAATCAGTAAAATATAATAAAGATCAATTATTAGGGTGTGGTTATCAATTGAGGCTCTTATGCTTGGTATTCCGGAATGAAAAACAGCAATTTTCACCTTCTCAAAATTTGCATACGCACTTCTCATATCCATATTTATCATTTAAAAAAAAATTGTACTTTGTTTGATCATTTAAAAACCATTTTAACTCAAAACTTGAAGTCACGATTATCAGCAACATCTTTTATGTAAACAGATGCACTCTTTACTCGAGATTCTAATCTCAATTCCGGAGAGAAAAAATTTCCGTAATTTATGTTTTTTAGATGCATTTGTGTTAAAATGTTTAGTTTTATCAAAGAAAATGATCGTTTTCTTTTAAATACGACTTCATTTTCACTTAAATAAGCATTTGCCTAGTATCTGAAACTTAGTACACATGCAGAAGGGAAAGCAATATAGAAAATTTATGAGGAAAAATGCGTGCTTTCAAAAGCAGTATGTCATTTTCCGTTATTATGCCTCTAATATAATATTCTGCTCCTAGTGGGATTTTGCCACACTAAACCCTATACAACAATTTTTATCATCAACTTTGAATTTTTATCAGAAAATAGCATGAATAAAGATAAAAATACCTCATTATTTCTCTCTTGTCTGTCTGCAATAATAAAAACTATCTAATTTTCATCATTTTGTAGAAATTTCATAAAATGCTTTTAAATTTAAAATATAAAAGTAGGAATAAAAAAAAAAAAAAAAAAAAAAAAAAAAGTGCGATCGAATCTACAAATGAGCTTTCAGATTAATAAAAAATATTAGTAAAATTGGTTCAGCAGAAAGATCAGGGCAGATGAATAAAAAACACACTTGTGTTTTAAATATATAGATTATATAAAATTAGGAAAAATTAAATTAAGCAAAATATGATATTTTGATGAAAATGACGCACTTCTACAAAACATAATTCAGGTTTAAGAATTAAAATACACGCTTTTTTATAAAATGACGTCATTTGCACCCGCTAAAGCAATCCACTTTTACTCTTAAACTTCGTCGATAGAAAAGTATGCATGTGACGTCATTATCACGGAATAACAGACAATATTCTTGACATAACCCCTATTTTAATTTCAACTTTTTTTTTCAGGTTTTATGAAAAAAATGGCAACAAAAAGATACAGTATCTCCTATTTTCCACTATTTCCCGTTTACTTTCAATGACTTTCAATAGGAATGGGGTACTTTTGTTGCCACGATAAGAAAAATGGCATTAAAAACTACAAAAAAATTAATAACTCAAAAATAAATTGAGATACAGCTTTCAAACAAACTACATTTAAAAGAGCAATTTTTTCCTCATATGACGGTGTAAAAATTTAAAATGTGCGATGTTTAGAAGTTTAAAAATTTTAAGTAGAGAAAATTGCAAAACCAAAATTTTATTTCAAATTTCAAAGTGTTGCCATTCGCAAAATGACGTATGCGTTACGCACAGATATGTTTGTCCTTTATAATATAGACTAGGGGATCAAACCCGAGCTCCTCGGGTTACAGAGTATAGGTGAGAACCATTCTTTTTTTTTTTTTTTTTTTTTTTTTTTTTAAACTCTAATTATTTTTTTTACGTGTAATATATATTTTAGATTGCCGTCTAACATAAAAAAGAATTTTTATATGAAAAATATCAGTTATGCAATCAAATATTTTAAAATTTATTAAAAGTAATAAATTCACATGTCACCGCATGCCAGGAGTTATTAACCCAAGATTTTGCAACTTGCGGCAGTCTTTCCGATCATTTCAGTGCTTTAAGCGCGTGGTTCAATCACATGTCTGTTAAATTTGTTTCTTATTTACATTATTTTATTTATTTTCCTATAGAGGAAGTTTTAATTTTGTTATAGAACATTAGACGGAAACAAATGCTGAACTTTTTACATTGTTTTAAGGGAAAGCGAATTAATCTTTCGTAATAGAGATAAACGTGATAGAGATTAATTAAAAAATAATTTATGCTTAAAAATCTATATATATATTACGCTATCGTACGTGGCACATAAAGCGCGAATATTTGTTAATTGTTTAATGGCAACGCCCGAAGGAAACGCATTTCATTGGTGATTGTGGAATATTTTAAAAAAGGGAATAACAATAAATAAAAAAAAAGTTTAATTAATAACTATAGAACAAAACAATTTATATAATTTTAAAAAATAAAATAAAAGTAAATAAACAATATATTAATAAATAAACAACAACATCCGAATTAGCATATCAAGCATAATAACGACGCTTTGGCGCCAGTTAAGTACCCCGGTGCGTATATGACATTGGCGTCAGAAACAAATCGCGCCAACGTGGTGCGTATATGGCATCTGTGCCGTCTTTTATTCATCTCATTTAAAATACAATAAATAAATAAATAAAAGTACTTTTCCAGTATAGGTACTTGGCGAAATAGAGAAAAGGTCCGTGGCGAGAAAAAAAATTGGCAACGTATTTTCTGGAAACCTATTTAATCAAAATATTTTTATCGAATAAAACTACATAAAAGTTGCCATGATTGCAAAGAGTTAGTACTTTTATGTCAGGTGGGCGCAATTCTCGCCAATAGCATTTTTTAAATCGCCAGCAACATTTTTTATTTTTCGAGGGGTAAATTAAAACAATGTTGAATGTCAATGTCGAAACAATGTTGAAATTAAATGGTTTATGGTATTACTTATTCTTTATCATTTTTCAAAGATTTTTTTTTAAGTGAAAGTCATGAATTTTAAATGATTCTGTTTCAAATTAAAGTTATCCATTTTAAATAAAATGAGTGAAAGGATTATATTTTAATCTAAATTAATGAAATATGAAAAAATGCGACGGGTACAATGTTTGGCGATTTATCACCTGTGCCCGACTAACAAAAAAATATCTAGTTCTTGATTTCTCTATCATAATCTTTCGATTTGGCAAAGGTTTGAGCAACTAAATGAAATTATGAATAAAAGCAACATGCTGCAATGCCTAGCATACATTTAAGGGAGACCAAACTGGTCGCTACAGGTGGCTATAGTTATTTTAAAAACCATAATAACTCAGTCAGTTAAGATACAATTTTCAAACAAATTGCATTTGAAAGTAGTTTTTTTCTCTTTTTGACGGTGTAAAAATTGAAAATGTGCGATATTTAGAAATTTGAAAAATCGCTGACATAGCACGCATTTTAATTTCAATTTTTTTTTTCAGTTTTTATGAGAAAATGGCAAGAAAAAGGTACAGTAATATATTATTTTCTTTCCTCTGTGATTATTTCCCCCCTTTACTTTCAACCCTCCATGACTTTCAACAGAAATGGAGTACTTCAGTTGCCATTATTACAAAAAATGTATTTAAAACTACAAAAAAATTAATATCTCAAAATTAAATTGAGATACAGCTTTCAAACAAATTGCATTTAAAAGTACATTTTTCCCCCATACGACGACGTAAAAACTGAAGATGTGCTATATTTAGAAGTTTAATAAATTGCAGTAGCGGAAATTGCAAAACCGAATTTTCATTTCAAATTTCAAAGTGTTGCCATTCGCAAAATGACGTATGCGTTACGCACAGATATGTTTGTCCTTTAAAATATAGATAGATTATATAAAATTAGGAAAAATTAAATTAAGCAAATTATGTTATTTTGATAAAATTATAGTAGAATGTCCTAAAGAATAGCATTAAAATTTTTTATTCGATAGAATTTTCGACAAAAACTTCAGGAACACGATATTATTTTAAACCACGGATTATTTGTTTGCTTGTCTACATCGGCGAAACAAACTCATCCAGGCGAGAATCATCAATTTCTGTAATGTTCTGTAATGTCGTTATTATTTTCATGTCAACTCTCTTTTATAAAGACACTAAATTTTTGTAAAACATTGCGTTTTATCAGTGTGTGATTTCGATTACATTATTTTCAAAAGTGAAACCGTTTCACCTGTGCAGAATTTCAAAGCAGCTGAGCTGTGAAAATGACGCACTTCTACAAAACATAATTCAGGTTTAAGAATTAAAATACACGCTTTTTTATAAAATGACGTCATTTGCATCCGCTAAAGCAATCCACTTTTACAATACAGTCTTAAACTTCGTCTATAAAAAAGTGCGCATATGACGTCCTTATCACGAAATAACAGACAATATTCTTGACATAGACCATATTTTAATTTCAACTTTCTTTTCAGGTTTTATGATAAAATGGCAACAAAAATATACAGTATCTCTTATTTTCGACTATTTTCCGTTTACTTTCAATGACTTTCAATAGAAATGAGGTACTTTTGTTGCCACGATAAGAAAAATGGTATTAAAAACTACAAAAAAATTAATATCTCAAAAATAAATCGAGATACAGCTTTCGAACAAATTGCATTTAAAATAGCATTTTTTTCCTTATACGACGGTGTAAAAATTTAAAATGTGCGATGTTTAGAAGTTTAAAAATTTGCAGTAGAGAAAATTGCAAAACCAAAATTTTATTTCAAATTTCAAAGTGTTGCCATTCGCAAAATGACGTATGCGTTACGCACAGATATGTTTGTCCTTTATAATAAAATGACGTATGCGTTACGCACAGATATGTTTGTCCTTTATAATATAGATTAGGGGATCGTACCCGGGATTCCCGGGTTAAAGAATATAGGTGAAAACATTTTTTTTAATTGAAAACTTATATTTTTTTAATATTCAATAAATTTTTTAGATTGTTCACTTACATTAAAAAAGAATTTTCATATGGCAAGTACGAATTATACAATCAAATAAATTTTTGAAATTTATCAAAAGCAATATTTTCTTATTAGCCGCATGATAAGAGTTATTTGACCAAGATTTTGCTACTTATGGCATCCTTTTATATTCTGATAATTTCAGAGCTTATACATATCTGTTAAATTTGTGTTTTATTTATATTATTTAATTTATTTATCCATAGGGAAGTTTTTTTTAAATGGATATTAGCCGTAAGAAAATGATGAACTCTTTATTTTGTTTTAAGGGTAAACGGATTAATTTTTCGTAATCGAGCTCCGCTTGATATAGATAAATTAAAAAATATTTCATGCTTTAAAATTGTTTTTAAAACCATAGACAATCAGTAAACTGAGATGAACTTTGCAAACAAATTTCATTAAAAAAAAAAAATCCTATTTGGTGATCTAAAAATTTAAATTGTACGATTACAAATATGTTAGATTTGTGTTTTTTCAATATTTTTCTTTTATTTGTTGAAAAAAGAAGTATTAATTTCGGTAATTTGTCTTTCACAAATATGTTAGATTGGTTTTTTTTTTTTTTTTAATATTATTCTTTTATTTGTTTATAAAGGAAGTATTAATTTCGTTATGCAAAAATAGTCAGAAACAAATGCTGAAAAATGTTTGTTGCTTTATGTGTAAAATGTTTATTATTATTGTGTATTGAAACGGGTACGTGATAAGATAGAATTAAAAAAATCATGCTTAAAAATTATTTTAGGAAATATTATACATCAGTCAATTAAGATAAAATTTTGAAACAAATTGCATTTGAAAGTATATTTTTTTCCCTATGCGACGAAAATTGAAAATGCACGATGGTCAGAAGATTAATAAAAAAGAAAAATGCCCAGCTAAACTGATGGCATTGAGCTCACAGGCTATTCACACCAATTGTATATCACTCTTATTTTAAAGAATAATGCCCCTCAAAAAAATAAGTGAAGGGGAATTAGCCCCCGTTTCACCCTTTATACTTAACGAGTGAACCTCCAAATCCAATCAGGGAAGCTCCTTATCATAATAAATCGGTATACCAAATTTGGAGCAAATCGAATAATCCTGCAAAAAAAACCCCATTTATCTAAATTAAGAGGGTGGACTAGCCCCCCCCCCCTTTATCCTTAACCAATGAATCCCCAAAACGAATCAGGGAAGCTCCTTAACATAATAAACAGGTATACCAAATTTGGAGCAAAGCGAATAACTCTGCATGAAAAAACCGTTTATATAAATTAAGGGGGGGGGAACAAGCCACCCTTCCCCCTTTATCCTTAACCAATGAACCCATAAAACTAATCAGGGGAGTTCCTTAACATAATAAACCGGAATACCAACTTCGGAGCAAATCGAATCATTCTGCATGAAAAACCCATTTATCTAATTTAAGAGGGGCGGGCTAACCTCCCTTTTCCCCCCTTTATCCTTAACCAATGAACCCCCAAAACTAATCAGGGAAGTTCCTTAACCTAATAAACCAGTATACCAAATTCGGAGCAAATCGAACTATTCTGCATGAAAAACCCATTTATCTGAATTAAAGGGGTGGAATAGCCCCGCTTTTCCCCCTTTATTCTTAACCAATGAACCCCCATAACTAATCAGGGAAGTTCCTTAACCTAATTAACCGGTATACCAAATTCGGAGCAAATCGAATCATTCTGCATGAAAAACCCATTTATCTGAATAAAAAGGGGTGGACTAACCCCCCTTTTCCCCCTTTATCCTTAACCAATGAACCCCCAAAACTAATCAGGGAACTTCCTTAACATAATAAACCGGTATACCAAATACGGAGCAAATCGAATGATTCTGCATGAAAAACCCATTTATCTGAATTAAGGGGGGTGGACTAACACCGTTTTTCCCCCTTTATCCTTAACCAATGAACTCCCAAAACTAATCAGGGAAGTTCCTTAACATAATAAACCGGTATACCAAATTCGGGGCAAATCGAATGATTCTGCATGAAAAACCCAATTATCTGAATTAAGGGGGTGGACTAACCCCCTTTTCCCCCTTTATCCTTAACCAATGAACCTCCAAAACTAATCAGGGAAGTTCCTTAACATAATAAACCGGTATACCAAATTCGGAGAAAATCGAATGATTCTGCATGAAAAACCCATTTATCTGAATTAAGGGGTTGGACTAACCCCGTTTTTCACCCTTTATCCTTAACCAATGAACTCCCAAAACTAATCAGGGAAGCGCCTTAACCTAATAAACTGGTATACCAAATTCGAAGCAAATCGAATCATTCTGCATGAAAAACCCATTTATCTGAATAAAAAGGGGTGGACTAACCCCCTTTTCCCCCCTTTATCCTTAACCAATGAACCCCCAAAACTACTCAGGGAAGTTCCTTAACATAATAAACCGGTATACCAAATACGGAGCAAATCGAATTATTCTGCATGAAAAACCCATTTATCTGAATTAAGGGGGTGGGCTAACCCCGTTTTTCCCCCTTTACCCTTAACCAATGAACCTCCAAAACTAATCAGGGAAGTTCCTTAACATAATAAACCGGTATACCAAATTCGGAGAAAATCGAATCATTCTGCATGAAAAACCCATTTATCTGAATTAAGGGGTTGGACTAACCCCGTTTTTCCCTTTTATCCTTAACCAATTAACTCCCAAAACTAACCAGGGAAGCGCCTTATCACAATGAACCTAGGAAAAAATTTTGAAGCAAATCGGATGTTTCTATCAAGAGTTATCGCGTTACGTACATACGTACGTACATACATACATACATACATACAGAGCGGGCGGGCACATTAGCTCTCAGGCTTTGATAGCCTGTGAGCTAAAAAGCTGCAGTAGCGAAAATTTCAAGACTGAAATTTGATCGTGAAGTGTTGCCATTCGCAAAATGACGTCAGCGTTACGCACAGATACGTTTGTTCTTTATAATATAGATAGATACTTAATCAGTAAAATATAATAAAGATGAATTATTAGGATGTGGTTATCAATTGAGGCTCTTATGCTCGGTATTCCGGAATGATAAACAACAATTTTCACCTTCTCAAAATTTCCATACGCACTTCTCAGATCCATATTCATCATTTTTTTTAAAATTGTATTTTGTTTGATCATTTAAAAATCATTTTAACTCAAAACTTGAAGTCACGATTATCAGCAACATCTTTTATGTGAATAGACGCACTCTTTACTTGAGATTTTAATCTCAATTCCGGAGAGTAAAAATTTCCGTAATTTATGTTTTTTAGACGCATTTGTGTCGCATGTTTAGTTTTATCTAAGAAAATGATCGTTTTCTTTTAAATTATGACTTTATTTTCATTTAAATCAGCATTTCGCCTAGTGTCCGAAACTTAGTATCAGTACACATGCAGAGGGAAAAACAATATAGAAAATTTATGAGGAAAAATGCGTGTTTTCAAAAGCAGTATGTCATTTTCCGTTATTATGCCCCTAATATAATATTCTGCTCCTAATGGGATTTTGCGACACTAAACTCTATACAATAATTTTTATCAACAATTTTGAATTTTTATCAGAAAATGGTATGGATAAAGATAAAAATACCTCATAATTTCTCTATTGTCTGCAATGATGAAAACTGTCTAATTTTCACCATTTAGAAGAAATTTCATAAAATGCTTTTAAATTTAAAATATAAAAGTGGGGGTATTAAAAAAAACAGATAGTGCGATCCCATCTACAAATGACGACCTTTCAGTTTAAAAAAAATATTAGTAAAATTGGTTCAGTGAAAGATCAGGGCAGATGACTAAAAAACACACTTCTGTTTTAAATGTATCTACCCTATCTATATTATAAAGGACAAACATATCTGTGCGTAACGCATACGTCATTTTGCGAATGGCAACACTTTGAAATTTGAATTAAAATTTCGGTTTTGCAATTATATCTACGGCAAATTTTTAAACTTCTAAACATCGTACATTTTAAATTTTAACACCATCGTATAAGGAAAAAATGCTCTTTTAAATGCAATTTGTTTGAAAGCTGTATCTCAATTTATTTTTGAGATATTAATTTTTTTGTAGTTTTTAATACAAATTTTGTAATTGTGGCAACTGAAGTACTCCATTTATATTGAAAGTAAAGGGAAAATAGTCATGATTTATTATTTTTATTGATTATATCCTTATTGATGCCATTTTCCCAATACAAATTAAAGTAACTTTTTTATAATTTTTGAACAGAAAATGACGTCAGACATTAAAAAAAAACACGCATTCTTCTTCATAAATCAGTTACATTTCAATATTTTTAAATTACGCTGATACTGAGTTTGAGACGCTAGGCAAAATGATTCAGTGAGTAAAAATTATTTCAAACAAAACGATCATTTTTTTTTTTTTTTTTTTTTTTTTTTTTTGATAAAACTAAATATTTGACCAATACTATGACAACTAAAGGCAAATTTCTGAATTTTTTTTTCGCGGGTACTGAGATTATAACTTAAAGTTTGTGCGAATGTTTACATGAAAAGTTGTATCGGACAAACGTAACATTAGAAATACATTCATTAATAATCTATTGCGCGTTAAAATACTTTCAAATTGTGAATTTGAGTGGTGCGTATGTAAATTATGGGAATTGAAAATAACGTACAATTTAGATTTCATGGGGGAAAATTTTATGATGTGATAAAGCGAAATCCTTTTTACTGATTTTTTATCCCATAAAAACAAACATAAAAGTCTCAATCGATAAATTCATCATAATTGCTCATCTTGATTACGTATTCTAATAAAGTTTAATTTTTCAATAATTTAAGCAGTTGAAGTTTGCGGAAATAATATTTTAGTAATTTTAGGTTAAAAATATTATTTGCTTTAAGAGTGCGACAACCAATGTTAGATGATTTTTGGATTGTAATTATTTTTGTAGGTTTATTATAAATTCGATCTGACAGTTCCTTTTTAACATTTTAGTTCGTCGAATTTCGACGGGTTGCAACTCGTATATATAAAATCTAACAAAAACATAGCTGTGAAAAAAGGGAGCCAAGTTCTGTAAAGACAATGGCAAGAAAAGAAGTGATATCTAAGTGGGTGCCAAGTTCAAATAAAATTCACTCAAACTTACCTACTGAAGTATTATAGCATTTTTTAAATTGTTTAGAAATAAAAATTATTGATAGCATATTAATAATAAATCTAGAACTTGGCAAGTTTTTACTTACGAGTCATTTATTTTTAATAATGACATTATCATATCAAATCTTGTTATTTCATGACTGGAAGCCTTAATTTGAGTGAGCTCCTTCACCTTGAAGGGCGGTGGGATAAAATATATCCCACCTAATTTAACTGCAAAATTCCACATTGATACTAGAATTCAGGACTAAAAAGTTTAATTTTATTAAATACGTGAAAAGAAGCTTTTACCCATTTTGAAATAAATTTATTTTGTAAATTCTGGTATGATTCAATCATTTCAGCATTTCACGAATAAAAGTTATTTGCCCCTGAAAGGGTTAAAGGGGTGCAGTCTCTAGAGTGATGACCAAGAACAAGCGTAAGTATATCTGTCTCTTTGTCAGGCATCTTAGTCTGTTTGCATTGAGGTTTCTGGAGGTGGGTGCTAGAGTGATAACCAAAGACGAGCGGGAGTGTATCTGTGTATTTATTGGTTTATCAAATCTTTAACATGAGTCATTTTATTATAATAATATCTATATTAATTTTTTTTTGTAATGTCATTGAAATTAATATTAACATCACCATTTTATTAAGACATGAAATTGATAGGCATAACATTTATTAAAAACTTGCCAAGCTCTAGATTTATTATTAATATGCTATCAATAATTTTTATTTCTAAACAATTTAAAAAATGCTATAATACTTCAGTAGGTAAGTTTGAGTGAATTTTATTTGAACTTGGCACCCACTTAGATATCACTTCTTTTCTTGCCATTGTCTTTACAGAACTTGGCTCCCTTTTTTCACAGCTATGTTTTTGTTAGATATCATTACTTTTTGTAAAGTTACAATATATTTAGACACTTTACTTAATGCTTTTTAATGTGTTTACATGTGACTATTTTATTCACCAAGCAACATTCAATTATAAATTAAATTTCCTGCAACAAACTATTTAGCTGTCAGTTTGCGGCAGAAATCTATATTTTAATACTGCTACATTGAATGCATGTTTTGAGACGAAATGTATTGATTCGAAACTTTTATTGTTTCTGAAACAACAATTCCTATTAAATTCCTATATTAAATTTTCCTATTAAATTTTCCAATTAAATATCCTATAGCTGGGCCTGCTTTTTTGTACTGAAAGTGAAAAATAAAGTTATGTACTTATGCCACACTATGTATCATTCATCCATGGGTGCCGGTAAAGAGGCAGTGAAGAGGAAGGATATTGCCCCTCCCTGGATTTTCAAATTTAATTAACTAAATATCCTTTTCTCTGATGATTTTGAAAATAACAAGTGGGTAAGTGTGATCGCAGATCGCACAGAGGGTTTCGTTTAATATTCCTTTCAAAACACTTTATCCTTTTGAAAAATCTTAGTTCCACATTTCGCAACCAGGGGCGCACTCTATTCTAAACAAACCTCTATCCGAACAAAACTCTGTTTTACATACTATCCGTAGATATATTAGTCGAGGGGATTGAGCACATAGCACCGAGATAAGTAGGCGCACCTTGCGGTAAAATGTGGAACTAAAATATGTAAGGCTATGGTGCATAATATGAAAGAATGGTCAAAGGGGTGTCGACAAAAGTTAGAAAGGTGCTCCCCGGGTGAAAAGGGTGGAGGTTAGAAAAATTGCTTAAAATACACAAGTTAGAGCCCGGTGGAGTAAATAATATAAGATTTTTTGAAAATTTTATGATTTGTCGTGTGGTCCGAGTTATTCAGCTATACGTATGCAAAAAGTCATGTCTCCAACTTAATTAGGGGCTCCCTTAGATAGAATTGCTTAAAATACATATGTGGTAGCTCAAAGGGTTGAGCGTAAGACATTTTCAAGATTTTATGATTTGTCGCCTGGCCTCAAGTGTTCTGCTAAAAGTATGCAAAATTTCAAGTCTGCAGTTAAATAAGGGGCTCAGTTAGAAAGAATTGCTTAAAATACGCATGTGGAAGTTCAAAGGGTTAAATGAACGACTTTTTCAAAATTTTATGATTTGTCGCATGATGGGGTTCAGCTATAAGTATGCAAATTTTCACGCCTCCAACATAATTAGGGGCTCACTTAGAAAATATTGTTTAAAATACACATGTGAGAGCCCGAAGGGCTAAATGTACGACTTTTTCAAAATTTTATGGTTTGTCATTTCATGTGAGGTGTTCAGCTATAAGTATACAAAATTTCACGTCTCCAACCTAATTAGAGGCTCACTTTGAAAGAATTGTTTAAAATGCACATGGGGAGCCCAAAGGGTTAAATGCTCGACTTTTTCAAAATTTTATGATTTCTCGTTTGTTGTGAGGTGTTCAGCTATAAGAATGCAAAATTTCACCCCTCCAACCTAATTAGGGCTCACTTAGAATGAATTGTTTAAAATACACATGTGGGGGCGCAAAGGGTTAAATGTACGACTTTTCCAAAATTTTACAGACTGTCATTTGATGTGAGGTGTTCAGCTATAAGTATCCCACATTTCACGCCTCAAACTTAGTTAGAGGCTCACACAGAAATAATTGTTTAAAATACACATTGGGGAGTCCAAAGGGTTAAATGTACGATTTTTTCAAAATTTTATAGTTTGTCGTATGATGTGTGGTGTTCAGCTATAAGTATGCAAAATTTCAAGTCTCCAACGAGTATAGTTTCTGAGAACAGGCTCTGTGACAGACAGAATATCTCAATTTGTTGATTTTCTGTAAGCAAGTAAACCTAGATAAACCCCAGTAAATAGATAGGTTTACAATGGAAGTCTATGGGAATTTGGCGAAATATTAGAGATATCGCCAAGGTGGCGTCACTTTTGGCGACTAATTTTGGTCGCCAAATTTGGCGATATATCGCCATGTTGGCGAGAAACTTGGCGGTATTTGGCGACAGAACAGCGTCCCCTCCTACGGCAAATTAAAATTTCGCCTAATAGACGTAATGTTAAAGTAAAAATGGGCACCCCCAGGAGGGTAATTCATCGATTTTCACAATTTTTTTATTTTTTTCCTTAGTTTTATAGTGTAAACGGACTTCGCACCAAATTTGAAGTATGTCGCTGCAGTAGATATACGAGATCTTTTTGATGAGTGAGTCAGTCAGTCAGTCAGTCAGTGGTAAAATTATCGATTATCAGACATTTTCAAATGTCATTATCTCGGAAACTAATTATGCGTTATTTATAAAATTTTGGATTTTAGGTAATTAGGGTGGCCTTACTACACATTTCGTATAACAAGTATGTAGGTCTCATAGATTTTCAGTAGTAGAGCATTGAAATTTGACTAAAACAGCTCGAAATGGTTCGTGTAAATAACACAGGGCTATGTCAGGCGAACTTGACTGACACACTGCCGTGTGTCTAGATATATTTAGACAATTTACTTAATGCTTTTTAATGTGTTTACATGTGACTATTTTATTCACCAAGCAACATTCAATTTTAATTTTAATTTCCTATAACAAACTATTTGGCTGTCAATTTGCGGCAGAAATCTATATGTTAATACTGCTACATTGAATGCATGTTTTGAAACGAAATGTATTGATTCAAAATTTTTATTGTTTCTGAAACACCAATTCCTATTAAATTTCTATATTAAATTTTCCTATTAAATTTTCCAATTAAATATCCTATAGATGGGCCTGCTTTTTTGTACTGAAACTGAAAAATAAAGTTATGTGCTTATGCCACACTATGTATCATTCATCCATGGGTGCCGGCAAAGACGCTGTGCAGAGAAAGGACATTGCCCCTCCCTGGATTTTCAAATTTAATTAACTAAATATCCTTTTCTCTGATGATTTTGAAAATAACAAGTGGGTAAGTGTGATCGCAGATCGCACAGAAGGTTTCGTTTAATATTCCTTTCAAAACACTATCCTTTTGAAAAATCTGTTAGTTCCACATTTCGAAACCAGGGGCGCACTCTATTCTAAACAAACCTCTATCCGAACAAAACTCCGTTTTACATACTATCCGTAGATATATTAGTCGAGGGGATTGAGCACGTAGCATTCGAGATAAGTAGGCGCCCATCGTGGTGAAAAGTGGAACTAAAATATGTAAGGCTATGGTGCATAATATGAAAGAATGGTCAAAGGGGTGTCGGCAAAAGTTGGAAAAGTGCTTCCCGGGTGAAAAGGGCGGAGGTTAGAAAAATTGCTTAAAATACACAAGTTAGAGCCCGAAGGAGTAAATAATATAAGACTTTTTGAAAATTTTATGATTTGTCGTGTGGTCTGAGGTATTCAACTATAAGTATGCAAAAAGTCATGTCTCCAACTTAATTAGGGGCTCCATTAGAAAGAATTGCTTAAAATACATATGTGGTAGCTCAAAGGGTTAAGCGTAAGACTTTTTCAAGATTTTATGATTTGTCACCTGGCTTCAGGTATTCTGGTATAAGTATGCAAAATTTCAAATATCCAATTTAATAAGGAGCTCAGTTAGAAAGAATTGCTTAAAATACGCATGTGGAAGCCCATAGGGTTAAATGTACGACTTTTTCAAAATTTTATGATTTCTTGTTTGATGTGAGGTGTTCAGCTATAAGTATGCACAATTTCACGCCTCCAACCTAATTTGGGGCTCACTTAGAAAGAATTGTTTAAAATACACATGTGGGAGCCCAAAGGGTTAATGTATGACTTTTTCAAAATTTTATGGTTTGTCATTTGATGTGTGTTCAGCTATAAGTATGCAAATTTTCACGGCTCCAACTTAATTAGAGGCTCACTTAGAAAATATTGTTTAAAATACACATGTGAGAGCCCAGAGGGTTAGATGTACGACTTTTTCAAAATTTTATGGTTTGTCATTTGATGTGACGTTTTCAGCTATAAGTATACAACATTTCACGCCTCCAACCTAATTAGAGGCTCACTTGAAAGAATTGTTTAAAATATACATGGGGGAGCCCAAAGGGTTAAATGTACGACTTTTTCAAAATTTTATGATTTCTCGTTTGATGTGAGGTGTTCAGCTATAAATATGGAAAATTTCACGCCTCCAACTTAATTAGGGCTCACATAGAAAGAATTGTTTAAAATACACATGTGGGAGCGCAAAGGGTTAAATGTACGACTTTTTCAAAATTTTATGATTTGTCGTTCGATGTGAGGTGTTCAGCTATAAGTATGCAAAATTTCAGTCCTCAAACCTAATTAGGGGCTCACTTAGAAAGAATCGTTTAAAATACACATGTGGGAGCCCAAAGAGTTAAATTTACAACTTTTTTAAAATTTTATAATTTGTCGTTTTATGTGAGGTGTTCAGCTATAAGTATGCAAAATTTCACGCCTCCAACCTAGTTAGAGGCTCACTTAGAAAGAATCGTTTAAAATACACATGTGGGAGCCCAAAGGGTTAAATGTACGACTTTTTCAAAATTTTATGGTTTGTCATTTGATGTGAGGTGTTCAGCTATAAGTATGCAAAATTTCACGCCTCCAACCTAATTAGAGGTTCACTTTGAAAGAATTGTTTAAAATATACATGGGGGAGCCCAAAGGATTAAATGTACGACTTTTTCAAAATTTTATGATTTGTCGTATGATGTGTGGTGTTCAGCTATAAGTATGCAAAATTTCAAGTCTCCAACATGTATAGTTTCTGAGAACGGGCTCTGTGACGGACAGAATATCTCAATTTGTTGATTTTCAGTAAGCAAGTAAACTCAGATAAACCCCCAGTAAGTAGATAGGTTTACAATGGAAGTCTATGGGAATTTGGCGAAATATTAGAGATATCGCCAAGGTGGCGTCACTTTTGGCGACTAATTTTGGTCGCCAGATTTGGCGATATATCGCCATGTTGGCGAGAAATTTGCCGGTATTTGGCGACAGAACAGCGCCCCCTCTTACGGCAAATTAAGTTTTCGCCCAATAGACGTAATGTTAAAGTAAAAATGGGCACCCCCAGGTGGGTAATTCATCGATTTTCACAATTTTTTTATTTTTTTCTTTAGTTTTATAGTGTAAACGAACTTCGCACCAAATTTGAAGTCTGTAGCTGCAGTAGATATACGAGATCTTTTTGATGAGTGAGTCAGTCAGTCAGTCAGTCAGTCAGTCAGTGGTAAAATTATCGATTATCAGACATTTTCAAATGTCGTTATCTCGGAAACTAATTATGCGTTATTTATAAAATTACCTATTTGGATTTTAGGTAATTAGGGTGGCCTTACTACACATTTCGTATAACAAGTACTTAGGTCTCATAGATTTCCAGTAGTAGAGCATTCAAATTTGACGAAAGCAGCTCGAAATGGTTCGTGTAAATAACACACGGCTATGTCAGGCGAACTTGGCTGACACACTGCCGTGTGTCTAGATCCTAATGAAACGAATTTACGAAACGAATATATGAAACGGCTGAAATGTAACGATTCTTTGAATCGACTGATTAAACAACTGATTATATTTCACGGCGATTTCTCCTAAAATATGGAATACTTTGCGATGAAATTAACACCAAAAATCAATATTGATCCGCAGATTTCAAAACTGGTATTAGAATTTTTAAATTCGAATTAGTTTTCGAAATATTAATTTTTTTCTAATGTTATATACATTTTTCTAATGATGGCAACTCAAATTTTAATCAAACAGATATATTTTTTTTTCAGATTTTAGAAAAGGTTACCATTTTTAACTAATTTGGCGAGAAGTTTGGCCTCCCTTAAATATATGCTAAGAAATGTATCATGTTACTTTTATTCATAATTCAATTTGTATTTCATTATCATTTTATATAATACAAACAGAAACATTTAAAATAAATGGCTTTCACTTCTTTATTTTTTTTTTTAAACGAAATGAAAAGAATAATATTAGGCGCAGATGTCATATACGCACCGGGGTACCTAATTGGCGCCAAAATGGCATTATTTTGGTTGACATGGTAACCCGGCTATTGTTGTTTATTTAATAATAAGTGTTTATTTACTTTATTTTCCTTTTTTAAATTACATAAATTGTTTTGTTCTATAGTTAATTATTTTTTTGGTTATTTTCCTTTAAAAATAAAAAATAATAGAAAATAATTAAAAAATACGGTACTACTTAGTTATTCCATAGACCCATTTCGCCAAATTATATAAATCGCCAAACCACTCGCCAAATTATGCAAATTGACATAATTCTTATTTTAAATAACGGAAGAACAAAGAAAATAGTACAACATTAATAAATATACAAATAAAACATCGAAATAAAAATCACTTGATAATGTAAAGACGTGTAACTTGCTTAAAGTCAAGTGAATGTGACATTTATCAACCATTATTGGCATTTAATCTTATAGTTTGGTGATAGATTTTTGTTCGACGGGATAACTAAGTAGTACCAAAAATACATATGTAACTGGTATTCGAAAACGAGGATTTCGCCAAATTTTCGTAAAAAAAAATCACTCCAAACCGGGTGCGTATATGGTATCTGGCCAAATATTGAATGATGTAACAAATGATGACATTTAATTTCAATTTCAAAGCAATGTTTTAATTTACCACTCGAAAAAAAAAAAATGCTAATTGGCGAGTTGAAAAATAGTTATTGGCGAGATTTGCACCCGGCTAGCGTAACAGTACAAAAAATTCTTTGCGACAATGCTTTTATGTAGTATTATTCGAAAAAAAAATTGATTTTTTTTAATCGAAATGGAAAACTTTCGGCACAGATGCCACATACGGTCCCATATTGGCGCTATATTTTTCTGACGCCAATGTCATATACGCAACGGGTACTTAACTGGCGCCATAGTATCGTTATTTTGCTTGATTTGATAAGCCGGATGTTGTTGCTTATGCTGTTGATCTTTTCCCCAAATTAGCGTCGGAAAAAAATCGTGCCAATATGGGGCCGTATATGATATCTGGGCCAAACTTTCATATGAAAAGCGAAGGGATCAGAGCGTATTTATTTATGGCAGTTACGTGACTTGGACTATTATAATATAGATGAAATGATGGCGATAGAATAATATTTGGCGACTTATCACCTGTACCTGGCTAATATTAAAGTACCAAAATGGCACCAGGAATATAAAAAGCGAAGTGGTTCGCCCGGAACTCTTGATGATAGTCACATGACTTAAGCTATTGTTATAGAAATTGTTTTAAAATACCGGGAGACAAAGACCCTGTACACTTAATTCCTTTTATTTTTAGCTTCTTTTCAAACGTTTAACTGATCCTCTCTAATCAAACACGATAACAAACATTGGGTGTCTTAACAGCAACTGATTCCGCCTTAAATTTTTGAAATCAAAGGAAATTGAATGGAAACCCGTTTACAGGGAGATCTGCACAGCTGTTTTCAGTATAATTCAATCTTCTATAATATTTTTTAAACCGATCAGATTAGCGTGTTTTTAAATTCTGCGGTGTCTGAACGGGGGTTGGCGAGCGTAGCTTGCAGGGGGCAGAGCCCCCTAGTAGATTATATAAAATTAGGAAAAATTAAATTAAGCAAATTATGTTATTTTGATAAAATTATAGTAGAATGTCCTAAAGAATACCATTGACATTTTATTATTCAGGAGAATTTTAGACAAAAACTTCAAGAAAATGATATTATTTTAAACCACGAATTATTTGTTTGCTTGTCTAACTCTGCGAAGCAAATCCTTCCAGGCAAGAATCATCAATTTCTGTAATATAAATCGCTATTATTTGCATGTCACCTCTCTTCTAGAAAGACACTCTAAATTTTTGTAAAACATTGCGTTTTATCAGTGTGTGATTTCAATTACATTATTTTAAAAAGTGAAGCCTTTTCACCTGTGAAGAATTTCAAAGCAGCTGGACTGTGAAAATGGCGCACTTCTACCAAACATAATTCAGGTTTAAGAATTAAAATATACGCTTTTTTATAAAATGACGTCATTTGCATCCGCTAAAGCAATCCACTTTTACAATCCAGTCTTAAACTTCGTCTATAGGAAAGTATGCATATGACGTCATTGTTACGGAATAACAGACAATATTCCTGACATGGACCATATTTTAATTTAAACTTTTTTTTTTCAGGTGTTATGAGAAAATGGCAACAAAAAGATACAGTATCTCCTATTTTCGACTATTTTACATTTACTTTCAATAACTTTCAATAGAAATGGGGTATTTTTGTTGCCACGATAAGAAAAATGGTATTAAAAACTACAAAAAAATTATATCTCAAAAATAAATTGAGATACAGCTTTCAAACAAATTGCATTTAAAAGAGCATTTTTTTCCTTCTACGACGGTGTAAAAATTTAAAATGTGCGATGTTTAGAAGTTTAAATATTTGCAGTAGAGAAAATTGCAAAATCAAAATTTTATTTCAAATTTCAAAGTGTTGCCATTCGCAAAATGACGTATGCATTACGCACAGATATGTTTGTCCTTTATAATATAGATAATAGAATAGATAGCTTTAATATTACTTTTTTTTTTCTTTTTTTTTGTCAGAGGTGAATAAGGAAACATTTAAGATAGAAAATAGATTTTTATAGCTTCTGTAACTTGTTTTTATTTAAACGGAGAGGCATTAAGCCCTATGAGCCCCTCTTTGACTGTTCTCTTAAAGTTAAACAATATTTTTTGCTTTCTGGCTGGTATGATTGCCAGATTGTAAAATATGCAAGGTACACAAATATAAAAAAAGAATAAAATTTTGAAATTTTTTATTAATCACATAAAATTAATTTAAAAGCAGCTATTTATAAAAGTTTTGGTGTTGTTACATTTTAGTAAGTATATTTTAAAAATTAAATTTGATTATTTAGGTTTCTAATTAAGTCAAAATATTTTATGCACTATAAACATTACTGAAATTGCATTTTTAGCAATGTCTACATGGGGTGTCCATTACTGGAAAATGACTAATTAACCATCCCAGTAATGGACACCCACTATTAAAACCTTAAAAATAAATGAAATTTTTAAAATGACCTTTAGTATATAAAATTCTAAGTCTTCTATTGCTACTCAAACAAAAACATTCAATTTTTGCAAGAAAATAAATAATATATAAATTAATTAAACGAAGTTAATCCTCTCTTAGCCTCTTCAGTAAGATTTTCACAGAAAAACTGCGAAACTTTGAAACATTATTTTCTGCTACCTGATTGGTTTGATTAAAAATGTCAACAATAACCCAGTTTTATAAAACATGCAAGAGGGAATTATAAAAAAAAATAATTAAAGCTAAATATTTATTAGTTAGTTTTGTATGAGCTAAAAACGTCAAGGGATGGCACATTTACCCTAAATAACATTTTAATAGGTAGGATGTTATATGTTTAACAATGTTTGATTTCATTTTAATTTTTGTTTTAAATATAAATTCCTATCTTCTTACCGTACATTTTCCGAGAATTATTGCTATTTTTGCAAAGATCCAAAAATAGCAATGTAAAAATGCTATTGTTATAAAATATTGTTATAATAATATAAAATATTTTTAATTTTTCTACTTAAAAAACAATACTTATAAATTCACATCTTTTTTAAATGAGTTCTAAGCATGATTTAAATATTAAAAAATATTAAGCGTAATTTTTTAGGTGCATTCGTAGTTATATAAATACGCAGCACCTATAGTCGTCGTTCAATCCGTCTGTCTGTCCATCCGTCTGTCTGTCCATCCGTCTGTCCGTCTGTCCGCATATAACAGAGCAAAAACTGCCCGACCGAATGGTCTGAAATTTTAAATATATAACTGTTGCAAAATTTTGTCGAGCCATTTGAAATTTTACGAAAATCGGATGTATAGTTTAATTACAGGGACAGTCAAAAGTTTTCCGTTACATTACGGCCAATGGGAAAAAATTATTGCAAGTGCATTTTAATGATGGTACAGCCTTCCGAATGGTCTGAAATTTTAAATATATAATTGTTGCAAAATTTTGTCGAGCCATTTGAAATTTTATGAAAATCGGAAGTATAGTTTAATTACAGGGACAGTCAAAAGTTTCCCGTTACATTACGGGGAATGGGAAAAAAAATATTGCAAGTGCATTTTAATGATGTTACAGACTTGTGCACTTATGAAGTTAAAAAATATATACATTCAGTGCAATATGGGGTGCAAAAAATAATTATAAAACTAGTTATAGTACGAACGCACCTCATTTGCCACGTTTGACGAGCAATTTCCAACTTGTTTTATCCGCTGTGATTTGTATTTGTTTGAATATGATCATGGAGTCTAAATTTTAAGTTCTCTGGAATATGTATATATTTTTCTTTTAAACACATTCCTTAACTTAATCATCATTTCTAATTTTCGATCATTATTGCTGAAAAATGGAATTAATTCAATACTTATTAATGAAACGACTCAGTAAGCCATATTTAATTTAAATTTTTTATTCTTGTAGATATTGTATTTTGTGAATATGAGCAAAATAGATTTTATATGTTTTATAGGAAAAGATTGGCCTAGAAAATAGAAAAAAATAAATATGAAAATAAACACATTCCATTTATTTGTATCTGTATGAATTTTAATAAAAATAAAGTAAATGACTTCATATGAAATGTTCTTATTGTTTGAAAAACCTTTTAATGTAAACAAGTAGTTATTAATCTCTTTTAAAATATTCAGTCCAACATTATGTAAGTAAATATGAACTTTTTAAAAAATATACTAAAGCAGTCTTATCGATAAACTTCAAAACAGGCATAAAAACATTTTATTTCAATGCTTAAATATCATGTTTTTTTTAGTGCAAAAAATTAAGTATATCGAAAACGTAGAAAATGCGTTTAAAATATAAGGAAATTTAATAACAGATGCAGAATGTCTATAATTAAATTTTTTTTTTACTCAGTCTCGAAATTTTAAAATAATAAACCCCAGAAAAATGCTTAAATACAATTTAAAAAAATTAATATACCAACCTTTTCATAACGTCATAATCATCAAATATCATACTTAACTCCGAAACAATAACAATGAGGATAAATACTCAAAGTGTATACTCTAAGTCTATGTTCTCGCTTTTAAGTAATAAACAACAAAAAAAAAAAAAATCTCATAGAAAGGCAAATTGTTTTCATCGTGTTTGCGATGAATTGAAAAAGATCCCGATATCTTCATAAGACAGCCTTGCAAACGAAACAGATAATTTTTTTTTTATTCACATTGGCTGAACTAACGAAATTTTGATTATGTTTTGCTAAGCATTGTATGCTATTCAATTGTTAAAACAATTATAGTAAACTCCCTGGAAGGCGTACTCTGTGTAAGACGGAAATCTGTCTAACTCGGGAAGATTTTCAAGTCCCTGCGAATTCATAGACATAGAGTAAAATTTTACTAAGGCGGAATATTGTCTACTACGGAAAATTTCCTCGGTACCGATCGGCTCCGCCTTAGACAGAGTTTACTGTATATTTCAAACCGCTACATGAAGAAATATAATAGACAATCACTTTTCTAGGAAATCAATTTTCTAGGAATACAAATCAGGAGAACACGCCAAGATCAATCTTTTTCTATACAGCATACAACTATTTAGCTCATAATCTTAACATATCTACACGAATAAATGGTTAAAATTAAGTAAGACTTACCTTGTTTGTTCCATAAAGAATCATTTTAATGATATCCTAATCTGTTAATCCTAAGATAGCGGACAAAAATGTGATCATTTTTCTTATCTTACAAAGGCAATGTCGCCTTGCTGTTCTGATTGGTTAATAAGCACTGGATACGTAAGTCACTCTTTCAGGAGTGACTAATTGACTCTCGAAAACGGAGTGAGACATTTCACTCCTTTCTAGAGAGTGGAAAATCCCACTCTTTAAGGAGTGTATTTTTACAAAATTCACTTCAAACAGAGTAAAAATGCCTGTCACTCTTTCAAAGAGTGAACTTTTCACTCCTCCCAATTTTAGAGTGTAATGGCTTAGATAAGGTGGTTTTTGAAGAATCTTGAAAAGTTTTTCTACATTCAGATACAACTTTTAGCATACACTGTTTTTATTTTTCCCCTTTTGTTAACCTTTAATTGATGCACAGGATTTGTCACATAACTAGTGTGAAGCGGTCTATGAGACCGCTCCATTGAAAGATGAATAAAAGACACGATTAACTCATAGGATGTTGTTTTTGTACTAAACTTTTTGTACAGAACTGTTATAATTAAAATTCACCTATTCAAAAGTCTCTGGTGATAGTACTAAAGTTCCAAATGGAACAAAATTTCGGTAGTGTTTATAGTTAAACTGAAAATTTCAAGTTAAACTATAACAATTGAAAAGAGCCACGGTGTGAGAGACCGGTAACATCAGTTAAATGTTAAACAGGAATTGAAATCTCGGGTTAATTTTTTCCCCTTTCAGCTGTGTCACTGACAACTTTAAAACCATTCACTGCTTTCTTGCTCTCAAATAAGGTTTATTTTCACGCCATACATTGGGATCAATATTTTAAAAATGCTTATTAATATAAAATCTCTTAAAAATCTTTTACAGTTTGAGATGAAACAAAAACATTGACTTCTTTGTTCAATAAATAATGCACTTCGTTGAATCCTTTTGTTGCTCTTAAATTCCTATCATCATCATCATTTCTTCTTCAAATGACATTAATTTTACAGCCATGCTTATGTTGACTTTTTTTTTTTTTTTCAAAGTATCATCTAAAAATGAAAATGAAAATTGATCCGAGTTAAGATACCAAAGGCGGTTTATCATTTTAGCGTGTGCTTTGTCTGCAACTATTTATCAATTTTTCTGTAGTGAACAAGTGATTTTATTATTTGCAGGTCTTGGATTGGGGTCCAAAGTGGGAGTGAGAGTATTGAAGCATGCTTTTACATAAATATTTATTAGGAATAAGCAAAGATCTCTAATACCTTCTTTTTCTAAATTTGTTATTGAGAGATTGTCTATGACAATATATTTTGAGGGAATAAATGGCCCGTACCATCCATCTGACATGATTAAAAGCACCAGGTGCTCTTAAAAAAAGTCTTTTGCAGGAAGGAATCCTATAAAAATTAAACAAAGTTGGATAAACTCTTTATAATCATCCCTGAGCTATTATTTTTAAAAGATCCGGTAAGAAAACTTGAAATTTCTTCTGAATTAACTATTTATATCTAGTATTTCATCTTCAATAGCATTTTTATACTTACTCTGGTTTAATTTAAACCACCCAATCAGAATTGTTTGTTTTTTAATATCTGGCTGAGGGTCAGTGATTATGCCTACTTTACAATCAAAACAGCTTTTGAGATAATTTCTAAATTATGGTGGTGACATGGTAAATACTGAAGACTTTTCCTTTAACAATTGCTATAGGAAAATGCAGGTTCCTCTGAAGCGACCAGTGTTTACTGCAGTTGTATCAAAACATATTCCCTGGATTTTACCAACTTCCTCCCACTTTTCAGCTGCTGAAAATACAGCTTTCGACTGAATTATTCCGATACTATTTTCAAGCTGTGTAACTCGTAGTAGCTGTTCTTCATCCCCACAACTAATTAAAACTTCTATCCACTCTACATTTTCTTTATTCAAAAAATGGTGAAGCAGTTTTCCATCCCAGTGAACAACAATTTTCTCTAAACAGGAATCTTTAAATCTGTTTTTGATAAGCTCAGTTCTTTGTTTACGAAATACTTATTTGTGGAGACGATTGCACTTCTACTTAAAATTAAAGTCTGTGGTTAACTGGTTGATGTACTCTAAGTCTAGCAGCTTCTCTGGCGTTCAGTTTCATTTTGCAAATATTATAAAATAAAGTAGATTAAACTTGACAATTACTTGGTAGCTTACTGTCGATTATTTGATGAGACATTTAGCCAATTTAAAAAATCTTACATTTCTGCCATCATATCAAAAGGGGAGGGGTTTTATGGAATGTTTCGTGAATTCTAAAAATAGATAACGATAACAGGTAACAAAAACAGCCTTGTAATAAAAAGAGAACTTCAGAGGTTCAACTGCAATACAAATCGAGAAGCTCTTTCTTACTAGACACAGAACTAGATAACTAATAATCAATTATAATTCGTGAAATATTTTTAAAGTTACAAAAAATCGTTCACTTATTTTTGCCTAAAATGAAAATAATACAAAACAAATTATCAAAAATAATAAAGTTATTAATTTGTCATTTTTCACTTATGTTTAAAAAATGCAGAGTTTGAGGGTATGGTTCACGAGCTGACCTGAAAAATACTAAATGTTCATTAAATATAAATTTTGATGAGAGTAAAACTTCAAGGCAACAACAGTTTCTATGAAATAAAACAAGAATCAGGTTTCTGAAACAAATAGTTTTCACTTAAAGAAAGGAAAACGACAATTTTTTACCACAAATTGCAAATTTTCAAGAATTCAACCTCGATGAGGCACAGGTTAATGTTATTCATTTGAGCTGAAACTTTGCCAATCTCATTTTCTAACTAATTGGCAACTTTTAGGAGGGTCCCCCAGAAGAAAACGTTAAAAAAAATTCCCATGTTGCTTGTGACCACCCTAATCTAGCATATTTATGCAATTTTGAAACTAGTTTCGTGAGAACTAAGACTATTAAGTATATACGTTATATAAGCATCACGTTATATTATAAAGTCATCTGCGATATCTTGAAAATCATAAACACGTCAGTTCTAATGTTTTTTGAAACAACGACTGATATGAAAACTGCAATGATAAATAAGGTTTTTCCGTATCATATTCTTGACTTTAAAAAGTTTGAAAAAAAAATGGTTGACAAATTATTTCTCTAGAAGTAAAAAATACATAAATGATACAGTTAATCAACAACACAGAAAAAAAAGACACATATCAACTTATCTCTAATTTACTGCAATCTCTGACTGAATTTTATCTTCCATCAAGACAAAAGAGATTTTACCAATAAATTATCCATCATTGCTTATGAACCTTTCTTCCGAAAATCATTCCCCATCCATCTCGCACTTTTTTATCTATCTTCATAAAAATCAGGCCTCATAAACTTTTAGAGGAATAAAAGTTTATGGCCCCCGAAGCTTCACGTCTCCTTGCAACGAAAATTATACATCATTCCTCAACGGCACAGCGGAACAGCACCAACGAAATCTAAAACCTTGGGCCCATCTTGACAATAAATCAGACCATAAATATTAAAGCATTCTTCTCCATCCCATCCTTCAATAGCTCGCAGATATATCTATATGAAAAAATAGATACCTCTCCTGGAATATTTTCTTCCGAAATATAGTGACAGAGTCATATAAAACAATTCTCTGGCTATGATTCACTCATATCCTGAAAAATCTCGAGAAATAAAAAGAATTGAAAAACAAATAACAAACACAGAAATGGCAACAAATGCGTATAGACCAGAACAAAACCCCAAAAATTTTTCCGATTTTTTTTCCGTTTTCCCTTTCGTTTTTATATCAACGGAAATATATATATGTGACAGGTTGTCAGTTGGAATCGATCTGACACAATAACAAAAACGAGGCTGATTTTAAAAGTGATCTCTATGGACACCGACGTTTTTATAAGAGAAACCGAAGAGAGAAAGGGGGGGGGGGATAGAGGGAAGAGCACTGGCCGAATAAGAACTTTCAAAGAGGTTGAGGGAAGGGAGGGGAATTCAGATGGAGATATGAGTAATGTCCCATGGCCATTCGTAAATCAACCAAAACCCCGATTCCATCGTTGGTTTCGCTGTCGAATTTTTAGTGAAGCTTTTATATTGTGTCAAAGGCCGTTTGTTTTCTAGGCAATGACTAAGTACCAAAGCAGTAACGATGGAGACAAAACTGCAAGAATATAAATGCTCTTTCATGAAGGCTTTCGACGGAAATTCTCAGATAAATGGTCGTCTCAAGATGATATCAGTTATAAAAATACTGTAAATTATTATATATGTATATATAGATTGAGTTTGTTAAAATTATTTTTAAATAAAATAAATATAAATGGGATTTTTTTTAACTTGCTTTCATTAAAATTCACTAAAATGTAGAAAAAATATTTTTCTTTTAATGTACTACAAAATTTAGCGATATTTTGCCAAATTGGCCAAAATTTGGCGCTATTGTGACAATCTTGCAATTAGTACAGTAAACTCTCTGTAAGGCAGACTCTGTGTAAGACGGAAATCTGTCTCGGAAAGATTTTTAAGTCCCTGCGAATCCACAGACATAGAGTAAAATTTGTCTAAGGCGGAATATTGTCTCAGTCCCGATCAGTTCCGCCTTAGACAGAGTTTACTATACTTTTCAACAAATACTCATTGTTGAAGCTGATACCGATTTCTCCATAGGGGCATAATCCTATTTCAATCCACCATTTGGCGTTTTTGAAAAAAGATGCCAAAATGGCGATTTTTTAATTGTTTATTTTCGTTTAACGTAATGTAACCCCAATAAATAAAAGGTAGAATGTTGCCATCCTTAATTTTTAAATATAGTTACTCATAGGAAAATAATGGTTTTAGAGATAAAAACGTCACTGAAAAGTAGATTGCCTTTACATGAGCGTAGAAACAAATCGGATGTGAAATTTGATTCGTTCAGACAATTTAGGATAAAAAAATGATAATGGAAATACAGAATTATGAAATTAAACCAAAATCAAAGGGATGATCTTTTTTAGATGTTGCATTTATGAGTTAAATATAAATATTTTATTTCACAAATTTAATAAGATAGATATAAAGAAGATTATATGAGCCGCAAGAAATAAATTTTTTATACACGTTTTAGGAAAATTACAGACAATTTAAAACGATTAATGTGAATATTTAAACCAAATTAAAGTACACGAAAATCATTAATGCAGCGATCAGTACATCGCACATATGAGGGCTTCGCGAACTTGAAAACTAAAAAAAAAAAAAAAAAAAAAAAAAAAAAAAAAAAAAAACATTACTGGACGCAGCAACCTCCATGCATTGGAATAAAAAAAAATACACGAAAATTGTTAATGCAGCTATCACTACATCGCCCTTATGAGCGCTTCGCGCACATGAAAACTAAAGAAAACATAACTGGACGCAGCAACCTCGTTGTATTGGAATCGAAAAATACACGAAATTTGTTAATGCAGCGATCACTTTACCGCACGTATGAGCGCTTCGTGCACATGAAGACTAAAAAAAAATCATCACTGGACGCAACAACCTCGTTGTATTGGAAATGAAAAATACACGAAATTGTTAATGAGAAATTCGAAAGTAACCTGCCCATAGGATTAAAATTACGGAGCGTGTGCTTTCAAGCGCGTGAAGAATACCCTTAATGCAGCGTTCACTTTACCGCATGTATGAGCACTTCGCGCATATGAAAACTAAAAGAAACATCACTGGACGCAACAACTTCCATGTATCAGAATCAGGAAAATTGTTAATCAGCAATCACTTTACCGCATGTATGAGCGCTTCGCGCACATGAAAAAAAAACATCACTGGACGCAGCAATCTCCATGTATCGGAATCCCCAAAATACCTGAAAGTTGTTAACGTAGCGATCACTAATAAATCGGCTGTCGGTAACTTTCATCAATAAAAAAAAAGAAAAAGAAATCACGTTTTGAATAAAGAAGCAGACGATGACATTTTTTCAATGCTTTTCCTCTTTTAATATCATGAGGTAACCGATTAATGACGTAATTAATTATTTATTTATCTAAAAAAAGAAAACAAAAAAAATGTTTGAAATAAAAAAGCAGATAATGACATTTTTCAATGCTTTTTATATTTTAATATCATGACGTCACCATTTAGTGACGTAATTGTTATTATAAATAAAGAAAAACTAATAAATCATTAAAATTCATTAAAAATACACATAAGACGGTGAATTATGAATCACTTTGACGTAACAAACGCGAAATCACAAAACTATCATTGCTCAAATATTCCAACAATAAAAGAGCAACATCTGGCTGACTCTCGACAGTTTGGCAAGATTTCGCCAAATGATGGTTTGAAATAGGAATCAACCCTCCATAGGAAATCAAACTATAAATGAGTAACCATTAAGTTTAAGTAATATTTTCAGAAGTCTTTCGAAAACGGAGGAAGGGGTCGAATTTCGAAAAATTCCGAAACACGTGTCTACTGATTTTGCTTTTACTATAGGCATGTTAGTCCAGGCAAGAGGGAATTTTACCTAGCAAAATTAATGGTAGTTCTGGAAATCGGCTTACTTTATGTTTTTTGGGTCGCTGAATCCGAATTTGTAACTTCCCACCAAAATTTCTCCCGGTAAGCCCCCCCCCCTCAAATTTTGGTAAAAAGCCCCCCAAAAAAGGTTTTTATTAAAAAATTCATTTATTATTATTATTATTTTAGGGGAACTGTATCTAGAAATTCAGAAAGTAGACAAAATTTGCAACAAATTAGATATATGACATTATGACTTAGGATGAAGGGGAAGGGGGGATCTGCCTCGGAACATGCGCGCGGTGCTGCGTGGACTAAGTTGCGAAATTCCATTTAACCACTCACACGTTTACATTCGTCCTCCCATTTCCCCTCCGAACTTTCCTTATAAGTTTTACTTTAAGTTTTTTGGGTAGCTGAATCCGAATTTTTAACTTACCCCCAAAATTTTCCCTCCCGAAAACCCCCCAAAATAGTTGTTATTAACTTAAATTTCTTATTGTTTTAGGGGAAAAGCATTACAAAATTCAGAAACTAGACAAAATTTTCAAAAAATTGGATAGATGACATTATGACGTAGGATAAACGGGGAGAGAGGAGGATGCCTCAGAACATTACCCGCGCGCTTTTCTCAAAAACCAATTTTTTTTAAAAAATCAATTTTTTGGGTGGTTGCCGGGTGAAATTTTGGTGGGAAGTTGCAAATTCGGATTCAGAGATCGAAAAAACATAAAGTGAGTCGAAATCCAGAACTAGTATTAATTTTTCCAGGTAAAATCCCCTATTGCCTGGACTTCATAACTTAGTACACGTAGCGCCGCAGTGCATGTTCAGAGGCAGACCTCCCCCTATGTCTTAATGTTCATCCTATGTCATAATGTCATATATCCTATTTGTTGCAAATTTTGTCTAGTTTCTGAATTTCGTAATGCTTATCCCCTAAAATAGGGATGCACAACCTGTGGCCCGCGAGGGATTAACGTGTGGCCCGCGAACTTCGTCAATTTATAACTGAAAAAAATTTCAATTTTTTTGTCCATATGGTCGCAGGAAAAAATCGTGAATTTCATCAATTTGTCGCGGGAAAATTTAAACATTTCGTTAGTCAGTTAAGAATCGCGAATTTTGTTCATCGGGCGTGGAAAAAAATCATAAATTTCGTTGATCGAACACTGAAAATTCGTGAATTTTGTCGATAAGGCGCGGAAAAAATCGCAAATTTCGCCGATCGGGTTCGGAAAAACCGCGAGTTTTGTCGATCGGGTTCGGAAAAACCGCGAGTTTCGTTGATCGGACACGGAAAAATCGCGAATTTTGTCGATAAGGCACGGAAAAATCACAAATTTTGTTGATCGGGCACGGAAAAATAGCGAATTTTGTCGATAAGTGCGAAAAAATTGCAAAATTCTCCGATCGGGTAAAAAAACATAAGTTTTGTTGATCGGGCTCGGAAAAATCGCGAGTTTTGATGATCGGGCTGGGAAAAATGGCGAATTTCGTTAGTAAGGCACGGAAAAATAGGGAATTTCGTTAGTAAGGCACGGAAAAATAGGGAATTTCGTTAGTAAGGCACGGAAAAATAGCGAATTTCATTTGTCGGGCACAGAAAAATCACGCTTGTTGTCGATCAGGCGCAAAAAAATTCCAAATTTCGTTGATCGGACACGGAAAAACTGTCAATTTAGATAATGTCAATTGTAGATAATGCGCGGAAAATTTGCAAATTTTGTTGATAGGTTGCGAGAAAATCGTGTTTCGTCAGTCGCGACTCGCGAGAAAAAAAATCTCGAATTTCGTCGATTTGCCGAGGGAAAAAATTGCAAATTTTCGACAGTCAGTTAAGAATCGCGAATTTCGTCGATCGGGCGAGAAAAATCGCAAATTTTGTCAATTAGGAGCGGGAAAATCTATAATTTTGTTGATCGCTTCGAAACAATCACGTGTTTTATCTGTTTATCACGATACGTTGATCGGGCGCGGAAAAATTGCAAATTTCGTCGATGAGGATCGGAAAAATCGGGAATTTCGTTGATTGAGAACGGAAAAATCGCGAGTTTGTCGATCGGACTCCAAAAAATCGCGAATGACGTTGTCGCGAACGAAAAAATTTCGAATTTCGTGACTGATGCGCGGAAAAATTGAAAATTTCGTTAATCGGTTGCGGAAAAATTACGAGTTCCGTCCGTTTATTGCAAGAAAAAATCGCGAATTTCGTCAATTTGCAATTAGCTGCAGGAAAAAATTACAAATTTCGTCACAGTCAGTTAAAAATCGTGAATTTTGTTGATCGGACAGGGAAAAATAGCAAATTTTGTCGATAAGTGCGAAAAAAATCGCAAATTTCTCCGATCGGGCTAAGAAAAATGGCGAATTTCGTTAGTAGGGCACGGAAAAATCGCGAATTTCGTTGGTCGGGCCCGGAAAAATCACGCTTTTTTGTCAATCAGGCGCGAAAAAATCGCAAATTTTGACGATCATGAGCGAAAAAATCGTAAATTTTGTTGATCGGGCGCGGAAAAATAGCAAATGTTGTTGATCGGCTCCCCCCTCCCCTTCGTTCATATTCACATTTTTTTTCAGCACAAGCCACTTTCAAGCCTATGTTTGTTTTTTAGCACTTTTAATCAGGCAAAATTTACTCCCCCGAATAAGGTCAAGGAGTATTACTACTCCTTGAATATAATCCTTGCTATATCTCTGTTTATTATATATACAAATGTAAACTGTCGATATATTCTTGCGAACTGAGTTGGATATGCTGACTGGGTAGGAGAACCTAGAGGGGTAACCCCCCCCCCCTCTGAAACCATGTTTTTTATCTGCTTATAGGCCACATTTCATCTCCCCGAAATAGAATCCTCTTTGTGTTACTGGTGTGGCCCTCGACAACCCAGACATTTTTGTAAGTGGCCCTTCTCTTAAAAAGGTTGTGCACCCCTACCCTAAAACAATAAGAAATTTAAGTTAAAAACAACTATTTGGTGGGGGGGGGGGTTCGGGGAGAAATTTTGGGGGGAAGCTAAAAATTCGGATTCAGCGACCCAAAAAACTTAAAGTAAACCTTATAGAGAATGTTCGGAGGGGAGATGGGAGGGCGATTGTAAACGTGTGAGTGGCTAAGTGGAATTGCGCAACTTAGTTCACGCAGCACCGCGCGCATGTTCCGAGGCAGATCCCCCCTTCCCCTTCATCCTAAGTCATAATTTCATATATCTAATTTGTTGCAAATTTTGTCTACTTTCTGAATTTCTAGATACTTTTTCCCCTAAATAAATAAAAAGATTGATTTTTATAATAAAAACAATAAAAACATTTTTTGGGGGGCATTTTACCAAAATTTGGGGGGGGGGGTTGCCGGGGGAAATTTTGGTGGGAAGTTAAAAATTCGGATTCAGCGACCCAAAAAACATATAGTAAGACTTTTTCCAGAACTAACATGAATTTTGCTACGTAGAGCCCCTATACGGTCTCTATTGCCTGGACTAAGTATCAAGATTTTATTTTCTTTGGTTTCTGAGATAGGGTGATTTTTAAATTTTTAAATTTGCTCCTCATTGCCACCCCCCCCCCTTAGGGATCGAATTTTTAAAAAATCAATGTTTAATTCCTTTATTGCCCTCAAGAATATACAAATATTCCATATTTTAAAGCTCTATGTCAACAGGAAGTGGTTGAAAAATGAGTAACAAGATTTGACTGCCACAAACAAACATACAATGTACATAAAATTACATATCACATAAAATTACAGAATTGTAAGTTAAAAGAAAGCACGTAAAAAAAAATCATTAATACATCTAAAATGTCTTTTAGAAGTATAGAATTTTATCATTTAAGGAGTATTTTGTTAAGGAGTGCATTTTGTTTTCTTTAATTATAGAACTGGAAGGATAAGTCCAATTTTGCTTCAATGGAAAATTTTATCATTTATTTTCGTTTATTCATTTTTAAATTAAGTAAAATCAATGTTTAAGTCCATTACATAACTTTTAGCGTAGATTTTACATCATGTGACATGCATTTATTTTCAAAGTAATGACTAGAGGAGTAACAAAGATAAAATTGCAAGAATATAAAATTCCTTCGTGAAGATTTTCGACGTAAATCCTCAGACAAACAACTGTATTAAGAAATTATCGTTGTATTTCAGAATATAAATTGAAATACTGTAAATGAAAGCACAATATCAGTACATATATAAACTGACTTTTTAAATAAAGTAAGTGTAATTAACTCTAACATACTGATTGGTAAACATATTATACGAATGGACATATCCCAACTAAGTGAAAAAATGATGTATCATGTACATCGAGTTAACCCCTTGAGGGGCGGTGGGATGCATTATATACTACCTAATTTTAATCAAGATTTGCACAAAAAACTTTTAATTAAAGTTTTCTTTTATAACTTGGCTGGAAAAAAATTGTAAAAATGCTTTTCCTTATTTTGAAATGATTTTTTTTCGATATTTCCTGTGTGAATTCAATATTACAGAAACACAATTACTTGTCCTTAAAAGGGTTAAAAGAATACCTATAATACATCTTGAATTTCTTAATGGTGTACCTGCTTAAGTGCATTATTAACGACTGTGTTGTTTTAAGTTAAATTTTAAATGTACTGAAATCAATTGGAAAAAGGATAGCTACAGTTCCGCTTGAACGCAAGGCTATATAATTTATTTTATTTTATTCATTTTAAAATAAACGAAAATCCACAATAAGCCATTGGTTTTGCTGTCGAAGTTTTAGAAAAGCCTCTATGTTATGTAATAAGCCTCTTGTTCTCTATAGGCAACGACTAAATAAGAAGCAATAGCGACGAAGACAAAACAACCAGAAAATAAATTCTCCTTTCTGAAGGCTTTATATGCAAATCCATTGATAAATGGCCGTATCTCAAGATGATATAATTAAATGATAATAGATTAGTTAAAATTCTATTAATGAAAGTATATAATAGATTCGAGTTTGTAAAAGTTAAGTTAAAAGGGTATCATTAACACTCTGGCTACCAGACGGGTCCAGTAGACCCAACAAGTACATTCAAAATACTTATTTAAATCAGAAATTTCTTAAAAAAAACTAAATATGTAAACCAGATAGTAATAACTTAAGTAAATAAGTTAAACAGTTTTAAATATAAATTCCTGTGCATAATATTTTTATAAAAGTTGAGTAAAATTTCCGGTAGTTCTAGGGTTAATTCATCTTTAATTTCTTCATGGTGTATTTACTTAACTTCTCATGTGGTTATGGCAGATACAGTGGCTCACGTTTGTTTTTGGACACTTGTGGAGCAAACATGCAAACCATGCTTTCTCCTTTAGATACAAATTTTCAAAAAACACAAAAAACTGATAAATAAGAAAATAACTTGTATTTAATTCTCATTTTTATTGTGTATTTTTATTACTGTTTATTAGAAAGAATTGCAAGCATACCTAAGATATTAAACATAAAACAAATTAATAAAATTCATTTAATATTTGGAGAAATCAGGTTTTGACCGAATTTAGAGGAGGAAACATGTTTTGATTGTTTGACAAGTGGATAAAACGCTTTTTGAATGAAATAAGTTCTAACTCACAAATAATACAATAGCATTTTTTTATTTGAATAAATACCGAATTTCAGTTGATTATTGTTAAAATAAAATGACAGATTATGGTACCTAGTAGTATTCATTAAATATTTACTAAATAAATACTCGTTTGCCAGAAATCCACTTCAAATTTTAAAACCAATATCTTCATCTAGACAGTTATACACATCCCCTCTTCTTTATTGCAGGCTTATCAATCATGGATAATGTGGTTGTATCTTTTGAATATATCATCAGGTTGATTTTGCCACTGTTCACTATACATTACCTTCAAAAGTTTTTTAACATCTTTGTTTTTTTCAACTGGTATAGCGTGGCTAAGAGATTCTAAAACAACCCTTTGAACAAGGCAACAGTAACTCCGTTTTTAAGAAGATTTGCATCATATTCTTCATTTAGATCTTGAAATATATAATTCTGGAAGCCTTTAACTTTAACAGTTCTCTTACTTTTTTTCTAAAACAATCCGTTTCAATTGTGATATGTATGGTAGGTTTCGAAAGTACACATTAAGTGACAACTGTGATTGGCAGACTGGAGAAATCACTGCTTGATTGAATGCAGGCTTTGGAGGAAACACTCTTTGATTGAAACGTCAAGTTTTAAAATTGATTTATAATCGGAGAAAAATTTTTTTTAGTAAAAAATACCATTTATTTCTGTGCAATTTAACACAGAGTTCATAAAAATAACAATAACTCATTTTTTATTTTTTTGTGAGAAAACACGGTTTGAATGTTTGCTCCACACTTATGTTTTTGAAACTTACTTATAAAAATCATCCTCTAAATATTAAAGGATCTACTTTAAAAATTTTTCGTATAAACTTTCTTTTCTCTATAATAAAACCTACATATTATAATAAAAATAAATTCAAAACTTTTTTTTTCAAAAAATTAATTTACCGAGAAAGTGTTAAAAACAATCTCACATAAGTAATTGGACACTTTGAACATTCAACAAATGTAAACAAAAATATGCAAATAATCAAACATTTTAATACTTTGTTGGTATCCCTTAGCTGAAATTATACTTTTAAACATTTTGGCATGGTTGCAACACTTTTTTTTTTGTGTGTGTGTGTGTAAGAATGTTCAATTTTGTTCCATTCCTCTGTTAATACTGTTATAAGTTGTTCTTTCGAAGAAATATCATGCTTTCTTGTTTTTTTCTCCAGTTCATGCCACACATTTTCAATTGGCTTTAAATCTGGAGAATATGGTGGAGTCTTGATAACTTTCGGGACAGTTGTATAGCATAAAAATAGCAAATAAAGCCTTTGTGCAACAATATTAAAAAGCAGAAAAACCAACGTTTAAAATGCACAAATAATATATGAAAAGCAGCAAACAGCTGTTTCGAATCTACTAGCGAGATTCTTCTTCAGTGCAAAAGGAACAGCGTGCTAGAAAAAGCAAGGCTGAGCAAAATCATAGACAGAGACGCGCTGGCTTTTATACCCTATGTGGGTGGCGAAGGCGTCGAAATAACCAATGAGAGAGAAGCAGTGGAAACGACTGGGTGGACAAGTAGCGACATCTACCGGAGAAGTAGAGAAAAGAAACCAAAAAAGGGGTTGTATAGCAGTCATAAGCGAACATTTAGGGCTGTATGTTTGGGATCATTATCTTGATACAAGTTGAATGCGTTTTGAATTCCCTGTTTTTGGGCAGATATTTTCAAGTTTTCTTTCAGGATATTTATATACTTATATTGGTCCATATTATTTTCAATGAAAACTAAATTTTCCATACCAGAAGCGGCAAAACATCCCCAAACCATTATGCTTCCACCTCCATGTTTCACAGCTGGCAAGAGATTTTTCGGATTGAGCTCTTCGTTGGGCTTTCTCCACACAGTTATTCGCCCATCAGACCCAAATATGTTAAATTTTGATTCATCCACAAATACGACGTTTTCCCAAAATGATAAATCTTTGTCTACCATGGATTTTGCAAAATCCAGACGACCAGACGTAACTTTCTTGCTCTTTCATTAACGAAATATTTTCTTCTAGAAACTCTACAGTTGTATCCATATGAACTGATAACTCGTCTAACAGTTTCAGGGTTTACTTTTATTGCAAATCTTTTTTCTAATTCTGTTGTATGTTTCACTGCACTAATTCTTGGATTTTTCTGGATTTTATGCATAACAAACCTTCGATTCCTGGGAGTTAGCTTGTGAGGAGCTCCTGATTTGAATGCTTTTTCCACAGTTCCACATAGTTTCCATCGTTTTATAATAGCAAAAACAGTTGAATGACTTACTTTAACAAGTTTTGCAATAGTTCTGATGCTTTTAACATCTTTAAAATGTTCTATGTTTAAATTACGAATGGAATTTGTTGTAACTTTGTAGCATCCAGCCATGTTCACTTCAAATATAGAAATGTAAATAAATTTATATTAATTAGTAGTAATTTCAAAGTGCAAACGATAATATTTGACATATATTTCCATTTATAATAAAAATAAATAACAAAAAATATCGTCTGTCAAAAAATTTAGTAAAGCTTTCAAGTGTCCAATTACTTATGTGAGATTGTTTTTAACAGTTTCTCAGTAAATTAATTTTTTGAAAAAAAAGTTTCAAATTTATTTTCATTACAATATGTAGATTTTATTATAGGGAAAATAAAGTTTATATGAAAATTTTTTTTTAAGTAGATCCTTTAATATTTAGATGATGTTTTTTATAAGTAAGTTTCAAAAACACAAGTGTCCAAAAACAAATGTGAGCCACTGTATAACCGTCTTTATTGCATAGCTTTCACAAATATAAAAATGTGCCGGAAATTTGAATGGAAAAATCGCTAATAAAAAATAAATGCAGATAATAATTTTAGATTATTACCAAAACCACATTTTTAGCTCACAAGCTATCAAAGCCTGAGAGCTAATATGCCCCCGTTCTGTATGTAAGTAACGCGATAACTCTTGATAGAAACATCCGATTTGCTTCAAATTTATTTTCTAGGTTAATTCTGATAAGGCGCTTCCCTGATTAGCTTTGGGGGCTCATTGGTTAATTATAAAGGGGGAAAGGGAGCTAGTCCCCTCCCCTTAATTTAGGTAAATGGGTTTTTCATGCAGAATTATTCGATTTGCTCGAAATTTGGGATACCGATTTATTATGTTAAGGAGCTTCCCTGATTAAATTTGGAGGTTCATTAGTTAAGTACAAAGGGGGGCTACACCCTCCCCTTAATTTAGATACATGGGTTTTTCATGCAGAAATATTCAATTTCATCCAAATTTGGTATATCGGTTTATTATGTTAAGAAGCTGCTTTGATTAGATTTGGAGGTTCATTAGTTAAGTATAAAGGGGGGAAAGGGGGCTAGACCCCCACCCCCTAAATTTAGATAAGTGAGTTTTTCATGCAGAGTTATTCGATTTGTTCCAAATTTGGTATACCGGTTTATTATGTTAAGTAGCTGCCTTGATTAAATTCGGAGGTTTATTGGTTAAGTATAAGGGGAGAAAAATGGGTTTTTTTATACAGAATTATTCGATTTACTTCATATTTTATATATTGGTTTATTCCGATATGGCGCTTCCTTCATTAGAATTGGAGGGTCATTGGTTAAGAATAAAGGGGGGAAAAGGGGACAAGTCGATTCCCCTTAATTTAGATAAATGGATTTAATGCAGAATTATGCAATTTACTTTAATTTTTTTTTTCTATGTTCATTGTGATAAGGAGCTTCCCTGATTTGATTTGGAGATTCATTAGTTATGTATAAAGGGGGGGAAAGGGGGTTAGACCTCCGTTAATTTAGCGATATGTTTTTTTTTTTTTTTTTCATGCAGAATTATCTGATTTTCTTCAAATTTGATGTACCGGTATTAATACATGGAAATTATTCCAGAGAGAAACATTCGCCTTGGAATTTCTCTCTGGAATAATTTCCATGTATTAATATAGTTTCAATCGATGCTGGATTTAATTATGTTTCGTGTTAGCCCCAGGTCGGTGGCTCACGATAAATATTCCATCTTGTGCTGCGTTTGTAGCCTTGCCAACATATAATATTGAGAAATTTTCCGAGCTGTGTATCATTCCAAGTGGTTTAGTCGGTAGAACGTCAGTGCGCTATACTGATGGCCGGGGTTCGAGTCCCGGCTTGGAATCTTTTTCACTATGTTGGCCTTTGCGCCTTTTAAGCAATTACTTTGAAACTTGATTTTCATTTGAAATATTGACGTACCGGTTTATTATGCTAAGGAGCTTTTCTGATTAGATTTGGAGGTTCATTGGTTAAGTATAAAGGGGGGAAACGGGGGCTAATCCCCCTTCATCTATTTTTTGAGGGGCATTATTCTTTGAAATAAGAATATAATATACAATTAGTGTGAATAGCTTGTGAGCTCAATGCCATCAGTTTAACTGGGCACTTTTCTTTTTATTTAAGTTGGTTTCTAAATTAAAATTAGCCACTGCAAATGAGATCAGCAGCAGAAAATTAATCTCTTGAAAGATTCATTCAGGAGTCCAACGGATCTATCTCCCTTTTGATTTTTAGAAAGCTGTATAATTTATTTATTTTTTTAAATTCATTTTTATATCAAACCAACTAAGGCTGTCGATTTCAAAGTCGAATTTTAGCGAAGGTTTTATATTGTTCCAAAGGTCGTTTGTTTTTCGGTCAAGTACTAAATGCCGATATAGTAGCACTAGAGACAAAAATACAAAATATAATTGCCCCTCGATGAAAGTTTTTGACAAGAAGTCCTCATCTAAATGGCTGCTTAAAATGTCTAGATTGCAAAAAAAATGTGCGAAAACTACTTTAATATAGGAGAAACATAATTTCGTCTTTACACACAATTTCGGAAATCTTTCCGTTATCTCCTCCGTTATCTCCAAAAACCTTTTTGAGAAAAATCAATTATAAAACCCGAAAACAATAGGTTTCTGGGGTTTAGACAAGAGTTTCTGAAATGATTTCTTTGCAAGACGCAAAATTTGGAAAAGATGTTTCTGTTAATTTAGAAAACCTACGTCTTTCTGATTCATAACAGATGCAAATTTCTAACTGGGCGAAAAATGTCCGGACCAAGATTCGAACCAGGCATCTCTTGGATGAAGCCGCCAATGCTCTACCATCTGAACTATCCCCGACGAATCTGGTGGAACTTTTTCACCCAGCTAACCTTATTGATTATAGCATCTGGTCTGAAACCTGGTTTAGCTCAACAGAATAAATCGTAGATAATGAAACTCCAGAAATCGCTGGATACGTAATTACACTAGATTAATTTTAACACAATTATTCTAATTGATAAATAAATCATATTAGATGTATCGTATTAAAAATCGCTGGATACGTAATTATACTATACTTACAGAGATTTCAGACCAGATGCTATAATGAAAAAGGTTAGCTGGGTGAAAAAGTTCCACCAGATTCGTACGGGAAAGCTCCGATGGCAGAGCACTGACGGCTTCAGCCAAGAGATCCCTGGTTCGAATCCTGGTCATAACATTTTTTGCCCAGTTGGAAATTTACATCTGTTATGATTTATTTTACCAATTAGAATAATAGTGCCTTTCTGATTCTTCTCGTAAAGATTTCTGGAGAGAAGGGAAGTTTCCAGAGTCATAAAGCAACTACCAAGTTACCCTGAATTTTCGTAAAAGAATAATTATAAATGTAAAAAATAAATAAATAAATAAATAAAAATAATAATAATAAGATCATGCTTTTATTAAAATTCACAAAAATGTAGAAATATGGATTAATTGATGAAGGAATTCTTCTCGTGATATGCGTGTTTTGTGACAAAAACCCTCCGCGCTTGAAAAAACCTTTTTCTTGTGAGATATGCTCTACATAATTATTCGTTTGTGAAATATGTTATCCGTGCTTCATACGAACCATATTTAACATTCCAACTCATAATAGCCAAGGACTTCAGTATTTTTGCAGAAACCCAATGGATGGAGACACTGCGTAGGGGCCATAGTGTTAATCCAAAGTGTCAAAAGATGGTAGCACCACAGAAATGTGCTGCTCTATACTGCTTCAACAGGCGAGAACGAAACAGCAAAGTAATTGTGCAAAGTCTGTAGTTTTCTTTGTAAGCGAACTTTATTGGAACTTTGGAGAGCCCCACAGACTCAGTTCGAATGCTGGTTTCGGCCAAGCAAGTATGCATGAACTCGCGGTGAAAAATCTATTGTTTTAAAGGACTGGCATAAACTCTCCTCTCCTGCCAGTATATGATGTTTAATATCTTTCTAATCTAACAGTTTTTTTGTATTTTTACAGTGTTCATCATTAACCAAGAGTGTGATTATTAAATAAAAGGAAGATTGCTTAAAAGATATTGTCATTTATGAAGAAAATTCCTTCTCATACAAATAATGAATCATGACACAGATTAATACAGTAAATAAATAAAATTATTTTAAATCTTTTAGCTATTTCAACACTGACGAAAGAAGAAAAAAAGCTCTTCGTCTATTTACCAACAAAAGGTAAGAGAAAATTTTGATACTCTATTGTTTTTGATAATTTAATCAGTGTGCATCTAAAGCTACTGGGCATTTGTCGCAAGCCACAAAACCCACTATAAACTCCCTTCGGTTTTCAAAAGATCATGAGACTGAATATAAGAGGAAAATAAACAAAACCCAGTAATTAATTTATTTCTTTACTTATGATAAAAATGAAAAAGAAAAGGTGCACATATAAGTATAATATGAATTGAAAATATATGAAAATAACTGCGTATAAACGTATATTGATATTGTTTATTTATATTAAAACTGCAATATGCGGCATTATAATAAACACTATATGAGTATATAATTGATTATTTGAATGTATATACAAAGAGAGTTATTAAAACTTCTTATGTAAAACACCTAACTATATCAAATATATATTATTAAAGAATATAATTAACCGAAATAACACGATATGGCAGTAGCAAAAAACATCGTGGCAGTCGAAAAGTTAAATGACAATAATTATTCTAATTGTTGTTTTAAGGTAGAAAATTTGTTAATTAAAGATGATCTATTTAAATATGTGACCAAACACCACCGACCACTCCCGATGATAACTATACAAAAAATTCTTCTAAGGCAAAAGCAATAATATGCTTGTGCATCGATGACGCACAAATAGTGCATATCAAGAATTTAACATCCCCAAAGGAAATATGGGATAAATTGAAAAACGTCCACCAGAGAACGAATTTATCATCGAAATTATTTTTATTGAGGAAATTGTATTCCCAAAGACTAAATGAAGGGGGTGGGGGGCTCAATCTGCATGTCAAAATATACTGACAATCCGCGATGAGCTCGCTGCGCTCGGTGACCTCATAAATGATTCACATATCGTAGCTATTATGCTATGTAGTTTGCTCAGTCTTACGCGCCTCTCATAACAAGCATGGAGGCTAGGGACGAAAAAGACCTAGGCCTTGAATTTGTTAAAAATAAGTTGATTGATGAATACTCACATCTAACTGAAAATAAAAACTCCAACACACGTCTCAAAGACACTGCATATAAAATAATAAATAAAGGAAACAAAAAGTACTGCTCGTATTGTCAACGGGAAGGACATAACCGTTCCGAGTGTTATAAACTAAAAAAAAAAAAACAGAAAAATAGTTATCAGAAGAATGATAATAACAACAGAAATAAATTCTACAATAACAGCACCAACTTCAAAAACAATTCATGAAACCTTAAAAATCCAAATAGTAGCAAAAACGACTAGTCGAATTTCTGTTTTAATAGCAAAACGAATATAGATGATGAAATGAACGAATCGATCATTCCTCCCTTCCCAGTAGAAAATAATTTTGAAATTGAGTCAGTAAAAATTAACTAGACACAAACAACAGATCCAAACACATACATAATTGACTCCGGTTGCACCAGACACGTTAGATCCACAAGAGAAAACTTTGCTACATTCACAGTTGGGAACTTCGGGAATATAACAATCGCTAATGGGAAAAGGCTTAATTCACAAGGTATGGGTGACGTAAAACTAAAAACAGACAAACAACACTAGATTACACTTAAAGATGTACTGTATTTCCCAGAACTAAAAAGCAATTTATTATGAGTTAAAAAAGCCACAGAAAATAACATAAAGGTAATTTTCGAGAAAAAAGCATGTTTATTTGTCAAAGACAATAATATAATCTTGGCAGCTAAACTAAACGATAACTTTTACTAGTTAAATCCCGAAGATGAATACGGTTATACTTTAAGTACTGAAACATTCTGTAATAATATAAACTGTATATCAATGTGGCACCGAAGACTCGGACGCAAAAATTTTGATGATATTAAATACCTAGTTAACCACAAATTAGCCGAAGGGATAATAATTAATAACTGTAAACAGGACACGCGATGGACCAAGTGCATTGAGTGGAAACTTTCAGTTCTGCCCTACAGTAAAGCAGCCACAAACAGAAGTAGAGAAATCTGTACTCTCGTGCATTCCGACATCTGTGGGCCCATGCAAACAGAAACACTAGGAGGGAAAAGATACTTCATAACATTTACAGAAGATTATAGCAGGTATACAATGACGTACTTAATTGCGCATAAATCGGAAGTCATTATCAAATTAAAGGAATATATAGCGTTAACAAAAAGTAAATTTGGCAAGTTGATAAAATCAATAAGGTCTGATAATGCAAAAGAATATATCTGTGATGATTTCGAAAACTACTTGATCGGAAATGGGATAGAGCGTCAATTAAGTGTTCCCTATTGTAGTCCTCAAGGGGTCGCAAAGAGAATATTGAACGATAGTTGAAATGGCTAGAACCGTGTTGTCAGACGCTAAATTACCTAAACATTTCTAGGGGGAAGCGGTCATAACCGCCACATATCTCCTTAACCGACTGTCAACAAAAGTTAACGAAAATAACACGACACCCTATGAACTTTGGCATAAAAGAAAACCGGATCTCTCGAACATTAAAACATTCGGATGTAAGGCATTCGCCTATATCGACAAACCTAAAAGGGGTAAGTTAAATGAGAAAGCCATCGAGGGAATAATGTTGGGTTACGATTTCAGGAGCAAGGGCTATAGGATTGATACGGGTGAAAACAAAATTATGATATCTAGAATCGCGAAATTCTTTGAAGAAGGAATCAAAGATGAGGAAATTAAACCCGCCAAAGAAAATCAAAACGACGAACCAAGACCCGCAGAAAATATCGAAATTGAACTAGAAGAACGTGATGACGACCAGATTGAAACTCCAGCCGAAAAATCCCCCGAACTTAGGAGGTCGGAAAGACAAAATCGCGGTGTACCACCTAACTATTTTGGTATGAGCGTAAATCTGTGCCAAATTCAGGAGCCAAAGACATGGATAGACTTACAAAACATTAATGACGCGGAAATTAAAAATAAAGGGCTAGAAGCTACTAATGAGGAAATAGAATCTTTAAAACAAAATAATACATGGAGGCTAATAAAACCAATCCCGGGAAAGCGCGTCATAGGTTGTAAGTGGATGTTCAAGGCAAAAAGGGGAGCCAACGGGTCAATAGACTGATATAAAGCAAGATTGGTTGCTAAGAGATATGCTCAAAAATATGGAAGTGATTTTGACGAGACCTACGCACCCGTTGTTGCTCATACCACCCTGCGAGCAATCTTAAATTCAGCGGTGTACAAAAATCTGTATATAACCCACCTAGACGTCAAAACCGCTTTCTTACATGGCGATTTAGAAGAGGAGGTTTATATGTCTCAGCCAGAGGGATATATAAAAAAAGGGGGAAGAAGATAAAGTGTGTAGTCTAAATAAAGCAATTTACGGCCTTAAGCAGGCAGCTAGGGCGAGGAACCTAAAAATCAGTAAATCTCTATGAGAATTAAATTTCGTAGAATGCGCATTAGACAATTGTCTGTCTAAAAGGGTCTAAAATGGAAAAATTGCATACGTAATCGTATACGTCAATGACATTTTAGTTGCGGGAGATAAAGAAGACACACACGAAATATACATTGAACTGTCAAAGCAGTATGAAATCAAAAACTTAGGAAAAGTTACGCAATATCTAGGGATAAAATAAAAGAAACAGAAAACAGAAATCTAGAACTAGACCAAGAACACAAAATAATACAGATAGCAGGAAAATTCCATTTATTAAATGGTGAGCCTACGTATACACCATGAACACTAATTATTTCAATCTGGATCCAAAGGGAAAATTAATGGGAGATAATGCAAAATTCAGACAAGCTATAGGAGGGCTTTTATGCATTGCGACTTTAACTACACCTGACATAGTATCAGTCGTTAATATCCTGGGAAGGAGGAATGAATCACCAAGAGAAGTAGATGGGCAAGCTATTGAGAAGTAAGTTGATTAGATATCTACTTACCACGAAAGATCTAAAATTTTTTACAGATAAGGCAAAACCCCCAGTGCTAACGGCATATAGCGATGCCTACTGGGGCAATGATAGAGTGGACAGGAAATCTAGTACTGGAAACATATTTAAGTTAGGAAATAATATATTGGCATGGTTACCTAGAAAACAAGCATGTATTGCGCTCTCATCCACGGAGGCTGAATGCATCGCTGCCTCTAATTCAATTCAAGAAATCGCGTGGTTATTAGACTTATTGAATGATCTCGAATTGTGCCAACAACTACCTGTAACGCTGTATGAAGATAATTTGTCAGCTATAAAATTGACTGAAAATGAAAAGGCACAAACAAGGACCAAACACATCGAAATTAAATTTCATCATATCAGACATCTATGCCAGAATGGTACTATAAAAATAACTTATTGCCCATTAAAATTGATGCTAGCTGCCATCCTGACCAAACCGTTGCCAAAAGCTCATTTCGAGGACTTGAGAAATCACTTAAATATTATACGCTCCTCGGTTTATCAAAAAAGTGTGGGTGATGTAATTCTTCTCGTGATATACGTGTTTTGTGACAAAAACCCTCCGCCCTTGAAAAACCTTTATCTTGTGAGATATGCTGTACATAATTATTCGTTTGTGAAATATGTTATCCGTGCTATTTAACATTCCAATTCATAATAGTCAAGGACTTACTTCAGTATTTTTGCAGAAACCTAATGGATGGAGACACTGCGTAGGGACCATAGTGTTAATCCAAAGTGTCAAAAAATGGCAGCACCACAGAAATGTGCTGCTCTATACTGCTTCAACAGGCGAGCTTGTGTACGCACGAAACAACAAAGTAATTGTGCAAAGTCTGCAGTTTTCTTTGTAAGTGAACTTTTTTGGAACTTTGGAGAGCCCCATAGACTCTGTTCTAATGCTGGTTTCGGCCAAGCAAATATGCACGAACTCGCGGTGCAAAAATCTATTGTTTTAAAGGACTGACATAAACTCTCCTCTCCTGCCAGTATATGATGTTTAATATATTTCTAATCTAACTTTTTTTTTTTTTTTTACAATGTTCATCATTAACCAAGAGTGTGATTATTAAATAAAAGGAAGATTTCTTAAAAGATAGTGTCATTTATGAAGAAAATTCCTTATCATTCAAATAATGAATCATCACACAGATTAATACAGTAAATAAATAAAATTATTTTAAATCTTTCAGCTATTTCAACACTGACGAAAGAAGAAAGAAAGCTCTTCGTCTACTTACCAGCAAAAGGTAAGAGAAATTTTTGATACTCTATTGTTTTTGATAATTTAATCAATGTGCATCTAAAGCTACTGGGCGTTTGGCGCAAGCCACAAAACTGACTATAAACTCCCTTCAGTTTTCAACAATTGATTTAAAAGGGAATTTCGCGAAATTAACCAGCTATCGCCAAGTTGGCTTCATATACGGCAATTTATTTTTCTCGCCGGCGACATTTCGCCAAGTTGGCCAAATTTTGACGCTATTGGGGTAACTCTGCAATTAGTACTTTTCAACAAATGCTCATTGTTGAAGCTGATACTGATTTCCCATAAAAAAAATCAAACTATAACTGAGTACACATTAAGTTTAAGCAGTGTTTTTACGATTTCTTTCCAAAACGGAGGGCGCTTTGGAGAAGGCCCCCTTTCCCTCAGGGGCCGAATCTTGAAAAATTCCGAAATACATGTTTACTAATTTTAGTTATACTATAGGCATGTTAAGTTTTAAGATTTTATTTCCATCGGTTTATGAGGTAGGGTGATTTTTTTCATTTTAAATTTGCCCTCCGCACCCCCCCCCCTCTTAGGGATCGAATTATTTTTAAAAAATCAATGTCCATTTCATGCATTGCCCCCAGTAATAAATATATATTCCAAATTCAAAGCTCTATGTAGACAGTAAGTGGGTGAAAAATGAATAACAAGATTCGACTGCCACATACAAACAGAAATGTTAGTTAAAAGAAAGTATGTAAAAGTAACTGAAAGTATATTATATAAAAGTACGTACTGGGTGTGTTTATAAAACTTGCATTAAAAAGACTAGGCTACAGAACATAAATGAAAAACTTTTTTTTTTATTAAAAACTTTGTTAGATTTTTTACATTTAATATATATATATATATATATATATATATATTAGATTGATTACTAACAACACCAAAAAGCTTTTTTATATTAAAAATGTCAATAATTTTTTAAATAAAACTTTGAAATTTATTAAAATCGATACTTTTGTATTAGCCATATGTCAGCAGAAGTTAACAGCCGAAGAAATCGTCAAAGACTTCGTTACTTACACCAAGTCTTTATGATTCTGATAATTTCAGTTAGTTTAAGCGTGTGTACTTCAATTTCACGTCTATTAAATTAAACTTTATTTATATTATTTAGTTCATTTATTGATGAAGTTTTAGTTTCATTTTTTAATATTAGCTGAAGTAAATGCTGAATTAATTACGTTGTGTGGCGTGCAAACGGGTTAATTTTCAGTACAGTAGAGTCTCAGTTATTCGACTTAATATGTACCAAGCTCACCTCGGATAAACAAAAAACGCGGTTAAACCAGATTTACACAAATCGTCACCAACTAAGGAGATGAAATATAAATCTCCACTTAATTCATTCATTTTTATGGTACTAGCAACATTTCTTTGATGTACAGTTCCGTTACTTTTAAGAAAAACAGGGAAGGAAATTGGTTATTTGAAAAAGTCCTTGATAGTTTTTTGTTTGTTGAATGTCAATTTTGCTGCAGGTTTTTTTTTTTTTTTTTTTTTTTTTTGCAGTATTACGCTACTGCATAGCTACCAATTTTTAAGATGTTTTCTTACCACTACAACTTACCAGTAAATTTTGCCTAATTCAATCTCCGAAATCTAACAATTATCAACGATTAAATATGGCAAAAAAATTTATTAAATTTTAGAGGTAACAAAACCATACAAGTTGCCAGCTATGTGATTCTATAAGTGTCATGAAAATTGCATTTATAGCCTCTTCTTTCTGCCCAAAGTAATAAATAGTTTTTTCAATCGAACTTATAACTTTGGAATGGATCATTTTCTTCTGGTGGACTGATGGCTTCCGTTATTATGAAACAGCTATTATAAATGAAGTGTTAGGTGAAGATGAAAGAGCAGTCGTAAAAAACTAGAACTCTGATTTTCTGGTCAGAATGGGGAAAAAAAATGGCCATAATTTTCTTTCGTCGTAAAAAGTTAGAACTCTGATTTTCTGGTCAGAAATGGGGGGGGGGGGGGGGAGGCCATAATTAAAAAAAAAACATTATCTTCACCTAACACTTCATTTATAATGGCTGTTTCATAATAAAGGAAGCCATTAGTTCATCAGAAGAAAATAACTCGATTAAAGCGAAAACTCGGTTAAGTGGGACTCGGATAATCGGGAATGTACTGTAATTGGATTTGCACTTACAAAATTCCATGCTTGAAAATAATTTTAAAATCCGTAAAAAAATATTTTAGAAATACGGAAACTAATTTACAGAAGAAACACCATTTTATTTCATGAAAAAGCTATGTAATTCATTTTGTTAATCCATTCGATATGTAGACGCAAAGCTTTAGACTAAGGCAGTTCATTTCACTGCCGAAATTTCAGTGGAACCTTTATATTATGTCAAAAGCCGTTTGTTTTAGGCAATGACTTAGTACGAAAGCAGTGGAGATGGAGACAGAATTCAAAGGATTATAAATGCCCCTCAATGCAGGCTTTTGGCTAAAGTCGCACAGATAAATAGCCATCTCGAAGTGATATTATTCTGCACATAATAAATAGACTAATTAAAAGAATTTATTAAAAAATACACATAAAATGAATTCATAAAAATTATGTGAAAAACTCAGTGGAGAATTTTTTTCCATTAATAAACTTAATTAAACACATCTTTTTAACAACTGAAGGTTTATATTTAATTAATTGGTGAAAGAACAGTAGCAGTAAGCAGTATTAAATAACAGTAAGCAGTATAAACAGTAAAAACGTTTTATGTGTAAACTAGTATATAACCCCGTCAAAAATAATGAATGTTGATCTGTGTTTCATTTTTATAAGATTTCATGCAAACAGAATGAAGATTTTATTATTGAAGGGTTTGTATTGTATAAAAGTACATTTAGAAAAGGCAAATAATTTCTGCAAATACAAATGATGAGGATATTTTTTAACTCAATATTCAATTTATGAAATAATTCAATAATTGGACAGCACAAAGAACGGTATTTATTATATCAATAATAATAATTAGCAAAGTGAAATACAATTTCTGATGGTTTTCACAAAACATTAAAATTTAATATTCAATGCGTTAAAGTTATTTTATTTTAAAATATGTGATTTTTATAAAAATGAATGAATCTCGAAAATGAATGGCTCACTAAACCTCTTTCCATAGGGTCTTTTCTCATTGATTAATGGAGCTTTATGTTTCGTTTCCATATATGCGGATTTGGCGCCATCTATGGACAATTAATATAAACGAAGGAACTTTTTGCTTAAAATGTAGTTTTTTTAATAGGAAATATGCAGAACGCATTGATTTAATTCAAGATCAATTTTCAAAAGCTTCAGCTATATAACTTTAAAATCTCATTCGGTATAAGGGGCATTCTCACAATCTTTTAACTTTCATGTTCCTGAATAATAATTTTTTATTTAATACACTTTTTTGTGTTTTTTTTATTTCATATCCTTGGGAACATCCCAATGCATGATTGCACAACAATATTAACGAGATAAATAAGTTTTGGACGATGTTGGGGGTCCAAACACATGGAAAACTCATCTATCGTCCCGTGTCCCTGATGCTGATTTTGAAGTTTGGAACTGTCTGGATAAAATTGTTTCAATAAAAATATAATTCGATGTAATTTTTTTCTGAAACTGAAACTATTGTTTTATATAAATATGTAGCTAAAAATTAACCTGCACACATTTTTAGGGTTGATATTATTTTTTGAACTCTGTCCCTGGATTTTAGATTTTTTACCATCCCTCTCCTAAAATGATACAGAAAATCACTTCAGATGCAGCGACGGAATTTTTTTCAAGTTTTTGCTCATGCAGAAGTATGCTAGAGAAAGAATATCTAAAATTCTTTGACAGGAAATTTACTGCAGAATATAAATAAGCATTTAAATATCAATTTCAAGCACCGTGGCTTTATTGATAGTCTTACCGTCCGCAAGGTTTAATCCTGCAATTTTCGAGGTAAATTAATTATTATTATTATTTTTTAATTTAATCCAATGTAAATAACTGTTTCTAAAAATCAATGAATATTTTCGCTACCACTTAGTCTTAACATGATCTGCCTAAAATAGGTGGTAAGTTTCCTTGCTGTTCCATCCTTACAGTCCCTTTTTTCCCAATTTTGTTCCTTTTTCCCCATTTTGTTCCTTTTTTCCCCATTTTGTCCCTTTTTTCCTATACCATCCCCTTTTTTTACATTACCGTCCCTTCTTTAACACCCCTTTAAGAAAATGTTATACTAAAATTTTGCACTAAAAATACTACATTGTCATTATTTCTTATTTGAATATCCTGTGGGTACTATGCAAATTCATTATAAGTAAAAAATTAGAATAAAATAAAAAGTTATAGTGGTAAAATGGTAAGGAAAATTAAACTCGCAAGTTTAACTTAAACCTCAGTTAAATAATTTTTTTTTTCGCTGCTGACCATTTTTTCTTTATTTTGAATCATTATAGCATTCGTCTATCAGATTAAAATATTATTTTATCAAGTTTAATTTCGCCAGATTTTTTTTTTCTCAAAAGTCAAAAGATTGTGAGAATGCCCCATAAATGAAATCAAAATTATTATTTTTATTATTTATCTCGTAAAATTTTAATTCATTTTATCAATTCTTAAGATATTAGCTTACGACCACTTGAAATTTGATTGCGATGTAAATAAAATTTATACTTATAAAATATAAAGTATAATTAAAGCGTAAGGAATATATGAGGGGATAGTAGACCAAGTCCATTAAAAAAAAAATTATATAGTCCATTTAGAAAGTGCATAAAATCTGTTTTATTCACTCCCACAGTGAAGCCTATAAACAGATACCATATACACATACACTGAGCTCCAGAATAATGCTATTGTGGAGCTCACTGACCATAAATGAGAAAGTATGTGAAAACAGTCTTTGTTCACTGTTGGAGTAGATAAAACGATTTTGTGCATCTTCTATAGGGTCTATCTCATTTTTTTTTTAAATGGCCTTGGTCCACTATGGTTGTGAGCCCCTCATATAACACCATGTACTACATATATTATTTCAATGCAGAAAAAATTTCGATTTTTAACGTACTAATATTTGAAGATAACTTTAGCGTGAAAGCAAAATTGTAATTTAATAACAGAATGTGAAAAAATAATGCATAAACAAAATCATATAATACATTATCAAATTGTCTATTTATGTACATTGAGGTTTTGGGAAAGTTGACTGTAGATCTAATGCAGTTTTTCACATTAAATGTATTTTTCGATCATTGCAGTAATTAATTAACCTCAATAATTGAGGTAAACCTGTATATAAAATTTAAAAGGATTTGACCATTAAAAGTGGCTTATTAAATCGACAATAAAACCTTTGACTTTTGTGAAATACTTTCGACAAATATGACATTTCGACTTTTGTGGATTATATTTCGAACATTGTGCAATATTTTCGTAAAATATTTATGACAGTTTTAGACTAATGAGTGAACAATATTGTTTTTTGAAATCTCTGAATTCTTATAAAATAATGTGCTGTGTTTTTTTTTTTGTGTGTGTGTGTGTTTTCTTAATCTATAAACGAGAAATGATTTTAGTTTTTTTTTTCTACACCGTTACAATATTCAACAGCTTGAAAGCAATAACTACAAAAATTGTTCAAAAAATATCCATTTAAAAAATATTTAGCTTTGTAAGATTTTTCTGTGTTTTCTAACCTGTTAAGAGGACAGTTTACCTTTTCAACAATTTTGCTTTTTTAAAAATATATATATATATGGTTCCAATGCTGAACTCACTACATTTCAATATTCACTAAAAGTACATTTTGGAAAAAAAAAATTAACTACATATTTAATTAAAAGTTTTAAAATGTTTTAAATTTTTTTTATTTTTAAAAATCCCTACTATTTATTTAAATATTGATACTTTTGTCCAATTTTTTTTAAAGATTTTCAAATGTGTATTACACAAGACTGCGTATGGATTTTTAGATACATCTAATATTACATTTAATATAATTTTTTTACTGATATATATAGTGTAAAACGATGAAATCTAACACATCTTCATTTACTTTTTTTTTTTTTTTTTTTTAATAACAAAAAACCTGAAGGCTAATTCCATGCGCAGATTTATCACATATATAATAAAGAACATGTACTAAAAAGTTTAAATCTCTATCTCAAATACCAAAAACAAGCCTTAGAATTTTTAAAACATGAAAGTGAAGAAAATATGAACAGCCATTGTGAAAAGCCATTTAAAGTTTTAATTTGTGTGGGTAATTGCGCTGGGTGTATTGACAAAATTTACAGTATCTCGCGATATCATTGCCGTATGAGTAAAAATGAGGCGTCGAATTATTCACAATTAAACAGGATTTCATTTATCCTTCTATATATAAAAAAAAGTAATGCTTTGGAAATGAACCAATGAAAATCTGCGTAGATACTGCGAAACGTAGCTGATTGGTCAGTGCTTTCTGAAGCTATACCAAGGAAAGGGGTCCCGGCTCTGTCGCCAAACAGCGCCAAGTTTATCGCCAACTTGGCCATATATCGCCAAATTTGTCGACCAAAATTATTCGCCAAAAGTGAAGCCAACTTGGTGCTATTTCCAGTATTTCGCCAAATGTCCATAGACTCCCATTGAAATCCAATAGGGTTTACTTGCTTGCAGAAAATCAACAAATTGAGATATTTCAATGCAACAAGAACTAATATTAGCTAATGAATAGAGCTTAATTGATCTATTTACTTTATTTTTAAGCTCAAACACTACTTATTTGAAATATTCGTAACACTATATATATAATTTTTATTTAATTTGTAATTATTCAAAAAAATTTCAAAAAACCTTTTTTTAATGATTTTATATTTAATAATTCTTTTAATTATGAAACTCTGTAAGCTCTAATGATTACCTGCTTGGAGATAAGGAAATAAAATCGTCGGGAGTTGTGGAGGAGCTCGTTTATACCAAGTGGAATCTAAAAATTGAATGCATAGAAAAAAAGGAATCGCGAAGCGATGCAGAATGGAAAGGCGAAATAATTTCTTCTGAAGTTTGCTAGAAAACAGGGTTTGCTTCGTGATACCGAACGTAATCGCGGAGCGTTTACGCAGGGTGTTGTTGAGCATAGCGAGCAGGGGGGCGGAGCCCTCCTAGTATTTAAAAATAAAAAAATAATAAAACATTTTTTGATCAGTTTTGAGATAAACTGTCCCTTAAGGTAGAGTATTTAGCAAAAAATATTAGTGTAGGGTTTTTATTGTATCAAAACCGTTTGTTTTCCAGGCATTGTTTGACTGAGTACTAAAGCAGTGGAGATAGAGACAAAACTTGGAGAAAATAAATTCTCTATCATGAAGGCTTTCGACAAAAATAACACAGATAAATGGCGATCTCAAGGATATGTTATTGAATTAATGTACATTTAAAAAATAAATAAGTTAAAATATTATATATAAATTTATAGATAAAGTTATAAAAATTATATATGAATTTTCGTAAGGCATTTAATTTTTTTTTTCATGTACTTACTTGAATTCCTCATGCATCTTTTTCATGAATATAGATTTTTTAGAGTCAGCATTAAAAAAACTTGAAATAAATAGAAAAAAAATACAATCTTGTTTCAAGAAAACGCTATATGAAATATTTTATTAATCTATTAGTAAGTCATTCAAACAAAACCTTAGACTCGACCGTTCATTTCACTGTCTGAATTTCTGCTTATGTTTTTTTTTTATATTGTGTGAAATGTCATTTGTTTACCAGACATCCAGACATTGACTAAACATACAGAAGCAGTGAAGATCGAAGCTAAAGGGTATAAGAGTAGAGGAATATAAATGTTCTTTCATACAGGATTCCAACGAGAGTAGTGCAGATAAATGCCGTTCTTAACACGATATTCTAGCATTAAAGACACATAAAAATAAAGGAGTTAAAATAGCGCACATAAAATTATATTTTCTGATAAATTTGATACTCCTAGAATTAGATCTGATTTTTTCCCGTCTGACACCATCCTGTCATTGTTATGTCACGAAATGCTTGTTCAAAATGCGAACTTCTGCTAATTTCTGAAAAATTCGTTATTTCGATAAGAAAAATGCTAAAAATTGCTCGATTTTTTAATACCCGAATTAAAATATCTGTCATTTTTATATCATTACTTAGAAAAATGATTTCTTGAAAGTATCATAAAGTAGCGAGTTTGGATTGGCGATGATAATTTTTTGCAATCAGAATCCAAATACACTAAAATAATGAAATAATTAACAAGTAAAAATTAAATTTTAAAAATCAAAAAACCCGACTGCGTAAAAAACGAACTAATTATTTCTCATCAATGTAAAAATATTTTTTTATATTACTTACCTATTTTTTTATATACTTCTATTGATGACTTTTAACTTGTGTTTAATTGTTAGTTCCTATCTATAAACACAGTTTTTATGAGGCCTATAGATGTATATGATGGTTAGAGTTGCAGTAAAGCTAGAAATCCTACCTACACAACTTCCAGGTTGTGTAATATTTAAACGGAGCTTCTGACTGTAAAATAGTCAATGAAGCATTGTCTTCATTTAGAAAGACCTATCGAATGATATGCCACTCAATAGGGTGCGTAATTTTTTTTTCATCTCTACCACCATTTTGTATTTTACGGCCACCATTTTGAATGTATAAAAACAAAACCTAGCCTATAACCATCGGACGGTTAAGACGAATCGATAGAGACCTCATTTATTAAAATCCATCCAGCAGTTGGGATGTTTCGAGGGTATAAAGAAATCCTCATACCCAGATACGCGTGAAACACATAACCCTTCTTGGCAGTCGGGTAAAAATTGCAATTTTATTGCATGTGAAAGTTATGCGAGTTTTATTTTAATTGGGAAAAAAAAAACATAAGTATCATGGTATCGAAAAATCCTAGACAGTCTAATGATCAACCTTTCGGAAAAATGGTTCTCTAAGCATCTAGCAGATAGTTATCCCGTCATTTTTGTAAACGCTTTTGAATACGTGAACCTAAGCGATCAATTCGAATTCAAATTTATCAGAACTTCTAGGAATCCACACAAAATAGTAATATTCAAAATGAAATTTAAAATATATTATTTTAGAATAATAGTACAGCATGTTTCAAAATTACGTGAGCAATTTAAAATCGTTATATTTTATTCGTAAACTGTTAAAATAAGGTATAATTCCACACATAGATAATGTAAAAGTCCAAGATTAAGTGGCAATGGCTATCGTAAAAATTAATGCAAAAAATGCTTAGTATAAGCGCTATTTCTTGTTCTGCGTACGTCATCCCTATTCACACTCGTTTAAGCATATTTATACAAACCACGTGGAAATATGCAAAGGACATTGTTTAAAAAAAAAAAAAAAAAAAAAAAAAAAACACCTTCACTGAGATGTGCGTGAACGTACAACTGCAAGCTACTGTACAATATAATACTACAAAAAACTTATTTTTAACAGCTATGGCAGAATCATTTAAAAAGAAAACTGAATAAATGTAAAGAAAAAGGGAGTTATTTTTAGAGTTAATAGTTCACCCATTTTTAAATATAAATATATTTTTTTTATAATGGAACAATTTTATAATAAAAATAAAATTTCTACGTCATGCATCTATTGCTTTTACCCTCAAGAGATTCATATATATATATACCTTATATATATTTATATATTTTTTGATTATTTTATACGCTTAAAATTCTGATGTACGTGATTTAAAATCATAGTAAATATTTGTTATCGCACACTGAAATTTTAAACTTTTCATTTTATTATTTTTTTCATAAATTAATATCGAGCTAAAATAATAATAATAGTAATAATAATAATGTTTTGTTAAGCATTTCTCAGGGTAGTCAACAGGTAATTAAGTAACATTAAACATGAAAATGAAGCACTGATAGATGGTAAATTTACAGCAGCAGCAATGCTAATATTAAATAAAATAAAACTAATATAGCTGCATTTTTTTATAATTGTTGCATGAAAATGAATGTTCAAAGAATGTAATCAAGAAGAAGGATGGAAAAGTTATTTTCAAGTACTAAATGTATTTTTTTATGTTTACATTCCTTTTTGGAAGTGATATGTATTTATAATTGATTCCTCAAAAAATAACTTTAAAAAATTAATTTTAAAACGTTTAAGTTGAAATTATCGTTTCTATGGAATTTTGATTAATATGAATTTACGTTTCCAAGAAAAGATGAATAATTGAGTTAATTTCAAACTGAAATCGTTAACAACTTTCAAAACTGAATTTTATATCTGTTAAATAAAAAAAAAAAAAAAAAAAAAAAAAAAATGTAAACTAACGATGAAAAGGGACTTATAATTAAATTTCAACTATTGTAATTAAACTGAAAGAACAAAAATTATGATAAAATTATATGAAAATCACTTGAAATCTACAAACTAAGTTAATATTTGTTAAGATGATAAAAATACATTTACAAGGCAAATAAATACATTTATTTAATCAGATAGACAAGTTTCATCGCTCAGACGGCAACATTCTCAAAATCTGTAAAGATACAAATATTTTCGAAAAATAAATTTCATTGAAAACTGGTAACCTTTACAGATTGATTTTAATAATAATAGAATATTTTATCTATCAAGATTTACGCAGTAAGAATATATGTAATGATTCAGCCTCCATTAAGCTACCTAAAATTTGGAAAGAGATGATCTGCAGAATAAGAAACAATAGTGTAAAATAATTCCCGTTCAGAAATATCCCATTTTTTTATTGCACTTGATTTCATTATACATGAGATCGCGTGATTTTTGTGTACCAGTTTTTAATCAAAAAAAAAAAAAAAAAAAAAAAAAAAAAAGCGAAAATATTTGTAACATTATAGATCTCAAGAATATCACCGCCTGAGCTCAATAAATAAAAGTATTTTTTGCCTTGTAAATTTATTTTTATATAATTTAGCAAACATTAACGTTGTTTGAAAAATCATGATATTTTCTTAACTCTAGATTAAAAAAAAAAAAAAAAAAAAAAAAAAAAAGGCATACTTACACACATTATTGCAGAATATAAACATCTTTTTTTATTTTTAAATTTAGTATTGCATATTTAGTCTACAAAATAAAGAATATTTAATATATATTGCAATTTTCTTAATAATTTCATTTTTTTTTTTTTTTTTGAGAGTTTCTGTTGTAAAGCAAAGTTACCTTTTAAAATTTGTTCATATCAATAATAATGATTTAATATTTTTAGTTTCACAACTAAAACATAGCAATATTCATATTTTGAAAATGTATTTAAACTCTAGAGAATAAACAAGAGCTAGAATGGAATAAAGGTTAAATAATTTTTTTTAAAAAATGCTATGAATTTTTTTTTCTGAAGATAAATTGAATCATTTTAAACAAACAATACATAGCCATGAATATTAAAAATGTATTTATACTCTAGAGAATAAGCAAAAATTAGAATAAAATAAAAATTTTAAAATAAAATTTGAAAAAATACAATGAATTTTTTTTATCTGAAAATAAACCTAATTATTTTAAACAAACAGTACATGACCATGTATTACTGTACTGTTTCAGCATTTTAAACAATGAAGGAGACGACGTTATTATAAATGACGCATCAACTTAGAATGTGAAACAAAAGTGATCCTTTTAATAAACATTAATTATAAAATGAAACATTTATGTACAGATTTTTTGAAATTTTAACTTAATGAATATTTTTTTTTTCTAAGAAATGCGCGTTATCGCTATTTTATAGCTACACTAAAGAAAAGTCATTATTGTACTTGAAACAAAGTGCGTGTGTGTGTGTGTGGGGGGGGGGTGACATTTTACATAATGCAATTTTATAAATTGGCATTAAACTTGCAGCGCTTCTACATATTCCTTGAATATTAAAATAATCCCAATGAATTTTTCTCAGAATTCCCTGGTTATGTTCTCTATTATATTGATTAACATCCATGTACAGACTTTTTGAAATTTTAACTAATAAAAACAATCTTTTTTTCTAAGAAAAACATGTTATCTCTATTTTATAGCTACAGTAAAGAAAAGTGGTTATTGTGCTTGAAACAAAGAGGGAAGGGAGGGAAAATGACATTTTATATAATGTAATTTTACAATTTGGAATTTAACTTGCTACGCATCCATATATTTCTTGAATACTAAATTAATCCCAAACAATTTTCCTCTGAATTTCCTTGTTATATTTACTAACATATTGATTAACATCCATTAATATGTTAGATTTTCCTATCCACTATTTTGACGCAAAGTATAGTTCAGTTTAACTCATCATATGGACTCACATAAACCTATGCTTAAACATGTGCTTAAAGAAAAGGAAAACTTAAACTTTTCTAATTTGATTTATATGAAAGGCTTTTCTACTATCCCGAATGAACCTTTGAATCCACAAGAAATGCCAAAATAAATTTATGTTAATGTGAGTATAATTAATTCCATTTTCCCTTTAAATGATCAAAATACTGTCAAATTATTTTACAATTCAATTATGATTTTCTGTTTTATATATACAACTTGTGCAATTTCAAAACATTTAAAATCACATACTTCATTAATGTGAGACCATTCATATAAGTAAAAGATTAAACTATACATTTTGAGATCAAATATACAATCCAATTTCAATAGAAACTCTTATATTAAATATACATTAATTTTCAAGGATTTATGCATCTGCGTTTGACTTCGGTAGCAATCTATGACATTAATAACAATAATAGTCTATAAAAATTGTAGCAAACCTGAAAAAGAAATTCGAATCAAAAGTTTTCACTCAAAGTTTCTCTCTTTTTGAAACAGTTTTGAATACTGACTAGTTGTAATCAGTAGCGCCAACTTTTGAAAATATTGGGTGAGCTCAAAATTTTTTGAGTAAATACAATTTTAGTGGGTATGTGTAGAGATAGGAACGGGGGAGAGAAGCGGATGACTTAAGAGGGTAATTCAAAGTAAAATGGTTTTGATATGTAAAATGGGAAATTATTGTAATTTAATTATAATTTAATGAATAATTTCATAAAATTACATTCTTATAAGTTATTTTTTATAAATATATTAATATTTCTTATAAATAGCATACAAATTGCTAAATATTGAAAGTGAAAAAAATTAAATGGCAAGAACAACATACATTTTGATTTTGTCACCAAAGTGTTTTATTGATTCAAGACATTGAAACACATGACAAAATATGCAGGCTTTTTTTCGAGAGAGAGAAATTTAATTATAGATCTGCCAAAGGCGTTTTCAGTGCTCCTGTAAGTCTAATTCTTTCCAGTCCTTATTATTTTTTAAACAAAATTATTATCAGAACGTCAATAAAACCGAATTTCATTTCAGCGATTAAATAAATGAATGAATGAATAACTAAATAAATCCATGGAAATTGGGTGGGCGGAGAGATAAAATTAATGGGTGGGCTTACGAGCCACAGGCCCATATAAGTTGGTACCAGGGGTTGTAATGATTTTTTACCTCCTACGCAAGAAACAAAATTCAGAAACGTTGATGGCAAATAACATGCAAATAACATGCAAATAATTGGACGAAATTTTTCAAGAAACTTTTTTTGAAAATATCAGAAACTCCTAGTAAACTAGATTCAGTTTCCTTCAACTTAGACACAGGAATGTTTCAAAATAGAAAACCAGAATTGTCCAGGAAGTTAGTTTTGGGCAACCAGAAGTCCGTTATATATACTAGGAGCATTCCTGTCCCTACATACTTGTATAACCGAGTTCGGTTGTTCAAAAATCAGGTAAGCAGCAAAATAAAATAAAAAGAAAACAAATTACGGTTGGAGAGAATCGCAGCGATGTCTCTAATCACGAGGATAAATAACTCGCAAAAACATACTAAATTGACGGACAAGAAATCTTTATTTTATATCTTCCAGGAATTAAGGGGACCGGGAAAGCAAAACTCAAACAAAAAATCGATTTTTACTTTTTTATATCATTAAATAGTTTAAACTTTTATCTTTCCAACGATGTTTATATATATATATATATATATATATATATATATATATATATATATATAAAGTGTTGAAATTATTCATTCTTTCTTCACTGCTTAATGGCCCTTTAAATCTTTAATTGACTTTTTCTCAAAACCTTGATTTTTCATGTTTATGTTCTTTTTTTTTTCAATATCTATTAAAGTTAAGAACTCAGATTTTTTTAAGTACTCATATTGCGTTATATTGTATACTTTAACACAGGGATTTAATGATTTGTTGAGAATTATTTATTTTAGGCAGTGAAATCTTATCAAAAATGCTAATTTAAAAATTACTTTCAATAAATAATTAATAATTAATTTTCAATTTCACTTAGAAAGAAAATAGTCTGTTAAAATACGTAAATTATGTTATTCTAACTACTCTAAGAAATGTAGACCACTATCATTCACCATTTCTGAGAAAAGAGTACAGAAAGTTGGTAAATTTAACATGGCGGAGATAGGGCTTTCCCGGTCCCTTTAAAGGGTCTCATTCCTTTTGAAATCTTTCCACTACCAGTAAAACAAAATGTGGTTTGGAGTTATCATAATTTTTTTAATACTTATTGAAATAGCTTTGAGTCACATTTCGCGCTTTATAAAATGTAGAAATAAACACTTATAATATAATAAAAGAAATACAGCTCAGTTAATAGTGCAAATTTTTTTTCTCACATGGTATGTCACAATCCGTACAATAACTTAACTTAGAATGGATATATGAACATAAAACTCGCGTTAAAATGACCTCCAAAACATACTTTATAGAATGAATTAATTATATATAAGTTCCTTGACAGAAACTATTTAAACAAGTCAATTAAATTTGAAAAAAAAATAAAAAATAAATCAAAATAAATTCAAAAACAGTTTCTTGAAAATTTATGTCCAAATATTTGCTCGTTATTTGCATTGAACGTCACAGAATTTTTGTTTATAGCGTAGGACAGGGTTGGCGAGCCTATGGCACGCGTGCTAGAGGTGGCACGTAAGACAATTTCTCTGGCGCGCAGAAAAATACATTTTATAATTATTATACAGATAACATTTAATTTCTATTATAATGAATAAAATTTCGTTTCATACGGACAGACTATCACAAATAATGCAATTATTTTTGAATGAAAAGAATTTTCTTTTCTTGTGAGGTTATGCAGCGTTTTTGCGTGTATTTTGCCGTTCTATATGTATTTATAAAGCTGTATTTTTCAAATTATTTTCTTTAGACAGTCACTGCAGTAAGATGGCAAATGGATCCAATTTACAAAACTACCAAAATCTGAATCAGATATAAAGCATTCTCTATCGAACATACACCAGCAAAAATCTCATCAATAATTTTTTGATACGCTGTTTAACGTAACTTGAATAATGACTTTATGAACTTATATAACTAGATTTTGCATAAATAATAAGGTCAAAAATTTCTAAGATAAAATTTAGTGTTTTCATTTCTTTATTACAGTGAAAGTTTATTACATAAACGAATCATATTTACGCATTAAAATTTCATTAATTTAATGGCTTATTCCTATATACAGGAAATAGCATTTTGATTTTTAGTATTTTTTATTTTTAATGTATGAAAACAACTGATTTTTTTAACCAGCGTTTTGTATAAAAATCGTACATAGCAAAATTATTTTATGTCAAAGTGTGGCACGTTGCACTGTTGACAGATATTTTTGGTGAATTTTTAGCACGCGCACGTAAAAAGGTTCGCCGATCCTGGCGTAGAAGGTCAAAAATCATTACAACTATGCCAGTATTCAAGAATATTTCGAAAGAGAGAAACTTTGAATAAAAACTTTTGCTTAAAATTTCTCTTTTCAAGCTTGTTACAATTTTTATAAATGATTAAGAAGCAATGAAAATGTTTAACTATAACAATAATGATTAAACAAACAATGAAAGTATTTAACTATCTCAGTAATATTAATTCATTCTAAACTAGTATGTTGTGACCATCACAAAACTTTCTTCTATATAAATCCCGTCAATTAAATCATTTAAATAATACAAGAAATAACATAAATTTAGCACAAATTCATACCAAAGTATATCTGAATTTGAAGTTTGATGAAAATTAGTGCGTTATTTCTAGACATAGAGCTATAGTGGAAATTCTGAAAAATGTAGCATAGCAGCGCCACCTGTTGAGCGATTTACACCAGAATATAAACAGTACTAAATGATATCAAGGTACACCTGAATCTGAAGTTTGACGAAAATTCGCGCATTAGTTATTGAGATAGAGCAATAGTGGAAATTTTGAAAATTGCATGATAGCAGCGCCACCTGTTGAGCGATTTGCACCAAAACATAAACAGTACTACTTCATATCAAGGTATACCTGAATCTGAAGTTTGTTGACATTTCAAGCATTAGTTCTTGAAATAGAGCTATTGCAGAAATCGCAAAAAATACAGCATAGCAGCGCCACCTGTTCAGTGATTTTCACCAAAATGTATAGAACGTCAATTCATGTCAAGGACTAACTGAATCTGAAGTTTGTTGAAAATCAGTGGATTAGTTCTGGAGATTGAGCTATTGTGAAAATCGTAAAAAATGCTGCATAGCAGCGCCACCTGTTGAGCGATTTACACCAAAAGCTAATCAACACCAATTTGTATTAAGGACTAACTGAATATAAATTTTTATTAAATTCCGTGCATTAGTTCCTGAGATAGAGTGCCCACAAAATTTGTGTCACATATATACAAACAGACAGAGTCACAGACAAACAGACATACCTTTTGTAAAAACATGTTTTTCGGAATCTCTGACCCCTAAAACGTGTAAATCCGTCGAAAACCGAAAGTCGAAAATTTTCACGAATCCAGTACTTTTTTTGTGTAAAGATAGAAGAAAGTAAAAATATAGATTAGAGGTCATTTTATCATAAGTTTTATATTCATACTAGCCGCCTCTGGCGACCAGTTTGGTCTCCCTTAAATGTATGCTATTCATTGTAACATGTTACTTTTATTCATAATATAATTTATATGCTTAATTCTTCGCCAAATCAGGAGATTCTGATAGAGAAAACAATCGCGCCCGTCGGCCTAATCGTTCGGAGTTTTCGTGGTTTTCTTTGGACCGTGGATTTTCCATGCGTAAATACGGATTAGGCTCCCTTAGAAAGACCCCCCACGGAGGTCACTTCTCCAACCCCCCTCGGTCCTATATCCCTAGTGTACACTGTAAAAAAATCCGAACAGTATTCCTGTAGGAATCGGAAAAATAGTTGCCCTTATCGTACCGGAAAATTTTCCGACCCAGCTCGGAATGAAATCCGTAAAAAAAAGGAAACATTCATTAAAACGGTACTTTACGGATTTTATTCCAATTTTACGGATTTTATTCCGATTTTACTGATTTTATTCCGAGCTGGGTCGGAAATTTTTCCGGTACGATAAGGGCAACTATTTTTCCGATTCCTACAGGAAATCTGGTCCTTTTTTTTTCTTTTTCTTTTTCTTTTTCTTTTTTTTTTTTTTTTTACAGTGTAGATAATTGGCCGTCAAAAATCAACCCAACCCTGATATAGAAATTATAAACACTTCGCGATCATCGCAGCAATTCGATATTTTTAGTTGTATTTTTTTTTTTTTTTTTCGGAAAAACCGCTTACTTCACTTAGACATTTATGCTTCTTGTTCGTTTGATTATCAGTTGCAATACGTTCACTAATGAGATTTTTAAACCTATTAAGTAATCTTCCGTAATTGGGTGCCTAGCCAATTGGCGTATTTTTGCTATTAGGATTTAGTCAATGATTTTTTTTGTGAAAAGCCTTTAATAATACTCACACTTACATTAAGACAGTATTGTTAATAATATAATTTTAGAGTTTTTCACCATTATCCCGTCGACCACTTCCATGAAAAAAAAAAAAAAAAAAAACTATCGTTAAACTATTCGCCAAACGCCCAATTAAAAAAAAAAAAAAATGGCACCTTCATTTAAAACGGTTGTTGAAACAGATCTATTTTACTAATGCATCATCACATTTTTTGAATGCCTTTTTTAATATCATGACGTCACCGTTTAATGACGCAATTGCTATTTTTATTAAAGAAAAACTAATAAATCTGTAAAACATCATTAAAAATACAGATAAATGTCGGATTAAAAATCACTTCATGACGTAACAAACACGCGAACGAATTTGATGTCAAGTGAATGTGACGTCACGATCATTCAATTTTGTTAAGTGTTTAATTATTGTTTTGTGTTCTTTTAGATTGCTTCAATATTATTTTCTATTTTTAATAATCTTATTTTTAAAAAAGTATATTAAATCACTGTTTTTAATGCGATATTGAAAATGGTAAATGTGATTGGCGATTAACAATCATCTACGGTGATCTATCAACCTGGCACGGATAATACATAAATACCAAATTATCTGACGATGCGATTTGAAATTTTATTCATTAAATATTATTACATGAGTTGGGTTTGTTTTTCAAGAAAACATCGTGAAAGAAGTTGAATTGTACAGAAGTTTACCTAACAGAATGAGATGCTGAACTTTGATTGGCTTACAGGCGTGAAATATTTTTGCATAAAATTCATTGTTGGAGAGCTTGCTGCGTGAATGATTACCTCCATAAATTAATATTATTTTTCGCTCAATGAAGAACGAATCCTTTGTGTTTACTTTGGTGGAAATAGATATTGGGCTGTCAATGTCATTTCAACTGAAGTTATCTCAAAATAAATAAATATTTGAATGTAGCTAATCTCTCAAACATTATAATTTTTTGAATAATAGTTTCTAAAAAGTCTTTCTAAAAGTGTAACTTTTATGCAGTTTTATCCTGTTGGAAACTGTTGATGACAGTCAAATGCTTTGCGCTTTATAATAATGATCTATATAATATTTGGCGAAATATCACCTGCTCTTGGCTAACATTAAAGTACTAAATTGGCCGCCTGGCATATAAAAAATGAAGCGAGTAGCCCCGAACTATTGATGACTGTCACATGACTTGTGCTTTTATTATATACATATTCATTTTAAGTTGATTTATCGTGCGGATTATGACATAACACGTGAAAAAAAATTGCAATATTAACTGTATTTTTTTTTATCATATTTTAAGCGTTTATTTTTACATTTTATAAAACATTTACTATGGCTTAAATATATTACATAGATTTATGTAATTTTAATAAGTATTTTGAAAGTTATGGGAACTTGAAACCACATCACTTTTCATTGGCTTTCACCGCCAATTCCAAAAATTTCAGATTTTTGGTGTCAGATTTCAAAAGGTATGACACTTCTCAAATATTTTGACAAAACTTCTAGTTTTTCATCACAAATTATCTCCAGTTTGATATAACGATTCCTAGTGGCACTATACATGTGATTTTCCAGATAAGAGTTTAGTGCAAAATTCGGCCACGACATAAAGTTCGTAAACTTGGATGACCTCCATTACGACTTGCGTTATTCAGCAGCACCTGTAAAACAGATTCTTCCGCAACAAGTATAGTGACACAGGGAAGATATTTTGAATCCCTTAGAACACCATACATGCGTTTTGTCATTTATACGATTTTTAAATTTATACGTTGTTCGCTAGAGTTCCAGTTTTGTCTTATTCGTTTTAATAGAAAAGTGCTTCGTTCATACGGCCAATGATTTCGTTTATAAATTGTTTTTATTCTGACATAAAATTAACTGTAAAACAGGTTCTCCCACAACAAGTATAGTAATGAGGGAAAATATTTTGTATCCCTTAGAACACCATTCATGCGTTTTTTCATTTATACGAATTTTAAATTTATACGTTGTTCGCTAGAGTTCCAATTTTGTCTTATTCGTTTTAATAGAAAAGTGCTTCGTTAATAGGGTCAATGAATTCGTTTATAAATTCTTTTCATTCTGACATATAATTAACTGTAAAACAGGTTCGCCCGCAACAAGTATAGTGACACAAGGAAGATATTTTGAATCCCTTAGAACACCATTCATACCTTTGTCATTTATGTGATTTTTAAATTTATACGTTGTTCGCTAGAGTCCCAATTTTGTCTTATTCGTTTTAATAGAAAAGTGCTTCGTTCATACGACCAATGATTTCGTTTATAAATTGTTTTTATTCTGACATGAAATTAACTGTAAAACAGGCTCTCCCGCAACAAGTATAGAGACACAGGGAAGATATTTTTAATTCCTTAGAACACCATTCACACGTTTTGTCCTTTAAACGATTTTTTAATTTATACGTTGTTCACTACAGTTCCAATTTACTCTTATTCGTTTTAATAGAAAAGGGCTTTGTTAATAGTGTCAATGAATTCGTTTATAAATTCTTTTCGTTCTGACATATAATTAACTGTAAAACAGGTTCTCCCGCAACAAGTATAGTGATACAGGGAAGATATTTTGAATCCATTAGAGTACCATTCATGCGTTTTTTCATTTATACGATTTTTAAATTTATACGTTGTTCGCTAGAATTCCAATTTTGTCTTATTCGTTTTAATAGAAAAGTGCTTCGTCAATAGGGTCAGTGAATTCGTTTATAAATCCTTTTCATTCTGACATATAATTAACTGTAAAACAGGTTCTCCCGCAACAAGTATAGTGACACAGGGAAGATATTTTGAATCCCTTAGAGTACCATTCATACGTTTTGCCCTTTATACGATTTTTTTATTTATACGTTGTTCACTACAGTTCCAATTTACTCTTATTCGTTTTAATAGAAAAGTGCTTCGTTAATAGGGTCAATGAATTCGTTTATAAATTCTTTTCGTTCTGACATATAATTAACTGTAAAACAGGTTCTCCCGCAACAAGTATAGTGACACAGGGAAGATATTTTGAATCCCTTAGAACACCATTCATGCGTTGTTTCATTTATACGATTTTTAAATTTATACGTTGTTCGCTAGAATTCCAATTTTGTCTTATTCGTTTTAATAGAAAAGTGCTTCGCTAATAGGGTCAATGAATTCGTTTATAAATTCTTTTCATTCTGACATATAATTAACTGTAAAACAGGTTCTCCCACAACAAGTATAGTAATGAGGGAAAATATTTTGTATCCCTTAGAACACCATTCATGCGTTTTTTCATTTATACGAATTTTAAATTTATACGTTGTTCGCTAGAGTTCCAATTTTGTCTTATTCGTTTTAATAGAAAAGTGCTTCGTTAATAGGGTCAATGAATTCGTTTATAAATTCTTTTCATTCTGACATAAAATTAACTGTAAAACAGGTTCTCCCGCAATAAGTATAGTGACAGAGGGAAGATATTTTGTATCCCTTAGAACACCATACATGCGTTTTGTCATTTATACGATTTTTAAATTTATACGTTGTTCGCTAGAATTCCAATTTTGTCTTATTCGTTTTAATAGAAAAGTGCTTCGTTAATAGGGTCAAAGAATTCGTTTATAAATTCTTTTCATTCTGACATATAATTAACTGTAAAACAGGTTCTCCCGCAACAAGTACGATGTAGGATTCAAAAGTTCCCGGACTGACTCTATAACTGTAAAAATATTACCAATTTCATTGCTGAAACACATCCGCCTTCGAAATAAGATCCTTTCGTAACAACACACTTTTGCCATCGGCTTTAAAGGTCATTGAAGCACTTCTGGAATCCATTTTTAGCCATGTCCTTTAATTCAGCCTGCGATGCACTTTTAGCTTCATCTAAAGATTGAAATTGACGACCCTGCAAGCGACGTTTATTTCAAGAAACATGATAAAGTCGCACACTGCAAATTGAAATGTCTGAAATTCAGACACTTAAGTGTCTGAAACGGAGTGTTCAATTTTCAGACATTTTAAAATGTCTGAATTTTTTCAGACACTTCAAACGTCTGAATTTCAGACACTTCAAACGTCTTAATTGCAACCATTTTTTTAAGCATTATACGCAGCCATGTTTGACCACGTTGAATCCTAGAAAAATTTTTGGCCATGGTCCTGCCCCCTCCACCCCCATACACTGCGATTTTAGGGGCTCTGAAAGTTGGTATGCAATTTTCTTAAAGCTGTTAATTTAAATATTTTTCAACAATGTACATTATAATCAGTATTTTGAACTTCTAGAGTAGAATACGATTAAAAACTACAAAAAAATATATATAAATGCAATAAAACCTCTCAATAGGGGTTTCAAGGGAATTTATCCACCATTCGTTGCCGAGGTGCATGTGATTGAGAGGTTTTACTGTATTTAGATTTTTTTTTTTTTTTTTTTTTTTTTTTTAGTTTTTAATCTTAGTCGGCCTTAAATGTTCAAGATTTTTATTATAATCGGCCCACTATCGAAAAAATTTAAAATATAAACTTTACAATAATTGCATATCTAATTCGGGGCCCCTAAAATTGTAGGGAGGGCGTAGGGGACACTGCCCAGTTCGCCCATGCTTCAATCAAATCCTTCTTCTGCAAAAAAATCCAACCCTGCATTATGTTCGCTAAATAGAGATGTCCGGTATTCGAAAGTGTTCGTTATGGAGACTAATGGACATTCCCTAATACCGGACAGCTCTATTTAACAAAAACTTTTTGAAAGCAAAATGCATGCACATTTGTTTATTTTTACCTAAAAAAAACCAGACATGTCTGATTCATTGGTCGACACCAAAATCCTCTCTGTGAAAAATAATAGTTGATTCTTATAGATTTTAATCTTCTAAATAAAAATATGGTAACGAAATTACTGTATCACGTACCATTTTTTTTGGTAGGAGAGTTTTGCTTTTAAATTTAAAATTAAGATATTTTATATCTTGCTAAAACATGAGTGAAAAATTTTTAAACCATAAAATATAGATAATAATAGGTAAATTACCTGCAAATAAATGTATAAATACGATTACCAGATTTACAGTGGCATAAGGAATGAAAATATAATAGTGGATAGCAAATAGTAAATTCGGACACGAAAAAGGGAGGGGGGATAAAAAAAATGCTTTACACAAGTATCAACAAATAAAATTTCCATGCTATATTTTGTCACTTTGATATCTAAGACAGTCAAAACATTTCTTTCATGATTTCAATTTTATCTAGCATTGCAAATTAATATAATAATCATTCCATGTTTGTTATTATTATAAAACTGTTTCTCGGAAAAATGGTACGTGCTGGAGCATTTTCAATAACATATTTAGACACTTTACATATCTAGTTTGCAGGGAGAAAAAATTTAATTTTTTTACCGACCAGTGATTATCGAACAAATTCCACAGTCCTATAGTGTCCACTATTGAAGGCAGGTCCTTTACGGTATTCGGATAAATATATATTTTTTGTTTCTAATCTTATCCTGTTCTAAAAGTTCGAAATACTCATTATAAACAGAGCAATGTCGAAAGAGATTTAAAATATCAGCGTTACAAAATTGCACAAAAATTCCCCCCGCCCCTTCAGAAAAAAAGAAAATTAATATCATTTAAAAATTAAATTCTTCTTTTAAATTTATATTGCTACATAGACAAGTTTTTTATACATCAGATGATAATCTCAAAAGCTATTTATTTAATAATAAATAAAAAATAAATAAATATTCTATTTTAAATAACATGCAGAAAAAATTACTTCAAATTTTTAAACTTCTTTCGTCTTAAACATACATTTTAATATCTAATTGTCATTTTTTAAAAATATTTCATGTAAGTGATGATAAATAAAATGATAAAAACCGCAATTTTAATCAAAACTAGTTATGAAAGTAAATGTATATAACTCTAGCTTTTTAAATTTCAAATTTATTTTTTGCTAAAAATAATTAAGAAACAATATTAAAATTGATTTCAAATGAAATTTATATGTATATCTTTAAGGATTTTTAAGTTACAGTAACATGCATAATTACATGAATGTAAGAATATATATTTCTAGAATTAGCTGTTTTTTCGCAAACAGATTCAAACCTTACTTATATTTCATGCAATATTTTATGTGGTACTATAAACAAAATATCAAAACCACTTACTGTTATCGATATCCTTGCCTTGATTTAAAATAACTGTCATAGTGAATGAGTAACAAAATACTTGCAGCTTTTTAAAAGAAACCCCTTCATATATCCTACTAGTCGTGTTAAAATAATGAAAATTTTCCATTCTTAAAACACAACCCGTGGGACTAGTTTGTAAGTCTGGGGCTAGTTCTTATTCACAAAGTTCTGACGAGATGAATAACCTTATATTATCGATGAAAAGCAATAAAAAGTAATGCTATCTCTGTTGCGCGCTCTTTGTAGAATTCTTGGATGTAATTTTCAAGTGTTTCTTTTCCGTTGTTGTATAAAAATCTGAAACACATATGATTCACGCAGAAATCCAAAATGCAAGAAACTTCTAAATATAACACTTCTAGAAATGACGCAGCCACAGTAGAATTATAATGGCAAAACTTTTCACAGTAAAAAATAGGATCGGTTAAAGATGTGAACTGTTGGAAAACGTTTACATTTGAAAGCGACATTGGACTCTTGAACTCGAATTCGGCTGACAAAGGGAAAAAAGAGTCAGCATTACGTCAGTCATTACGTCAGCATACGGTTTACAGTATGATAAGTTCATTAAAACTTTTTTATTAGCGGGAAATGGAACGTTGTATAAGAAGAAATCAGAAGCATTTTACTTTCTTTATTTGGCATTTTTCGTAATGCTTACACTTATAAATTATCTGAATATAGTTATTACAGTTTTTATACTTTCAGGCAGAGGGTGAAAAACATATGATAAATTTAAAAAATCGTCCTAACGCTTCTAAATAATACATTTATTATGCATAATCACAGACACGAGGGCGGTTGCAGGCCATTTCCCTTCCCTGTATTTTGAAATTTACTGAATTAAATTGTCTTTATATTTAAAAATAATAATAAAATTTATTCTTCCAAATTATTACATAATTAAAGACTAAGACAAAAAGGAACTAATAAATTTTTGTAAGAGAAACACCTCCCCCCTCCCTTCCTAAACCACTAATAGAAATATTTTTTTAATTATTTCTTTTTGACGTTCATATATTTTAATTTATCTTAAATTGGAAGATAAGGGGTGTTCATAAGGGCAATACCCCCCACCAGAAGGAAAGACATGTTCTGCATTTCGAAAAATGTTGTTAGAAATTTATTTTTGAATATTTAATACTTCTTACTTCTTAATTTTTTTTATATTTCTTTTATATAAAAATTTTTGTACGAGGTGTTCTGACAAAAGATTCTTAGTTTAACTTATTTCATGTTTATATTTTGCATTTTAGTTAGGCGAACTAGGCAGGGGACTCCAGGCACATCTGTTCAACCTTTCCCCTCCATACATTTTTTTTTTCTGAGAGCAATCATATCTCTTTGTATTTAGGGAGCGGCCTTTACATATACAGATGAGAGGAAGTCGTTTTTGAGAAACTTTATATTTTATGAAAAGTTTCTTTAGCTTGTACTTTTGCACCAAACATAATTTAGTTCGAAAGTTAGTAAACGGGCATTTACAATTTTGGCAGACGTCCTCATGGTCAAATAAAGCTGCTTATTTTTTACACTAATACCAAATTTAGTAAATGGCAATGCATTTCATCCATTCGAAAACATTTTCTGATGGTGCTGCCAGATATATTGCGATACAATTGCATATTAGGACACCAGAAGCGAAGGGGTATAAGTCACAAAATTGAAAAAACTGAGATAAGTACACAGGTTATCTGGAAATATTGCTATTTGTTTTATGATTGCTCTCAAAAAAAAAAAAAAAAAAATGTATGGAGGGGAAACGTTGGACAGATGTGCCTGGAGTCCCTTGCCTAGTTCGCCAAACTAAAACGCAAAATATAAGAGATTTTCTAATTATCTGTTGCGTTCTAGAGGTCAACTACTCAAGCTCTATAAATTACTTAACCTCCTTAATCTCTACTTAAAATTTAAAAAATATATTGTACTCCACTTTTCTTCCACAGTTATTGAAATAAGAGTTCAAACACCGCTATGAAATTAGGAACAGTTTCATATTTTAAGTCAGACACATACTATTGATGTTCATCTTTAAATTCATTTTACTCCAAATCTAAAGTTTGTCACTTGTATCCCTTGGCCTCTGGGGTCCTCATATACAATCATCGTTTCATCATATATATAGTATGATACAATTGTATTACATTCAGGCATATAAGTGTCTGAATTTCTACATGTCTTAATTTCAGACACATGATCATTATTCAGACATTTTTCTTAGTTCATTTATACCATGATCACAGTAAGACACCTAAGTGCCTTAAATTTAGACACTTATGATGTCTGAAAATTCATATTCAGACGTTTAAGTGTCTGAATTTCTTTTTCAGTCACATATGTGTCTGAATTTAAGACGCCTCTATTTGCAGTGCAGGTTGAGAGATCAGGGGAGTAAGGAGGATGTGGCAAAACAGTTGTTTTCGTTTTCGTAAGAAAGTCATTGACAATGAGGGATCGGTGTGCAGGAACGTTGTCATGCAAAAGCACCCATGGCTGCTTAGCCCACAATTTTGGCCTGTTCTTCTGGACCGACTCACGCAAACGACGCAGGATGTCTACAGAGAGTTCTTTGTTGACAGTGCGTCCTTCAGGGATAAATTCCAGATGCACAATGCCCTGGATATCGAAAAATACCTCTAGCATGACCTTCCCTTTAGAGCGATCTTGGCGGAATTTCCTCTTCCGTGGTGATTTCCAAGTTGCCGATGCTCTCTTGGATTGTGGATCGTATAAAAAACACCATTTCCAGTCTCCAGTAACAATTCTGCAGAGTAGGGAAGTATCTCTGTCAACAGCCGAGATTAAGCCTCCCACCACTTCAATTCGAATTGCCTTTTGGTCTTCGCCTAACATGCATGGTCGTCGATTTCAAACTTCAGATGAAGTAAAAAGTGCATCGCAGACTGGATTAAAGGGCATGGCTAAAAATGGATACCAGAAGAGCTTCGATGACCTTTACAGGCGATGGGAAATGTGTATTGTTGCGCAGGGTCTTATTTCGATGGCAGGTGTGTTTCAGCAATGTAATTGGTAATATTTTTACAGTTATAGAGTCAGTCCGGGAACTTGAATCCTACTACGTAAAGTGCACAGGGAAGATATTTTGAATTCCTTAGAGTATCATTCATACGTTTTGTCCTTTATACGATTTTTTAATTTATATGTTGTTTACTACAGTTCCAATTTACTCTTATTCGTTTTAATAGAAAAGTGCTTCGTTAATAGGGTCAATGAATTCGTTTATAAATTCTTTTCGTTCTGACATATAATTAACTGTAAAACAGGTTCTCCCGCAACAAGTATAGTGACACAGGGAAGATATTTTGAATCCCTTAGAACACCATTCATGCGTTTTGTCATTTATACGATTTTTTTAATTTATACGTTGTTCACTACAGTTCCAATTTACTCTTATTCGTTTTAATAGAAAAGTGCTTCGTTCATACGACCAATGATTTCGTTTATAAATTGTTTTTATTCTGACATATAATTAACTGTAAAACAGGTTCTCTCGCAACAAGTATACTGTCACAGGAAATATATTTTGTATCCCTTAGAACACCATTCATGCGTTTTGTCATTTATACGATTTTTAAATTTACATGTTGTTCACTACAATTCCAATTTTCTCTTATTCGTTTTAATTGAAAAGTGCTACGGTCAATGATTTAATTTATAAATTCTTTTCATTCTGACATAAAATTAACTGTAAAGCAGGTTCTCCCGCAACAAGTATAGTGCCACAGGGAAGATATTTTGAATTCCTTAGAACACCATTCATGCGTTTTCTCATTTATGCGAATTTTAGATTTAACGTTGTTCACTACAATTCCAATTTACTCTTATTCGTTTCAATAGAAAAGTGCCTCGTTCATACAGTCAATGATTGCGTTTATATATCGTTTTTATTCTGGCATAAAATTTAAAAAACTAGATATTTTGCGAATGCTTCTATTTTATTTTTTTATTTTTTTCATTTCAAATGTCAGACAATTTTATTATAGCAATTAATTTAGTTATTGAATAAAATACCTAGATATGCGAAATATTCAGAATAAGAGATGAATTACAAAATAGAAATAGACATTCATTTGACGAATTTACCAGTTCAGTTCAAGGTAAACAAATTTACAGACCTTCCATCAGAATTATTGAATTTAAATTCTGAGATACTGTATGTTTCTAAAATGAAAACAGAGACAGAACAGCTGCAAAAAAAGCCGTCCAATTGTCACCACTAATTGCTAATAGTATTCTTCGATTTATTTAATGACAGAATTTCAACAATCACATTAGGCGAAGAAAATTATTTAAAATTAGTTGTGAGAATTGACCTACCTGCTGGTGCAAAGCTGTTCCACCACTGAAAACTGTATTATTAATATGCAAAATAGAAATAAAATCATAAGATTAAACGCAATATTTCACCTTGATTCAAACATAAAATATTTAATATGAACTTTAAAAAGTTCACTGTTTTACTTAAAAGACCACTCAAATAACAAAAGAGATGTTTAAAGTTAAACATATACATTTAAAAAAAATTGTATATTTTTAACAATAATAAAATAACAATTAAAAAAAAGAGAAAAAAGCAATTTAACAAATTACAACGACCATTTGGAAAATGATTTTTTCAAAGACTAAAATTTAAGATATAAAAAATCGCGCGGAGTTGATCATACATTACGTACGCCATGAATTAAACATTAATAGTGTTATTACACGTAAAAATTGCCTGCGATTTGTCAGATTTCCTGAAACTTATGTATTATCCACCTGAAGCTTACGTATTATCCAAGCATTTCATTATCTGTTCGGGAAAAGGCTTTTCCATCGTTAGATTTCCAAGAAATCTGACGACCAATTTTAAATGAAATTTCATTTTTAAACTTCTAAACATCCCACAATATTACTTTTTACACCGTCGTATAGAGAAAAAAATGTACTTTTAAATGCAATTTGTTTGAAAGCTGTATCTCAATTTGTTTGTGAGATATTAATTTTTTTTTTGTAGTTTTTATAACTTTTTTGTCATAGTGGCAACAGAAGTAGCTATCTCTGTTGAAAATAAAGGGAAAGTACAGATTACTGTATAGACTAGGGATGCACAACCTGTGGCCCGCGATGTGTTAACGTGTGGCCCGCGAGCTTCGTCAATTTATAACTGTAAAAATTAATAATTTTTGTCCATAAGTTGCCGGAAAAAATCTCCAATTTGTCGGAGGAAAAATGGAAAATTTCGTCAGTCAGTTCTCAATCTTGAAATTTGTCGATCATGCGCGGAAAAATCACAAATTTCGTTGATCGGGAACGGAAAAATCGCGAATTTCGTTGGCCGAGTATGGAAAAATCGCGAATTTTGCCGATCAGTCTTGGAAAAATCGTAAATTACGTTGATCGGGCACGAAAAAAATTGCGAATTTCGTTGGCCGAGCACAGGAAAATCGTGAATTTTGGCGATCAATCTCGAAAAAATCGCAAATTTCGTTGATCGGACACGGAAAAATTATCAATTTTGTTAATGATGCGCGGAAAATTTGCTAATTTTGTTGATCGGCTGCGAAAAAATCGTGAGTTTCGTCAGTCGCGAAAACAAATCGTGAGTTTCGGCAATTTTGCCACTGGAAAAAATTGAAAATTTCGTCACTCAGTTAGGAATCGCGTATTTCGTCGATCGGGTGCGGAAGAATCGCGAATTTTGTCGATTAAGAGCGGAAAAATCCCAAATTTCGTCGATCAGCTGCGGAAAAATCGCGTGTTTCGTCTGTTTATTGTGAGAAAAAAATTCGAATTTCGTCGATTTGCCGCGGGGGAAAAAATGCAAACTTCGTCAGTCAGTTAAGAATCGCGAATTTCGTTGATCGGGCACGAAAAAAAATCACGAATTTAGACAATCAGGCGCGGAAAAATCGCAAATTTCGTTGATTGGGTACGAAAAAATCGCAAATTTTTTCGATTGTGCGCGGAAAAATTGAAAATTTCATTGATTGGCAGCGGGAAAATCGTGAATTTTGTCAGTTTATCGAGTGAAAAAACACGGATTTTGTCAATTTGCCGCGGGAAAAAATTCCAAATTTCGCTGAAGTCACTAAAGAATCGCGAATTTCATTGTTCAGGGGAGAAAAAAATCGCAAATTTCATTAGTCAGGAATGAAAAAATCGCGAATTTTGTTGATCAGGCGTAGAAAAAGGGGAAATTTCGTTTATCGGGCGCGGAAAAATAGCGTCGATCAGGGGCGGAAAAAATGCGAATTTTGTCGATCGGCTTTAGAAAAATTGTGAATTCTGTCGATCAGGCGCGTAAAAATCGCAATGTTCGTTGAGCGGATGTGTAAAAATCACAAATTTCGTTGTTTGGCTCTTTCTCTCTCCTTCGTTCATAAAGGTCACATTTTTTTCGGCACTAGCCATTTTCATGCGTATATTTATTTTTTAGCACTTTAAAAAAAACAAAATTTACTCCGCCGAATAAAATCAAGGAATATTATCACTCCCTGAAAACAATCATTGCTATATCTGTGTTATACATACAAACGTAAACTGTTGATATATCCTAGGGGAACCTACAGGGGTATCCCCCCCCCCTCTGAAACTAATTTTTTTGTCAAATTATATCTGCCACAGACCACCTCCCCGAAAAAGCATTCTCTCCACGTTACTGATGTGGCCCTCGACAACCCAGACATTTTCGCAAGTGGTCCTTCTCTAAAAAAGGTTGTGCACCCCTAGTATAGACCAATCAGAAAACGAATAAAATGTTGATTAAACCAATAAAAAGCTTCAGATATGCTTTTGATTTCCTACCCTGACGAGGACAATAACCATTTTTCCAAATGGTTAATAACAATAATACATTTATAAAAGAGATGTTTCAAGTTTAAAATATACACTTTATTTAAATAAAATGTATATTTTTAACAATAATAAAATAACAATAATAAATTTATAAAAGAGATGTTTCAAGCTAAAATATACATTTTATTTAGATAAAATATATTTTTTTAACTTGTAGCATCTCTTTTATTATTTTAGTCGCCTTTTAAGTAAAACAGAGAACATTTTAAAGTTCATATTACACACTTTATACAAAATAGAAATTTTAGTGGTCAGCCAAAAGAGAAAGGGCAAAAGTCGGAAAAATATGTTAAATTTATCACCCCAATTATAAAGTACTATCGTTATATATATAAACCAAGTTTTGAAAAATAAGAGAATAGAGAATATAAAAAAGAAAAATGTAAAAATATATATATATATATGTTAAAGATTTTTTTTTATTTGCATCTAGACTATAAGAAAGATAAATATTTATTAATCTAGAAAAACAGAATATAACCACGTACGAAAATATAAAATATCCTCTTGTGAATTACCCATGATTCCGAAAAGTGCTCTTTGTCTTTAGAAATTCCGGAAACCAATATATTTTTTAGATTTAAAAAAGCGTTTATAAAAACAATGTTTCTTTTGCAGTAACTGATTTTCGGAAACTGGGTAGTTTTTATAGTGTATTAAAAAAAATTCTCAAACCGGAATATCGGTTTTTTGGATGTTTCTAATTTTCAAATTAGCACTTTCAGGTGCATAATTAAGCTTAACCCTGCAAAAGTAACAAAATAATGTTAATATTAACGCTGTTAATTTATATTTTTTGTCTGTAAAACTTTTTTTTTTTTTGTAACATGAAAATATTTATTTGTGAATTGATAGCATTACAAAAAAATCTATATCCTGTGTTCAAAAAACTGATTAACACACTATAAAAACTACTCGAATATCTACCAGAATTACTACTCCCTTGTGATGTAATTTTTTAAAGGCATAGTTTTGAACGTGAACATGGGTAAAAAACAGCTTTGGTTTTCTATTGATACTTGTACCTATGAGGAGCTTGTATAAAGCTTGAAATGTCTATTGTATAATTTATTTTATTATGTGATATTAATGTGTGCTTTTTAGTTTTATTAAAGATCTGATTTTAAAGGTCTTTTTAATTTCAATCCTATATATGAACCGTTCAGTGCATAAATCGTTAACTCCATCAAATGAAAATGTTCAGTATAAACAGTTAAAGTTTCTGTAACTATAAAAATATTGTATCTACATAATATTTTTTCTCAGGATATTTTGATTGAACTCATTAATTTTCTTTTAATCAAGGGTAACGTTTTATCACTGTATAAATATATAGAAAATTTTCAGTGTTCCTTTGATTAAAAAAACACACTTAAAATGGAGTTAGCCGGATTGTCTTATGAACGCCTCGTATATAAAATCCTAATGAAACGACTTTATGAAATGACTGACTAAATGAATAAAACGGATATATGGTAATTGCGGGATTTGGAGAACGCTGACGGGAATGAAATTTTACAATGTTGTTACAGTCACCTACAGCATGTTTTTTCTCTAAGAAAATGTATGTAACATTCATAGTTATTTTACAGGGCCACATAAAAGAATACGAATATATGAAACGAATATATGTTAAATGTGGGATTTATAAAATTCTTCAGATATGTAATTTTAACACGTTGTGAATTTTAATACGTGTTTTAATACTTTTTTTTTTTAAGAGGATGCATATATTACTTGTAGTTAGTTAACAGGGCCGCACAAACGAATACGAATATGTGAAGCGAATATATGTTAAATACGCTGTTTGTTGAACACTGACTCTAATGTACCTTTAGTATGTTGTTACAGACAGATAGCAGGCAGGCAGATAGGAAACTGACAGACAGCAGACAGACAGTCGATAGAGTGTAGATAGACAGACAAACAGCAGGCAGATATACATTAGATAGCAGACAGACAGAGTGTATACAAACAGCAAATATATAGGCAGCAGATAGACAAGAAGTCGAAAGAGTGTAGGCAGACAGCAGAAAGCAAACATAAAACAGCGGATAGTCGATAGCATGCAACCATAAAGCAGAAAGATATATAGTAGACAGACTTACAGCAGATAGCAGACAGACATAACCAGATGGCAGACATACAGCATACAGACAGCCGATAGTGTGTGAAGTAGACAGCAGACAGACATATAGAAGAAAGCATGCAGACAGACAGGAAACAGACAGAGAGCAGATAGATAGCAGTCAGAAATACAGAAAATAGAGGGCCGACATACATACAGCGAATAGATAGAAGACAGACATATAGTGAACAGCCAGACAGTATGTAGATAGCGGACAGACAACAGAAAACAGAGGGCTGGCAGAAAGACAGCGGACAGACAGAAGACAGACTGCAGACAAACAGAAAGACACCAGGCAGACAGACAGCATGCAAACAGAATAAAGGCACCAAACAGGCATACAGCATATAAACAGCTGACAAAGTGTAGACAGAAAGCAGACAGCAAACTGACATATAGCAGATAGACAGGCAGACACTAGACAGACAGGCAGAACACAGAGTATAGAAAGACAGCAGAGAGCAGGCATACATACAGCAGACAGTCAGAAAACTCTTAAACAAACTACAGATAGTGAAGAGACAGATATAATAGCAAGTAACAGACAAAAAAAAAAAGACCGACGATGTATAGACAGACAAAATATATCAGACAGACAGAAGACAGGCAGACAGCATACAGACAGCAGACAGGAAAGAGGGAGACAATAGACAAACAGGCAATCAACAAAGGGTAAAAATATACCAGGCAGACAGAGAGACAGAGAGAGAGAGAGAGATACATACAGAGAGACAAAAAAAATCCCAGAGTTGGCGCACGAAGAGTGCAGGGAGCAGAGCCTCCTAGTTAAAATATAAAGTAATGAAAGATTTAAAAATTAAGGAAATGTATATATATATATATATATATATATATATATATATTAAATTAACATAATGAGAATACTGATAACTATTATTGATACACTCTAAAATTGGGAGGAGTGAAAAACTCACTTTTTGAAAGAGTGACAGGCATTTTTACTCTTTTTGGAGTGAATTTTATAAATATACACTTCTTAAAGAGTGGAATTTTCCACTCTCTAGAAAGGAGTGAAATGTCTCACTCCTGAAAGGGTGAATTATGTATGCATTGCTTATTAATCAATCAGAACAGCAAGGCGACGACACCCTTAAAAGATAAGAAAAATGATCACTTTTTCCTCCGCCATCTTAGGATTAACAGATTAGGATATCATTAAAATTATTCTTTATGGAATACATAAAATAAAGGTAAGTCTTATTTAATTTTAAGCATTTATCCGTGTAGATATGTGGAATGTTAAGATTATTAGCTAAGTAGTGTATGTTGTATAGAAAAAGATTGATCATTAGAGTGTTCAAAAGTGATTGTCTGTTATAGTTCTTCATGTAGCGGTTTGAAATGTAATTCTTTTAACAATTGAATACGCACTAGAGATCTGCACGGTCCGGCTCGGGCCAAGCCGGGCAGGGCCTAAATTATTTTTTCTGTACAAAGCCGGGACTGGTTCATTGCAAGTCTTCACGGCCCAAAATTTTCAGTCCTAATTTTGACCCAGCCCTTATGAAAATCATTGTCTCAGCGTGGTCTGGTCCATTCAAAGGTCAGTAAAATTAGGTCTGGCCAAACATTTTTGCAAAAAATGCATACATTTTCAAATGGCCATATTATTCTACACTTAAACATTAAAATTTATTCTTTTTAAAGAACACTAGATTTCTGCGCTTATTAAAATATAGCTAAATTAAAACATAATAAAACGTGTGAAAACGAACCTGCCTATGACGGAACCCAGTTTTAAATTCACTAACGTGTTGATCCATGCATAATTAATATACTAATACATAAGAAAAGAATATATAATACATTTACACTCGCTATGAAGGAAACTTGTCTATAACGCATTTTTTTTTTCCTTTTCTATGCAATTCCGCCTTACTGTATAGCATTTTTCAGATTTTTAATACAGATTTTTAAAAAGACATAATTCAGATTTTTAAAAAAAAAAAATCAATGTATTGTTGAAATTCACTCGGGCCGTGCCGGGCTCGGGCCGAGATTTTAAATATTTTTCCGTGCCGGGCCGGGCTCGGGCCAAACTTTTAAGTTTTTTACCGGGCCGGATCGGGTCAATTTTTTTTCTACGGGCCGGGCCGGACTGAATTTTTTCTTCTATGAGTCAAGCCGGGCCCGGACTTGGAAATTTCAGCCCGTGCAGACCTCTAATACGCACAATGCTTAGCAAATCATTAGTTCGGAAAAAGGGAAAAAAAAAATGAATGTAAATATTTTATTCTTCTCTTTCAATCCTGTGTTGCAAATTATTTTTGCCGACGATCAAAACAAAAACGTTTTATCCCTTTCGTTTGAAAGGGTAACTGACTCATAAGAGAAGATATCTGGAAGATTTAATTTCGTAGGAGACACATTCGAAAACATTAATTTGCCATTACATGAGATTTGTTTATTACTGATTTTGGATTATATACAGTTAAGAGTATTTATTATTGCTTCGGAGTTAAATATGATATTTGATGTTTATGCTATTACGAAAAGGTTGGTACAGTGAAACCTCACTGTGCGACCAACTCCATTAGGCGACCACCACCCTGAACGACTATTTTTTCATGGAACGAAATTTATTCCCATAAGCTCAATACTAATTTTACCTCCATTCAGAGACCATCCCAGAGATCGATTTCTTTGAAGAAAATGAAATAAATTTCGTTTTTTCCTGGGCGCTAGAAGAAGGTTTTATTAAAAAAATAATTCCGGAGAGTGCATTATTCATCAAACTTCTAAACTAAGTTTAGATTTTTTTTTTTAATCCCGGTAACTTTTAAGTGTTTTTAAGAGTTTTTAAGTCCCTTTGTGCCTTTTTAGGCAATGAATTTAACTCTGATTACAAATTAAGAATGACGGTCAATAAACTCCTCTGCCCTATTCTGTCGGCAAACTCTCAAAGAAATAGATAAAGTAATGAAACCGTCATGATTTGTTCCCGTCCATAAAAAAATGCATTTATTTACTGAACTTCGAAAGGACTTGGAGATAAAAATTATAAAATATAAAACTGTAAAATTGAGGCAAAGCTCAATGTATTCATTTTTAAAACTCTGCAGTAATTAACTTATGTAATTAACTTTTATTTTGATACTTAAATTTTTATGTTTTTTCCAAATGAGAAAAATAAATTTTAGTAACATTGTTACCATTTTTAAACAATTAAAATCTAGATTTAAACATGACCTCCGTTAAGAGACCACCTCTTGGAATGACCCAATTTTATTGGAACGGTACGTGGTCGCCTTAGGGAGGTTTTACTGTATATTAATTTTTTTTTAATTGTATGTAAACATTTTTTTGCGGGTTATGATTTTAAAATTTCGAGACTGAGTAATATAAAAAAATTTAATTATAGATATTCTACATCAGTTATTAAATTTCGTTCTATTATAAAAACATTTTCTACGTTTTTGATACATGTAATTTTTGGTGTTAAACAATAAAACATGATATTTAAGCATTGGAATAAAATGTTTTTTTTATGCCTGTTTTGAAGTTTATGGATAAGACTGCTTTAGTATATTTTTTAAAATGATCATATTTACTTACATAATAAAGAACTGAATATTTTTTAAAGAGATTAATAACCACTTTTTTACACTAAAATGTTTTAAAAACAATAAGAATATTTTTAATGCAGTCGTTTCCTTTTTTTCTATTTCCGAGGTCAATCTTTTCCTATAAAACATATAAAATCTATTTTGCTCATAGTCACAAAATACAATATCTGCGCGAATAAAAAATTTAAATTAAATATGGCTTATTGTGGGTTATGGCAATAACAGACGAAAATTAAAAATCATGATTAAGTTAAGGAATATGTTTAAAAGAAAAAAAAATATACATATTCCAGAGAACTCAAAATTTAGACTCCATGTTCATATTAAATAAAACAAAAGCAAATCACAGCGGATAAAAAAAAAATTACACATTCTTAACATTTAAAACATGCTTAGAACTTATTTAAAAAAGAAGTAAGTTTTTAAGCATTGCGTTTAAATGGAAAGATTAAAAATATTTTAGAACAATAGCACTTTGCAAAAATAGCAATAATTTAAGGAAAAAGTACGGTTTTATATTTAAAAGAAAAATTAAAATGAGATCAAACATTGTTAAACATGTAACACCACCTATTAAAAAGTTATTAATAAAACTTTAAAAGTAATATCTTTATAGGGCATGCAATAAAAGTAAACACAAAGGATGAGATTGGAATAAAATATTTTAGTTTATTTCTGTCAGTAATCTAATTTAAATTCGTATGTAACTTTAACTGAATTCATCCTTAAAAGTTCAATTAGTGTTACAAACTATTAATTAAATAAATATTGCTAATAAAGTATTTTATTCCAATTTTTACCACGCTTGTATCTATTTCCATTGCAAGCCGTAAAAGATGCGATTCTTTTAAAATGACCATAAAAGCAAAATAGAAAAACAACCCACTACAAAAAAAAATGAACATTCACTCCTATGAAAGAGTGACTATTCACTCCTACCAGGGGTGCAAAACTGCACTCCTTTAGCAAGAGTGAATAGTCACTCCTCCGAAAGACTGATTATCCACCCCTGTTTAGAGTGGATATTCACTTTCAAGGGGTGACTATTCACTCTTTCAGAGAGTCAAAAATTTCACTTTGGCTCAGAGTGAATAGCCACTTTGAAGAGGTTGGTCATATTTTGACTCTGCGATAGAGTGACTACTCACTCCTCCGGAGTGAATAGTCACTCTTTTTTATTTAGAGTGTAAGTCTAATAAAAACTGCAGTAACAATTTTGTAACTTAACAAAATTCATATTCTCAAACTTTTTTTTAAATTAAGAACTGCATTCAAGAAGTGTCAGTGGTAAATTATTTTTATTTAAAGATTCAGTACTATGTGTACAAAATGGAAAAACGGATAACATCCGAAATAAACAACTTTCTTTTCTTTTCACATTTATCTACTAAATACACTATAAATCACTAATACACTAAAAATGTGATTTATCTACTATAAATCACATGAATCGGTAACGCATCCAGGATCTTCTTCTAAGAGGGGTTTTAAGTCTTAAATGCCGGGTGTTGACTATCGGCAACATACCCAATTTAGGCTTATAAATACCATTAGAATAATATTGAAGCTATAATGCCTAATGTTGCAAATAAAATACATTCTGAAAATCTTATTAAATCGATTTTCAACATTTAGATGGCAACACTTGTGCTGTTTAAGAATAAAGATAGATTTATTTTTTCAATTGTTGATAAATGTTTTTTTTTTTGTTGTTGTTTTGTTTTGTTTGGAAGCTTGCGAAATACCCTATTTTGTTCTCCAGTGAGCAAGTAAATTTTATTTCTTATCATAGTTCATAAAATTCTTGTGTGTTTAACATTATAGAATTTTATCAAGGAAAATTATTTTTTCAATTAAACATCAGTATTGCCGATTAGTAACAAACAGTTTTTTTGCCGTAAACCATACTTAAAATATGATTTTTTTAAGTATTTTTCCCATGATTTATTTTAAAAAAGAAAGCCGAAAAACATTTTTTAAATGATTTTTGAAAACTCCAGCATTTAAGGGTTAAAACATACTTATTTATAAAAAGTGCAAAAATATTTTTTTATGTATGTTTTCAAAATACATAAAAGGTAAATATAATTTTCATAAACTCTGCATTCTAATTAACAAAGGGGTAAACCCGGGCCTCCCGCGTTACATAATTTAGGTGAAAACTATCATATATATTACTTTTTATTGTTAACATAATTTTTTCTCTTCACATACTAAATGCACAGCGATGAATGGGGTATTTTTCGAAAGGTTCAGCAAGCGGATTTTGACATGTCATATATTTATATATCGTTTAAACACGTTGTTTAATAAAAACAATTAAAGTTAATAAAAAATTAACGAAAAAAGTATCAGCAAATAATCTCAAAGATTGCGGGGAGAAAAGCACGTACGGTCTACTTTTTTTCCTTTTCAGGGTTCCGTACTTAAAAAGTAAAAACGGAACCATTATAAGATCACTCCTGTGTCTGTCTGTCTGTCTGTCTGTCTGTCACAGCCATCTTACTCGTAAACTATGGAACGTGGAAAGTTCAAATTCGGGCAAGTAATAAAGACTACTGACCCACATATTTTCAGATTAATAAACATTCATAAATATATTTAGTAAAAACGTATAGGGGCTAATTATGTTACTTGAAAAAAAATCATTTCTTTGTATATCGTGTCGGATATCGTGTGAAAGCTTTCATAACGCTGAACTCAAAAATACATTCTTTTTAATTTTAGGTATTATATTTTCAAAGATATTGTCGAAAATGTAGCGTAAAAATATGTCCCCCTCCCCCAATTTAATTCCGAAACTGCTCAAACTAAAATTATGAAAAAATTAGAGGTAGTTGACGTTAATTTAAACCTTGTAGGAAAATTATAGCGATTACCCTGGGTCACACAGTTTTTGAGAAAATCGCATTTTTCTGTTACACATAAATTTCGATTTACGAGCATTCAGCAAAAGTGTTGAGGAGCACTGGAGGTACCTATCGCATAAAAAAGCATTGTCGCTATTGATTTTCGAAAAAAATCGTCGGTAATTAGCCGAGATATTAACCCTTAAAGATACGGACAGTTTGGACATACATAAATACAGGGACGGTGTACTCTATGCCTAGTTAACCACTTTTAATGATATATTTGTGTAATGTAATGTCCAGTAGCAGTATAAAAGCAATAAATGTCAAATTGTTAAAAACAGACTAATTTAAGGGGTCTTAGGACTCTTAAAATTGGAAAAAATGAAAAAAAAAATACCACTTTCAACATTTAATGTCTTCAAATGTATATGATTTTAAAACACAATTTTAATTGGGATGAAAGATATATGTTTTAATAAGTATGTTCTTTCATTTCATGCATTTAAAAAATTTCAAGATGCAGAATTAGTATTTATAGGGGGGTCGAAACTGTTAGTCATTTGTCGAACAGAAAATTGCCATATCAGTTTACGCGCAGGATTGCATAATAAATATTGCAACTAGAAGGAAAATTTGGGTGCTTACTTATACTTCCGATTGTAATAACTACGCTAATAAATTTGTATTTAAAGCATTTTTATTATTTCAGTGTAATGTTGCATTTAGCTAATACAAAATTTTGAAAATTTCAACAGTATAATCACCTAAAAAATATTTTTTTGAACAATAAAAAGGAAATTTTATGTTCAGTTTATGCAGAATAGCATGAGATATATGTTTTGAAAATTTCATGAAAAAATATTCAGAAGTTTTTGAGGTATCCTGCACGTTATGTCCAAAAACGGAATTTGGGGGAAATGACTTCAAATTTTCAGAAAAGCCGCTTCAGCTGTTGAGCGGATATAATTCTAAAATCCATAACTTCTGTTCAAATGGGAATTTCAAGGAAACAATTATATCAAAATATTCAGAAAAGATAGGAGATTAACATCTAAAAAATTAAAATTTCTAAAGTTTCGAAGCTTTAAAAGCCACCGGCGAGCACTTAACCCTTCCGGCGCAAGGTATAAACTGACGCTGTTTATAAACTGATGAAATAATGGACTGACACCAGAATTTATAAACGAATTTATTAGAAAATACGAACTTGCTTATTTTCACGTACATTATAAAAGGAGAATTTTAATTAAATATTCTTGGTGCCGTTTGTCAGTTTTGGAATTAAAATTATGTGTTTCAGGACACCGTCCTCGAAAGGTTTAATTAGAATAAATCACATAAATACTGTGCGTTTCACGACTAGTTTTCATTGAGTGGATCTCTCAATACGCTTCGAGTGAGTTTAAAAGTTAAATGAAAACTATCTGGAAAAAACACGGGATGTAACAAGGCGGCGTTGCATCTTTGCAACCTCCTTTCGAAGGGCGCTTAGCACAATCCCAAATTTAAACTTTTAACAAAGGTTTTGTTTTAGCTACACAGTAGAAATAAAGGTTATTACTAGGCTGATTTTAGTTTTATGCCAAATGATGCCAAGTGAATGCCAAATGATGCCAAGTGAATGCCAAATGAAGTTTAAATATGCACTGCTTTTATTGTCAGTAAAGAATTAAGTTCATCATAAACTGATTAGGATAATATTAAAAAATGAGTTATACAGAATAGCTATATTTGATATTATTTAGGTTCCATATTTCTTTGAACTTTCATGGTATATCCATGTACACTTTTCTAGTATATACAGTTATACACAACCCTAAGTTGTAGAGTTTTTTTACCAAGTCTTAGTATTCATTTAGCAATGGTTTTTTAAATAATACAATTACAAATTCATATAGTTATCCTAACGGAACCCTCTGTTCGCGAGTAATACTCGCACTTGACCGTTTATTTATTTTTTTAAATTGATAACTCTAATAGATTTTTTACATTGAATACATTAGAATGCTCGCTAACAATATTAAAATATCATATTCATATGAAAAATAGCAATAATGCATTCAAATAAAGTTTTGAAACGTATTAAAAGCGATATTTTCCGGCATCACGACAAGAGTTAACAGCCGAAGAAATCTCCAAAAATCGCTATTTACAATCAAACTTTTTGATTCTGTTCATTTCAGGTGATTTAGCTCTAAATTCGATTACATGTCTTAAATATTTGATTTTTTTTTTTTGTTGTTGTTTTATTGCTTTATTTATTGATTGATGAATGTTTTAATTTCGTTATTGAACATAAGCTGGAATCAAATGATAAGCTATTTATATTAATTTATGTGCAAACAGATTTATCGTTCGTGATTGTCTGCGCACGATAGAGATGAATTCGAAAAAGAATTCATGCTTGAAAATTAATTAAAAAACAATAAAAATTGAGTAAAATTGCGATATAGTTCTCAAACAAATTGTATTTGAAAATAACTTTTTCCCTTCTATTCTACATTATAAAAATTGAAAATTTGCGATATTTATAAGCTTAAAAAATTTTAATAAAAGTTAATAAAAAGTTAATAAAAGTTAAATTTGATCGTCTGCTGCCACCGTCAAAATGACGGCGGCGTTTCGCACAGACACGTTTGTCCTTTATAATATAGATAGATGTGTAATCAAGAAACTTCATTTTTGCATTCATACATGTGACATTTGTACAAGGCTATACATATTTCTTTTCACATTGCAATTTCCTTATTTATCTACAGTCTATCTAATTAATAATATGTATAGTTATCTCTGGTTCCGCTGGAACTTCACTACTGGGGTCGGGTTTCTCCTGACTTCGAACGTACGGGAACTCTCCTAGAATTAAAAGGATGATCTCAAGTGTATGTATAAATATGGTTTTGTTTAATGCATTGAGAATAAAACAAGCGTAAAGAAAAGTAAAAAGAACCAAAATAAAATTACATCCATTCTTTGTAGTACTTAGAGGTATAAAATGAATAAAAGAGAATAGTAGAGAAAAGCAGCAAAAAAAAACATATGCTTGTACCCGTAAAAATTGTTTTGATTGAAAAAATCTTTTCGTTAGCATTGATTAAGGCTGCTCGTCACTCAGTTTCCAAATTCCCCTCGGTAATGTTAAGTCTATGGGCATGATGTATTCTTATATACAAAATATCTCCTCAGGAAATTAATATTTTTAACTTCTTTTTTTCTGTGTTCTCTTCTTAAATGTCACTTTTTTTCTTAATTCTCAAAATATTTCTAAAATCTATGCTTAATTTAATATTTTATGTGTTAAAAGCTGACGAACTTGGAGTAAAATTTTAAGACTTCATATAAAATTAACTATATGTTTTAGAAATAATTTTAGAACTAAGAAAAAAAGAATCCTTTAAGAAGAGTACAAAGAAAAAAAAAAAAAAGGTAAAGTATTAATTTTCTGAGGAGGTATTTTAAACCTAAGAATACATCAAACACCCATAGACTTAGGGCTGCTAGTCACTCAGCTTCCAAATTCCCGTCGGTATTGCTACGCCTATGGGCGCTTGATGCATTTTTATATTCAAAATATCTCCTCAGGAAATTAATATTTTTAACTCCTTCTTCCAGTGTTCTCTTCTTAAATGTCACTTTTTTTCTTAGTTCTCAAAATATTTCTAAAATCTATGCTTAATTTAATATTTTATGTGTTAAGAACTTACGAACTGGGAGTAAAATTTTAACACTTCCTATAAAATTAAGCGAAGATTTAAAAAATATTTTGAAAACTAAGAAAAAAAGAGGCATCCTTTGAAAAGAGTACACAGAAAAATGAAGTTAAAAATATTAATTTCCTGAAGAGATATTTTGAATATAAAAATGCATCAAACGCCCATAGACTTAACATTGCCAAGGGAGATTCGGAAGTTGAGTGACTAGCAGCCTTTCACAATTCTAGTTTTCAGTAGTCTTATAAAACGAAGAAAAAATCAAAAATTGTTCAACAAGCCCACTTTACCCTGTCTACGCTAAATCAATCTTTTATTACACCTCTATGAATCAAACTTATGCAGTACGATCTATATGTCGGTCTTTTTTTTTTTTTTTTTTTTTTTTTTTTTTTAGTACAACAAAAATACCACTTATCTCTATTGCCCTCTTACAAATATACCCCGAACATATACTACGTTTTACAATATCGAATGAATGACGCACATATACATTTTCCCTCTCTTTTTATCTTATATATTCGTACTTCCATCCCCCCCTTACTGTGCAAAAGTGGCTACGACAAGAAATATATACGACCTGAATAAAGTCAGAATAAAATGGAGACCTTTTTCTGATTGGAAGCCATTGGATAGCCTCCCCAGCAGTGTTGCTTGCTGTTTGATACGCTTTATAAAAAAAGGGAGGGAGGGCTACAAACCTACTCGTTCTATGAGGCAGTAACTCTTGCAGCTCTACAGTCTTATGAGCCATTTCTGGTCGGGTACTACGATGGCTTGAAACGACAGAATTTATCCGCAATAACACATATCTTTAGGAGTTCTTGCTTGTTCTCTCTCAAGATGGAAAGACTTTTGTATTTGAAGGAAAGGGGATTTTTATTATTTTGTTTTAGTCTATATAAGCGATCATAAATTCGAGGCCAAACCAATAGCCGATATAAATTGTCTCTATATGCTGCCATCAAATTTAAAGTGCCGCGTGTTTTACCATTTCAGTTCATGTATCTCTATCCGCAAGCAAACTGTTTCAAAATATTTTTCCATCTTGTGCTATGTTAAAAACATATTGAAAAATCTATTATCTATACTTAGAAGCATAGGGCATTTTTTTTTTCTGCTGAAGAAAAACTTATTAAACTTTTTTTTTCAATGTTAGATGAAAATTTATCTTAAAGACACTAAGGAACAGACATACGTTTGCTAAATTAGCCTTAATCGTTTTATTACCCGAGATTTGATTGAGTCAGTATATGCTTTGAGACTTCTAGTTATCAAGGGTGTCGTCTCCAACGATCTTGCATATTTTTAACCCTGTGGTGAAGTTGGTCGATGCCTTCACCCTTTTCAGCTCGTACATGAATAAAGTTCAAATATAACACATGATACCTTTCCTAAGTTCTTTATTAGAACGATTAATAAAATGAAATAAAAATAATATTACAATGAATAAAACACTCCACGTCAGTGAACACAATCGTGTTCCATATACAACATTACGACTACAACATCACTCTCTAAAATCCAAGTCTAACTGTTCAGCCTTCTTTGCTAGAACTCACTGACCCCTTCTCTTTTTTTCTCTTGCCCCAGTTAGGGGCCTAACGAGCTCTGCTGCCATTGGTCAGTCACCCGTAATTTCTCCAAGACGTTGAAATTTACCTTTGACACATCCTTGGACATTTCTCAAGGAGACAGATAAACTTCGTTATCCCTTCCTGCATTCCTTTCAACAAAAGACTATTGTACTACCCGTAAATATTTGTTGAATTCCTAGTCGAATTTCCTCCCTTTTTGTGTCGAAAACACGATGCCACATCCCCATATAATACAACCCCAAACAATTGATGTTACAAATGTAGCACAGAAAAAACAGCAGTACATGAGGGAATGGACAGCATAAAGTGCCGCGTAAAGAAGGAAGTTTTGCAATCGGGGAAGCTTCACTCGAGAAACGAAACCACCACCAAGAGAGCCTTATCCCTTGCTACCATGGGTACCCCAATATTTAAGACTGTTCTCAAGTTTCTCAGTTTCTCAGCTACAGAATAGGAAACTTTCTATAACACAAACTGTATGTAGCGAACCACAGGTGGGTCACGGGCAATATTCTGGTGGGTTGGGGAACGATAAGTCAGATATTTAAAAACATTATATGATTAATTTTATTTGGTATAAAAATATTATAAACACATTATGCGGCAATATTATAAGAAAAAGTTGTGAAAAATATAGACAAATAGCTTTGAGGAGAAAAAGATTGTTTTGTTAAACACTGTGTAGAGTGGCTTCAGGCTAAAATTAACACGTTTCAAACTTGTTTTAACCTCTCACGTTGATGCAAAAATGTTGCATAAATTTCATTGAGTTTTAAATTCTGTTTCTTCTGATACATTTATTTATAAATGCATTTTTTTTGATTGGTTGTAAAGGAAGGTTTTGTTTTAAGTTTATTCCATTTTCACTTTAAGGTAAAATCTGCAAAATCAGTGAATTATAATATTTTTTAATACTATCTTTAAAAAAAATCACAGTGAGTTTTAAGATGGAGTTATTCCCTCAGATAAATGAGAGGATTATTTAATGATTTTTGAAAGTCAGATAAAATGTATATCTTGCAAATACTTATGAACAATATAAGATAGTAAGTATGCTATGTGAATGCCGATTCAGACTCGCCATAACTTTTTCCTCTATAAGTTTACGTTAAACTATAGTGAACCAGAACTGGTATGTACAGTCGTGGGGAAAAAAAGTAAACACCCCCTACTAACTTCTCAACAAATTATCGTAGAAGAAAGTTACTGGTACCGAACGATTGGAAATAAAGTCTACTTTTAAATGATATAGATAAAATTTGCTTAGGGGGCCATTTACATATTAAAACGAACCATAACTTTGTTTTTTTTTTCAATAGCAGTACACAATTCTGATAGCATAGATGAGCTCTACACCCTTCAATTAGCTTAAAAACAAATTTTTATGCAATTCGTACCACAAGTTTCTGAGAAATTAATTATTTTAAATCGAGCGTATTTTAAGGGCTGTATCCAAATTGAAGTTTGGAACTTGATTGTTAACCGAGAGGGCACCCATCTTGATCAAGGCACCTTAAGAAGTCAATGAAGCTTGTTAGATTACAAGACAGCAGAAAAAATTTCAAAATATTTAGTCACTTCTATCATAGACACATAGACTTAAGCCATTATTTTGCAGTTTTTTAAGCATAATTTGAAAACTACTTGGAAGAAAAATGTGAAATTTTGGATTTCCATAAAGCTAAACTTAATAAATCTAAATCCATAAAAAAAACTGTCGGTTGCAATTCATAATTTTTTCGAATATTAATTTAATAATTCATAATTGATATCATAAAATTATAAAAATTGCAAATTCAGCGTATTTATGTTTGGGTATATTAGTATTATTGCTACACAAAAAATTAGCACATTAGGAGCATAATTTCTGGAGATATAAATAAAAATATGAAAATGTAATTTAACATTAGAAGCACTAAATTTTGAATGTTTATAATTCAAAAACTTATCATTCAAATGATTTGAAATTCGGTGTCTAGGCATAGTTTGAACAGAATATTTGAAATATCTCGTTAAAATTGGGTATTGCTATTGAAATAAAATGAAGTTTGGATTCGTTTTAATATATAGATGGCCCCGTAAGCAAATTTTATATAGATCCTTTGAAAGTAGACTTTATTTCCAATCGTTCGGTACCAGTAACTTGCTTCTACAATAATTTGTTGAGGAGTTAGTAGAGGGTGTTTACTTTTTTTTTTCCACGACTGTACATACTATTTAAGATATTTACAAAACTATACTGCATTTGTTTGCACTTATCAAAATATAACTAAATGTTTCCGAAATCTATCATATTTACAGGAAATCCCAGAATCCTCCAGGGTTCGTACGCTTAAAGAACTTTCAAGCACCTTCTACCAGAATTTTAATAAAGTAATATTTGCCTTACTTAATGAAAAGAAATTCTATCTTCAGATATACCGACCAGTACTTTACAAAATTTCTCTTACGAAAACACCTAAAATCCAATGAATCGCTTAATGCGTACGAACCCTGTCCTCTAGTTAAAATGAGTATTGTTTTCCTGTACTTACAAATAATCAATCTAGCGTACTTTTAAAAACAGACTCACTGAGTTATTCTCTTAATGCTATTTCAATATTAATTTAAATGTATTTCTTAAGGACATTCAGGTACAAATATTATAATACATGTAAAATTTTTATGTATTTTTATTTAAGAAAATTATAAACATGTTTTCAAAATATGTGTAATTTATAAAATATACTCTATGTGAACATATAAAATTTAAGGACTCAGTTTTTTAAGTACAAATTATTTATATTTATTTGTGATCTTCTTGTCTCTGTTGACTGTTGTTGTGACTTTTCTTCCAATTTAAGTCTTATAAATAAAGTTTTCATATGAACAAATGATAGTGTTTTCTTCGTTCATTCCATATCATTTAATATTTAATAATTTATTTCTTTTTTCCGACATTTTAACTCGTATTTTGAGCTTCATGTGGTTTATAATTGCATAACACGTCATATAGAAATCTTCAGTAATTGTTTCTTTATTAGAACGATTTTCTTATACAGGGTGCGTCATAAGCTCGTGCAAACTTTAAAAATGCATAATAAAAATGTAAAGCTTAAAAAAAAAATTCAGTTTGCACGAATATGATCATAGAGACGTTGGATTTTTCCCCCATCTATAAAAAATATATATATTCCAAAAGCAACCGAAAGAGGGCGTTCACACGTCATACTGAGACGTTTTATGCAAATCAGGCAAACACTAGTAGGCAGTGAAATAAATCAAAATAACATGACACTGTTCATTTATTTTATAGTAAAAGTTGTTCAACATGACCACCATCACCAGATATTAGGAAAGTGACGCGCGTGAATACACCTAATATAGCTGAGTGTAGCACGTCAGCATCGATGCCACCGAGGGTCTGTCGAATGACATCTTTCAGCTCCACCAAAGTGGCTGAGGAGCCCCGGTACAAAGGAGAGTTTAAGTATCAACGACCAAAAATCTGCCGGGGTCAAGTCTAGGGATCTTGAGGGCCACTCAAATTTACAACCTCGACTTATCACTCGGTCTTCAGTGAAAGTGCCCATCAGGAACGTGGACGATCCTGCTACCTGTTATAACAAAAACCTGCTTAAAACGGAAAATTTCCCTCTCTTTTTCAATTTTGTCTTAGTAAGTTTTTCTTTATATCACCTCTTCCACCCCCCCCCCTTTATTGAACTGATAAGCCTAGATATGCCACTTCGACTTCACTGCTTTCTGTAACAGTTTTATGAGTTGATCACAAAACATTGGAAAACGCGTCAAAGAAGCATTTGGCTTCCTGCGTACTTTGGCTATTTTATTCTGACCTCTGAGCTTGACAATCTTACTCTGGTGGGGTTCACAGGAGGTAAAAATATACCCCCATTAGTTACTGAGCATTGATAGGTTGGATAGATTTCGGATTTGTTGGCTTTTAACCCCCAGCCCTCCAAACTCCCTGTTTCCTCAAAACGTCGTACTAAATTTAGTATCTCATTCGATGAAATAGGACTTTTTTGCACCTTCAGTTCTTTCTCCATGCGAAACTTTAGCAATGCAATAGTTGTAGATTCACCATTCTTGTAGAAAAGTTTAACCACCTACACTCGATCTGGTAAGGATAGCATGCTGCCGAGATTGAATGACGAACACATTTCCAGCCAGGTGTTTTATTGCTAGGCTGATTTGCCTAAAACATCTCAGTATGACGTGTGAGCACCCTCTTTCTGTAACTTTTGTAATCATTTTTTTTAAATATGTATCTATATATGGAAAAAAAACCCAATGTCCTTCTGATCATATTCGCGCAAACTGAATTTTTTTTCAGAGCATTACTTCATTTATTATGATTTTTTTTAATTTGCACGAACTTATGACGCACTCTGTATTTAAGGATTAGTAAAATTTTAACAATATCAAGAATTGCAGTAGAACTTTTAACTGAATTCTCTCCGTTTTTATCTCCCATTTCCTATTTTAAATCTAATCGTTTTCGGATATGTATTCTAATAAATATGCATATTTTGTGTTGCCTTTCTGTCACAAAATAAAAAAATTCTTTTCCAGTTACACAAATAACGTTAATTCTTATACAAGTCACAAGCTACTAAAGATTATATCAAAAATATTTTGTAGTTTATGAGGATGCATTTTAAATCAACTTTAATTAATATGTCATTTAATCACTCAAAATTAGTATTTAAAGTTTGATGAAGCGCCTTCAAAAACTATTTATCTTATAAAAAGTGTCATAAATAAATTGTTAAAATAATGTAATTTTCACTAAAAGTTTTTGTTGTACACGAATAAGCTAAATGACAAACTTTTATTAGTCTCATCAAAATTAGTTTAAGTTAAACAAAATTAAATTGCTTTTCTTTGGATGACATGCTACAATATATAGTAATATAGGGTTTTTTTTCCTCCTACATTTTTCAGGTGCATCTAAGCACCTCCATTTTGTAGACGAAAAATTAAGATATATGTTCCATCCCCCTTCTATACAAAAAATTAATGAGAGAGATAACAAGTTTTACATTATATCTTCTTTAATAATATCTTCGGCTAAAAACAGCCCCCAAAAACTTCATAATGAGGCAAGAGTGAACAAAAAATCCAAAAAGATATGAACAAGTGCAATAAAATGCCCCAAAAAACTTACTGAATGTAATTTAGTTTTCTATGCCAATGTCGCGTTAGTGAACTTTGCAAGAGTTTTTGTCGTCTCCTAGAAAACAATATCTTGCAAAGCAGGGGGTGTTGTTGCCAGATGGTGCTACCTAATTGTCCGCCGCAAAAAGGAGAGGAGTGAACGGGGGATAAAAAGAGAGAACAGATAATGTTGTATCTTCTATCGACTCAAATTTCTTTCCCCAATTTTTTTTCATTATATTCCTCTCTTTCCCTCCAACGCCTTCTATATCCCTTTTTCGTAACATTGCATCTGCTGCAAATGCATGTCACACCTTGCGTCATTTTTTCCCGAAATTTTTTCCCTGGTGGAAAAAGGGGGTGCAAAAGAAGAGAAGAGAGGGTGGTTTTCATTCCGAAATCGGCTGCATAAGTATTCGTTACGTCATTTGCAGAAACACTTTTTTCTCTGCCGTTGTTATGAAGAAACGGAAAAACGATTTGTGCTTAGCTGTCTTTTCCCTGCTCTTCTCTGCTTATTTATTATTTTTTTTATCCCATCCCACGGTTAACAACTAAGTTCCCTTTCCTGTCGTATAGATTTCCCATGTCTATCTGATTCGGATTCAGTAACCCCAGAATTTTAAAGAGAATCGGCAAATTGAGAAGAGGATCCTTATTGGCTGGAAACGTCGCCATTAACAACGGCTTATGCACCGAGCTAGGCTCATTTTTATTTCAAAAATTGATGTAAATATGATGATAATGTACATTCGATGATAAATTAATTTTATGTTCCATTCATTCTGTGCTTTGGGGATAGATTCATGAAATGCATTGTCATTATAAGTGTACATTATGTTATTGGAATATATTATATGCATACGTGTTTGTAAAGGAAATCAGCAAATCTGTGAAAGCGCTAATGTTAAATAAATGTTTGGAGATTTTGCATTCCTTTGACTGACTGTCTGTGTATATATTTGAGTATGACAGCTTTGCTGAGTAAATGATGCTAGAATCATTAATTTGTGCCATTCATGATCATGAATTGAGAAACTGTATTTCTATCTTTATCTCAACAAGCCATATGTGAACTTATTGGGAAAAGATGCATTTCTGCAAAGAAGAAACAGTTGAGATTTTTTTCCTTTTTAGTAGAATTTGTCCTATAATTATTATATTACTATAGATATAGAGCTTTTAGGACAGTATTTGTGAGTTATTTAAAAATATTTCATTTAAGGGTGTATTCGAAAAAATATTTTTCCACCATCAACAGCTCGAAATTTTCTGAGACATTTTCAGACTCATTTTTAAAAGTAAAAACATGAAACTTGCCGCGGTGATTTCTGAAGATATGTTTAACATGCCGTGTGATTTCATTTTCAGCTCAATTAATTAGAATTTGATTTTTAAACAATTATTTTCTCAGTATGACCATTTTTTTCATTCCCAGATCGCCCGCTTCGGAAAATTCGGTTCAAAACGCCCACTTTGGCAGCGTTTTTTACAGTATTTTCTGCATTTATCAAAAAATTAAGAAGCACCGCACATTATATAGTTTCTAAATAAGAGAATTTCCAAGTTTGATGCGTTTGAGAGCAAAAATGAATTTTAAAATGAATCAGAAAATAAGCAGTTTGGATCGGAATACACCCTTAAATAACGCAATATACAACTTTTTCAGATTTCAGTGTTTGGGAAAATACAATGCAATAAAAAATGAGATGCTAGCGATGTAAGCATGAGATCAAATTTAATGATTTTAAAGTACATTTTTAATAATTCGACTGGTATTCTATGATTTATGATATCAGATAATTTAATTTATTGACAAGATGGGTCAGAATAAAATGTTACAGCATTCATGTTGACGTTGTGAAACTAAGATAATAATTAATGTGTATTTGCAATAGGTAAATAAATAGATAATAATTTTACCGCAAAAATTTTATTACAGAAAAATCTTATGAATCACTTTAAGTTGGTGTTTAAGTGTTGTAAACTGTGGGATCAAAAGACAATGAAGTAGCTTATACAGTAAAACATTTTCTGAAAATATTAAAACTACTGACAGAGAATATATATTTCATTTCCGCTGACTAATTAGATTGATAGTGTTATAATCGGAGAAGTTGATTGATATTAAAAATGAAATGAATGAAATAGCGTTTTCCCTTTGTTACATTAATTATTATATTGACAGCTACATGCTTGATAAACCGATTTACAGTATATATTTAGACAAAAAATTGTTTACAGTATAACAATGGTATAAAGAAGAAAATCTCAAAATTGTACAAAAGAATCACAGCTAAGAAGTTTTGATAGCTCATTTTATAATTTTAAGCGTTTTCATATAATTTCAATTAATAATAAAATTTATATTCATTGATATTCCAATGAATTTTCACAATCATTTTATCCTTCGTTTCCTGAATGAACTTTTAAGTCTCATTAAAGAAAATTTGGTATTAAACTTATTTATTACATCTGTTAATAGCAATAGGTTTTATATTAGATGTAAATTACTATTATTTACCCTTTTTAGGAAGCGCAACTTATTTACAAAACTAAATATGTAATATTTTGAAAATTGGTATTGTCTCAACCTTTTACATGGGATAGCTTTTGCTTTGTTGAAAGATGTGCAGTGAAAAAAATCTTTTACTCAAAAGTGTTCCTCAATTAAAAACAAAACTACGGTGCATCTACTTTTATGATTTTATAAGTATTAGAAGATTCTTAATTTATACTTTATTACACAAAGGGTTAAACTGAAGCATGCAAATGTAGCATATCTTTCTATGGATAATCATCTTTATTATTATATTTTAACACCAAGAAAATGACCCCCTGAAACAACAGTAAAATTTCTCTTCTCAATGCAGTACTATATCCTTAATACTTCTTCCGCTCATATGAGAGTTCGGCTAATGCCTTAACCATTTCAGGGGCAAAATACTTCTATTCATAAAATATTGAAATGATTGAATGATACCAGAACTTACGAAAAAAAAAAATATTTGGAAATAAGTCAGACCATTTTCTTTACGTACTAAACAAAAGAAAATTTTTTACTTCAAAATTCTGGTATCAATGTGGCACTTAGTGATTAAAAATAAGGATCCAAAAATGAAGTTTCAAATTATTGCATTTGGCCGCCTCAACACTCAGCAAATTTCGGAAACAGTTGACGCGCCTTATCAAAAAAAAAAAAGCAATTTAACAAATTACAACGACCATTTGGAAAATGATTTTTTCAAAGACTAAATTTAAGACATAAAAAATCGTACGGGGTTGATCATTACGTACACCATGAATTAAACATTAATAGTGTTATTACACGTAAAAATTCCAAGCGACAAAAATCGCCTGCGACTCGTATTTGGTGTGAAATATTTATATGTATTCATTCCTGTCCTATTTATCTTTTTTTTTTTTTTTTTTTTAATTGGCTTATTTTATTTTTCTTTTGCACGTGAAAATCTTACAAATTAAAATTAACTCTTTGGCAGAAATTGTTATTCATTTTCTTACATTTTCATTAGTTATTATCCACCAGAAACTTACGTATTATCCAAGCATTTCATTGGCTGCTCGGGAAAAGGTTTTTACATCGTCAGATTTCCAAGAAATCTGACTACCAATTTTAAATGAAATTTCATTCTTAAACTTCTAAGCATCCGACAATATTACTTTTTACACGGTCGGATAGGGAAAAAAATGTACTTTTAAGTGCAATTTGTTTGAAAGCTGTATCTCAATTTGTTTCTGAATTATTAATTATTTTTTTATAGTTTTTATTACTTTTTTGTCATAGTGGCAACAGAAGGTATCCATCTCTGTTGAAAGTAAAGGGAAATACAGATTACTGTATAGACCAATCAGAAAACGAATAAAATGCGGATTAAACCAATAAAAACCTTCAGATATGCTTTTGATTTCCGATCCTGACGAGAACAATAACCATTTTTCCAAATGGTTAAAAAAAAATGTTTAACATGTGGACTTGACAAAGCCTGTCCTATTCCTAGCTATGACAAATTTACAAATATAACATATTTCCAAATACGACAAATTCGTAAATACGACAAATTTGCAATACACCATATCTTTCTACAAATAAGTATCTGAATAGCCGTCATCTCAAACAACAGTAAGAATTCTCCTCTTAATCCAATGCTCTATCCTTAATAGCACTTCCACTCATATTATAGTTTGGCCAATGCGTTAATCAATAGTGCCTAAATCTACTAGCTCCCTCCTTTTTTTAGGTGTGTTCGTAATTATATAAATACGTAGCACCTATAGTCGTCGTTTGGTCCGTCTGTCTGTCCGTTCCATTACGGCCAATGGAGAAAAAAATATTTCAAGTGCATTTTAACGATGTTACAGCCTTTCAAACAGAATGAAATTGATATGCACTTATGACGTGTACTAAAATATACATCATGTATAATATACGGTGCAAAAAAATATTTATAAATCTAGTTATATTATGAACGCACCTCATTTGCCTCGTTTGACGTGTAATTTCCTACTTGTTTTTTCGGCTGTCGATGAAAAAGTTATGTGACCAAATCTTGGAAATGATTAGTGTTGTCAGGTGTCCCGTGTAAATCAGGGTCCAAATGCTCTCAGGACACCACTAATTTCTTACAGTTTATTTCGCCATCCTCAATCGCAGATAATTCTGCTATTAGATAAGGCGAATAAAATTACTTTAAAATACTGGTGTCCAGAGCATTTGGAGTCCCAATTTACTCGGGAAACATGGCAACGCTAGAAATAATAATGAAACCAGTCTTTTCCCTAGATATTACGGGAACTACTTATTAGAAAATACTTACTAAGGTTACTAAAAAATTAAAATTTACTTTTTTTTCAGAAACTATGGTATTTACCAATAGTTCTCTTTCGATGTTTTAAAATACTGTTAATCAAAATTTGAAGGAAAAAAAATGTTAAATGCTGCTACATTGTAAAAAATAAATTATTGATTTTACAGTATAATACTGGCAGCTGGGGCGCTAGTTTATAATCGTAAAATAAGCAGTAATATACCGTCGCTCAAATGAATTAAACAGCATATTACTGCTTAATGGTATATTATTTGTTAATTTTGCTGTTTATTACTGTTAATTTTACAATTCCAAACTAGCGTCCCAGCTGCCAGTATTATACTGCAAAATCAACAATTATTTTTTGCAGTGTGTAGCATTTGTCCTAAGAATTATTGTCGTGGGACAATTATAATGCACGTAAACAGAACAAGTGTGATAAGATATTTAAAGAGTAAAAGTGTATAAAATAAGGTGAACAGACGAACAAAAATAAAAAGTGCTAAGATAGATTTAGTTTCAGATAGCGAAATTATAAAAAGTGAATAGAAATAATTAAACAATGCATGCAAAATCGGATGATACTGCATACCTTAGGAACAAAGCTCAAACAGGATAAAGTATATTTTATTCAATCAATTCTCTTGTTAGACACCGATAAAATAATCCATCTGAAACAACCGTAAACGTTTTCTTCCTTATTCAATATTGTATTCTTAATACCACTTCCACTTATATGAAAGTCCGGCCAATGCCTTAATCAATAGTGCGTAAATCTACGAGCATTCTCTTTTTTTTTCATTCGGCTGTCGATGAAAAAGAGAGATTGTAAAGGGGCTGAAATGACTGCGGTCGGCCGCCTCAACACCGGCTAAATCATGGGACCAAATCTCGGAAATACTTGACGTGCCTTCGCTAGGGGAATGCTTGATATATGGACCCGACGAAAACGGTCCTTTTCCTAGCTATGACAGATAATGTTTGCCAATAGCTCTCTTCCGATGTTTGAAGAGTGAGGTTAGCGTTTGTATTATAGCGGGATTGGAAGAATCAATTAGGAAAATAGTCTGGCGAAGAGGATGAATGGAACATAGATAAAACGCTAAGAATTATTATATAAAGTGGTGTTGTATATTTATTATGCATGGCTGTCGAAACAGCTAGTTTAATATATGTAGTTGTGGAAATCTCATTTTAAACTATATACAATGCATTTCTGCTCCTGATCTTGTGATTCTTTGATGTACCACATTCTTAAAATTAAGAATGAAATTTTGTATGAACACTTTTCGGATCATTTGACGAAACTGAATAAATCAATCAAAAAGAAAAAAAAAATGTAGCAAATAAAAACGGAAAAGTGTAACAGCTGTATAATTTCAAATAATGGTAAACTATTTTTTTCGACGTAGCCATACTTATTACTCAAAGCAATATGTGAAAACACATTAAAAGAAAACTGATGCTGAAACTTAGGTAGGGCATGTAAAGTGAAAAAAGATATTACGTCTGTTCATATAAAAACAATTACAAAAATACACACAATTTAAATATTTCAAAAACGCATAAAAATCATTATAAAAACCATTAAACGTTTCATACTTTTCTTGCAATAGTTAAAAAAGTTAAACAAGTGGGTAAGTGTGATCACAGATCGCACAAAGGGTTTCGTTTAATATTCCTTTCAAAACACTTTATCCTTTAGCAAAATCTATTAGTTCCACATTTCGCAACGGGGCGCACTTTATTCTAAACAAACCTCTATCCGAACGAAACTCCGTTTTACAACCCATCCGTAGATATATTATAGTCGAGGGGGTCGGGCCCATAACACCCGAGATAGTTAGGCGCCCCTGGCGTTAAAAAGTGGAACTAAAATATGTAAAACTATGTTTCATAATATGAAAGAGTGATCAAATGGGTGTCAGCAAAAGTTAGAAAAGTGCCCCCCCCCCGGGGGGTGAAAAGGGTGGAAGTTAGAAAAATTGCTTAAAATACGCAAGCTAGAGACGGAAGGGTAAATATAAGACTTTTTGAAATTTTAATGATTTGTCGTGTGATTGCAAGTGTTCGGATATAATCGTCCGCACGTGATAGAGATATATTTTTTTAAATGTTCATTCTTAAAAATTATTTTAAAAACCATAAAAAGTGAGTAAATTGCGATACAAATTTCAAACAAATTGCAATACAGTTTTTAAAAAAATTGCATTTGTTAAGTACATTTTTTCTCTATTTGACGGTGTAAAAATTCAAAATGTGCGATGTTTAGAAGTTTAAAAAAGTGCAATAAAAGCGAAATTTAATCGTCTGCTGTTGCCAACATCGAAATGACGTCAGCTCTACTGACGAACACGTTTTTTCTTTATAATATAGATAGATAGATAATCTTTGAGTGAAATGCCTTGAGATTTCCAGGGGTCATAAATATTACAATATCCTATAGACTAAAGACTTTTACATAAATAATATTTAATATTGAATTTCAAAATTAATATAGAGAAACTAAATATTAGACAAATTTATTAGACCCTTTGTGTATAATATTTTTATTTTCTAAAATATTCTCCAAGATTTTAGTTCATTTTGTAAATATTTCTTTGCTTTCATAAGTTATGAAATTTTCAGATTCTTCCACTTAATGTTTGTGAAGCTAATCTGGTACGCAAAACTATAATTTGTATATCACGAGATAAAACATTTTAAAACTTGTGAATTTAAGGAAACGTAATACAAATGTATTTTTTCTTTGTTGGACCTTTTTGAAATAAAAATCACTGAAACACAAAAATTTGGTAACAAAACGCGTATCATTCATTTAATATAATAATTTAAACTTTAATTTTTGGCACGTTATGGCGTACTACACCTTTAATGTCAATATATGAAATCATGAAGTCAACCACGCAGGCACTGACAAATGAGTGGTTTATGATTTAGAAGTCTGTGCAGCCAATATTTATTATTATGAGTATAAGCAATTCCAAGGTAGCTTATTCACATGATCAGATGCTGATTAAATAATTACAGTCATATATATTTATACATTGTACATATACATATTACATTATCTTGCTAAATTAGACTTTTACAGAGCTCAGCAGAGGACATTCGTGATTCTGAAAAAATAAAGTACCGTGTTTACTCGTATAATAGTCGCACTTTTTTTTTTACCAATTTTTCATTAGGAAAGGTCTAGGTGCGACTATTATGCGGGGAAATCTACTACACAATATTGCATATCCTAATGCTAAAACATTACTGGTATAAAAAAAACACATTATAATAAAATTAGTAACTTACTAAATGTTTCCGGATTATTCGCTGTTTATTAAATACCATTTTTCTTTGTATGATAACATTTTTATAGATATAAAATTTACAAATAATCTTTGTGAAAATTTTGACAAAAAATTCTCATAATAAATCACTTTCACTGAAGGTATCAGTATCACTATTGTAATGTGAATCGGTGTTTGAAGAATCTCGCCATTCCATATAATGTCGTCTTCGCTTCCGTCCAAAAGCGTTGGAGATACCTGTCTTCTTATAACTCTTTGAAATTATATCGCTTGTTATTAAAGTCCAGCTTTGTAATATCCAACTCCGGGTGTCCCAAAAAGGACTGACTGATTTTAAAATTCAATAACTTGCAAACGGTGACAGATATTAAAAAAATTCTTGCAGGAGGGTTATGCATAAGGTCAAAAGTTTTATTACAGTGATTTTCAATTTTAGTTCGAATTACAAACAATAGATGGCGCTGTAAGCAATAGTCGCTAAATACAGGCTCGATTTTTGGTCCTTTATCTATTTTCCATGCAGAAAAAGGAGATGGAAATGTATTATCCGGGCCACGAAGTAACAAAAATCGAGCCTGAATTTAGCGACTATTGCTTACAGCGCCATCTATTGTTTGTAAATCGAACTAAAATTGAAAATCACTGTAATAAAACTTTTGACCTTATGCATAACCCTCCTGCAAGAATTTTTTTAATATCTGTCACCGTTTGCAAGTTATTGAATTTTAAAATCAGTCAGTCCTTTTTGGGACACCCGGTACATATTAGCTCCATGGATGGACGCCTTTCTTTTCCACTGGCAGTTTTTTTGTTGTTCCCATTGACCATTCAACCTCCATATACTCGTCTTATATTGTCTTTAAATAGTTTGTTAAACCGATACGTCCAACTGTTGCAGAATCGATTTGAGTCCTTCTAATGGACCTTCTAAAAATATTTTTTTTAATAAAAATGATGAAAATGGTCCAAGCTCCAATAAATTATATCACTTTTAATAAATAAATAAATAAATAAATAGAATATCAGTTTAATTGTTTTTGCTTTCCGATCCCGTCCGGTTTGAAAATCTCGACTGCGACTTTTATGCGAAGAAAATATTTTGATGATTTTTTCTGCTTCGAAACGGAGGTGCGACTATTACACGAGGGTGACTATTATGCGAGTAAGCACGGTATTTTAAACAGGGAAAATAATTGTAATTCTACTCAATCTATATTATAAAGGACAAACATATCTGTGCGTAACGCATACGTCATTCTGCGAATGGCAACACTTTGAAATTTAAAATGAAATTTCGGTTTTGCAATTTTCGCTACTGCAAATTTTTAAACTTCTAAACATCCCACATTTTAAAGGTTTGCACCCTCGTATGCAGAAAAAAATGCACTTTTAAATGCAATTTGTTTGAAAGCTGTATCTCAATTTATTTTTGAGATATTAATTTTTTATAGTTTTTAATACCAATTTTCTAATCATGGCAACTGAAATACTTCATTTCTTTTAAATGTGGTTTAGTTATCTTTATTGATTATATTCTTCCTGATGCCATTTTCTCATTACAATTAAAAATATCTTTTTTTTTTTTTTTTTTTTTTTTTTTTTTTTTTTTAATTTGTACAGAAAATGACGTTACACTTTATAAAAGACACAATTTCCCTGATGATGCTGTTATATTTCACTATTTTTTCATTTCGTTGATATTGAGTTTGAGACAATAGGCTAAATATTTCAGCGACTGAAAATGACGTCATATTTAAAAGAAAACGATAATTTTATTTGCTAAAATGAGATATTTCCCCTTGAATACGTCTAAAAGTTATAAATTTCTGGAATTTTTAAGCGCAGGTACAGAGATTATACTAAGACCTCAAATCACGAGTGGGAATTTTAACATGGAAGGTTGTAATAGTTGACAAACGTGACTTCAAGCTTGAAAATATATTTATTAATAACCTATTGCGCGTCAAAATATTTTTAAATGGTTAATATGGATGTGAAAGGTAGAAAATGAGTTGATTCGGTTTAGATTTAAAGCGGAAACATTCTATGATTATCTCAAGATGAAATCATTTTTGCTGATTTTTCATTCCGTAATCAATCAATCAATCCGTCATCAATTGATAACTTAATCAAAATTACTTATCTACTTATCTTGATTATATGTTACTTACTGATTACGTATATGAATAAAGTTTACTTTTTCAATAATCAGTTGACGTTTATGAAAAAAGTATTTTGTTAATCTTAGGTTAAAATATGTCTTTGGAGAGTTAAACTAACAAGTGTAAGATGGATATTTTATTGTAATTATTGTTGTCGATGTATTATAAATTTGATGCTACAGTTCCTTTGTAAACATTTTTTTCGTCGAAATTCGACGGGTTCCACCTTGTATATATAAAATCCCAATGAAACGAATTTATGAAACTGATATTATGAAACGACTGAAATGAAGCGAATTTATGAAACGATTCTATTGGAAACGACTGATTAAACAACTGATTATGTTTCACGTCGATTTCTCCTAAAATAGGGTATACTTTGGGTTGAAATTAACACCAAAAACCCGTATTGATCCGCAGATTTCAAAACTGGTATTAGTATTTTTAAATTCGACTCAGTTTTCGAGATGTTCATTTTTTTTCTAATTTTATATACTTTTCTCTAATGATGGCAACTCAAATTTCAATCATAACAGATACTTCTTCTCATACTTTAGAAAAGGTTATTATTCTAAACTAATTTGGCGACCAGTTTGGCCTCCCTTAAATGTATGATAAGAAATGTATCATGTTACTTTTATTCATAATTCAATTTAGAATTTACTTGAATAATCTTTCGCCAAATCGAATCTGATAGAGAAAAGATTCTGATAGAGAAATCAAGAAAAGAGAAATCAAGATAGAGAAATCGGTATTTTTATGTTAGCGGGACGCAGGTGATAAATCGCCAAATATTTTTCCCGTCGCATTTTTTTTATTTAATTAATTTCATTTAATATATAATCCTTTCATTCATTTTATTTAAAATACAAAACTTTCATTTAAAACTGAAACATTTAAAATTGATAACTTTCACTTCTTTTTTTTTTTTTTTTTTTTTTTTTTTTTTTAAACAAAACGAAAAGAAAAATATTAGGCACAGATATCATATGCACACCGGGATACCTAATTGGCGAAAAAATGGCATTATTTTCATTGACATGGTAACTCGGCTATTGCTGTTTATTTAATAATAAATGTTTATTTACTTTTATTTTCTTTTTTAAAATTATTAAAATTGTTTTATTCTATAGTTATTAATTATTTGTTTTTGTTATTTTCTTTAAAAAAATAGAAATTAATTAAAAAATACGGTACTATTTAGTTATTTTTTTTTTAGCGTCGACCAATTCCGCCAAATTATACAAATTGACATAATTTTTATTTTAAATAACGAAAGAACAAATAAAATAGTATAACATTAATAAATATACAAATGAAACGTCGAAATAAAAATCACTTGATGAGTAAACACATATAACTTGCTTAAAGTCAAGTGAATGTGACATTTGCGATCAACCATTATTGGCATTTAATCTTATAGTTTGGTGATAGATTTTTGGTAGACGGGATAACTAAGTAGTACCAAAAATACATATGTAACTGGTATTCGAAAACGAGGTTTTTGCCAAATTTTCGTAAAAAAAATCACACCAAACCCGGTGCGTATATGACATCTGGCTAAATATTAAATAATGCAACAAACCATGACATTTAATTTCAACTTCAAAGCAATGTTTTAATTTGCCACTAGAAACAAAAAATGCTAACTGGCGAGTTGAAAAAAGCTATTGGCGAGATCTGCACCCGGCTAGCGTAACAGTACTAAGAATTCTTTGCGACCATGGCAACTTTTATGTAGTTTTATTCGGAAAAAAAAATTGATTTTTTAATCAAAATGGAAAACTTTCGGCACAGATGTCATATACTGACCCATATTGGAGCAATTTTTATCTGACGCCAATGTCATATACGCAACGGGTACTTAACTGGCGCCAAAGTATCGTTATTTTGCTTGATATGGTAAGCCGGATGTTGTTGTTTATGCTGTTGATGTTTTCCCCAAATTGGCGTCGGAAAAAATTGCGCCAATGTGGGGCCGTATATGATATCTGTGCCAAACTTTCATATGAAAAGCGAAGGGATCAGACCGTATTTATTTATGCCAGTTGCATGACTTGGACTATTATAACATAGATGAAGTGATGGCGATAGAATAATATTTGGCGACTTATTACCTGTACCTGGCTAACATTAAAGTGCCAAAATGACACCTGGAATATAAAAAGCGAAGTGGTCCGCCTGGAACTGTTGATGATAGTCACTTGACTTAGGCTATTGTTATAGAAATTGTTTTAAAATACCGGGAAACAAAGACTCTGTACACTTAATTCTTTTTATTTTACTTTCTTTTCAAATGTTTAACTGATCCTCTTTAATCAAACACGAAAACAACCATTGGATGCCTTAACAGCAACTGATTCGGCCTTAAATTTTTGCAATCAAAGGGAATTGAATGGAAATCCGTTTACAGGGTGACACTGCACAGCTTTTTTCCGTATAATTCGATCTTCTCTAATATTTTTTAAAACCGATCAGATTAGCGTGTTTTTAGATTCTGCTGTGTCTGAACGGGGGGTTGGAGAGCGCAGCTTGCAGGGGACAGAGTCCCCTAGTATTGTTATAATAATGTAGCACACACAATTAAAAAAATACAAAGAACAAATTTAAAAACAAAACTAAAAACAAAACTGAAAGAAAAATATATACAAAAAGTATGAAATTAAACAGAAAAATCTTTATCAATAAGAGAGTCTGTAAGGAGATGAAGAGTCGAATGGGTTTTTGAAAACAGAAAACTGATTGCATTCTAAAACCTTCATACAGTTAATATTTTTTAATACTTTTTAACATAGTTGAAAAGCGTTTATGAATTCGGTTTGTCTGTCCATCTGTTCGTTTGGCCTTCTGTCTGTCCACGTTCTAACTCGCGTAAATATATGTACTCGGATTTTCATGTAATTGATATATGTTCATGATGGTTAACATGGTATGTTCGGTATTCAAAATGAAGTGTGTAGCATGAATAGTTCATTTACAGGGCACTCAAAAGAATTCCGTTGCATTATGGTCAATAGGAAAAATCGTTTGCAGTGAATTTTAATAACATAACTTTATTTCAAATGTAATTGAAATTGATATAAACTACCAAAGTTCACTGAAATATGCTTACTATAGAATAGGGTGTTCATAGCATTTATCGTTCATTTACAGGGACACACAAAAGAAATCGGTTACAGTACTGTCTTTGAGCAATAACTGATGGATGTGCGTTTTAAATTTAACTAGTTTTGTACAAATGTTACTCGTTGTGTATAGATTCATTTCCTCGTATACAGGGCTGCACAAAATAAATCACGTACACTGTAAAAAAAAATTCCTCAACGTTCCTGGGGAAAAATGGGCAGCTGAGTTGCCCATTATTTCCAAAAAACATTTCTTGAAAATGACTGGAACTTTACTGTATATGTTAAAAACTTTCTACAGAAATGCCAGTAAGTTTCCTGCGAAATACCAGGAATATTTCTGTTGACAGCAAAACATTACTGACATTTCACAGCATGCGGGATCCGCAAACGATTTTTACATTTCCAGTTGACAATTTTCGCTTTATTATCATTATTTGTTAGAATGAAAAAATATTTTGAAATTCACATCAAAATTATTATTTATAATTTACACGAAAAAATAAATTTTCAGTTAAAATTCAATAAAGTAAATATATATGTGATATATTGTTTCTGAACTTTGCTTAAAATATAAAAATATATAAATGTAAATAATAATTAGAAAAAAAATCTAGACATAAAATATTTTGGATTTTCGTCAGTAATTATGTTAGTTTACAAGTTAGATAAAATACATATAAACTTTCATGAAAAAAAAAAAAAAAAAAAAAAAAAAACCTAAACGTAATTGTATATTTTTTCCGAAAATAAAAAAAAATTCAAATTTGCAGCAATTCAAAGTGTCAAATATATGTCAAATTTAAATCAAATTGTAATAAAGTGTTAAAATATAAAATTAATTAAAAAAGAAAAAAAAAGTCAAGAGGTAGCATCAAACTCGGGCCGTACGGGTGGCGTGCGAGCTTTCTGCGTCCACACCACGAAAGACACGTTGAGAGCTGCAAACTAATGGGTATTTGAAACGTATGCTAAAACTCGGCATCTAATTTCTGAAAATCTAAGGCCCATTTGAAGAAATCCTTTCACAAGAATAATTAGAGATAAGAACTCTAAAACATACTTTGAATTAATCAAAATCGGTGATAATCATATTTGATGGTCCCCTGGTTAATGCAGATCCAAATAATAGGTGTATTTTTTTTACACAGTCTGCTCGTTAAAGATTCCACAGACAAGTACGAGAGATAATCTCTTAGCGATGTCACAGATGTATTGTATTTTCATCTGAATTGTCTTGACAATAGAGACGTAAAGGATTATGTCGTCTATTGATTTATTTGCATTCCATATTGATTTTTTTACATTCATTTAAGGAATGCGTTTTCGACACTCGCGCGCGAGCAACGGATTATAGCAAAAAAATAATAAATGGCGGCCGCAGCGTTTTGCTGTTTCCAACTTTTGTTCAGGAACGTTTCAGATAAGAAAACCAGAATTTCACAGGAAAGAGCTAAATTATTCTGAAAACCTGAGAAAAGGCGAAACGTTCCTGGATTTTACATGGAACGTTACCATTTTTTTTTACAGTGTACCATTCTCCTTATTAGTGGAATTGCTGAAGGTGAATTTTCACCTGCGTTATGTATTTCTAAAGTGAACTAAATTTTTGAATGCATGTAGTTTATACATACAAATCCATATGTCATATACAGGACTGCTCAAACAGTTCGGACATTTTTCCGACTGTAGATTGAAAGTGCTGAAATTGTGTTGTCAAATGTGTTAATGCGTTTCCAATGGGTTCAATTAGACACCATGTTTAAATTTATTAAGCAATGAAGTTTTGTTACATTATTCTGAATGTGTTGGAAGGTGTTCCATAATCTAAATTCGACGCATGATTTTTCTTTCTTGTTTTTATATAAGAAAAAGTTTGCTAATAAAATATGAAGCCCACAAGAACTATTTGACATAGCAGGTAATTTATGGACATGGAAATGAGATGTTAAGGGACAAGATAGAATGTAACTAATGGAAGAGGTTAAAGCACCAGACACACAGAGGAGAAACTGATTTATTTATATTGAATAGATATGATTGAAATGGGCGGTGATTTGTGAAAAAAGACAGAGGTTCCGACTAAAAACATAAACAGTATTTTCTATGTGCATCAGGCAGAATAAAAATTTCTGCTTCATAAAAAAGCCCCCATAACAATGTCTCCCCTATCGATGAGTTAGCTCAGCAAATAAGGGATGAGATATGAAAGTTTATTCACTATCCCTTGGGAAAGGATAGCTCTATTGATATACTAAATTAGGATGGGAAAGTGTATAAAGGCTATGAATAGGCTTTTGTTAATCCTTCAGATTTAATGATTTGTTTTCTTAAAGCAGCTGGCTGTGTTCTTTTCAGTGCTTTTCGAAGGCTTTAAATATGTTTAATCTACGGTTGTAACATAATAAATAGAATACCCTTTGCTTAAAAATGATGTGTATTACCTTTTTTATGTATTTGTAGTTTTTCAATCGTATTTCTTTTAAATTTGCCAGTGATAGATTTGGTTTAGTGAGAAAATTTTTCTCGGCGCTTAAATTAACTGATTTAAAAATTAAAATATATTTCTTTTACTTTTATATTATCCAATGTAACTTTTTCAAAATTTTAATGATATGCATTTCTACTGTTTAATCAATAGCTATCCAATAACTGAAATGTTTTATTTAAAAATTCGACAGAATACATTTTTAATTAGTTTTTTACGTTATCTCACCTAAGTTTTCCAATATTATCTTAGTGTTAATGTAAATAATAATAATAATAATAAGTATTAAGCGGAGCAATACTCCAAATTCTGTTTCTTTCACCATAATCCTTGCTACAGCCATTATTGCTGTTATTTAGTCAGCAACAGAAGAAGCAGATAATTATAACAATAAATAAATGGTATGCTCAATATTTTACAAATTTTGGAAAACATTTTACGTATTAGGAACAGCCTATATAAATTTTAAAGCACACTGTAAAAAAAAAAAAAAAAAAAAAAAAAATCTGTAAAGTTACTAAATATTTCTAGCAAACTGGGATTCCTAGAACTTTTTATGTACCGGCAACAACAAAAATTCATGTAATAGATATACTTTTGCACCGTAAATCAAATAATCTGTGAGGTCACTAAGAATTTTTTAGGAAGTTTGTATTCCTAGAACTTTTTATGTAACTGCAACCCGCGTTACAGGTAAAATGTTAGTAAGATTACTGTAATTTTAGAAGATTCTTTTGTAAAGCTACAGATTTCTGTAACTTTACAAAGCTAGTTTTGTAGATTTACATCTTTTTTTGTACAGTGTACAGATAAAATTTTAGTAAGCATACAAAATTTCTGTAACTTTACATCTGTAGAATTACAGATAATTATTATTATTATTTTTTTTTTTTACAGTGTACTTTCATTTAAAGTTTTTAATAAATATATAATAATTAACATAATAACTGTATAACACGGTATTTTTACGCTAATTAATGAAAAATTCTATAAGCAAATTCCTTTGGCGTTCATTGTGTTATTAACTTTGTTGCTGAAGAAGTTTCAGTTGTAAAATGATTGTTTTTTGTTTTTGTTTTTTTTTAGCATATGATTTATAAAGAAATCTTTTATTTTCTAGGATTCTCACCTTTTATTATCACGAGGTGGAACCAGCCGAATTTTGATGAAAGAAAATGTTTAAGAAGGAACTGTTTCATTGATTTATAATAAACCTACGAAATGAGTTGCAATAAAAGATGAATCTTATATTGGTTAGTCTAACTCTCAAACAAATAATATTTTAACCTAAAGTTAACAAAATACTATTTCTATAAAACTCGGTTGCCCAAATTATTAAATCAAACTTTAATCGTATATGTAATCGGTAAAATATAATAAAGATCAGTTATTATGATGAAGTTATCAATTGAAGGTCTTATGCTTGGTATCCCGGAATGAAAACAACAAAATTTATTCCTCTTTGGCAAAATCAAAGAATTCCCCCCCCCACACACACACACACATACCCGTGAAATCTAAACCCGGCATCAAACATTTAAAATGACGTCATTTGCATCCGCTAAAGCATTCCATTTTTACTATATAGTCTTAAACAACACCTGCAGAAAACTATGCTTATGACGTCATTATCGCGGAATAATTCACAAATCCAGCAAAAAGCAATGTTGTCATTCAAGAAGCTCATCGAAACAAATCGGGTATCTAATGACTCATATGCCTTCATTTGTTTGTTTATAATTGTTCCATGTTTTATCGGAAATCATTCATCAGTATTTTTTCAAAATTCGGATTATAAAACATTATTATGCACAGATTAATAAAATTGCATTCTTTCAGCCTTCTGATGCAAATTAAGTAAATGCGTAAAAAATAAATCAGACAAATATTATTTAAAATACATTATTGTACAGAGAAAGTGTTGTATTTTTTTTAAGTAAGTTTGCAATAAACTAAAAATCATTTAATTGATAAATGAAAACGAAATAAAACCAAAATTCACCGGATTTTATAGTAGACGATGTTCTTCACATAGCACGCATTTTAATTTCAATTTTTTTTTCAGTTTTCATGAGAAAATGGCAACAAAAAGATACTATAATCTACTGTTTTCCTTTTGCTTTTAATAGAAATGGAGTACTTCAGTTACTACAATTACAAAATAGGTACTAAAAATTATAAAAAAAATTAATATCTTAAAAATTAATTGAGATACAGCTTTCAAACAAATTGCATTTAAAAGTACATTTTTTCCTCTGTACGAAGGTGTAAAAATTGAAAATGTGCTATGTTTAGAAGTTTAAAAATTTGCAGTAGCGAAAATTGCAAAACCGGAATTTCATTTCATATTTCAAAGTGTTGCCATTCGCAGAATGACGTCATGTGTTACGCACAGATATGTTTGTCCTCTATAATATAGATATTTAACTATTAAATTTGTAATAATACAGTAGAATCTCGTTATAACGAATGTTATTTTAACAAATATTTTTCCGATTAGGAAAGAAAATACTATGCTTTGCCATTATAAATACAAGTTGGAACCCGTCGAAATTCGACGAATTAAAATGTTGGAACTGTGCTAGATCGAACCTATAAAAATAATTACAATAAAAAATTCATCTTGCATTGGTTCTGTAACTCTTAAAACAAATAATGTTTTCAACCTAAAATTACCAAAATATTATTTCCACAAACTTCAACTGCTTAAATTATTGAAAAATTAAACAGTATTGGAATACGTAATCAAGATGAGTAATTATGTTGAAGTTTTCGATTGAGGCTCTTAAAAGGATTTCGCTTTGTCACATCATAAAATTTCCCCCCATAAAATCTAAATTGCATGTTATTTTTACATTCCCAAAATTTACATACGCACTACTCAAACTCACAATTTAAAAGTATTTTAACACTCAATACATTATTAATGAATGTATTTCCAAGCTTAAAGTCCCGTTTGTCCAATACAACTTTTCATGTGAACATTCGCATAAAATTTAAGTTCTAATCTCAGTACCCGCGAAAATTTACCATTCAGAAATTTGCCTTTAGTTGCTATGGTATTGGCCATTTAGTATTGGTCAAATATTTAGTTTTATCAAAGAAAATGATCGTTTTGTTTTAAATATGACATCATTTTTACTCACTGAATCATTTTGCCTAGGGTCTCAAACTCAGTATCAGCGTAATGTAAAAATGTTGAAATATGTTCTTCAATCTTTTGATTTATGAAGAAGAATGCGTGTTTTTTTTTTAATGGCTGAAGTCATTTTCTGTTCAAAAATTAGAAAAAAATTACTTTTCTTTGTAATGTGAAAATGGCATCAATAAGGATATAATCAATAAAAATAAATAAACCATAACTATTTTCCCTTTACTTTTATAGAAATGGAGTATTTCAGTTGCCACAATTACAAAATTGGTACTAAAAACTATAAAAAAATTAATATCTCAAGAATAAATTGAGATAGAGCTTTCAAGCAAATTGCATTTAAAAGTACATTTTTTTTTCTACAACGGTGTAAAAATTGAAACTCTGCGATGTTTAGAAGTTTAAAAATTTGCAGTAGCAAAAATTGCAAAACCGAAATTTCATTTCAAATTTGAAAGTGTTGTCATTTGCAGAATGACGTATGCGTTACGCACAGATATGTTTGTCCTTTATAATAGAGACTAGGGGATCGTACCCGGGCTTACCGGGTTAAAGAATATAGGTGAAAACATTTTTTTTATTGAAAACTAATAATTTTTTTATATGCAACAAATTTTTCAGATTGTCCACATACATTAAAAAAGCATTTTTTCATATGAAAAATACAAATTATACAATCAAATAAATTTTTGAAATTTATCAAAAGCGATATTTTCTTATTAGCCGCATGCTAAGAATTATTTGACCAAGATTTTGCTACTTATGGCTTCCTTTTATATTCTGATAATTTCAGAGCTGATACATGTCTGTTAAATTTGTGTTTTATTTATATTATTTTATTTATTTATTCATAGGGAAGTTTTTTTTTAAATGGATATTAGCAGTAAGAAAATGATGATTTGTTTTCAGGGCAAACGGATCTTTCGTAATCGAGCTCCACGCGATATAGATAAAATAAAAAATATTTCATGCTTTAAAATTGTTTTTAAAACCATAGAAAATCAGGAAACTGAGATGAACTTTGCAAACAAATTCCATTTGAAAAAAAAAAAAAAAATCCTATTTGGTGATCTAAAAATTTAAATTATACGATTACAAATATGTTAGATTTGTGTTTTTACAATTGTGTTTTTTAATATTATTCTTTTATTTGTTTATAAAAGAAGTATTAATTTCGTTGTCTTTCACAAATATATTAGATTGGTGGTTTTTTAAATATTATTCTTTTATTTGTTTATAACGGAAGTATTAATTTTGTTATGCAAAAATAGTCAGAAACAAATGCAGGAAAAATGTTTGTTGATTTATGTGCAAAAGGTTTATTATTATTATGTATTGAAACCGGCACATGATAAGATAAACTTAAAAAAATCATGCTTAAAAATTATTTTAGGAAATATTATACATCAGTCAATTAAGATACAGTTTTTAAACAAAACTGCATTTGAAAGTAAATTTTTTTCGTATGCGACGAAAACTGAAAATGTACGATGGTCAGAAGATTAAAAAATTGCAGTAGCAAAAATTTCAAGACCGAAATTTGATCGTGGAGTGTTGCCATTCGCAAAATAACGTCAGCGTTGCGCACATATACGTTTGTTCTTTATAATATAGATACTTAATCAGTAAAATATAATAAAGATCAGTTATTAGGATGTGGTTATCAATTGAGGCCCTTGTGCTTGGTATTCCGGAATGAAAAACAGCAATTTCCACCTTCTCAAAATTTACATACGCACTTCTCATATCCATATTAATCATTTTTTAAAAATTTTTATTTTGTTTGATCATTTAAAAATCGTTTTAACTCAAAACTTGAAGTCACGATTGTCAGCAACATCTTTTATGTGAACAGACGCACCCTTTACTTGAGATTCTAATCTCAATTTTGGAGAGTCAAAATTTCCGTAATTTATGCTTTTTAGACGCATTTGTGATAAAATATTTAGTTTTATCTAAGAAAATTATCATTTGCTTTTAAGTATGGCTTCATTTTCACTTAAATAAGCATTTCGCCTAGTGTCTGAAACTTAGTATCAGTACACATGCAGAAGAAAAAACAATATAGAAAATTTATGAAGAAAAATGCGTGTTTTCAAAAGCATTATGCCATTTTCCGTTATTATGCTCCTAATATAATATTCTGCTCCTAATGGGATTTTGCGACACTAAACCCTATATAACAATTTTTATCAACATATTTAAATTTTTATCAGAAAATAGCATGATTAAAGATAAAAATACTTCATTATTTCTCTCTTGTCTGCAATAATGAAAGCCGTCTAAAAATAAGCCGTCATAAAATGCTTTTAAAATTAAAATATAAAAGTGGGGATATTAAAAAAAAAAAAAAAAAAAAAAAAAAAAAAAAAAAAAAAAACCAGATAGTGCGATCACATCTTCAAATGAAGAGCTTTCAGTTTAAAAAAAATAATAGTAAAATTGGTTCAGCAGAAAGATCAGGGCAGATGACTAATAACACACTTGTTTTTTTTAAATATATAGATTATATAAAATTAGGAAAAATTAAATTAAGCAAATTATGTTATTTTGATAAAATTATAGTAGAATGTCCTAAAGAATAGCATTAAAATTTTATTATTCGAGAGAATTTTGGATAAAAACTTCAGGAACATGATATTATTTTAAACCACGAATTATTTGTTTGCTTGTCTAACTCGGCGAAGCAAATCCATCCAGGCGAGAATCATCAGTTTCTGTAATATAAATCGCTATTATTTGCATGTCACCTCTCTCTATCACTATAAAGACACCCTAAATTTTTGTAAAACATTGCGTTTTATCAGTGTGTGATTTCGATTGCATAATTTTCAAAAGTGAAGCATTTTCACCTTTGAAGAATTTCAAAGCAGCTGGGCTGTGAAAATGACGCACTTCTACAAAACATAATTCAGGTTTAAGAATTAAAATAGACGCTTTTTTATAAAACGACATCATTTTCATCCAGTACAGCAAACCACTTTTACAATCCAGTCTTAAACTTCGTCTATAGAAAAGTATGCATATGACGTCATTATCACGGAATAACAGACAACATTCTTGACATATAGCCCATATTTTAATTTCAACTTTTTTTTCAGGTTTTAGGAGAAAATGGCAACAAAAAGATACAGTATCTACTTTTTTGACTATTTTCCGTTTACTTTCAACGACTTCCAATAGAAATGGGGTTATTTTGTTACCACGATAAGAAAAATGGTATTAAAAACTACAAAAAAATTAATATCTCAAAAAATTTTTGAGATACAGCTTTCAAACAAATTTCATTTAAAAGAACATTTTTTCCCTTATACGACGATGTAAAAATTTAAAATGTGCGATGTTTAGAAGTTTAAAAATTTGCAGTAGAGAAAATTGCAAAACCAAAATTTTATATATATTTCAAAGTATATTTCAAAGTGTTGCCATTCGCAAAATGACGTATGCGTTACGCACAGATATGTTTGTCCTTTATAATATAGATATTCACTTTAACGACTTTATGGAAGTCTTAAAAAGAGTACCCAATTCAATTTAACGAACGCTGAGTTCCCAAGACAACAATCTTTCAAATTCGACCAAATTCTTGACTTTCTTAGGATCTTAACTTTCTTGAAGCATTCCATATCTACAAAAATAAACAATATTGTTAATTGTGACTTCGATATTTCCCTATTATCAGATTGTTGGAAATATTATATAAAAACCTTTATCTTAATATCTAGTAGAATTTTTTACATTACCAATTCCATTCTATGCGTTACTTTCCTACTGACTATTTACTGAAATTCTATTGGTCAATAATAAAAATATAAAACCATACAAATTTGAAGGTGTACAATGTGGAAATAGTGGACCCCTCAACTTTAGATCCGCTTCCGCTTGGAAAGATTTTCGTTGAAAAATATAAAAGCATTCAACAATGATACTAGGTATATTTAAGGTTATTATCACGGTCCCCGAAAACACCGTTAGGATCAGCTAGTAAACTAATAAATAATACACAGTTTCTTCCCTCACTTTTCTCTCTCTCTCTCTATCTATCTCTATCTATCTATCTATCTATATCTATCTACCTATCTATCTATCTATTTATCTATCTCGGAAAACGACGTGCGGATCAGCTAGAAAACTAATAAATAATACATAGTTTCTTGCCTCACTATTTTTTCTCTCTCTTTGTCTGTCTATATCTACCTATCTATCTATCTATCTATCTATATCTATATATCTAGCTATATGTCTGTTTTTTGCCTGTCTTCTTTTTTCATTATTATTATAATTACTATTATTATTATTATTTAATTTGTTAAACGCTTATTTTATCAAATAAATTTGTCATGAAATTTTGAATAAAGCACTCACATAAAACGTTATGATTAAATTGTTATCATCTCGATCTCACAGTGATAGCATTAGTCACAGAAGAATGGCAATTCTAGAGGGAACCAATAGCTCCAAAATACAGAAAAGGCACAAAGCAAAATGATGGTGATGATCATGATTGGCTTACTTTTCGTGTGTTGACTTAACAAAGAGGGAGCATAGAAAATCATATTCATGATCTTTAGGGTGAAAATATAACCGTGAACCCCCCCCCCCCCACCTTAATCAGGAGGGTCATAATAGCTCCCTTGTTGATCTCCTTAATCCACCAGATCTAAACGATTTGTTTTTTTAGGGTTTGGGATCTGATCTTTGCTCTATTTGGGGTCTTTTAAAATGGGATGTGAAAGTAATATCTAAGGATTTGAATGATTACCTTGGGTTTTTCTGAGACCATTAGAGCTTTTAATTTTGTTGAAGTAATTAAATTTGAGTTTTAGCTAATGAAGCACATTGGGATTATTTTTGATAACTTGTTTCAAGCTAGTGTTGTTGTTTTTTTTCTCTTTGCATAGTTAAGGAGAAAACATATTTTCTCATTCTGCTAATTCAAAGTATAACATCAAGAATTAAAACACATGTATATTTACTTTTTTAACACTTTCCAATATGTTTGAAAAGTGTTTTATGACTCCTGCCGTCTGTCCGTGCTTTAACTCTCGTAAATATACTTGGATTGCCATGTGATTGCTATATGTTATCGAAGTTTACTAAGGCAATTTCGCTATTGAAAATGGGAGTGTACATCATTTAAAGTTCTTTTACGGAGATACTCAATTACATTATGGTGTATAGGGGAAAATCGTTTACGGTGTTACACTATTTCAAACATAATGAAATTTATATACATTATTAAGGTGCACTATAAGATGCTTACTGTAGAACGTGATGTACATGACACTTATTGTTTATTTAAAGATATGCGCAAACTATTTCGGCTACATCAATATCTATGGGCGATAAAAACTGGAGGCGCGTTTTGAGTTATGTTATGCATTTTTATGTTTAATTAAATTTTTGCTTACTACGTTGTGAGTATAAACTCTATTGTATTTTATTCTAGAGTAGATTTTTTCTAAAGTATATTTTACTCTATAATAGAAAATGGCAACTGTTAATTATTTCCAGTTATCATTTTTAGATGTTTATATAGAAAGAAAGGGTGATACCAATATTCAACACGAAACCCCTGCTTATTGTAAACCTACCTTCTGCGGACAGTACTTACATTTAGGATCAGAATGCCCTGCATCGCATAAAATCACAGCAATTAAGACCCTGGCGACCACAGCTTTAAAGTATTGCAGTACTGAGGAATCATTCATAGTAGAAATAGAAAGAACTTCACAAATCTAGAGAGAAAGAGCTATGGCGCCGCTGGATTAAACGAGTTTTTTCCGATTTCATGCATTCGACTGCTTTAACCTCTTCTGAATAATTCCGCGGTGTACCCCAAGTGTCTTTTTTTACAGACCGCTAGAGTGACGTGATGCTCTTTTCGTACACCTGCATTGGTGCATTCGAGCATCACGTGACTCCAGCGTCTGTAAAAAAACGGTACGCGTAAAGCACCGTGGTAGCCTTTCTTTTTCGTTAGCCTCGGACGTTTTCAGAATGACGTCACTCATGAAGTTTTCGTTGGAAACTGACTCCAAACAAACGGTTGCAATGTTTCAATACTTATTAAATATAAATCGTAGAAAATGTTACCATTTCATATAGCGTATTAAAAAAGTTTGCCGTGAGAAATATTTGTAAGATAGAGCTGTAATCAGGGATGTAGTGTAGGGTATACGGGGGTATACGCCGTGTACCCTCTGGATTTTTTAAGGAGCACCATATACCCTCTGTTTCTCAAGAAAGCTGTAGTATATATACACTAGGGTATACCCTTTGCCTTGAGCGTATACCCTCTGCTTAGAACGTATACCCTCTGTTTTTTTTACGACTACACCACTGGCTGTACTGTACAAATATAATAGAAAAAACAGCGTAGCAATTGTTTGTTTGGAGTCAGTTTCCAAGCAAAACGTCATGACTGATGTCACGATTGAAAGCGTCTACTGCAGATATCTTTTATATCAATAAAAAATTATATCAAAAGAAATCTCAGCACTCCTCAGATCCTTCCATATACAGGCAGCTTTTGTCCCAGAGGGACAGTTGCGAAATCTTCTATGCAAGTTCATGTACAGCTGTCCAACTGAACAGCAGAAGGATCTTGTTTACAGAATTCCATGTGGAAACTGTGACGCGATCATTGGCGAGACAGATCGCACCCTGGAAACAAGAATCAGAGAACATAACATGCATTTAAATCTGAGAACCTTAACTCGAAATTCGTTTCACAAGCAACTGAAACAGACCATTCACCTGACTTTAAGAAAACTACGATTATTGAGCGGAACTGCAATGCTTATAGAAGACGAATTTTCCAGGAATCTAAGCATACGACTTCAGCTGTTAATCCAGTTAATGGAGCCAGAGATATTACACTAAATACTCTACTCTTTTATAAAAATTCTAAACCTCATAATGAACTGTAATACATGTTTTTATGTAGGTTTTGCATGGGTAAATTGTTTTTGTCCTCTTTAGTGATTTTTCGTAAATTGTACTGAAGAGCTATGAAGGTTTTCATCCGAAACGTATATACATAGTTGTTTTTTAGTGTTTTTATATGCCTATTTTAATTAAAAGTGTCTGTATTATAAGTAATTTTATTTCTTAATATTATTTGTACCCTTACATTATATACATTCAATGTATTGTACCGTTTTGCCTCTCAAAGCAGACCACCAGTTGATCTACCTGTGTTGATGGCTCAGTATGGCTCGAAGCTGAAAATGCTTATTTAAGAATTGGTAGCATCAGAAAAATCGATTTTTTGTGTTGATACCTAGATGAGAAAACAGATTAATGCACTGTAAAAAACTACTGGTAAATGTTTCCGAAAATTACGGTCAGAGAAAAAAAAAACTTTTGTTTCAGAAATATGCTTTGTTAATCTCAGGAAGCTATTAGTTTCTGTGGACTCTGGAAAAACAAAAGGAACGCTTTTCAGAATCGTGGGTAACTCGAAAGAGGTGGTTTTATATTTTCGTAAATTTTCACTCTACATTAAGAAACGTTTCTCTGTTTTTACCGGGTGTCCCAAAAATGACTGATGGATTTTAAAATTCAATAACTTGCAAACGGTGGCAGATATTTAAAAAAATCTTGCAGGAGGATTATGTATGATGTCAGGAGTTTTTTTACTGTGATTCTTGATTTTAGTTCGAATTTCAAGCAATAGATGGCGCTGAAAGCAATAGGTACTCAGCCCAGACCGGATTTTTGGTACTTCGGGATCCATTCAATACAATTTAATCTCCTTTTTTCGCATGGAAGAAGAGAAAGGCGGAAATATCGAGCCTGGATTTAGCAGTTATTGCTTGCAACTCCATCTATTGATTCTATTTGTAACTAAAACTGAGAATCGCAGCTTAAAAATTTCTGACATCTTACATAACACTCCTGCAAGAATTTTTTAAATATATGTCACCGTTTGCAAGTTATTGAATTTTAAAATTCATCAGTCATTTTTGGGACACCCGGTATGTGTATAAATGTAGCAACAATGAATTTTAATTAAAATGTTAATTAAAATTAATTTAATGTTACAGTTTCATTATCATTTTAAACACATTCCAACATAGTTGAAAAGTTTATGAATTCGGTTTGTCTTTTTGTGTGCCTGTCTGCCGTCTGTCTGCCCGTCCGTGCTCTAATTCGCATAAATATAGTCGAATTCACATAAAATTGATATGTTAGTGAGATTTACTATGGCATGTTCGGTATTGAAAATGAAGTATGTAGCATTTATAGTTACTTTACAGGGACATTCAAAAAAATTCCGGTACATTAAGGCCTATGGGGAAAAACCATTTTCGGTGGTTTTTAATGGTGTTTCACAATTTCAAACCCATTAGAGTTTTTATTTATCTCTGAAGGGCACTAAAAGATGTAAACTACACAATATGGTATGCATAGTATTCTTCGTTCATTTACTGGGACACTCAAAAGAATTCCGTTATATCCGTGACGATCTAAGCGGAAAAATCGTTTGCGGTGTATTTTATTCATGTTGCGCTATTTTAAACATATTGAAATTGATATACATCTCTAAGTTGCACTGAAAGATGCTTACTACAGAATGTGGTGTGCATGGCATTCATCGAAAATAATTCAGGTACAGTACAACAATAAGAACAATAATCGCTGGAAGTACGTTTCAGCGTGTTTTAAATTAAACTGATTTTTTCCCTATAATTTGATGTGTATAAATTCGATAGTGATATACAGGTCTGCACAAAAGATCTGACGTACATTCCCGTTTATTGGTGGAAATTTATGATGGAGAAATTTCAACTGTGCTGCGTTTCCTAACTGAACTATATTTTAGCATACTATGTATTATATGATAAACCTATAGATCATATACACAGATCTGCTAAAAAAATTCAGATATTTTTTCCGTTAACTGATGGTAATTTCTGAAATTGCGTTTTCAAATGTTTTATGTGTTTTACGAATTGTTTGTTTAGACATCATTTTTCCCTTTATTAAACTGTGAAAATTTATTATAACATTCTGAATGTGTCTGCATATGTTTCATAAACAATGCTTAAAGCATGTTTTTACATTCTTGTTTAAGTTTAAATAACATGTGTCTTCTTAAGTAAAACTATTAAAAAAATCAGTATTTAAATACATTAATTGATTATTGTTTACAGTTACTAATAAGACCTTGGTATTTTTGAAGAATATTCTATTAAAAATATCCACGCATATTTAACGTTTTATAATACAGTAGAACCTCGATTATCCAAAGTAATTGGGACCGACTATATTTCGGAAAATCGAAATTTTTGGATAATTGAGAATGCTTCAATTTTAAGATTAAGGAGAAATATATGCAATATTTCTTATTATGGTAACAAGTGCTTAATAAAAATAAAGCAGTAGCAACATAGAAACAAGAATAAATTACTTGAATTTTAATTTTGAAATTAAGTACCTTTTACATATATCACAAGGGTTTGACACAATGTTTTGTTTGTCGCAGTTTCGATTCCTTTGCTTTGAAGCTCTATCACGGAGTTTTAAAATATTATTAGTTCCCCAGTATCACAGTCTTTCTGCTGCTCCAGCTATGCCAAACCTTTTGCAAAACATTCAAAAGCTTCAGAATTGCTGATTTGTTCGTTTTCTGCATTTAACTCCGCAGCTTACGGGAGCTCAAGTTAAATTCAAAGGAACTCTTAGAAAGGGGATCGAACATATTTATATGTACTTATAATTCAGAAAGGACCACCTGCACAGAAGGAATATGATAGTTTAAAAAAAAAAAAAAAAGCTTTCAAAATGAATTTTGCACACAAAAAATGTGATAGTAAAAAAAAAATAAAAAAAAAATCTTTAAAATTGGATTTCGGTCGAGAGTTTCGGTTAAAAAAGCTTCGGATAAAAGAGGTTCTACCGTACTGTAGAACATTTCGAATTTGAAAAATAAATTTTATACATATAGAAATGATTCAAATACAAAAGAAGCATAGCATTTTATGAAGCATTGGTCAGTTTTGACCATGATGCCACTTCTCTGATCTGATAATTTTCAAATATGAAAAAATATGACTTCATTATGAGTTTCTTCATTTCAATCGACTTCTTCATTTTCTTTTTTTTTAACTAAAATACAAATTATCAAAGTAGGGAATAAGAAAGTATATAAATATATTTTCTAACATCTATTTCATGGGTCATTTTTGAAAATAAAAACAAAAATTAATCCTTTATTTCCCAAATTATGAGTTCATGAAAATTTCATCTTCTAAGGCATTTTTCGTGAATTTTTGAAACTGCATTAGAAGATTTGCACAATCATTTAATAAATTTTAGAAGGATTTTGCCAATTAAAATTAATTAATTAAATTTGAATTTATTGGGATTTTGAGCAATATTTATAATTCCACTCAAATCTTTTATTAAAATACTTTTTTAGTAGTGTGTAGAGTTAGGAATTGTACAAATGTAACGTTCTTACAATAGAAATATAGAAATATTTCCGAACTGAAACTTCCTCACCCACCCCCCACCCTCAGTCTTTCAACGTCACGAAAGCTGAAAGGATCCAAAGGCAACGGAAATAATCCTTTTAAAAATATTTTTGTTTTGTGCAACCAATAAGGCTTTTGGAACAAAATAAAGTAAAGTATCTAACTCATTCTGAACTGTATTACTACTAATCGATGTATGAAAGGAATTTTACAACAAGTTATTTTAATGGTACTTTAAAGTACCTTCGGGGCACAAAGGGTTAAAAATAGTATTTCAAAGAAAAAAATTGAATTTAAAAACTAATAAAATCTCAATTATAATATAAAGATGAAAAATATACATTATTATAATTCATGAAAAATAACTTATACAGTCTTAAAGTCTTTTCAAATAAAAGTTTCATTCAACATTCATTTTAACTACGTGAAAACCCTCTCCCTAATCTATAGGAGAAAAAAAAATCTGCAACGGAAAAAAAAACAATGTTTTATTCTACAGGAATAAAAACAACGCTCTTCAAAGGTGGCACAAATCGAAAAAGTGACCCCAAGGGTTTCCGTAAGGGCGCGAGTGGAGGGAAGGGCACTTTCAGGGAAACATTAGCGGGCGGCATTGATCGTGCAACGCCACCTGGACGTCCGAGGAAACATTATGTGGAATTAAATCTCGATTGGGAAACAATTTGCATCGAACATTTACGAGCCCCTCTTTGCCCACGCGGGGCACGTCGGAAAACAAAAGATTTTAGGTGATGCTCCTGTGGGGCTTTTGGTTTCTGCGATTGTGTGATGATCACAGACGTTATGGAAACGGTAGCAGCTTTTCTGGAGAAGTGCTATTTGATATTATGAATTTTAAATAGTCCTCTAGTCTTTATACATGGCAAACAATTGCGATTATATCCAACGTGGATAAAGAAAAATGTATCATAATGCAAGAAAGATGGGAATTTTTCTTTGGGTATTTAAATTTTATAGAATACGTTGCGAATTATAATTGCTAACGCAGATGGTTAAAAAATAGAAAACCCAGAAAACAAGAAAAAGAAAAGATGCTTTTGAAAAGTTGGAAATAGAAATTATGAAGAAATCACGTTCCTTCTAGATCTTTTATAAGGAAAAAAAATAGAAAAAACTCACGAATTTGACACCTATGCTAGACATTTTATAACTTTTACAACTCAGTGTTTTGTTTTTACGGTATGAAAAAAACAGTAAAGAATACAAAAATCACCAGAACTATTGCCATAGGTGTGATCAAATTGCATTTATTTATTTCCGTTTATGTAAGCTTTTTTTTATTATTTTTGTTATAATAATAGTATATTTAAAAATTAAACACAAATGTACTTTTTTTTTAAGGAAATGATCAATTCTTCATTTGTCCAAATCAGAAAATAAGAAATTCAGACTATGGGTTTTGGATTTTACAATTGTGCAACTGTCATAAAAGTTATGGAAATAGTAAGAGTTTTCTGGAGAAACGCTATTTGATATTATGAATTTTAAATAGTCTTGTGGTCTTTATACTCGAGAAACATTTGCGATTATATCCAACGTGGATAAAGAAAAACGTACCAGAATGCAAAAATGATAGAAATTTTTCTTCGGGTGCTTACATTTTATAGAACACGCGGTAAAGATAGCATGATACATAATTGCCAATACACCAGTTAAAAAAGATATTTAAAAAAATTAGAAATAGAATAACTTAAAAGAAGTCGCGTTCTTTCTGGCTATTTTATTGGGGAAAGAAAATAGCAGAATATCTCACATCTGAGATCTATGTTAGAATGTTCTTACTTTTGCATCTGAATTTTTGATTTGTCCAATATGATGGCAATAGGAAACTTAACAAATGGTAGAACAGAACTGATGTCTTACCACGACCACATGCATGAAACCGCATTTATTATTTCCACTGATTCAAGCTTTTGTTTCTGTTTATTTTTATTTATTTATACATTAATTTATAATAACAGGATTATTTTTTAAAAATCTGCTGTCTCTTTAAGGCGATTCTCAAAAAACATTTTTCCCCGTTCAAATTCGCGAAACTTCTCTCTTAAACATAAAAGCATCATGATACTTTCAGGAATGATTATTGAAGTGATTTGTTATCGAATGTGTTTTCTATTTCTGATAAATAAATTACATCTCGAGTTGTAATAGACTGTTGTCTTTTTTTTTCCTTTCATGTGCTACTGCGTCCAGAAATTCGGTTCAAGACGCCAACTTTCACAGCATTTTCTGAAAAATATTCTGCCTTTACCGAAACTCATAAAAAACAGTTCAATTACATAGTTTCTTAATGGAAGGAACCTGCTAGTTTGATACATTTGCGTACAAAATGAATTTAAAAAAGGTGTACCGAAATGTACCCAGTTTGGACTCGAGAACACCTTTAAGAGAGTAACTATGCCCTTGTTTGCCCACGTTAAAACAAGACATTTTAGAATATGCCCCTAAAAATGTTTATTTTCTTCAATTGAGCGACGATTACACCTTATGGAAACGATATCAACTTTCTTGGAGAAATGATATTTGAAAAGCGCTGTTATCTTTATAAATTGGAAACAATTGCGATTATATACCTCATGGATGAATACCAATGTACCATAATGCAAGAAAGATGGGTATTTTCCATTTGGGTATTTAAATTTTATAGAAAACATTAGGAATAATAATTACAAACATGGTTGGTTTAAAAAACGAAACAAAATAAAGCAAAAAAAAAAATGGAACTTGACAAAAGCTGACGGAAAATCTCGGACGATATCAGTAAAATAGCTTCTTAAATAAAAACTAGTATGTTGTGGCCATCACAAAACTTTCTTCTATATAAATCACGTCAATTAAATCATTTAAATAGTACAAGAAATTACATCAATTTAAAACCAATTCATATCAAAGTATACCTGAATTTGAAGTTTGATGAAAATTCGTGCATTAGTTATTGAGATAGAGCTGTAGGGGAAATTATGAAAAACGCAGCATAGCAGCGCCATCTGTTGAGCGATTTGCACCAAAACACAAACAGCACTAATTCATATTAAGGGATACCGGAATCTGAAGTTTGATGAAAATCCGTGCATTAGTTCTGGAGCTAGAGCTAGTGTGGAAATCACAAAAAATGCAGCACACAGTGCCACCTGTTGAGTTATTTACACTAAAAGATACAAAATGTCAATTCATGTCAAGGACTAACTGAATCTGAAGATTGATGAAAATGCGTACATTAGTTCTGGACATTGAACTATTGTGGAAATCGTGAAAAATGCTGCATAGTAGCGCCACCTGTTGAGCGATTTACACCAAAACGTAAACAGCACTAATTCATATCTAGGTATACCTGAATCTGAAGTTTGTTGAAAACCCAAGCATTAGTTCTTGAGATAGAGCTATTGTGGAAATCCCAAAAAATGCAGCACAGCAGCGCCACCTGTTGAGCGATTTCACCAAAAGGTACAAAATGTCAATTCATGTCAAGGACTAACTGAATCTGAAGATTGGTGAAAATGCGTACATTAGTTCTGGACATTGAGCTATTGTGGAAATCGGGGAAAATGCTGCGTAGCAGCGCCACCTGTTGAGCAATTTACACCAAAACATAAACAGCACTAATTCATATCCAGGTATACCTGAATCTGAAGTTTGTTGAAAACTCAAGCATTAGTTCTTGAGATAAAGCTATTGCAGAAATCACAAAAAATGCAACATAGCAGCACCACCTGTTGAGCGATTTACACCAAAAGGAACAAAACGTCAATTCATATCAAGCACTAACTGAATCTGAAGTTTGATGAAAATCCGTGCATTATTTCTTGAGATAGAGCTATTGCGAAAATCGTCTAAATGCTGCAAAATGCAGCATAGCAGCGCCATCTGTTGGGCGATTTGCACCAAAACATTACCAGCACCAATTTGTATCAAGTATTAACTGAATCTGAAGTTTAATGAAAATCCGTGCATTAGTTCTTGAGATAGAGCTAGTGCAGAAATCGTGAAAAATGCAGCATAGCAGCGCCACCTGTAAAGCGATTTACACCAAAACCTAATCAGCACCAATTTATATTAGGGACTACTTGAATATAAATTTTTATTAAATTCCGTGCATCAGTTCTTGAGATAGAGCGCCCACAAAATTTGTGTCACATACATACAGACAGACATTTTGTAAAAACATGTTTTTTGGAATCTCTGACTTCTAAAACGTGTAAATCCGTCGAAAACTGGAAGTCGAATCTTTTTACGAATCCAATACTTTCTTCTTGTAAAGATAGAAGAAAGTAAAAATTACAGTTTTTTTTTTTTTTTTTCACATTGTTTAAGAGGGGGAGAAGCAAGGTAGAGTATGAAACACTTTTTCAAAATTCTTATTTCAAAAGTTCTTTCCCCCAGTGAAATACATTACTATTTTCAATCTACACTGTTAAAAATTTTGTGATAGGTTGAATTAACATTTGGTGCTCCAGTAGCTAAAACCATAAGATGGTGAATTCTTAGTTCAATATTTGGAGCTATGTTTCAACCGGAGCTCTAAATCTTAGAGTGAGATCTCACCATTTTATAGTAGTAGCTATACTGCAGCACCAAAAGTTGGTTTAACCTACTGCAAAATTTTTAACAGTGTAAATTCCAAACAAACAATCCGCAAACAACTGTGTAATGCAAATCAATTCAATATTACCTCCATATTCACCATTGCAAGTAAGAAAATTACATGGACCTATGAAGTATCATACAAATAGGAAGCATATTTCTATGTCAATATCATATTCAACAAATAAAGAACATAATAAATAAAACACAAATCTCCCCACCTCTGAAAATGCAACCGAGTGAGCTCCTATGCTCATGTGCATTGCATCTGCGCAAAGGCACAGCTTTGTGCATATATATTGCGCATGCTCAGAAATAAAATTTTAATTGTAAATTTCTGTTTTCTCACGAACTGGCCGAAAGAAAACGCTTAGTGTTTTAAATATACTATAGATTTTAGAAAGTTGGAAATAGAAAATAGGAAGAAATCACATTCTATCTAGATATTGCAAAATAGAAAAAAATAGCAAGAAACTACGGACACCTAGTCTAAGTTGTATTTTATAACTTTTATCTCTCTCTCCTCTTCCTTACAATTGGAAGGAAACAATAAAAATGATAAATATCTGCAGGAATGATGTCATATATATGTGTGAGCGTCAAACTGCATTTATTTTTCCTCTGACACATACTTTTTTTAACTATCATAATAGCATAGTTAAACACTCAAACAAATTTGCTTTTTTTAACGTAAATAATCAAACCTTCATTTGTTTACGTCTGAAAATTAAAATATATATATATTACGCTTTTTTAGATCTTTTGGCTTTTAGAATTGTGTGAAGTTTACAGACGTTATAGAAACGGTATAAGCTTTCTTAGACCAGTGCTATTTGAAATTATGAATTCTAAATAGAACTGAGATCTTTACACATAAGAAGTAATTGCGATTACTTTTATATGAGTAAGGAAAAACATGCTCTTTATTTAAGAAGGATGCGATATTTTTCCTGTTTGAATTTTATAAATCAGTTTTCAGAATCAAATATTAAATGCCACACATTCAATAATATTACTGGGTATTAAAGGAGATTCTTTTAACTATATATATATCAATCGTTAACTACTTAATTCAACTAAAATTTTAATTCTTTAACTATGATTTTGCACTTCCACATACTTCTTATCTGTTCGTTAAATGCATTTCCTTCTCTCGTCAAATCGCAAACCGAGTTGTCTCGTGTTGTGAATCGAGAATGTGAAATGATAGATTACACAGATGACTCAAGCGAGAGGAAATTGATCAAATAATAGGGTAGAAAGTGGAAGCCAATTAACATTAGCATAGATGTTGTTTATTCCAAGAAAACTGAGATTTAGTGTTTATGTTTAAATGTGCATAAAGCATCATCATCTATTATGTGCATACAAAGATAATTTAATAATGCAACTGTGAGGCTCACGAGTTAAACAAGCACTCATATCATTTTTCAGAGTCGACTGTTGTCGAACCACATATTAAACAGTATTGCTGTCAAAATCTATCAAGTCCGGAACTCAGACTAAAAGGATCACCCCCGTTGTTAGAGAGGGATCGGAGCGCGTGCTCTTTGCACGAGGAACAACCGACAGCAACCCCTCATTCCACTGATAGCTTTCAAATTAATTCGCTTGTCCACGGAAGCCCGAGTCAGCGCTCCGGATAATCATACTGCACTCATGCACCTAATCAAATTACGTCCAAGAATGGACCAATTTCCGACGCACTAACGGAACATCGGACATTTGTCATTGTTAAGGAGGGGGATGAAAAGGGATTGCTTTATTTCTCCCCCTTTTCCCAGCAAGATTTGAATTGGGATGCTTCAGTTTGACTGAAGGAAGAAGTGAATATCGTTAAACAGAAAGAAAAAAATTGTTGCTGTCAAGAATACTGTATAGTCCTGTAGTTCGGCATCCAGGCCCTTACATTTAAAGGCTTCGAAGCTACTTATTTAACGTGCGCTTTTATTGTTAAGCTACGTTCTGACTTGTATTTTGCCTCCTTCTCTAGTATTCTTGGAAAATCTTTTATTCTGAAATCATCTGCGGTTTATTCACAAAAGAATGAGGGGAATCAACAATGGGTCAGGAGATAAGGAGCTCGACTCTACTTGAAGGAAAGGTTCCTCTTTTGCCGGACATCAGTCCCTTTCCTGCTAAAGTCGTTAAAAATCAAAGACACCGAAAAGCCACAAAAAACGAAGCCGACACTGAAATCAGTTAGAAGGATAGTGGGTACGCAGCCTTAAACTGGAGTCATTCCATTTGACTAACGTGAAACGAAGACATGAATATCGTTTAATCGAAAGAAAAAATAATTTATTGCTATCAAGAACTATTGCATGGTCCTGAGGATCGGTATCCAGATACTTAACTTTAAGGGCTTCTTACTAATTTAATAAACGTTTAAGTTATTAAATCGAGGTGCTTCTATTTGATTGAAGTGTAAAGAAGAAATGAATATCGTCATTGCATACTTAATATACATAACGGCCTGTTCACTTCACCAAAAACCGACGAAAAACTGGATATGGCTTTAACCACGTGGTTTAGCACAAACCCCACACAAATTATCATTGAATTGATTTCTATTCTGTCCACATGGTTAGAGATTTGGTTCTGGGTTTGCACGGTGGGTCAGAATTTACTTGTGCAAGAAATCAGCGTTCTCTGGCGATTGACTTCATACATTAACTCCTTATAGATTTCGTATGCCTCGATATCGTTTGATAGGAAAGAAAAATAAAACATATCTCGTTGCTACCAAGAACTGTTACATGTTCCTGTGGATCAGTATCTTCTGATTCTTCAATTTAAAATCTTCTAACATACTTATTTAACGTGCACCTGTATCATTAAATTGGAGTTTTCCTATTCAATTAAAGTGTAAAGAAGACATGATATAGCTCCTTCGTTTAATCGTTTTAAATTTAAGGGCTAAAAAGTTACTTATTTAATGGATCTTTCCATTATTAAATTGAGGTGTTCCCATCTGAATGAAGTGTAAACTAGTTGGATATGCCAATCCCAAAACTTTCTTCTATCACATACATCTTAATATTTCAAAAAGTGCTTACAGATATTAATACTGGAATATTATTAGTGAAATGCTGTACCAACTTTGATTTTCATCTTAAATTTCTGCTTCAGTCAATTAATCGGAGTAAAAACGAGTTAATCTCGATCATGATATTTAATAAAATCAACGATTTCTTCAGATGAAAGCGAAATTTCCAGCAGGCAAGGGCATACTGATTATTGCGTGTCACCTCCATCGTTCCAGTAGGCGATAGTGAAAGTATCTGAACTTTAACGCCTTCGGGATCATGTGTGCATATATGTATCTTCAAAATATGCTTAAAGCACTTGTTTTTAATACCAGTAAAAAAGAAAAGTAACATTTGCCTTATTTAATTAAGACATTTTCTTGATTGATAAACTAAATTTAATTATTTGGCAAAAAGTGGTGTCAACCGAATAAAATTCATGCAAAAGATGCTGGCCCCGTACAGGCTAATGGCTGCCACTGACATACTACTGGGAAGAAATACCATGTATTCATTATACATTAATGTAACAATGAAACCCAAAAGTAAATTTGCATGCAATAAAGTATGCTAATAAAAAAAAATATGATCAATCTTTATTAAACAGTCGCCCTACAGGCAATTAAAGGAAAAACATTACAACATAATATGCAATAAAAACAATAAAAAATGTTCTAAAGATAAAACAAAAAAAAGCAATATGACGATAGCATAAAAACGTGCTGCTTCTTCAGAACTGCAAACTTTTTGACAAGATTTTACAGACTAACTTGGTGATACATTTCTGCCACTTGGCGATTCATCTTTGGGGGCCGCTAATAACAAATAAGTACTTATTTTCTTTTAACATTTTCTTTCATTTTCTTTAACTTCGTTCATAACTTCTTTCCTTTACCTTTACACAGAAACAAGTTGTGAAGTGTTCATGAAGCTAACATAATACATATAGTGAATTTCTGCCGAGCTCTTCACGGTAAATAGTAAAAATCATATTTCACTCTTTAATATTTAATTTATTTTGAGGTTGCAAATACAAAAAGAATAAAATATGTTTTCATGTAACAAATTTCAGATAAAAAATACCTTGTGATTATTCAAATTTTGTTGTTTTAAGTAAATGAGTCTGAGTTATCAAAGAAAACAAAATACATGCCTCCCTGTTTCCCTGCTGCACACTAAATAAAAACTCATTAAGGTTTTTAAAAAGTTGTCACTCTAATATGTATTTTTTTTTTTTTTTTTTTTTTTTTGTAAAAAGATAGTTTACAAAGGAATAATTAAAGTATTTAAATAATTGCCATGTTTATAATACTTAAAATATTACTTCAAAATTTTAATAATCTATAAAAGAAAACGATAAATTTTATCTGAAAGTAATTGAAAGCAAAAATGTTTAAAAATTTTTTATTAAATATTTAATTAATGAAAATAGAGGGGTAAAATTAATTCCTTCTTTATTCATTACTTTAGATGGAATCATTCGTAGCACTATTTGGGCAAAAAGTATTTTATTCATTCGGCAAGAAGTCATAATTTAATTTCCCGAAACGCTTTTAGATTAAAAACACCAATTCATCAAAGCTCTTTTAATGGAGAGAGAGAAACGAACGGCGTAGTGTCAAAAATTCATGAAGCTGCATAAAACATTCCGTCAATTACCGGCGATCTATTCATGGTAAATGCTAAAAATCATGCATCACCCGCTGATATTTCATACTACAATTACGGAGCGAAATCAAATTACATACGAACAAGAAAGAAGAAAAATTATGCTTCAAACATAGATTATGAAACACTATCATACTGTTGAAATTATTAATGTTTGAATGCTTTTTTATTACAGAAAGTAATACGGTTTTCTGGCCTTTCCCCTGCAAATATCTTTGATATAAGTACGTTTCAGAAGAATATAACGCTTTATTAAAACTTATGTTTTTTCTACAATTTATTTTTACATTCCTGAATCGTAGGGGCCTTATTGCTACTACTGTGCGACATATATATTTTACGGTATTTGTAACATTCAGGCAAAAACTGGGGTCATAACAATAAATCGCTCTCTGTAACGCCATTAAAATACTCCTCGAAAGCCACTCGCAAAATTCCAAATTCCGGAACTTTAATCAACACCATTCTATCACTTACCTAGTAGATAAATCTGAAGTAAATATATCAGAACAGCTTGTTTGCAGTTGTCGTTAGCCATTTTGCCATGGATCGAGTGTATTAGGGTTTCTCCACTAATAAGAGAACAGAATTATCCGTTCGGAAACACTTTTATTATAGGTCAGTTGAGTTAGAATACAAATTAAGCACCCGCAATAGTTCCATAAAATATTTAGACCCTTTCACTACTAAAACTTTAGCAGTTAGTCATGTCATGTCATCGTGAACTATATTTTACAAAAGATGTTACGATATCATTCTATTTAAATAAAGACTCGCTCCCAGACGACAGGTATGTTTTTGAAAAGCAACTGGATACATGAAATTCTGCGCTGCGCTCTTCACTAATGTTTTGGTGTTATAAACCTCTAAGCTGAGAGATTTTCCCTGCACTGCAGATAGATGGATTAAGCAATAACAGCCTAAATAGGCACATAACTATATTTTAAGTGCGGATAAAAAATGAAGCTAGCCGGTCTCCCCAAAAAAAAAACGCACCAAACGATTTTTAGAATAATAATAATAATAAAGAAAATGGTACAAAACAGATAATTTTAATTGAATTCATATCGGCATTTAAGATTGAAAAATGAAAGACCTTGAAAGAAATAATAATTACGGGAAACTTTTTTTAGATTTTGAAAAGAAATAAAATAGTAAAATACACATTTTAAACAGAAATAAATTTAAGAATGATTGTATTTTTTTTAAAGACGGGAAATAATTGATTAAACTAAGATTGTATAATCATGTTAGATAGGAAATTTTTATGGAATAATTTTAATAAAGCGCGGACATTTAATTTTCGTAATATATATATGTCATGTATACATATGTCTATTACTACTACTATTACATTGAAACAGTATCTTATGTTTTCACTTATGTGAATATTGGCGCCTTTCTTTGTTTGTCACCCTGACTAATGATCGTCTTTGCTCTCTGAAAGACTAGACAGGGCCGAGTTAATTCGCCGAACAGGTATATTGACGTAAATAAATTTATCCAGTGACGAATAAATTTCCTTTTCACTCCGTTTAAATTCAAGGAACATTAACCGCTTTTGTCTGAATGTATTTATATCTGTCACACTATCGCGGATTGTCCTTATAAATGATGCAGTTTTCATTACCACCAAAAAAATTGTTATATTATTAAACTAGTTGGAAATATTTCTTCTGAGCTTGGTTATTGATGAGGTGCAAATGTCCTTTTATTGATGTATTATTCTAGACGCCGACATCACTTAATTTAATAATAGGGGAACTATCTAGCTATGCTTTTATTGAAGTGGGAATCTGAGGTTTAATGCAGCAATTCAATTACCGCGGGTTACTTGTAGTAGAATGTTCTAGTTAAGTGACAGAAATACTGAGACAGGAAAATACCCTATGGATAGAGATATTTGTGGCCGTATAAAAGTCTTTTAATTTAATACAAGTTTGAAAATGTTTCGGGACGAAATGACATAGCCATGTTTGAGATCTTTGGGGTTTTTCCAAGGAAAAAAGAGTAGGAAAATGTCGGTTTTAGTAGAAAAATGTTATGGTTATTGAAGACTTGTTATTATCATTTTAAACTGTGATTTTAAAACTACATTTTATTTTTAATTAAAAGTTAGGAAAAAATTAGTAAATGATGAAAGAAAAAAATATATTTCCACAAAACATGATAACTTAATTAAAATATATATATATATTCCCTCTATATAAACTGAATAATGATTACTATAATAAGATTTTCGAAGTAACAGTTAACTTTTTAAGCGAATATTCTAATTATTAGAGTTAAAGTACAAGTTTTTTTCCTATGGAAAAAATTGTGAAATTCGGCAACAACGTTAAAGGCAAAATTTAATAAGTTATTCCATTCCGGTCGCTGTCTAGCCGGCATGTTTTCCAAAAGAACCTAGTAATGAAAATCCTAATGCCTTTAGCAAAGTAGACTTAGGCTTCACCCGTCTTTGCGCCCATAAATTGTTACCCTAGCAACACTAAATTTTAGAGAGCCAATTTTGGCTACTTGTTGAATTCCACGCTGGAAAACAGTAAGAAATATCCGCCTGGGCGTTCCATTGGCCAACAAAACATTTTCCAATAAAGGCCCAACCGTTAGCTGATGTGACCTAACGAAATCAATTTTAGTTGGCCGAATAACGCACCAAATTAGAGGGGCCTGTTGGCTTATTGCTGGCATATCAATTCACCATTTCCTAATGATTATAAAATCAACCAACGAAACGTCAACCAATTGTATGTATAATTGGGCAACACAACGATTCCTTTAACGGAGCCTTGTGTGCTTCCCGCTTATAAACAGTACGGTAATCACTATAACAGGGCACTGTCTGCTTATAACTTCTTTGGGAAAATCAGTCCTGCTAGATAGGCAACACCAGGCTAGTACTTTTCACAGCATTTAATAATATAGTTGTCAATAAGTGCAGTCTATTTTCTTCTGTAGCAATTGTACATCATTCAAGAAAAATTTCACACTGCTTAACGCATTTTTTTCTAATTATTTTGATAGTTCCCAGTTCTATAAAACATTCATTTTGAGAACATTCGGAAAATATCGCTTTTAATTAGTTAAAGGTGTTGACAAAAATTTCTTTTAAACAGCAATAACTTTGTCTGAATATTAGAATCAAAATTCAAACAGTTTTGAAAAGTAAAAGTTTGAATTTTATCATTTCGTAAAATTGAAAAATTGATATGCTAACTGAAAATGTCGTTTGAAATATGTAAAAATGTTTAAAAATTCTTTACAAAAGTGAAAAATAATTTTATACAGATTGTAAACTAAAGTTTTTAGAGTTGAGACAAAAATAATAAAAAAAAACTAATTCTTAATAATAAATTAAGATTATTAGAACAAAATGAGAAAATTTTTGTATATTGCTGTTTTAAATGCATTTAAACTTTTCCTTTTATGTTTTATTTATTTATTTGTTTATTTATTTATTATTTTTTAGTACTGTATTATATAATGCAGTGAAGTTTGAAATATTTAGTTCAAAGATAAAAACCTTATGTTAATGTCGAATAAAAGAAAGGCTTTGAAAATAAAAATGTTTAGATTTTTAGAATTGATTTACCAAGTTCTAGAGCAGGATTTAACAAGCTGTAGTATGCGTACCAGTTCTAGTACACGAACTTTTGATACTAGTACCCAAAGGAAATTTCGGATTTATGTAAAAATAAATTATTCATGATTATCTTGATGGAAACTATAGTTTTGCTGACATTTTCATATTTTGAAAATATAGAACTTATATTCTCAATGAGTATAGCCCAATGACTCTTTTACAAACCTACCTATATAACATGTGAATTTGAAATGAAAGAATTAACGCGGCTTCATGTGGTTTTTTTAACAACTTGCTTGCAATTGAGAAAAAAAAATCATGTTATTAAAGTTTTCATTATTTTTTATTTATTTATTTATTTATTTATTTATTTATTTATTTATTTATTAGTTGTAGAACTCCAACCCGCGTATTTTATAGAGAGTGGTTTGGCAGAAGTGAGTATTTTCGTGTGACAAGCATATTGAATTTAATCTATGCCATTCGAGTATCTTTATATGTTGAGAAAAAAGTGGTGTCGTATGCGGCGGAAGTTCGGATTAGAACTTTTTGTCCGAACTGTTATTACCCACGCTCCAGAAGTTGTAACTACTCACCTTGTGCAAGTTATATCAAACGAGAGAGATATGTCAAAAAACATTAGCTTGGTGATAGGAGGGTCATTCCATACAAAATGAGCAAATCAGCTGTGGCAGACATGTCACAGATTTTAATGAAAATCAGTCTATATCTAGATTAGGGATTCACAACCTGTGACTCGCGGGCCAAAAGTGGCCCGCGAACTTCGTCAATTTATAACTGCGAAAAATCGCAATTTTTGTCAGTATGTCGTTGGAAAAAATCGGGAATTTCGTCAATTTGTCGCTGGGAAAAATTGTAAATTTCGTTCATCGGATTTTGAAAAATCGCGAATTTTGTCGATCGTATGCGGGAAAATCTCAAATTTCGTTGAATGACTGCGGAAAAATCGCGAGTTTCGTCAATATATCGCGAATTTAATCAATCTGCAGCGGGAAAAATTGCAAATTTTGACAATCGTTTAAGAATTTCGAATTTCGTTGATCGGGCGCGGAAAAATCGTGAATTTTGTCGATAAGGTGATGAAAAATTCCAAATTTCGTTGATCTGCTGCGGAAAAATCGCGTGTTTCGACAGTTTACCGCGAGAAAAAATTGAAAATTGCGACAATTTTCCGCGGGAAAAAATTACAAATTTCGTCAGTCAGTTAAGAATAACGAATTTCGTTGATCAGGTTCGGAGAAATCGCGAATTTTGTCAATCATGTGCGGAAAAATCGCGTGTTTCGTCAGTTTACAGCAAGAAAAAAATCGCGAAATACGTCAATGTAAAGCGGGAAGAAATTACAAATTTTTTCAGTTAGTTAAGAATCACGAATTTCATTGATCGGGTTTTGAAAAATCGTGAATTTTGTCGATCATGTTCGGAAAATCTCAAATTTCGTTGATCATTTACCGAAAAATCGCGAGTTTCGTCAGTTTATTGCGAGAAAAAATCGCAAATTTCGTCAATTTGTCGCGGGAAAATTACAAATTTCATTGAAGTCAGTTAAGAATCGTGAATTTGTTGATCGGGCGCGGGAAAATAACAAATTTCGTCGATCGAGTTCGGAAAAATCGCGAATTTTGTCAGTTTGGCGGTGAAAAATCCCAAATTCGTTGATCGGGCACAGAAAAATCGCGAATGTTTTCGATGAAGTGCGAAAAAATTGTAAATTTCGTTGATCAGCGGCGGAAAAATCGCGAATTTTGTCAGTTTATCGCGAAAAAAACTCGCGAATTTCGTCAATTTTCCGCGAGAAATATTACAATTTTCGTCAGTCAGTTAAGAATCACGAATTTCGTTGATCGGAGGCTGGAAAATCGCGAATTTCTTCAATCAGGTGCGGAAAAATCTGAAATTTTGTTGATCGACTGAGGAAAAATCGCGAGTTTCGTCAATTTATCGCGAGAAAGAATCGCGAATTTTGTCACTCATTCGCTGTAAAAAAAATCACGAATTTAAACAGTTGTTGGAAAAAGTTTCAAATTTTGTTTAATTGGTGGCAAAAATATCGCGAAATTCTTCAATCGCTCGTGGAAAAAAAGTACTGAATTTTGTCATATTTTTCCCTTTATCAGAAAGGAATAATTAGTCTTCATAAAGTGTTGTACGTTTATTCATACAGATTTGAAGAAGCCCTGTAATACAATTATTTATTGATATTTGTTTAATTTTAATATTTACAAAAAATCATTATTCTTCAAGAATAAAGAGTTATTCACCCCCCCCCCCCCCCAACCTCCACGATATAGAATTCTGTCTGTGTTACTGATATGGCCCTCGACTACCCAAACGTTTTTGTAAGTGGCCCTTCTTTCAAAAAGGTTGTGCACCCCTAATCTAGATCATAAGTATTTATGAGTAAATGTAAAATAACAGATTTCAGGCTTGTTTATTTAAGTATTAAAATTTACATTAAAAGTGGATGCAAAATCGAGATTTTGTCTAAATGCTTGAAGTTTCAATTTCGATTATTAGCCTTAAGAATGCAAAGACTACATTAAAAATTATTTATAATTAGGATTGAATAATAATTAGCAGATTGGCGTAAGTTAGTAATTGTATTTTTATTCCGTAATGAAAAAAAAATATTTTTGAAAATTTTTGAGGGAAAAAATGCAACACTTCTATTGTTAGTTTACAGATGAAAGACACCTCTGACAATATCAAAATTGCTTGACGTTATAGCTAAAAGTATATATATTAAATACTCAAACTTTCATTGTTGCCTTTTTATTCCGTAATGAGAAAAAAATAAATTGTGAAAAAGGTTGAGGGTAAAATGCAATATTTCTATCACTTGTTTCGACGTGAAGGAAAGCTTTTTAAAACTTTTAATTTTTTTATATTATAGATAAAAGTGTATATTTTAAATATGGAAACTTTTATACTTGCTTTCAGTTTATTTATGCCTCAAGAAGATTTTTAATTAAAGTAGAAAAAAAATGACTCAATTGAACAAAAAATTATATATTAACAACTAAATCCAGATACAGAAAATAGATGGCAGCACTAAATTTTTTCACCTTGAAATCGTGCAATATTTTAAGAAACGCGTGCGAATTCAAAGAAAAATAGCTCATGGGATGTAGTCAATATTGCCTTTTTGAACCCATTTTTGCTACGTTAGGAATCAAAAGGCAATGTTGAATTTTTTTGAGCATATCATAGACTTACTGAACTTTATGTCTGTGCAATATTGTTAATGTCGGACCTTTCCTTTATTATATTTTTGCTCATACATAAGAGGAAAAATTATGATTTTGTAAATTTTTTATGATTAGTTTTTAACGATTAGTTTTTACGATTAGTTGCGGTTAGTTTTTTTAAGATGAAGGAAATAAATGGCAACTTTCAAACTTGGAGAATTTGATCTTCATATGTAATACTACATCAGCTAACAATTTCACAGATTTTTTTAATTCCTTTGATTTTTATAACGTTTCTAATTTTCTCAAAATTCGCAAATTTTCAATTTTTACAGCCAATTAAAGATTGATCATGGTGTTACTAGATTATTATTACTCAATAAATAAGAAGATATTTTTTCAGAGATTACATTATTATAAAAAAAAATTCATTTCAGTTAAATAGTTTTCAAGATACAGAATTTCAAACTTGCAACTTTGGACGATTGCACACATGTCATTCTTTATCACAAATTTTTTAAATGTCCAAAACTGCTAAAATAATTTATTTTTTGTGAAGATATTTTGAAGAGCTCTATTTGAATATGAATTGAACCTGTATATCAAATTTTATTAAAATCGGTTACTATGTGGCCACGAAATTTTTTTTCATTTTTGCTCATTTTACGTGGAATGACCCAGGAGCAAGCTAATTCGCTCTTCGCTGCTTTACTTAAAAACAAAATTCTACAATAAACCAAGCACTGAATCGAACTTATGGCTAAATTAACAAACATTGAATCGGACTTGAGAAGACTGTGCTTGGTTAAACAGGCTAATCTTGCACTTCAAAAATACAAGCTAAGTAAAATTCAATGTACGCCACTAGGAGAAATCTTTGTACCCCCCTCTCCCTCCCAAAAAAGAATTCTGCGCTTTATTAATATATTATGGTACTCTTCTTAATTTATGTGTCAATAAAAAAAAGGTTACATAAGAACGATTTTAATAATATTAAATAACTATATCATCAGGGTTTTCATCCAGCGCTCTAAGTCATAGTTTTACAAAGACGATTGGCCTCCTCTGCGGAATCAATAATCATATCGTGCAATTTTAAATGTTAGAACGGTACCTTTGTTACCTGGTGGTCAGACAGAAGTATGATATTCGATATAGTAGTACATAGGTCTAAAAGTTTGGGAAACAATATTCTAAAGAAGACGACAAATTGGATACAGATGAATTCGAATGTCTGAACCCGGTATTAGCTGAATTTCCACTTAATCGGATTAATTTTGCAACTTGTATCGCAGGACAACAGGTATGCAGACACGACTTTCAAATCAAATTCAAGTCTCAGCAATACGTTTAACCCTCGAAATACCAAAAGAAAAAAAAAATAGCGTAAAAAAATTACAGCTCGTGTCCATTGGATCCATTTGTTAATATATTGAATATTAGCAAAATGTAGAAAAACTGATGATTTATAAACAATATACTAATGACTAATACAACATAATCTATGCAAAACAAAAAAATATATATATATTGTAATGATTGGGCCCGTATTGTTATTATTTGCAATATTTTTCCACATGTCAAAAGTGAAAAAATCCCTGCCGGCCCGGCCTACAGGCAGAGGTAGATTTCGAAGTCAAATATACTAATTTCACAAACAAAAACTAAATCATGATTATAGATAAATCCACTTTAACAATTTTATCTGGCCGCTCTTGACGAGTTTTTATTTCATTTTCATATAATAGCTGGTTTTATCAGAATCATGTTAGGGCGGTATTCAAAAAAATACTTTTCCATGCTCAACAACTCGAAATTTTCTGGCATAATTCCAGATTCATTTTTAATAAAAAAAAAATATGAAACTTGCTGACGTGATTTTTGAAGAGATTTATAAGCGACCTGTGTTTTTATTTTTTGTTCAATTAATTAAAACTTGATATATAAACAATTATTTTCTCAGAAGGACAATATTTTTCGTTTCTAACACAATCGCTTCGGGAAATTCCGTTCAAAATGCCCACTTTAACATCATTTTTTGAAATATATTCTGCCTCTATCTAAAAATCGATTATTACTGTACATTATATAGTTTCTGAATAAGCGAATCTACCAATTAAATGCGTTTGAGAGCAAAAATGAATTTAAAAACCAGTCAGAAAATAAGCAGTTTGGATTTAAGCGCATCCTTAATACAATGATTTTTCCAACACAATCCGCTTCGGTAAATTCGGTTCAAAATGCCCTTTTTAACAGCATTTAAAAAAATATATTCTGCCCCTATCAGAAAATCGACCATTACGGTACATTATATAGTTTCTGAGTAAGAAAACGTACCAATTGGAAGCCTTTGAGAGCAAAAATGAATTGTAAAATGAGTCAGAAAATAAGCAGTTTGGATTTGAATACACCCTTACTAAGATCATTTTTTACTTCAACCGGTATGTATTTTTAATTTGTTTTTGCTCTAAGAATTGGTCCTATCCAAAACTTGTCTATATAGATGTTGTAGACAATATTAAGAAGATATATGATAAATTCATGGGGATTTTATATCTTTTGAATTGACGGAGTTATGGATTTTTTTCTTCTTCAAACCCCCTTTTTGTTTTCGTTTTTAATTTTTTTTGCGGTACGAATTGGTCCTATCAAAAACTTGTGAATATAAAAGTTATAGATAATGTTAAGGAAATTCATGATAAAATTAATTGGATTTGATATCTTGAGAATTGACGAAGTTATGGATTTTTTTCTTCTTCAAACGCCCTTTTTGTTTTCGTTTTTAATTTTTTTTTTTTTGCGGTACGAATTGCTCCTATCAAAAACTTGTGAATATAAAAGTTTTAGATAATGTTAAGGAGATTTATAATAAAATTAATTGAATTTGATATCTTGAGAATTGACGAAGTTATGAATTTTTTTCTCCCAAAAACCCTATTTTTTGCACCCCTTGAGCCCATTTTTAACTTTATCAAAAATCTGTGATACATAAATTTTTGGCCCTATTTTTAGAAGTAATAAAAACTTTAAACTGATTTGATATGTACAAAAATTAAGAAGTTATGGGGGTTTTTCTGTTTTCACAAAACCCCTCCCTATTTCCCTCCCCTTGGTCCGATTTTGCCCATTAACGAACTTGACCGAGATTTTATGCCCATTGATTTTATGTATCAGTTTGGAAGAGATTGGTGCAGAATTACGAAAGTTATCGTGTCCAGAAGAAAGTGATATATATAGATAGATAGATAGATAGATAGATAGATAGATATATAAAGTTTTTTACTGAGGGGGTTGTTTTGGGTTCTAGGGGTCATGATCGGTGTAGATCTGCAAAAATTTTTCAGAAATTCCAACATAGGAACGATCCCAATAGGTAGTATTTCATACGAAATCTACCTAACAAAAATTGATTTCGGTTCCAATGGACTCGCTTCGTAGTCGGAAGGTTAATCAAGTAAATATTTTTTTAATTTGTTCAACCCAGTTCCACATGCAGACAGATTATTAAAAACGTTTTTTTTTTTTTTTTTTTTTTTTTTTCACTGTTTGTTTATGTCATTAAAGAAGTAAAATAAGTAAAATCTGTCAAAACGTATACTATATATAACAGTGCTTGAAAAGGAAAATTTTCACAGTAAAAAATGCAATACAATTACAATAGACAGTGTACCTGCTAGGCCAAAAATCTGTCTAAAACTGAATTTTACTCCGGTTCTTTACTTTTCCGGCTTAGCAAGTTTTACTGTAGCATATTTTTATTGCTATTAAGTCTATTTCTACATTTATGCGTCTACGAACAAGATAGAACGATTGAAAAACAAGAAAAAAAGAAAAACTTCATGGATACCATTTTTGAACTTGTATGCTGTATGCGCCTTATTTTTACTGACGCAGAGACAATATTATTTATTTCTTCTAATAAGCTATAAGCAATTTCTGGAATTAATAAAACGTACGCATCACGTTATTACAAAACTACGAACAAGATGGTACGATTGAAAAACAAAAAAACTTCATGGATACCATTTTAAAACTTACATGCGCATTATTTTTACTGATACCGCACAGTGGAGTATTTGACCCAAAATCCTGGCCAAAATTATTTTTCATGTGTTATAAAGTTAAAACCATTGCTGTTGATTTACTATAAGTAAATACGCTTATTTAATGTTATATTCACATAAATGTATGCATTTATTTTAAAAAAAATATATACTACAAAAAGTTTACATAAGGCTCCTATAGTCACTCAACTATCGAATTCCCTTCGCTAATGTTAAGTCTATGGGCATGTGATGCATTCGTATATTTCAAATATCTCCTCGATAAATTGATATTTTTAACTCATTTTTTCGTTGTATTCTTCTTTACCCGGGAGAACTCGCTGCATGAGATTTTCTCTCACAGTCGTACTTTTTTAAGGCTCTTATTTAAATCATTTTTCATTTTAATTAAAATTTCAAAATGTTTTTCAATTATTTTACCTATTTTGTGAATAAAAGTACTAAGCCAACCAAAAAAAGTTGATATTATATGAATGTAAAGTAAAAGAAAAGCAATTGGGCTTTCTCACTAGCGAGTTCTCCCGTGTTAAAAGATGTTTTTTTTTCTTAGTTCTTAAAACATTTTTAAAACCTATGCTTAATTTAATATTTTATACCTTAAAAGCTGGCAAAGTGTAAATAAGATTTTAACACCTCATATAAAATAAGTATACATTTTATAAATGTTTTGACAACTAAGACAAAAAAAAAGTACAAAGAAAAAAGAAGTTAAAAATATTAATTTCCCAAGGAGCTATTTTAAAAATACGAAAACATATCATGTCCGTAGACTTAACATTAGCGAAGGGAATTTGGAAGTTGAGTGACTAGCAACATTAACTGTTTACAGTTTATAAGAGAAAAGTAATTTTTGGTAGATTTGTTTTATTTACTATTAATGTTTAATTAAATGTATTTAATTTTGCTACATATAAAATTTATTATTTGCATTTAATAATGCTTATTACATTTAAATTAGATTTAATAATAATTATTACATTTAATTTATATTTAATAAAGTTACATTTAATAATAGGTTTAGTAAAGTGAAGTCTATATAGTATAGAGATGCTAGTTTTTGAGTTTATTTAATATCTTACCAGTTTCAATCTAATTCTTCATAGCTCTGTTCTTTATCTTCTTCATCACTCAACTTCATCACTCTCTACTTGGCTTTTATTGGGACTACTATCAGACCAAGCTGGAAGAAGTTGTAGGGTCTCGCTACTGTATGGCTTGGTCTTTTTCCTTGGTGTTTGTCTTGAGCAGCTTATAAAAGGATCACTGCTTACAAGAAGCCTATTCAGGACATCTCTATTGCAAACTTCTCTATTGCACTTTCTTAAGTACTTTGTACTGTACAGCCTAAAATGTTTGTTTCCGGCCTCGGCAGCCTCTTCTGATAGCTGACCAATGGGTACAAGTGCTTTCTTAATTACAGTGGCACCATGAATATAAACCTTGTTCATTGTTGGAGTCATGGGGTGCCAATTGTAAAGGTTCACATACAGTCTTGCTCTTTCATCAGCATTATATTTGGAACTTTTTTTCATCAATACGATGCCCACTTGTTATGACTTCCAATATTACTTTCAACCTTTTAATAAATTCTGCATCTACTCCAGTGATTTTGAGGCAGTTTCTGCATATGAAAAGAAGCGTCTAGCTGTGTTTCCATTATGTGATGTTCTAAAACCTTGTTTCGGAACATCAACAATCAGTCCCAGTCCGTCTTTCAACTTTCTTTGTATGTTCTTCTTAGTGCCTTCTACGATATTTTTCTTGCTTGCCACTTCTGAATTGGGATTCTGTATGATAAGAGACGTACTGACTCAAAGAATCGTATACGTGTATGCAAAGTTGACAGACCAAACTTCAAAGTATTAGGATTTTCTGGAAAACTCTTATCTAATTTATTGAAGTCTTTTGATGTTAATCCACAGATATAGCACCTCATTTTTGATGCTGTACTTGTTGCAGCATTGCAGACTTTTCCATCAACCATTGTCAGTACCATAGTGTGTTTAATAGTACTTTACCATTAGTTGGTACTTCTGTTTTATTCAACACGCTTATTTGGTCTTCAATATGCCAAATTTCTTCGTTTGTAACATCTGATGTTTCATGTAGAAAACGGATGCGGATTGGTCTGCAGAATCTTGTGGAGGAGGGGTTGGTTTTTGCAATATGGTTTTCTTCTTTCCATTTACTTTAGTTATTAGTTTTATAGGTACACATGAACTCTGAAAGATATTGGCATCACTATCACTTAGGGTCTAAAAATTTTTGCTTAAATTCTGTTTGCTGAGAGTCATCGCAACCTCATTTGGATATTAATTCCAGAGTTTGCTTTTCTTCGAAATCTATAACTTGCAACAACTCTTCTAAATACTTGCAGGATTGAAAAGTCGCGTGATCTAATAAAGCTTGAAAATTAACTTCAGCCAATGTTTCAGAGGCTATAATTGAGTCTTCACTTAGATAACATAGTCTTTTTCTTTGTTGAGAAATGAGTAGTAAGGGTATACATTTTTGTTCGCACTAATGTATCACTTCACATTGCTTTCTTGTTAATTCTGCATTAATAAAAATCGCCAGTGCTTCCTCAAGGATATGTTTTTTTGCTTTGTCCTTTTCAGACATTAAAAGCGATTTTTTTAAATTTCGTGGATTTTGTTGAAGTTTCAGTGATTTTTCTTTTTTTATCAGGTCAGAATCATCAGGGTTTCCAAAAGCTCTGTGACTCATAGACGTTGCAAATGTCAGCTCCTCAGAGCTTATTGTTTTCTTAGCTCTTCGGTTTTCCTGTGTTTGCTCCTTTCATTTAATTCATTGAAATCTTTTTCAGAGCAGTCTAGGGTGATTAAGGAAAAGATAGCTACCTTGATTTCATTTGCCGACAAATCACAATTCTTTTGAAGGAACCTCACAACTTTGTTCTTTGCTAAAGACCTCTTTTTCTTAAAATCAGATTTAAAATGACCGAGTGAACGCTTAAGAGAATTTCTCTCATTTTCAGGACACTTCGTTATATCTGCAAGAAGTGGCGCCAACTTTTGAAAAATATTGGGTGAGCACAAAACCATTTTAGAGTAAAATGACACTGCCATTATGCTGTATTTGAAAGTTTTGAAAAAGATGATATTTCAGTTTAATCATGTGTTAGAATTTTTTAGAGTTCTTAAAGAATTTTTTAGAATATAGTTTTTAGAGAATTTTATGTAATATAATTAAATTATAAAATCGCAACTTTATGTACATAAAGATGCGAATTTATTTAATTACATTCTCATATACTCTTTATTTTATGGACTCTAATATTTACTATTGTGCCATGAAGAATTTGACTACAAATTAAAAACGCAAAGGTCTAAAAAATATTAAAATGGGCATTTAATGCAAATGCACAGAAATGCTTGTATTAATAGTAGGTACTATTTACTTAAACTTGGACGATTCAAAACACATGCAATTTCATCAACCGCTTATAATAGAAAAATACTTCAAATTACAAAAACTATACAAATCAAGTACATTTTTCCCATATGTCATTTATTTAAAAAAGGGCTGCATGCACATTAAAATACGAAATTTAATTTTCAATTTTCATACTGCCTCCTTTTTGTATAGCGTATATATAGAAGAAGAATGACATTAGAAGGAAGCCCTAAGGAAGAAATAACAAAAAAAAATTACGGACAAAACATAGAGTTATTTTAAATTTTATGAATTTTTAGTCTTTTCTTTCCTTGAAAAAGCGTCTTTCCATTTATGAACCCATCTTTTATGTAGCACAGGATACTGCAAATATGATCTCCTAACTACACCTCTTCCAATAAATGCATCACAAGCATTCTCTAAAATAAATTTTCCTCATTGCTCTTATTCATGTTTGATATTGTAATTTGATTAATTCCCTTATTTGATATAGTGGAATGCATAAAATGTTCTCAATCTTTTCCGTGGGCAGAGGATTTCAACATTTATACACTTTGCTATTAAAATCGCAGAAAAATATTTCTATCCTGTTGCACGCTGGAATTCATGCGCAAGTTTCACTGAAGTCACTAAATGAGTGCATACATATGGTTGCATTAACCTACCTTTAGAAGTCAAACTCTCCACTATCCCAAAAGAAATATTTTTATCCATTCAACAACACGAACTTTCTAACACATTCACGGAGTCACTTGTATACTTAAAAATCATTATATATATGTATATATGTATCTATATAACCATTAATTAAACATTACCGACCATCATCAAAAACCGCAATAGTGTGAAATGACAATAAAAATGGATAGCCCAAACCTATAATATAGAACTGTATGTATAAAACAAAGTGCCAATTATGAATGTAAGCATTTTATGATGTTTTTTATTATAATATCTTTTCATTTTGAATGCAACAATTCATTTTGAATTATTTTTTCCTTAATATTAGTATCTTATATATATTTATATATATACCTAGGTAGCTAAATGTTTTAGCAATCTTTTAAATATGTATATATATATATGTGTGTGTGTATATGTATATATGTCTCATGACGACCATTCTTGAGCTGACGCAAGTTGAAAATTGCCCTAACCCTTCGTGATTCTCGCTCCCGTGATATTCACGAGCTGTGTTTTTTACCCGACTGCCAAGAAGGGTTATGTGTTTCACGCGTATTTGGGTATGTGGATTTCTTTATACCCTCGAAACATCCAAACGGGTGGATAGATTTTAATGAATGAGGTCTCTATCGATTCGTCTTAACCGTCCAATGGTTATAAGCTAAGATTTGTTTTTATAAATTCAAAATGGCGGCCGTAAAATACAAAATGGCGGTAGACACGAAAAAAAAAATTTTGCGCACCATATTGAGTGGCATATCATTGGATAAGTCTTTCAAAATGAAGACGATGTTTCATTGACTATTTTACAGTCAGAAGCTCCGTTTAAATATTACACAACCTAGAAGTTGTGTAGGTAGGATCCCTAGCTTGACTGCAACTCTAACCGTCATAGACATCTATAGGCCTCATCATTGCATATCGAACAAATCGCAAATATTGAAACCTAAGAATAAATCGTAGAAATTGCTAATACGTTTGAAACCTAAGTACTGCTTGAAGAAACACTTAATACTTTTGAAGAAAATTTGAGCAGTGGCCATACCGAAAACCATATTCCAAAGGAAAATATTAAAGAGGACCTACAACCTGTCACGTCTTCATAGCAAGCTCTGACTGAGAAACACGAATTTATTTCTAGAAAAAGAGAGGCCGCTAATGAGAATCTTCTACTGTAAGCAACAAAAATCTTACAAACCTAAAAAAAAAATAAAAAAAAAAATAATAAATAAATAAAAAAAATAAATCCTCTTGCATAAACTGGTGATACCGTACGAATACAAGTCCCTGATGCCAACCGCGGTCGTACAGACGGCCCATAGATGTATTGGCAGTTGTTGTTCGAATAGAAGACCACGACTTTTATAAACTAGAAAATAAAAATTTTACCCTCAAGCAGCTTTATATCCGTAATCAGTTCGTAATTTGTAACGTAAAGTTACTTTCCATAGATGATATTTCTTTTCAAGAAATGTCGCTGAGAGAAGCAGCTGCAGCTAATTCGAGAAATGCAGGGTAATACTATACATACTGTCATTGCAAAAGGAAGTATTCCACAAATAAATGCAGTTATAAAAGTAAGGAACTCTTATGCAATTCAAATTTTCATAAAAGTTTAAGTTGTTGCAATAAATAAGATTTCAATCACATAATGAAGTAAGTTTTTTATTGGTATTATCTTTTTTCTCATTTAGAATGTACTATTTGTTTTAACTCATTTCTGCCTGAATTTTTGTTTTCTCAAATTTATTGGTGAAATCACTTTAAAATGTTGCAAAATGAGCTGGAAAAATGCTAAAAAAATTACGCTAAAATTTTTTTGTATTTATTTGATAAAATGTGCACGTACTAAATATAGGAATATGCATATTATTCGTAATAATATAATATGCATAATTATATGTTTTGTATAAATGTTTATGAAAGAAGCTTTTAAATTGTATATTATATGCAATAATTAGTATTTTTATGAACTACTAAATATATATATTTATTTCTTTACAGAGTCTAATAACGTTATAAGTATTAGCAATAATAAACTAAGAATAATCGTATTTGAGGCTTAAAAACAATTTTTTTCATAATCATCATGAAAAGAACTTTATATAAGTAACTGTCCCGTAAATGGCTGATAAAAATATGTACTCATTCGTTCTTAGCGCCATAAATTTTGTACTTTACAAAAATGCCTAAAAGATAGGCTTGAATATATCGTCTCACAATAATAATAATAATAAATAAGTATTTCAAAGAAGTCTACAAGCTAAAATTATGACTTATTTATTTGGATCCATGGTAGAAACTAGTATGTTGTGACCATCGCAAAACTTTCTTCTCTATAAATCACGTCAATTAAATCATTTCAATAGTACAATAAATTACATCAATTTAGCACCAATTCATATCAAAGTATATCTGAATTTGATGTTCGTTGAAAATTCGTGCATTAGTTCTTGAGTTTAGAGTTATAGCGGAAATTCTGAAAAATGTAGCATAGTAGTGCCACCTGTTGAGCGATTTACACCAAAACACAAACAGCACTAATTGATATCAAGGTACACCTGAATCTGAAGTTTGTTGAAAATCCCAGCATTAGTTCTTGAGATAGAGCTATTGGGGAAATCGCAAAAATGGAGTATAGCAGGGCCACCTGTTGAGCGATTTAGACCAAAATGCATAAAACTTCAATTCATGTCAAGGACTAACTGAACCTGAAGTTTGATGAAAATCCGTGCATTAATTCCGGAGATTGAGCTATTGTGGAAATCGTGAAAAATGCCGTATAGCAGCGCCACTTGTTGAACGATTTACACCAAAAACTAATCAGCACCAATTTATATCAAGGGCTAACTGAATATAAATCTTTATTAAATTCCGTGCATTATTTCTTGAGATAGAGCGCCCACAAAATTTGTGTCACATACATACAGACAGACAAGAGTCACAGACTCACCGGCAGACATTTTGTAAAAACATGTTTTTCGGAATCTCTGACCGCTAAAACGTGTAAATCCGTCGAAAACTGACAGTCGAAAATTTTCATGAGTCCAATACTTTCTTCATCTAAAGATAGAACAAAGTAAAAACACAAATAAACTTACTTTTTTCATTTCGGCATCTTGAAAATGAAAAATCTATAAACTCCGAAAAAAGCCTTCATTTACGCAAATAAATATTCATCGTATGTCGTCATCTCTCGGTAACAGATAGACATTTATAGACAATTACTTCATACAATTTACATGCTATAAAGAAGAAGAAAATTATAAAAAATTATTAAAATTCGAAGCGTTCCAAAAATGGGACGCCAGGCATAAATGGGTTAAATTCAACACTTTATTTTCATATTCTGTTACTTAAAATTTCTCTTATTTTGACATACATGGTAATGTGTTTTAATAATAAGTATGATTTATAGAAAAAACAAAAAAACGCCCAGTACGGCATAAATGCCAAGTTTTTTATTGCCTAAACTTAAAACTAAAATCTTACTGCTTAACATCTATTCAAGTACAACTGCTATCATTATTAAAAAGACAAGTCATATCGATCATCCCTTCTTCTTCTCACGCTACATCTAAAGCTACATGTCCAAAAAAACCAATAGACGCTTCCAGTGGCGTTTTGGTTGGAAACTGACTCCAAATAAACGTTTGCTATGCGTCATTTTTTTTTTAAATATAAATCGTGAAAAATGTTACCGCTACATATCAAGTATTTAAACACTTAGATGTGAGATATGGATATAAGATATAGCTATAACATACAAACAAAATAGAAAATACAACGTAGCAACCGTTTGTTTGGAGCCAGTTTCCAACCAAAACGTCATGGCTGACGTCACGACTGAAATCGTATATTCCGAACTGTCTTTTAAATCTATCACTGCATTTAAATTCTATGAGGTTAGTCCCGCAGTGAAAACTTCTGTACAGAGTGAAGATCCCATCTCCACATCGTACCTGATCACTCCTTTCAGCAAGAGAAGCGAAAAAGTTACGTCACCCTTGTGACGTTTTATCGCACCTAAAATACGGAGAAGAAAATGCAAATCTTCAACATATTGAACATTCACCATATTCCATGGTGAATGTCGACATTTGCCGGTATAAATCAGAAATAAGGATATTTAGAAAATATTTCTCACATACACAAAGTGATTACCATGGTGAATGTCGACATTTGCCAGTGTAAATCAGAAATAAGGATATTTAGCAAATATTTCTCACATACACAAAGTGATTATGTGAATGTTGACATTCACCGGTGAAAGTAGACATTCTCCAGATTTCGGTCTTACACAGTAACACATATATTTACAAAACACAGAATAATTTTACCTTATAGAGAGATCATCATTCTGTTTCAAAAAGATGATTTAAACATTTTTACTTTTTTGCTGCCTTTTAATTCTTTCCATACTATATCTGTACAATTGATGGAATATTCTGATTTTTTTTTTTTTTTCAGACACAGACGATTCTAGCATAAACTCTGAAAAAATTATTTTCAACAGAAAAGCAAAATAATGCCAACTTTTTTCCTTAATTTTAACTAACTCTCGTGAAATAAAATTAAAAAAAAAAATGCGACTTGTTGCTATAGTTTTTTTCTTAACATACTCTTGTGAAATTAAAAAATATATAAAGAAAAGGAAAAGAAAAAACCATAGCAACAAGCTGCGTTGCTATGGTTTTTTCTTTATGGTTAAATAAAATAAATTATCACATCGGCATGGGCCAAAAGCCGTCCGTATAAATAAAACATTAATTTACCATGTCTTAACACATATTTTAATTCCTTCCTTTCTCTCTTTACATTTCACCTATGAGCCCCCGAAACTAATTAGGGAACCTTTTTTCAATAAATAAGTATATACAATTTGAAGCCGATCGGATATTTCTATCAAGAGATATCGAGTTGCGTGCGTATGTACGTACCTACCTACATACATACATACATACACACAGAATCTGTAGGTAAAACAGCTCTCAGGTAATATTCCGCAATACGACGGTAAAAATATAGTTTTTATCTCTTTAATTCGGTGGCCGCAAATCAAATCATTTAAATAGTCCTTCCAAAAAAATATATATATAATGGCAACAATATGCGGAAGATTTTTTTTTTTAACCATTTGGAAAAATGGTTATTGTCCTCGGTCAGGAAATTAAAAAACGTATCTGAAGCGTTTTATTAGTTGAATCCGCATTTTATTCGTTTTCTGATTGGTCTATACAGTAATCTGTATTTTCCCTTTACTTTCAACAGAGATGGATACTTCTGTTGCCACTATGACAAAAAAGCAATAAAAACTACAAAAAAAAATAATAATAACTCAGAAACAAATTGAGATACAGCTTTCAAACAAATTGCATTTAAAAGTACATTTTTTTTCTCTATACGACGGTGTAAAAAGTAATATTGTGGGATGTTTAGAAGTTTGAGAATGAAATTTCATTTAAAATTAGTCCAGGAATATTAATGTTTAATCCATGGCGTACGTAATGTATGACCAGCTCCGTAGAAGTTTAAAAATTTACAGTACCGAAAAATGTAATTCATGGCGTACGTAATGTATGATCAACTCCGTGCGATTTTTATGTCTTAAATTTTAGTCTTTGAAAAAATCATTTTCCAAATGGTCGTTGTAATTTGTTAAATTGCATTTTTTTGTTCTTTCGTTTTTTAAATAAAAAATTATGTCAATTTGTTTTATTCATTTTTTTTTCTTGTGTGTGTGTGTGTGTGTGTGTGTGAAATTGGAATTTAAAACTATAACCAATACGATATTATAACTCACAAATGGCCCGATAAAGGCCGACACACCTTTAAAAAGCTTCCGATATGTTTACATTAGAGACAAAAATGCTTTAAAAATAACCCTTTTACAAATTTAATGTTTCTTTATTATATTAAAAACTAAGCTGTTTAAATTAACACATATTTTAACACTAATCTCTGACCTTTCTTAAACAAATAAGCCTTATTTAATTTCAGTTCAACAATTCATTCAGCCACAAAAAAATTATATTTGCCAAAAAGTAACGAAAAACCATGTATTCTGACAAAAGCCATACCGGATATAACTCAGGTTCCTGAAATAGACATAAATCGACGCGCCAATTAGTTATTTAAAAATATGATTTTTACAATTGTTGACGAAATTTTAATTTTTACATTTTGGCCAGGTTTTTGGCTCAAATACTCCACTGTGCGCCGTGACAGTATTGTTTATTTCTTCTAATAAGCTATCATTCAATGAATGTTCGCAATTTCCGGAATTAATAAAACGTACGCGTCACGTTGTTACAAGTCTACGAACAAGATGGTACGATTGAAAAACGAGAAAAAAAGAAAAACTTCATGGGTACCATTTTCGAACGTGTATTGTTACTGAAGTCGTGACAATATTGCTTAATTCTCCTGATAAGCTATCATTCAATGGAAGTTCGCAATTTCCGGAATTAATAAAACGTACGCGTCATGTTGTTACAAGTCTACGAACAAGATAGTACGATTGAAAAACGAGAAAAAAGAAAAACTTCATGGATACTATTTTCGAACTTGTATTGTTACTGAAGTCGTGACAATATTGCTTAATTCTCCTGATAAGCTATCATTCAATGGAAGTTCGCAATTTCTGGAATTAATAAAACGTACGCGTCACGTTGTTACAAGTCTACGAACAAGATGGTACGATTGAAAAACGGGAAAAAAAGGAAAACTCCATGGATACCATTTTCGAATTTGTATTGTTACTGAAGTCGTGACAATATTGCTTAATTCTCCTAAAGCTATCATTCAATGGAAGTTCGCAATTTCTGGAATTAATAAAACGTACGCGTCACGTTGTTACAAGTCTACAAACAAGATGGCACGATTGAAAAACGAGAAAAAAAAAGAAAAACTTCATGGATACCATTTTTGAACTTGTATTGATACTGAATTAATGACAATATTGCTTATTTCTTCTGATAAGCTATCATTCAATGGAAGTTCGCAATTTCTGGAATTAATAAAACGTACGCGTCACGTTATTCTATACTCTGTTTTATTTTATATTTTGGGGGGAACAAAATTCTAAAAGGTTCTGTTTTCTAACGTAAGAGGGGAAAAAATGGAATCAAATGCCGCGGCGTTTAATTCGAAGTTAAAGCCGACAAATCAAACTCCACTTTAAAGCCTAAACATTCCCTACCGTTTATTGAAAAGTCAAAAATTTTCCGAATACCTAAAAAAGACTTACAAAAAGTAAAACAATTTTTCCAATGGTCGAAGGAGTGGGAAAGAGACGAACAGATTCTATTCTCGAACAAAAACTGGAGAAACGGCGCGAAGGGGCGACGGGAGAAGAAAAAAAAGTTGGAAAATGAAAAATTCAAAAGGAGTGACCGTAAGAAATATGGAGCTCCAACTATCAACGGACGAACACACATAAACTTACACCCACTTTCTCATCTCTCCTTTAACCTCCCCCTCCTGTCTCTTTCTCTCAATATATATAGCTCCTTATATATTTGCAGAACTCCGGAATGAACGGCTCTTTATCCAATCAATCATTGGACGTCCGGTTTTCCTCAAAAAAAAAGTAGGAAAAAAAGAAGGGTGTGTGAAAAAAGTGTTTGTTGAAAAAGTTTGTGTTCGAATTTTAAAATTGTTTTCCAGATAATATATCTTAAAATAAAATATCTTTATGTCTTTAAACAGTGGTTTTTCTCTTTAAACTTACAGTTATATGGAGAATAACTACGATTGATCAGGTTTTATTGATTAGAAAAGATTAGACGTTGGTTTTTTAACGAAATTTTGAGGAAAGTTTTTTATATTTTTTGTTAGGTATTCATAAGTTTAAAAATAATATCTCAAACTTTCATTAATATTAAGAAATATTGCTATTTTTTTTTCTTCTTTTATCAATCGATGTACTCTTCAGAACAAATATGTATTTTTCAAGTTATTTCTTACTTTTTTATATTCTTGACTATTCTTTATTTTTTTTTTTTTACTTCCATGGCTTTCCCAATACTTTGAAAAGCACGCTTCAGTGATTGTCGCTGATCGAAAATTCGACGTTAACTTACGGAGAAATTTAAAACAGAACACCTAATACTTATTTCAAAATTTAATCTTCATTATCAGAAAGTTGATGCTGAAAGATGTCCCGATACTTTTCAAAAATTGCTTTAATTTTTTACACTTTTTAAAAATATGTTAAATTTAAAAAAAAAATTACTTAAATAAAACTTTTAAAAGGTAATGCTTATTTTGAAAAACTTAAAATTTAGAGAAATAATTTTTAAGAAAGGAAAATCGAAGTACTACATTGATCGCGGACATCCCCTTTTTTTATATAGCAAAATCCAAATTTTGACGTATTAGGTATTAATCCTGTTTTCTAATTTCGTTAATCATTTAAACTGTTCTAAATATCACTCCTCATAGAATTGTCCTTTTTTACATGTACATCCGTCATCTAATTGAGCGGGATCTATTAGACCAGGGCTGTCCAAAGCGGTGCCCGCGAGCACCATGATGCCCTTTCGAATGTTTTCTGCTACTACTGTTTCTTTTTTTTTATATTTGATTTTTTGATAAATACCCAAAAACTTATTTTAAGGAAAGCTTTCTTTAAAATCAATTATATTTACATCGCTGACCTGCAAGAAAAGTTACACAACTCAAAAAATTTTGGAAGCTATTGCACTATTTTATTAATCATTTTGGTCATATTACTCATTTTGGAAATTATTGCAGTAATAAGTCTAACTTAGGTTCATCTTGCTACAGTAAGAGTGTCATTAAGTGTAGTTATCCAGAAAACCGCTAGATTAAGCTATGTGTCCATTTGTCACCACAGAAGCGAAGCAAATTGTATAGGGGGATATATTTACCCAATCCGCCAAACCTCCTCTACGTCTTCATTCTTTAGGGTTTTGTGCTTTTATGCATCCTTTTACAGCTGCATACAGAATTAAGTGCTATAATTTTATGTTAGATATGTTACACTAAAATCACGCTTATCTTCTTTTTTCCTCTCCTATGAAATGTTGTACTTTTTTTTGTGTGTGTGTGTGTGTGTGTGTGTGTGTGTCACTTATCTTGCAGATGAGAGAGATGTTTTCTGTTCATTATAGGTGCAATTAAGATTTCTGGTTTCTAAATATTTGAGATAAAGCCTCCTGTCAGAAAAATGTAATTCTCAATTTACTATGATTTATGTTTTCGGAAAATTGCTTTCATATGGAATTCCTAAATCGCAGGGGCTTTATGGCTACCACTGTTATAAGAGAGGTATGAATCGCTACTACTACTACAGTGAGATAATATTTTACATGTTTCCACTGATGTTAATCCTGAAATCACAAAGCTCTTATCGAGAGACAATAATCACAAGGTGGGGTCATTAATGACCCCACGTTTTTTCGCGCTTTTTCTTCTCTTACCTGTTTTCGGAAGACCGAGAAAGGGAAGTTCAACGTCCTTGTGTCCTTGAAGGCTTTACAAATACAGCAATGAAAATTAGATCGACCTCTTGGGACAAGTGAACATGGCTATGAACTTTTACACTAAAAAATTCCCTTATGGGGTCACCGGCGACCCCAGCCTTGTAATTGCAGGATTAATAATGTAGCCCTTCATAGTTTGCCACAAGCTAAGCCGTGCTCTTGCTTATTGAAAGGTTGGACTGTCCTGCATTAGACCAATTGCTAGTAATTACTCAGCATAGTTCCCCCAAATCTTCGTTCAATCTGGGGATGTGTCTGCTAGACAGCCTAGAAAATACTCTTGTGCATTACAATTAATATCTTCATTTGACTTTAAAAAGTACTTTTATTTATAGCATTGTTTTCCATTAGTTTCTAATATGAATAAAAGTATCTCTGCTAAAATATTGTTTAATTCCATTATTTGATGCCTAAAAAGTTTAAAAGACATTAAATCCGCTACAAAGGTAAATTTTGCATGGGTATTTTTCTTTTATGCATTGAAAAAGAAATCTTAAACACTATTAGCTTATTACAATCAATTGACTTTAAAAATTATTTTAATCACAGCATTATTTACCTTTTGATTCTAGCACGAATCGAAGTATCCCCGCTAAAACATTGTTTCATTCTATTATTTAGCGTCTAAAGATTTAAAAGACATTTAATATCTTAACATTTAATAGGTCACAAAAATATCTTCTCATAGGACTATTTTGTTTTTGTTTTTCATGCCCGTCTGTCCCTTAAATGAGTGCAATTCGATGGAACCACCTGCTGGTAATTAAATTACTGCATTAAATCTCGGGATTATTTTACCAAATATTCTTGAACATTATAGTTTATTACAATCATTTGACTTTAAAAATTATTTCTATTGTAGCATTGTTTATCAATTAAACTAGGTCTTGACATGAACCTACGTATCTCCGCTCAGATGTTACTTCATTCCATTATTTAGTATCTAAAGAATTTAAAAGTCATTTAATAGGCCATAAAAGTATCTTCCCATTAGACTATTCTTTTTTCCTTGTATGTCTGTTACTTAAATGAGTGCCATCCATTGAAACCACAAACTGCTAATTAAATTACTGCATTAAATCTTGGGATTCTTTTAATAAATATGCTTGAAAAAAATCCTGAACATTGTAGTTTATTACGATCATTTGACTTAAAAAATTTTCTTTGTAGCATTGCTTATAATTTAACTAGGTCTTAACATGAACCTAAGTACTCCGTTAAAATATTGCTTGATTCCATTCTTTGGTATCTGAAAGATTTAAAAGACATTTAATCGGCTACTAACATCTCTTCCTATAGGATTATGCTTTTATTCTTGTATGTCTGTCACTTAAATAAGTGGCATCCATTGAAACCAACAGTAATTAAATTACTGCATTAAATCTCGGGATTCTTTAAATAAATATTCTTGAAAAAAAATCTTGAACATTATATAGTTCATTACAATCATTTGACTATAAAAAGTATTTCCTTGTAGCATTGTTTGGATTTAACTAGATTTTAACATGAACCTAAGTACCTCTATTAAGACATTGCTTGATTCCATTATTTGGTATCTAAAGGATCTAAAAGACATTTAATCGGCCACAAACATCTCTTTCTAATAGGAGTGTCTTCTATTCTTGTACGTCTGTCACTTAAGTGAGTGGCATCCATTGAAACCAACCACTAGTAATTAAATTGCTACATTAAATCTGGGGATATTTTACTAAATATTCTTGAAAAAAATTTTGAACATTATAGTTCATTACCAGTGTTGCCAGTGGGCTACTTTTTATTAATTCAGATTTCTTGACTGCCACCACTTTTTTGAAACAGTAAAATTATCTTTGTTTTCGCCTTAATTAATATGTCATTAAACAAGGCGCATTTTACCATTTCAAAAAAGTGATGCCAATCAAGAATCTGAATTTTGAAAAAGTAGCCCATCTGGCAACGCTATTCATTACAATTATCTGACTTTAAAAAGTATTTCTTTGTAGCATTTTTTATGATTTAACTAGGTCTTAACAGGAACCTAAGTATATCTCCGTTAAAATATTGCTTAATTCCATTATTTGGTATCTAAAAGATTTAAAAGACATTTAATAGGCCACAAGCATCTCTTCCTATAGGGTTGTCCTTTTATTCTTGTACGTCTGTCACTTAACTGAGTGGCATCCATTGAAACCAACCGCTAGTAATTAAATTGCTGCATTAAATCTCGGAATTCTTTTACTAAATATTCTTGAAAAAAAATCTTGAGCATTATAGTTTATTACAGTCATTTGACTTTAAAAAGTATTTCTTTGTAGCATTGTTTGTGAATTAACTACACTGTTAAAAATCTGCAGCATTAGCTGCATAGTCACTCCACCGCTTTTATAGAATACCTCTATTCTGACCAATGAGAATGCTCCATAGTGTAGTCAAGTAATCGTTTTCTATAAAAGCGGTGGAGTGACTATTCAGCAAAAGCTACAGATTTTTAACAGTGTAGGTCTTGACACGAACCTAAGCTCAATGTTAGTCCGTTAGTTCGTTTAAATATATTTCTTAATTCCATTATTTGGCTATGTAAAGGATTTAAAAGACATTTAATTGGCCACAAACATCACTTCCTATAGCATGGTCCGTACGGGTATCGTTATTTTCAAGGCAAAATATCAATATTTTTTTTATAGAAAAATAAATCTAGTTTAAACGCGCGAAATTTCGCCTTATTTAAGGAGAGATTTTCTAAAAGAAAATACTGGTACCGAAGAATTTCTTAGTCTGAAAATTTAAGGACTTTTATGAAACCTGCATAGGATTGCCTTTTTATTCTTCTACGGCTGTCACTTCAGTGAGTGGCATCCACTGAAACCAACCAGTAGTAATTAAATTGCTGTATTAAATCTCGGGATTCTTTTACTAAATGTTCTCGAAAAAAATCTTGAACATTGTAGTTCATTACAATCATTTGACTTTAAAAAGTATTTCTTTGTAGCATTGTTTATGATTTAACTAGGTCTTAACTAGGGCTGGGCGATATATCGATAAAACCGATAAAATCGATATAAAATATAAATCGTGATAACGATATCAAAAAATCCTATATAATGGTGCATCACGAATATCATAATCGTGATGTAAATCGCGATTATCATAATCGTGATGTAAACCGCGATTATCATAATCGTGATGTAAACCGCGATTATCATAATCGTGATGTAAACCGCGATTATCATAATCGTGCTGTAAACCGTAATGACTCCTCAAGATTCTCCCAGCTTCAATCGTTTTATTAAATACCGAATCCTCGGTTGCCGATATTATCATGGTATTAATGGTATGATTTCCCACAGCCTAAACCATGACGACTCCTCAAGATTCTCCCAGCTTCAATCGTTTTATTAAACACCGAATCCTCAGTTGCCGATATTATCATGGTATTAACGGTATGATTTCCCACAGCCTAAACGGATCTTGAAAAGGGGAAAAAGTTATCTTTTCTATGTTTATAGGACGGGTGATAAATATCATACATCTGGTTTTCGCTTACATTTGTCGTCAGTGGATATTTATGTTGTTTTTGCAGTATTGACGGTGTAAAGCTCAAAATGCTACAGATCAGATACCATTATTTTAATTTCGTTCTGGTATTTAGATTTCAGCCGTGTTGATGAATATTTGCCCTTTGTTTTTCAACAATGTGCGAATAATCAGGGCGACAAAGAAATAAAATATTATATTTTATTTGCAACAGGCGGTTTAATTGAATAAGTGAAATAATGCTTCCATAATAATATTTATTAATGTCTATTCTAGGGTCCTTTTTAATGCAGATATTTTTACTTCTGTGAAGCGCGTTTTTTTTTTCTCCTCGCGGTTTCTTTTAAAAATCGACAGTTGTGTGCTATATGTGAGTATTTGGTATTTTACTGCCTCTGGCATCATTTGTTTGTGGGGAGTGGGAGAGAACAATTAGATGTTTGTTTATTTATTTAATGTCACCAGAATTCAAAATAACAAACATGGCAGAAAAATTAAGTAGTTAAAGTTTGTGTGCTGGCAATAAAGGGAGAGACGCAATTTTCTCTGTGTTTGGGGGGGGGGGGGGGTTATAGTTTTTTTTTCTTCCGTTAAGCGGACATTGGTCGAAACGTAACAGATTCTTATCCAACTTTCCTGCTAGAACAAGCATAAGAAATAGACTCTTAAAGGTTAGGAAAAGATATATTTTTTAATTCAGAATTTTTTTAAATCAAATATTTTCCTTTTTAAATTCAAAACGAGAGGCGTGATTGTAGTCTATTTTACCGTATAGTCACATGAAAAAGTGGCATTAATTTTCTTTCACTTCGCTTCGGATTCATGTTAAATATTTCGGTTCAGGTAAAAATACACAAAAGATAATTTTCACAATAATAATTGCACCCTGACACAAGCACAAAATGAAATTATTGTATTTGTGGATTGTTAGTACCGAGCTTAAAATATAATTAGAATAGAAGTCAGAAAAAAAAAAAAAAGTTTTTTGTTGTTGTTTTACAAAAGAGTAGCAACCGTGGAACTATTTTTAAGCGAAGGGATTGGATTTAGCAAAACTGGAAGTTCGATTATGATTGTTTGCTGTGCGTCGTGCGATATGCACTTGGTCTTGGTATATTTCTCTCTCTCTCTCTCTCTCTCTTCGCCCCCCCCCCCCCACCCCCTGTCTCTCTCTCTGCCTTTCTCGGGTGCGGAAGATAGTGCGTTGCATATCCAGTATTTGGAAGGGACAGTGACTCATTAAAATCCCAATCCGCTGTTGCAAAAAAAATATTTATAACGCTTCATATATACAGCATACATGGGCTTCGGAATCGGAAGAACGAAAAGAAGGATAAGGTAAATTTCGAAAGACATTTGATTGTGGGCCGCAGCATAGGTAGAGCTTTTTTTTTTTTCTTTTTTTTTTTTTAATGAAGAATATAAAAATTAAATAAAATAAGAATTTTCTGTCGGAGATGCCACCATATTAGACAATGTTTAAACATACCAGCCAAAAAGCAATGTAGGAATTTAAGAATTATATAAAAAATTTAAGAAGTGATTATAGCCGGATTATTACATTTTTTTTTTCTACCTCATTCAACGAAATTTTAGTACTTTTTTTCTTTTAACCCTTAATTTTCTGCATAGAAGATTAAATTTTACTTTTTCAAATATAAAGAAGATTTACTAAATTTCAGAATGCACGGCGATGCAGTGGCAAGTGGCCCTCCCGCACACTTCTTAGCCAGTGCCCGTGGCAGCATATATTACATTAATACAGCAGCCACACATTTCTCGCCTCTTTAGATTGCGCATTCGGATATATCGTTCTTTTTAGATGTATACCGGGAAATAATAAATTTTACTTTAACAGTAATTTTAAATAGCTTAAATATAATTTCATTGGAATAAGTGTATTTATTTATTAAATGTTGTAATTTATACTAATAAAAGAAACTTTCGCTCTACCTGTGTGTGTGTCGGCGATGGCTAACGAAATCTACCACACATACAAGTCTGAAAATTTAGATGAGGATAGTCCAAGGTAGGAATTTTACAATTAGCAGATTTACAGAAGTTTTTTAATTTTCTGAATTATTTTCTGAAAATCAGCAAGCGCGCCCGCTCATTTTCATTGCTCTGTCTCTGACTTCTTGAGCACGCAAAAAAAAAAAAGAAAAAAAACTTTTTTTTCCCCCCGACTATATTAATATACCGACTATTTCCGACTATATTTTATTATTTTGTTCAGTTTTATACGTTACTTGATATTTTAATAGTTTGTTCATATGTCATAATATCGATATATCAAAATATCATGGTATAAAGATGCCGATTTATCACGATATATAATCCAGACATCGCCCAGCCCTAGTCTTAACCCATTCAGAACCGGCCTCTCTTACGCAAATTATATTCGATTGGCACCACTTATTTTTTATCAAGTTACCTTCACTTACGTAATTACGAAAATCTCCTAATTAACTAAGGCAAATATTTTTTTTTCGTTATTACTGATACAGGAAACAAATTCTGTATGAACCTTTTAAAGGTGCATATATGCAGCCATGGTCCTGAACAGGTTAACATAAACCTAAGTACCTATGTTAAAATATTGCTTGATATCATTATTTGGTATCTAAAGGATTTAAAAGACATTTAATCGGCCACAAACATCTCTTCCTATAGGATTGTCCTTCTATTCTTGTACGTCTGTCACTTAAGTGAGTGGCATCCATTGAAACCAACCACTAGTAATTAAATTGCTGCATTAAATCCCGGGATTCTTCCGCCAACGAAAACAAAGCTAAACTTCTTCCCCCTACTCAGTTATTAAATTAAGCGACGCTGACTTCTGCTTTAATATCTCGGAAATAACGGGGGTGTTCCAGGACTCCTGCTTTCGGCAAAAGTAAAACGCTAACAAAATTGTCATTTCTGGTTCATTAATTCCTGCACGTTTCACTCTAAGGGATTGAAAACGGTCCCAGTGAATCATAAGGTCCTGTGATCCTTTGTGAACCCTCCTTGTATGTAATTCGATTTCGCTCCGAAATGGTATGAAATATTAGCGGGTGATGCATGATTTTTAGTATTTACCGTGAATAGATCGCCGGTAATTGACGCGATGTTTTATGTAGCTTCATGAATTTTTAACACTTCGCTGTTCGTTTCTCTCGCCATTAAAAGAGTTTTGATGAATTGGTATTTTTAATCTAAAAGCTTGTTTGGAAATTGAATTATGACTTCCTGACGTACGAATTAAATGCTTTTTACACAAATAGAGTAATGTTTTGCACAACAAAAGATTCTGTCTAAAGTAATGAATAAGAAAGAAATTAATTTTTTCTTTCAGTTTGTATTAAACATTTAATGAAAATTGTTTTATACAATTCTTTGAAGATTAAATTTCGAACGGAGCAAATTTATTTGGGATAAAGACTATTTTTTTTCTCTTAGAGATTAATTAATATATTACTATAATTACAATAATTACAATAATATCATCCAGACAGTTAAAAGTAAAATATTTTTATTATTATTATTAAAGTATTTTTCCCTTTTCACCGAGATATCTTCAGTTAAGGAGACAGTTTACCTCAAAATTGATTAAAAATACGATTTTTAAAATATATATATTATGAAAACCTATTTAATTGTGAATATTTTGACATCTCATTTTTACACATACGGAAATTATATCGCGAGATATTGTAAAGTTTGTTAATACACCCAACGCAATTACCTACACAAATTAAAACTTTAAATGTCTTTTTCTCCATGTTCATATTTTATCCCCCTTTCATATTTTAAAAATGCTGCTTTTTGGTATTTGAGACAGAGATTCAAACTTTTTTGTGCATGTACTTTATTATATATGTGATAAATCTACACAAGGATTGGCCTTCAATCTTTTTCATTATTTTTTTTATTTATTTAAATAAAAATTTATGAATTTGTGATTGATTTCATCGTTCCACACTATATATATCAGTAAAACAATTATATTAAATGTAATATTATATGTATCTAAAAATCCCTGCGCAGTCTTGAGTAGTACACATTTGAAAATCTTAAAAAAAAATGGGCAAAAATATAAATATTTAAAAAATTCAATTTTTTATTTATTTATTTTTATTTTATTTTAATTCAATGTTGTGCAGTTTAATTTTTTTTTCAAAATGTACCTTTAGTTGAACATTGAAATGCAGCGAGTTCACCATTTGAACTTGAAACATATTTTTTTTTAATAAAAAAAATTGTTGAAAAGGTAAACTATCCTCTTAACTCGTTAACTCAGTATTTTTAAAAAAATTACTTTTAATATCTTTTTTTTTTTTTTAATCCGTCTTCTCGCCAAATTTAAAATGAGAAAATTTGGTACTAACGGTTTATGATGTACAATTTGAACGCAATTCATGATTTTTTTTTATATATATATATATACTCAAACTTTCTGTTTCTGAACATTGTTCAAGCGAACAGTTATTAGTGCCCCCCCCCCCCCTTTATAGTATAACTTATAACTTATAAGTCATTTTATTGCAGTTTTATTCCTTTTATTGTTATAATGCATCCTTTACTTCTGTTATTGCATAAGGATTTCTTGCGAATATAAACAAATATTTTTTCCCTCTTACTCCATTTTTATTATATGAAAAAATTAATCTATATTCTTACTTATTTTGTCTTATTTTTTATTTTCTAATTTATCAATGTAATCTACAATAAACAAGAAAAATTCTTTAAATACTTTAATTATTCCTTAATAAACTAATACTTTTTAATAAAAAAGACACATCTTAGAGTAATAAGTTTCTTTAAAAGATTATTAATGATTTAGTGGTTTTATATTACGGGCTGTACATATATAGCGTTATCACTTTAGGGGAGATAGGGGAGTGGCACTTGATATCGTAGGATATCTCTAGAGGGAGGGGGAGTTTGTAACTTGATATGGTTATCAGTTTTAATCCAACCAAAATTTTATCTTTTGGTTTTTCATTTTCTTTACATCAAAATAGTCTGTTAACTTTTTCTAAGTCTTTTATCTATTTTTATGAAAATACAAAGTTATTATTAAAACCATTAAATAATTATAAAATTATTCTAAAATAGGGAATATCCCAACGTTCGGCATTCCTATTCTTCTGCCATACGCGCATATGATGCGTTGTTTGGGAAACCATTTTGTAAAAAATGGGAAGAATGAAGGCCATCTGTTTTGTTGACAAGAAGTCCTACTTACCCCCTCTCCCTAAAGGGAGCTAGTGCCAGAAGACAATATTACTGTTGAATGCATTATGTAGTAAAAATCTATTATTAAATACTTTTAAATAGTATTTCTTTAAAGTGTTATTTGATGTAAAGTTATTTCATGAATAATAGTAATATTTTATTCATTTCTCTTCATTTAAATCAGTAAAATATGCGAATAATAAATGTATATCATTACAAACATATAAAAGAAAAAGAAAGAAAAAATTGTAAAAATAAAAAGATATTTTAGATAATGATGACTGTATCATTAGGGAGGAATTAGTTCGAGGAATGATAACATATGATATCGTAAAGGGGAGAGGAAGTCCAAACAATTGATAACGTGCACAGCCCTGTGCAGATAATGCACAGCCCCTTGGAGTATATGAAGGGCAGAATGGTACATACGGGTATAGTATGATGTTTTGTTAGAGCATGCCGATCCGCAAATAGAAATCACAGAAAAGTTTAGATCTTAGATTTAAGTTTTGTGAATTATGCTAAAGTTATATTGTCATTTCCATATTATTTTTGAATTTATATTGATTTATTCAAAAATTGCTCATATGACGCATATTTAAAATTTTCTGGTTTCCAAAAAATTTATGTTTATGATAAAGTTTCCGCCTTTTCCGCTAAGGGAAGAAGTCATCGAGTTTGGCCGTGGCACTAACTAAATAAAGTAGTTATATAAAAGGAAAAAGAAGAACATGCACGACTTTTGTATTTATGTCTGTTGTGAATTCTATTCTGTTTGTTGTTACATCAGTGGCTAAGCACTAACACTCTGGAAACTGGAAATTTATTTCATATCTGATCCAGAGAATGTATCAATTTCGTTGTATAGAGTAGATATGGAATTCAAAAATTCTAAGGTAAAATTTAAGTATTTATGGAAATGAAAGATTAAATGGAAATAGAAAACAGACCGAAAAAGACACCAGAATTTTAATTTGAGATTTCATTTTTCATAGGTTATCTGTTTGTTTCTCGCCTCGCTCTCTATCTTCAATAAATAATTATGACGAAATTTTAATTTGTACAGTAAAATTATTAATATATATATATATATATATATATTCATATTAAATTATTAATAATTTTAATAAATTAAAAAATAATTATATTTCCAAAATATAATGCGGAATCATTTTGAATTACTTTTTAACAACATCCAATCTTCTTTTTAAAAAAATGGTCTCGTTGTTTAGTTGAATATTTACATATTTCCTGTCAAATAATTTTCATTATATATATTTTTCTCTTTTTAAACTTAATTTACAAGGGTATTAAACAAGCAATTTTTTTTTTTTTTTTTGCTTTGAACACTTTATGTCTAGCAGCCAAAAAACAATATTTGCCTTAAATTGAACTATAAACATAATACAGTTATTATCATTATTATTTTTGTTATTTTAAATCTTACAATGGACTTGTTCACAATTTTAACTTTGTTAAATTGTAACGTAAAATTGTAGACATAAAACTACCTTTTCCCTATTAGAGAGCATAGAAGCAACAATGCCAAAAATTATCGTACAGGATAAGATTTAACAAACGAAAAAAAAATTAAATATGTATTTCTACCTTACACAGGCAATTTTTATGTCCGAAGAATATTATCATATCAGTTAAACACGGCATTAATTGAGTATTAAAAATATGACCGTCAAATTAATTGGGATATGAACATTTTTCCTTTACTGAAAATCCCTACGGCATATTTACATATGTAAAACTCCGTTGCCAATCAATCAGTGTCAAACCGAAACGTATTCTCTGCCTCGGTGTTAATCCTAAACAAATTCTAAAGCAAACAAGAATATATGCCTTTGCTTCCCTCTTTGTTTGCTACGTTATTCCAAGGCCTTCCTTTTAACAATGAAGCTTATTATAGCGATGAATGCATTAAAGTAGACTAATGTCTCAATCAATTTAGGAAAGAGAAAAATCTTTCATAATCTATCGGCATTTTAATTCAGCGCATCATACTTTAAATATACAAAGATATAATACATTCTGTGATTTAAATTTTACATTCATTTTCGCATCTTAGAGAAAAATATAACTGTACAAATCTTTCCGTTCTTATTTTCTTCATTTTTTTTCGTTTTTCATACATAAAAGAGAAAACATTTTTATCTTTATTTTTATTAGATATTACGAAAAATTATTTACCTTTTCTTAAATACTTGATATTTACAAATCAGAAATAAGGTTATCATTACGTATTTTTCACTATATACTGCGAATCATAGTTATTTTTTTTTTAATCCAAACTTCACATTAACTATTTCAGCTTAAAGTTTTAATTTCTTTTTACTTCTTCATTGTTTTCTATCTTCTTTTTCTTAATATTTATTAGATATTATATGAATTATCTTCCTCTTTTAAAAAAATATTTTACATCACACTGTAAGAAAAAATATTCCGTCTTCATCTAGAACGAATAGGTAGTCATTTTCTAAATCTCTAAACTAGAAATAAAGATTTTTTCCGAGACATTATATAATGAATCGTTTGAATTGCGAGACATTATCCCTTGATTTCTATAATAAATTCGTAAAATAGAATTATAGTTACTAAAACTCACTTCTTGTATTCGCATTTATTTGCAGAGATTTTTAAATAAGTTCGACCACGATAATATGGGAAAATGCTCTTGAATTTTAATAGGGATAACTAAAACTCTCTAGAAAAGTCAACTAGAATTTATAAGTATGGCATGGAACTATTTTTACTAGAGCCACAATTTATTTTCTAGATGGCAGTGGCAAAAAAAAAAAAAAAAAAAAAAAAATTCAGTGCAGAATTATATTCTGATTAGTCATTCTTTGTAATTCCTTTATTATATTTATTTTTTTAATTTTAGTTCTTATTAAACAAACCTACTAAACATTTTCTGAAATGTTTTTTTTTTAATTCCCCTTGTTTTCTTTTTTGTTTGTAAAGTTGCTTCAGACCGTTCACTACAAACTTCATTTAAAAATAAAACTATAGAGATGAATGAGTTAAAGTAGATTAATGAGTCCATAAATGTATGAGAGAAAAAAGCCTGTCGCAATTTGTCTGCAATTTAATTCAGTACATCCTACACTTCAGTATACGAATATTATCTTTACACAGAAAATGTTTATTTTATTTGAAAGTTATGATTCAATTTTAACATTTTTTATTGTAATTCAAAGCAAAAGAAAGAGCGTATTTTATATATATTCCTTTATTTTCCCTTTTTTTAATATTTGTAGAAATATTTTTATCTTTATTCTAAGACCAATGTCAGACGGGCGTCTTTTTTGCTGCTTTTTTGCTTAGGTATTATCCATTCACAATGCAAACACCATTGTGAATGAATAATACCTAAGCAAAAAAGCTGCAAAAAAGACGCCCGTCTGACATTGGTCTTAGAATTCATTTATTATTTTTGAGATTTAGTCCTTTTTAAACAATCTACTAAACATTTTCATAAATTATGTTTCTTAACTTTTTCGCCTTTATTATTATTATTATTATTATTATTACGTTATTCCAGATTGTTCACTACAGTTTTGCTTCAAATTTTACATTCGTTATTGCAACTTAAAAAGAAAAAAAGCGTATTTCATATATATCCCTTTTTATGTATCTATTAGTTATTCTTTGTAATTCTTTATTGTGTTTATTTTTGAATTTTAGTGCTTTGTAAACAAATCTTCTAAACATTTTCATAAATGTGTTTTTTCTTAACCTTCTCCTCTTGATTTTTTCTTTGTTTGTCACGTTATTCTAAGCTTTTAAATACACACATACACACACAAAAAAAAACTTTGTTTAAAAAATGAATCTATAGAGATGAATGAATTAAAGCAGACTGTTGTCGCAATACATTTATGAGAGAGAAAAACCTTTTATAATTTGTCTGCATTTTAATTCAGCACATCGTAGTTAAAATATACGAAGATTTTCTTTAAATAGATAATATTTAAATTATTTGAAAGTTTTGATTCAAATTTCACATTCCTTACTACAACTTAAAAAAATAAATAAAGCGTATTTAATATGTATTTCTTTATTTTTTCGTCTATTCATATTTCAAGAAGAATTTTTGTTTTTATTTTTATTTTTTGATGAATCAGCTTCCTCTTCCAAAACATTATTTTGCATCAGAGTTATATTATGATTAGTTGTTTTTTGTTGTCTTTGTAATTAATTTATTGTGTTTACTTTTGAATTTTAGCGCTTTTTAAACAAATCTACAAAACATTTTCCTAAATGATTTTTCTTAACTTTTTTTTTTTGTTGTTGTTGTTGGTGTTGTCGTTGTTTGTTACATTATTCCAGACTGTTCATTACAAAAAACTTCCTTTATAAAACTGAAACTATAAAGATGAATGAGTTACAGTAGACTGATGTCGCAATACATTTATGAGAGGGGAAAATCTTTTGTAATTTGTCTTCATTTTAATTCAGAACATCGTCCTTAAAATATACGAAGATTATCGTCGCACAGATAATATTTAAATTATTTGAAAGTTTTATTTCAAATTTTACATTCCTTATTGCAACTTAAAGGGGGGAAAGGCGCATTTAATATATATTTCTTTATTTTTCCATCTATTAATATTTGAATAAGTATTTTTATCTTTATTTTATTTATGATAAATTAGCTTCTTCTATTAAAAAATATTTTAATAAGTATTTTTATCTTTATTTTATTTATGATAAATTAGGTTCCTCTCTTTAAAAAAATATTTTACATCAAAGTTATATTATGATTAGTTATTTATTGTAATCTTTGTAATTCCTTTATTGTATTTATTTTTTAATTTCAGTGTTTATTAAACAAATCTAGTAAACATTTTCATAAATGATTTTTTTAACTTGGTCCCCTTATTTTCTTCTTTGTTTGCCACATTATTCTAGACTCTTCAAGACGAAACACATCGTTTAAAAAATTAAGCTATAAAGATGATTGAATTAAAGTAGACTGATGTCGCAATACATTTATGAGAGAGAAAGATCTTTTAGAATCTGTTTGCATTTTAATTCAGTACATCGTCCTTAAAACATACGAAAGCTCTCTTTACATAGATAATATTTAAATTATTTGAAGGTTTTGATTCAAATTTCGCATTCCTTATTACAACTTAAAAAATAATAATAAAGCGTATTTAATATGTATTTCTTTATTTTTCCATTTTTTTCATATTTGAATATTTGAACAAATATTTTATCGTTATTTTCATTTGTGATGAATTAGCTTCCTCTCTTAAAAAATTATTTTGCATCATAGTTATGAATTTTAGTGCTTTTTAAAGAAATCTACTAAATATATATATATATATATGTGTATATGTATATATATATATATATGTATATATATATATATTTTTTTTTTTTTAATTTTTTTTTTTTTACTTTGACCCTCTATTTTCTCCTTTTTTACGTCCTTCCTGACCCTTCACTGGTGAAAATCTTCCTTTTAAATTTTTTATAGAGACGAATGAGTTAAAGTAGACTAATATCTCAAAAAAATTATGTAAAAAGAGATTTTCTATTCAAATTTCACATTCTGTATTTTAACTTAAAGAAAATTAAAAACGAATTTAATATATATTTCTTTATTTTTCCAACTATGTATTCATATTTGAAGAAATATTTTTATCTTTATTTTTATTTATCATTAATATTTAATCATCACCCTCTTTTAAGAATTTATTTTACGTTAGACTTATATTCTGATTAGTTATTCTTTGCATTCTTTGTAATTCATTTATTGAGTTTATTTTTTAATTTAACTGCTTTTAAAATAAATCTACTAAACAATTTCATCTTTTTTTTTTTTTTTTTTTTTTTTTTTTTTTTTTTTTTTTTTTTTTTTTTTTTTAACCCTCGGTATGCTATTTCTTTCTCCCAGCTTATTTTGTCTCCAATAAATAACGTTACCTTGTATAAGCCAGCCGTAAAACAAAAGCCGATGTTTCATTGTGCGATTAAATACTCTACAGTATTTTTTAAAACTTCTAAGCATCGCACACATTTTCAATGTTTATACCGTCGTATTGAGAAAAAAAGGTACTTTTTAATGCAATTTGTTTGAAAACTGCATCTCCATTTATTTTTGAAATATTGATTTTTTTGTAGTTTTTAGAGACATTTGTTTCATTTTGGCAACTCAAGTACTCCATTTCTGTAGAAACTAAAGAAAAAATAGTTTAAAAATAGCAATTATATCTTCTTGTTGTCATTTCCCCATAAAAACTGAAAAAATGTAATTAAAATACGTGCTATTTTGAGAAAAATATAAATGAATGAGTTATAATAAAACATGGAGCTATTATAAACTATATTTAATTTTAAGTATCTATATTAATGCAAATGACGTCATTTTATTTAAAATACAAGCGTGTGCTTTAAGTCTTAAAATTGAAATATGTTTTGCAGTACAGTAGAATCCCGATTATCTGAGTCCCGCTTAACCAGTTTATTTTCTTCTGATCGACTGGTGGCTTCTATTATTATGAAACAGCCATTATAAAGGAAGCGTTAGGTGAAGGTGAAAGAGCAGCCGTAAAAAGTTAGAACTCTGATTTTCTGTTCAGAATGGTGGGGAAAATGGCCATAATTTTAAAAAAAAAAGTGATGGCCATTTTTTTCCCATTCTGAACAGAAAATCAGAGTTCTAACTTTTTACAAAAATTATGGCCATTTTTTTCCCCATACTGAACAGAAAATCAGAGTTCTAACTTTTTACAAAAATTATGGCCATTTTCTTTCCCCATACTGAACAGAAAATCAGAGTTCTAACTTTTTACGGCTGCTCTTTCATCTTCACCTAACGCTTCATTTATAATGTCTGTTTCATAATAATAGAAACCACCAGTCCACCAGAAGAAAATGAAGTAATGGAAATGTCGGGTGCGACACTAAATTCTGAAAAAGCAGAATTTCTTGTTCTCTAGGTTTTTTTTTTTTTTGTTTGTTTGTTTGTTTGTTTTTTACTTTGTTCCCTCATTTTCTTCTATGATACTTTATTCCAGACCCTTCACTGGAGAAAAACTTCCTTTAAAAAATGCGATAGAGATGAATGAGTTAAAATAGATTAACGTCTCAAAAAAATTACGGGAGAAAAACCTTTCGTAATTTGTCTGCTTTTTAATTCAGAAGATCGTACATAAAATATGCGAAAATTTTCTTTACATAAGATAATATTTTAATTATATAATTCGAACTTCAGATTCCTTATTGCAACTTAACCCTTTCAGGGGCAAGTAATTGCGTTGCTGTAATGTCGCATTCATACAGGAATCTTCCAAAAAATTTATTGCAAAATAAGGAAAAGCAATTTTACGACTTTTTTCCACCAGAGTTAGAAAAGTAAAATTTAATAGCATTTTTCTGGTGCAAATCTTCATTAATCGTAGGTGGGATATAATATATACCACTGCTCCTCATGGGGTTAAAGGAAAGAGTATTTAATATACATTTTTTATTGTTTCATCTTTTCATATTTGATGAAATAATTTTTGTTTATTTATCATGAATTATCTTATTTTTTAAATATTTGGCATTACAAATCATAAATTAAGTTCGCATTATTTAATTTTTAACGTTATTGTTTATTAATCAAAAATAATTAAAATTTTTAGGAATGATAGGTTTAAACATTTTTCACTTAAGTTTTGTTGTTGTTGTTGGTTGTGGTGGTGGTGGTGGTGTTTGTTTTTTGTTTTACTAAGTCGATTCAGGTCTTTCACCATACAAATCCCCGAGTCCTTTGCTTCAACAATGAAGTTTGTTGTAGTGATAAATCCGTTAAAGTAGACTAATGTTGCAATCAATTGAGAAGAAAAAAAATCTTTCAGAATTTGTCGACATTTTAACTCAGCACATCATACTTAAAATATGCAAAACTAGCATATGTAAAATAATTTAAATTTTAGATTCTTTATTGGTTGTTTAAAAAGTACTGTAATTTAATTTATATTTTTTTTTGTTTCGTTTTTCATTAAAAAATATACATCTTTATTTTTATTGGGTACTAAGGTTGAGTTATCTTCTTTTTAGGTGCGTTCGTAATTATATAAATACGTAGCACCTATAGTCGTCGTTCAGTCCGTTTGTCCGTCTGTCTGTCCGTCCGCATGTAACAGAGCAAAAACTACCCAACCGAATGGTCTGAAATTTTAAATATATGATTGTTGCAAAATTTTGTCGAGCCATTTCAAATTTTATGAAAATCGGATGTATAGTTTAATTACAGGGGCAGTCAAAAGTTTTTCTTTACATTACGGCCAATGGGAAAAATTATTGCAAGTGCATTTTAATGATGTTACAGCCTTCCGAATGGTCTGAAATTTTAAATATATAACTGTTAAAAAATTTTGTCGAGCCATTTCAAATTTTATGAAAATCGGATGTATAGTTTAATTACAGGGGCAGTCAAAAGTGTTCCGTTACATTACGGGGAATGGGAAAAAAATTATTGGAAGTGCATTTTAATGATGTTACAGACTATGCACCTTATGAAGTGCAAAAAATTATACATTCAGTACAATATGGGGTGCAAAAAATAATTATAAAACTAGTTATAGTACGAACGCACCTCATTTGCCACGTTTGATGAGCAATTTCCAACTTGTTTAGAGTTTCGTTCATCTCACGGAATCCTTATAGTCTCGCTTCTCTGTGTGTCTGTCTATCGGTCCATCACAGGCTCGTACTCGGAAACTATTTAAGTTACAGACTTGATTTTTTTTTTTTTTTTTTTTTTTTTTTTTTTTTTTTTTTTTACATAGAGCTGAATACTTTCCCAAAGTCATAAAATTTTGAAAAATTTTTATATTATTAGAGTTTTTATGAATTCGACCATTTCTGCAACATTACATAATCTTAATTTCAGCTAATTAATTCGTAGAAGTTATAGCCCAGTTGTTAAGGTTAGTAGGTTCGTATGCACAAGGTTGTGAGTTCAAATTCCGCCGATTTAAGTTGAAATTTTTCAAACTTAAATTTGTAATTTTTTGCGGAATTCCTTTTTTAAAGTAAATTTGCGAAGTATTATGTGTTCCTCCCCCCACCCCCCCACCCACCCCCCACCCCCCCCACCCCCCCTCCCACCCCCAAAAAAAAGAATAAACATTTTAAAAACGAAATTGCATTGAATTTTTTTTAACTTAAATTTGTTATTATTTTAGCGGAATTCCTTTTTAAAAATAAATTTGCGAAGTATTGAATGTCGGCCCCCCCCTCCAAAAAAATAAGAAGAAAAAATCCCAAATAAAAAGAATTAAACTTTAAAAAACTGATTGACTTCAGAGGGATAAATATTGTATTCCCATGATTTTTTTGTTTGGTGCTGCCATGTACTGGAATTTTTTTAAATAATACGCTTCTTATATACAATTTTTTTTTCAAGTTATCTATATTCATTCTTGAGGAATTAAAAGGTATTTTTTATCTTTTTTATTTCGAAGTTTAATATATGTTAGCGTTCTTTTTTTTTTTTTTTTGGCACCATCTAGTGAGTTTTTGAAAAGTGAAAGAATTAATACGGATTTTTACTGAATTATTTCAGCTGTTTAAATGTGTTTAAAACAATTTTTTTGCTTTTAAAAGTATTATTTTTTATTTATACTTCCGGTAAATTTTAAAAATTGATTAATTTAAAAATGTTCGGATTTTTTTAATTTTATTTAAATACTTTTACCTGAATATTTATAATTTATTTTAAAATTAAATATAATGGTGTTGCCGTTTATGTCAGATTTTAATAATTATATATTAACACTTATGATTTATTAATTTAATTATAAAGTATTTTTAAAAGACATATTAAACGAAACCCTGTGTGCGATCTGCGATCACACTTACCCACTTGTTTAAATACTTGATATTTACAAATCAGGAATATGGTTATAGTTATTTATTTTAGTTATCTATTATGGAATTATCATCGGTCATCTTTAAATTATTTAATTCCAATTTTAAATAAACTATTTTCCCTTAAAGAAAAACGGTTTACACTAATTTCTTTTCATTCCTTTGTTGTTTTATATCTTCTTTTTTCATTATTTATGTATTTACTGAGTATTATTAGAAACCTTCCAATGCATTCACACATCAAAATTGCCTTCTAATTAGTTACAGTTTATACAATCAGTTTTAATGCATTTTAAGCAAATCTTTTCAACATTTTAATTTTGTTATATATATATTTTTTTTTTACTTTGTGCCATTTTTTTTCTTCTTACATTCTTATTTCAGGAACCTCGCTCCACAAGTCCTCCATTTTAACAATGAAGCTTCTTATAGCAATGAGTGCATTTAAGAAGAATAATGTGCGTTTAAAATTAGAAGCGACAAAATCTTTCATGATTTATCTGCATTTTTAATTCAGAACATCATTTTTTATAGATACGAACCTATTCTTCTTTAAATTCTTTGATTCAAATTTCACACTCATTATTGCAGCTTAACCCTGGAGAACTCGCTAGTGAGAATGCCCAATTGCTTTTCTTTTACTTTACATTCATATAATATCAACTTTTTTTAGTTGGCTTAGTACTTTTATTCACAAAAGAGGTAAAATAATTGAAATAACATTTTCAAATTTTAAATAAAATGAAAAATGGTTTAAATAAGAGTCTTAAAAAAGTACGACTGTGAGAGAAAATCTCATGCAGCGAGTTCTCCTGGGTTAAATGAAAAATATAATGATTTCCTCTTTCATGTTTTTTTTTTTTTTTTTTTTTAATGAAATAATTTTATTTTATATTTTAACTACCTATTAATGATGAGTTACCTTTAAAATATTACTTGATATTTCAAATGAAAACGCGCAAAGGCCAACATAATGAAAAAGATTCCAAGCCGGGACTCGAACCCGGGCCATCAGTATAGCGCACTGACGTTCTACCGACTAAACCACTTGGAACGATACCCAGCAAGGAAAATTTCTCACTATTATATGTTGGCAAGGCTACAAACGCAGCACAAGATGGAATATCTACCGTGAGCCACCAACCTGGGGCAAACACGGAATATAATTAAATCCAGCATCGATAGAAACTATATTAATACATGGAAATTATTCCAGAGGGAAACATTCGCCTTGGATACAATATTTCAAATGAAAAATTTCTAAGTAATTGCTTAAAAGCCGCAAAGGCCACATAGTGAAAAAGATTCCAAGCCGGGACTCGAACCCGGGCCATCAGTATAGCGCACTGACGTTCTACCGACTAAACCACTTGGAACGATACCCAGCAAGGAAAATTTCTCACTATTATATGTTGGCAAGGCTACAAACGCAGCACAAGATGGAATATCTACCGTGAGCCACCAACCTGGGGCAAACACGGAATATAATTAAATCCAGCATCGATAGAAGCTATATTAATACATGGAAATTATTCCAGAGGGAAACATTCGCCTTGGATACAATATTTCAAACGAAAACAAATTTCTAAGTAATTGCTTAAAAGGTGCAAAGGCCAACATACTGAAAAAGATTCCACGCCGGGACTCGAACCCGGGCCATCAGTATAGCGCACTGACGTTCTACCGACTAAACCACTTGGAACGATACCAAGCAAGGAAAATTTCTCACTATTATATGTTGGTAAGGCTACAAACGCAGCACAAGATGGAATATCTACCGTGAGCCACCAACCTGGGGCAAACACGGAATATAATTAAATCCAGCATCGATAGAAACTATATTAATACATGGATTATTTCAGAGGGAAACATTCGCCTTGGATACAATATTTCAAATGAAAAACAAATTTCTAAGTAATTGCTTAAAAGGCGCAAAGGTTAGTATATAGAAACAAAATATAGTTTCTATCGATGCTGGATTTAATTATATTCCGTATTTGCCCCAGGTTGGTGGCTCACGGTAGATATTCCATCTTGTGCTGCGTTTGTAGCCTTGCCAACATATAATAGTGAGAAATTTTCCTTGCTGGGTATCGTTCCAAGTGGTTTAGTCGGTAGAACGTCAGTGCGCTATACTGATGGCTCGGGTTCGAGTCCCGGCTTGGAATCTTTTTCACTATGTTGGCCTTTGCGCCTTTTAAGCAATTACTTAGAAATTTGTTTTTCATTTGAAATATTGTATCCAAGGCGAATGTTTCCCTCTGGAATAATTTCCATGTATTAATATTACTTGATATTTTAAAATCCGAATAAAGGCTATGATTTTTTTTTTTTTTTTTCGCTATCATCTTTTATTCCTATTTTAAAAAAAAATATGAGCCTTTTCAGAAATGGTAATATTTTAATTTTACCAAGTAGTTTTCGTCTTTATTTGTTACGTTATTCTACGACCGTCACCATACAAGTCCTTCATTTTAACAATGAAGCTTGTTATAACAATTAAAGCATTAAAATAGGGTAATGTCTCGATCAATTTATAACAGAGAAAAATTTTAATCATAATTTGCATTTCGAGCCCTTCATATATAAAGCATACTCTCATAGATCATGTATGCTTATTGTTGAAGTTAAAGATTATCAAATTTTTGCAACATGCATGTATGCATGTACAATACATAGGGGAGATGGGAGCGCATGTGAACAGTTCGCATAAATATAGTTTTTTCTCATAACTGTATTAATTTCTGTAAACAAAAACTACTCAATATAGTAAACAGAAATTTCTTTTACACATGGTAATTTTGTTTAATCACCTGTTTAGTTCTTCTTACATTTTTTAATCTATACTTCTATACTACTATTATAAAGAGGTAAAAATTGTTTATTTGTAGGAGGTAAGCTCTGGAACTACCGAACCGATTCTAAAAGTTATGGTATCAAAATGATGGTGTTAGTCCAACTTAGAACATAGGCTATATCTTATGTCCGTGCCACTGACCAAAAGGGGGTGCAGGAGCAAAAAACGTTCTAAAAATGCGATTTTTGTGTTACTGAAGGGCCTAGAAACATGAAATTTTGAATGGTAGCTACTTATAAGATACTAATGATCTCTAAGGACATTTCTTTAAAAAATCGAAATTAAAAAGGGGTGAAAATGCACAAAAAGCTTTCTAAAAACGTTCTAAATGGCGATTTTTACGCAATCTCAAGAAGTACCAAACCGATATAAAAAATAATGGTAGAAAATGATGGTGAAAACCCTTGCTCCAAAATAGGCAACATTTTATGTCGGTGCCACTACCCCTAAAGGAGGTGCAGAAGCAAAAAAAGTTCGAAATTGCGATTTTTGTGTTACTGAAGTGCCCAGATACATGGAATTTGGAATGGCAGTCACTTATTACGTATAAATGATTTCCAAGAACATTTCGTAAAAAATTCGAAATTTAAAAGTGGTGAAAATGCGCAAAAAGCGTTCTAAAAAACTTTCTAAATGGCAATTTTTACGCAATCTCAAGAAATACCAAACCGATTTCAAAAATAATGGTGTCCAAATGATGATGACAGTTCTTGCTCCAATATAGGATCTACTTCATGTCGGCGTCACTATCACATTGCGGTTGCATTTTAAAAAACGTTCTAAATTGTGATTTTTTGTGATCCTGGTGGGGCTAGCAACTTGAAATTTGGCATGATAATTACTTATGAGATGTAACTACTCTCTGAGAAGAGTTCCTTAAAAATTTGAAATTTAAATGGGGTAAAAATAAACGAAAAGCGTTCTAAAAACGTTCTAAATAGCGATTTCCACGCAATCTCAGGAAATATAAACCGATTTCAGAAGTAATGGTTTCAAATTGATGGTGACAGTCCCCGCTCTAACATAGCCTACATTTTATGTTGTTGTCACTACCACCTGTGTGTTACGGGGGCAAAAAATGTTCTAAATTGCGTTTTTTGTGTTAAAGAGGGGTCTAACGTTTTAAATTTGGAATGGTAATTACTTCAAAGATGCAAATGCTTTCTAAGAATTGTTCGTTCTAAGAAAGAAAATTCCACATTTAAAAGGATGAAGTGAGCGAAAAGCGTTCTAAGTTACGATTTTTATGCAATCGTATGAAATACGAAACCGATTTCAAACATAATGGTTGCAAATTGATGGTACTAGAACCTGCTCAAACATAAGCTACATTTTATGTCTGTGCTACTACCACCAGAGGGTTGCAGGAGCAAAAAAGTTTCTAAATTGCGATTTCTGTGATACTGAAGAGGCTGGAAACTTAAAATATAGCACGGTAATTATAAAATATAAATGTCCTCTAAGAACAGTCGAAAATAAATTCGAAATTAAAAAGGGGTGAAGCGAACAGGAGGAGCGAAAAGCATTCTAAAAGAGTCCTAAATTACGTTTTCTATGGAATCTCAGGAAATAATAAACTGATTACAGAAGTTATTGGTTGCGAATCAAGAGTGATAGTCCCTGATCCTATACGTGCTATATTTTATGCCGGTGTCACTACCACCTGGTTGGCATGAACAACAAGAAAGCCTTTAAAAACATCTAAATTCCGTTTTCTATAGAATATTAGGAAATACTAACCGCTTTCAAGGTTAATGTTGTTGGCAAATTAATGGTGACAGTCTCTGTTTGAACATTTTTGGAGACATTCTATTTCAACTCTGTTTCGGCAGTTTATGTTGGTGCCACTAACACCAGAGAGGTGGTAGACTGTTAGACAAGAAGCTTAGAATTTGACATGATGGTTAATTTTAAGATGTTAATGTTTTAAGATGGCTTCTAAAAAATTCAAAAATTCAAATGAATTCTGAAATGAGCGTATGAAATGAGCATAAAAGTCTCAAAATACTTTCTAAATTATCATTTATTTGGAATTAGTTTTAGTTCTTCTTATTAATTAAAAATCTCATTTCTGTCTATTGCACTTTTATAATGAAGTTTAGTCAAACTGTGGCTTTTTAGCTCACAGGCTATCAAAGCCTGAGAGCTAATGTGCCCGCCCGTTCTGTATGTATGTATGTATGTATGTACGTAACGCGATAACTCTTGATAGAAACATCCGATTTGCTTCAAAATTTTTTCCTAGGTTCACTGTGATAAGGCGCTTCCCTGATTAGTTTTTGGAGTTCATTGGTTAAGGATAAAGGGGGGGAAACGGGGTTAGTCCACACCCCTCCCCCTTAATTCAGATAAATGGGTTTTTCATGCAGAATGATTCGATTTGCTCCGAATTTCATATACCGGTTTATTATGTTAAGGAACTTCCCTGATTAGTTTTGGGAGTTCATTGGTTAAGGATAAAGGGGGAAAAACGGGGTTAGTCCACCCCCCTTAATTCAGATAAATGGGTTTTTCATGCAGAATCATTCAATTTGCTCCGAATTTGGTATACCGGTTTATTATGTTAAGGAACTTTCCTGATTAGTTTTGGGGGTTCATTGGTTAAGGATAAAGGGGGAAAAGGGGGGTTAGTCCACCCCCTTAATTCAGATAAATGGGTTTTTCATGCAGAATCATTCGATTTGCTCCGAATTTGGTATACCGGTTTATTATGTTAAAGAACTTCCCTGATTAGTTTTGGGAGTTCATTGGTAAATGATAAAGGGGAAAAACGGGGTTAGTCCACCCCCCTTAATTCACATAAATGGGTTTTTCATGCAGAATGATTCGATTTGCTCCGAATTTGGTATACCGGTTTATTATGTTAAGGAACTTCCCTGATTTGTTTTGGGAGTTCATTGGTTAAGGATAAAGGGGAAAAAACGGGGTTAGTCCACCCCCTTAATTCAGATAAATGTGTTTTTCATGCAGAATGATTCGATTTGCTCCGAATTTAGTATACCGGTTTATTATGTTAAGGAACTTCCCTGATTAGTTTTGGGGGTTCATTGGTTAAGGATAAAGGAGGAAAAACGGGGTTAGTCCACCCTCCCTTAATTCAGATAAATGTGTTTTTCATGCAGAATGATTCGATTTGCTCCGAATTTGGTATACCGGTTTATTATGTTAAGGAACTTCCCTGATTAGTTTTGGGGTTCATTGGTTAAGGGTAAAGGGGGAAAAGGGAGGTTAGCCCGCCCCTCTTAATTTAGATAAATGGGTTTTTCATGCAGAATGATTCGATTTGCTCCGAAGTTGGTATACCGGTTTATTATGTTAAGGAGCTTCCCTGATTCGTTTTGGCGATTAATTGGTTAAGGATAAAGGGGGGTTAGTCCACCCCCTTAATTTAGATAAATGGTTTTTTTTTTTTTTTTTTGCAAGATTATTCGATTTGCTCCAAATTTGGTATACCGGTTTATTATGATAAGGAGCTTCCCTGATTAGATTTGGAGGTTCACTGGTTAAGTATAAAGGGGGAAACGGGGGCTAATTCCCCTTCACTTATTTTTTTGAGTGGCATTATTCTTTAAAATAAGAGTATAATATACAATTAGTGTGAATAGTCTGTGAGCTCAATGCCATCAGTTTAGCTGGGCACTTTTCTTTTTTCTTTTTTTATTTTTTTATTTATTATTTTTTTTTTTTTTTTGTATTATTTCAAAAAGTGTTCTTCCAAATAAAAATAGTCATGCAAATATCACTTGGCATCTTTCACCTATTACGCGAGCAAAGCAGCGGGGTAGTTTTATAAATACAAAAAACTATTGACATGTGCCCCATCAGCGGAGTAGTTGTGAACACACGTGGGGCGCGTGTGAACACAAGGAAAAAATATCCTTTGACATGCTTTTTATTCTGTTATTCATTTGTCTTTATAATCATTAGTTATATTACCTGTTAAATTCACTATAAATAAATACGTATATGTATATATATATATATATATATATATATATAACCATTAATTAAACATAACCTACCAGCATCAAAAACCGTAATATTATGAATTAAAGCTGTAAGTATAAAAAAAAAAAGTGCCACATAATTTATTATAAGAATTATTATGGAAGAAAAAAGAAGAAAGTGGACACCGACAAATAATGGAAAAGCTTATATATTGAATTACGTTTTCAAGGGCACAGAATTCAATGATATAAGTAATATGGTCGTTTTCTGTGAGAAAAAAAAGCTAAAGCTAAAAATTATTTTTCTCTGTGCCCGTACAACCATTATAATCAAGTGAATAGATTAAAAATGAAAACAGAATAGAAACAAATAATATGAAAGGAAAAAATCAATAAAACCAGTTTAAATATTTATAGGATATAAAATAGAAATAATACACAACATACCGATTAATATTTCAGTATTTTTCAATATATCCACTCGCACATGGCTACCAAAATATCGTAAAGATTAAGGTGAATAAAACAGTTAAGAAATCACAGTAATTGATACCAAAGGATGCAGTTAATACATTTTGAAATACCATGATAAATACAATTAATATAATATAAAATAAAATAAATAGAAAGTAATTACATTATTTAAAATAACTAAAATGCAGTATTAAATTACTTAATTACTATTTAACAATATCGTCAAAATTTAGCTAAAAAATCCACCTGGTGTAGGAAATTATAACTGAAAAGGAGCTGCAAAAGACAAAATTTATAACTTATCGCCAAAAGACAAATTTTGGTGCTGCCATCTAGTAGTATTTTTATTATTCAAATGTCACAAGATGAACAATTGAAAGCCTTTGAATGTAAAAAATTTATCAACAGCAAAACCAAACAAATCCTTATATATAGATAATTATAAACCTAATATAAACCACACTATATATTATTTTTTAAACTATTGTTAATAAAATTTTTAAAAAAGCATTCAAAATATTCTATTATCTTACGCATTTAAACAACACTAAGAATTTAAATAATTCTATAACATTGATAATATATAGCATATAGCTATATGCTATAAAATAAAATAAATTCAATAATAATTAATATAAATATATATTAAAAATAATATAAAAATCGTTAATAATAACTATTAGATATAAGATAATTATAAAATGAACAGGAAATAAAAAACATATGGAAGTATATAGAAGATTATCAGATACTTAAATTCCCATTATCTAAAAATCTCAAATATAGTGTGTGGATTATTTTCATACAGCCATAAAAATCCAAAAAGTATGAATTAGGGACATTCAAACAAATTAAACCGATAATAAATTTTATAACACAAAGTGAAAATAGATCAATATTAAAAAGAATAGAGGAATAATAATAAAAATAATTACCCAATTTTAATACATACAGTATAACTTTATTTATATTAAATATATTTATATGTATATTAATCACTATAAAAATGGCATACTATTAGTAATTAATATGATATTGTCCTGAGTAAATTAAAATTTAATAACAAATGATTGTAAATAAGATAAAACTTTAATTAAGCTAAATATAATATTAATGAAAGTCACCAATTACATATAAAATATCAAATCAACATCCTTATAAAATACGTATTAAAAATAAAGTGATAATACAAAAGCCCCTTTTTTTTAATTAACCATTGCGTATTATCCAGACAACACCACCCTCCTCCGTACTCTAACATCTACCCACCCATCCAACCTATAATAATTTTTTTATATTATTTTACAATTTTTAATTTTTTATAGATATTTTTTTATTTTATATATTTTTTTGTAATTTTGTTTACGCATGTGTTAATTTGTTTTAAAAGATCATGTAAGTAAAGTACTAATTGTATATTAATGAATATATGAATTTTTTTGGAAAACCATGATTTAATGCATCATAAATTAGTTTTTTAATATTATTGTTAATTAGAGGAGAAGAACATAAACATTTTATTCTATATAAATGATTAAGTATTATATTTCGAAATACAGAATGATGTAGACAAGATTTAAAATTTGTAAATGTATTAACTTTGAATTTAAATTCTTTACGTTTGTCATATAAATCTGTGATTGTTTTGTTGTCTTTTATTGTAATTTTAAGATCTAAGAAGTTAATTGTATTGTTAGATAAAAGATTTTCCGTTAATTCCAAATTAGTGGGATAATCTACTGGAAATTGAGTAATTACAGATTGATCAGTTTCAATTAAAATTATGTCATCAATATAACGATATAAATGTAGATTATTATTAGTAAAAGTACGTTCATAATGATATAAGTATATAAGTCTGATAGTAAACTGGATGTACAACCGCCTTGTGGTATACCGACATGCTGTAAATATAAAGTGTTATCTTGCAATATATAATTATTATAGATAATGAAGTTTGTTAAAGATTTAAAATATGCAATATCTATATTAGATGGTAATTCCAGTTGTTTCTAATACTTTTTAAATAATGCATTTATAATTTTATGTAAATCTAATAGGTCTATATTATTAAAAAGATCTTTGAAGTCATATGTCGTTATATTACATACACAATGAAGATTTTTTAAAATATTGACAAGTTGATAGCTATTTTTTATGCAATGTGTGTTATCATTGTTTGTAGTAAGTACATATAGTATTTGATTAAGAATTTTCAAGAGAAGTTTATTGGCTTTATTATTATATGTATTGCAACTAATAGTTACAGTCCTAAATTTAATTGGAGTTTTATGAAATTTGGGAATAAGAACTAAATATGGATAATTAAAGTTAGTAGATAAAATATTTAATAGTTTATAATAACTTCGAATTTTACGATTATTTACAATTACATTTTCATTAGTTTTTTGAAATGACTTATTAGAAGAAATACATTTTGTAAGAAGTTGTTGATAATAAGATATAATAGCATAATTATTAGGAGATTTGTCTACATATGTAATAACGTAGATTTTTTTGGAATTCAGTAATTTGTTGGAAAAAGTGCTTCGTATTAATAGAAACCAAATCAGCAATATTATTTTTTAAAGCCATAGTTAATTTTTCAATTACTAATATTTTCCATAAAATATTCCATAAAATATTCCATAAAATACCAAATTAAAATATTCAATAGGCTTATTATAAGAGATTGAAATTTTATAAATAAAAATATCAATATCATATGTAAACTGTTTGATAATAGATTTAACATTAAATTTAGATGGAAGTCTATATTTAGTACCATAACCTATTAGTTGTTTCAATTTAAAATCCATAACAATATCAAGATTTCCAGTGATTATATGTCCATGATCATTGTTTATGTATTTTTTTAGAGTGGGGTCATTGCATTTACACGGAAAATTACTTGCAGCAGATGTATTATTTGAAAATGTATTGTAGTTAAAAATCTTTCTTCCAATTGTATTCGGATATTTAAAAGTTTTTGATATATGAAGATTATTAATGGGAAAATAACAATTTTTATCGTTAATTATAGACTCTAATTCCTGGGTGATATGTTTAAGAAAAATATTATAAAATGAAAATAAGCAGATTTTGGGGGGTGGGTGAGGCTTAGGTTATTCATTAAGCATTGTTGCAATAAAATAAAAATAATAAAGAAGTAATTTTAAGAAAGAAATTAAAACTTTTAAATTTTGCTTTGCTTAGGGGATTTTGTTTGGGAAAGTTTTAGGGAGGGGGCATTTAGATACTATTTATCGAAAATCTACCGAAATACGAAAGATTCTCACTCCTGTATTTTCCTTATTTACTTGTAAATTATAAAGGGTTTTTTAAAGATTTAAAAAAAAAAAATCTCGACTATAAACCCCCCACCCCAAATTTAACTTCTTCTGCTTTTCAAAGAGGGGGCGGGGGTTGCTTACAATCCGTATTTTACGGTAGCTATCACTTTAAAAATTTTACTTTCTTTAAATATTACTGGTATCTATCTCTATTCAAAACACATACACATAGCTGTTTTAGAGATTGAAGTAAGCCATCATTGCAAGTTTGGAACAAATGAAAAAGAAAATATGCAAAGTTGTTTAGCGTAATATTTTTTGTATTAACAATCCATACAAAATATAGTTGTAAACCGTTTAGTAAAATAATACATAACACTTGTTGCATTTTAGAAAACATTAAATTTATTTAAATTACAATTGAACGTAAACGAGATTGTTGCTATTTATGTACTTGCTTACAGATTTGTTTGTGGAAGTTTCAATAGAAAATCAACTTTGTATGATAGAATTGTCTTTTATTTCAGGAAAATTATAGATATTGGAGCTGACATTATTTCTCATGAAGTTAATTGAAAGGAACAGAATCACAGAATGATAATTGGGGCACTTATGAACTATTAATATCTGGCCCCAACTAGTTTTTTCACAAGTGCCTCACATCGCTGTTAAAGTTAAATTCATAAATAATTAACATTTCTAAATTTTAGAAGAAAAAAAAAGCTTTATCAAAAATGCTTATTAGTATACGTTATAAACTTACGTTATACGTTAGTAAACTCATAGTATACGTTAGAAATTAAAAAATAATAATAATAAATAAATAAAGTTATTCGCTTATAAAGCTGGAACTGAGAATTTACTTTTGAGATCTACAAACAGTTTTTTGGATATTGAGAACAAACAAAATATCAAAGAGCTTCAAAGTTTTTTTTTACCATACGTCTACAAGTGTTACCATCTTTGGTAATTTTTTTTAAATAAAAACACATATAATAACTAGTGAAAAATTGCGACTTCACATGTGCCCCTGTCTCCATTACATGTTGCAATTCAATCACACAAATGTTGCTCTAAGCCTAATCCAAACTTTTAGTACTATAAAGGAATCTAGTGAAGCTAAACGGAATTCTTTATTACCCAAATACAGATGTCTTAGATGTTCACTGTTTCATAAAGTAAAAATGAACATAATCACTCTCTAAAATGCATCGACGTTTTACATGCGTTCATTAGCACTTTTTATTTTTTGTCGACGAACACTGGCGAATTTTCCTAAAATACTCTGGCTAAAACTCAGAATCAAAAGTTACACTCTTTGGACAATTGTACATGATTGTGCTTAATATATATTTAATTCACATTATTCACATTTATTGCGTAAAGTAAAGACATTACAATTTATTTTAACTCGGACCATCTTGACATTGAATATTTTAAAAAGTAACTATCTTCATTATTCAGAATAAAATTGCGAATCAATCTTACCTGGCACTAATTTTTACTGCCTTATGGGGAACTGTGTTTTAGAAAAGTCGTATCAGTAAGTTTTGATTGTAAGTATTTACGAATTTTTGGGAAAAAAAAAAAAAAAAAAAAAAAAAAAAAAAAAAAAAAAAAAAAAAACCTTAGCACAATGAGCAAAATTATATTTTTTATACAACACTTTGAAAAATTTGGCATTTAATGGAATCCAAATGAATTATTACATGAAAGAAACGACTTGTAATTTTCACGTTCATAACATGATTCGACATTTTTTGACATTTGACATTTGAAGTCCACCGAAGTGGAGAAAGCTTTGGGGCCTATAGCTACAATGGCTGTCGCCTCGAATGATCCTTATTATACAGAAACAACAACAAGTCACAACATTTTTTTTTATTTTCCATTACATATATATTATATAATTAGAATGGGACATTCACGAATACATCCATGTCTTACCCAGGGACTCGAACCCGGGCCCTCGGGGTGACAGCAGCCTCCGCTTACTGACCACGCCAGCGGGCGACCATAACATGATTCATTTAAAATTACACTACATTCTACACGTGAACTCCGCGTTTCATAAAATGTACATCATCCCGTTCAACACAATATTCTGACTATTAGCACTGTTTTCGAAGAAGATTTAAAAAGCAAAAAATGATTCGAGTTTCGGCCAAGATTTTGGAACAATTATATACGGTTCGACATGAAATCTTATATGGATAAGTTTCTAATGCTCTTTGTAAGGATTTCTGTGCTGTGTAACATAGAAAATCATAGAAAGCCTTCATAAGAGAGAGTAAACATACGTTCAGGACGCATGCTTAGATTGAAACTTTTTGTCCAAACTATGGCAAGCCATGTTGCAGAACTTGGTGGCACCGTTCTGGACGAATTCGTTTAGACGAGTTATAGACAAATAAACAAACATTATCGTAGCGATAATAGCAGGTTTGCCAAGTCCAAGATAATTGTAGTCTCACCAAATGTTTGTCCAAAATCATCTCAAATAAGCATATTATATTACCCGTATGTTGCAACTCTCTTATAAAGCTACTCTAACAAATATAAATCTTTTCTCCCACCCACAGAGCTCCGTAACAGAACGGAGCGCTACCCACTGGTCTATTTTCAGCCACGACCGCATCACATTTTCAATACCCACAAGTAAATAAGCCTACACTGTTCTTAATATTAATGTCATTTTTAGGGTTCCGTACTTAAAAAGTAAAAACAGAACTATTATAAGATCGCTCCTGTGTCTGTCTGTCTGTCTGTCTGTCTGTCTGTCACAGCCATTTTACTCGTAAACTATGAAACATGGAAAGTTCAAATTGAGGAGGAGTAATAAAAACTATTGACCAACATATTTATAGATTATTAAGCATTCACAAATATATTTAGGAAAAATGTAGAGGGCTAATTAAGTTACTTTAAGAAAAATTCTTTTCTTTATATATATCGTGTGGGGTATCGTGTGAAAGCTTTCGTTACGCTAAACTCAAAAATACTTTTTTTTTTTAATTTTAGGTATTATACTTTCAGAGATGTCGTGTAAAATGTAATGCAAAAATATGTATCCCCGCCTCTTTTTCCGAATCTACTGAAACTGAAATGATGAAAACATTAGAGGTAGTAGACGTTAATTTAAACCTTCCAGGAAAACTGTAGCGATTACCCTAGGTCACTAGTTTTTGCGAAAAGCGCGTTTTTCCGTTCCACACAAATTTCGATTTGCGGGCATTCAGCAAAGGTGTTTAGGAGCGCTGGAGGTATCTATCTTAGCACAAGTATAAAAGCATTGTTGATAATGATTTTCGAAAAAATCGTTGGTAATTAGCCGAGATATTAACCCTTAAAGTCACGGACGTTTGAAAATACATAATGGCAGGGGCGGCGTACTCTATGTACCATCGGCTTTTAAAACCTAGATAACAACTTTGAATGATATATTTGTGTAATGCAATGCCCAGTAGCAATATAAAAGCAATAAACGTAAAATTGTTTGAAACAAACTTATTTAATTAGAATTAACCACATAAATATATTATGAGATCCGCGACTAGTTTGAATTGAATGGATCTTTCAATAGGCCTTCCGTGTCTTTAAAATTTAATTAAAAACCTCTCTGGAAAAACGCGGCACGGACCAAGGCGGCGTTGCAACTTTGCGACCTCCTTTCGAAGCAGGCTTAGCACAATGCCAAGTTTAAAGTTTGAACAAGGGTCTTGTTTTAGCTGCACTGTAAAAAGAAAAGATTATTACTACGCTGAATTTAGTTTTATGAAATGCCAAACGAAATTTAAATATACACTACTTTTATTGTAAGTACCGAATTAAGTTCATCATCAGAAAAAAAAAAATCAGATTAGGATAAGATTAAAAAAAGAGCTATACAGAATAGCAATATTTGATATTATTTAGGCTTCATACATCTTTGAACTTTTATGGTATACCGTTTCATACTTTTCTTGTATATGCAGCTATACCCAACCCTACGTTGTATAGGATTTTACAAAGTCTTTTTATTATTTTAGAAACATTTTTTTAATAATTCATATATTTATTGTACTGAACTGTCTGAGCGAGGGGAATATTTGCACTTGATGGTTTATTTTCAAACTTTTCTGTATACTTTTAATCATTTCGGATATTTTTACATATTTTTCCGATTTTTATGAGCTGTATTTATAAAGGTAATCTAACAAATCCAAATCTTTTGTCACAAACACTGAGCTCCGTAATAGAACGGTCTATTTTCAGCCACGACCGCATCACACTTCGAATGCCCGTAAGTAAAGAAGCCTTCATAATATTAATGCCTTTTTTTTTCAAACTTTTCTGTATACTTTTTATCATTTTCGGATATTTTGACACCTTTTTCAGATTTTTATGAGCTGTATTTATCAAATTTTTAACGTTTATTGTTAAGCTTGCATGAGATTGTATTTTATGTATGATGAAATTAAGCATTTATGAGGAAATAAAATAAAATTCGTAGTTTTTTCAAATAAAAAAATATTATTCAGTCCAAATTGTAGCATCTTTCCAAAAGTTAATGTAATTTGAAAATATCCACCCTTATTGAAGAAAATCTATGTTTTTCCATACGTTTTCTCCAAAATTGCATGGCATTCTGTATTCTTGGGCAAACCGCTGGATTCTATGTAGTGGTCAGGTGTTCCGCGTAAATTGGGGTTCCAAATGCTCTGGACACCAGTATTTTAAAATAATTTTCTTCGCCTTATCTAATGGCAGAATTATCTGCGATTAAAGATGGCGAAAGAAACTGTAAGAAATTAGTAGTGTCCAGAGCATTTGGAGCCCCGATTTACGCGGAACACCTGACAACACTCATTCTGTGTAACAGAATAGAGAATCTGTGGAACAGAAGTAGATTTCATCTATCTGCGTCGAATTTATGATGTTATGATATTTATTATTTTGAATTGATTTAAGAGTATTTTTAGTTCTTACTTTAAAACGTCTTATAGTACTATATTAAGGAGGGAAATAGGTAGAGAGGTTTCGCTCCGTTTTATCATAGAACTCAGTATTTTCATTACAACTTACTTAAGAACGATTAATTGTCTTCCATATTCTCACTGTTTTGCTGTGCAACAGCTGTTGCATAAGTTCTTCAACAACGCATTATCATTGGTTATCAGACTAGTCTTAATTAAATTTTTGTATTCCCGATGAGATCTACCAACCTCTGAACAGATGATTTTGCCTGCGAATCTTTGTGCAATCTTTGTCTAATTTATATGAGTGTCACGAGATGCATGATATTTCATGCAATACAATAAGGCTATTTGCTTCGCCATCGCTTGCATAAGTTGCACTAGATACGTAAGGTTAATTAATGAATATCCAGTTGACTTTATTTATCCTATAACTGGAACTTCTGCATATGCTGCAAATAAATATACACATTTGGATTGCAACAAATATCATGCTTCTCGAGATACTTATTCAACCTCTAATATAAATGCAACACAAGATATTATGCCTAAAATAAAGTAAAAGACAGTTTTTAGTCGCCTGCTAAAAATATTAAAATGTTGTGCAATGCTAGGAATAATCTGCTGTCCGAATGAAAACATTGCCACGCAGAACTTCGTCTATGCTTTTTGTTACTGGCGTCCAATCTCTGATTAAAATTTCCGTCCAATAGCCCGAAACTGATTGACGTATTTAAGAAGTCATTTTTAGGTGTATATATATATCAAGATGTCAAACACTGATGTTCGAGTGACAAAGAATCAAATAGTGTTTTTCATTTTCTTCTAAATGAATGATAGTCGATTGCTCCTGGATGACAACCTTCACGGTCTGTCGTGTCTCGAAAATCAGTCTAAAACTGTAACTGTTTCATCATTTTTTGAAGAATCCTTTTCCTTATAGGAAAATTGAAAATGCTGTTTGATTTCTATGCGGCTGAAAAAAAAAATCTCTGAAAAGTTTCTGCGTTTGCTTCGTGAACTTGTCAGAAAGTACCTAGTTTGGATTTGAGAACAGCTTTAAGTCCTCAAAAATGACCTCAAACTCATCCCCGGTAGATATTTTTTACCTTTTTCTCAGTTTACAGACGGTTCCATAAAATAAATGTGAAACACATAAATTTTAGAGCCTCTCAGATATAAAAACACAATTTTTGGAATTCGAAATAATCGGAAACATTCCAAAGATCTGTTTCCAATGCATTTGAAGAGCATAAAGATCAGAGACCTTCTAGCAGCTGGTGACAAGCCTGAATCTGATTTCCTTTTCACCCCTGCATTTTGAGAAGTTGTCAGATTATCTTCATTCTTTTTTCGAAAAATCCAAGATGATACAAACTGGACAATATAGCCTTTAAAAACTTTCTTTTTCTTTTAAAATACCAAGAATTATATGTAATTTAATTTAAGATTTTTCTTTCTTTTTTATGAAATATAAAATAATCAAAAGATGATTAAAGAAGATTACTTTAAAAGAAAAAAAAGCATGGAAATTTTTTAGTATCAATAAGAAAGTCTTTTAGTTATTAAAAAAAAAAAAAAAAAAAAAAAAAAAAAAAAAAAAAAAAAAAAAACACTATTAGTTTCATTAGATTTTCTTTCTGTTTGACCACATCTTAATTTATTTTGAAAATCTAACTAAGGTATAAATGCACCTATAGTGGGTCACTAATTTTTAAAGCTTAAAAATAAGTCCAAAATGCATTTTTTGAAAACGACTTAAAGAAATCTGATTGTCTAACGTCCTTAAATGCTAACTTTCCATAAGCTGTTTGGAATACTTTTTTTTTTCAGCTGATACATTTGTTTATTTTTTAGGGTGTCTTCAAAAACAGATTTTTTTTGGCAAATTCTTAGAGATTTCATTAAGAGATGAGTTTATATTTAAAACATTGTTTCTTTAACCTTTAACTGATGTTACCGGTCTCTCAGACCGCGGCTTTTTTTCAATTTTTATAGTTTAACTTGCAATTTTCAGTTTAACTACAAACACTACCGAAATTTTGTTCCGTTTGGAACTTTAGTACTATCACCAGATACTTTTGAATAGGTGAATTTTAATTATAACAGTCCTGTACAAAAAGTTAGTACAAAAACACTATCCTATGAATTAGTCGTGCTTTTTATTAATCTTTCGATGGTGCGGTCTCACAGACCGATTCACACTAGTTATGTGACAATTTCTGTGACATCAGTTAAAGGTTAATATTATGTTCTGTTTTGAATTAAACTATTGTTGATATTCTCTATTACATGGTAAATAATTTGTTGGATAAGGCAAAAACTTAAAGATTCATGCATCAGAAATTTACTAAGCCCACTACTGGAGCATAGAGGAATGTAACATTTTTTATTTTTTTACTTTTTCCGAAGAATATATTTTGAAACTTTGAATGTTTATTCTGATACATGAAGGTTAGGTCTAGGTGTCTAAGCTAAAAAAATATATTTGTTTTCGGGATTTACTAACACTTTAATAATAATTTGATAAAGGCCCTCAAAATATAATGCCCACTACTGGTGTGTTTACCTTAATTTAGAAGTTAGACAAGTAGACCAACTGTTTCATGGGTTTAAAAATAACATGGTTATAACAGAAAATGTTGATTAGTTCCCCAAGAAGGCAAGAAAATAATAGGTAACCCTGAATTTACCCATAGCGATTTTTTAAAGTATTACAGAGCAAACAAGTTGGAAATTGCTCGTCAAACGTGGCAAATGAGGTGCGTTCGTACTATAACTAGTTTCATAAATATTTTTTGCACCGCATAGTGTACTTAATGTATATTTTAGTTCACTTCAATAAGCGCATATCGATTTCATTCTGTTCGAAAGGCATCAATAACATGCACTTCGAACATCATTAAAATGCACTTGAAATAATTTTTTTCTCATTGGCCGTCATGTAACGGAAAACTTCTGACTGTCCCTGTAATTAAGCTATACATCCGATTTTCATAAAAATTGAAATGACTCGACAAAATTTTGGAACAATTATATATTTAAAATTTCATACCATTCGGAAGGCTGTGACATCATTAAAATGCACTTACAATAATTTATTCCCATTGGCCGTAATGTAACGGAAAACTTTTGACTAACCCTGTAATTAAACTATATATCCGATTTTCATAAAATTTGAAATGACTCGACAAAATTTTTATATATTTAAAATTTCAGACCATTTGGTTGGGTAATTTTTGCTCTGTTATATGCGGACAGACGGACGGACAGGCGGACAGACGGACGGACTGAACGACGACTATAGGGACTACGTATTTATATAATTACGAACGCACCTAAAAAGAGATGCACATTATTATGTGCATTGGGAATTGGTGGGTTGAGAAATAAGTAGGTGCTCGATTTTTGTAACAGAAGCATTCGCTGCTCTGAGAAGAATACTTTTCATCTAAATGCGAAAAATGTTCATTTGAGACTGTTTCTCCCGTATGTGGACGTCTAGTTTTTGCGACTACATTCTAGTTTTTGCGGCGGCGAAGACACTCACGAGCTAATGCTAATCCTATGGGGAGGGATTTTTCTAATATCTCGTTTGCATTTCGACATTTTTAAATAATTTTTTTTTGCATTGGATAGCCGAGGTCCGTCTCTACAGCGCACCTTGGTTACTTTTTTGATTTTGGTCGCAGATATTTTTAATAAAGTTACTTTTATTTTCAAAACCGGTTCTGAAAATGAAAGTGTCATTCTAAAAAAATATCTGCAAACAAAATCGAAAAAGTAACCAAGGTGCGCTGTAGAGACGGACCTCGGCTATCCAATGCAAAAAAAATTATTTAAAAATGTCGAAATGCAAACGAGATATTAGAAAAATTCCTCCCCATAGGATTAGCATTAGCTCGTGAGTGTCTTCGCCGGCAGGGACAGGACCCTTAACCTGATGTGCATGGCTGAGCCAATTTAACCTTTTGGCATCTAACATTTTTTCGCGTAAATGGACTATGTGAAATTGTAGAATACCTTCGTAGTTTTCTATATAAAATGGGAGTTTTCACTTGGTCTAGCGGATTTTGAGCAGTTAATACGTCTGGTATTCTAACAAATAATTTGTCACAGAAATCTCTCTTTACGTGAAAGCGCATCTTATTTGGAGCGTGCTTTCCACACTGTAAAAAAAATTCCGCAACGTTCCTGGGAAAAAATGGGCAGCTGAGTTGCCCATTATTTCCAAGAAACATTTCTTGAAAATGACTGGAACCAGGCCCGTAGCCAGGTGGGGGCCAGGTCGGGCAAAGCCCGACCTGTAAAATGCTTTGCCCGACCTAGCGCATTCCGATAAAAACATTAAATTTCCAGTTTTTCTCCACTTCTTGTCCAACCTAGAATGATGCGAGAATGATGCGCGACATTTTGATCATTTTTTCACTCAGTATTTCCCTTTAAAAAATTTTATGTAATACAACATCAAATTTTCATTTTTCCATGCCAGACCTTGCCCTTTACCCCTAAATTTCCTTTCTAGAATGGAAACAAAAATAGCAAAATTTCATCTATAAAGCTTTTTTTTCTCCCCCTCTTTAACAGACCTGTCGAAAATTGCTCCATTGTGTGTGCCTCGCTTTTTCGCTTTGTAGAAATCATCTTATACAGCTTCAACAACAGATCGGGTTTACCTTAAATCCCTAAAGCTTGCTTTCTTTATACAATTGTCACCATAAGTAATTTATCCTTAGGAGGCGGGGTTGAAACCAAAGGCTTCTGAAACTAATCTTGAAGCAGCTCACAATACTGTTTCCTTAACTTTAATTTGCTGTACATGACAGTTAAATGCTTCTTCCCTGGAAACTGGGTCCGATTACAACAAACTCCAAAGGATACTCCCCCCACCCCCCTCCCTATGTGAAAATACAAAATAGATAATGGAAGGTCTGTCCCTTCATCTCTTCCACTGTCTCCCATTCCACTGAATTTTTTTTTTTTTTTAAATGCCGCTTCTAAAATAAACCAATCATTATTTCAAATTTAAACAATACAATATGTCAGGTTACTTACGATTTTACAAATCCAAATTTATTACTTACTGACACATTCATAAAGCCATTTTTATTCTTAAATTAAAAAATGTTACAGATGCTTTTATTAAGAAATGAAGAAACTGAATGCATTGTTTAATGAAACTGTTCTGCACTTTTTCTTAAAAGCAAATCAGTTTCCAAAGTGGTCGTCAAAGTTGCCAATATAAGCCAATTTTTGCAAGGCGACAGCCTGTTGTTGTAGTTGTATTTTATGTCGGCCAATTATCTGCACGTGGGATATGGGCCCTAGGGGGGGGAGTGCCTTCCGTGGAGGTCTTTCTAAGGGAACCTAATCCGTATTAACGCTTGGAGAACCAAGGCTCGAAGAAAACCACGAAAACTCCGAACGATTAGGCCGACGGGCGCGATTGGGATCGAACCCAGCACTTCCCGTCTACCAGCTTCGAGAGCAGAACCTCTCGGCCACTGGTGGGGCCGGCGACAGCCTGATACAGACCATCATAAGATAGAAATCAATTACAACTTAAAGTGTAATGCATTTATTGAAAAGTGAAAAACGGTATTCGATTCCGATTCCTAATTAAAAGAAATACATTTTATTTACGTTATGCCGTCAGGGCCGTAGGAAGGTCTTTTGAGGCCACCCACAAACTTTCTTTTCCGATCTCCCACTCTCTAAGATTTTGGAGAAATATCTATATTTAATTTTGCAATCCGAGTTCTATTTTATAACAACACCAGCGGAGCTTTACTAGTTGATTTTTTCAAAACGAAACTCAAATTAAACGAATTTAGAGTTGGGTTGAACTGCTTTCGCCAATGTGCGTACACCCATTAGGGCTATGCCGGCTCAGATCTCGAATCAAACAAACCTTGAATTATTGTAAATTTTTATTTCGACCCGGATTAAATTAAAAATTTTAACATTTTGTTCATGGTGTTACAGGAACAGATTTAATATTCTTACAACATGAATTTAGTCAAAGCACTAGCAAAATTTAATTGAGAATTCCCCCATTTAGAAAAAAAAAATTAAAAAAATCCCCGCAAAATGCGAAAGGATGCCAAAAATTGATAAAGATATTTCGAAGTTCATAGCGAGCAAAATTTACTATATTGTGCTAAAAGATTGAAACCGGATTTTTTATTTACGAATGGTAAAAAAGTTACTAGAAACACAGCTAAAAATTCTCGAAAATTCAAAAATAGCAGAGAACAGAATTTGGAAAAAAAAAAAAAAGTTTCAAACTGAATTCCCTTTGCAAATGAACCGCCACAAAAAAACCCCAAGTATTGCACATAAATAAAAAAATAAGGAAGTCTTTTCGTATTCTCTGTTTTTTTTTTTTTTTTTTTTTGAGTTTGACAATGCCATCCGCATGGCCCAGACAGATTTTTTTAAGCAGAAAATACTCACTTATAATAACTTTTTTTCTGCTTTGAACGGTGCCTTTTATTAAAAATATATATATATTTAGAGATTTACTAATTCGAAAAAAATTACCTTTGGGATGTCATTTTCATATTTTTCAGTTTTCTCCAATTTAAAATTGTCCTCCAAGTGTTCTGGATAGAAATTGAAAAAGAAAGGCTTCGGATAGACAGTACCTTTCTGTGGGCAACGAAGATGGGTTTCTTACTAGATAATAATAAAGACATACAGAGTCTTTCTATCCATTTTTTTTTCTTTTTTGGCCTGGCCAGATGTTTTTCTGTTCACGACAAGATTTGACAGGAAGGATACCTGTATGCCTTAAATTATGCACATCGAAATAAGTTTATTTTTTTAATTAAATTTTTAAATTTAATTTTTTATGCTATTTTTAGGGTTTTTTCGAGTTTTGTGCTTTTTCCCCCACATTCATAAAAGGAATCCATTTTCAATCTACCTTTCCATTTTAGCCGAATATAGTAAAGTAGTCTTCTGTGATTTTTGAATATTTCACGAAGTCTTTTATGTAATTTTTAACTTTCTTTCGCGTTCCGAAGGGATTTTTTGACATTAGTAAAAGGAGTCAGGTTTCGATCTTTTGCCACAAGTACAAAATTTTGTCCTCTGCAATTTGTGAATTTTTTGCAAACTTTTTATGTGATTTTAAACGCTTCCCGTTTTTAAGCTCCTGTGATTAGAAGAGATTTTTCTCATATTTGACGAAATTTTCGTCTTTTGAAAATTTCTAGAAATTTTGATCTTTATTCGCGACTTTTTCGTGTTATGAAGGAAAAAATATTAATGCTCAAGTTCAGTTTCTAATTATGAAAAGTACAATGCAAATGCAACACAGTTGACGGAACACTATTGGGATTTGATTTGATGAAACTGCATCTTTATATTGAAGGATGTTGGGTAATTTTTACGTTAGATTGGTGACTTTCTATATTTTTTGCGAAAAATGGGCAAATCAAAGCATTTTTTTGTGTGTTTGAACGGAATAAAACCCTTAGTCCACTGATTTATTTATTTATTTATTTATTGTTTTGAGAATGTAAAAGGAATCCGGTTTCAAGATTTTATCCCAATATAGTAATTTTGCTCTGTGCGGCGTTTTATTCGCTTTCCGCGGTGTTTTTTTCTTTTGTACATTCCTAAAAGGAATCAAGTTTAACTCTTAAATGCCGGGTGTTGCCTTTCGGCAACATACCCAATTTAGGCTTATAAGTACTATTAGAATAATAGTGAAGCTATAATGCCTAATGTTGCCAATAAAATACAATCTGAAAATATTATTAAATCGATTTTCAACATTTAGATGACAACACTTGTGCTGTTTAAGAATAAAGATAGATTTATTTTTTCAATTGTTGATACATGTTCTTTTGTTTTGTTTGGAAGCTTGCGAAATACCCTGTTTTGTTCTGCAGTGAGCAAGTAAAATTCATTTCTTATCACAGTTCTTAAAATTCTTGTGTGTTTAATATTATAGAATTTTATCAAGGAAAATTATTTTTTCAATTAAACACCAATATTGCCGATTTGTAACAAACAGTTTTTTAGCCGTAAACCATACTTAAAACAAAATATGACTTTTTTAAAGTATTTTTCCCATGATTTATTTAAAAGAAAGCCGAGAAACATTTTTTAAATGATTTTTGAAAACTCAGGCATTTAAGGGTTAAGTCCTTTAGTTCAATATAGAAAGCTTATCGTTTGCAATTTCTGATTTTTTTACAAACCTTTTATGTGATTTTTAGAGTATTTTTTAAAATTCCGCATTAAATCTTTTGGCTCGATATAGTCAAATTTTGCTCTCTGCAATTTTTGAATTTTTGTCCAGTTTTTTATGCGATTTATACCCTTTTTCTTTCGCGTTTTGCGAAGACCTTCTGGCAAGTTTTTCTGAACCGAAGAATTATCCAGTAGATTTTGTTGCTTTCATGATTAAGATGAAGGTGGGAAAATAACAAATTGGCTCCTGTAGCAAGATGAACGACGATGCTGGAAAATTTAACTTTTACCTGGAGACTATCATTTTTATGGAAAGAAAAATTACAACAATTCAAGAATCAGATTGGTATATTCCGAACAGGTTTACACTGTTGAAGGCAGTGGGGCTCCCAAGCCCCCCCCCCCCCCGAAAAAAAAAGGCTCTTTTTTTTTTGAAAAACCAACCGGCAAAGCAAGCGAAGCTCAGCTAGCAGATTTAAATAATTACGGAATATAATTTATGTATAATTAACATTAGTAATTTATCGAGAGAAGAGAGGTGAAACGTTAAAAAAGAAACAGATAACGGGGGATAGGTGGCAAAGGCATGGCACACAAATGCCTGCTTATTGGGACTCCAACGAGATTAAAAAGCACATTTTTTTAAAACATTTGAATAACAATAATGAGGTTTAAAAGTTTTGAATCTTGGGTTCCAACTTTTCCTCTATTTAATAGGGACCCTAAAAAATACATTTTTAAAAGTATTTAGAACTTGCACAATTTCTTTCATCTGGACACCTTTAAAAAGAATGGTTGCTGTAGAAAGAAGCCCATGCCTGTTTTGGTTGAAGAAAGTGATAGTTTAATAGAAAGTAATAGTTTTGAACATGATTGGGACCCCCAACGAGATTAAAAAGCATATTTTTTTAAACATTTGAATAAAAAAGTGACAGCTACAAGTTTTGAATCCTGGATTCCAACTTTTCCTTCCTTTCATAGCCCATCCTCCCCCCTACCCCCCAAAAAACGATTGAAAAAAGTTTAGAGCATGCAAAATTTCTCTCATCTGGGCACCTTAAAAAAAAAAATGGTGGCTAGAAATGAAGCACATTATCTGTTTTGGTTGAAGGAAGTAATTTTATTAAGGAAGTTTTGAAGCTCATTGGGACCCCATTGAGATTAAAAAGCATATTTTTTAAACATTTGAATAAAAAATATGGGCCTAAAAGTTTTGAATCTTGGATTCCAACTTTTCCTCACTTTTATAGAAGGCCCTAAAAAAGACAATTCAAAAAGAATTTAGAGCCTACAAAACTTCTTCCATCTGGGCACCTTTAAAAAAGAACGGTGGCTGTAGAAAGAAAGTGCATATCTGTTTAGGTTGAAGGAAGTAATCGTATTAATGAAGTTTTGAACTTTTGGTTTCATCTTTTTCTCCCATTTATAGCCCCCCCCCCCCACCACCAAAAAAAAAATTAAAATACCATTATATTTCTTAAATAGAATTTAAGCTTTCAAAGCTCTTCCATCTGGGCACCTTTATAAAGAATAGTGGATATAGAAGGAAAGCGCATATCTCTTTTCTAAATCTGACCAAGATCTTTGACAAAAAATGAATTTGGATAAAACAAATTAAAATGTTATTAAAAATACATTAAAAATAATTATAAAAGTTAAAAAACATTATTTGACTCAAAGGTACAATAACTTACTACTGGGCCCCTGACTTTGCTCAACTCCCCCCCAAATGGGGGGAGGGATATGGGAGACGATTCCTACGGCCCTGGTTATGCCAAATATCTTATTTAACTTTAATACATTTTTATTATATCTCTGAAGAAACTTTAAAAATTTCGTACTGACTTTAGAAATATCTTATATTTTAAATGAAAAAAAAAATTCCCTAAAATTGCCATGCATATTTTTGAAGAACTACGAATAAGAGATAGAAAAAAAATGAAGAAATAACCTGCCACCCCTGGAAAAATCTTTGCCCTACCTGGAAGTATGGTCTAGCTACGGGCCTGACTGGAACTTTACTGTATATGTTAAAAACTTTCTACAGAAATACCAGTAAGTTTCCTGCGAAATACCAGGAATATTTCTGTTGACAGCAAAATGTTACTGACATATTCAAAGCTGGAGTAGCACAAGAGCGAAAAATGTCCAGACCAGGGATCGAACCTGGATACTTGGCGTGCCGTGCCAATGCCTTACCTGTTAGGCTATCCGGACCGATACGTGGCTGACATAATTCACTCTGGATGTTCGTTCCCTTCATTATGACATTACTGACATTTCACAGTATGCGGGATCCGCAGACGATTTTTACATTTCCAGTTGACAATTTTCGCTTTATTATCATTATTTGTTAGAATGAAAAAATATTTTGAAATTGACATCAAAATTATTATTTATAATTTACACGAAAAAATAAATTTTCAGTTAAAATTCAATAAAGTAAATATATATGTGATATATTGTTTCTGAACTTTGCTTAAAATATAAAAATATATAAATGTAAATAATAATTAGAAAAAAAATCTAGACATAAAATATTTTGGATTTTTGTCAGTGATTGTGTTAGTTTACAAGTTAGATAAAATACATATAAATTTTCATGAAAAAAAAAACCTAAACGTAATTGTATATTTTTTCCGAAAAAAAAAAAAATTCAAATTTGCAGCAATTCAAAGTGTCAAATATATGTCAAATTTAAATCAAATTGTAATAAAGTGTTAAAATATAAAATTAATTAAAAAAGAAAAAAAAAAGTCAAGAGGTAGCATCGAACCCGGGCCGTACGGGTGGCGTGCAAGCTTTCTGCGTCCACACCACGAAAGACACGTTGAGAGCTGCAAACTAATGGGTATTTGAAACGTATGCTAAAACTCGGCATCTAATTTCTGAAAATCTAAGGCCCATTTGAAGAAATCCTTTCACAAGAATAATTAGAGATAAGAACTCTAAAACATACTTTAAATTAATCAAAATAGGTGAGAATCATATCTGATTGTCCCCTGGTTAATGCAGATCCAAATAATAGGTGTATTTTTTTTTTTACACAGTCTGCTCGTTAAATATTTCACAGACAAGTACGAGAGATAATCTCTTAGTGATGTCACAGAGGTATTGTATTTTCATCTGAATTATCTTGACAATAGAGACGTAAAGGATTATGTCGTCTATTGATTTATTTGCATTCCATATTGATTTTTTTACATTCATTTAAGGAATTCTTTTTCGACACTCGCGCGCGAGCAACGGATTATAGCAAAAAAATAATAAATGGCGGCCGCAGCGTTTTGCTGTTTCCAACTTTTGGTTCAGGAACGTTTCAGATAAGAAAACCAGAATTTCACAGGAAAGAGCTAAATTATTCTCAAAACCTGAGAAAAGGCGAAACGTTCCTAAATTTTACATGGAACGTTACCATTTTTTTTTACAGTGCATTATAGCTCACTTATGCTCATATTCACCATCCACCTCGACCTAGAAAACCTCGGTCGAATGCTCAAATTAAATTTACGATAAATCTGATTGGACCTCATCAAGGAGAAATCGAATCAGATTAATGATGAATAATATTTGAGCATTTGACCGAGGTTTTCTAAGGTGAGATAGATGGTGAATACGAGCATTAGAGGTGATACCAAGAAAACGTTAGTGACGGATTTTTCAATCGTAAGTTTTAATGATTTAATGTGCTCTAATAAAGCTGTTTTTGAAGCCCACCGGATTTCCATTATGTTGGGATATTTTTTGGAGATTAAAGTATAAGTGAGTAGGACTTGCCTATTCCTAAAAATAGCAAATAAAGCCTTTGTCCACGCAGTCGTTTCCTCTGCTTCTCTCTCATTGGTTGTTTTTGGCGCCTCCGCTATCCGCATAGGGTATATAAGTCTCTGTCTATGATTTTGCTCAGCCTTGCTTTTTCTAGCACGCTGTTCCTTTTTCCCTATCTTGCACTGAAGAAGAATCTTGCTAATAGATTCGAAACAGCTGTTTGCTGCTTTTTATGTATTATTTGTGCATTTTAAACGTTTGTTTTTCTGCTTTTTAATATTGCCTATTCATGTTGAATTTACTTTTACTGTGCTACTTAAGCTGGTTCGTTTGGAAACAGTTAGGACCAGGTTGCCAGTTTGGACTCCATTTTCATTCAGAAATTTCAAGTTCATATCAGAAATAAAAAATTGAATTTTATACTTTATCTAATTACAGAAATTTGGCGATTACATAAAGTAAAAATTCTTCTTTCGAAATTTACGGTATGAACTTGAAATTTCGAATTAAAATTGGAGGCCAAACTGGCAACTCTGGTTCGGACTATCTTCGAGTAAATTTGTTGAGATAGAACTTAGACTTAATTAAATCTTTCCAGAGTTACATTATTCATTACAATTTCCTTGTTTTTGTTAATAAAATATTTTTTATTTGAGTTATAATTTTTCTAACTGAGGGGAAAGTGCCCAGGCCGAAATTTGAACACAAGACTTTGGCTTAAGCTGTTAACACTCTGCCAACTAAGCTATCATGGACAAATTGAGCGGGGACATACATTTCTCTCATTAAACATTTTGGCAAAGACATCTGATCTATTACCTAAAACAGCTGAACAGAATAAATTACGAATAAAATAATTCCAATAAATGTTGGATACATAACTACATTTTATTATATCAATGCAATCATACTGATTGGTTAAAAAAAGAAAAAGGAATACCTTTACCTGCTGTTTATTATATTGAACTGTTTCAGATAACAGACCAGATGTCTTTGCCAAAATGTTTTATCAGTGAAATGTGTCCACTGGATCAGTGCATGGTAGCTTAACTGGTAGAATTTACTCAAACTTTTTGCAAAGACATGGTCTGCTTTCTGAAATTGCTCAAAAGAATAAACCGCAGGTAAAGGAATTCCAATAAAGGTTGGATATGTAATTACACTTTATTATTTCAACACAATCATACAGATTGGTAAAGAAATCGAATGAGTTACAATTTTTCCAACTGAGTGAAAAAGTGTCCAGGCCTGGATTTGAACACAGAACTTTGGCTTAAGCTGACAACGCTCTAACCAACCAAGCTACATAGTCGTTGAGCCAGGGGCTCATGTGGTTTCATCTCAGCGGACTTGGTAAACCATATATTTTCGGATTCACCACAACATAAGCATAACATTTATCCATGATACTTTCAAAATCAGGGTAGCTTTTAGACGCCATATGGGAAAATGTCCGTTATAAACAGTATTGCCGCATCTGGCCGATTTTTTAGTTACAAATATTAAATTCATACCAGAAAAGTTTAAATAGCAATTGTGTTTTAATATGTTTATGACATTAATTTCATGTTATAAAATAAAAATAATTATTAAAACTTATTTGTGATAATACGGAATAGCAAAGTAAAAAAATTAGCCAGGTGCAGCAACATTTCCGATAGACGGGGTGATCGGAAAGCTTTTTTGGTTTTGCAGGCTGTTAAATTAGTAAGTATAAAAGCTATCAGCATACGGTTTTTGGCATATTAAAGAGAAACCTGCCAAGTATTGTTATATAGAGCTAAAGTTTTGTAGTTCGCAAGTCAACAGTGTTTGCCAGATTTACCAAAAAGTACGAATTTCTAAATAATGGGACTGATTTCAATGCTTAAAAAAATAAATTTGTAAAATATATTTTTTTATTGGAAAGGCATTCGTTATTCATTGTATAATTTTGTTCTCAGAAATATTAAAAATAATTTTAGAAATTCATACTATTCAGTAAATCTGACAACACAGTAATTCTTCTCAAATTTCTCTAATTTTAACTAGAAAAATTTTAAAGTTTACTTGTTTTTCAAAAAATAATTTACGTTTCAGATGCTAGAGATGAATAAAAAAGACAAAGATGAAGAAATATATGGAGAAACTTCCATGGAAATAGTTTCTGAAACGGAGGCCGAACATTCACACACAAGAATGGGCAGTGAAGATTTAAATTCACTACCTCCATCAAAAACTCCAAGGAAAAACTGTACTAGCAGTGAATGTGTAATTCATTGTTCCGATGATGACACAGAGTTGGTGAGCCTTTCTTCCTTGGACTCGTGGTACACCCTTCTGAAAGCTGCAGAGATTCGCAATCATGATTTCATACTGGAGCGTGCAAAAACTCTTAAAGAAGGAGAATGTCCAGTAATAAAATATCACCGGAAATGTAGAAGTATTTTCACAATGAAATCAAAACTCGAAGTGATTCAGAAGAAAAAATCTGTTGACAAATCTTACGAAGTTTTACGAAGTAGATCAAGCAGCAGTCGCCAATTCATACCCTCACACAGCTCTATTTTGTACCCTGATTTGTGTGTGTTTTGTGATAAAAAATATAAATACAAGCCTGGAAGCAAAAGCCGTGAGAATCTTGTAAAGTGTATAGACCTACGAGCTTGTGCTTCAATTAAACAAAGTGCATTGGAAAAAAATGATACTAAAATGCTCGGTCTTTTATTTACAAAAGATTTTGTAGCTGCTGAAGTAAAATATCATCGGTCTTGTTACAAGAAGTACACCTTTAACAAATCAACATCGACAGCATACACTGAGTCAGAGGAGATATTAGAAGAGGATGAAAATAGTTTTTATTCAAAGATTGAAGAAATAGCCTTTAAAGAATTATTAGACTATCTGGATAATTTGCTTACAAATCCACGTGTTGTTCATTTCAGTGATATTACAGATCGTTATGTTAATAGTTTTAAGGATCATGGAATCAATGAAATAAAATCCCACACAAAGAAAAACCTGCGGCGAAAGATTACAGGCGTATTTGGTTCACGTTTTAATTTTGTTATGAGTGATGATAGAAAAGTCCTTTTGTATCCAGAATCTTTATCAATAGAAGAACTAGTAAGGCAGAATGATAAACTGAAAAGTGAATTACAGGAACTCCAAGGATGTACATCAAAGAAGGATATAAGAATAACAGCTTTAAAACTCCGCAAAGACATCCAAGAAGTTGAAGGCATCAAGTCTTGGCCGCCATGTATTGAAGAAGTAATGAACTTTGAATCTCAAATTCCAGAATCTGTTTACATATTTCTTCATACATTACTACGTGGTGTGGGGAAAAAAACATCCAACATCACACCCAGGGTATCTCTATATATTTGGTCCTTAGGGCAAGATTTCATACATGCAGTTACTGATGGTAGAGTGAAAACCCAAAAACACATCATTTTACCATTTGCTTTAAAAAGTCTATCTGGCTGTGTAGTTGAGTTGATAAAACTTTTAAATCGATGTGGTCACAGTTTATCTTATTCCCAGATAGAAGAGATTGAAACAGCCGCAGCGATGAAAAAAATCTCTGAAGGCAGGTATGTCGTTCTTCCACGGAATATTTCTCTAAATCAATTCGTGCATTTGGCTTGGGATAATATAGATAGACTGGAAGAAACTCTAAGTGGAGGGGGTACAAGCCATCGAGTGAATGGAATTATAACACAGTTCAAGTCTGTTCAAAGGAATACGCCAAAAACACTCACAGATAACACTATACTGGTACAAGATGGAAGAAAAAAGATTAGGACCCTCGTTGGGAACTCAACAGGCATCCGTCAGTATATTCCAGGTCAAAGAATTGGTCCAAAGATTGTTCAAAAAGAAGATCCTGTTTTCGTCCAAATACATCATGAGTCGAAGAAGAAGAATTTACTTTGGATTATATTTAGGAACCTAGAACCCGAGCATCAAATCGTCCCAAGCTGGACTGGATTTAATATAGCCATACGAAAAGATTGTGAAATCAACTTAACTAATATTGGGTACTTACCTACAGTTAATGCACCTGTTACAAACATCAGTACAGTTCATGAAATTATGTGTCGCTCACTAGAAATAAAGAACAAGTTAAAAATTGATTCTATAGCAGTCACAATGGATCAAGCACTATATGCCAAAGCGTTAGAGGTAAAAAGCAAGCATTTTGAACAGTTCCAACCAATTTTTTTGTTGATGGGTGGTTTCCATTTGACTTGCAATTTCATGGGCATCATTGGAAAGCGTTTTTGTGACGCTGGACTGCAAGACCTTTTATTAGAAGCAGGAGTGGTAGCAGAAGGCTCTATCTCAAGCATTATTCAAGGAAAACACTACAACAGAGCGCTTCGCATGCACAAGCTGATGTACGAGACACTCATGAGAATACTTTGGAGGGACTTTCTGCAACATAATAGTGAACAACATGAAGAGGCATCCAATGTTGATGTTGAAGCTCTTCAAGATGAAGTTAAAACATTGTTTGAGAATATGTCTACTACAAAAACAGATGATTATAGCAAAATCATGGAAGCAATGGAATTTTCTAAAGTATATGATGAGTTTGAGAAATACTTACAATATTTGAAGAAAAATAATGGGCAGCTTACATTGCTATGGTTGTCTTACATACAGATGGTAGACATACTACTTACACTGGTGCGGGCAACCAGAGAGGGTAATTGGATTCTCTATCTTGTGGCTGTCAGGGAGATACTACCTTGGTGCTTTGCATACGATCATTTAAACTACGCACGTTATCTAAGTGTTAATTATGCTGATATGCTAGCATTAGAAACTGATCATCCTTCCATCTATGCTTCTTTTATTCAAGGTGGCTTTTGTGTGCAGATTGGACAACGAAACCCATTTGGCAGAATTCCTGTGGACCAGGCGATTGAAGAAACAATAAATAAAGACACGCAGGGATCAAAAGGTACGACTAAGTTCAGCCAAAGACCTGCCGCAGTTGAGAGATACTATTTAAACTCTGATATGAGGGCAGCATTTCTTCATATGATTCGTGAAAGAACCAAAGTCAGTCATTCAGAAAAATCTGTTTCACATCCAGATCTCTCTTTGAGCAGGATTCAGAAAGACGAACGTGATATCTCAGCTTTACAGAACATGATCGTCAATGAATGGATAAATCCATTTCAAGATTTAGACATGGTAATATTATCAACTGGAACAGTACCAAATCGAGAAATTGTCGAAGACATGGTCAAGGCTCATGAGGTGGGTGAAGAAGCTTACCAAACTTTCAAGAGAGAATATCTGTCTGAAGATTCAAAGCCAGAAGGGTTTTTCAAACCTCTCAAGAAAAAGAAGCTAAAGACATTTTCTGACTTGAAGAAGAAACAAAATGTAAAGTTTAATAAATCAGAGTTTGTTGTCAAGGCAGAAAGAAATCTGTTTGCTCAGATGACGATCATTGCTGAAAGAAGAAAGTTGGATATGAGAACTGTATTTTCTTACCCTCTAGGGCCTCTTCCATGGTCCTTAGCAACACCTGATGGTTCAATGCGAAAAACTGCAAAATCGAAATTAATGGATGTTATGACAAAAGACTTTGCGACAGCTGAAATAATTCCAAATGATGGTGTTGTTAACATAATTGACGGAATGTGCTTTGTTCAAAAGCTACCACAGTCGCTACAAACATTTGGACAAGTAGCAGAGAATCTATTTTCAAAAATAATACAAGAATCTACATCTTCTCAACGAATAGATGTAGTATTTGATACATACAGGCAGGTGTCAATAAAAAGTGATGAACGAAAAAAGCGAGCTGTCGGTGATGCTATAAAAGTAAAACACATAACTCCTGAACACCCAGTACGTAAATGGAAGCAGTTTCTTTCTAACGAGGAGAACAAAAAAGAACTTATACATTTCATTTCACAAGAATGGCGAAATGAGCATTATCTGAAGCAGTTGAATGCACGAGTTATGTACGTTACCTGTGGAGAAAAGTGCTATAAATTCACAAAAGAATTAGTTGAAGAAGTCACTGAATTGACGTGCTTCCAAGAAGAAGCGGATACGCGACTTTTATTCCACGCACATCATGCTTTAGTGTCTGGATTTAAAAGTATTATTATTATTTCTGTAGATACTGATGTGGCAGTTATCACATTGTTTGCTTTAGAAAATGAGTTGAAAAACTACAAGGGGTTAATATTTATAAAATGTGGATCCAGTGACAGGGTAAAGTACTACAACATGAGTGAGATGCGTGGACTTCTAGGTAAAGATGTATGTAATGCGTTACCTGGAATGCATTCACTTTCAGGGTGCGATACAGTAAGTGCTTTTGCAGGCAAGGGAAAATGTGCTGCTTATAAAATAATGATCCAAAACGCTGAATTCCGAGATGCTTTAAGTGCCCTTGGTGTTCAAGCTGATGTATCAGAGGAAACAAAGAAGCAGCTTGAGTCGTATGTTTGCCATCTATATTATGGAAAGCACAAATTTTCCGACATCAATGAATTGCGCTATACTATTTTTTCTGCAAAAAAGGGGTCTGTGGAGTCGCATCGCCTTCCGCCATGTAGAAATACTCTCTACCTGCATATAATGAGAGCTAATTACCAGGCTCTGGTTTGGAAAAAGTGCCTACAGGTTGATCCTGTTCTTCCATCCCCAGATAATCATGGTTGGATTTCTGGAACAGACAGTGGAGGAAGAGCTTATCTAGAGGTCCAGTGGACGGACAGTCCTCCTGCTCCCGAAGCTGTTTTGGAACTAATGTCATGTTCTTGCCCAAGAACATGTGTGATGCCATCATGTGTGTGTGTTTTTAATAAACTTAGGTGTACAAGCATGTGCAGAATTCAGAACTGTTCCAACTATGACGATGAAAGCGATTTGGACACATGGATTTCAACTGATGATGATAGCAGTGAAGAAGATTAAGATTTTTGCTAATTATTAATTCTTAAGAGTCTGAGTACAATATTTTCCTCCAATATTCATTATTTCTTGAATTGATGTGTCTTATCAACATGAAAATAAAATGCATTAAAATGTAAAATAAGGTTTCTGTTTTCTTTCATCGCAAATATCTTTTAAACTGTTCATCCAATTGAAAATGTTAATAAACATAAGGTTAAATATAATATTAAAACAAAATCCGAACAAACACTTAATTAGTATAACGTTTTATGTATAACAATATTTGTTCTTTCCATTTTTTCATTGAAATCCTCTTAATTATGTCATAATTGCAAAAATAATCATACGTATCAATGTGTGATCGATGACGCCCATCTTTTCAATATGGCGTCTATAAGCTACCACAAATTTCATAGTATCATCATAAAATGAACTCATTGGACCATTGTGAATCCGAAAATGTATATATCACCAAGTCCTCAGAGATGAAACCAAAAACCCTAATTTTGGCTTCTGGCTCAACGACTAACACTGGACAAATTCGGCGGTAACACACATTTCACGCAGAAAACATTTTGGTAAAGCCGTCTAGTCTATTATCTAAAACAGCTAAAGAAAATAAATCGCAAATAAAGGAATTATAATAGACGTTTTATACTTAATTACATTTTATTATTTCAGCACAATCATACTGATTGGTAAATAAAAAGAAAAACCTTTACCCGCGGTTTATTCTGTTGAACTCTTTCAGATAACAGACCATTTGTCTTTGCCAGAATGTTTTCTGACTGAATTGTGTCCTCTGTATTATTTCAGGATATAGCTTAATTGATAGAACGCTGACAGCTTAAGCCAAAGTCTGTGTTTAGATCTCGTCCTTGAAATTTTTTCACTTATAGTTAAAAAATTTCAAGTATGTAAATAAACAAAGATATAATTTTAAAAAAAAAGAAACAAAGAAGTTACAAGAATTTTGTAACTTCTTGTAAATCAAGAAGTTACAACACACTTGATTTCTTTACCAATCAGTATGATTGCATTGGGACAATAAAGTATTTTTTAAGTATTTTTTAAACTTGAGCGTTCAATTATGGAAACCCACGTCACCTCTGCCATTACATTTTTATCTCTGAATTTTCATGGATGACCGCCCCGGGAACCCAGATTTCGCTTTAGAGTATAAGTGCAACAGAGGGCTATGAATTTTCAGATAAGAATTCAACAGTGATTTCAGCCAAACGGCTAAAATTTCGAGCGATTTATTTCATCCATGTGTGAACTATGTGAAATAAAATTTTATTGGGGAATATCTAGACGGCTAACTGAATTTAAAAAAAAAAAAAAAAAAAAAAAAAAAAAAAAAAAAAAAAAGATTATTGGATTCAGTTCCATAGTGTGTGTGATGGATGTCGATATTTTAATGTGCTGAAAGAATATTTAAGAAACAATCAGCGGTTTAAAAATAATTATCTTTTGTTAGTATAGAATAGTTTTATTCATTGTTTAAAATGTAATAATAACAAGTAAGGGGTTCATCCATTTATTGCTTCCCCATTTAAAAGGAGAGAGAGGGTAGAGGGTTTACAAAGTGTGACGAAAGAAGGGGTTGGGTTAACACATTGTGATGTCACATCTGAAATAGAATACAATTAGGCATTGTGTACCGGGACATAAGTAAATTTCAGGAAAAAATGTATTTTTGCGCAAGAAGTATAAGATATATTAATACGATTTTGAAAAGTAATAGCTTGAAATAAAGAACACTCAATCGTAATGGTTTTATAACGTTTATTTCAGTAGATAATAAATAGTATAAAAGGAAAACAATCATTACAATATTGCTTAGTCAAAACAGTACTTATATAATAGTTGTATAGAATGAAACGTATCAACTAGGGAAGGGTATCATGCGAGTTTAACAACTTATGACACTTGGTGGGAGGAGGACATTGGGGATACATGGGGGAGGGAAAGGGTAAAGAACTTCACAAAATTTACGGGTCGTAATTAATGCACGACCTCTTAAAGTAACTTATCCTTTTAAGCGAACAATTTTAACAAAATTGCTGTTCTGACAATTGGTCTCGTCTACTTATTACAAAGCTATAAATTAGCCTAACACTTAAAATTCAAACATTTCAAAACCATTTTATGATGAAACAGAATAGATTTATCCGATCAATTTTGAATGAGCATATTATTATAATACCGGAATAATACAAAATGAATTCGCATTTCAACTGATTCACTTATCTTTCATCTGTATTTACATTTTCAGTACTGAAATGTACTGCGCATAACAACCATCTATGAACCACGCTTAGCTATCACATCATTCTCTGTATTGGTAGACAATCTCTTTATTTGCTCATCTGATGCCATCTATCCTCATAGACGATGATTCTCCTTTCAGCATGATAAATCATCAACTTCTCATAAATCACACCCCTTTCCTCTAAACGGGCTGATTTAAACTGCTGGAAAATGGAAGTGGCAAGATGAAACGACATTTTGAGCCAGATGAGAGGCTTTAGTCGGAGATTATCAGATGAGATAACCACGAATGCTGAAAGGAATGTAATAGGCCTCTATAGGTTTTTATATTTCCTAATGCACTGTAATTCGCAACAAAATGGGAGATTAATAGAGATGGGTTATCCCTTATTTATATGCACATGTAAAGGGAAATTTAAAATTTTCTTTTTTTAGGGGAGGGGGGGGATGTACAAGCTACGTGTTTCTGAAATGCATTTCGGGAGAAGATGTTTCTGACTGTTTTTTATTTTATGAAAATAATACAATACCCTTTCGTATTGCATTAATTTTCTGTTTATCTCACATTTACTTCTAACTACATTACTTCTTATATTAATGTTTCCGTCATTGAATAATTTTTGCTAAAAAATAAGTATTCTAATGCAGTGGAACATTGTTTTTCAAGGGACCTTCTCTAAGAAACTTACGATTAAAATTCCTTTTAGTGCATTAATTGATAATATTTCAATAGAAAACCTGACGGAATTATAAAATTCTAGTAATATATTTTGAGTCACATGAGACTAAAGTCTTAGTCGAAGATTGTCTGGTGAGACAACCACGAATGCAAAAAGTAATTATAATACCGTAATTTACGGAAGAAACGCCATGGTGTTTACGAACTTAAGAGCCTACTTCAGTCAAATGAAAAGACCCGTTCGCTAATGCTAATCCTATGGAAGACATTTATAAAGATATCTCGTTTGAATTTAAAAATTTTTGAATGATTTCTTTTGCATTGAATAGTTGAGATCGATCTGTACAAAGACCGTTGTTTACTTTTTCGATTTTCTTTACAGGTATTTTTAATGAGGACACTTTCATTTTGGAAACCGGTTTCGAAAGTAAAAGCACCCTTATAAAAAAAAATCTGCAATCAAAATCGAAAAAGTAAAAAACGGCCTGCATACAGATCGATCTCAGTTATCCAATACAAAAAAATCATTTAAAAATATTGAAATGCGACTGAGATATCTTTATAAATTTCTTCCATAGGATTAGCATTAGCGAATGCGTCTTTTCGTTTGACTGAAGTTAGGCTCTTAATAGTAAAAAGTTCTCAAGTGCGGCATTTACGTTATTTTATTATGTTTTGTGTGTGTGTGTGTGTGTTCCGGATAGTTATAAATACCAACTGCTGTCTCTTCAATAAATAAATTAGATATAAATTTTTACACAAACACCTTAATACTGGATTGAAATTTAATTAAATGTCATTTGCCACATAATTTTACAGTGTTCGGTGTGGTGTTTACAATTTTTACTACTGTATTAAACACATTCTTTCTAGTACGGCGCCTTTTTTTTTTTTTTTTTACTGAGTATTGTGGATGCGGAATTTCGCCAGTAAATTATGGTACTCTTCCTTTTATACAGGAACCGATTTTCCTCTGAAATTAGACAAAGCACAACACCATTTCGGGGACTCCTTTCAATCGGGAAAAATTTTCTGAATTCTACAAACATGTAAACTCATCATGCATTTACGTTAAAAATGAGTCCTTGAATGTACCAAAAAAGTTTAACGTTGTCGAGCTGAAAAGAAAAAGTGTAAGAAAACCTTCAAATAGGGATGATAGTGTGACGAAGTATAAATTAAAATCATTTTTGTAGGTTTTAAAGGTGTATGGGAGGGGAGTAGTTTGACAACTTAAACGGAAATCGCCATTAGATTAGACTAGTGTGCCTCTATAAACACTGTAAAAAAAATTAAAAAAAATAAAAAATAAAAACGGACTAAAATACGGAAATTGTATTGGCGATCGAGACGCCAGTACTATTTCCGTATTTTAACGAACATTTTCCCGGTAAATTCCAGAAAAATTTCCGTTTTTCTGTTTTAAATGACAATTTATGACCATCGTGAGGATTGTAAAGGTATATATAGGCTCGTTGAATTGGATGCATTTAACAAGGAGATATAAGTGTCGCACTGTTTCAAACAAATCATTGAATTTCGGAACCCACCCTCTTTAGATGTCCTCAACCAAAATTTCCAATAAAAATTGCATAAACTCAACACCTTGGTTATTTAATATACAACCAAGTCTAATAAGGATCTATTTACATGAAAATGTAACAGAATATTAAGGTTGATTACGTTGCGTGCATTAGTTTTTGAGATATAGCTTTTGCGAAAATCGTGAAAAATGCAGCATAGTAGCGCCACCTGTCGGGCGGTATGCACTAAAACCTAATCAACAACAACTTAAGTCAACTTGTAACTGAATCTGAAATTCGATGAAAATCCGTGCGTTAGTTCTTGAGATAGAGTTATTGATGAAATCGTACAAAATGCAGCATAGCAGCACCACCTGCTGTGCGATATACACCGAAAATTAATCAGCAACAGCTTATATCAAGGTCTAATTGAATTTAAAGTTTTGTGAAATTCCGTGTATTAGCTCTTGAGATAGAGTGCCCACAAAATTATTGTCACATACAGACACTCACAGACAGAGTGACAGACAGACTCACAGGCAGACATTTTCTAAAAGCCATCAATCATGTCCAGGGCATTCTAAAACGTATAAATCCATCGAAGTGGAAATTTCTCACGAATCCAATACTGTCTTCTTGTAAAAATAGAAGAAAGTAATAAGTATATTAAGGGGAGAAAAGATGAAGTTATTCAAAAATTGGCTTCTAGAACTCAACTCCGAAACCTTTTCCTATGGCGACACAAAAGTTTGGATGACGACGGCCCCGTTCTCAATATCATTATTTAAATTCTGATTGAAAATTATTATTTTCCTTCGAATGTGACTTGAAAATAAACTAGTATCTAATGAAAATTATATCTATTTTTATGACCATTTAGATTGTTTTAAGATAATTTGAAAATGGGAAGTTAACGTAAATAATAAAGAGAATAACAAAAATATAATATTAATTATTTTTTAGTATTATGATTACAACAACCTCTTAAGATGATCGATATATGAGAAGGATCATCTTCTTTTTCAAGAACTTCTTAGGATGTTAAAGTATTTGATAGTCAACTATATTGAGCTTTTTAACTATCACAAAGAAGTTTGCTTCACTCTATCGTCTTTCTTTATATTTTCTATAAAGGCTCATTAATAAATAACAGTGAGAACAGCAAGCATAATATTACATTTTAGTATCATGGCGATAACGATCTATCTCTTTCTAAAACCATCACTATAACAATCGTCTTCTTTTTCATGGACTTCGCAAAATGTTAAAGAGAGGAAGCGTATTTTATAGTCAGCCATATTGCGCCTTTCAACTATCACAAAGAAGTTAGCTTCACTCTATCGTCTTTCTTTGAATCTTTGATGATGGCTCATTACTGGCCAAAATGAATGCAAACAAACGCTCATTACTCCTCAATCTTTTCCTTCTCATCATCGACTCAAGCTGATGACCCGAGTGTCTATTTATCTCACACTATCTCTTCACTCTTCCAGTGATGAGAACACGCACACACACACACACAAACCCCCGGGCCGCCCGGCTTATCTTCGTAATTTTGGGGGCCATAGACGGGGCGTTGTGAAAACTCGGTAGAAGGATCGGCTTAAAAGTGATTGAAATCAGAGTAGAAGCTGCTCGCTGTTGCACCTAATCTCCCTTCATAAGAATTCGGGCCTCTTCTAAAGTAATTCCTTAAATAAACGATGGCGCTAGACCTGGAATATGCTAATAAAACGAATACTAAGAGGGTTTTCCTGTTATCTTGCAGCACTGAAAAGACCGTATGCTCATTTTCTACGTAATCCTGGCTGCTCAAACCAGCAGACAGTTTAATTCGACTGAGATAGTGTAATGATAATCGCCGGGGCACCCCTCTTTTTCCCCACCACCCCCCAACAGCAACGAATCACAATTTAGTAAAGGGGGGCAAGAAGAAAGGGGAGGGCGTTATCACGTTGTTCTGTAGAACGATTAAATCCCTAGCCCGCCTTTTGTTGTACTATCTCATTTGCCGTCATTTAAATGCAATCGTAGGAGCGACATTTACGAGTGACGTTAGCAAAGGGGTTTTAATTTTGTTCATTTCGGCGCTTATTTTTCGGCGCAAAACCCCCTACTCTCCCCACCTTTTATTTATGGGACATAAAGCTCCGGGATTAAAATCGGGCCCGCTGTTCTGTCGCCGGGCAACTAGGCGAATAGGAAGCGGTGTTACGCGCAATTGGCCGCAGTGGAATTGATCGCGCGTACTTTAAAATTGTTCCGTTGTTTCTTTGGTTTTGCGTTCGGCGTTTATGCCTGTTCATAAATGGAGCGTATGAAGCCCAATAAAGGTCCCCCCGTTTTGCATGCGCGATTTAAATTGATTTCTCATCATTCGTTTTAAATATTTTCGGCGATCCAGATTTTTGTTAGTTGGTAGTTTACTTAAAGTCTTTTCCTCTTCATTGATGAAGTATATTTCACCGAATATTTAGATTGTAGCCTATAATCATACATCAGCATATGATGCAAGGGTAATGTTTCAAACAACTTTGGCATAAAACGCAATTCTTCTCAAGCGAACTAAATCTTTTGCTTATTTATACAAACTATTCAAACAAGTACAGAAATACCGCCAAAGTTTTAACAATGTATTTCTTAATTTTGATCTTTTATGGCGAAATTATAAAAAAACTTAAAATATAAAAGATTTTACTTTACTTTACTTTAGCTTTATAAATAAGATTTATAGTTTAATTTTATTAAATTCTATAAAATCTTTGAACATCAGTAAAAGAGAAATTATATGCAAAATGTAAATTAATGTTTTGTTAATTAATTATAATTTATTATTAACATGAATAGTAATTTTTATTTTAAAATATTAATTAATAATCTAAAATATTAATATTGAAATTAATAATATTTTTATATAAATATTATCATCAAAATTAATTATAAGTTGTATTTAGCGTTCGTGCCTGTTTTTAAATGAAAGCGCAAGGTCCACCTGTTTTGCAAGCACGATTTCATTTGATTTTTCATCTCTTGTTTCATGTTAAAATATGTTCGGAGAGCTTGGACTATGCCAATATCAAAAGAAACGCATTTTGAAGATTGAGTGATATAGCAGCTAAAACCATTATTTGTTAACTAGAGTAAAAATATTCATCTAAGATTCATAAATATATCTTTGGTTTTCGTGTATTTAACATACAATAGCTGAGAGAAAAAAAAGTTTCAACAAGCAATTAATAGTGGAAAAGTCTTTCCTAACTCGTGTTGCCAGGTGTCCCGCATAAATCAGGGCTCTAAGTTCTCTGGACACCGCTAATTTCTTACAGTTTATTTCGCTATCTTTAATGGCAGATAATTCTGCCATTACATAAGACGAAGCAAAGTACTTTACAACATTAGTATCCAGAGCTAGATCCCCGATTTAACAGGGGACACCTGGCAACACTATTCCTAACGTAAAAGCTGCAAAGAAGAAATACATTTAGATGAAAAGCTTTTAAATTCAAATCACATCTCTGCAAATTATTTTGTTTAAAATTTTCTTCGTCGCCATCAAATATATCCAAGTAAAAATGCTCTAGTAAGACGTCCAGATAACTATTAGGCACATCACACACTGAAACGACAGCGACAAAATGAAGTGTGACACAGGAGAAAAAAACCGGTCGAAACAAAGAAGGAAGGTGTTTCAAACCTGTTTTAAACCAGTTTTTCCCTCAAAATCGAGCGACATGTCTTATGTATCGCCTTAGTGTGCGACCTACCTAAGACAAATGTCTAGTCGTCAAAACACAATAGATACATTACGTGTTTTATCTCAAGTGGTCTAAACAGGAGAATGAATTGAGACTAATATCATTGTTACATTTTAAATTTTAATATTAAAGAATCGCAAAAAGAAAGAGAAATTATTTCAGGCATATGCACCAGCGAAAACGAAAATAACACTGTTCCGATAGAAATAATAAGTAAACCGCAATCAAATGATGCTTGAAATGGTAATACAGAGGAGCACGAAACTTTTCCGTGATTTGATGGAGATAATTAAAGGGAAGCAAGCTGTTCACTTGAACAAAAATAAAACAATATAACATCAATAACAACAGTAATTTAGAAAGTGTGAATACAATCCCTTTATATATTTTTTATTCGATATGTCATGTCGCATTTACTCTAAATGCAAATTGTCATGCCTCTATCTCAAAAAAAAAAAAAAGTTAAATATAAATTAAAATTTGTTCGAAGATTGTGTCAATATTGAGAAACACATATTGGCATGAGAGATAGTGCGGCTAAATAATTTAACAGTACGTGATAAAAGATTTATTTGTTAAAAACAGTAACTGGAAATCAAGGCTGTAAAACAGCAATCTCAGAGGGAGCTTTCAACTCTTTTGATGGAGACTAATTCACAGTTTGTCTTTTTTCCTCTAATTTAATTATATATAAATAAGCAAATGGCAAATCTCCTCTGTCATAAAACTTTTTATTACAAAGTATTAAAAAAAATTAAATTTTATATAGATGATATTAGTGTTGAAAGACTATGAAGTCTAGAGAGGACTTAAGAAGTTGCTGGGCCTCAGCCCACCGTTCCTCCGTCTGGTTACTGTCCTGGAAAATAGGTAAATATAGCGTTGCTTTTTTCGTATTTAGAGTACAATGAATAACAGAAAGCATATTTTAAAAGCATCAAAATAACTTTTAAATATATTCAAAGATGTGTTCTGAAATAAATCAGTACCGAAAAAGTCTTTCCGATCATAAAAGAAACAAGGAAGAATTTCATTTTCACTAAAATCTTTTAAATTCATATCACACCTTCACAAATTATCTTGCGCAAAAATTTTCTTCATCGCATTTTACCATTAAAGATATGTGTTAGAAAAAATGCTCTAGTAAGACATCAAGATAAATGTTACAGAAGATCTAAGTCATCAACAAGACACAATACATATACATTACGCCGTTTGTCTAAACTGATCTAAACAGGAGAATGAATTGAGACTAATATCATTGTTATATTCAAATTTTAACATTAAAGACTCGCAAAACGAAAGAGGAAACATTTCATGCATATACACCAGCGAAAACGAAAATAACAATGCTCCGACAGAAACAAAAGACGGAAGACGGCAATCAAATGATGCTTGGAATGATAATCCAAAGGGACACGAAACTTTTCCGTAATTTGATGGAGACCGTGCAAGCTGTTCGCTAGATCAAAAACAAAAAGCAACAACAATAACAAAAAAAAAAAACTGAAAAACAGAGCAACTAATGCGTAATCATTTTACATCTGCTAAGAACTAAAGAGGGACACTTCGGATAGCCAAATGTCTTCGAAGAAGCTCCCCCTAATGGAATTAAGTGAAAAGGAGGGACTTGCATATGGATGCGACAAGAAAAGCGACCATTGATGAAAATCACAGCGAAGGCAAGAGAGATAAAAAAAGATCAGAATGCATAAAACAACAGAGGAATATTGTCTGTCTCAATGGTGCAGTGGCGGATGAATTGGAAGGGGAAGGAGGGGGGAGGGAAATATCTTCCATCAAGCTAATGGATCCTGCGAACCGGGCTAAAAAGTTGGGAGTGCGATTTTTATCAAGCTAAAGAGGAGAGAAGAAACCTTTCTTCTTGATGGCAGATGCATATGATGAGACAAAAGTAGATGCATAAATGCATCCGCAATTCGCCATCCCCATTTAACATCCGTAGCCCTGCTTATTCTTTCTATCGTTTTGGAGCGTGATGGGCTCAAGATTTGACTCTAAGACGGTCCGTCCACAACCGCCATTTTAGAATACGCCGGAAAGAAATTTTGTAACAGGTGTGTCATATGATAGGACAAGTTGAGAAATACAGTAGAAGCTACTTATAACAAAACTGAAGATATCCTGAAAATCGCTATATACACGGCCTCCATTTGAACCGATTTTCTCATAACACTAATAACTTTATTAAAGCTGCAATCTAAACTGAGTACATTCCGACACATTTTTACTTCATTTTTGTTCGCAAATGCATGAAATTGTCAAGTTTTCGTATTCATAAACTTTGCAATCGAAAAGTTTTTTTCATTTTTTGAAAAATGCAGAATACCTTTCGGAAAATGCTAGTCAAATTCGGCGTTTTAAACCAAATTTCCGGCGCGATTGCACGGGAAAGGAGAAAAACTTCATCCTAAGACAACAATAGCTTATAACTCAAGATATAATTTATTTATAGAAAAAAGGGAAAACTCTTCTATTCCAAATTACTTCCATAATCATACCAATAAGTATTATGTTTTTATATTTAAAAATGAGTCAGAAAACATGTCGGAAAGTTTCGCGTTCTTGAGCGGAGAAAAATATTTTTTGAGAACCACCGCCTAAGAAAAATTTTATAAATCTTCATTATTGGAACGTTAGTCATGCATACAATGTTTAAGACTAACAATAACTGTCTACAATAGCAAAAAGAACTATTTAATTTTTATATTAATAATAAAATTTTTAATTAGTTTACATATAAGTAAATCTTTTTTTTTTTTTTTTTCTGATGTTGAGTAAAAACACATTACTATAATTTCCAGCAATTAATTAGCACCTCTCATCATCAAGTGAGTGATCAGAAAGTAGTAGACCCAACAAGTTCGGCAGAAGGTATTTTATCCTTTTTGAATAATTGATTAACTGCTTTCTGCTACTGATCATTGATCATGAGAGGTGCTAATCATTTGCTTTTGAAACTTTAGTAATATGTTTTTACTCTCCATTTAAAGAAAAAAGATGGTATTTATATACACTTTTCATCCCCAGTTATTTTATTTTATTTTCATCTTATTTTTTTCCCTTAAGGGTTTGTAAACATCATGATATTTTCGAAAATATAAAAAATATCCGATATTTTTTACTTATGTCTGATATTTTCGATATAATCAGCTTACTGCTAATTATAAATATGTACAAACTTACTATAAATTATAAACTAAAACATATTGCACTTACCATAAAATCTTAATAAAACAGTGTTCTTGATGCATTTTTCTTTCTTTCTTTTTTTCATTTACAACAAAATTGAAAATCAATTAATTGAAAACCAAAACAATTTCCTAAAAAGTTGAATAATTTTCTTTTCGCGCTCATGAAAATTACGTATCACGTATCAAGAAAATTTTATATTTTTATACAAGAAAATTTTAAATATAAAATAATATTTTTAAAGTAATAATTTGAACAGAAATGTAAGCTTATGTCTTTTTGTTTTTCATAACTTGTTCTGCAGCTTAAACCGAACTAAGCCAAAACCAGAGAGGATTCTTTTTTAATGAAGCTGTAAATAGCTGATTATCTAAATTAGATAGTTTATATTTCAATGGTTATTCTAAGTTAATATTGTCTATTATAATTTAATTATTGGTTCTACATTTAAAAATTCATCGTCAAGCATAAAGTTTGGAAAATATATTTTTCTTCTTTGGCTATAAATGTCAGAGACAAAAGTTCTTTGTCTTACAGAATGACACAGACGATAACAGTTGAAAAATTCATTTACCCTTGTTTTGACTGAAAATATAAACAATATCAAGCATAATGATATTTGGAAAATAAATATCAAAAATGAAAATATCAAAAATTTCAAACATCATGATATATATTTTGATATATATAACGATATTATATCAAAATCGATTGATCATCCATTGATATCACCGAATACTGTATCGCCGGTTTTGCACATAGTAAATGCGGTTATCTATTTTCCTGTAATAGTCGATTCAACTGTATTTTTAATATTTTTTTTCCTTGATCGACTATTTCAATACCGGTACTTTCATCTTAAGTTAAAAGTTATTCATGAATTTGCGAATATATTTCCAAATATACTTCTTACTTTAAACAGAAAACTTTGCTGAACGCGATATTCGGGATTTGCAGTGCAATTCTTAAAGATACGTTAAAAAACACGGGAAGATGTTGCTGTTTAAGGGAAATTTAAAATTTACAATGCTTTGATTTAATCAAGCTCGTGTTATCCGAGTTCTACTGTATTTCTAAATAGATATACAAGTGAAATTACAATGAATTTTGCAAAAACTATTTGCTAAAAAATTACAATAGTTTATAAAATAAATTAAAAGTTTTATTCGCTCTATTTTATTTCTGCAATGTATCAAAATCCTGTTTTAGTATGTATTTTATATAGTAAAACCTGCTAGGTAAAATCTCGAGGGTTTTAATGAATTCCGCTTTAGACAGTTTTCGACCTTAGCAATATAATAGTACAGTTATTTTTTCCACCTGATTATAAAAAAAAAATTTCCATTTGATGAAGAATTTAGTTGTAAACAGTTTCCGTTTAGACAGGTTTTACTGTATTAGCATTATTTTACAAAATTAAAAAAAATTAACAATATCAGCAACGATACAGAATGATAACTATGCAAATACTTAAAATACAAACATATCAGAGATACTAACAAATTTTAAATTCATTAAAAATTTGGAAAGATATAAAAAAAGATGAAACGGAACACGTTTCGAAGGACAAACACTCTACAACATACAAGGGAACGGAAACTGTCATGAGAGCCGAAGCAAAATATTATTAGCGATGGCATTTTCCTAAAAAATCTTGGTCAAGAAGAATTATGTTTCAAGAAGAACAAAGTAAAGAAATATGCTTTCGGAATCCTTTTCCTTAGTGATGCCTAGAAAAAAAAATCCCAAGATATCCTCTTGAAACACAAACTGGTATTTTTCGCGCGAATTTTACAATATTTCAGCTTTTCGCTCCTTATGGGACTAGAAAATAAGAACATTTAGCCATTTATTTATCATTAAAACCAAAAAATATATTGTGTTTTGACTTATCCAATAAAATGGACATTCGGACCTAGTCTTCCAAAAAAACAGTTCACGCACATCTTAATGTAAAATTCTTAATATCGGGCACAAAATAAGGAGACAAATTTGATTAGACACAGGATTTAATTAGACACAAAATAATGATACAAAGTTTAATCAGACATTAAATAATAAAGTTATTTAGACTCAAAATAATTAATGATTGAACTTAGAATTCAATATTTTATGAAAGAGATTCTACAAATCAATTATTTTTGAATGCTAAACAGAAATACAAATTACAATTGCAATTCATGCACATATTTTTTTCTGCTTTTTTGTATTTTATTGCATTTTTTTATGCTCATCATTTTAGGTAAGTGCTGGACACTCTTTTTAGAACTTAAAGTAGACTTGGTATTCGAGTCCGATCTTTTACGTTTGCGTGTGTTGGGTGTTGGAGTTTTCGTTATCATTTTCTCTCAAAAGCCGTTCAGCCATGAGCATATTAAAATCTAAAAATTGCATGGATTTTTTCCTTTTAATGCATCAGCTATCTTCTCTCATTAGAATCCATCCACTTGCTAAAATCAGATCAAAGAAATTGAGTATAGTTTTATTGTCCATTTTCTGGTGCAAGTCTAATTCTGTAATAGCTGATCATTCTACCAATTAAGTCAACTCCATCCATGTCAGCATTGTGCACCTTCACGATTATAGGTCTTGGAATTTTAATATATTTTCTATTTTGACCATCGTTTACATTTATCGTGTGGTTCCATGCCAAATTTTGGTGAACGCAGCAGCCCTGCTGTTTTATCAAACCACTTTACCACGCATACTTCACCTTCCTGTGCAACTGATGTGTCGTTAACTGATGTGTCGTGTGTGCAACTGAACAGTGTGTGCAACTGATACGTCAAAATGATAAATTTTCCATTTTCGACATTATCTTATCGTCGGTCAATTGAACAACCGATGGAATTCTGGGCTTCATAACACTACCTGTATATGAAATTCCTCGTTTTCTTAATTCATAAAATAATAAATACCTGTTGAAGGAAAGATATGTCCAGAGTTTCTACCTGCCTTAACGCTGCTACACCGCCAAAACCGAGACTTTTTTTTTCTTTTTTACATGTGTGCAATGTATTTTTACCTTCGTAAACTTCAAAATCAAGAACTAAACCAGTCAGTGCTGCCAAAACAAGGTTCTTTAGCCCTTCTGTGTTAGGTTTTCCTGCACACATGCCTGCGAATGAAATCATTTGTTCGTCCATTGAGACATCCTTGCTGCCAGTTAATATGAGAATGCCTTTCTATTCTAATTATGTCTATACCTGACCGCAGTTTTCAGAGTTTGTCTTTTTGTTTTGTGTTTTTTCACCAGTAAGCCGCATTGTCAATCACTTTTAAATATTTCGAATCTGACAAAATTTGTTTATACGAGGATAAGTCAGTAAATAGGTCACAAAAACCAATAAAAAAGGGAAATCAAGATACATACTCAAAAAGCATGATTATTCCTCTATATAATCGTCATTTACATTGATACATCTGTCCCATCTCTTTATGAGTTTTCTAATACCGGCTGCATACGTCTTTGGACTGCACTCTCAGTCATCTGTGTACCTCACATTCAACGTCTGCATCAGTCGGCTGTTAGGCTAAACCATGTGAACACCCTGTTGCAATTGCTAATGCTGTTTATTGTTGTTCGCCTGTCAACTCTAGCCATTTCCTCAACCTTCCTCACTGTTTCTTCTGTCGCAATCTCAACAGGAACCAGGGCCTGATTACCAACGGGGCACACTCACACCAATACATTTTAAAAGAAATGTTTGCTTATTGAAATGCCGTATTCAAGTAAAATCTCCGCCATGAATGAGGCAAAATTTTCTATTTATTTTTACTGGTAGGAATGTGCCCCGTTGGTAATCAGGCACTGACAGGACGACCGCTTCTTTCTTCGTCAACAACTTTTGAACGCTTCTGCTCATCTTGTACAGCTGTTCTCTCAATTCGAAATTGACATCTTACAGTTGGACAGTGCTGCCACCTATTGGCATATTTGGAAACAGTTTACTACTAATTTCCGACATCTCATATCGGTTTGTAACTTACTGTCTTTCCCTGTTAGTTATGGCATTTGCGATAGATGGAATTCGTGTAGTCTTTTGCTAATTGATGCAAAATCGTGACTATCCTAAGCCTGACATGAACATAGCTGCCCTAAATATGCTTTTTTGTCATTTAGACAAATATTTTAACCATTACCTCTTGAACAGAAAAATGTGTCTTGTTATAGATCCAGAAACGAGTAAGCTTTTATGTACCCAAATCTTCCTCAACTTTCTCACTTGTTTAACACACACCCTAAAAAAAATGTACAAATTACAGGCAGAAAGTTGCCGGTAGATCCCTGTGATTGAAAGAGATTTTTCTGCTGTTTGAAGAAATTTCTGTCTTTTGACTGAAGAATTTCAAGACATTTTGTGCCTACTATTGCGAATTTTTCGTGTTTTGAGGGTAAAATGACATACATAAAAATTCTGTTTCTAAAACAAAATAATACTAAGCAGTAGAATTGAGAACCGCCGCAGTGATTTGACGAAAATATGACTTTAGATAAGAGGATTTCAGGTAATTTTTACGTTAGATTGGGGAAATTTCTGTATTTTGAACAAAAATGAGCAAAACAGCGCTGAAATTTTCGCGTGTTAACGAAATACCGGGAGTCCTAAAAATGACTGATGGATTTTAAAATTCAATAATTCGCAAACGGTGACAGATATTAAAAAAATTCTTGCAGAAGTATTATTCAAAATGTCAGGAGATTTTATGCTATGATTCTCAGTTTTAGTTACAAACAGCATCGATAGAGGGCGCTGCAAGCAATAACTGCTAAATCCAGGCTCAATTTTTTGTCCTCTATCTCTTCTTCTATGCGAAAAAAGGGAGATTAAAATGCATTGAATGGATCCCAAAGTACCAAAAAACGTGTCTGGACTGAGTACCTACAAACATTTTAATAACAAAGAATATTTTTTGTGTAAACTCATTGAAATTTATAAAATATAATCATGATTATCTTTATGCATGCATAATTCATGCTCCAAATTCATTAAATGAATATTAATATTGTATATAATCCAGAATAGATATGTTAAAAAAAAATACTGTATATAATCCAGATCTAGAATAGAATGTGTAAAATTTCATTCATAACTGTTTTCTTTTTTTTTTTTTCTGAATAAAATTCGCTTACATTCTTTTATATTTAAAAATTCTTAATAAAGGAGTTTGGTTAAAACAAAGTTTTAACTTTTAATAATGAAGAGTTGATATGATTTTTATTTTATCAAATGGGTAAGTTAAGGTAATATAAGATAATTTTATATAGTGTAGGATATTTCTTAAAATGCAGTTTGTATAAGTAAGTGCTCATATAACACAAGGCAATTTGTTTCATTTGCTTCATGTTTACAAATGTAAAAAAAAAAAGTTCATATTTTCAAATTAAATTTGTTTATTCGCTCTCTTTTTTTTAGCTAAATTTAATTTTTTATATGATTAAAATATTTTAAATAAGTGAATGAGTTTATTTTTTTTAATGAATTTAAATAATCTTTTCTAATTATTAATTTTAATGATTTAGTGAAGGTTATTTTACTTTAAAATGTGTAGTTTTTAAATTATATTGTGAATTTAAAAAAATAAAAATAAAAAAAGCTGATTTAAATTTTTTTAAATCACAAACCCTGAAATAATGTATTCCTGATTTTGAAGCACTAAAATTGCACTTTGGCCAAAGAATGGAGATATTACACAAAAGAGACATCAGAGACATCTATTGTTCCAAATTTGAACTAAAATCAAGAGTTAAAAAAAAAAAAAAAAAAAAAAAAAAAAAAAAAAAAAAAAAAAAAAAACTCCTTACATCATACATAACACTCCTGCAAGATTTTTTAAAATGTCTGTCACCGTTTGCAAGTTATTGAATTTTAAAATCCATCAGTCATTTTTGGGACATCCGGTATAATCAACAGAAGAAATCATTCAATTCGCGGATTTTTTTTTTTTTCTTGTTATAGTGCAGTCCCCAAAATCCTCTTTTACAAGCCATATTTGGCAACTTACCTGATTCCGATTCCGATAATTCTACTAATAAAGATTTTCAGTGTAATATAGAGACAACAAATCAATCCCTTCAACAAATCAATCAATCGGGACATCCTGATTTATTAAGAGATTTGAGATCGTCTCTAGGATCTGCTGAAGTTTTTAAATTCAGATTAAAAGAAAAAACTTGTTAGCTTCTAGAACGTCCATTAACTAGAAAGTCCATTAATGGACTTTCCGGGGACAAATCAGGCAAACTTTCACCACTAATTTTTAAATGCCATTTTTGTCTTAATTAAACGCAGTGATTAAATAGGGAATTAGTTTTAGAAATATGCCTGATAATTTACTGGAAGATAATAATTGATTAATGCACAAGTTTAGCATTAACACTATTTTTACCGGTGTCAACTGATTCTTTTAAAAGATTTCGATTCATGGTTATTTTATTTATAAGTTTTAAATTAAAACGATGAAATAATTGTTCATACATGGATGACTTGTTTTTATGCTTATTAGCTTTAAAAATTGCAATTAAAATAAACATAAATCAAATCTTCAAAGGTGCCATTTAAAACCGGTGGAAATAGCGTTAAATATAAAGCCCAGGAATGGTGTATTTTTATTGACTGTAATAAAGGAAGTTTTAAAACCGTTCGTTTACATATTGGGAACAAACATGTCTCGGTACCTTTTGTAACAGAATCAGAGGAATATATGATTTCCGATTACTGCTGAATATTTACACGTGAAAATGCAGAATCATAACAGAAAAACAAAAAACGCATCTTTATCAGCAAACGGAAAAGGCACTTAGATTTTTGACTGAGAAATATACAGTAGACTCTAGATTCACAGGGATGGTCGGGAAAAGTCTCGTACCGGATAAGCGAATATCCCGGATAATCGGATTTGTGAAATTTTGATTAAAAAAATTGTAAAAATGATAGAAAATGTCAAATTATTATACAATGGGACAATAATGATTTAATTAATACAAAAGAAAGAGCATGAACATACATTTTAATGTTATTCCGATTTACAATTAGTACAATATAAAAAAACAAATAGAAATGTAATTTACCTCTCTGTTTTTTTTTTAAGAAGAAAAAGACAGTAGTCTGTTTTCGTTTTTCCTTTACTCTTCGATGAATTTTACTACGTAAATTTCTCAACATTATTTTTTCAGCAGGTGTTCTTTCGTCTTCTTGCTCCAAGCAATTAAGTAACACTTCGGTGTGTACTAATGCGCCATCGTAACTTAATTGTTGATGAGTTACAAGATTTTTTTCATAACTTTCAGGACATTCTTCGAAATTCCTTGTTTCTTCTGAACAACAAGCAAAACGACACAATATCGTCGTCACTTAAATTTACGTACCATTCTAATTTCAAATCTTTGTTAATCCATTGTTGCACTGCTTCTTTGTCCACATTTTCAGAACAATTCAACTTTCACAAATCTTCTAAGGTTTTTCTCAAAAATCAGCAAATTTCATTTTCTTCATCCGCTAAAATTGCCCTCCATGATTTCTTAACCATGATGCTTTTTACTAATTTCCATGCAGCATCAACATAATAAATTGCATCCAAAACTGCGAGATTTTTGCCCTCCCGGTTAATCCGCAACTCGTATAATCTGATCCCTGTTAATCGAGAGTCTACAGTAAATGTATTTAAGCATATACGTATTGTTTTATTGCATTGTGTGTATATATTTATATCTATGTATATATTTTCAAACAAATTGTTCAATTTTATTTGTTTGCCATTAATAGGTCCAACAGGCTATATATATATGAATGAACCATATGTTGACACAGATTATAATAAAAACTGGACGCGTTAGAAAAAAAAAAATTGAGGTTCTTTTTGAAATAAACATCCCAAAAATACATAAAAACAGTAAAATTATTTTTTAAGTTTTCACAAACATAAGTTTTGGAAACCTGTGTAATTTTATAATCTCAACGTCTATTTATGTGATGCTTAGAAAACAAACATTTGATTTTAACTTCCTGTATGAATATAAAAATTCAGTCATTTATTGTACAAATATCATTTTAATATCTTGAAACTAAACTCAAAGAAATTATTTACATTTAAATTTAATTTTCGAGGATTATCGATACTTGATTTTGAATGCTGTCGATATGACTTCGATACCTAATGAACAGCACTAATCGATTCTGCCGATTATCAATATCGACTTTTTTATCAATAACAAAATAAAAGCCGAATCGATTACGTTCAGCAGCAAATCATAAATGAGATGTATAACATTTCAAAGGAATATATTCAAGAAGCGTAATTAATTTTCTAATTAAAATTATTTCCATTTTATTTAAATACATCTTTAATCATGGTTTTTAAATCATTATTTAAAAAAATGATAACGCATGGAAATATATACAAAGAGCAGAGATAAGGCTTAAATGACAAAAGCAATATTTCGAATAAAGAGATTTCGCCAACGGAACTGATCTTCTAATTAAAAATAAGGATCAACCAAAACAACCGAAACCGAATTTCGGTAGTCCTCCTATTTTCGGCCGAAAACTAAAACGAAAACGAAATTTCCAAAAAACTTTTAAAATAATTAATACACACATAAATATACAAAATTATTAATTATACGTGAAATTACGCATGTGGTCCAAGTGTTCTCTCTGTGCCTCTGACCAAAATTTATTACTTTCATATAAAATCAATGTAATTAATTCATCTACGACACAGGATGATTTTCTAATTATGCGAATTTCATCTATTTAAAAAATGTTTTAGGTATACATACCTCGATTTACCTTGTATAATGATTTTTGTATATGATCATCTATTATACTAGAACTTTCTGAAAGAGTATTCGGAACACTTCTGCGGTTTCAAACTACAAATTTTCCATTACTGTTAAGTCTGCGATTTATAATGAACACGTAAAAAGTGCCTTCATATTTTAGTCATACATGTATTGCTTGCTTTATAATTTGCGTTTACGTCTTGAGTCAGTCATTACTGATAAATATCAACAGTGAAATTCATAGCAGCAAACAAAGAATTTCTCTATTGAGCCGATACAGCTCAAATCAATGAGTATAACGTTGAAAATTTCCGAAGAAAGAAAAGAAATTTTTGAAATACAGATAGTTTCGGTCGAGTTTCGGTCCGACATGAATTTTTGACAGCATTTTGCCGAAAATTCGTTTTCGGCGAAATTCAGATTTTGGGCCGAAAGCGAAAACGAAACCGAATTTTCAGTCTATCTCTAATTAAAATATTCCGCAATCCTGATTCCTTTTCAACCACAGGTTAAAAATAATAGAAACGTTCCATATCCCTTATTAATTTCGACAACTAAATTACAAACTCAAAGATGGCGTCACATCACCGGTTCTGCATCATTTTCCAACTTATCCTCGACTAATGGTTGAAAGAGGTTTTGCAGCCCCTTTGGAGCCAAAAACCCAAATTATTCAGTTTCCTTCCCCTCGCGCTCTTGCATATTTCAGATTTTTTAAAAGCATTTCGCATTTTTTCCCGGCTTCTTGAAACGTCGTTATCGGAAATAAAGACGTTCTTCCATCTCTTTGATGACGCAGCATAGAATTAATAACCCGGCTTTTAGGTATTTAAAAAAGTGACTTTTCAGTTTAGATATGTCTTTTATGTAAAGGAAAATATATTTATTCCTTATTTGATTAGCTTGACTCGCTTTTTATGACGTTCGCCTTTTTATGACTTTTTCGATATTAACTAATATTTATTGCTTTAAGATAGGAGGCTTTGAAAGCAAAAAATGTAATCCTAGAGGACTATTTAACGTTCCAAAAAAAGTATATTAATGGGCGTATACATGTTTTTATGACATAATGTTAATGGGAGATTTGACGAAAGATGGAGTATACTGGGAAATATATCATTTCCAATTTCTTTTTTTTTGTATTTAATGTCTTTCCAAATAGCGTTGTAGTTTACAAAATTTAGGTGACACCAACTTTCGGGCAATGAAACGGAGTAAAAAAGTGTTACGATTTTTTATGAAAAGTAGCTTTTTATACAGAGTCTCTAAAAATTTTAGTACAAATGTTTAGAAGCTATAGGTTGAAACCGCGATAGTAACTGACACTTATAGATACTTATATAAGATAGTAACTGATTCTTTCTTATTCAAAACACTATTGCAAAGTTTTAAATCTATTATATTCTTATCGTTCTTTTTGAAAGTAGAGTAGAGATATATTAAAAAAATATTGTTGACAAAATTTGGAAAAATAAACTTTTTATCACTAAAATTTGTTTTTCATAGATGGATCATTCCATGTCATTTGTTGTAACAGTTTTTCCACATACTGTCTTTTAAACAATGCCATTATGTCCCCAAATTAAAAAAACTATACTAATATGAACATCTAGGGGATTTTGTTGTTTTTAATATTAGTTTACATTTTAACAACTTATAAGTTAATAGACATAGGCATATACACTGGTGTCCAAAATTAAGGACCAGTCACAAAATGCTAATTTTTAAGTAAGCGAATACTCAAAAGGAAATAATATAATTCAAATAATTACTATCTCTACAGCACAGCTAGCCCATATAGCATCTCATTCATGTCACACATGGTCATAAGTGTCACAGTCACTACGGTGAAACAAAACATAGGAAATTCCACACGTCTCATTATGAGTCCCAAATGATCACTATATGTGACTCTACTGAAACCTCATTGTAACTGCTGCTTTGTGACGAGTCACCAGGCGACTACAATGTAGTTACATTGTGACTCTCATGTGACTGTCCTTTTTAGACTCAATTTCAAAGTGATCATGAACGTTGCATTATGATAAGTCACCAAATAATATCACATTATAGTCATATGGTGACTTTTCACAAAAGAGCACAATGGTGATTTCACAGTAGTTTCTCTGTCCCCTGAAAGTCATCAGGTGACTTTAATGTGACATTATTTGGTAACTTATCACAATGCAGCGTTCACGATGACTTTGAAAGTGAGTCTCAAAATGACAGTCACATGAGAGTCGCAATGTAACTACATTGTAAAGTCACATGGTGACTCGTCACAAAGCAGCAGTCACAGTGACGTCTCAGTGGAGTCAGATATAGTGATCATTTGAGATTCATAATGAGATGTATGGAATTTCCTATTTTTTTGCTTCGCCGTAGTGACTGTGACACTTGTGACCATGTGTGACATGAATGAGATTTTATATGGACTAGCTGTGCTGTAGAGATAATAATTATTCGAATTATATTGTTTCCTTTTGAGTATTCGCGTACTTGAAAATTAGCATTTTGTGATTGGTCCTTAATTTTGGATACCAGTGTATGTAAGTGTCACGCGAAGGATATTTTTTCCACTTTTCATGGAATGGCCCTGGAAACGTTCAGATTACTTAGGTTTATAGGGTTTCAAATGTGGAGATTTTTAAACCTATTAAAAATGGGCAGATTACTTAGGTCTATGATAAAGATGTGCAGATTTTTAAACCTATTAAAGGGTCATTCCATATCACATATCGGGCAGTTTTCCGACATATTACAGACTTTTAAACAATGTTATTATATCTTCAAATGAAAAAACTATACTAATATTAAAATCTAGAGTTTTTCATTATTTTTAATGTACAGTTTATATTTTATCAACTTATAAGTTAACAGATATAGATATTTATGTAAGTGTCTCCTGCAGAATATTTTTATGGAATGTCCTAGATAGGGTCAATAACTCCAGTAATTGACACCATTCCTATTTTGAAAAACCTATAAGTTATAAGAGCTAATTAGATAAGAGCTAATAATAAGAGCTAATTAATAATAAGAGCTAATTAATAAGAGCTAATAAGAGCATTACGTTATAAGAGCTAAGACAAATAAGTTACACCTAGATAGCATTACTTTGCAGAATTTTACAAGAAAATGCTTATTTGAGTTAGACTTTTGCTGAAGTGCTAATTACTGGTTAGGTGTCAATAACAGGGGGGGGTTTCACCCTAATACACATCAATTTTGTCAACACGTCAATAAACACAAATAATTTTGGTAATGATTACCAGGGTCACAATCCATTTACTCATTCAAAAATACAAGGTGACTCACTCCGTGCTGAACACGAATTTTCCTTCATAATTTTAACGATAATGTGAAATTCTATCGAAATTTTCAAATAATTGACTTCGCTTTTGTGAAATTTTCTGGCATTATAGGTAGAGCACTGTAGTTTGATCCGTATTGTATATGTACTCTGTTAGATTCTGCATTATGTAGTGTTTATTCAATTTTCTATGACGTAGAACAGAATTAATACTCTGACTTTTGTATACTTAAAAGTAGTTTTTCAATTAAAATATTTTTTTTATTTAAGGGAGATAGGGTGAAACTCTCAGTAACTGACCCCTTGGGGATTCTTTTCTGTTCAAACATCTATTACAAAATTTTAAATTCCTTCTATTCTTACACTAGTGTTCAAAAATTAAGGACGAAATGATTTTTCGAATATAACGTCGTACAGAAATTTTCCACATCGACCGAATTCATATCATAAAATCTCCAAGATGTAAAAATATGGGAAAAGTAGTCAAAATCATTTAAACAAGGAATCAAAAGGATACAAAAGCACTTTATTGAAAAGGTAACTTGAAGCACAACTGCAGAAAAGACCGAAATGTCCATCTTACAGTCACCTGGCTGGAACAATTCAGTCTTTAATAGGGGATATGGTCACCCTTGACTGCGATGCAGGATTTGCAATGTTTGTCCATGTTGAGGACGATATTTTGAAGAAGCTGTTGAGGCATCGAGGCCCATACCTCTTGTAACGTCAATTGCAGCTGCGAAATCGTTACTGGCGCCCGATCACGTGCGTCCAAGCATCTCCCGAGAAGATCCCACACGTGTTCTATGGGAGTTAGGTTCGAAGACCTTGCAGGCCGATTAATGAGTTGGATATCTTCATTCACAACACCTCTCTACAGCCACTGTACAATGAGGGTAGCGTTGTTGTCCAGGAAGAGGAAGTCCAGACCCACAGTACCTCAAAACAGACGCACGTGAGGCAAGAGAATCTCGGTACCATAGCGGACACCAGTGAATGAACCTCCTTGGAATACATGGATGTTCGTATGACTACCAAGTATGCTATCTCCCCAAACGAGAACTCCATCACCTCCAAAACGGTCCTTTTCGATGATGTTAGAGGGGTGATTGCATGTTTCCTGCTCTCTGCAGATGTGTATGTGTCAAGAATCGCTCTTCAGATTAAATCTTCCCTCATCCGTAAAGAGTACTCGACCCCACTCCTGATGTGTCTAGTTCTTGTGTTCCTGGTACCACAGAAACCGGCGTCTTTGATGAGCAGGCGTTAATGGTACACACCGTACTGGTCCCCGTGCGTATAGATTACCTTCGCGCAACCTCCTGGCCACGATAGACGAAATATCCAACGTCCTGTAGTCTGTTTCATGTCATTTGCGATTTCTCCAGCTGCCTACCGCTTGTATCAATTCGCCTGTAGGACAATATAGCGATTTTCCGCCGTTGTTGTTGTTCGTGGATGACCACTGCTGCACACTCGGACAGCTGTTCCTATCGTTTGAAATGCTTTCCAGGCTGGTGAAACGATGCTGTGAGCAATCCTGAACTCTTCTGTCACACTTCGAACTTCTTCCAACCTCCCAATGATGCGACCTCTGGTAAAGTCATCGAAATGATACCTCGAAATCATCGAAATGAATTATGGGTTGCCTGATGGCCATATCACATACAGATGGGTGACAAAATAATACGAACACCTATGACACCAACGGCGTACGAATTGCAACTCTTCCATAAATATTTGAAGCATGAAATTCCCTTTGGACAGTTCTTGCTGAAATGGATTCTGGAGATGACTATTTATATATGACGCTATCTGGGATAAAGATTGCCTGCGCTTTCTGACCGCTATGGGGGTCAACTCTCTTTTATACTTCTCAGTTGTACTTCGCAGTTGTACTTAGTTGTACTGTTGAACATCGCAGACGTCAATTTACCGCATTTCGTGTACGCTGTCATAACGGTTGACACAGTACTTCTTGCACGCCCCAAATAATTGGCTGTTTCCGTCACCAGCAACCAGCCCACCGCATTCCAACAATCATTCCTTTTTCGAACTGTGACAAGTCAGTCATACTGAGTTTTTCAGAGCGTATGGTAAGCGCATGCAACACCTATGACTGATGTTGAGCGACTGATACCTTACCTTTCATAACCTCTAGGTGGCAGAATTGAGTGCAAAGTGACATGCGCGTTCTGGTCCTTTCAAATGGACCATACCTTTTTCATGGGTGTTCGTATTATTTTGTAACCCATCTGTAGTAGTAATTGTACACCATGCAGTAGATTTCGCCGAATTGCTGAGCGCTCCTGCCTCTGTGCTTTATAACCTTCAAACCTCTTCCTCTGATGTTATATGCCATATATGCGCATGCCCTACTGTATCGGTCCCAGGTCCATCTCCTGTTTGGTCTTTCAGTCCGTTCTGGTGCCTTGTTAGGTTTTATGCTAATCTATCTGCTTCGTCCTTAATTTTTGCACAGCAGTGTATTTTTTTTTTTTTTTGAAAGAATAGTAGAGATAAAAATTATTCTTGACAAAATGTGACAAATTATACATTTTATTAGATGTAAATTTCCAACTGGGTGAAAAATGTCCGGACCAGGATTCGAACCCGGGACCTCCTGGCTGAAGCCGCCAGTGCTCTGCCATCTGAGCTATCCCGGACGACTCTGGTCGAACTTTTTCACCCAGCTAACCTTGATGATTACAACATCTGGTCTGAAACCTGGTTCAGCTCAACAGAATAAATCTCAGGTAATGAAACTCCAGAAACCGCTGGATACGAAATTACACTACATAAATTTTAACACAATTATTCTAATTGGTAAACAAAGCATATTAGATGTAAATTTCCAACTGGGCGAAAAATGTCCGGACCAGGATTCGAACCCGGGACCTCCTGGCTGAAGCCGCCAGTGCTCTGCCATCTGAGCTATCCCGGACGACTCTGGTCGAACTTTTTCACCCAGCTAACCTTGATGATTACAACATCTGGTCTGAAACCTGGTTCAGCTCAACAGAATAAATCTCAGGTAATGGAACTCCAGAAATCGCTGGATACGAAATTACACTAGATAAATTTTAACACAATTATTCTAATTGGTAAACAAAGCATATTAGATGTAAATTTCCAACTGGGCGAAAAATGTCCGGACCAGGATTCGAACCCGGGACCTCCTGGCTGAAGCCGCCAGTGATCTGCCATCTGAGCTATCCCGGACGACTCTGGTCGAACTTTTTCCCCCAGCTAACCTTGATGATTACAGCATCTGGTCTGAAACCTGGTTCAGTTCAACAGAATAAATCACAGGTAATGGAACTCCAGAAATCGCTGGATACGAAATTACACTAGATAAATTTTAACAATAATTTTTTCGCCCAGTTGGAAATTTACATCTAATATGATTTGTTTACCAATTAGAATAATTGTGTTAAAATTTATCTAGTATACATTTTATTATTAAAAATGATTTTTTTATAAACATGGTCAGTAACTGACAGCAATCCTTTTTTGAAAAACCAATAACTGACACAAAGTGAACCAGTGTCTGACACTTTATTTGCAAAGATTTCAAGGAAAGTTATTTTATAACTCGAGGAATTCATGGTTTAAAAATACGTTAATCCTTATTATAAAAGCAAAATACTTTAATCTTTATTATAAAAAGTGGAATTTAAAATTTGAAAGATTCAAACAATTATAATTTTTAAGTGCTTTATTTTCAATTTAAAGAAAAAAGAAAATAAACATTTGACATCATTTAATATAGTTTTTATTTCAAAAACTGTAGCCTTACAAAATTAATCTTTTTCCCTTAAGAAAACACAATACACATATTAAAATGTAATTAAAAGAAATCTATAAATCACTGTTTCTTTATTTGGCGGTAGTCTGTCTTTATCTTCCTCATTATAGCGATATCATCACAAAAAGGAGTATTACCTATGGGAGTCAAAGACCCATAAAAATGTGCAACAGTTTTTTACCACAGCATTGTCTCTTTTCGATGGCCACGAACAAGAATTTTCCATTATTTCTTCTAGAAATTTTACTGTACAACATTCTTTATTAGTTTTAAACAAACGCCAAACGTAAAACTTATCATAATACACAGTGTTAACATTCTATCTTCGGCTGAATGTGTCATTTTATTTTAGTGTCAGATTTTTCTGTCCTTTATCCAGATCATGTTTTGAATCAAAGTCGGAAGAATCCTCATATACCAGTGTTCTCTCTAGGACATTTTTAAAAAGGCGAAACACTCTTCCCTTTTTAAAATCAGCAAAATGCACCCTGCCCTTTTTAAAAGTAGTGAAATATACCCGTAGCGATTTCTCGTAAAACTTTTCTTCGTTACTACAGTATTTGTAAAACTGTGTGCCCATGAGCTTGTAAAAATGACAGAGTACCCTCATTTCTTCAGGTAAAAGACAAGAAACTATTCATTCATGTTGTAATATAATTGTAATTTTTGTTTAGAATTCTTATTTTATTATTTTTATTTATTATTATTTTTTTTTTACATTTTAGTCTTATTTGAACATTTTGCAACATAGTTGAAAAGAGTTTATGAATTCGGTTTGTCTATCCGTCTGTCCGCCCGCACTCTAACTCGTGTAAATATAGTCCGATTGCCATGAGATCGATATATGTTATTGGGGTTTACTATGGAATTTTCGGTATTCAATATTAAGAATATAGTATTTACGGTTTATTTACTGGGACTCTCAAAAGGATGCCGTTAAATTACGGTCTATAGCGAAAAATTGTTTGCGGTGTATTTTAATGTTATTACACTATTTTAAACATATTGAAATTCATATATACCAATGAAGTATACTACAAGGTTCTTACTATGGAACGTAGTGAGCATAGAATTTTTCGCTCATTTACAGGGACACACAAAAGAATTTGGCTACAGCAGAAAATGAACAATAATTGAACTATTGAAGGCCTACGATCAATAATTGCTGGAAGTGCGTTTTCAGTTGTGGTATGCGTTTTTAAGTTTAATTATTTTTTAAATATTACTCGGTATGTATAAATTCTATAGATTATATACAGGGCTGCACAAAAGTATTCAGCAACATCGTTTATTGGCGGAAATTGCTGAAGTAAAATTTTCAAGTGTGCTATGCGTTTAACTGAACTAACCTTTAGCATACTATGTAGTATAAGGTTAGTTGGGGCAACTGGGACATGATTATGATTTTACAATGTGACTCTGGAGCTTCTGACGATTCAGCTTCAAAAAGCTAATGTTCATTTCAATTAAAGTCTGAACTTCTGTAAATGTGTTCAGTTAGGTTCCCTCTATCAGACAGAAAAGCTCAAAATTACATTTTAATATTTAAAAATATAAAAATATGCATATTTCATCTTTCTTTCCTCATGGGTCCAGTTGCCCAAAAAAATGGAGTAACTGGACCAGGGGGGGTCTATGTTCCACACGCGTTTATATTTTTTCATATCGGATATCAGGTCCTGTTTGAAAAAGTGTAAACAACTTAAAAAAATTTAAACCAGGCAGATCATGTAAATTATATGTCAATAAACAGCGTTGTAAGAGAAACCTTTGCTGTCAGTGTGCCTAAAAAAAGCATTAAAAGTGAAAATATTAGATTTATTTATACCAAAAATATAAAACTTAAGTAAGTACTTATGTACTTTAGTATAGATAATAAGTATAAAAGTCACATCGGTATTTTAAGGAATAAATAGCAAGGTAAATCTCTGAACAAAAGGCTACGTAAGTACTTAAGTACTTTATCTTTATCCAGGTGTCGCATTATATAGGGAAAATTTTATTGTTCCTTAAAGAAAGGTGCGATGAAGATATTATTTTCAAAATAGTGATAGGGACGATAAAAGATTCCCTATAGCATAGCTGCCAACTTTTACGCTTTCCTCTTACCACTAAAATATTATAGTAAATGTTGTCTTATTTAATCGTCGAAATCTTATGATTAAACAAAACGAAAATCTCTATTAAATTTTAGTGGTAGCAAGAAAGCGTAAAAATTGGCAGCTATGCCTATAGAACGAGGCCCCTGTATATAGTACAATTTCAAGGTCCGGCTATCTGGCTTTCAGGGGCAAGGTACTTGCATTCGTAAAATGTTGAAATAATTTAATGACACCAATATTTACAAGAGAATCTATCTGAAAACATGTAAAAGTATATTTTCGCGTACTTAATAAAGGTTAAATTTTAATTATAAAATTCAGGTGCCAATGTGGCAATTAGGAATTGAAATTAAGTGATGCCATAACGGCATCACCGCCTCTCAAGGCGTCAAGAAATTTGGTTTGATACCACTCAATATGCTTTTTTTTTTTATTTCATTACGTTATTTTAATAAGGTATTCTATCATTTTCTTTATTGTGAGCAAAAACCAATGGAGAAATTTACTTCCCGTAGTAAGAGAAACACAAAAAAAAAAAATATTTATAACTATTATTTATATAGTTTTATTATTATTTATAACTATTGGGGTAACTGGATCTAGCATGGCCCAGTTACTCCGGATACATGTCCCAGTTACCCCATTCTTGAAACATTTATGGGGTAACTAGGACACCGGGCTTACATTTAAAACATGAAGTAAATATGTATAGATACCAAACAATATTAATGTAGTTATATGTCTAATCTCTCTATTCTAAAAAAAAGTAACTACCGCTGTCACCGCCGCCGCCGCCGCCGGTTTTGAATTTTTTGTGACCGGAGGTCTTTCTTCGTTAACATTAAGAAAAATAATGCATACAAAAATATGAAAATCGGTAGTATTATACACAAATGTTTGATAAACACGCTGATGCAGACAGATTTCAGATCGAAGAATTATTTAAAGAGATATTTAATGCTAAAGTTGGACAAAATCGTTCCACTAAAAAAGTTTTATAGGAGCAAAAACTGTTCATAGGAATTTAAACATTTTTAGATCATTTTATGCGTTAGAATTTGCCGGAGTGCAGATTGCATTAATTTTTTTATTTTGACTCATTTTTTCAGGTTTTATTTCTATTTTAAATTCAAATTTTCAGCATTTCTAGAGATATTTTTTACAGATTTCAGAAAATTGTACTAATTTAAACTGTTGCCAACTGTATAAAAAGCGCAAGCAATAATGTTTGCTTCAAATTAAAAATTTATTTACACGTGACTATTATAAACAGGAAAAAAACTTTCAAATTAGAATTAAATAATTATGTATAAAAAGCAGGAACTTATTAAAAATTACGTCATAAAAAGTATACACGACACGTGAATTTTAAAAGAGAAAGGATATTGTAAAATAATAAATTCATTAACATGCGTTAGAAGTCTTAGGAGAAATTACGTCATATTTACGTCACATTATAGTTATTACATAAAATGAACACAAAATAATATTGCAAAAAAGTTTAAATTTAGAAATTGCGCTAGACATTTATTTAATATTTTGAGAGGATATTTTCAACTATTTTTGTTAGGAAAGCGCAAATAATATTTCATTGCTAACAAAAGTACTTTCACGCGATTATTTAAAAGAGAAAGAATAGCTTGGTAAAAATTACGTCAGATTAAAAACGATTAATTTAAAATGTCTCATTTAAAAGAACTTTCTTTTCGCTTTGTTAAAAAATACCAGGAGACAAAGACTCTGTTTACTTAATTCCTTTTATATTAGCTTATTTTGAAATGTTGTTACACGTGCCTACGTCATCAAGTTATTTTTATTTCGACGTTTTATTTGTATTTTTATTAATGTTGTACGAATTTATTTGTTCTTTCGTTATTTAAAATAAAAATTATGTCAATTTGTATAATTTGGCGAGTGGTTTGGCGATTTATATAATTTGGCGAAATGGATCGACGGGATAATCAACTAGTACCGCAGCGGATTTGGCGTTAAAATTCCCCAATCAAAGAGAAATGAATAGAAATTCGTTTATAGGGAGATCGCCACTGTTTTTTAAATTATAATTCAATCTTTCGAAATCTTTTTAAAGCCGATCAAATTAGCGTGTATTTAGAGCCTGCGGTGTCTGGACGGGGGTTGGCGAGCGTAGCTCGTAGGGGGCCGAGCCCCCTAGTCTTTAAAAAAAAAGATTTTTTAATAAAAGTACTTACAGTATTTCAATAAAAATCCGAGGAAGTTCAACCATATTGACGTTGTTTTTAAAAAAAGAAACGTAAATTTTTGACAACCTATCACAGCAAAGTGAGAGTTATGATTGAGTTGATACACGTTGTTTTAGGAAGTAGAGATAAAGGGGCATTGCTCACAAAAGCTAAAACTTAAAAAACACCAACAGTTTTTTATAAAATAGCCTATTGCCCAGTTACCTCGTGGTTTCAGTTACCCCAACAAACCTTACGTACAGTCGTGGAAAAAAAAAAAGTAAACACCCCCTACTAACTTCTCAAAAAATTATCGTAGAAGAAAGTTACTGGTACCAAACGATTGGAAATAAAGTCTACTTTTAAATGATATAGATAAAATTTGCTTAAGGGGCCATCTACATATTAAAACGAACCGTAACTTTATTTTTTTCAATAGCAGTACAAAATTCTGACAACATAAATGGACTCTACACCCTTCAATTAGCCTAAAAATAAATTTTTATGCAATTCGTACCATAAGTTTCTGAGAAATTAATTATTTTAAAACGACCGCATTTTAAGGGCTGTATCCAAATTGAAGTTCGGAACTCGATTGTTAACCGAGAGAGTCCCCATCTTGATCAAGGCATCTCAAGAAGTCAATGAAGCCTGCTAGATTACACGACAGCAGAAGAAATTTCAAAATATTTAGTCGCTCCTATTATAGACGGCCCCTTAAACCATCATTTTGCCGTTTTTTAAGCATAATTTGAAAACTACTTGTAAGAAAAATGTGAAATTTTGGATTTCCATAAAGCAGGACTTAATAAATCTAATTCCATCAAAAAAATTGAAGGTTGCAATTCATAATTTTTTCGAGTATTAATTTCATAAATCATAATTCATATCACAAAGTTATAAAAATTGCAAATTCAGCGTATTTATGTTTGGGTATATTAGTATTCTTGCTACACAAAAAAATTAGCACATTAGGAGCATAATTTCTGGAGATATAAATAAAAATATGAAAATGTAATTTAACATTAGAAGCACTAAATTTTGAATGTTTATAATTCGAAAACTTGTCATTCAAATGACTTGAAATTCGGTGTCTGGGCATAGTTAACCGAAAATTTGAAATATCTTGTTAAAATTGGGTATTGTCATTGAAAAAAATGAATTTTGGCTTCGTTTTAATATGTAGATGGCCCCCTAAGCAAATTTTATATACATCATTTAAAAGTAGACTTTATTTACAATTGTTCGGTGCCAGTAACTTTCTTCTACGATAATTTGTTGAGGAGTTAGTAGGGGGTGTTTACTTTTTTTTTCCACGACTGTACATATCTATAGATCATATACAGAGCTGCACAAAAAAATCTTATATTTTCCAGACTATTCATGGTACAGCAGAAATTGTGTTTTCAAATGCATTATGCGTTTACCAAATTGTTCATTTAGACATCATCTTTCACCTTAGTAAACTGAAGTTTTGTTTTAGTGTTCTGAATGTATTGGAAAGTGTTTCATAATCAATGCCGTACGCATGATTTTTCGTTCTTGTTTTACGATTTAGTCTTCTTTCTCTCTGTTTGAAGAGTGGCTCACCACTGCGATCACTGCTTTGGTTATTAGTGTACTTCGATAAACTTCAACTTGCTTACTTGTACTATGTATACTACTTGTACACACGTATAATATTATCCATTTCTTCAATAGAATACTGAAATTCTGTGCAAAATTCAGTAGAGGATTTCAAATTAGATGCTATTATCTCTCTATTCTAAAAAAAAGTAACTCCCGCTGTCACCGCCGCCGCCGCCGCCGCCGGTTTTGAATTTTTTGTGACCGGAGGTCTTTCTTCGTTAATATTAAGAAAAATAATGCATACAAAAATATGAAAATTGGTAGTATTATAGAGAAATGTTTGATAAACACGCTGATGTAGACAGTTTTCAAATCGAAGAATTATTTTAAGAGATATTTAATGCTAAATTTGGACAAAATCGTTCCATTAAAAAAGTTTTATAGGAGCAAAAACTATACATCGGAATTTAATACTTTTTAGATCATTTTATACGTTATAATTTCCCGGTGTGCAGAAATAATTTATTTTTTTAATTTGACTCATTTTTCGAGGTTTCATTTCTATTTTAAATTCAAATTTTCAGCATTTCGAGAGATATTTTTTTACTTATTTCAGAAAATTGTACTAATTTAACCTGTTGCCAAACTGTATAAACAACGGAAACAATAATGTTTGCTTCAAATTAAAAATTTATTTACGCGTGACTATTATAAACAGAAAAGAAAAACTTTCAAATTAGAATTAAATAATTACGTATAAAAAGCAGGAACTTATTGAAAATTACTTCATCTATAATTACATGTGAATTTTAACAGAGAAGGGATATTGTAAAGTAATAAATTCATTAACATGCGTTAGAAGTCTTAAATAGGAGAAATTACATCACATTTACGCCACATTACACTTATTACGTAAAATGAACAAAAAATAATATTGCAAAATAGTAGTTTAAATTTAAAAATAGCGCGAGACATTTACTTGATATTTTGAGATGAACTTTTCAACTTTTTTTTTTTTTTTTTTTTTTTTTTTTTTTTTTTTTTTTTGACAGCGCAAATAATATTTCATTTCTAATAAAAGCATTTTCACGTGAATATTAAAAAGGGAAAGAAAAGTTTCGTGAAAATTACGTCAGGTTAAAAACGATATATTTAAAATGTTTTATTTAAAAGGACTTTCTTTTCGCTTTGTTAAAAAATACCGGGAGACAAAGACTCTGTTTGCTTAATTCATTTTATATTAGATGATTTTGAAATGCCATTGTATCTTTTAACAGCAGCTGATTTTTCCGTAAAATTCCCCAATCAAAGAGAAATGAATAGAAACCCGTTTATAGGGCGATCGCCTTTGTTTTTTTAATTATAATTCAATCTTCCAAAAAAATTCAATTAAAGCCGATCAAATTAGCGTGCTTTTAGAGACTGCAGTGTCTGAACGGGGGGTTGGCGAGCGTAACTCGTAGGGGGCCGAGCCCCCTAGTTTTACTTTAAAAAAGCAAAATTGATTAAAACATATTCTGACTATAAAAATTAAAATCAAAAGAAACTTAATTTTTAAAATGAGTTTTAATGATTGCTTGAATAAAGTCTTATTCAATTTGTTTTTTCACTGTAAGCTGATATTTAACTAAATAGTATTCAGTTTTTTTTTTTATTTATTTACTATTTATAATTGATATCATCACTGCAAATTGAAATGTCTGAAATTCAGACACTCTGAAACGGAGTGTTCAATTTTCAGACATTTTAAAATGTCTGAATTTTTTCAGACACTTCAAACGTCTTAATTGCAACCATTTTTTTTAAGCATTATACGCAGCCATGTTTGACCACGTTGAATCTTAGAAAAAATTTTGACCATGGTCCTGCCCCCTCCACCCCCATACAGTGCGATTTTAGGGGCTCTGAAAGTTGGTATGCAATTTTCTTAAAGCTGATAATTTAAATATTTTTCAACCATGTACATTATAATCAGTATTTTGAACTTCTAGGGTAGAATACGATTTAAAAAAAAAATCAAAATGCAATAAAACCTCTCAATAGGGGTTTCAAGAGAATTTATCCATCATTCGTTGCCAAGGTGCATGTGATTGAGAGGTTTTACTGTACTTAGATTTTATTTTTATTTTTTTTTTAGTTTTTTTTTTTTTTTTTTTTTTTTTTTTTTTAGTTTTTAATCTTAGTCGGCCTTAAATGTTCAAGATTTTTATTATAATCGGCCCGCTATCGAAAAAATTAAAAATATAAACTTTACAATAATTGCATATCTAATTCGGGGGCCCTAAAATTGTAGGGAGGGTGTAGGGACACTGCCCAGTTTGCTCATGCTTCAATCAAATCCTTCTTCTGTAAAAAATCCAACCCTGCATTATGTTCGCTAAATAGAGATGTCTGGTATTCGGAAGTGTTAGTTATGGAGACTAATGGACATTCCCTAATACCGGACAGCTCTATTTAACAAAAACTTTTTAAAAGCAAAACGCATGCACATTTGTTTATTTTTACCTAAAAAAAAAAACAGACATGTCTGATTCATTGGTCGGCACCAAAATCCTCTCTGTAAAAAATAATAGTTGATTCTTATAGATTTTAATCTTCTAAATAAAAATATGGTAACGAAATTACTGTATCATGTACCATATTTTTTGGTAGGAGAGTTTTGCTTTTAAATTTAAAATTAAGATATTTTATATCTTACTAAAACATGAGTGAAAATTTTTTAAACCATAAAATATAGATAATAATAGGTAAATTACCTGCAAATAAATGTATAAATATGATTACCAGATTTACAGCGGCATAAGGAATGAAAATATATTAGTGGATAGCAAATAATAAATTTGGACACGAAAAAGGGAGGGGGGATAAAAAAAATGCTTTACACAAGTATCAACAAATAAAATTTCCATGCTATATTTTGTCACTTTGATATACAAGACAGTCAAAACATTTCTTTCATGATTTCAATTTTATCTAGCATTGCAAATTAATATAATAATCCTTCCATGTTTGTTATTATTATAAAACTGTTTCTCGAAAAAATGGTACATGCTGGAGCATTTTCAATAACATATTTAGACACTTTACATATTTAGTTTGCAGGGAAAAAAATTTTAATTTTTTTACCGACCAGTGATTATCGAACAAATTCCACAGTCCCATAGTGTCCACTATTGAAGGCAGGGCCTTTACGGTATTCGGATAAATATATATTTTTTGTTTCTAATTTTATCCTGTTCTAAAAGTTCGAAATATTCATTATAAACAGAGCAATGTCGAAAGAGATTTAAAATATCAGCTTTACAAAATTGCACAAAAATCCCCCCCCCCCTTTCAGAATAAAAAGAAAATTCATATCATTTAAAAAACTAGTTGGATGTGCCAATCCCAAAACTTTCTTCTATCTTATATATCTTAATATTTCAAAACCTAGTTACACATGTTAATACTTCAATATTATTAGTTCAATACTAAACCAACTTTGATTTTCATCTTAAATTTCTGCTCAAGTCAATTAAACGGGCTAAAAACGAGTTAATCTATATCATGATATTTGTTAAAATTATTAATTTTTCCTTATTCTGTCGTTATCAGCTGTTTGTGAATAGCCGGCAGAGCAGGAAGCGAGTTCCCGCCGCTGCATGAGCCGCCGATGCACAATAGAACTACGAAAAATCAAGAAAAGTATACAAAAATCGCTAGCACGGAGCCCATTTACCGCGCAATATTTCCAAATTCAAGGAGAACCTGTTGTGCAAAGCCAAAAACAAGCACAAACATTTTGGTTCAATTGTATGCATAATTTTATACGCTGTTCGATGGTACAATAATGAAAATGGCACAGAGATCGGAATTATAGCGCCCCTTCTTTCGGAATTTTTTCAAGTTCAGGGAGGACTTGTTTGCCATAGCCAGAAACATGCGCAAAAAATTTGGTTCAATTATATGGATAACTTCATACACTTTTCGATGGTACAATAATGAAAATGGTACAGACATCGCAATTATAGTGCCCCCTTCCGGCAGAATTTTTCCAAATTCAGGGAGGACCTTCGTGACATGACCAAAAATAAACACATAAAATTTGGTTCAATTCTATGCATAACTTCATACACTTTTTGGCGGTACAATATTCAAAATGGCACAAAAATTGTACAAAAATCGCTATTACAGCGCCCTCTACGAGCGATTTTTTTATGATTTAAGGGAGGACCTCCTTGCCATAGCCAAGAACTTAAAATTTTTTTTGGTTCAATTCTATGCATAACTTCATACACTTTTGGACGGTACAATATTCAAAATCGCACAAAAATCGCTATTACAGCGCCCCCTACCGGCGATTTTTTTCCAAATTCAGGGAGGACCTGCTTGCCATAGCCAAAAACTTAAAATAAAAATTTGGTTTAATTCTATGCATAACTTCATACACTTTTGGACGGTACAATATTCAAAATCGCACAAAAATCGCTATTACAGCGGCCCCTACCGGCGAATTTTTTTCAAATTCAGAGAGGACCTGCTTGCCATAGCCAAAAACTTAAAATAAAAATTTGGTTCAATTCTATGCATAACTTCATACACTTTTCGATGGTACAATATTCAAAATCGCATAAAAAACGCATTTACAGCGCCCCCTACCGGCGAATTTTTTCCAAATTCAGGGAGGACCTGCTTGTCATATCCAAAAAACTTAAACTAAAAATTTGGTTTAATTCTATGCATAACTCCATACACTTTTGGATGGTACAATACTCAAAATCGCACAAAAATTGTTATATCAGCGCCCCCTACCGGCGAATTTTTTCCAAATTCCGGGAGGACCTGCTTGCCATAGCCAAAAACTTATAATAAAATTTTGGTTTAATTCTATACATAACTTCATACACTTTTTGATGGTACAATGGTGACAGACAGACGGACAGACGGACGGACGGACAGACGAAACACAGACAGACAGACATTTTCTATAAACATGTTTTTGGAATCTCTGACCCCTAAAACATGCAAATCCGTCGAAAACCGGAAGTCGAAAAAAATTTCGATTACAATACTTTCTTCTATTGAAGATAGAAGAAAGTAATAAATTCTTCTTTTAAATTTATATTGCGACATAGACAAGTTTTTTATACATCAGATGAGAATCTCAAGAGCTATTTATTTAATAATAAATAAAAAATAAATAAATATTCTATTTTAAATAACATGCAGAAAAAATTACTTCTAATTTCTAAACTTCTTTTGTCTTAAACATACATTTTAATATCTAATTGTCATTTTTTTTTAAATATTTCATGTAAGTGATGATAAATAAAATGATAAAAACCGCAATTTTAATCAAAACTAGTTATGAAAGTAAATGTATATAACTCTAGCTTTTTAAATTTCAAATTTATTTTTTGCTAAAAATAATTAAGAATCAATATTAAAATTGATTTCAAATGAAATATATATGTATATCTTTAAGGATTTTTAAGTTACAGTAACATGCATAATTACATGAATGTAAGAAAATATATTTCTAGAATTAGCTGTTTTTTCGCTAACAGATTCCAACCTAACTTATATTTCATGCAATATTTTATGTAGTACTATAAACAAAATATCAAAACCACTTACTGTTATCGATATCCTTGACTTGATTTAAAAGATCTCTCATAGTGAATGAGTAACAAAATACTTGCATCTTTTTAAAAGAAACCCCTTCATATATCCTACTAGTTGTGTTAAAATAATGAAAATTTTCCATTCTTAAAACACAACCCGTGGGACTAGTTTGTAAATCTGGAGCTAGTTCTTATTCACAAAGTTTTGACGAGATGAATAACCCTATATTATCGATGAAAAGCAATAAAAAGTAATACTATTTCTGTTGCGCGCTCTTTGTAGAATTCTTGGATGTAATTTTCAAGTGTTTCTTTTCCGTTGTTATATCAATATCTGAAACACATATGATTCACGCAGAAATCCAAAATGCAAGAAACTTCTAAATATAACACTTCCAGAAATGACGCAGCCACTGTAGAATTATAATGACAAAACTTTTCACAGTAAAAAATAGGATCGGTTAAAGATGTGAACTGTTGGAAAACGTTTAAATTTGAAAGCGACATTGGACTCAGAACTCGAATTCGGCTGACAAAGGAAAAACAGATTGAGTCAGCATTACGTCAGTCATTACGTCAGCATACGGTTTACAGTATGATAAGTTCATTAAAACTTTTTTATTAGCGAGAAATGGAACGTTGTATAAGAAGAAATCAGAAGCATTTTACGTTCTTTATTTGGCATTTTTCGTAATGCTTACACTTATAAATTATATGAATATAATTATTACAGTTTTTATACTTTCAGGCAGAGGGTGAAAAACATATGATAAATTTAAAAAATCGTCATAACGCTTCTAAATAATACATTTATTATGCATAATCACAGACAGGAGGGCGGTTGCAGGCCATTTCCCTTCTCTGTATTTTGAAATTTACTGAATTAAATTGTCTTTATATTTAAAAATAATAATAAAATTTATTCTTCCAAATTATTACATAATTAAAGACTAAGACAAAAAGGAACTAATAAATTTTTGTAAGAGAAACACCCCCCCCCCCCCTCCCTTCCTAAACCACTAATAGAAATAAATTTTTAATTATTTCCTTTTGACGTTCATATATTTTAATTTATCTTAAATTGGAAGATAAGGGGTGTTCATAAGGGCAATACCCTCCACCAGAAGGAAAGAAATGTTCTGCATTTTGAAAAATGCTGTTAGAAATTTATTTTTGAATATTTAATAGTTCTTAGTTCTTAATTTTTTTTATATTTCTTTTATATAAAAATTCTTGTACGAGGTGTTCTGACAAAAGATTCTTTTGTTTAACTTATTTCATGTTTATATTTTGCATGTTAGTTAGGCGAACTAGGCAGGGGACTCCAGGCACATCTGTTCAACCTTTCCCCTCCATACATTTTTTTCTGAGAGCAATCATATCTCTTTGCATTTAGGGGGCGGCCTTTACGTATACAGATGAGTGAGAGTAGTTTTTGAGAAACTTTATATTTTGTGAAAAGTTTCTTTAGCTTGTACTTTTGCACCAAACATAATTTAGTTCGAAAGTTAGTAAACGGGCATTTACAATTTTGGCAGACGTCCTCATGGTCAAATCAAGCTGCTTATTTTTTACGCTAATACCAAATTTAGTAAATGGCAATGCATTCCATACATTCGAAAACATTTTCTGATGGTGCTGCCAGATATATTGCGATACAATTGCATATTAGGACACCAGAAGCGAAGGGGTATAAGTCACAAAATTGAAAAAACTGAGATAAGTACACAGGCTATCTGGAAATATTGCTATTTGTTTTATGATTGCTCTCAGAAAAAAAAAATGTAGGGATGGGAAACGTTGGACAGATGTGCCTGGAGTCCCTTGCCTAATTCGCGAAACTAAAACGCAAAATATAAGAGATTTTCCAATTATCTTTTACGTTCTAGAGGTCAACTACTCAAGCTCTATAAATTACTTAACCTCCTTAATCTCTACTTAAAATTTAAAAAATATATTGTACTCCACTTTTCTTCCACAGTTATTGAAATAAGAGTTCAAAGACCGCTATGAAATTGGGAACAGTTTCATATTTTAAGTCAGACACATACTATTGATGTTCATCTTTAAATTCAATTTACTCCAAATCTAAAGTTTGTCACTTGTATCCCTTGGCCTCTGGGGTCCTCATATACAATCATCGTTTCATCATATATACAGTATGATACAATTGTATTACATTCAGACATATAAGTGTCTGAATTTCTACATGTCTTAATTTCAGACACATGATCATTATTCAGACATTTTTCTCAGTTCATTTATACCATGATCACAGTAAGACACTTAAGTGCCTTAAATTTAGACACTTATGATGTCTGAAATTTCATATTCAGACGTTTAAGTGTCTGAATTTCTTTTTCAGTCACATATGTGTCTGAATTTAAGACGCCTCTATTTGCAGTGATACTACAAATGCATGTGCCCTTTTTTTCACTTTTGAAATTGTTAGTAATGCTGATATCCAATAACTAAGAATTATGTACCAATAATGGACATTTGGTGCACACTGGTAGAGCAATTTAAATTTTAATAGTATTTACTACAAAATAAATTTAAATTATTTTTTTGTGTTTATGAACAGTTCAAATAATAGATTGTAACTTTCTTAATATAATCAACTACTGATACCTCTTTCAGAGACTGGTGAAATGAATTTCCAGGAACCAATAACTGCGGCAGCCCGTCATTAAGCTAAATTAAATAATTATAACCTGAAAAAAAATCATGGCCCTAATGTATCATATGCATCTTTTTAACTAATTACTACAAGTACAGTTTTAAGAAAAAGTTTAGGATAGTTGCATTACAAATATAGTTAAAAAACACTACATTAATTTTAGAAATAAGATGATTTCTTCAAAATGGCCCTTTTTGTGTTCTCAAAAGTTTTTTTTCCTCATTGAGTATATTCTTGACCCTCTAGTGGTGAAAAAATTGACTGACTAATAAAAATAAAATAAATATAATTGCCTAAGTTACCACTAGATGACATTACATGGCAGAATTTTACAAGAAAATGCTTAGTTATATTTTTGCTGAAGTGTCAGTTACTAGTTTTTGCCAATAACTAGGGGTTCAACCTATATTTATTCTTTATTTATTAATTTGACTGGCTTTTAGGACTTTCGCTTTTATATGAACATGCTCTTCTTCAGTCATAAATTTAAATATTACGTTATCCAATTACTTTTATGAAAATTAAAGCACGTATGGACAGATAGAGAAATAAACAAGCAGATAGACTAATGAACTGAACTTATGGTCAGTTTTTCAAATAACACAGTATAATTTTATTCAGTTTTAAAATGTATAATACCATAAAATTTTACTAAAAACGTTAATTTTGAATAGGTGGTAATGTATTCGCATCATCTGTTGCGGATAGATGAATAAAAATTTTTTAGAGATTCGGGAACAATTTGCCCATTAGGCAATGTTTTAAATCTACTGCTGTATTGTATTTAAATTTTTACGATACCATTTTTGCAATTTATAGTTTAATTTTTATGATAATTTGAAAGCGAATGGACAAACAGGCATGTGAGAGCATAAATAATTTTCATTTATATTGAAAAACATTGAAGAATGATTTTCCACTATTCTTTCATTTAATGATTTGCATCATATTTCTTTTAAAATAAATGCTTATGAAAAGTATTTATTAGTTGAAGACAGCTTATAATATAACTCTCTAATTTTTAACTGACAACGTATTACAGAAAATGAAATAATTTAATACGTAGACTTCAAAGATTAAATTGATTTTGAATGTCTAAGTTCGACATGATTTTTGCTAGAATATCCCTAAATTTGTCAAATATGCCCTTAACCATAAAATTCACCATTTTCTTATTAATAATAAATATATATCAATGAAGAATATTATTCACTCAGAGACAGTTTCTAAAACATTTATCTAATTTTTAATTGGACACTTACAGTGCGTATCAAAAGTTTAAGCACAACATAAAATTTCAAAATAAAATTTTATTATCGACTGATCCTTTTTCCATAACCTACAAATCTTAGTTTTAAAAGGATATTTAACAGATTTATGCTTTAAAATTTATCTCAAATAATAGAATTTATCAAAAGAACAAAAATGAGTGTGTCAAAAGTTTAAGCACCGTAGTTCTTTAGTCTTTAGTAGAACAAGAATTTGAAAAAAATTAATACTTGATTATTGCTCCATTCTGCTGAATTGCTTTAAATATACGGCCTTCCATCAATAAAATGAGGTTCTGTATTGTTTCTGATTCAAAGTTAAACCCCGCTCTCTCAATGGCATCTTTCAAATCTTTAACTGAAAAATACTGCTTTCCATTTAGATAAACTGCATGAATGAGAATATCCCACATATTCTCTACAGGGTTTACACGGGGGTCTACAGGGCTGATTGCCGGCCATTTCAAAACAGATACTTTTTTCGAATTATGCCACGTTGAAGTTGAGTTTAAGGTATGGATCGAAGCATTATCATGTTGAAATAACCATTTTTCGCCGCCCAAAACCTCGGCCACAGGGAGTAAATTATTGGCAAGTGTCTCTTGATAGTTTTCAGAGTTTTCACTACCACTGATTTATGATAGAGATGTCTGACCATTGAAAGAAATAGCCCCCCTTACCATTACACAACCACCACCATGTTGTCAGCTAAATATACTCCTATGTTCTTTGCGGAAGTCATACCAATAGTACTTAAACCCATGAGGGACATCGAGGTTTCATTTTTTTCATCACTGAATATGACATTCAGCCACTTATCACCAAATGACATATGCTCTTTGGCCCACAGTAACCTAGCTTCTTTATGGTGTCGTTTCAGACATGGTAACCGAGCCATTTTACGATTTTTGATGTATTTCGATTCCAAAACTCTTCTATGAACAGTTTTATTACCAAGTTAACCAACTGCATGTGTTATTTACAAAAGAGAGTAATTACCAGTTGAGGCCAAGTTTCTGATGCGGCGGTCTTCGCGAAAAGTAGTCACTGGGGGGCCTTCATTAACGGAATTTTCGTTTGAAATCATTACCACGAGCCAAAACTTTATGAATACCTCGTTTTGACCTTTTTAATGCACTTGCAATTTCAGAAACAGACTTAAGTTTTGCTCTCATATTCCAGATATTTATCACCTCCTCCTCTGAAAATTCTTTCGCCTTAAGCATTTTGTACTAACTCAAAAACAACAACTGACTGCTTCTTATACACCCAGAAATCGTTTGCGTGCGTAATCGCTTACATCAGTTGATAAAATTTGCATAAAAATGATTTTGTGCTTAACTTTTGACGCAATTATTTTTGTTCTATTCTTAAACTCTGTCAGAGTTGTGAAACCCAGCGGACAAACTGAAATGCCTAGAATGGACCTTTTTCTTTAATTCACAGTCTGCCGTCGAACTTTAGGTAACACAACTGGCAACGGGACGAGGCCGAGGATCGTGAGAGCCGATGCAGAAGAAGTTGAAAAGGAATGGAAGGCGGAAGAGTTTTTGTGTAGTTCTGACTTATTGTTTTCATTTAAATGTTTTTAGAGTATTAAAAGAGTTGAGTTTTATTCTGTGTGGTTTTTAAGATTATACGAGTGGTGTGAATTTATTCAATGGCTCCCTATTTGAAATGATACTTGGCTACGAGTTTAATGGATAAAGAAGCTACGTATCACAGAAACATTACTGGCGTCTGCAAAGGTGAGAATAATGTGGAACTTCCCATTATAACTATTTAAACTAACTAATTCAAGAAATATATATACAATATTATTCATCAACATGAATTTTATAAATTAATACACAAAAAAAAAACCCAATAATTTCCAAAAATACAAATTAAAAAACTAAATTACAGTTTAACCTTCATCAAAAGTCAATCTTGACATAGAATCTGCATTTAAATGTCTAGAACATTTACGATAAGTTATAGTTAAATTGTATCTCTGCAATGCCAGAGACCAACGAGCCAATTTTGCTCCATGCGGCACGCTGCTCGTAAGAAAAGTGAGTGGATTGTGATTCGAAATGACCTCAATCTCTGCACCGAATATCCAAGTGTCAAACCTCTTCAAAGCCTCGATAACACCGTATGCTTCTCTCTCTATAGTAGCCCAACGCACCTGGGTATCTGTAAGTTTCTTATTAAAAAATGCAATAGGTCTCTCTTGTGCCTGATCATCCATCTGAGCAAGGTAAGCTCCGATAGAATTAGCGGAAGCGTCAGTATACAACTGAAACGGTCGATCGAGTTTAAAGGTAAACATTGACGACATTTGTGAAAATTTTTCCTTTAACTGGCTGAATGCATTTTCAGCGTCTGTATCCCATGGAATCACGTTTGCCACTCTTTTTCGTGTAAGATTAGTCAAAGGTAAAACCAATGCCGAGAAATTTGAAATATAATCCCGGTAATAGCTAGCTTAGACCCAGCAAACTTCGAAACTCTTTCTTTGTAGTAGGTCTAGAGATTTTCTGTATAGTTTCTACCTTCAATGGGTCGGTCGAATGTTTTCCTGATCCGATCACATGCCCCAAAAATTTTACTTCATTTCTACCAAAATTACACTCTCTCAAATTTACAGTCAATCCTGCGTCTCTAATACACTGAAATACTTGTCGAAGATGTTCCAAGTGTTCTTCCCATGTTTGAGAAAATATAGCAACGTCGTCTATATATGACGTACAATATTTTTTATGTCGTTGAAACAACCCATCCATAGATTTCTGAAATGTACTTCCGGCATTTTTCAAACCAAATGGCATCACTCTCCATTGATCATGTCCTGAATGTGTGACAAAAGCTGTAAAGGTTTCGATTCCTCCACCATTGGAATCTATCAGTATCCCTTCGTTAAATCTAAAATTGTAATAAAATTCGCCTGTCCAATTTCATATAACAAATCCTTCGCAATTTTCATTGGATACACATCCGGTATGGTAAAACCATTCAAGTGTCTAAAATCTACACATAACCTAACAGTTCCATCCTTCTTTGCCACACATACAACTGGATGTACCCACTCGCTATTGATATGTTCAATCAATCCCTAATCAAGTAATTCTCGAATCTGGCGATCCACTTCATCCTGCAAAGTTATAGGAATTCTATATGGCGATAACTTCTTCGGGACACCATCAGCCGTAACTCGAACGGCATGCCCATCCACTTTTGCCAATCCAGGTAATTTGCTAAACAAATCATGATAATTTCCTAAAATCGTAATAATTTCCTGTTTCTGAACATCACTCAACGATTCGTGTTCATCCATAATAATTCTCTGTATATCCTTCATTTCCTGTTCCTTCGTCTTCACTGGAACACGATAATTCCCACTACTGGAGACTTTTCCATCTGGAACACAGTACAAATCTCCAAAATTAGAGTCTTCTTCAAATATCAAACCTATACGTTGAACCCTTGCAATAAAATGTGTGGTATAATTATGATTTTACGCTTCATTGTGACAAGAGTCACGAATGAGCTTCTTTAGGGGAAAAGTTGTCAGAGTTGTGAAACCCAGCTCACAAACTGAGATGCCTAGAATGGACCTTTTTCTTTAATTCACAGTCTGCCGTCGAACTTTGGGTAACACAACTGGCAACGGGGCGAGACCGAGGATCGTGAGAGCCGATGCAGAAGAGGTTGGAAAGAAATGGAAGGTGGAAGAGTTTTTGTAGAGTTCTGACTTATTGTTTTCATTTAAATGTTTTTAGAGTATTAAAAGTGTTGAGTTTTATTCTGTGTGGTTTTCAAGATTATACGAGTGGTGTGAATTTATTCAATGGCTCCCTATTTGAAATGATACTCGGCTACGAGATTAATGAATAAAGAAGCTACGTATCACAAAAATATTACTAACTCCATGGCTTGAAATAAAATTTAAAAGATAATTTTATTGAATATGGTGTTAAAACTGCTATTATTAACATATTCAAAACAGGTATTGAAATAAAGTTAATATTTAAAGTTTTATTTTAAAATTGTTATTGTGCTTAAACTATACGCACTGTATTACATATAACCTTAACTAACATACATATTTCAAAGTTCAAACATAGATTTGGAATATCTAAGTCCGACGTTCCTTAAATTTTTTAAATATCTTTTTTAATAACTATGGCATTAATTTTCTATTTCTAATAAATATTATATTGATAAAGTATATTGCTTACTTGGGAACAGTTTCTAAAATATGTGTTTTATTCTTAGCTGACAAATTACATATTATACAAACTATTCATTTGTATATCTAACCAAAGTATTTAATCTGCACATTTCATATTTTAAACAAATCTGAAATATCCAAGTCGAATGTGCTCTTTAACGGAGTTTAAAAATTATTCATGAATTTTCACCAAATTGATACCTGGAGAATACCTCTACGTTTGCATTGATATAGTTGTATCACTTAACTTGAAGTTTTTTGAAGCGGACGTACCCGGTATCAAGATTTCGACTTGAGCAAGTTTCTGAAACTCACTTAACTTTTGAGACTCTCTTAACTATGTGTTGAGAGGAAATCTGCCTGCTGAACTCTTTTTCTTATTTGAAACTGTTCTTAAAATTAGAGTTGAGTTTTACAAATAATTATTCAGCTTTTTCGAGTGATCTTTTGAATCATTTATTTAACTAACACGCCGCAAAGAATAAAAACAATAATAAACTATGTATAGTTCGAAGTTGTAGTTACAAATTTAACAGAAATTAAGTTTCTTAAAACTTTTGGCATTGAGAACAGGTGAAGCCTAATTCCAGGTTCCCCGTTTCAAAAAAGTTAAGTGACTAAAAATTAAGTGACTCAACTACCTCAATGCGAATGTTAGTATAAGGTAGTGTGAGCAACTAGATATTACAACTGCTCAATAACTATAAATTGAAAATTTCAGATTTTGTTCATATATAAAAATTCATTTGAAGAGCCCAGAACCTAAATTTTGAGCCCTTCATTAAAGATTATTTTTAATACTAGGGGGCTCGGCCCCCTACGAGCTACGCTCGCCAATCCCCGTCCAGACACCGCAGACTCTAAATGCACGCTAATTTGATAGACTTTAAAAAGATTTCGAAAGATTGAATTATAATTTAAAAAACAGTGGCGATCTCTCTATAAACGGATTTCTATTCATTTCTCTTTGATTGGGCAATTTTAACGCCAAATCCGTTGCGGTACTACTTGATTATCCCGTCCACCAATTTCGCCAAATTATATAAATCGCCAAACCACTCGCCAAATTATACAAATTGACATAATTTTTATTTTAAATAACGAAAAAACAAATAAATTAGCACAACATTAATAAAAATACAAATAAAACGTCGAAATAAAAATAACTTGATGACGTAGACACGTGTAACAACATTTCAAAATAAGCTAATATAAAAGGAATTAAGTAAACAGAGTCTTTGTATCCTGGTATTTTTTAACAAAGTGAAAAGAAAGTTCTTTTAAATGAGACATTTTAAATTAATCGTTTTTAATCTGACGTAATTTTGACCAAACCATTCTTTCTCTTTTTAATATTCACGTGAAAATACTTGTGTTAGAAATTAAATATTATTTGCGCTTTCCTAACAAAAATAGTTGAAAAGTATCCTCTTAAAATATCAAATAAATGTCTAGCGCAATTTCTAAATTTAAACCGTTTTGCAATATTATTTTGTGTTCATTTTATGTAATAACTGTAATGTGACGTAAATATGACGTAATTTCTCCTATTTAAGACTTCTAACGCATGTTAATAAATTTATTGCTTTACAAACTCCTTTCTCTCTTAAAATTCACGTGTAATTATAGTTTTTATGACGTAATTTTTAATAAGTTCCCGCTTTTTGTACATAATTATTTAATTCTAATTACAAATGTTTTTTTTCTGTTTATAATAGTCACGTGTAAATAAATTTTTAATTTATTTACACGTATAAATAATTTTTTTTAAAGCAAACATTATTGCTTCCGCTGTTTATACAGTTGGCAACAGTTTAAATTAATATCACTTTCTAAAATCTGTAAAAAATATCTCTAGAAATGCTGAAAATTTGAATTTAAAATAGAAATAAAACCTCAAAAAATGAGTCAAAATAAAAAAATTAATGCAATCTGCACTCCGGCAAATTCTAACGCATAAAATGATCTAAAAATGATTACACTGCCATGTACAGTTTTTGCTGCTATAAAACTTTTTTAGTGGAACGATTTTGTCCAACTTTAGCATTAAATGTCTCTTAAAATAATTCTTCGATTTGAAAACTGTCTGCTTCAGCGTGTTTATCAAACATTTCTGTATAAAACCACCGATTTTCATATTTTTGTATGCATTATTTTTCTTAATATTAACGAAGAAAGACCTCCAGTCACAAAAAATTCAAAACCGGCGGCGGCGGCGGCGGCGGTGACAGCGGTAGTTACTTCTTTTTAGAATAGAGAGATATTCAACTACTTCATTTTGTCCATCAATTTAACATAAATAAACGTATTTTTTTTATTCCGTTCGAAACAGATAGTCCCTCATATGAACCGCGTCACTTTGGTGTTTGACAGTGAGAAAAGAGGTATTTGAGGAAGAAGTTTACAGTTAAATTTCTGCCAAACATAATATTGCTTATCACATCCAAAACGTGTAATTTTTTTAATTATTATTTTAAATGAATAATATATGATTGTGTGTATTTTGAGACTTCGAAGTTTGATTTTTAGCAAAAACTTTTTTTGGTCTTTAGAGGTGTTTTTTTTTTCTTCTAACTATGCGACCGTTGTAATTTGTTTGCTAGTTTTAATCTTTTGTACATAAACATTTCTTTTTACTCTTGAAAAAGCTTATATAATGATTTTTGTATAAGTCATTTTAATATATCTTTTATTACTTCTCAAATGACTTTTCTCTTGCTTCTGAAACTCAGAATTCTTTTTCTTCCTCTTCCAGTTTAAATTGCAATTCCATTCTTCCATACGCTTATGAATGTTTTGCCACCAATAATGTCCAAAAATACCTATTATGAGTGTTTATTTTTTAACAAGAAAGTGAACATTGAGTGAACATTTGAACTTTTGAAGTGAGCTTTTAACAAGAGTGTTAAACGTCTTGACAAGAGTGTAACAAGAGTTGTAACAAGAGTGTTAAAAGTGAACTTTTAACAAGAGTGTTAAACGTGATATGAGTGTAACAAGAATTGTAACAAGAGTGTTAAAAGTAAACGTTTAACAAGAAAGTGGACAAAAGCGTTTGCTTTGCCCCGTAAGACTTGTTAAATGAAAAAAATCCCTGCCGGCTCGGCCTACAGGCGGAGGCAGATTTCGAAGTTAAGTACTAATTTCACCAACAAAAAGTAAATCAAGATTACAGATAAACCCAGTTTAACAATTTTATCTGGCCGCTTTTGACGAGTTTTCAATTTCTTTTTTTCCGTAAGGTCTGGTTTTTATCAGAATCGTGTTAATACGATATTTTTTTCTCCAACCCCTATTTGACCCAATCGCGCCCGTCGGCCTAATTTTTCGGAGTTTTCGTGGTTTTCTTCGAACCTTGGATTTCCAAACGTTAATACGGGTTAGGTTCCCTTAGAAAGACCCTCACGAAGGGCACTCCCCCCCCCCTTAGGGCCCATATCCCTCGTGTTGATAATTGGCCGTCATAAACACAAACCAAACCAACCCCTATTTGTGTTTCATTTGTTTCTTCTGTAAGAGTTGGTCCTATCAAAAACTTGTCAATATAAAAGTTGCAGATAATATTAAGAAGATTTATAAAAAGTTTAATTGTGAATTGACGAAGTTATGATTTTTTTTCAGTAAAAGTTGGTCCTATCAAAAACTTGTCAATATAAAAGTTGTAGATAGTATTAAGAAAATTTATAATGAGTTTAAGTGAATTTGATACCTTGAAAATTGACGTTGTGAATTTTTTTCTCCCCAAAACCCCATTGTTTTCGTCCCTTGAGCCCATTTTTAATTTTATGAAATATCTGTCATGCTTAAACTTTTTTCACTTTTTCTAGAAGTAATAGTAACTTTAAGCTGATTTGATATGTATTATAATTAAGAAGTTATGGGTTTTTTTCTGTTTTTACGAAAACTATCCCCATTTCCTCCACCTTGGTCCGATTTTGCTCATTAAGAATTTGACCGAGATTTTCTGCCCCTTGATTTTATGTACCAGTTTGGAAGAGATTTGTGCAGAATTATGGAAGTTATCGTGTCCATAAAAAAGTTATATGTATATATATATAGATATAGATAGATAGATAGATAAAGTTCTGAACTGGGGATGGTTTGGGGTTCTATGGGTCATGATCGGCGAAGAGCTGCAAAAAAGTTTCAGAAATTCCAACTTACGGGAGAATGTAATAGGTGGTATTTTTTACGAAATCTACCTAAAGTGGCAGAAATGGAACTACTTCTTTTTTTCAGAAAATCCTTCAGTTGATTTGCCGCTGTTTGGTCCTTTTCCTCTTTATAAAAATTGATCAAAAATGTATCTGATTCACTGTCAGACAATTTTTAGACAACTGGCATAACATATAACCACATAACCAACTATCTAACATTTCGTAATTTAGACAGATTTGGCATATCTAAGTCTTTTGGCGGAGTTTGGGTATTCTACCCTAATTTTTTCAAATATCCCTTGATGATCACAAAGGGCAACCAAATAATTGATTTGTCATTGTTCATCCTTTATAATACTTGCACGATTTTTCTCACTGTAACGAATATTTATCGAAAAAGCATCTTATTCACTTGTAGACAGTTTCTAAAACATTTGTTTAATTTTTAATTGCAACTTATAACACATAACCAAATTAGATAACATGCACATTTTAAAATTTAGACAGATTTGGCTGTCCAACATGCTTTTGCCGGAGTTTGAGATTGCCTAATTTTTTAAGTATCCCCTTAATGACCAGAGGACAATCATACAATTGACATTTTAATGTTTGATCCTTTTCAATATTTGCATAATTTTTCTCTATGTAATGAATATTTATTGAAAACTTATCTTATTCACTGGCAGACAGTTTCTAAAACATTTGTTTAATTTTTAACAGACAACTTATAACGCATGTCCAAACTATCTGATATACACATTTCAAAGTTCAGACAGAATTGGCATATCTGAATTCAATGAACTTTATGACGGAGTTTGAAGATCCCTAAATTGTCACATACTCCCTTAACAATTACGAAAGAAAATCATAGAATTCACTTGTCCTTGTTTAATCCTTTTAAATATTTGTATTATTTTTCTATTTATAACAAATATTTTTCGATAAAGTATATTATTTATTATGAGAACATTTTAAAAATATAGTTAATACTTAATAGGTTGTCAATTAAGAATTAATCAAACTATCTAACATGTGCTTTTCAAAGTTTAAATAGATTTGACAGATCCGATTCCAACGTGCTTTTTGACGTATTTTGAGAATCCCTAAATTTGTCAAAAATCTCCTTAATGGCCGTAGAGGAAAATCATATAATTCACTTGTCACTGTTTGTCCTTTTAAATATTTGCATTAATTTTCTACTTATAATAAATATTTATCTATAAAGTATATTATTTATGAAGCTACCTTTTCTAAAATATATGTTTATGCGTAATAAATTGTCAGTTAAAAATTAATCAAACTATCTAACATACAAATTTCAAAGTTGAAACAGTTTTGTCATCTCGAAGTCCAACGTGCTGTTTGACGGAGTTTGGGTATCCTTAAATTAGTCAAATATCTCCTTAATGACTATGGCCTCATTTTTCTATCTTTAATAAATATTTATCGATAAAATGTATTATTTATTCACTGGGAGACAGTTTCTAAAATATCTGGTTAATTCTTAACTGGCAGCTTATTACGTATATAACCAAACTACCTAACATAAACATTTCAAAGTTTAGACAGATTTTCCAAGTCCGACGTGCTCTTTGACGGAGTTTGAGGATCCCTAAATTTGTCAAATATCCCCTTAATGACCACGGAGGACAATCACACAACTCCGGAGAAATCACGAGCCTCCAATTTTTACCCGAAGAACTTACCGATGATTAATCCATTGGGAAGAGGCGAAATAGAAAGAGAGAAAGAGCCATCGACTCTCCGGAGAATCCCGTTTAATTAAGTACCCGGGAATCTTTCTCCCTTGCGGAGATTTATGTACGAAGAGATCGGGCAGAGAAACGGCTCTTTAAAGGTCTCAATCGCTGTGCATTTGCAAATGGGAATGGCGACTGTTTGAGCAGTGAAATAAATGCAGAGAGAGGGAGAATTTTAAACAATACCTCCCATAAACAGAAAATCGAGTCCGATCCCTTCAAATGAGGCAGTTAAAAGAGGCAGCACAACGAAAACGGGGCACAGTTAATTAGACGTAAAACTCATTTGCATGGGACCCGCTTCCGAAAACTGTATTACCCGGGCAATTAATTCTACAGCGGCGCACCACAGCTGCTACTAGCTTCTGAGAGTCCCATTTCGAGCAACTGGTTCCCCCTACCGGGCGACATACTTCAAAAGTGTCCCCCCGATTTGACGCTGGGATTTAATTTTCACTCTTTACACCGTGGAAACATGCGTCGCGACACGGGTTGTTGACCGTTAATCAACGGTCAGGTGCCGCCCCATTACGGACGCCCCATTGACGTTAAACGGAATGGGAGGAGTTGTTCCTCGTTTTCCCTTTATATAAAAGTGTTTCAGAGGTCTATCATCAGCCATTTTGTTTCTGTTACAGCATAGGTGGCGGAAAATAAACCGTGAAAACATACCACAAGTTTATTGATTACTCGATTGGAGAAGCATGTATGATGGAGAAAAATTCAGGCTCTGTTTTAACTTGAGGGTGATGAAAATAATCTTATCGGTGCATTGTCATGACAAATGCGTTATCTTTCTATACGCAATTCAAATCAAGTACATTAAAAATCTGTTAGAAAACTCGTTTCAAGTTATAGCGATTTAAAATAGTTTCAAGTACTATGAACCTCTTTATAACGAGCGACACCTATGCGCGCCTATAATGTGCTCAGAATCATTGAGCACATTAGAAGGCAGCATAAACATTGAATGTAAAAGTGTTTGAGAAAAATATTTACTTTTAGAACATATTTTTCTTCACTTATGTCAAATACATAGAATGTAAAAGCAACAGCAATTCATTTTACCATTTAATGAATTGTTACTATCCACTGTTACTGTTACGCTTAGTTTTTATTTTCAGCATAAAGTTTAATAGAAAGGTTTAACGTTTCTAGTTTCTATATGTGTTTTTACTGTTAGCCTCTAGCAAAATTTTCTGCCAAGCAAAGTACAACAAATAATTCAATAATAAATGCCAAATATATCCTCAGATATTAATAATAAAGGACAACAGAAAGAGAAGTATTTTTAAAATATTAAAAATCTTTAGAAAAAATTCTTGGAACAAACGGCTTAAAAAGTACTTATATAATTTAAAATGATTTCCTCTGTTGCAAAAAATCATTCAAATCTTCAGCTATGATGCTTCGTGTATCTCTTTATACAACTGAAGAGCTGAGTAGATGAATATGTTATGCTACATTGTCTAAAAAAAATTTTTATCTTTTGGATGAAAGCGTTATGAGGTATCTTATCACATGGTGAAGCTAAAATACTAAGATTCTATTTAGTCTTGAAGATTTAAGAGATTATTCATTAATATTTAATATTTTAATATTTAATAATGTCAATAATATTAATATTTTTTAATATTTGAAAATTAAATATGAGTAAGTTTTTCTGAGAGAGTTTAGTACCATACCTGTTAATATTTTAAACACATGGTATCAAACCGAAAATAAATCATTAAAATTTACAGCAAAAACTTTCACCTCAAATTTCTTGAAATGTAACTTTTGTTACTTAACATGATCTTCCACTTAGTTCTTCAATTGGCTTCGATCTCTAACTATGTGTTATGAATTTAATTATTAAAATTTATGCTTTGATTTAAAAAAAAAAAAATACGGTAATTTATTTTATGTTGGTAGCGCCCCTGAAGAGAAATTTCATAACTAAAATTTTAAACTGATTTTTTTTTTTCGCACCCCGAGTTAAAATTAGATAGGACGGGCTCTTATCAACTTTCTTTAAGGCCAATAATGCCCCAAGCAAGAAATACAGTAAATTTAAATTAAACGGATTTTTTTCCTTGTTATTTTGTTTTACTATATGACAGCTTTTATAGTAAACTATATGACACTCAAATTGGAAATAAGTAGGACAGACTGAACATAATTTTTATTTGTATTTATATATTGCCTCCTGCAATGTAATAAGGTGATTAAATGAGTACAACAGACATAGCAGAATAACAGTTTGCCTAGTCTTGATCACTATTCTAATGAAGTGCAAATTAATTTTAACGAATGAAAGTTTATTTACCTTTAGGGTGTTAACGTAGAAAAATTACTGTACATCTAGCATACTTTTTATGGGAAATTTATATTACATGTTGCAAAATATCTTAAAAAGATTCTAATATCTTTTACTTTCTTCCATACTGTTTAATTTTGTCTCAATGTATTTTTTTAAAACGTCAAACATTTTTTTTTCAAGTGAAAAAAGGTATATGTTTATCTGAAATGATTTAAAGTGTTAAAAAGGAGAATATTTTTATACATTAGATTTGTACATACAAACGTATCCTAAAATTTGCCCTTTTACAAAAGATTGATAAAAAAATTTGATGGAGTGTGAATCATCTTTCAAAACTAAGACACATAAAACAACATGTGAATATAAACTCTTTAAAATGTTGACTTTTATTCAACTAAAACATACTAAAATGCAGATTTTTTCTGCTTTTTTCTCAAACGGATAACAATGAAATTTTTAAAGCAAATATATTTCATAACAAGTGGGTAATAAACATTTTCTACCTTGCCTTTTATTCTTAAGGGGGCTGGTCACTCAGCTTTGGAATTCTCGTCCGTAATGTTAACTCTATGGACTTTTGATCCATTCGTATATTTAAAATATCTTCTCGGGAAATTCATATTTTTAACATATTTTTTCTGTGTACTCTTCTTAAAGGATGTCTCTTTTTTTCATAGTTTTCAAAATATTTCTAAAATGTTTGCTGAATTTAATATTTTATGTGTTAAAAGCGGGCGAACTGTGAGTAAGATTTTAACACTTCCTATAAAATTAAGTCCATACTTTAGAAATGTTTTGAAAACTAAGAAGAAAAAGAGACATCTTTTAAGAAGAGTACACAAAAAATAGAAGTTAAAAATATTAATTTCCTGAGGAGATATTTTAAATGTACGAATGCATCCAATGTCCATAGGCTTTACATTAGAGAAGGGAAATCGGAAGCTGAGTGACCAGCCTTCTTAAGAGGCTACTTCAGTCAAATGAAAAGACACGTTCGCTAATGCTAATCCTATGGAAGAAATTTATAAAGATATCTCGGTCGCATTTCAATATTTTTAAATGATTTCTTTTGCATTGAATACTTGAGATCGATCTGTATGCAGGCCGTTTTTTACTTTTTCGATTTTGATTGCAGATATTTTTTATAAGGATGCTTTTACTTTCGAAACCGGTTCTGAAAATGAAAGTGTCCTTATAAGAAATACCTGTAAACAAAATCAAAAAAGTAAAAAACGGTCTTTGTACAGATCGATCTCAACTATTCAATGCAAAAGAAATCATTTTAAAATATTGAAATGCGACCGATATATCTTTATAAACTCCTTCCATAGGATTAGCATTGGCGAATGCGCCTTTTCGTTTGACTGAAGTAGCCTCTTAATGCTATAGGAGGCTCTGCCCCCTACGAGCTACGCTCGCCAACCCTCGTTCAAACACCGCATATTCTAACAAGTAAAATTAAATTTTAAAAATTAAAAAACCCGACTAAGTAAAAAGCGAAGTAATTAATTATTTCTCATCAATGTGAAACTATTTTTTATATTACTTACCAATTTTTTAATTGTTATTTCCTATCTATAAACACTGTTTTGATGATGCTTATAATATGTCTGTGATGGTCAGAGTTGCAGTAAAGCTAGAGATCCTACCTACACAAATTCCAGATTGTGTAATATTTAAACGAAGCTTCTGACTGTAAAATAGTCAATGGAACATCCTCTTAATTTTGAAAGACCTGTCCCATGATATGCCACTCAATATGGTGCGTAATTTTTTTTTCGTCTCTACCGCCATTTTGAATTTATAAAAGCAAAACCTAGCCTATAACCATCGGACAGTTAATACGAATCAATAGTGACCTCATTCATTAAAATTCATCCAGCCGTTGGGATGTTTCGAGGGTATAAAGAAATCCACTTACCCAGATACGCGTGAAACACATAACTCTTCTTGGCAGTCGGGTAAAAGCACTCTAATTTGATCGGTTTTAAAAAGATTACAGAAGTTTGAATTGTAATTAAAAAAACAGTGTTGATCTTCCTTTTAAACGGGTTTCCATTCTATTAATTCAAGACTTTCTCGTACTTTCATACAGGCATTTCATTCTATTAATTCAAGTCAAGGAATTATTGCCCTTTTATTGTGAAATTTTAAGGCTGAATCAGCTGCTGTTAAGACATCCGATGGCTGTTTTCGTGTTTGATTAAATAAGATCAGTTAAACATTTGAAAATAAGCCAATATAAAATGAATTAAGTAAACAAAGTCTTTACTTCCAGCTATTTTTTAAAAACGCTATAAAAAGATTGTTTTAAATAAGCCATTTTAAATGTATCGTTTTAAATCTGACCTAATTTTCACCAAAGTTTTCTTTCTCTTTTTTACATTCACATGAAAATAGTTTTATTTTTAGAAAGGAAATATTATTATATGTGCTCATTAGTTAAAAAGTTCATCTCAAAATATGAAATAAATGTCTCGCATAGATATATTTCTAATTTTTAACTGCTTGTCAATATTATTATTTATTCATTTTAAATATGACGTAATTTCTCCGATTTACTGCTTTTAATACATATTGATGAATTTATCATTTTAAAATTTCCTTTATCTTTTTAATATTCACATGAAAATACTTTTGTTGTTAGAAGGGAAATGTTATTATTTGCGCTGACTTAGAATTGGCAACAATCGTAAAAAAAAAATCATCTCGAAGTATGAAATAAATGTCTGGGAAATATATTTTTAAATTTAAACTGTTTGACAATATTATTATTTGGCCATTTTAAATATGACGCAATTTCCGCCATTTATTGCTTTTAGCGCATGTTAATGAATTTATTATTTTAAAGTTTTCTTTCTCTTTTAATAGTCAGTGTAAATATAATTTTTATGACGCAATTGTCAGTATTTTCCTGCTTTTAATACGTAATCATTTAATTCTAAAGTTTTTCTGTTTTTAAGAGTCACATGTAAATAAATTTTTACTCGTAAGGAAATATTATTCTTTGCACTGTTTTTACAATTGGCAACAATCAAATAATAACCTTTTCTAAAATATGAAAAAATTATTTCTTGAAACGATGAAAATTTTATTAAAATAAATAAGAAATTATTATTTATTTAATATTTTTATTATTAATATTATTATTTAATGAACTTTTTTTTTCAAATTTTCCTGTAAAACATAATTTAATCTCAATATAATCTTCACTTTCGATTGAAACAAAAGATAATTTCAATTTCAATTTGAAAATGACCAACAGAAATCTAATAATCCCTATATGTTTCCCTTTCGTCCCTTTTTTCCACAAAAATGGAGTCATATAGTTGCCATCATTACAGAAATATCATTAAATTGAGAAAAAAATTAATATCTCAAAAACTAATTGAATTTTTAAAGATTCTGATACCATTTTTTATATACGCGGATCAATACGGATAATCGGTGTTAATTTCGCCGCCAAAGGTTCAACGAATAGCTGTGAAACATAATCAGTCATTTCATAAAATCGTTTCATTTATGATAAATTTTAAATATACAGAAATCATTAATGAAATAGAAAATTTTCCATTTTCTCAGTAATTTAAACAAACAATTCTAGTCTTAGCGCGTTTTAGTTGAATAAAGGCTTTTTTATTTATATGATTTAGAGATTTTATAAAAGGAAAAGAAATTTTATATTTAAAATTACTAATTTGTATGAAAATTATAGAAAATAAGTCACAAAAAATTATCAGACACGTGTGAGACTTTAAATATAATACCCTTATATTAATACAAAAAATAAAATGTATATTATAATATTTGGTATTAAAAAAGGAAGTTGCAATAGCTTTGACAATCATCTGTTTATTTTATTGGAATGTGGAATATGATGTTATGGTCTGTTCTGGAAAAGACATTATGTTTTCGAAATACAGAGGTTGTTTGTAAAATTTTACGCGCAATTTATTCTCTTATAACTGGCATGTCCTTCTTTTCTTTTCAGGTTCAACTAACTTGAAATAATTTCTGAAAACAGATTATGCTTAGGGCAAAACAAATTAATCCTAAAGGAATACTGGAAGTTCGAATACGTAGCTTAAGGGGCCGCTGCACAAAAACTCGCCGATGGCGAAATCCCATGTTAACCTATGGGAAAATGTTGAAGCGCGATGACTCCTTACCTAATATAATGATTAAAACACCGTTTTCACCATCAGAAAGTAGACGTCAGATGCCGATTATGTGCGTTTTTAAAATTTGTCTACGTAAATTTTAAGTATTTTTAAGAAGATGATAAAATTTAATCAAATGGAAATTTCAAAGTTTATTAGGAATTTTTTATATACTTAAAATTTACGGAGATAATTTTTCAAAACGCACATCATCGGCATCTGACGTCTATTTTCTGATGGCGAAAACAGTGTTTTAATAATTATATTAGGTAATGAGTAATCGTGCTTCAAAGTTTTCCCATAGACTAACATGGGATTTCGCGATCGGAGAGTTTCAGTGCAGAGAAAGTTTGAAACAGATCCTTCTATACCGCATACAATCGCTAGTATTAGAGATAAGCGCGGGCAGATGGAACTGTTCAAATTGTTCACAAGTAACGTCGCAAGCAGTAGGAAGACTGCAGTCATCAACAAACCCCGCAGAAACCCTGGTAGAAACCTATAGCAAAAATTAAAGAAGTCTGTTCTTCAAGCGGCTTCTGAGGTACGACTGTAACTCCTTGAGGGGCGATTGGGTATATTAGTATATTCCACTTAATTTTAATCAACATTTTCACTATAATATTTTCATTAAATTTTACTTTTATAACTTTGGCGAAAAAATGTTGTAAAATTGCATTTCATTATTTTCAAAAATGTTTTTTCGAAAATTCTCTTGTTAATTCGGCATTACAGAATTGCAATTACTTTCTTTGAAAGGGTTAAAAGTTAGCGATTATCGCATTTTAAAGGGTCTACATTTTTAAAGTCACATTCCAAGATTAATTCCACGCTATCAATGAAGATGATTTAGACCGTGCAGTTGCGAATGCATTTTTTTTTTATCACCATGTAATTCTTCATTTGTATCTAAATAGAAAGAAATCTATCAAGAAAATTACTGAAATGTTCAATTTAAACAGTTTGGCTATCTTTGACACAGTTAAGCACAACGCACAGACTTCAAAATCTGAGACTATCCGAAAAATCATTAAAACTGACACCTGAATAAAAAGACATCAAAGTGAAAAAACTATTTTGAAAAATCAAAGACCTTAAGCTTTCATTTAAACTTAATTAACTATGGAAAATAAATGTCCCTCCAAAAAATGTCAGAAGTCACAAGTGTCATTCAATTCACACTTTAGACACTGAAAAGAGACAAAAAATTGCATTAGAGAAAATATCAGAAAACCAAAAATTTCTTATGTAAAATTTATTGAAAAGAAAAATTTTGAACATGAAATTAAATCTTTAAAAATAAAACAAAAAAGTTGATTTAATATACCGGGTGTCCCAAAAAGGACTGACTGATTTTAAAATTCAATAACTTCCAAACGGTGACAGATATTAAAAAAATTCTTGCAGGAGGGTTATGCATAAAGTCAAAAGTTTTTTTACAGTGATTTTCGATTTTAGTTCGAATTACAAACAATAGATGGCGCTGCGATTAATAGAGGCTAAATTCAGGCTCGATTTTTGGTACTTCGTGGCCCGGATAATACATTTCCATCTCCTTTTTCTGCATGGAACAACAGAAAGGACCAAAAATCGAGCCTGTATTTAGCGACTATTGCTTACAGCACCATCTATTGCTTGTAATTCGAACTAAAATCGAAAATCACTGTAATAAAACTTTTGACTTTATGCATAACCCTCCTGCAAGAATTTTTTAAATATCTGTCACCGTTTGGAAGTTATTGAATTTTAAAATCAGTCAGTCCTTTTTGGGACATCCGGTATTTTATACACACTGAAAAATAAAAATTCAGGTAAGGTCGAAATAAACACTTCGGAAACACAGCTTACTTCCAAGATACCGGGCAAAGCGATATAAGTAAGCGTCCTATCTTAAATGGGAGAGGTAATCGCAAGATTAAAGGCGAGGTCACGTCAATCAAGGTCATACGCCACCCAGCGGATGGAGTGAAACACAAGAGGATTATTAACTTCTTTCCCCTTTGTGGTTGATCTATAAGTTCGATATCTATGAAATAACTATGCGCACGCGCAGCCGTGATTTTATTCGTTTGTCGTCTGCAGTACTTGGAAGTATAGATATAATTCGATTTATTTATTCGCCATTATTTAATTTATTAATTGAAGTTAGTTATTTAAACAAAATCAGTTCTTTTAAGAACTTATATTATTTGGGAAAATGCCACGTTGGCGTTCTAAATATTGCAGTTTTCAAAATTGCAAATATAACTCTCTATCTGAGAGAACTCATTTTTTTCGCTTTCCAAAAGAGAAAAACAGGTTAGTTTTGTGTTTTATTATAATTTATAAAAAAGTTAAAATATTATTTAATATATATTATTAAATGTCAGTGATTTTAATACGTTCTATTTGAATTATGTTTTTGTAATGCAATGAACAAGGGCATATAAAAATTAGTTAATGTATGTTAAGATAGAATTTTACAGCAGCGTTTTTAATTCAATTCCTGATAAGATAAAGTTATAAAAATTACATAAACATGTGTATTTCCAATGAGAATTAAGCGTTTTATTACGCTTAGAGTTTAAGTATAAATTATTTAATTAATTTTAAGGCATATTTTTTATTTACCGGGCGCAGGCGATAAATTGCCAAATATTCTCTTGATCGAATTGTATTTATAATATTTAAAATAGAAACATTTCATTCATTCCATTTAAAACTCATTTAATTTTACATTAGGATCCACTTTGATTTAAAATGCAAGCAGTAATTCTTGTACTATTAAACCAGCAATAATTGATTATTTATAGTTTTAAATATTTTAAGAATTTTAGACAACAGCTTTAAAAAAATTCCTAAAATCGACAAATTACTTTTTTTTTTTAAATCTAGAAATATGTCGGTCATTGTGTCATATCGGGGAAAAATAGTTTTCATGGGATACCTGCACTTCGCACAGGTGAATAACATTGCAGAAAGCATACAAAGTATAGAAGAAACTTCAAAAATTTGAATAAAATATAAAATATTTACAAATAGTACGTGGTATGCTCAATTAAACATTTATTATCTTACACCGGTTCCTCGCAGGGGTAAAATGGATAACTTTCCGTAATCGGGCCGATAGCCATGATTGGCGTCAAATGAGAAAACAGTATACAATTGTAACTGTATAAAAGTTAAATAATGGTTAGAAAATGAAAGTAACTTTTATCGAAATAACCCAATTGCGGAACATTCTCCAAATTTGAAAAAGGCTTATGAAACACACAACAATTGCCAATAACTGAAAACTATAAACTAATAATAAGCTCGACGTAGCAGTTGTTGGTCGGTAGCCAATAATTTCAAATTTCCCTTTTAATTTTGTCCGGTTTCAATTTTTAAATTTTTCTTTTTTTCCTTTTTTTTTTTTTTTTTTTTTCAATCTGGCTTCCGCAAAAGAGTCGGAATAAGTAGTAGAAAAAAGGGCTGCGGACGGGGATGGGCCAATTGAACGTATTAAAATCACTGACATTTAATAATATATATTAAAAAATATTTTAACTTTTTTATAAAAATTATAGGGCTGAAAATCACGTTTAAGATGCTTAAAGGTTTTAAATAATTCTCTTTTGCAATTTCCCAACGAGCTGGTATATTTTAGAAATCGTAGTTTGTTACATAACTTACTCAATTGTTGTACTTGTATATACAGTTGTAACAACCATAAAGAATGTTTAAGGATTTATCAGCTAGGTTTAGATAACGTAAAATTAATTTGCTAATTTATAATCAAGTTGTAAAAATACTAAAATGTTGTATTGTTACTAGAAACACATCCATGAACATAATTTTTATTTTTCTAGCATATCTGGGAAAAATCGATTAAATTTTTTTATCTTTTCATATATATGAACAGGGTTAGATTAAATAAACAGTGTAAAAAAGCACTTTTATGTTAGCCGGCAGCAGTTCATAAACCGTCAAATATTTTCCCCATCACCAGCGTTTATGTTGCATTCATTTCATTCAAAATATAAAATCATCATTTTAAAAATATACTCGTCATTTGAAAAACATAACATTATTTAAAATACATACAGACTGGTATATTACATCAATTTAAACACATGCTTTTCGCTCATTATATTTAAAATACATTTTCTTTTCTAATAAATAATAACATAAACCCAAGGTGGGCAAGTTTCTTCCAATGTGGAAAAAAACCTGAATAGCTTGCATAAAATTCAGGTCTTTTTGAAGATATTTACAATTTAAGAGTTATAGGCAGAAAAGCAGACAAAGCCATTTTAGAGAATACCTGTTAAAGTTTTAATCGTGAATTTCAAATATTTACTCACTCATGGAAGATTAACCTTGTTTACCAGATTTATTGCAAAATATTTTTGTTACAATTGTTTTGATAAAAATATATGTATTTAAAAAATAGTTGCAATGTCAGTTTAGTTTCGGGGCAAAAGGTAATGCTGTTTACCTAGCATTAGTGCTTTTTCTCCCGAAATTAAAATGACATTGCGATTTTTTTTTTTAAATACACATATTTTCATCAAAACAAACTGTAACAAAAATATTTAAAATAAATCTGGTAAACAAGGTTCATTTTCCATGAGTGAGTAAATATTTGAAATTCATGATTAAAATTTTAACAGGTATTCTCTAAAATAGCTTTGTTTGCTTTTCCGCCTATAACTCTTAAATTGTAAATATCTTCAAATAGACCTGCGCACGAGATGCGCAGATGGTAGATATTCTGTCATATATGACGTCATACAAAAAAACCGCGTATTTGCGTTATTCACTCCATCCACAAGATGGCGCAGCTGTGTCAATTTACGGCAGATTCCAACATTAACTTTGTACGCTTACTTATAGCGCTTTGATACCGGGTGTCCCAAAAAGGACTGACTGATTTTAAAATTCAATAATTTGCAAACGGTAACAGATATTTAAAAAATTCTTGCAGGAGGGTTATGCATAAGGTCAAAAGTTTTTTTACAGTGATTTTCAATTTTAGTTCGAATTACAAACAATAGATGGCGCTGCGATCAATAGACGCTTAATTCAGACTCGATTTTTGGTACTTCGTGGCCCGGATAATACATTTCCATCTCCTTTTTCAGCATGGAACAAGAGAAAGGACCAGAAATCGAGCCTGTATTTAGCGACTATTGCTTACAGCGCCATCTATTGTTTGTAATTCGAACTAAAATCGAAAATCACTGTAATAAAACTTTTGACCTTATGCATAACCCTCCTGCAAGAATTTTTTAAATATCTGTCACCGTTTGCAAGTAATTGAATTTTAAAATCAGTCAGTCCTTTTTGGGACACCCGGTATATGACAATAGTGAAATATAAAGGTGGCGACGTTATGATGTGATGAGGTTTAATGTCACCATGAAATTATAGATCTTACAATGTTTTTTGGAAGAATATTCATTCTATAGAGTTTGTTAAATTATGATAAATATTCAATAGGTGTCAACTTTAATTAAAGGATTTTTTTAAGCAAATACACGGAAAGAACGATTTTGTTAAAACAACAAAAAAATAGTTGTGCCAACCAAATTTTACCCCCACCAAATATTTTTTGTTGGACTGACAAAATCCTTTTGTTAGTTCAATAAAATTTTATATTGAACGAACAAAATCATTTGATCAGTCGAACCAACATTTGATCAGTCCAACAAAACATTTTAGCTGGGGCTATATTAACCAAATCTTTTTTTCAGTGTATATTTCATAACGAGTGTGTAATAAACATTAGCTACCTTGCATTTTATTCTTAATATATATGCATGATAAAGTATAAATGTATAAAAATTATTAGTGAGATAATAATTAAATGAGATCAGTATTTTAAAAAAAATTGTAGTTTTTAATGCGTTTCAGATGAATAAAGCTTTTTTTTAACACTTTCCAACAAAGTTGAAAAATGTTTATGATTTCGGTTTGTCTGGCCGTCTGTCCGTCTAGCCGTCTGTACGCTATCTAACTCAACTCTCGTAAATATACTCGGATTGCCCTGAAATTTTTGGATGTTATTAAGGTTCATGATAGCGCGATCCCTATTTCAAAGTAACTTTGTAGCATGTTTAGTTAATTTACAGGGGCAGTCAAAAGTATTCTGTTGCATTACGGCCAATAGGAAAAAATCTATTCAAATGATTTTTAATGATGTTACACGCTTTCAAGCATAAAATAATTGATATGCATTTATGAAGTGTACTAAAATAAACATTCTGAAGAATGTGCTGTGCAATGAATACTTACTATTCATTTACAGTGCCACACAAAATAATTCCGTTATATAATGATGTGTTGAGGGAGGGAGGGGTGTTCTTTGCAGCGTATTTTACTTATGTTAAACTATTTCATATATAATGAAATTGATATACGTCGCTGAGGTTTACTATAACTTATGTCATGCATAATAAGAAGTGCATAGCATTTACAGGGACACACAAAATATTTCAGACACTATATTGTATCCGAAGTACTGTACATAAGCGATGATTGCTGGAAATGCATTTTTAATTATGATATGCGCTTTTATGTTTCACCATATTTATGCATACTATACGATGTTTATAAATGCTATAGTTCACATACAGGACTACACAAAAGAATTCCTAAGGATTACTGAGTATGAGCGTAAATTGCTTAAAGGTGGTTTTTAAAGGAGTTGTGCATTTTTACGCTGAACTGCATTTAGTTTACTGAGAAATGTTTGTAGAATATAGATAAAATGATGTACAGGGTCACGCAAAGAATTGGATACATAACCGTCTATGGATGATAATATCTGGAAATGTGATTTCAGTAGTTTTAAGAGTGTTTTAGTTTAAATTAAATTTTAGCTAAATAGTGGCGTCTAATAAGGATACAATTGGCTATGGATGGTAACTGCTGAAATCAATTTTTCAAAAGTTTTATACGTTTTCTAAAATGTTTACTTAGTTATCTTATGTACCTTATTTCCCTAAATAACGAAGTTTTGTTAAAGGGGTCAGGAAGTGTTGGAGAGGGTTTCATAATCTATGCTTAACGCATGATTGCTCTTTCTTGTTATTTATATCATATCGTGATTATTTTTTTTTAAGGAAATAAGATTGATATGGTTTGTCTAATCGTCTCAGATTTTGAAGTCTATGGTTATGGTACACTGAATAGCGTTTACCTATGTTAAAAATTATTAAACCGTTTAAATTCAACATTTCAACAACTTTTCTGTTAAATTTCCTTCTATCTAGATGCAAATCAAGAATTATATTTCGAAAAATTGGCTTTTCGAAAACCATCCCCAGTATCAAAATATGAAATATTCCATATTCAGACTAAAATTATACTAAAAAAATAAACAGACTATTGTCAAAGGAGTTGCTTTTTACTTTTAATACCAAATAATATGATGCGTTTTATTTTTGTATTCATAACAGATGGATTTGTTTAAAATGTCCCAAGTATCTAGTGATTTTTGTGGCATTATTTTCTACTCATCTCATACAAATTAGCTATTTTAAGCATCATTTTTTTTTATTATTATTATCCTAAAAAAATACATCATAAAAAGTAAAAATGAAGATTTGAACGATTTATCATAGTAATGGAAATCATTTTCAATTTTGTAATCCTTTTTAATTATTCTACAATTATGGATTTTCTAAGTTTCTAATCACTGTTAGAAGTCACTGTATATGTGTATATATATGTTATGCGTTGTAATTCTGTTATATATCATCAGTGCAATCTGTCATGGCATGATTTTACTCTGTCCAGTTATTTCTCTGTCACACTTTTCCAACCTTGTTCTATATAATAAAGACTCCACTCACACTCAATTCATCATGTTACGCCAAGCAATTCGAAGTATCATTTCAATATTCCGATACGAAGTCAGTAGCCAATCAAACATTAAAATATCGTTAGTAAATTAATGTTGCACCAACAGAATATTAAGCACATTGAAGTCTCCTATGTTGAAATATGATAATGGATCGAATACTCAAAAAAGGTCTTCCCAAAATGAACTCGGAGCCAATATCCATGTAGGAAAGATATTTATTATCTCAGTGGCAGTTCACAAAGAAGCAAAACATTTCACAAAACTAAGAGTACTTCCTTCTGCAGTATCAATAGCTAGTATATTTTACCTATGCTCAACTTTACGTCCTAATCCATCAAATTTTACAGAATGAAACGAAAGTAAACGAGTAATTTCATATTATTAAGGAGACATTCTTCCTGGTGTCGTAGTTCCGGAATTCATGCGTCTCAATAAATGCTACAGGCGGACGATTTTTTACTGCAATGCGGAAACTACTTTTGTCGAATGAGAAAGCGTAAAAAGACGAACTATATTTTCTGGCTGCCCAGGAAAAAAAGTGGTAATGAGTTACTTCCGAAATGCGCGCGAAAAAGCTTTTAGAATGCAGAAAAAACTGTAATTTAAAATGAGATTTGGAGATAAAATAATTTTAGTAGAATTCATATCTGCGCTTAAGATTAAATAAAAATGAAAAAAACCTTGAAACTAAAATAATAATACATGAAGTGTTTTTAAGTAAGATTTTGAAAAGAGAAATAAAATATTAATGTCCGCATTTAGGTGGAATTGAAAGTTTGGTAAAATGAATGACTGGAATATTTTTAAGAAACGGAAGAATGATATAAACTAGAGATGTAAGATTATGTTCAATTGAAAATATTTATAAAATACTTTTAAGATAGAGCGAAATTTAAAATTTTATAATATATATATATTATTAATAATTAAACATGAACAATTGAAAGAAATCACATAGTGGGAAAAGGCAAATAATTTTGACTAAAAAGGGAACTACCTGAGTTGGTAGGGTTAGATTTCGATAAGAGTGGTATCGTTGAAAATATCTTGTTGTGAGAAGCAAAAATCTAATTGAACTATCCCACCGCATTAGCTGCAAGGCAATTTGCACAAACACGAGTGGAAAAACGTCTACAACAGATGCATTATTCCAACGTCGTACTAACCAGCTTCATTCCAGGGAAAACATCAATGATGTTGAAACGTTTCATGACTACAAAGTTATAGTCAAACGTATGACCGTGTATTCCAAAACTCACCGACTTATATGTGATGGGTTAAGATTTGACTACAAGGGAAGTTATCGTAAAATTGCATCATTTGGTTCACAACCAAATCTCCGATCTTGCATTTGAAGACATGCACTGATATGCTTTCCAAAAGGCGTCTGAAATACCAAGCTTCAGGTCTGTAAGACAAGTATGTTTCACACTAACAGCCAAAACTTCTAACAGATGTAACACCAAACCGTTCATCAAATGTGCCTGGTGTGAAGAGTTCTTAGGCTTTCATCACTTTTACACTGACCCACTTTCACCAGTAACCAAGTGATCAGTCAAATGTCATAAATAGATCTACTGTCATATGGTCTACAACGTCTTTACTAATGGCAACATTTGAGGCATAGCAATCTTTTTCTGTGTTAATAAGTCCGTATTCATAACATTCCAAGTCAAACAGAACATTTCTTTCATTGCATGAAACAGCAAACAACATTACAAACACATGCACACAATGCATTTTCTTTACCATTTATTTTTACACATGCTTTTTATTTTAATTATATATATATAGTGTGTTCGTAAAGTCATGGCGCACTTTTGACCGCTCACAGAAAATCAACGAAACAAGATGGAAATGTGAAATCTTCGTCAAATAAAACAAAAACTCTCCAAGTTTCATACCTGTTCAGTGCAGTTCGATGTGACCTCCATTTGAAACAAAGATTCACAGACGTTATTCACTCTGTTACACCAGACGTACTTAACTGTTTGTCTGAAGAACTTTAATATCGTTTAGATGCGTGTAGGGCAACGAATGGTGGCCACATCGAACTCCACTGAACAGTTATATGAGACTTGGGGTGTTTTCTTTTATTTGGTGAAGGTTTCACATTTCCATCTTGTTTCGTTGATTTCCCGTGACCATTCAAAAGTGCACCGTGACTTTACGGATACACTGTATATATTTTACTATTTTTGTATGTATATACCGGGTTTCCTAAAATGGACGGACTGATTCTTGCAGAAAAAAATCTTGCAGAAAGATATGCAAGATGTCAGGAGTTTTTTTTTTTTACTGCGATTCACGGTTTTAGTTCCAAATAATAGCGATAGATGGCGCTGAAAGCAATAAGCGCTTTAAAAAGTACCAAATTTTTTAGCCTCGCTCCATAGAGTAAAATGAAGGAATAGAGATGAAGTGTGGTGACTGGTCTTGACGCCGAAAATGCAACCATACAATACGTTACGTTCTGCCCAAATGCAACCACGTAATAATTCATGTCTTTGAATTCGTCGTATTAAGGGACTACTTCAGTCACCTGGAAATATTCGCTCGTTAATGCTCATCCTAGCGAAGAATTTTTTTAAGATATCTCGTTTGCATTTTAATTTTTTTTTCTTTTTTCATTGGATAGCTGGGATTAATCTCTACATCTGCCCTTTTTCACTTTTTCGATTTTGTTTGCAGATTTTTTTCAAGAAGATGAACTTCACTTTCGAAACCGGTTCCAAAAAAGAAAGTGTCGTAATTAAAAATATCTGTAAACAAAATCGAAAAAGTAAAGAAAGTCCTTTGTACAGATTGATGTCAGCTAGCCAATGCAAAAAGAATTGTTTAAAAATACTGAAATGCAAACGATATATCTTTAAAAATTTCTTCCATAGGATTAGAATTAGTGAGCTGGTCTTTTCAACAAAATTTCTCTCTTGTGAAATGCTTCTTTAGCAGCTTAAATATAAACAGATCACTTTCATTTAGAGAAAGGCACGGGTGACGTCAAAGAATTCGGTCCCTGTTCCACGTGCTTGTTTTGTTTGGGCCGAATGAGGGCATTTAAACGTGAGTGATAACTGGTTTCATATATTGCAAACCATTTTTACGGATTACTGCATCTCTATTCTTTCTCTTTACTCTGTGGTCTTGCTCTGCTCCCCATGGAGGAAAGAGTTAGGTGGATATGCAGTATGCCGTGAAAACGGTTTGCAATACGATGCGCGTTATCGCTTAAATTTAAATGCCCTCATTCGGCCCAAACAAAACAAGCAACCTGGAACAGGGACCGAATTCTTTGACATCACCCGTGCATTTTTTCTCTAAATGGAAGTGATCTGCTTACTTTTAAGCATTCTAAAGCAGCATTCTATTGTATTATGAATTAAAAACTGTATTACTAAAAGTTTTCTTCTCTTTTCGTAAAAGAACGTGCTTGTGTTTAGGCCTACTGTAGCGGATTATAGGGTTACTTTTTTGCGTCACCCCCAGCCACCTTACTTCATCTCTATTCATTCTCACTACCTATGTCTGCTACCACCATTGATGCGAAGGAAGGAGGTTAAATATATGGAGTGGATCTCAGTCTCCAATGCAATTTTCTTCGCCAATGCAATTTAGGAATTCACTCCATATATTTAACCTCCTTTCTTCGCATTAATAAGGGGGGAAGAGCGAAAAATCGGGCCTCGACTTAACGCCTATTGGTTGTATCGCCATCTATCGCTGCTATTTGGAACTAAAATCGAGAATCTCAGTTTAAAAAAAAAACTGCTGACATCTTACATACCCCCCCCCCCCCTTGCAAGATTTTTTAAAATAGCTGTCATCATTCGCAAGTTATTGATTTTTAAAGTCAGTCAGTCTATTTTAGGACACTCGGTATATACGTAGTAAAGTGAACGTAGTAAAGTGAATTATTAGAATAGAACATAGAAACTGAAAATGAATGAACTGATTAAAAAAACGAAAGAAAGAAAGAAATAGTATTGAAAACGATAATAACGCACTTAAATAATTAAAGATTTAACTAACAGCTTAACGTAACATCGATTAAATTTCGCCTCATTTCATCAATTTTTTTCTCAATCTCTTATCCAACGCTAATTGCTAAAATTGATTTCAGTTGCGAATAAAAAAAATGTAATTAATGAACAGAGTTTAATTTTTTTAAGATGTCATTTTTATTATTAAAATTTTTACAGCGTGTTTCTTTATTAATATTATAATTATAATATGTTACAACTAAACATCAGCACTCAGTTTATTAAGCCACTGAGAAAAGATCTAAAATCCAGTTCCTTGATATTCTGTATTATATCTACATCTCAACTTTACTTTAAAATTTATAAACGGAAAATTATCTAAAAACAAATAAAAAGTGCGCCAAAAGAAAAAGTTGACGCGTATGTCTCTTTTTGCACTCTAAATAAAAAGGAGTGACTATTCACTCCGACTCTATCACAGAGTCAAAATATGCCCAACCTCTCTAGAGTGACTATTCACTCAGAGCAAAAGTGGAATTTTTGACTCTCTGAAAGAGTGAATACTCAATCCGTGAAAGTGAATATTCACTCTTAACAGGAGTGAATAATCACTCTTTTGGAGGAGTGACTATTCACTCTTGCTAAAGGAGTGCGTTTTTTCACCCCTGGCAGGAGTGAATAGTCACTCTTTCATAGAAGTGAACATTCAATTTTTATGCAGGGAATTATTTTTTTATGTAGTTTTATGGGCATTTAGAATCACTTCTTTTAGAGCATGCAATGAAAATAAATACAAGCGTGGTAAAGAGTGGAATAAAATACTTTATTGACAATATTTATTTAATTCATAGTTTATACATTAATTGAACTTTTAAGGAAAAACACAATTAAAGTTAGATGTGAATTAAATTAGATTACTGGCAGAAAAAAACTAAAATATTTTATTAGAATCTTATCCCATGTGTTCGCTTTCAGTGTCCTATAAATATATGATAGTTTTAAAATACACATATAAGGGGAAGTAATTAACCAAAATCTTAAACAGTTAATATTATTATTTTTTTTATTCATTTATTCTTTTTTTTTTCTTTTTTTTTACGATATCCATTTAGTATTTTAATAATGCACGTGATGCACGTTAATTATGTTCTTTTTTATGTGTAATTCAAATTTGAAATATTTAGATCTCAGAATTCATTGCTAATGAATTTAAATCTAATCAAACGTTATTATTTACTGTATTTTAGTTACTTTTAAAGTTTTATTAATAACTGTATAGTGTACATTAGGTGAATGTTATATGATTAGCAACGGGCGATTTCATTTTAAGTTTTGTTTTAAATATAAAATTTTATCTTTTTACTCTACTTTTTAGCACAATATCGCTATTTTGGAGTCCTATTCTTCTAAAATATTTTTAATTTTTCTACTTAAAAAACAATGCTTATCAATTGACATATTTTTTTCTAAGTTTGGTAGATTTACCATTGTGTTTTCCTGAGCCCAAAGGCAGGAAAGCATGGAGAACTGGGTGCAGGAAAACACATTGTAAACCTTATTAATAAACCACTAAAATTGGGCCTGCAGGTGATTTCCGCCAAGATTTGACTTGGTAGATCAGTTGCATTTTAATATGCTAATTGATCTGTAACTAATCCTAGATTTTCAGCCATCAACTCGATGAGGTGACAGTTTGTGCAACCGTCTCCCGGTCTAAGTGTATCTCATGTTAAAAAATGTAAAGGATTTCCGTCCATCTATTCTTTTATTTGTCAATGTTTAGACTTCTGTAAAAATACATTAAATTGAAATTTTCTAAAAGTAGTAAGGGTCTATGTTTAATGAATAATTTAATATTGTTACGAGTTTTAAAATGAGTTAAAAATACAATCCTGAGGTACAGGACACCCAAAAAGAAAAAAAAATCAGAACGCTGGCTATAACTTCTTATTTTGCAGTTTTAAACCCCTTAATTCTCGCTCCAGTGATATCCATGGGCTGTGTATTTCATTCAGATTGTTTGATTCTCACCAGTTTTATAAAATAGTGTAATTGGCTTTATTATGGTATCATTTTGCCTGTCATTAAATAAAGTGAATATTTCTTTTTCAAAAAAGTGGTGCCAATAAGCAATTTGAATTTGTAAATCATAATTTAATGCGACCGTTAAGGGGTTACATCATTGCAATTAAAATAAAACGATAATTTAGCCATATAAATTCTATATTTAAAAAAATTAGGATCGACTAAGAACATGAATATAGTTTGTATAATATGCTTATAATAAAATTTTTAACAAGACTCAATTTTGATATTGCAGCTGAGAACGAGAAAAATTCATACTAGAAAACAGGAATTCTGCTTTTCCAGAATTTAGTGTCACCCCCGATGAAAAAAAATATATGTATAAATAAATAGTTCAAAACATATTTCAATTTTAAGACTTACAGCACACGCTTTTATTTTATGTAAAATGACGTCATTCGCATCCGCTTAAGAATTCCACATTGACGATCCACTCTTAAACATCTACAGTAAAGTATGCATAGGACGTCACTATCGCGAAATAATACACAAATGCTGCAAAAAGATGCCGTCATTAAAGAAACTCGACAATAAAAAGGCTGTCTAATGATTCATAGGCCTTCATTTGTTTGTAACATTAATATAGACACTTAAAATTAAATATAGTTTATAATAGCTCCATGTTTTAACAGAAATCATTCGTTTATATTTTTTCAAGCACGTATTTTAATTACATTTTCTTTCGGTTGTTATGAAAAAAAGGCAACAAAATATATAATTAATATTTTTGAACTATTTTTCCTTTACTTTCTACAGAAATGGAGTAGTTCCGTTGGCAATATTAAGCAAATGACTCCAAAAACTACAAAAAAATTAATGTTTCAAAAATAAATGAAGATGCAGTTTTCAAACTAATTTCATTTAAAAGTACTTTTTTTTTCAATACGACGGTATAAAAATTGAAAATGCGCGATGCTTAGAAGTTTAAAAAATTTCTATAGAGTATTTAATCGTACTGTTTGTTTTACGACTGGCTTCTGTAAGGTAACGTTATTTTTTGGAGACGTCACAAAATCAGCTGGAAGAAAGAAATAGCATACCGTACCGGGGTCTAATAAAGGGATATTTGGAAACACTTAAGGCTGTTCTTAACTGCTCTGCTCAACAAGCGCAAAACGTTTTGACATATTTACAAATTCATTTTTTAACGGAAAGATATAAAATTGGAAAGCCTAGCCATGGAAGCGATTTGGAATTGAACTGTTTTTTCCCTTTTTTGATCCATCAATTACCTATTGAGTTATAAGCTAATTCGATCACGTGGCAAACACGTTTTTCGCCCGCTCTTGAGTGTTCTTTCTCCCTTCGCGCGGAAATTCGGTTCAAAACCCCCACTTTGACTCTATTTTCTGAAAGATCGATTGCGTTTGCAAAAAAATGGAAAAAACAGCTCAATTACATAGTTTCTGAACAACAACACCAGCTAGTTTCATGCATTTTCGAACAAAAATAAATTAAAACTTATGTCAGAAAGTTGTCCTTATAGATTTGAGAACACCCTTAAGAAAATAAGCACTTTTTTTAAATATTTGTATCGGATGTTTTATGCTTTTACATTAAATCTCTAAAATAAATGTATCGATTTCTTTTCTTTGTAAAATATTAATTTAAGTCTATCCTCTTCCCCATCCTGCAACAGACTTCCGGTACTATTTGTTGCTATAATACAATAAAATGTTTAAAAATCTTGTTTTTGAATCAATTCCAAAACAGTGAAACCCTTTACAACGTCAGCCACAAACATCTATAGAAATAAATTTAGAACAAACATTTATAGAGTTTGTAGTCATCTGGGCATTTCATGCAAAAAAAAAAAAAAGTTAAAAGTGTGTACCATATTACGTTTAAGCAAATTACTTTAAGGCAATGCATCATGGAACAATCGTAATACTCTTTTAAATAAATAGCGTTTATAAATCAGAATTTGATTCAATTATGTGACTGACTACTGAGTCCGATATGAGGCATTCTCATATCGGACTTTCTAGGATACTTTCAGGAATCAGTAATACTTTCAGGAACTTTCAGGAACTTTCGTGAATAACTTTCAGGAATCATAACTTTCAGGAATAAAAATCTGATGAAATTAAACTTAATAAAATAACATTTTAAGCTTATAGACGAATACCTTAATGATTTAAAAAAAAATTAGGGGATCGTACCCGGGGTTACCGGGTAACAGAATATAGGTAAAAACATTTTTTAAAATTGAAAACTAATAATTTTTTTTATATATAATAATTTTTTTAGATTGCCCGCTTACATTAAAAACGCATTTTTCATATGAAAAATAGGAATTATACAATCAAATAAATTTTTGAAATTTATCTAAAGCGATATTTTCTTATTAGCCGCATGCTAAGAGTTATTTGACCAAGATTTTCCTACTTATGGCATCCTTTTATATTCTGATAATTTCAGAGCTGACACATGTCTGTTAAATTTGTGTTTTATTTATATTATTTTATTTATTTATTCATAGGGAAGTTTTTTAATGGATATTAGTCGTAAGAAAATGATGAGCTCTTTATTCTGCTTTAAGGGAAAACGGATTAATCTTTCGTAATCGAGCTCCTAGCGATATAGATAAATTAAAAAAATATTTCATTCTTTAAAATTGTTTTTAAAACCATAGACAGTCAGTAGACTGAGATGAACTTCGCAAACAAATTCCATTTGAAAAAAAAAAAAAATCTTATTTGGTGATCTAAAAATTTAAATTGTACGATTACAGATATGTTAGATTTGTGTTTTAATATTGATTCTTTTATTTGTTTATAAAAGAAGTATTAATTTCGTTAATTTGTCTTTCACAAATATGTTAGATTGGTGTATTTTTATATTATTCTTTTATTTGTTTATAAAGGAAGTATTAATTTCGTTATGCAAAAATAGTAAAAAAAAAATACTGAACAATGTTTGCTGCTTTATGTGCAAAATGTTTATTATTATTATGTATTGAAACCGGCACGGGATAAGATAAACTTAAAAAAATCATGCTTAAAAATTATTTTTAAAAATATGATACATCAGTCAATTAAGATACAGTTTTTAAACAAATTGCATTTGAAAGTAAATTTTTTCCCGATGCGATGAAAATTGAAAACGTACCGTTACGCACAGATACGTTTGTTCTTTATAATATAGATACGTAATCAGTGAAATATAATAAAGATCAGTTATTAGGATGTGGTTATCAATTGAGGCTCTTATGCTTGGTATTCGGGAATGAAAAAAAGCAATTTTCACCTTTTCAAAATTTGCATACTTCCTTCTCATATCCATATTCATCATTTTTAAAAAATTTGTATTTTTTTTTATCATTTTAAAACCATTTTAACTCGAAACATGAAATCACAATTGTCAGCAACAACAGACAGAAGAGTATGTGAACAGACGTACTCTTCTAATCTCAATTCCGGAGAGTAAAAATTTCCGTAATTTATGTTTTTTAGACGCATTTGTGTTAAAATGTTTAGTTTTATCTAAGAAAATTGTCGTTTTCTTTTAAATATGACTTCATTTTGACTTAAATAAGCATTTAGCCTAGTGTCTGAAACTTAGTATTAGTACACATGCAGATGGAAAAATAATATAGAAAATTTATGAGGAAAAATGCGTGTTTTCAAAAGCAGTATGTCATTTCCGTTATTATTCCCCTAATATAACATTATACTCCTAATGGAACTTTGCGCCACTAAACCCTATACAACAATTTTGAATTTTTATCAGAAAACAGCATGAATAAAGATCCTCATTATTTCTCTCTTGATTGCAATAATGAAAGCTGTCTATTTTTTCTCATTTTGAAGAAATTAGATATAATGCTTTTTAAATTAAAATATAAAAGTGGGGATATTTAAAAAATCAAACAGATAGTGCGATCTACAAATAAACAGCTTTCAGTTAAAAAAAAAAAAAATTAGTAAAATTGGTTCAGCAGAAAGATCAGAGCAGATGACTAAAAAACACACTTGTGTTTTAAATATATAGATTGTATAAAATTATGAAAAATTAAATTAAGCCAATTATGTTATTTTGATAAAATTATAGTAGAATATCCTAAAGAATAACATTAAAATTTTGTTATTCGAGAGAATTTTGTACAAAAACTTCAGGAACATGATATTATTTTAAAACTCAAATTATTTGTTTGCTTCTCTAACTCGGCGAAACAAATCCATCCAGGCGAGAATAATCAATTTCTGTAATATAAATAGCTATTATTTGCATGTCACCTCTCTTTTATAAATACACTCGAAATTTTTGTAAAATATTGCGTTTTATCAGTGTGTGATTTCGATTACATTATTTTCAAAAGTGAAGCATTTTCACCTGTGAAGAATTTCAAAGCAGCTCGGCTGTGAAAATGACGCACTTCTACAAAACATAATTCAGTTTTAAGAATTAAAATACACGCTTTTTTATAAAATGACGTCATTTGCACCCGCTAAAGCAATCCACTTTTACAATTCAGTTTTAAACTTCTTCTATAAAAAAGTATGCATATGACGTTATTATCGCGGGATAACAGACAACATTTTTGACATAGCCCGTATTTTAATTTCCCCCTTTTTTTAGGTTTTATGAGAAAATGGCAACAAAATGATACAGTAATCTCCTATTTTCGACTATTTACCGTTTACTTTCAATAGAAATGCGGTACTTTTGTTGCCACAATTAGAAAAATGGTATTAAAACTACAAAAAACTTAATATCTCAAAAATAAATTGAGATATAGCTTTCAAACAAATTGCATTTAAAAGAGCATATTTTTCCTCATACGACGGTGTAAAAATTTAAAACGTGCCATGTTTAGAAGTTTAAAAATTTGCAGTAGAGAAAATTGTAAAACCGAAATTTTATTTCAAATTTCAAAGTGTTGCCATTCGCAAAATGACGTATGCGTTACGCACAGATATGTTTGTCCTTTATAATATAGATGGTCAGCAGCAAAATATTTCTATTTAACTGGGGTTTAAGTTAAACTTGCGGGTTTAATTTTCCTTACCGTTTTACCACTCTAACTTTTTATTTTCTTTTAAATTTTTACTTATAATGAATTTGCATATAGTAGCCACAGAACATTCAAATAAGAAACTATAACAATGTAATATTTTTAGTACAAAATCTTGCTATAACATTGTCTGAAAGGGATGTTAAGGGGGCTGGTCACTCAGCTTCCGATTTCCCCTCACTAATGTAAAGTCTACGGGCATTTGATGCATTGCATTCGTATATTTAAAATATCTCCTCGGGAAATTAATATTTTTAACTTCTATTTTTTGTGTACACATCCTAAAATATGTCTTTTTTTTTTCCTAGTTCTCAAACTATTTCTAAAGAATAGACATATATATTTTATAGGATTTTTTATAGGAAGAGTTAAAATCTTACTTACAGTTTGCCCGCTTTTAACGCATAAAATATTAAATTCAACATAAATTTTAGAATTATTTTGAAAACTAAGAAAAAAGGAGGCATCCTTTAAGAAGAGTACACAGGAAAAATATGTTAAAATATGAATTTCCCGAGAAGATATTTTAAATGTACGAATGCATCAAAAGTCCATAGACTTAACATTACGGAGGAGAATTCCTAAGCTGAGAGACCAGCCCCCTTAAAGAAGGGACGGTAAGGGGAAAAAAGGGGCGGTAAGGAAAAAAGGGGACGGTAAGGAAAATTATCCCTTAATTTGAGGCAAATCATGTTAAGAGGCTACTTCAGTCAAGCGAAAAGACCCGTTCGCTAATGCTAATCCTATGGAAGAAATTTATAAAGATATCTCGGTTGCATTTCAATATTTTTAAATGATTTTTTTTTTTTTTTTTTTTTTTTTTTTTGCATTAGATAGCTGAGATCAATATGTACAAAGGCTGTTTTTTAGGTGCGTTCGTAGTTATATAAATACGTAGCACCTATAGTCGTCGTTCAGTCCGTCCGTCTGTCTGTCTGTCCGCATATAACAGAGCAAAAACTACCCAACCGAATGGTCTGAAATTTTAAATATATGATTGTTGCAAAATTTTGTCGAGCCATTTCAAATTTTATGAAAATCGGATGCATAGTTTAATTACAGGGACAGTCAAAATTGTTCCGTTACTACGGGGAATGGGAAAAAAGTTATTGCAAGTGCATTTTAATGATGCTACAAACTATGCACTTTATGAAGTGCAAAAAATTATACATTCAGTACAATATGGGGTGTAAAAAATAATTATAAAACTAGTTATAGTACGAACGCACCTCATTTGCCACGTTTGACGAGCAATTTCCAACTTGTTACTTTTTCGATTTTGTTTACAGATATTTTTTATGGGGACACTTTCGTTTTCGGAACCGGTTTCGAAAGTGAAAACATCCTCATAAAAAAATCTGCAATGAAAATCAAAAAAGTAAAAAACGGTCTGCATACCGATTGATCTCAGCTATCCAATGCAAAAGAAATCATTTAAAAATATTGAAATACAACCGAGATATCTTTATAAATTTCTTCCATAGGATTAGCATTAGCGAACGGGTCTTTTCGCCTGACTGAAGTAACCTCTTAAGACTAAGTGATAGCCACAATGTTCATTGATTTTTAGAAACAGTTATTTACATTGGATTAAATAAAAAAAAAATTTATTTACCTCGAAAAGTTCAGGAATAAACCTTGGGGACGGTAAGACTACTAATAAAGCCACAATGCTTGAAATTGATATTTAAAAGCTGATTTAAATTCTACAATAAATTTCCTGTCAAAGAATTTTAGCCATTTTTTCTCTAGCATACTTCTGCATGAGAAAAGGTTGAAAAAAATTCTGTGGCTGCATCTGAAGTGATTTTCTGTATAATTTTAGCAAGAGGGACGATAAGGAATCTAAAATCCAGGAACATTTAAAAAATAATAACAATCGTAAAAATGTGTGCGGGTTAATTTTTTGCTACATATTTATATAAACCAGTTTCAGAAAGAAATTATATCAAATTACTTTTATTGGAAAAATTTTATACAGACAGTTCCAAACTTAAAAATCAGCATCAGGGGCGCGGGACGGTATAGGAATTTCGTGGTATATTTGGACTTCAACATCGTCAAAAACTTATTTATCTCGTTAATATTGTTATACAGTCATACAATGGGATGTTTTCCAGTATAAGAAATAAAAAAAACACAAGAATATGTACTAAAATATAAATTATTATTCAGGAGCTTAAAAGTCAAAATTATGTGAGAATGCCTCATACACGACAAAAATAAAATTATGTTTTTTGTTTTCGTCTGAATCATCAATCATCATATATAAGTGGCTGAGGATATCAACCTGCGATTTAAGTAAGTAGTTGACTTCGGTTATTTTTGTTTTGGTGGCACTCGATTTTGGTCCGCCAAGGAAGCAATAAATTCAGTCTTCTCATTCGCTTACAGAAGAAACACGCTTTTTTTTTTCTCTTTAGCCTCTTTTGAGTTAAAATGGCTTTTCACAATTGAAAATTTAAGCAAGTTAAAAATAGTTTATAATTAACTATCGAAAGTGGAAACAAAATGGCGGTTAAATAGTCCACTCTGTTTTTTGGAGTAGTTTTACTTCGAGCACGTTTCATTGGGTTGCGCCCCTTTTGCCTGAAATTGAGCCAAGTTTACGGAAGCGGCCAAGTGTGAACACGACTCAGTATAGAGAAAAAAATATATTGGCTATATACAGAGAGATATATGGCTAACTCGCTGAGAGTATGATATAGGTGAGTGGTTATTGTCTCTACAAGGGGGTCTCCAACCACGCGGCCATTTTAATGACGATTTACGCCTTGCTAAACGCCGGGGCTTTCAAAATGTACGTCGATAGAGATATAAAGAAGGCAGAGGGATGGAGCAGCAGCTGGTTTTAACAACGCGAAAAAACAGCAGGAGAAAAAAAGACCGACAGAGTGTTATGTTTCCTTTACGAATTATTTCCCCTTACGGTTGGCAATACCGGAATCGTAAAAACGTGGCACGTGTCGTTGAGATTTACATCATTTCCGACTGTGCGACCACCGTCATAAAGACATCGATTGTGATACAAGAAATAGCGGTAATGCTGCACGTTTGGTTTTATCTTTGATGGTAGGCTTCGTGTTATTTTATGACGACACATCGTCTTTTAAAGTTTCGAACGAAATTCTTTAAAACTTCGGAATAAAGATTTGATTGGGTTGGAAATTTTGCGCCTGAAAGGCATCGAATGGAGCTGAAGATAGTTTTAAATCGATGCATTTTGAACGGTTTTTCTTCTCCCAGTGTTTCTTTGAGCTGTGAGTGTAAGATTAACCGCGGAATATATTCCTCAGGTGATGAGATAAGACAGTGAAAAAAATAACGTAATTTGTTTGTGTAAATGATAAACTTAGCAATCTATGTATTTAATTCGAAAATTTAAATAAACTTTAAATAAAAGTTCTTTAAATTATTTTCCGGTTTTCTTGTGGGTTGAAAAATAAGTATAAATGTAAAAATGGTTTTTATGAAAACCACTCTTTTATAAGCATTCAGTGTTTATCTTAAAAATAATGCCTAGTTTCATGGCAACAAGTTGTTCCAAAAGATTTTTGCTACAGCACGTTGATTTGGCGTGGGCTCAATTATGGAAAATCGCTTTGATCCAGGCTTGGTAGAAAGCGGGAATTAGTGAATTTATTAAACATATATATAATTTTTCCTCTGCTTTTTTTTTTAAGGTATGGCAGCAGAAAAGAAAAGGATTCTCAACATATAATCATTAATATTAAAATATTAATTGATAAAAGAGTATTTAAAAAAATGTGTCTTTGTTATTTTATTTATTTACTAGCTGTACCCGGCCACGTGTTGCTGTGGCTCAGCCTGGCTGAATGGAAGAGAAAGAAAAGACAGAGTGCACGTTTCTAATATGTTTAATTTCGCAATACTTGTGGGTATACAATATTTTTTTTTGTTGTTACATTGTCTGTGCAGATATAGAAATTGTCTCATTTACCTATTCTAGAACACGAAACATATAATTGCCCGTGTGAGAAGCAATTTATGTCTAGATCTAAACCGCAGAATTTTAAAACTTGGCCCTAAAGCTTTGTTGATGGAGATTACAAAAGCCAATCAAATAGGTAATTGATTCATCAATTGAAGCAACAGTCCAGATTGTTGCTTCAACGAAGTTGCTCATTATTTTTTTACTGGAAGCCGAGTGCCGTTGCAAATATTTGGCTCTTAAATTGAAATTGCGCATCCATTGGAATATAGGAATGCAAGGAATGAGGACATCTTAACCTTTGAAAGGTCCTGTCAAGATTGTTGCTTCTACGAAGTTGCTCATTATTTTTTTACTGCAAGCCGCGTGCCGTTGCAAAGATTTGGCTTGTGAATATTTCGCAACATCATAATTGGCAGGCCGATTGTCAATTGCAGTACGTGCGGTGGCATCCCAGGTAGATCGAGAGAATTAAAAAGATATGTGCCGAGTTAAACTTATGGCATTGAGCTCACTGGCTATTCACACTAATTGTATATTATACTCTGATTTCAAAGAATAATGCCCATTGAAAAATAAATTAAGGGGGATTACCCCCCCCCTTTTCCTTCCTTTATACTTAACCAATGAACCTTTAAATCTAATCAGGGAAACGCCTTATCAGAATAAACCGGTATACCAAATTTGAAGCAAATCGGATAATTCTGTATGAAAACCTATTTATCTAAATTAAGGGGGATTAGCCCTCGTTCGCCCCTTAATACTTCATATATGAACCCCCAAAACGAATCAGGGAAGCGCCTTATCAGATAGAGGCTATTCACAAAATTTGAAGCAAATCGAGTAATTCTACATGAAAAACCAAGTTATCTAAATTCAGGGGGTGAGGAAATTAGCTCCCCGTTCCCGTTTGCACAACCAATAAAACACCAAATCTAATCAGGGAAGCACTTTATCAGAATGAACCAATTATAAAATTTGAAGCAAATCAGATAATTCTGCATGAAAAACCCATTTATGTAAATTAACGGGAGATTAGCCCCCCGTTGCCCTTTTTATGCTTAACCAATGAACTCCCAAAACTAATCAGGGAAGCGCCTTATCAGTATGAACGTATTTACAAAATTTGAAGCTAATCGGAAAATTCTGCATGAAAAACCCATTTATCTAAATTAAGGGAGGATTAGCCCCCCGTTCCCCTTTTATACTTAACCAATGAACTCCCAAAACCAATCAGGGAAGCGTCTTATCAGAATGAAACTATTTACAAAATTTAAAGCAATTCGGATATTTCTATCAGGAGTTATCGCGTTATATACATACGTACATACAGAACCTGCGGGTACATTAGCTCTCAGGTTTTAATAGCCTGTGAGCTAAAAAGAAAAAACACGAACTAAAAAAACAAAGAAAAAACAAATATCATAAAAAATACTGACGAAACATTTCAGTAATGTGTCCCTCCGGAGGGCATTGTGAGGGGAGATGCACAATATGAAAGAGTGGTCAAAGGGCTTTCTAATAATATACCACATAATGGATGTCAAAAAATATTTAAAAAGTGCCCCGGGGATGAAATTGGGGGAGAGGGATGCGAGGTTCATAATAGTAATATAAAAGCACGCGCGCATTCAAACAAAACGCAATCGGTGAACTTCAAAGAAATCGGTGAAGAACTTTCGGAGGTTTAAAATTTCGTACAAATGAACATTTACATTTTTTTATATAGAAATGTGCCCCCACGGGGCTATAGTGGGATGAGGGGGATGGTAGGTGCATAATATGAAAGAGTAGTCAAAGGGCTTTCTATCGATATGTCACATGACGTGTGTCTAAAAAAATTTAAAAAGCGCCCCCTGATGGTGGCGAGGAAATTGGAGGAGGGAGTAGAGAGGTTCGTGATAGGCATATAAAAACACGCGCGTATTCGAATGCAACGCAATCCGTGAATTTCAAAGCAATCGGTGAAGAACTTTTGGAGGTTTAAGATTTTGTACAAAGGAACATTTATATAGAACTATGCCCCCACGTGGAGAAAGCGATGGGAGCGAGATGCGAGGTGCATAATATGAAACAGAAACAGTAGTCCAAGGGCTTTTTAATAATATATGACATGATGAGTTTTGGAAAAAATTTAAAAAGCGCCCTCTGGAAGGGGTGGGGGGAAATGGGGGGGCGGGGGGGGTAGAGATTCATAATAAGTATCTAACAACACTTGCGTATTCGAATGCAACTCAACCCGTGAATTTCAAAGCAATCGGTGAAGAACTTTCGCAGATTAGCTATTTTGAACAAACGAACATTTACATTTTTATTTATACGAGGTGCAACCCGTCGAATTTCGACGAAAGAAAATGTTTACAAAGGAATTGTTGCATCAAATTTATAATACATCAACAGCAATAATTAGAATAAAAAATCCATCTTACACTTGTTAATTTAACTCTCCAAAGACATATTTTAACCTAAGATTAACAAAATACTTTTTTCATAAACTTCAACTGTTAAAATTATTGAAAAATTAAACTTAATGCATCAGTAAAACATAATTAAGATAAGTAATTTTGATTAAGTTATTAATTGATGCTTGGTATTACGGAATGAAAAATGCGCAAAAATGATTTCACCTTGACATAATCATAGAATTTTTCTACCTTTACATCTAAACCAAATCAAGTCATTTTCCACGTTTTACATCCATATTAACCATTTAAAAACATTTTAATGCGCAATAGGTTACTAATAAATATATTTTCAAGCTTGAAGTCAGGTTTGTCAACTATTACAACTTTTCATGTTAAAAATCCCACTCGTGATTTGAAGTCTTAGTATAATCTCTGTACCTGCGCGTAAAAATTCCAGAAATTTATAACTTTTAGACGTATTCAAGGGGAAATATCTCGTTTTATCAAATAAAATTATCGTTTACTTTTAAATATGATGTCATTTTCAGTCGCTGAAATGTTTTGCCCATTGACTCAAACTCAATATCAGCGAAATGAAAATATAGTGAAATATAACAGCATCATCAGGGAAATTGTGTATTTTTTAAAGCGTAACGTCATTTTCTGTTCAAATTTCTAAAAATATATTTTTAATTGTAATGAGAAAATGGCATCAGTAAAAATATAATCAATAAAGATAACTAATCCACTTTTAATAGAAATGAAGTACTTCAGTTGCCACGATTAGAAAATTGGTATTAAAAACTATAAAAAAACTAATATCTCAAAAATAAATTGAGATACAGCTTTCAAACAAATTGCATTTAAAAGTGCATTTTTTTCTGCATACGACGGTGTAAACATTTAAAATGTGGAATGTTTAGAAGTTTAAAAATTTGCAGTAGCGAAAATTGCAAAAGCGAAATTTCATTTCAAATTTAAAGTGTTGCCATTCGCAGAATGACGTATGCGTTACGCACAGATATGTTTGTCCTTTTTCATTTCAAATTTAAAGTGTTGCCATTCGCAGAATGACGTATGCGTTACGCACAGATATGTTTGTCCTTTATAATATAGATAGATTTATTTATTTTTAATGTTTAAAATATTTTAATTTGCAGTCTCATAGTGGCCACTTGGCATAGTTTAGAGAGCGTGGTTTGGCGCGTAACTCCATTCTTGTTGTAACTCTTATAAAACTCGATTCTTGTTAAAGTAATGACCAAAAATTTGGACTCACTGAAGCACCCAGCAATTTTGAAAGAAATGAGTATATTTCGATCCTTGTTTTCTTTTACAAAAATTATTTTGGTAGTGTACCAGCACCTCCTTAAATTTTTGTTATCATAATACTAAAGCATTATCATATATGTATATATTACATATTATAAAGGGTTTTGCCGAATTTGACCAAAAAATTCAGAGACGTGGTAGTAGTCATCAAGAAGATGAAAAATTACCATACATCATGGGTCGCAAACTACATATTTAATCAAAAATGCAGGGCTGACTACTCTTTCTCAACTTGAGTTGACGGTAATAACTTTCAGAAAATTGAAGTATATTATAATGAAACTTTTAACAGACATGCTCACCTTTGTTGTTAATGTGATAAGATCAAAAAAGTGGTAGAAGTTTCGATTATACCCGCCAACAGTATGCACTTGACTCTCCACTTTTTGGACTGCGATTATCAGTTCATACGGTATCACCGTTTACGTGGGCCCCTGTTTTTCGAGAACTTTTCGTGATGTTATCACATTTCATACAAAACAGGGTACATACAGCAAACAAGTACGTTTTCAAAGCAATATTTTTATTTTTCTCAAAATTATTTCCGTCAACCAGAGTTCAGCTAGGATTAAACAACCAGTATTTGTGATTAAATAAGTGGTTTGCGATCCCGTATTCTATGACAATTTTTTATGCTCTTGATGCCTGCTATCTCCTTTTTGAATTTTTTGGTCGAATTAGGCAACATCCTGTATATATATACGCTACATAGCCATTTATGATCGGACACTTTCAATTTTAGACATTTTGTCGAATATTTAAAGATATATTTATCGGATTTTTCAGGAACTTTAGGATTATGAAGAATATGTTAGACTTCATATTTACAAATGACGATTTGATCAGAAGGACAATTAGGGGGCCAGCAAAAAAATCAAAGAAAAAGAATAATGTTTGGGACCACCCTGTAAAATAAGATGCACGAAATGATCTATCGCTATAGCTTACGAATATATGGATATTGTACAATATATGTATTCATTTGTGAAAGAACAGAACGTATATTTATGGAGATTTATTGATTTTTTTTAAGTAAAAAAAAATTGCATGTTTTTTGTTTATATCATGCAGGGTTTTTTGCCAAATTAAACGCCAGTTTCAGAAAATTTAACAAAATGCAGTAAAAATAACATGGTGAAATAGGAATGTAAATATATTAAATATTTGATGAAATATGAGCAGCTGAATGAAATATTTTTTATTTGCGCATGCGCGCACGATATTTTTTTTTTTTTTTTTTTTTTTTTTTTTTTTTTTTTTTTTTTTACATGTTTTGATAGTCAACTCCATGGAGCAACTCATAAATAAAAGCCAGTCAAATATCGTGAAAATTCAGAAAGATATCGGCAATAGACTGAGCTGACATTTAGTTGTTCTCTAAAAACAGTTAAATGATAAGGGGTTTTCCATAAATTGTCGTTTTTCATTTTTACTTTTTTTTAATTTTCATTTTTTATGGATGCTTTAGATTTTCTTGGAAAATCACCAAAACGATCCTATTCCAAGAAAAAAAGAAGTATCAAAATCTAAGCCTTTCTTTTAAATCTACTCGTTGACATTCATTCAGTACAAACTCCTTTGCTGCTCCAGTTAATAAAAAAATGACAATTTGTGGAAAATCCCTTATCATTCAGCAACTTTTAGAGAGCAACTAAAAATACGCCCACTATATTGCCGATATCTTATGAATTTTCACCATATTTGACTGGCTTTTTTTTATGAGTGAGTTGACTATCAAATCGTAAATAAAAATACATTTTTTTATAGTGCGCGCATGCGCAGATAAAAATATTTCCTTCAACTGCTCATATCTCATCAAATATTTAACATATTTACATTCCAATTACACCATATTATTTCTACTACATTTTGTCAAATTTTCTTAAACAGATGTTAAATTTGGTAAAAAAACAAAAAAAAAAAAACAAAAAAAAAAAAACAAAAAAAAAAACAAAAAAAAACCTGCATAATATCTCTCTATTCTAAAAAAAAGTAACTACCGCTGTCACCGCCGCCGCCGGTTTTGATTTTTTTGTGACCGGAGACCTTTCTTCGTTAATATTAACAAAAATACTGCATACAAAAATATGAAAATCGGTGGTTTTATACAGAAATGTTTGATAAACACGCTGATGCAGACAGTTTTCAAATCGAAGAATTATTTTAAGAGTTATTTAATGCTAAAGTTGGACAAAATCGTTCCACTAAAAAAGTTTTATAGCAGCAAAAACTATACATGGCAGTGTAATCATTTTTAGATCATTTTATGCGTTAGAATTTGCCGGAGTGCAGATTGCATTAATTTTTTTATTTTGACTCATTTTTTCAGGTTTTATTTCTATTTTAAATTCAAATTTTCAGCATTTCTAGAGATATTTTTTACAGATTTCAGAAAATTGTACTAATTTAAACTGTTGCCAACTGTATAAAAAGCGCAAGCAATAATGTTTGCTTCAAATTAAAAATTTATTTACACGTGACTATTATAAACAGGAAAAAAACTTTCAAATTAGAATTAAATAATTACGTATAAAAAGCAGGAACTTATTAAAAATTACGTCATAAAAAGTATACACGTGAATTTTAAAAGAGAAAGAATATTGTAAAATAATAAATTCATTAACATGCGTTAGAAGTCTTAGGAGAAATTACGTCATATTTACGTCACATAATAGTTATTACATAAAATGAACACAAAATAATATTGCAAAAAAGTTTAAATTTAGAAATTGCGCTAGACCTTTATTTGATATTTTGAGAATTAATTTAAAATGTCTCATTTAAAAGAACTTTCTTTTCGCTTTGCTAAAAAATACCAGGAGACAAAGACTCTCTTTACTTAATTCCTTTTATATTAGCTTATTTTGAAATGTTGTTACACGTGCATACGTCATCAAGTTATTTTTATTTCGACTTTTTATTTGTGTTTTTATTAATGTTGTACGAATTTATTTGTTCTTTCGTTATTTAAAATAAAAATTATATCAATTTGTATAATTTGGCGAGTGGTTTGGCGATTTATATAATTTGGCGAAATTGGTCGACAGGATAATCAAGTAGTACCGCAGCGGATTTGGCGTTAAAATTCCCCAATCAAAGAGAAATGAATAGAAATTCGTTTATAGGGAGATCGCCACTGTTTTTTAAATTATAATTCAATCTTTCGAAATCTGTTTAAAGCCGATCAAATTAGCGTGCATTTAGAGTCTACGGTGTCTGGACGGGGGTTGGCGAGCGTAGCTCGTAGGGGGCCGAGCCCCCTAGTAAACAAAAAACATGCAAAAAATTTTAACTTTAAAAAATAAAATCGATATAGCTCCATGAATATAAGTTCTATTCTTCCACAAATGAATACATATATTGTGCAATATCCATATATTCGTAAGCTATAGCGATAGATCATTTCGTGCATTTTATTTTACAGGTTGATACCAAACATTATTATTTTTCTTTGATTTTTTTGTTAGCCCCCTAATTGTTCTTCTGATCAAATCGTCATTTGTAAATATGAAGTCTAACATATTCTTCATAATCCTAAAGTTCCTGAAAAATCCGATAAATATATCTTTAAATATTCGACAAAATGTCTAAAATAGAAAGTGTCTGATCATCTATGGCCATATAATGCATATATATATATATATATATATAATAAAGTAATATTTACTACAAATGATTCCATTAAATTCGAATTTCATTGAAATTAATTGCAATATTAAATGTCACAGCGCTTGCAAAAGAGGAATAATTTTTTTCATTACATCAATACTCCCTCAAAGGTAGAAACCCTTTTACAGGCAAGTCAAGAGGAAATGGAGGGAAAGAAATCGACTATTTGGAAGTGTAAAAATCTTGAGCAATAATTTTACTTCAGGGCGGAACAGCAGAACCTATTGTTACTCTTATGCGGCATACACTGTAAAAAAAATTCCGCAACGTTCCTGGGAAAAAATGGGCAGCTGAGTTGCCCATTATTTCCAAGAAACATTTCTTGAAAATGACTGGTACTTTACTGTATATGTTAAAAACTTTCTACAGAAATGCCAGTAAGTTTCCTGCGAAATACCAGGAATATTTCTGTTGACAGCAAAACATTACTGACATATTCAAGGCTGGAGTAGCACAAGAGCGAAAAATGTCCAGACCAGGGATCGAACCTGGATACTTGGCGTGCCGTGCCAATGCCTTACCTGTTAGGCTATCCGGACCGATACCTGGCTGACATAATTCACTCTGCATGTTCGTTCCCTTCATTATGACATTACTCACATTTCACAGCATGCGGGATCCGCAGACGATTTTTACATTTCCAGTTGACAATTTTCGCTTTATTATCATTATTTGTTAGAATGAAAAAATATTTTGAAATTGACATCAAAATTATTATTTATAATTTACACGAAAAAATAAATTTTCAGTTAAAATTCAATAAAGTAAATATATATGTGATATATTGTTTCTGAACTTTGCTTAAAATATAAAAATATATAAATGTAAATAATAATTAGAAAAAAAAAATCTAGACATAAAATATTTTGGATTTTCGTCAGTGATTATGTTAGTTTACAAGTTAGATAAAATACATATAAATTTTCATGAAAAAAAAAAAACCTAAACGTAATTGTATATTTTTTCCGAAAAAAAAAAAAAAATTCAAATTTGCAGCAATTCAAAGTGTCAAATATATGTCAAATTTAAATCAAATTGTAATAAAGTGTTAAAATATAAAATTAATTAAAAAAGAAAAAAAAAGTCAAGAGGTAGCATCGAACCCGGGCCGTACGGGTGGCGTGCAAGCTTTCTGCGTCCACACCATGAAAGACACGTTGAGAGCTGCAAACTAATGGGTATTTGAAACGTATGCTAAAACTCGGCATCTAATTTCTGAAAATCTAAGGCCCATTTGAAGAAATCCTTTCACAAGAATAATTAGAGATAAGAACTCTAAAACATACTTTAAATTAATCAAAATAGGTGAGAATCATATTTGATTGTTCCCTGGTTAATGCAGATCCAAATAATAGGTGTATTTTTTTTTACACAGTCTGCTCGTTAAAGATTTCACAGACAAGTACGAGAGATAATCTCTTAGTGATGTCACAGAGGTATTGTATTTTCATCTGAATTATCTTGACAATAGAGACGTAAAGGATTATGTCGTCTATTGATTTATTTGCATTCCATATTGATTTTTTTTACATTCATTTAAGGAATTCGTTTTCGACATTCGCGCGCGAGCAATGGATTATAGGGAAAAAAAAATAATAAATGGCGGCCGCAGCGTTTTGCTGTTTCCAACTTTTGTTCAGGAACGTTTCAGATAAGAAAACCAGAATTTCACAGGAAAGAGCTAAATTATTCTGAAAACCTGATAAAAGGCGAAACGTTCCTAGATTTTACATGGAAAGTTACCATTTTTTTTTACAGTGTACTCAAATTATGATGATACAAAAATGATTAAGAAGTTTGCAGCTTTTTTTTTATTTTTTTTTTTTAATTAACACAAATATAAATGTTCGTTCACGCCCAAATATTAAATCAATTTATTATATAAATTGCTAGTGAAAATAAAAATTAATATTCAATAAAAACTTACTAATATCTATTTATTTTTGACATTTTATAACATTATTAATGTTTTATTATATTTGAAACATTTTATTATATTTCTTTTTTTCATTTTATTACATTAACATTGAATAAAATAAGTGATTTTCATAATATTTTGTAAATTTTCCAACATAGTTAAAAAAGTGTTTAAAAATTCGTTGTCTGTCCGTGCTCTAACGCGCGTAAATATAGTACGATTGCCATGAAATGGATATATGTTATTGAGGTTTACTATGGCATGTTCGGTATTGAAAATAAAGTGTGTAGCATTTTCCGTTCATTTACAGAGCCACTCAAATAGTTCCGTTACATTACGGTCTATGGGGAAAAATCGTTTGCTGTGTATTTTAAATAATATTACACTATTTTAAACATATTGAAATTGATATACATCACTGAGGTATTGTATTACAAGGTTCTTACTATAGAATAATGTGTGCATAGAACTTATCGTTTATTTACAGGGACACACAAAAGAATTGGCTGTAGAAGAAAATAAGCGATAGCTGAACCATTGAAGCCTACGAGCAATAACTGCTGGAAGTGCGTTTTCAGTTGGGTATGCGTTTTCTAAATTTAACTATTTTTTTAAATATTTCTTGTTGTGTATAAATTCTATAGATCATATACAGGGTCTCACAAAAGTTCTCAACAACATCCATTTATTGGCTGAAATTGCTGAGTGGAAAATTTCAACTGTGCTATGCATTTACGAGATTGTTAACTCGTAACTGAACTAACTTTTAGCCTACTATGTAGTATGCATACATATCTGTAGATCATATACAGGGCTACAGAAAAAAACGTATGTTTTAGCGACTATTCATAGTATTAGCAGAAATTGGGTATTTAATAGCATTATGTATTTTCTGAATTGTTCATTTAGACGTCATATTTCACCTTAGTAAACTGTGAATTTTTGTAATAGAATTCTGAATGTGTTGGAAAGTGTTTCATAATCTATGCTGTACGCATGATTATTCGCTCTTGTTTAAATATATTTTTGTTAGTTTGAGTTTTTGTGATAGACATAATCTTTACTTTTTATTATTATAATTAAATTTGATTCTAATCATGATCAATTTTTTTTTCTTTTTGCGATATTGTCCGTTGCATAAAAGCTCATTTCACCCAAAATATAACTAGGAATTTAACAAAACTTTTTCTTTTTTTTTTTTCTTTTAATTATTTGGGAAATTATCCTTTAGAAATATTCAAAAGATAATAATTTAACTAATGATCTTCAAAATTTGTTTTGGTACAGCTAATGCTCTCTTATGACACAAGACTGTGTCACTGCACAGAGGCGGAAAACTATGATTATTAATACAGAGATCACAATGATGGAGCTCTGTGCATTCTCACCCATAAATCGTTAAAAAGACAATAAAAAAAATGACGTTACTTTGACGCAATCATAGTTAAATTCCTCAATTTTGTAAATTATATTGCAGGCTTTCTTCGACGCCTGTAACCAAAAAAGTATAAAACTTCTCTGGAAATACATGAAAAAAAGGCAAAAAGTTCAAACAAATGTGGTACTTAGCGTTTAGTGAAATTCTATTTCGCATGACATTGTTTGTAAATAGAAGCTTACATTTTCATTTATAAAAAGTAAAAATACGATGATTGCATGAAAATGACGTCATTTTTTAGATTCTTTCGGTCATGAGGTTTTGTTTGAAAAGAGAAAGAATTTACTCTAAATAAACGGTTGCGATATGTTTCATTTCCTATTTAATTTAAATGGCAGAAAATGTTACCACAGTAGCATCTAAAGTATTAAAACACTTCGCTATAAGGTATAGCTATAAGATATAGCTATAGTATACAAACTAAATAGGAAATAAAACATAGCAATCATTTGTTTAGATTCTACTTGAAGTCGCATTGAAAGCGTCTCATAGAAAGCGACGTCTTATTTACGATTATTTTTTTTCTTTCCGCCAAATATTTTTCTTTAAAATGAAATGTTTGCAATGTAGAAGATTTTTTAATTCCAAATACATTTAAATGTAGGTAATACGTCATTTTAACAAACTTATAGTAAGTTTTATGTTTCATATATGAAAACTGCGTACCATTACTAAGAATGACATTATTTTCGTCTCAGAATGCAAAAACATAGCGAGTGAGTCTGAACATTTAGTTGCTTATAAAATATTGCCCATACGCAGTTTCGGTTTGTGTCAAAATAAAAATTAAAAGTACATTAGAAAATTAAAAAAAAAATAGATTAATATAAACTATGGCAGGTGATTGAAAAAAATTGAAAGAGTGGTCTGAAATTTTTTTAAAGTTGCCAACAATGTTACTCTTGTTCTAAAACGTAATGTGTATCATGTTTCGTGCAAATCGGTCACAATTGTAGATTTAGATAAGGATTATACACTCAAACACGGATTCTTATATTGATAGTTATAATAACTATTTTAACGTAAATGTATTTTCATATGATGAAGAACAACATTAGAAAAAAATTGCAATTTCTAACATGTCTCTAAAACTAACGGTTTAGAAATTATAGCTATTGGTCAACCGCAAGAAGAGACACGCTGCATATAGATATTATTTCAAGATGTTACAAGTATAAATTTATTGTTGAATGAATGCGTTCCATGCATTTCTTATACAGGGAGAGCCTAGAGGTCTGCACGGGCATGAGCTTGGCCCGAGGCCCGTACCCGGGCCCGGCAGAATTAGGACAATTTTTTCAACGGGCCGGGCGATAAAAAAATTAATCGGGCCTATCGGCCCGATATAAGAATTCAAGCGAAGCAGATAACATACGAGCCATTTTCAATGAATATGATTTTCTCGAGAAGTATAAATGTGCGTCACAAGCCGATGCGAGTTTAACAACATCAATACAGAAATGTAACATGTCCATCGTAGAGATCAGCATCGTACAGTTACTAGATGTCTGACTCCGGGTTTAATTTTTTTCAGCAGACTCGTGCCGGGACGGAAATGGTCTTAATCGATCTCAGGATGTGTATGACAGGCATTATGTTTTGTAAAATTATTAATAGTATCTATATTATAAAGGACAAACATATCTGTGCGTAACGCATACGTCATTCTGCGAATGGCAACACTTTGAAATTTGAAATGAAATTTCGGTTTTGCAATTTTCTCTACTACAAATTTTTAAACTTCTAAACATCGCACATTTAAAATTTTTACACCGTCGTGTAACGAAAAAAATGCTCTTTTAAATGCAATTTGTTTGAATGATTTATCTCAATTTAATTTTGAGATATTAATTTTTTTGTACTTTTTAATACATTTTTTGTAATTGTGGCAACTGAAGAACTCCATTTCTGTTGAAAGTCGTGGAGGGTTGAAAGTAAAGGGAAACTAATCACGGAAGAAAGAAAATAATATATTATTGTGCGTTTTGTTGCCATTTTCTCATAAAAACTGAAAAAATAAATTCAAATTCAAATTCGTGCTATGTCAGCGATTTTTTAAATTTCTAAATATCGCACATTTTCAATTTTTAAACCATCAAATAGAGAAAAAAATCTACTTTCAAATGCAATTTGTTTGAAAATTGTATCTTAATTGACTGAGTTATTATGGTTTTTAAAATAATAAGAACCCGTGGCGACCAATTTAGCCTCCCTTAAATGTATGCTAGGCATTGTATCATGTTACTCTTATTCATAATTTAATTTACTTGCTCAATCCTTCGCCAAATTTGAAGATTCTGTTAGAGAAATCGAGAACTCCCTATAGTTATGTTAGTCGGGCACAGGTGATAAATCGCCAAACATTGTACCCGTCGCCTTTTTTTTTTCGTTAATTCAGATTAAAATATAATCCTTTCACTCATTTTATTTAGAATGGATGACTTTAATTTAAAAAATAAAACCTTTAAAATTCATGACTTTCACTTAAAAAAAAAAAAAATCTTTAAAAAAAGAAAAAGAATAAATAATACCATAAACCATTTAATTTCAACATCAAAGCATTGTTTTAATTTACCCCTCGGAAAATAAAAAATGCTGCTGGCGAGTTAAAAAATGCTATTTGCGAGAATTGCACCCAGCTAACATAAAAGTACGAACTCTTTGCGATTATAAACACTTTAATGTAGTTTTATTTGAAAAAAAAATATTTGGATTAAATCGGTTGCCAGAAAAAAAAAATTTCTCGCCATGGACCTTTTCTCTATTTCGCCAAGTACCTATACTGGAAAAGCACCTTCATTTATTTTTTTATTTATTGTATTTTAAATTAGATGAATAAAAGACGGCACGCGTGTCATATACTCACTACGTTGGCACGACTTTTTTCTGACGCCAATGTCATATACGCACCGGGGTACTTAACTGGCGCCAAAGGGTTGTTATTTTGCTTGATATGGTAACCCGGATGCTGTTGTTTATTTATTAATAAATTGTTTATTTACTTTTATTTTATTTTTTAAAATTATATAAATTGTTTTGTTCTATAGTTATTAATTAAACTTTTTATTTATTTATTGTTATTCACTTTTTTTAAATATTACACAATAACCAAAGAGATGCGTTTCATTCGGGCGTTGCCATCAAACAATTAACCGCCAATTGTTTACAATTAACCAATTGAACAATTAACCAACAATTAATTACGATTTCTGTGTCACGTACGATAGCGTAATATATATATATATAGATTTTCAAGCATAAAATATTTTTTAATTTATCTCTATCACGTGTAGCTCGATTACGGAAGGTTAATCCGCTTGCTCTTAAAACAATGTAAAAAGTTCAGCATATGCTTCCGTCTAATGTTCCATAACAAAGTTAAAACTTCCTCTATAGAAAAATAAATAAATTAGTGTAAATAAGAAACAAATTTAACAGACATGTGATTGAATCACGCGCTTATGCACAGAAATGATCAGAAAGACTGACGTAAGTGGCAAAATCTTGGGTTAATAACTCCTGGCATGTGGTGATATGTGAAAGTATCGCTTTTAATAAATTTCAAAACTTTATTTAATTGCATAATTGATATTTTTCATATAAAAATTCTTTTTGATGTTAGTGGGCAATCTAAAATATATATTACATGTAAAAAAATAATTAGATTAAAAAAAAATTGGTTTTCACCTATATTCTGTAACCCGAGGAGCTCGGGTTCGATCCCCTAGTTAGTGATAATGAACTTCTGTTAACGGTATCTTTGGAAATATACTTTAAGGTGGTTCTGATATTCACTGCTCAACAATGCGAAACTATCAGACACATTTTCTGACTCGTTTTTAACTATAAATGTAACGCTCGAAAAAATACGCACTCCATCATATTTTCTCTCCTTTTCTTTTTTTTTTTTTCCTTTCTTTCAAAAGAACTGACAAGCTGAGTAAATTAGACTTTACGAGAGAGAAGAATGTTTACAAAGTTGTTGCCGACAAGGCTTGTGAGTTAAGCCGTAATGTTAAATTAACTGAGTTATTTTGTAAATAGTAATATGTAAATACCTTGTAAATATTAAACTTATTTGTTGATGATAAGTTATCCAGTGTTATTTTTGTAACATAAGATAGTTTCCACTCCGGATTCTGAATAATATGTTACAGAAGTGGCGCCCAACGTGGGGCACGAATAAAAGCAAGATATGAAGATAAGTATTATTTTAAATTGTGTTAAACTGTTTTAATAAGAAAATGTAGATACTAAAGTACAAAAATTTATACAAAAGTACTTTTGATTCATCCGGAATCTGATGATTTTTGAAAATTGTATTTGATTCGTCCAGAATCGAAATATTTTGGAATTGTTCTATTCAGCCTGAATGATATTTTCCTTAGAATTGAAATACGAAAAGTCGTCTGCAGCTTCAAGTATTTTAGTATCTGAATTAAATGAAGATATTCATAAGAGAAATAATTCTAATAATTATTATTGAAAAATAAAAATCGTTTGCTTTATTTTATATATTTATATAGTTGCACTGAGCTATTTTATTATGAAGTTATTATTATAAATGAGTGCTTGGCATTATTTTAATTATTATATGATTGATATTATTGTGTTAAAAAAAAAAAAGGCAAATAGTTGGTGTCATTATATTGAGTTTTGAAAGATATCGTATGTTATTTATGTTCTATATATGTTAAAAATTACGTATTTTGCTAAGAGTTATTCGTACACGAATTAAGTTTGAAGTTAGCTAAAACATATTTAGTTCAAATGATGGCGTTTCTTTCTAAGGGTAAGAAAATTGATTTAATCACATTAGCTTCAGAATTAAAAGTAGAAGTAAGTAGCAATGATAAAGTCCTCGAATTACGTGATAAAATTGTAAATAGTGAGGCATAGATTTTGTACAGGGAATTTATGAAAATATCGTAGAAAAAAGAAAGACTCTTGAGGAAGAGAAACGTTTAGCCGAAGAAGGAGAATTTGAGCTACAGAAACTCAGGTTAGAAGCAGGAACAAGAGATGTTGTTGCAAATACAAGCAACCCTCTAGAAACTTTTTCAATCCGCGTTGACTTGAAAAAGATTTTACTCGATTTCAATCTTGAAAAGGATGATATGAATTTATTTTTAATAACTTTTGAGAGGCAAATGAAACTTTTAAAGGTTTCTAAAGAACTGTGGATTACGTATTTAATTGGAGTCCTTCCAAATGAAATCGCTAAATTAATAGCGCGTGAACCGGAAGAAAAATTTGAGGATTATTCTTATATTAAAGATATATTGTTGCAGAGGTTCAAATTAACTGCTGAAAGGTTTAGAGTTTTGTTTAGTCGACATCCAAAGCGAACCGATATTAGCTGGAAAGAATATTATTTTGAAATCAGAAGCTATTTTGAGGGATGGCTATCCGAATTAAATATAAATTCCTTTGAAAAATTATCGGAATTAATTATTGCTGACCAATTAAAGAAAAAGGTTTCCCCTGATTGCAAAGAACATTATTTAGACCAATGGGAGAATTTAACAGATCCTGTTGAATTAGCTGAAAAGTTAGATTTATATGATAATTTGAGGTCACACAAAGTAGAAATAAAAAGATCAAATAAAATCAGTGAGGTCGGGAATTCTAATCGCTTTGAAAAAACGCCTGTAGATTTTAAAAGAAATAAGTTTGGTAAGATTGGCAATCAAAAGGAGTCCAAGAGAAATAAAATTAACTATCCTTCGAATTTAAATCGACCGATGTTAAGTTGCTATGGTTGTGGAAACCAAGGAGTTATTAAATCCAAGTGTCCAACCTGTTCTCCGAAAAATGTATCGATGCACTTTCAATCACTAGAATTTCGTACATGTAATATGCAAACATCACCAACATTATTGGTAAAAATAAGCATAAATGGTCTCTCTGGCACAGCTTGTGCTGACACTGGCGCAACACATTGCGTTGCGGGTGAAGTTTTGTATTCTTTATTAAAAGACCAAGGTGTGAAGTTTGAAAAAACTCAAATGATCGTAGTCTTAGCGGATGGCCTACAAAACACTACCGAAGTTTATAAAACAGAAGTTCATGTTAAAATTGAAGGTCGCGACATTAAAACAACACTTTATGCTCTGCCGAATGCCAGAAATAATCGTACAATTTTAGGAATCGATTTTTTACGCAAAGCAAAAATTGTTTTGGATGTAGTAAATCAAGAATGGTTCTTCGCTGATAGATGTAGGTGGAAGTATAGATTCGCTGAAGATACATATAGACCTCCCAGTGAATTAGCAATAAAATCCGCTGAATTAGACACCGTTTTTCTTAAAGAAGATGAAGGTAGACATCTCACTTCAGAGCAACAAGTTAGGTTGAATGAACTGCTTGAAAAATTTACTAGTAGCTTCCAACTAGGGGAAGAGGCTACACCTAAAGTTAAACATTATATTGATACAGGATCACGGATGGGCATAATTTTATCTGATGAAATTGATAGTCCTGCATATGATAGAAAAGGCTATGTAAAAGATTGCCGTAGGAATTTCGATTATAGGGGTAAGAACAGAAATTTTAATAGACCAATTGTTAACAGAAGCAATAATAGATATGGCCAAAAATATGTTAAACAGTCATTTAACCATGGAAATTACAATAAAAATAGTTATGAGAAACCTGGTTCAGAGAATTCTTACGAAGATGAATCAGAGATTCCTCAAAATTTTGAGACTAAAGATTCTTTAAAATCTCAAGATATGACAGAAAGTGAAGGTTTGGTGAATAGTTCATCGGATATGGTTGAACCTAATGATGCATCTGAAACGCTAGAAAGTGCTTCACTTACTTCAAAAGTAAAGTATAATCCAAATTTTTCTCCTAGGTACAAAAATAGAGGCCACTATCATGCTCGAAATAATTATAATTATGATGGCCGACGATCAGGTAGAGGTAGCTATGAGGAGCAAAGCAATTCCCAACCATCACACAGGTATAGTGCACGGCGAACTGCAGATTCGTCTAGCAAATTCGTAAAGAGATACGAAAATGATCTTAGAACTAATGATCAGGATAATTACAAATTGGATTATAGGTCTGGAAGTTACAGACATGATAATGGGTACTATGGAAAACAAAGATCTCCTACTTCTTATACCATTGCCACTAAAGAAAACCCCTTTTCTCCCTTAGGAAATTATCATATATCAGCTTTTTGTCCTTACACGCAAGATGATGGTGGAGGTTCTAAAGGCTTTATTCGTCCTAGAGGCAGACCCGGGAAACGTCAGACGCCCAGCCAGCAAATATTTAAGAAAGGATAAAAAAACACGAGACCAATAGAGGATTTTAGGCACCAGAAAGCATCCCGAAGGAATCCACCCAGGAAATGCACACTGCATCTGAGGGACCAGTAATGCAGTGTGAGGAGAAGGGTGTAACGCTCGAAAAAATACGCACTCCATCATATTTTCTCTCCTTTTCTTTTTTTTTTCTTTTCTTTCAAAAGAACTGACAAGCTGAGTAAATTAGACTTTACGAGAGAGAAGAATGTTTACAAAGTTGTTGCCGACAAGGCTTGTGAGTTAAGCCGTAATGTTAAATTAACTGAGTTATTTTGTAAATAGTAATATGTAAATACCTTGTAAATATTAAACTTATTTGTCGATGATAAGTTATCCAGTGTTATTTTTGTAACATAAGATAGTTTCCACCCCGGATTCTGAATAATATGTTACATAAAGGCATAAAATTGACAGACCTGACAATTGAAGGCATTTGGAAACGAATAGCTTTCTCCATATTTCATAAATTATACTTACGGAGATAACAGAGATTCTTGTCACGTGACTATACGTTTTTATCCTTTCTTGTGCTGTCATTTCCGGAAATTCGATTTAAAACGCTAACTTTGGCAGTATTTTCAGAAAGACATATTGCTTTTATCTATGAAAAAAAACGGTATTTACATAGTTTCTGAATAAGAATACCTGCCAATCTTACGCGTTTCTAAAAAGAAATGAATTCGAATTGTGTCGAAATGTAGCTCCTTTGGACTTGAGAAATGCCTTAAAAATGAGAGAAATATTTTCACAAATCTACTTTTTATTATGCAGCTTCAAAAGTTATCATGTTTTTAATACTTTATTCTGAACTACATTAATCTTTTAATGAATCGTTATTTGAATTTTGAAATGTCTGTAGAGACGATGACTAACACTGTAAGTAATCGTTAATGTTTACTATTGTGTGTTTTCTGTTTTGCGAACACATAGTAATCTAAAATATACTGTAAAATGTTCCTATAAATATGCACTTAGTATTCATTAAAAGAATCTTAATTGTATGTCGAGAAAAAAGGGATTTTGTTTGTAGAAATTGAGTCGTGCCGGGCCTGTTTTCACTGATTTTTGTGCGGGCCGGGCCGAGAACTGTAAAAATGTAAACGGACCGGGTCGGGCTCGGGCCGAACTTTCAATTTTTACACCGGGCCGGGCCAAGATAGCTTTCGTTCGGGACGGGCCGGGCCCAGGCCTGGAAATTCCGGCCCGTGCAGACCTCTAGGTGGGCCATCTGCTGGTTCTTTTTTTATTATGAAAGAAAACGCATTTTTCATCGGTAAAAATCGAAATTCTTTATTGAACATGGAAGGTGGGTCTATGCCATTTATCTATGGAATACAATATCGCATATGTGGCCACCGCAGCTTCGCTTACATCCGAACATCAAAATTTTCGATGACTTTTTCCAGAATGAGTGGATTCATATGGCCAAAATTTCTGCCCGGATGTTACGTTTGAGGTCTTGGATTGTGCGGGGGTCATTTGCACACTTTACTTTTCAGAAACCCTCAAAGAAAATAATCTTTTGGGGTTAAATCGCACGATCGTGGCAGCTAATTCACATCAGAATTTCTTGAAATTACACGATCTGGAAATTTCTCGTTCGATAAGTTGATGGTTTGGCGAGCAGTGTGTGCCGTTGCACCGTTGTTGTGTTGTAGTCCATAATTACAAATGGCATACATTTGACAGTTCATACATGCATGACATTTGACAGCTGACACAAATAACCTGTGAAACATTCATAGTTCAAAAAAGAGCCAACAGATGAACCACCCAGTACTACTGATCAGATAAAAAATAATGATAGCTTATGTAAATACAGATGAGTGCTCCTATCTGAACTAAAATTCCGCTGAGATAAGTTAGAATGTCACATATAAAAATATGCAGGGTATATAACGCTATAATTGTTTTAAACAGTGTTGGATGGAGTAGGCTTGTGACTTTAATTGTTTCGATAAATGTTAATTTGTAGCTGCCGGTTTTCTGGGGACGCATATATTTGAGCTGCTCAATTGAGGATTGACAAGTAAATTTCTGAAATTGAGGACATGCTTTAATATTTTGCTCAATGGATATCGTTGGATACATTTAACAGAGCCAGATTACTTGGAGAACATACGAGACAGCAGCCCGGTCAAGGAGACCGCCATTTATGAATAGTAATTGGCACTTTATTTAAAAGCAAAATTTCTGTCATAAATAAGGCAAAATTGCCATTAGGAAGTAGTGGCATAACTCTCTGGCCCGCTTCTCAACAACGCTTTGTCGGGTCCGTTTACTAAAGAGTTTTATTTTTCATCCCCATTTCCAAGACAAAATACAAATACAAAAGCATGCCTGAGTAGAATCTACTATATAATATCATGTGATCACCATGTTCTGTCATACCTATCTGCTTAATCTATCTATATTATAAAGGACAAACATATCTGTGCGTAACGCATACGTCATTTTGCGAATGGCAACACTTTGAAATTTGAAATAAAATTTCGGTTTTGCAATTTTCTCTACTGCAAATTTTTAAACTTATAAACATCGCATATTTTAAATTTTTACACCGTCGTATGAAGAAAAAAATGCTCTTTTAAATGCAATTTGTTTGAAAGCTATATCTCAATTTATTTTTGAGATATTAATTTTTTTGTAATTTTTAATACCATTTTTCTAATCGTGGCAACAAATGTATCCCATTTCTATTAAAAGTAAAGGGAAAATAATCATTAAAAGTAATTAAACCATGACTATATCCTTATTGATGCCATTTTCACATTACAAATAAAAGTAACTTTTTTCTAATTTTTTAACAGAAAATGACGTCAGCCATTAAAAAAAACACACATTCTTCTTCATAAATCAAAAGATTGAAGAAGATATTTCAATATTTTTACATTACGCTGATACTGGGTTTGAGACGTTAGGCAAAATGATTCAGTGAGTAAAAATTATGTCATATTTAAAACAAAACAATCATTTTATTTGATAAAACTAAATATTTGACCAATACTAAATGGCCAATACTATGGTAACTAAAGGCAAGTTTCTGAATGGTAAATTTTCGCGGGTACTGAAATTAGAACTTAAATTTTATGCGAAAGTTCACACGAAAAGTTTTATCAGACAAACGTGACTTTAAGTTTGGAAATACCTTAATTAATAATGTATTGTGCGTTAAAATACTTTTAAGTTGTGAATTTGAGTGGGGAGTATGTAAATTTTGAGAATGTGAAAATAACGTATAGTTTAGATTTTAAGGGGGGAAATTTTATGATGCGACAAAGCGAAATCCTTTTTACTGATTTTTCATCCTTTAAAAACAAATGTAAGAGCCTCAATCAATAACTTCCACATAATTACTTATCTTGATTACGTATTCTAATACAGTTTAATTTTTCAATAATTTAAGCAGTTGAAGTTTTTGGAAATACTATTTTGGTAATTTTAGGTTAAAACATTATCTGTTTTAAGAGTTAGATAACCAATGCAAGATGAATTTTTTATTGTGATTATTTTTGTAGGTTTATAAATTCGATCTAACAGATCCATGCTAAACATTTTAATTCGTCGAATTTCGACGGGTTCCAACTCGTTTATATAAAATCCAAGTCTCTGTGTGTCCTTCACTATTCCGGTAGGACCGCCTCATTGAAATGAGTAATTGTTGAAAAATATTAATGCAGGGTTACCACAATAGCGCCAAATGTTAGCCAACTTGGCGATAGCTGACTAATTTGGCGAAATTCCCATTTAAAACCATTAATCTTTCATAATGGAGGTCACCGAAATTTAATTTAAACTGCACTCTTTTAAGATCTATTTTTGAAATCTATGGGTGAGAATTTAAAGTACATCTTTACATCTTCCTCCCGATGCTACTAATAAAATAACCGCCAATAGACAACGGTGTACTGTGTGAGCTCCTAACTGCGCGATTTTAATGTGCTTTAGGTACTTTTCCAGTATAGGTGCCTTGGCGAAAATGGAAATTTGGTAACATATTTTCCGGGAACCTATTCACTGTTTTATTTTATATACACACGCATTTTTTTTCGATATTTATACGATTTATTTAACATAAAAAAAGCCGTTTCTCTAATTTTATACAGAAACAGATGCAATTTGTACATAAAAACCTCAATAATATACATATAAAACACACAAAAATGCTCATCAAATTTGTTTTCATAGCTGTTTATATGATTTGACAGCAAATCTAGATATTTTTCCGTTATACGAACACCATGCCAAAATGTATGCTAATGCGCCAATTATTTCAAAATGCTAAAAGATATTTGTAATTTTATGCCAGCAGTTTAATATGAGTTTTATTTTATTGCTTTATTTTATAGCAGTTATTTATTCACTTATTTTAAGTATATATTTGTGATTTGATGAAATAGTTCGTAAAAGTCTGGAATTTTCAAATGTTATATTTTTTAAATGCTCACTTTAGTATCGACAATGGTTTTTCTTTTATTTTTCAAATGCTTCAATTCACGATTTTGCGCCAACTATTATGCTTGGCGACAATGGTGTCCGCATAACGGAAAAGTACCCAAATCTCACTTTCTGATTCCCAAATAACACCAAGCTTTTTTTAAAAAAATGCCAAAGCCCCTACAGTGGAAAAGTACCAAACTGTCTATTATTTTGCGCTATCCGTGTTATAGTTTGTACTATATGCAAGGGGAGCGAAGAGTTTAAACATTAGATATTAAAGTTTCGGCACAGATGTCATATATTGGCGCGATTTTTTTCTGACGCCAATGTCATATACACAACGGGTACTTAACTGGCGCCAAAGTGTCGTAATTTTGCATGATATGGTAATCCGGATGTTGTTGTTTATGCTGTTGATGTTTTCGCCAAATTGGCGTCGAAAAAAAATCGCGCCAATATATGATAACGTATATGCCGACTGTGCCAAAGTTTCTATAATGTTTCTATAAGTTTCTATAAAGCAGTATAAGCAATATAATTAAGAATAAAATAAATGCAAAATAAGACTAAAGAAGAAAGAAAAATCATGCGTTAAGCATAGAATATGAAACACTTTCCAACACACCCTGAATGCTTTAACAAAACTTCGTTATTTAGGGAAATAAGGTAAATAAGATAACGTTACTTCTTAGATATCCCGTCGACCAATTTCGCCAAATTATATAAATCGACAAATCAATAGTAAAACATTAATAAAAATACAAATAAAACGTCGAATTAATGGTTTTATTGGCCATTATTGGCATTTAATTAATTAGTTAATGGCAACCATTATTGGCAATTAATCTTACAATTTGGCGACAGTAATTTGGTCGAAGGGATAACTAAGAAGTACCAAGATAACTAAGTAAACATTTTAGAAAACGCATAAAAAATTTAAAGAATTGAATTCAGCAGTTACCGTCCATAGCCAATAGTACCGTTATTACATGCAACTATTTAGCTAAAATTTAATTTAAACTACTCTTAAAACTACTGAAATCACATTTCCAGATATTATCATACATAGACGGTTATGTATCCAATTCTTTGCGTGACCCTGTATATCATTTTATCTATATTCCACAAACATTTCTTAGGAAACTAAATGCAGTTCAGCGTAAAAATGCATAACTCCTTTAAAAACCACCTTTAAGCAATTTACTCTCATACTCAGTAACCCTTACGAATTCTTTTGTGTAGCCCTGCATATGAACTGTAGCATTTATACACACAGTATAATATGCATAAATGTAGTGAAACATAAAAGCGCATATCATAATTAAAAATGCATTATAGCAATCATTGCTTATGTACAATACTTCGGATAAAAGTTTCTTGGCAAAAAAGAAGTTTGCCAACGTATTTTCTGACAACCTATTTACGGCTTCATACTCACAAACAATTTTTTCCATATGCATACAATTTGGCACAGATGTCATATACGCATTATATATTGGCACGATTTTTTTCCGACGCCAATATGGCGAAAACATCAACAGCATAAACAACATTCGGGTTACCATTACAAGCAAAATAATGACACTTTGGCGTCAGTTAAGTACCCGGTGCGTATATGACATCGGCGTCAAAATAAAAAAAAAAAAATCGCGCCAATATGGGCGTATATGACATCTGTGTCGACAATTTAATATAAAAAAAGCTATTTACCCATTTTTATAAAGAAACAGAAGTAATTTTTGCACAGATGTCATATACGCATGGGGGTTGGCGTGATTTTTCTATGACGCCAATTTGGCAGAAATCTAGCTTTCGAATACCAGTTACTTATATATTTTTCAATTGTTTGCTATCATTTTGAAAAGGAAATAACTATAAATAAATAAAAGTTTGAATAATAACTATAGAACAAAGCAGTTTATATAATTAAAAAACAGAAAAAAAGTAAATAAAATTTTTATTAATAAATTAAAAACAATAGCCGGGTTACCATAGCAGGCAAAATAACACCATTTTGGCGCCAGTTAGGTATCCCGGTTCGGCACAGATGTCATATTCGCCCCATATTGGCGCGATTTTTTTCTGTCGCCAATATCATATAGGCAACGGGTACTTAACTTGCGCCAAAGTGTCGTTATTTTGCTTGATGTGGTAACCCGGATTATGTTGTTTATGCTGTTGATGTTTTTGCCAAATTGGCAACCGAAAAAAATCGCGCCAATATGGGACGAATATGACATCTGTACCGTTTGATATCTGAAATTTGTGCCGTGATTTGTATATAAAAAAATTATATATATTTAGAAACGATTTTTTTATGCATATAAGTGCATATATAAACAAAGATAAAAGTTCATTAGATTTGTTTTCATAGCTGCTTATATATTTTCGCAACATATCTCACTTTCTGATGCCCGAATCGCGCCAAGCTTTTTTTTAAAATGCGCTATAATGGAAAAGCACTTAAATAAATAATTAACAGAAATAACAAATTATACAAACTAAAACTTTCTATTTCGAGATCAAAGCATTGTTTTTAATTTCAATTAAAAATACATATATAACTGGATAACTTGAATTGAAATTAGTTTCACAGCTTAATATCTCATTCCATATACCTAAACAAACACAAGTGATTCATTCATCGTGAAACGTCAAAAATATGAAATCATTCACAAAGTAAGTTCTCCAACAATCAATGGGCAATAATCTAATGACGTCATAGTGGGTAAAGTGGTGGCGGTATCGTTTGTTTATGGTTTGTAATCACAAAGATTTAATTTTGCAATCTCTCTTAGTTACATTATTTTATTGTCATATTTATGAGCTCAGAACAAAAGCCTATTTTTTCATTATTTAGTTATTAAAGACGGAAAAAAATCATAAATGCATGATTTGAAAATTTTAAATAATTTTCTTTCTTAATACTAAAAAATAACATCGGGAAGTAACAGCGGGTTTAAGTTAAATAAGTTTAACTGTTTAATTCTGTTGTAATATTCAAAATAACTGTATTTATTAGATTTCAGTACTCTACATCAGGGCCCGATTAAACTTTGAAGTTAGAGGAATTACAATGTCATTTCGGGACCTTTCTTTTGGAGAAGCTTTTCTAAATTCCATATATACATGGAAAATCTTCAGTGTTAGAAATATTATTGCTAGGACTGACATAACACGAGAACGGCCTGCAATTTTACACAAGTTTTTGAAAGCTACTTTATATCAGAAATTTTACTAAAAACTGGTTACTTTTTTGTTATAGCGGCCCACACTATTAGGATTATGACAAGTTGCAGCCAATTTCGCCAACGTCGTAACCAAGATCGTGAAGCACACACATATAATACCATATAATACCATTTCATGAAATCGTATACGATAATTTAATAGTTTTTAACCTTACTTCAAGTGTGTTATTTATTTATTTTTAAGGCTCAACAATCTAAATTGTCCAATATACGAATTTAAAAAAATGTAAACAAAGATTGAATAGACATGACCGCAAAAAGCCTCAAATCTGCATAACACTTGGAACCAAACTGTGCAGATTACTGTACACAGTTTTTCATAAATGTGTTTCGTTCTTAAAATGTGTTATTTTCATCTATCACTGCGGAACAAGCGAGAAAACTCATATTCTTGCACATGAGTTGTATATATCTTTATATCTAAATTTCCGTCATTTTTGACGGACTACCTTTCTAGTATATATTATAAACGAAAAACATTTCCATGATGCTATAAAACAAAAACATGTAACGTTGACGTCATATCGGCGATTGTAACGATCTGGAAAATCTATTTCACATTTCGAAAATTTAATTACTTTTAAACATCGCATAATTTTAATTTTTGCACCGTTTTATATTAGAAAAATTTACTTTCAAATGCAATTTGTTCGAAAACTGTATCTCAATTTACTGATTTTTTATGAGTTTTGTAATTAATTTTCAAGCATGATTTTTAGGAAAATCTATTTCTATAGTTTAAAGCTCGATTATGGAGACTAACCCGTTTGTGCTTTTTTAAACAATATAAATGTTCGGCGTTTGGTCTCCAGCCAATATTCCATAATGAAATTAGCACTCCATGAATAAATAAATAAATGAAATAATATAAATAAAAGAATTTTAACAATTATGTAATCGAACTACGTGTGTTCAAACACTGAAATAATGAAAATAAAAAAGGCTGTTGTAAGTAGCGAAATCTTTGGCGATTTCTTCGGCTATTAATCTCTGACATGCGACTATTACAAAAATATCGCTTTTAATAAGTTTCAAAACTTTATTTGAATACATTATTGATATTCTTCATATAAAAATGCTTTTAGATGTTTGTGTTCCATCAAAAAAACATATATATTAAATGTAAAAAATGTATTAGGGTTTTCAATTTTTTTAAAATGGTTATCATATATGTTTTGTACACCGAGCTGTAACCGTGTACTGTAAAAAAAAGAAAAAATAAACAGTCAAGTGCGAGCATTACTCGCGCATAGAGGGTTCCGTAGAATAAATATATGAATTTGTAATTGTATTATATATTAAAAAAAAAAAAAAAAAAAAAAAAAAAAAAAAAAAAAAGTTGCTAAAAGAATACTAAGACTTTGTAAAAAACTATACAACGTAGGGTTGGGTATAACTGTATATATTAGAAAAGTGTAAATGGGTATACCATGAAAGTTCAAAGAGATATGGAACCTAAATAATATCAAATATAGCTATTCGTATAACTCTTTTTTGAATATTAACCTAATCTGTCTATCATGAACTTAATTCGGTACTGACAATAAAAGCAGTGCATAGTTAAACTTCATTTGGCATTTCAGGAAAGTAAATTCAGCGTACTAATAACCTTTATTTCTACAGTGTAGCTAAAACAAAACCTTTGTTCAAAGTTTAAATTTGGCATTGTGCTAAGCGCGCTTCGAATTGAGGTCTCAAAGTTGCAACGCCGCCTTGGTCAGTGCCGCGTTTTTCCAGATAGGTGTTTAATTAACTTTTAAAGTCACTCGAGGCGTATTGAGAGATGCAATCAATGCAAACTATCGCGAATGCCACAGTATTTATGCAATTCATTCTAATTAAATCTTTCGAGGGCGATGCGTTTAAAAAACGGACACCTAATTTTATTCCAAAACAGACAAATGGCACCAAGAATATTTAATTAAAATTTTCCTTTTATCATGTACGTGAAAATAAGCAAGTTCGCATTTTCTAATAAATTCGTTTATAAATTCTGGTGTCAGTTCATTATTTCATAAGTTTATAAATAGAATTACTCCGTGCCGGAAAGGATTAAGTGGTCGCCAGGACTCTTAAAGCTTCAAAATTTAAGAAATTTTAATTTTTTTATATGTTAAACTCCTATCTTTTCTGAATATTTTGATATAATTGTTTCCTTGAAATTCCCATTAGAACAAAAGTTTCGGCTTTTAGAATTATACCCGCTCAATAGCTGAAGCGGCGTTTCCGAAACTTTAAAGTCATTATTTCCCAAATGGCGTTTTTTGGGCATAACGCGCAGGATACCTCAAAAACTTCTGAATATTTTTTCATGAAATTTTCAAAACATATAATTCATGTTAGTCTATATAAACTGAACCTAAAATTTCCTTTTTATTGTTCAAAAAATACTTTTTTAGGTGATTTACTGTTGAAATTTTAAAAATTTTGTATTAGCTAAATGCAACATTGCATTAAAAATATAAAAATGTTTTAAATACAAATTTATTTAAGTTCAGGGAAATTATCACAATCTGAAGTATAAGTAAGCACCAAAATTTTCATTCTAGTTGCAATATTTATTTTGTAATCCTGCGCGTAAACTGTTATGCCAATTTTTTGTTCGACAAATGTCTAACAGTTTCGAGCCCCCTATAAATACTAATTCTCTATCTTGCAATTTTTTAAATACATGAAACGAAAGATCATACTTATATCTTTCATTCCAATTTAAATTGTGTTTTAAAATCATATACATTTTACTACATTAAATGTTGAAAATGGTCTTTTTTTTTTTTCATTTTTTCCACTTTTTAGAGTCCCGAGACCCCTTAAATTAGTATGTTTTTAACAATTTGACGTTTATTGCTTTTATACTGTTACTGGACATTACATTACACATATATATCGTTAAAAGTTGTTAACCAGGCATAGAGTACGCCGCCCCTGTCCTTGTGTATGTCCAAACTGACCGTACCTTTAAGGGTTAATATCTCGGCTAATTACCGATGATTTTTCTCGAAAATCATTATCAACAATGCTTTTACTCTTCTGCAACGATAGGTATATTCAGCGATGCTCAACAATTTTTCTGAATGCCCGTAAATCGATATTTGTGTATAACAGAAAATTGCTAATTACTCAAAAACTATGTGACCTAGGGTAATCGCTATAATTTTCCGGCAAGGTTTATATTAATGTCTACTATCTCTAATTTTTTCATAATTTTAGTTTCAGTAGATTCGGAATTAGATGGGGGGGGGGGGCATATTTTTGCGCTACATTTTCAACAATATATTTGAAAATATAATACCTAAAATTAAAAGGAATGTATTTTTGAGTTCAGCGCTACAAAAGCTTTCACAGATACCCCACATGATATACAATGAAAATATATTTTTTTTTTTTAAGTAGCATAATTAGCCCCTCTACTTTTTTACTAAATATATTGATGAATGTTTATTAATATGAAAATATGTGGGTTAATGGTCTTTATTACTTCCCCGAATTTGAACTTTCCACGTTCCATAGTTTACGAGTAAAATGGCTGTGACAGACAGACACAAGAGTGGTCTTATAATGATTCCGTTTTTACTTTTTAAGTACGGAACCCTAAAAAATTGCCGAATTAACAGAAAAAGATTGGTAAATTTGGCGTCCGTGGAAAATCGTTTAATTTGCATAAAATACCTGTAATTTTTTTCATTAAAATAGTTTTTCTCTGCAAAAAATATAGATATTTTCTGTAACAAGTGCAAAATCAATATTTTTTGCTGTTTTAAAGAAAATTTTCTGTTTAAAGTTTTTTTCTGTAAAAAATACTGATTTTGTAATTTTTACAGAAAAAACTGTTTTAATGAGCAGATTACGGATAGTTTCTATAAATTAACGATTTTCCACTGGCGCCAAATTCGACAGTTTTTTCCATTAATTTGACCAATTTTTTTTTTTTTTTTTTTTTTTTTTTTTTTTAGCCATTTGGAAAATTGGTTATTGTCCTCGTCAGGGTGGGAAATCAAAAGCATGTTTGAAGCTTTTTATTGGTTTAATCCGCATTTTATTCGTTTCCTGATTGGTCTATACAGTAATCTGTATTTCCCTTTACTTTCAACAGAGATGGATACTTCTGTTGCCACTATGACAAAAAAGTAATAAAAACTACAAAAAAAATTAATAACTCAGAAACAAATTGAGATACAGCTTTCAAACAAATTGCATTTAAAAGTACATTTTTTTCTCTATACGGCGGTGTAAAAAGTAATACTGAGGGATGTTTAGAAGTTTAAGAATGAAATTTCATTTAAAATGGGTCGTCATATTTCTTGGAAATCTGACGATGGAAAAGCCTTTTCCCGAACAGCCAATGAAATGTTTGGATAATACGTAAGTTTCAGGTGGATAATACGTACGAGTCGCAGGCGATTTCTGTCGCTTGCAATTTTTACGTGTAATAACACTATTAATGTTTAATTCATGGCGTACGTAATGTATGATCAACTCCGTGCGATTTTTTATGTCTTAAATTTTAGTCTTCGAAAAAATCATTTCTCAAATGGTCGTTGTAATTTGTTAAATTGCTTTTATTTATTATTTTTATTTATTAACCATTTGGAAAAATGATTATTGTTCTCGTCAGGGTAGGAAATCAAAAGTATATCTGAACGTTTTCATTGGTTTAATCCGCAATTTATTCGTTATCTGATTGGTCTATACAGTAATCTGTATTTCCCTTTGGTTTCAACAACGATGGACAACAGAGTGTTGCCACTATGACAAAAAAGTAATAAAAACTACAAAAAAAAATTAATAAATCAGAAACAATTTGAGATACAGCTTTCAAACAAATTGCATTTAAAAGTACATTTTTTTCTCTATCCGACGGTATAAAAAGTAATATTGTCAGATGTTTAGAAGTTTAAGAATGAAATTTTATTTAAAATTGGTCGTGAGATTTTTTGGAAATCTGATGATAGAAAAGCCTTTTCCCGAACAGCCAATAAAATGCTCGGCTATTGCGTAAGTTTCATAGGAAATCTGACGAGTCGCAGGCGATTTTTCTTGCTTGCAATTTTTACGTGTAATAACACTATTAATCTTTAATTCATGGCGTACGTAATGTATGACCAGCTCCGTAGAAGTTTAAAAATTTACAGTACCGAAAATTGTAAAACTGAAATTTCTTTTAAAATTTGCACATGATGGGTCCAGGAATGTTATCGTTTAATCCATGGCGTATGTAATGTAGGATCAACTCCGTGCGATTTTTTATGTCTTAAATTTTAGTCTTTAAAAAAATCCTTTTCCAAATGGTCGTTGTAATTTGTTAAATTGCTTTTTTTTTATTTATTTATTTTATTTTTTTCACAGTGGATTGTTTGTTTTAAAGTGCAAACGATTTATCTCTTGTAATCGAGCTGCACGAGATAGAGACACATTTTTTTTTACAAATTCATGCTTGAAAAATATTTTTAAAACCATTAAAATCAGTAAATTGAGATACCTTTCAAACAAATTTTATTTGAAAGAAGTTTTTTTCTTTAAAAATTGTAAGTTTTTTTACAGTATTACAGTTTTTTTTATAACCCGGGAAGCTTGATCCCCTTGTAATTTGAAAGCATTTCTTTTACAAAATAATTTAAAGATTATAAGACATATTTTATTAAGAACTACCTTTAAATATTAATATGATACGAACCAATTTTTTTTTTTTTTTTTTTTTTTTTTTTTTTTTTTTTTACTGAAGTGTGACCCGAAGTAGCTTTTTCTCAGTATATGTTGAACAAGGCAGAAGAAAATTTGGACACCCTTGATCTAAACTAAACAAAAATGTTAAGGAAAGAAAAACAATTCTTTTTATAAATTTTAAAGTGATGCTACCCTTTAAGGTTGTTTTTAAATCTAATCTTGCAATATTTTCAAAAAATTGCGAAATTCTTTCTATTGATAAATGTATAAAATATACAGTTATTTTTATGTATACATGTTCTGAGAAATCGAATAGAATTTTTATTTTTAATGAAATTGACAAATCTTCCAAAAAATGGACAGCAAATTTTCGGCATATGTTAACGACGTAACGGTGGTCGTTGGGTAGCAATCGGCTGTAACTCGAGCTAATTCAGATTTATAGAAAAACGAGGAACGATATTCGATTCTAGGGCATTTGAAATTAATTATCTGACAATTTCCGGCAATATATTTTTAGATCATCCGAAATATAAATTTTATTAACGATAATTCTTCCTCATTCTAAAATCTACAACATTATTATAGTAAGGCAAATTGCTCGGTAATTCTAATAAGGTACAGTGCTTGGAATTTTACAATAACTACTATTGAATTCTCATCATTAGTAAAAAATAATAATCCTCATCTTTGTCATCTGGGTTCTAGATAGTCGGTACTTCGCACCGCTACCAAATTAGGCCTGAAGATGTACATGAAGTCATAGGCTGATATACCTCAAATTCCTGTTTTCATGTTTCCATAATATTTTATTATTATTATATTCCATTATATTTTATTATTACTAATTATACTATTTAGATTGAGTCTTCGTGTTTTAGAAGCAATGGTTTTGTAACAATAATAGTTGCATACACGGTCTTACGCAAGGGGTGCAAGAACGCCCCCCCCCCCCTCTTCCCAAATCATTGAAAATAGTAAGATATAACCAGAAATTCTAAGAAAATGTACCAACTGATGGTCATTTCTTTGCCAGGCTCAGGCTTATATTTTTTTATCTACATATTCGGCCTTAGGCGGATATGGACTTAATTGTTCCGGGACATGTGGACAGACAATTTTTTTTTTTAACAGTACAAACAATAGTGACAATGAACTTTTTTTTAAGGCAATCTTTGGAAATATCTCTGGAATTATAAATTACTGGGAAATATTTTCAAAAAATATACTTTTATTTTAAATTTTATTTTGCAGCTTCAAACTTATGATGTTTTTTAACTATCTAGTTTTCTTTTCTTCTAAACTACGTTAGTTTTTTGTGTCTTTGTAATATTCAGAGTCTATGTGACTCTTACTGTTTCTATACTGTATTCTATCTTCTGTCTTGCGGACTCGGACATATAATCTGAAATTGAAAGCTTTTGCATATAATGTTTTGCAGAAATTGAGTCGGGTCGACCGTGAACTGCAAAAATATAAACGGGCCGGGACGAGACCGGGCCGAAATTTTAGTTTTTACATTAGGCCCGCCCGTGCAGATTTCTGCGAGTTAGAAATATACAATTTTATTTTCTCAAAGGTTTAAAATTAAGACAACCATATAACGCCATCTATTGTCGCCAGTTTTAACTGTTATGTCTTCTTTTTCATTCATTTTGAAATGGTTTTACTGGCGCCATCTGTTATCAATAGTTTAATATGTTGAATTCTTATATTCGAATATTATAATGAAAAATTTTCAAATCACTTTTTCTTCACTCAAAAGTCAAAAATATATTTTTTGAACATGTATTGCAATCACAAAGACATATGCCGAAATTGAAAATTAAACTTTTTTAAAAACTTCTTTTAAGTTACCTATTTTTATATAAGTGTAATAAACCTTTGATTAAAACTAATTTCTGGATTATCATTATCTTTTCTTGGTTTTAGCGCATTGTAAGTTCGATTTTCACAATGCTCTTCAAAATATGTAGTAATTACATCATTTCACACACATTTAATACATTCCAGCATTGAATTGCCCCTTTTTCCAGGAGGAAAAAGGAAAGTATAATTTTCTATACTTTCGAGTAGGAGAAGAGACATTGTGAAATTATGAGGAGAGATTTTTTTAACCCTCTGCTGCCCATTAGAAGAAATTGCTATAGAAAAAAAAATAGTTATTTGCCTTATTTATGCTGTTGTGAGTCAAACAAATAAAAATATGAAGAAAATCAGATTTTGTTATATTTTAAAGAATTTCTGTATAGTATCATATATGCTACCATGGGCAGATTAGGATGAAATATCAAGGATTTTAACACATTTCAAAATTATTTTATTTTATGGAGATAATTATATTTTTACATGTGGTATGACCAATTTTTTCATATAATTTTATTTTTTCCCCTTTTATTAAATTTTAAACAAAAAAAAAACTTATTTTACTTTTTGATTTTGTGTATAATCTATTCATATTATAAAGGACAAACGTGTTCATGCGTAACGCTGACGTCATTTTGACGGGGGCAACAGCAGTCGATTAAATTTAACTTTTATTAACTTTTATAGCAACTTTTTTAACTTCTAAATACCGCACGTTTTTAATTTTTATACCGTCGAATAGAGGAGATGGGAAAATGTACTTTCAAATGCAATTTGTTTGAAAACTGTATCACAATTTGTTTGAAAAATGTATCGCAATTTACTCAATTTTTATTGCTTTTAAAATAATTTTTAAGCATGAATTTTTCTCAAATCTATCACTATCGCGTGCATAATGAAATTAATCGATACAATGAAGAACAAACTTGTCACTGCGTAACGCTGACGTCATTTTGACGGTAGTAATAGAAGACGATTAAATTTAACTTTTATTAACTTTATAGTAACTTTTTAAACTTCTAATTACCAAATATTTTTAATTTTTACACCGTCGAATAGGAAAAAAAATGTACTTCGAATGCAATTTGTTTGAAAGCTGTATCGCAAACTGGATCGCAATTTACTCAATTTTCATTGTTTTTAAAATAATTTTTAAGCATGGATTTTTCTCAAATCTATCTCTATCCTGTGTAGACGATTAGGAAAGGTAAATCCGTTTGCACTTTGAATAGTTCATCATTTGTTTTCAGCTCATATTCCACAATGAAATGAATCTATATAATGAAGAACAAACTTGTCCCTGCCTAACGCTGACGTCATTTTGACGGTGGCAACAGAAGACGATTAAATTTAACTTTTATTAACTTTATAGTAACTTTACCTTCTAATTACCAAATATTTTTAATTTTTACACCGTCGAATAGGGAAAATAATGTACTTCGAATGCAATTTGTTTGAAAGCTGTATCGCAATTTGTTTGAAAACTGGATTGCAATTTACTCAATTTTTATTGCTTTTAAAATAATTTTTAAGCATTAATTTTTCTCAAATCTATCACTATCGCGTGTAGACGATTAGGAAAGGTAAATCCGTTTGCACTTTGAAAAGTTCATCACTTGTTTTCAGCTCATATTCCATAATGAAATGAATCTATATAATGAAAAACAAACTAGTCCCTGCGTAACGCTGACGTCATTTTGACGGTGGCAACAGAAGACGATTAAATTTAACTTTTATTATAGTCCCCAAGCCAGGTGCAAATTTCGTCAGTTATTTCCTCTCGGCCGATAATTTGTAAAATGCTTTAGAGAGCTTCTATCTTGAAACTCCGTGAACGTCAGCTGCGGTTCCGTGGGTGGGTTGAGCAGCGGTAGCCTCCCACGCACGTAAATTAAAAAAAAAAAAAAAAGTTAGTAATTTTCTCCCGGTTGAAAATTTGTCAAATTATAGCTAACCCAATTTCTTGAAGAAGAAAAAAAGTCAGCTGATTATAAAGTGGTGGTTAATACGTCAGCTGGTCACACGAACATGAAAAAAATGTACAGGGTGGAAAGGAAAGTCCTTTTAACCTGAAAATACTTGCGAACGGAGAGAGCTACAGCTATGGAAGTGAGGTAACGGTATAGTAAAGTGACTACGCCAGATTTAATGCAAACGACGATTGCGCCCCTAGTGGTGAAATTTAGAAGATAGCCTTTGAAAATCGTAAACGGAAAGAGATAGAGCAAAATTTCCAGACAGAAAGTTTTAGAGCATCAATTAATTAGTACGAAAAGACATTTGGTTTACACGAATAAGATAAATCGTCGTCTGTATATCCAAAAATGTCCGAAATCGATGAGCGACGATTCTACTTTGCATATTCACATTCCGTAAATGTAGCAGTGCTCAATTTCAGATTGTGACGTTATACTGTGCTGTAATGTCTGAAAAAATTGAATTTCCAATGCATTTAAAATTTTAGATTAACCCTTTCAGGGGCAGAAGAATTCTGTTCGTAAACTGATGAAATAATTTACTGACAACAGAATGTTCAAACGAATTTCTTAGAAAATCAAAACCCTCTAATTTTCACTTTCATTACAAAAGCAAAATTTTATTAAAATATTCTTGCTGTCATTTGTCAGTTTTGGAATTAAAATTAGATGGATAGACCGCCTAGCCACCGCCCTTGAAAGGGTTAAATCTATGTAGTCGTATTGAAGAGGCTAGCAATAGACATTCCATGCTGAGAAATGTGACATGTAGAATTAATTACTCTCACGAATACAAACGTGCATCGTGAACAATGGCAAACTTTTCGAACATACTGAATATTAACTTTTTATCACTGTGAGACAGTTTGTCTTTTTTGGTTTTTTTTGTGTGATGTTATCTAAGTGTATTGAGATAAGCACGTATTTATACCATAAATTGTGCGTATTTCTTCATACTTCTGGGTATTCCATTAAACGTTTACTCAAAATACAGTACATCGATTTCGGACATTTTTGGGTATACAGGCGAGATTTATATCTTATCCATGTAAACCAAATGTCGTTTTGTACTAATTAATTGATGCTCTAAAACTTTCTAATTGTAAATTTGTCTATATCTCTTTTCGTTTTCGATTTACAATGGCTATCTTTCAAATTTTGCCACTAGAGGGCGCTACCATTGTTTGCGTTAAATCGGGCGTAGTCAATTTACTATACCGTTACCTCACTTCCACAGTTCCGTTACATCACTTCTCTCTCCGTTCGCAAGTATTTTCAGGTTAAAGGGACTTTCCTTTGCACCCTGTATATTTTTTTCATGTTCGTGTGACCAGCTGATGTATTAACCACCACTTTATAATCAGCTGACTTTTTTTTTCTTCAAGAAATTGGATTAGCTATAATTTGACAAATTTTCAACCGGTTGGAAATGACTATTTTTTTTTTTTTTTTACGTGCGTGGGAGGCTGCCGCTGCTCAACCCGCCCACGGAACCGCAGAGGATGTTCACGGAGCTTCATGATAAAATTCTCTGAAGCATTTTACAAATTATCGGCGGAGAGGAACTTGCTCATCAAAATCTGCTGCTGGCTCGCAGACTATTAACATTACAGTAACTTTTTAAATACCAACCATTTTTAATTTTTACTCTGTCGAATAGAAAAAACAAAAAAAAAATGTACTTTCGAATGCAATTTGTTTGAAAGCTGTATCGCAATTTGTTTGAAAACTGTATCGCAATTTACTCAATTTCTATTGTTTTTAAAATAATTTTCAAGCATGGATTTTTCTCAAATCTATCTCTATCCTGTGTAGACGATTAGGAAAGGTAAATCCGTTTGCACTTTGAATAATTCCTCATTTTTTTCAGCTCATATTCCATAATGAAAGTAATCTATATAATGAAGAACAAACTTGTCCCTGCGTAACGCTGACGTCATTTTGATGGTGGCAACAGAAGACGATTAAATTTAACTTTTATTAACTTTATAGTAACTTTTTAAACTTCTAATTACCAAATATTTTTAATTTTTACACCGTCGAATAGGAAAAAAATGTACTTCGAATGCAATTTGTTTGAAAGCTGTATCGCAATTTGTTTGAAAACTGGATCGCAATTTACTTAATTTTTATTGCTTTTAAAATAATTTTCAAGCATGAATTTTTCTCAAATCTATCACTATCGCGAGCAGACGATTAGGAAAGGTAAATCCGTTTGCACTTTGAATAGTTCATCACTTGTTTTCAGCTCATATTCCACAATGAAATGAATCTATATAATGAAGAACAAACTTGTCCCTGCGTAACGCTGACGTCATTTTGACGGTGGCAACAGAAGACGATAAAATTTAACTTTTATTAACTTTATAGTAACTTTTTAAACTTCTAAATACCAAACATTTTTAATTTTTACACCGTCGAATAGGGAAAAAAATGTACTTCGAAAGTAATTTGTTTGAAAACTATATCGGAATTTACTCAATTTTTATTGCTTTTAAAATAATTTTCAAACAGGAATTTTTCTCAAATCTACGCGTGTAGACGATTAGGAAAGGTAAATCTGTTTTCACTAAAATTTATATAAATAGTTCATCATTTGTTTTCAGCGTATTCCATAACGAAATTAAAACATTCTTCAATCTGTGGGGCCTCAGATGAGGGCGGTAGCGTGACGTGATCTCCTCAGAGGCGTGATGACAAAGATTTTAGTAAGATGAAAATTGAAGGTTTTATTCTCGTAAAAACAACAAGAAATCTTGGCTAAATACAATGTCTACACTAACACAACAAATTACTTAAGAAGTTAGTTTGATGAAATAAAGTTTTTGTAAGGTAGGAATATCTAATAGAAGTCCTTGACTGGATAACAAATCAGAGTCCAGATTAGTTAATTCAAGAGTCTCTGGGAAACACTATGGTCCCTTCGAAGTAAATAAATGTCCGTTAAAGGTGCGGACTAGCAGTCCTCCGTGCGTTCAGCTTTTCCGCTGATGCTCCCAGCTGTAGCTCAGCTGATCGGCTATTGTTGCCGTCGAGAGAAACAAATCTCCTCCCTTCTCGGAGCGACCTCCGAAAGATAATCCCGTGAAAAGCCTAGAGATAAACTTTTCTCTCCTTCAGGTTGAAGAACCTCTTTTCCCGTTTAGCTTCTGCTAAACTCTTCTAAAAGTCATCTAATCTCCAGATCTCCTCAGAGATCTCGTATATATCCTTAATTTTTCTCTCGGAAAACAATGCGAGTTTCCAACCTCCGCTGTCATTGGTTCGCCTGTCAAGATCCTTTTGACAGCTGACCTTCTAGTGGCTGGTCGGAGCCCTTCCCCCTTTTTGCACACGAAACTCTCCTGTCAAAGTATGCAATGTCAAAAAGCACTTAACGGCATATTTCGGTGTTACAAAGTGGGAACCAGGTGGTCATCCTTTTATGTACTATGTTCCAAAGTGTAATCTTCGTAAGATCGATCGCACTGAAGTTATTTACTTTTAAGTTACCGGCAAACTCTGAGACTTAGACGAATTTTCTAGTGTCACTCCCAAATACATGGAGTTTCCATAGGCCGTGATTCTGTAGCATTTATGAGGGTTTTTATATGTGGAAACTGTGAAAAGGCTAAGTTTCCACAACACCCCCCTTTTAGATAATATTCTGACCGCAGGACTGAATATTTTGAACACAGAGGGCAGCTCAAAAAAAATATTTTTTAGTGGCTCACATAAAAAAAAACCTATATTTAACTGCCTACCTGTCCGTTTCTTAAAATTTTACAGAATTCTTTCCTACCATTTTTTTTTTTTTTTTACAATGTTCTATATACTAATACCATTTTTAATACACATTACAAAACACAAGAAAATTATAAAAGTTTTACTATATACAATTAATTTGTCCTTTTTTCTGTATACTACTCTGTCCTGCTCAAGAAGTCCACATGAGCTATTTCTTTGCCAGGCTTATATTTAATTGCATACTGGTAGGGTTGCAAGGTTAATGCCCACCTGAGAAGACGAGGATTATTTCCTGAATTGTTTTTTAGGAACGTTAATGGGTTATGATTGCTCTCGATCAGAAATTTTTGTCCGTCAATGTAATGCCTCAATTTTTATGGCAAAAATTATTGCTGCACATTCCCTTTCTGTTGCGCTGAATTTTTTTTCCGTTTCCGTAAATTTTCTGCTCAAATAAATAATGGGATGCTCCTCTGAATTTTGTCTCTGCGCGAGTATTGCTCCTACCCCTGAATTTGACTCATCCGTCTGAATTATAAATTCTGCGTTATAGTTGGGAGCATACAATACAGGCCCCGCTGTAAGTTTTTCTTTCAGAGTGTCAAATGCCCTGTTCATTTCCTCGCTCCATACTATTTTTTCTTTTTTCTTTTTTCCCTTTAATGCCTTTGTAAGGGGTTCTACAATCGAGGCATAATTTTTTATGTAGCGCGAATAATAACCTGCCATTCCTAAACATCTGCGGATTTCTGTTTTCGTTTTTGGTGGCTGTAATTCGGTGATCGCTTTGATTTTCACTTCGGCCGGTCGCCGTTACCCTTCTCCCACTATGTGCCCTAAATACTTCACAGTCTTTTGCGCGAATTTGCACTTTGCTATTTTTACCGTTAGCTTTGCTTCTCTTATACCGCTCTCTTGTACCGTTCTGAGATGCTCCAGGTGCTCTTCCCATGTCTCTGAGAAAATCGCCATATCATCGAGATAGGGCAGACAAAACTTCTCTAACCCTCTCAGCATTTTTGCCATGAATTTAGAAAATCTGAATGACGCATTGATCAACCCAAATGGCATCTTCAGTGGGAAATATGTCCCAGTGTTTGTAACAAATGCGGCTAATTTTTGTGCTTGGGGCGTCATCGGTATTTGCCAATATCCTTTAGTCAGATCGAGCACCGTTATGTACTTGGATGCTGAAACTCTTTCTACTCTGTCCTCAATATTAGGGAGTGGATAATATTCAACTTTGGTTACCGAGTTCAATTTACGATAGTCTATGCAGCAGCGAGGATCCTTACCAGCTGATTCCACAAGGATCATGGACGAATGGTAGTCTGATTCCCCTTCCCTTATAATATTTAATTCCAGCATTCTTTTCATTTCCTTTTCTAAAATTTCCTCCTGTCTATGTGACATTCTATAGGGTCTTATTCTTATAGGTTTGTTATCTGTGACTTCAATATGATGGATTTCCATGTGCGTAGTCCCTGGGTTATTCGAAAAAATCTCCCTGAACTCCCCCAGTAAGATTTCTAATTGCTGCAATTGTTCGGGATTGCATCTCTCTTTTAATTTGCTACCCTCTATAATTTCTCCAAAGTTATAACTGTGTGGCTCATCTAAAGGAAATACTATTTGCATCTCTTGTAAGTCCTCTAAATTATCACATTCGTGTGTTAATATATTTATTTTTCCTACTCTGTACATATGGTTTTAGTAGATTTACATGAAAAATTTGCGATTTTTTCGCGCCTACCTGGGACTTCTACGATATAATTTGTATCCGAAATCTTAGCGGTAATTTTGCCTGGTCCCGTCCAATTCGCTGACATCTTGTTTGCGTTGTTAGTTACTAATACGAGTACCTGGTCCCCTGGTTTAAATTCCCTTTCGACCGCCTTCTTATCGTACCAAGCTTTGCGTTTTTCCCTGCTTACTACCATATTTTCGTCCGCCAGCTCCTGACATCTTTTTAGCCGATTCATTAGTCCAAAAACCTATTCTGTGACTAGCTCAGGCTCCTGACTGTCACCTGTCCACTGCTCGTATAATAATGTTTCCGGTGTTCTCAAATTTTTACCGAAAACGAGCTCCGCTGGGCTGAAACCTGTTGAGTTGCTGACCGCATTTCTCAATGCTAGTAGTGCGTGGGACAAATTCTCTTCCCAATCCTTTCCATTTTCTGTGCACATGACTTTTAACAGTCGTTTGATTGTCCTGTGCATCCATTCAAAGTTATTTGAGGCCGGATGGCATACACTTGAATCCTTAGTTCGGCTCCAAATTTCTCTAAAAATGATGTCGTAAGACATGACGTAAAAGACCACCCTAAATCTATTTGTACCTCTTTTGCGTAGCCTAGTCTACAAAAGATTTGCATAAGAGCCTCCACTACAGATTCTGAGAGCATATTTTCTAACGGAATCGTCTCTGGAAATTTCGAAAACACACATAACGCCGTTAGCAAATATTTGTTTCCCTTTTTGGACTTTGGTAGGGGTCAAACGAAATCAATTGATAGCTTTGAAAAGGGCTCTGCTATGACTGGTACACGTGTCAAAGGGGCCTTTTTTTTGTCTCCCGACTTTCCAACTATTTGACAGTGGTGACATGATTTCGCGAATTCTTCCGTTTGCCTTATGACGTTTGGCCAAAAGAAATATCTCAAAAGCTTGTCCTTCGGGTTTTTTTTCTCCCAAATGGGATGCTGTATTCTCATGACAAGCGCTAAGAATAGCCTGTCTGAACTTCGTTGGTACAACTAATTGAAATCTTTCTAAGCCTCTATGATCGATTGTTTTTCTTATTATTAAGGAGTTTCTGTACTCGAAGAACGACTTTTTTTAAGAGCTTTTTCCTTAATCTCATTCAGGGTATTATCTGTCTTTTTCTCGTTCGAAAATTCTTTTTTCCTCACCTTACTTAAAGAAAAGGCTTCTTCTACGATTAGGTCCGGAAGCAAAATTGGCTGATCCTTCCTCCCTTCACCTGAATTGTCCGATTCCGCTCTATTGTTATCTACCGTTTCTGCACTCTCTGTGGGGCCTTGCCCATTGTCCGGTGATGGATCTTTATCCAGCTGATTCGCGTCCTGAAATTGACAGCTTGAGCCTTCGCTTTCCATCTGAGTTTTGGTTCTGCTCCGTGTCATTACGGCATTTAAACTTTTGGGTTTTGTGCTCTTATTGGATTCGATTAATTTTTGGTATTCATTTCCTAAGATATAATAATTTAAGTCAGAATTTTTGTCTGCCACTAATGCTGTCGTATTTACAGTGATTTCATCGGGTAATTCTAGCGTTATTTCTGCTATAGGTAGACAGCGCAGATCCTGAACTAATGGCTGTCTTACCCAGCTGACCTGACCAGTTAATTGATTAGTTTTAACTAATTTATTCCGACAAATGTCCACGGTCGAACCTGTGTCCCGTAAAATAATGATTTCTTCGCCGTTTATTTTACCCCGACTCAGATACGGTTCAAAACCTTTCTCTAAGTTTATTTCCTTACTGATATTATGCACAGCCTTGTGTGAGTTTTCACTTTTTTTAATTCTGGGCAATTCCGTTTATAATGTTTTGGACTTGAGCAAATAAAACAAGTATTTTTCCTAGGTTTATCAAATATCTTTTCCCTTTCTTTATTCTCATTTTTATCCCTCCAATTTAATTTAATTTCCGGGTTTTTTTCTGTCTCTTTTTCAGCGTATCTGGGTCTTTCAAGTCTTTTTTCGATGGGGGCCTATTATTCCATGGTTTTCTGGAGGTGCCCTTTATCGTTTCATACCCATCAAAATCTTTGACTAAGCTGTCCGGATTTTTGTACGAAGCCCAAGAGTCTATGAAATGTTCCTTCATTTCGGTCGGCACCCTTCTTTTTATTTGCTCCGTAATTGTGAGCTTTTGAGCTCTTCTATCGTATTTATCTCTAACCCATTGAGCCACCCCTTTTGAAAGCTGTTTAGCTCAAATATTAGATCTTTCCATGGACAAATCGGATTCATTTGATGCCGAAGCAGTTTTACGCGATAAGCTTCTGCGCTTAATCTATATCTTGACAATAGAACTGATTTGACATAATTAAAACTGTCTACTTTTCTTTGTCCTCTCGTAATATAAGTTCCGCTATATCAATTGGCAATAATGCTAAAAGATGCGTGACTAAAACCTCTGATTCAATACCAGACCTTTCTGCCTGTCTTTCGAATAAATTCAGAAAAAGCGTAATGTCAGATTTCTCTGGGTCAAAATTATGCATGATAGATTTGATTTGGATTTTAGGGCCTCTGTCGGATCTATTGCTAGCACTCGAACTACTTCGCTCCACGCCTTGCGTTAACCGCAATTGCTCTAACTCAAATTCCCTGTCAAGTTTTTCTTTCTCATACTCTCTCTCTCTTTCTCTCTCTCTCTCTTTCTCTCTCTCTCTCTTTCTCTCTCTCTCTCTTTCTCTCTCTCTCTCTTTCTCTCTCTTTCTCTCTTTCTCTCTCTCTCTTTCTCCTCTCTTTTTAACCTCTCATTTTCTTTTTCTCTAGCTGCATTTTCTTTTTCTCTAGCTGCAGTTTCCTCCCTGTCCTGAACAATGTACCCAGCTTGCGTCACAGCCAGTTCTTCATCGTAATCACTTGGCTGCTCAATTTTTTTAATAATTATTGCAATCGTGTCGCCTTCCTCAATTTTTACCCCCAGCTCGTCTGCTAATTTTTGCAAACCAATCTTTCTACAATATTTTAGTGCCGTAATCTTTGCCATATTGTACACACTTAAGTTTGACTCAAATTATAACAATAATATCAAAGAGAATTTAATCCTGTCACCTGACATGTAAAAAGAAAATAATAACAATAATTTCAACCTATCAAGTTTAAATTATGCTATGAATACTTTTATAAACACCTTTTGAATACAAACAGTAACATAAAGAATAAATTTGATATATACTATAAAATTATTTGAATGCATCCTCTTTCTGTTAAATATGCGAGATAAATTCAGCTTTGAAATCCCTATGCACACAAATGAAACAAAGTATCTAAAAATGTTATACCAATTGTACATATAATTTTTTGAAAAACTCTTAAATTTCCTCAAGATCGAGCACACCTTGCAATCCTGATCCAGTGCTACCAATACTTTTCATAAATTCAGAAAATTTCTTTATATAAAAACCAACAATTAATAAAATATTTTCCTGCACGAATCTATAAATAACCTTGTATCCTTGCACATCTAATTTAAAAAGCTCTTCCCTTTGGGTTTTTTTTTTCACCCCTAAGCACAATTTAATCCTGAAAATTTTCTATTCTTAGTACTAGAAAAAAAATTCCCATTTATTCTTCCCGAATAAAGCCCAGATTCTAAATCTGATTAATAGGCTAGGCTACTTAAGTTAACTTTAACTCTTCTTAGCTTAATGCTTTTTTTTTTGAAGATACACAATAAATTTTTGCCTGAAAACTTTAGCTATTTACTTGGCATATTTAAACAATTCTAACAATAAGAGCCACTCAAAAAAAATTATGAGCTTACCTCCCCTGTTGCGTCGACTCGTCATCAGCTGAACTGCCGGTTGTGGGCTGATCGGGACACTGTTGATCATCAGTTGTGGGCCACTGCTGAATCTTAGGGCACTGTCGTTGAATCGCCTGTCCTCCTCGCTGTCCGTCTCGCGTTAGGCCTTTTCCAGGGGATCTGGTTCCAGTCTGCTTGCTCCGGGCTTGTTCTTTAGGCTCCCAGTAGATCTCTTGGAGTTCCGTCCACCTTTTCTTGGAGAGCTTGATTGTTGTGTCCATCGCTGCAGTTGTTTTTTTCGTCCTGCTGTCCGCTGGTTAGCACACGGATCTTTCAATATCAGATTTCCACTGCCTCACCGCCACTTTATTTTAGTATCAAAGTTCTTTTTTAGCTGTCACCAGTTGTGGGGCCTCAGATGAGGGCGGTAGCGTGACGTGATCTCCTCAGAGGCATGATGACAAAGGTTTTAGTAAGATGAAAATTGAAGGTTTTATTCTCGTAAAAACAACAAGAAATCTTGGCTAAATACAATGTCTACGCTAACACGACAAATTACTTAAGAAGTTAGTTTGGTGAAATAAAGTTTTTGTAAGGTAGGAATATCTAATAAAAGTCCTTGACCGGATAACAAATCAGAGTCCAGATTGGTTAATTCAAGAGTCTCTGGGAAACACTATGGTCCCTTCAAAGTAAATAAATGTCCGTTAAAGGTGCGGACTAGCAGCCCTCCGTGCGTTCAGCTTTTCCGCTGATGCTCCCAGCTGTAGCTCAGCTGATCGGCTATTATTGCCGTCGAGAGAAATAAATCTCCTCCCTTCTCGGAGCGACCTCCGAAAGAAAATCCCGTGAAAAGCCTAGAGAGAAACTTTTCTCTCCTTCAGGTTGAAGAACCTCTTTTCCCGTTTAGCTTCTGCTAAACTCTTCTAAAAGTCATCTAATCTCCAGATCTCCTCAGAGATCTCGTATATATCCTTAATTTTTCTCTCGGAAAACAATGCGAGTTTCCAACCTCCGCTGTCATTGGTTCGCCTGTCAAGATCCTTTTGACAGCTGACCTTCTAGTGGCTGGTCGGGGTCCTTCCCCCTTTTTGCACACGAAACTCTCCTGTCAAAGTATGCAATGTCAAAAAGCACTTAACGGCATATTTCGGTGTTACAAAGTGGGAACCAGGTGGTCATCCTTTTATGTACTATGTTCCAAAGTGTCATCTTCGTAAGATCGATCGCACTGAAGTTATTTACTTTTAAGTTACCGGCAAACTCTGAGACTTAGACGAATTTTCTAGTGTCACTCCCGAATACATGGAGTTTCCATAGGCCGTGATTCTGTAGTATTTATGACGGTTTTTATATGTGGAAACTGTGGAAAGGCTAAGTTTCCACAAATCAATAAACAAAACAATAAAATATAAATAACATACAAATTTAAAACTTGTAATTGAACTATGCTATTAAACCTCTGAAGTGATCAAAATAAAAAAAGACTGAAAGGTAAATAGTGTAAATAGTGGTCTTTGGCTATTTCTTCAGCTGTTAATTTCCTGGCGCGAGGCCAATTACCAAAGTATCTTTTTTAATACATTTCCAAAACTTTATTTAAACGCATGATTGGTTTTTCTTATAAATATGATTTTTGGTATTGTAAGTGGGCATTCTAAAAAAATGTATTAAATGTAAAAAATCTATTAGTGTTATTAATTTTAAAAAAAAAGTTTTCACCTATTTTCTGTAACCTGGGAAGCCCGGGTTTATCCCCTTGTGTTTTTAGTAGCATGGATTATGGAATTTTGAGATACAGGGTGTCCAGGAAAGGACTTCCTAATTTTAAAATTTAATAAGTCTGAAACTAAGATCGATAGAAGAAGGAGACAAGAAATTCATGGAGACCGGCTCAGTATTGGATAAAGCAAAGAGTGAACACTGGAGAACAGGAATTCTGCTTTTTCAGAATTTAGTGTCGCCCCTGGCATTTCCATTACTTCATTTTCTTCTGATGGACTGATGACTTCTATTATTATGAAACAGCCATTATAAATGAAGTGTTAGGTGAAGATGAAAGAGCAGTAGTAAAAAGTTAGAACTCTGATTTTTCTGGTTAGAATGAGGGGGGGGGGGAGGGCCATAATATTTAAAAAAATAAATTAATATTTTAATTTTAAAAAATTATGGCCATTTCCCCCCCCCCCCCATTCTGACAGGAAAATCAGAGTTCTAACATTTTACGACTGCTCTTTCATCTTCACCTAACACTTCATTTATAATGGCTGTTTCATAATAATAGAAGCCACCAGTCCACCAGAAGAAAATAACTCAGTTAAACGGGACTCTACTGCAGTACAAAACATATTTCAATTTTAAGACTTAAAGCACACGTTTTATTTTATGTAAAATTTATGTAATTTTATGTAATCATTCGCATCCGCTTAAGAATTCCACATTTACGATCTACTCTTAAACATCTACAGTAAAGCATGCATAGCACATCACTATCGCGAAATAATGCACAAATGCAGCAAAAAGATTCCGTCATTCAAGAAAATCGACGAAAAAAAAAGGCTGTCTAATGATTTATAGATACTTAAAATCTATCTATTTATATAAAATCCAAGTCTCTGTGTGTCCCTCACAATTCCGGTAGGACCGCCTCATTGAAATGAGTAATTCTTGAAAAATACTAATGCAGGTTTACCACAGTAGCGTCAAAGGTTGACCAACTTGGCGAAATATCGCCAAATTTTACAAAATGGTGCCAAATTTGGCGACAAAAATAAGTTGTCATATATGAAGCCAACTTGGCGATAGCTGGCTATTTTGACGAAATTTCCATTTAAAACCATTAATCTTTCATAATCGAGGTCACCGCAATATAATTTAAACTACGTACTTTTAAGGGGGTTTTTTTTCACAATCTATGGTTGAGAATTTAAAAGTGCAATATACGAAAATGTACGTCTTTACATCTTCATCCCGATGCTACTAATAACATAACCGCCAATAGACGGCGGTGTACTGTCCGAGCTCCTAACTGCCCGATTTTAATGTGCTTTAGGTACTTTTCCAGTATAGGACCTTGGCGAGATTGAGAAAATGAGTACTTTTCCGTTATACGGACACTATGCCAAAATGTATGCTAATGCGTCAATTATTTTAACCCTGATCGTGAAAAGGATTTTTATTGTAAACCATGCGGAACATTGTGATATGCTATTGAATTAAAAAAATATATTTTTTTTTTATGAAGTTATAATTTACTTTTATTGCTGACGCTGAGAAGGATTTTACCATTTGGCAATTACCAGATGATGAGAAAATTGTGATAAAACTGTTTCAGGAATTTGGAATTCTGCATAATAAAATGTTGTGTTCAAAAAACCATGAAATGAAATTATGGATGAGTTCTGGAAATCCGAAATGGAGATGTAGCTTACGATCATGCCGAGAAAGCGTAGGAATACGACAGAAAACATGGTTTGAAGGATTGCGGTTGTCTTTTCTTAATGCTTTAAGGTTTATATATTTATGGTGCCAAGAGTTGACATCGATTGAGTTTTGTGGGCTACAACTTGATATGAACCACAACACAACAGTTGACTGGAATAGTTATTTGAGAGAAGTTTGTGCAAATGTTCACGACCAAACAGAAAAAACGGTGGACCTAATAAAATTATAGAAGTAGATGAAAGTCTTTTTACCAGAAAAAAAGCAACGTAGGACGTTTTCATCCTCCTCAGTGGGTGTTAGGTGTTTTGTGTCATGAAACACGGGGATGTTTTCTTACTTCTATTCCCGATCGCACAGCTGAAACTTTAATGGCGGCAATCGAAAACAAGGCTTAGATGTTGAGCACAGATGTCATATACGCTCCTTATTGGCGCGACTTTTTACCGACGCCATTTTGGCGAAAACCTCTTTACTGTATCATCTATATCCGGGTTACCATATCAAACAAAATAACGACACTTCGGCGCAAGTTAAGGACCGGTGCGTATATGACATTGGCGTCAGAAAATAAAAAGCGCCAATATGATATGACATCTGTGCTAGATGCTATATATTCCCGCGGCCGCCATCTTCGATATTTTGAGATTTCTTGGCGATGTTTTACATTTTATTTTCGTTAATCCTAACAAACGCATAAATCGCTGCGTGGCGACATTTACTACTTGGCGGAAAAGGGGTTTTCACGCCAAGAAAAAATCCAAGATAGCGGCCGCGGGAATATATGACATCTGTTCGGTTTAGTATGAGTTTTAATTTATTACTCTTTTGTATTACAGTTATTTGTTCACTTATTTTAAGTATATATTTGTGATTTAATAAAATAGCTCGTAAAAGTCTGTAATTTTTAAATGTTATATTTTTTAAATGCTCACTTTATTTTCATGTTTTTTCTTTTATTTTTCAAATGCTTCAATTCACATGATTTTCATTTTGCGCCAACTATTACGCTTGGCGGCAATGGTGTCCGTATAACGGAAAAGTACCAGAAAATGAAATTATCAACATATTTTCTAGCAACTTATTCACTGTTTCATACACTACACAAGTAATTTTTCAATATTTACACAATTTATTTAATATACAGAAGCAACTATATTAACTATTTTTGTATACAAACAGAAGTAAATAGTATATAAAAAAACAACAATAATATAGATATAAGTAAAATATTTATAGATTATATAAATAAACTTATAAGTTTGTTTATTTGATTTTCATAGCTGTT